>CADCWY010000003.1:2832708-4249062 GCA_902806535.1 Hypoxylon rickii
GCCTGAGGAGGAATAACGCTACCTAGAGACCCTTTCATCGGAGTTCTTTGGTTACCATAGGAAGGACGAGTTTAGTCCGCTGCAGGGGTATGGGTTAAGAAATTGGAGGAGGCGAGTCAAGAAAGGGTATAGTGAACTGGTCTTCATGTTGAGTCCAATGAGCAAGGTTGAATGGGGTTGCAGCAACCATCTAAGCTGGTGATACACCGGGAGATGGTGTTGCAATGCGGAGGAGAAAAGGTGGAGAAGTAACGGGACAAGTTCATTAGTTGAGTAAAGATTCTTGGTAGATGTTGATGTTGGCAGGGGTAGGGTTCTTCTACTCTGTCCTCATGCCGGGGTCGATCAAGGAAATTCCCATTGAGGTCCATTATGCCACTTTAGCTTGAAGTCGACTTTGTCCTAGAGCCAAGGTGGGGATCAATGTGATGCCCGGATTCGAAGGACGACTCATAGATACTGTGTACATGATTATAATAGATCGTCGACCGATGGATAGAACACCCCTTGTAAGAGATATATTATGCTGTGGGCACGATCTATCGAGAACACCCGGAGTAGGGAGCCGCCGAAGTCTAATAACTTGGAAGGGTGGCATCGCCCTGAATGTCAATCAATCGTGTTGCATCACTAAGTCCCGACTGCGGATATCACTTGAGCTGTCCATGATGTGACAATGTGCTTTAAATCGGGTTGAGTCAGCGCCCGTACCGCGTTCGGCATCCCACAGTTGGTCGGACTCGCTGCTATCTTTTGCGTCATGCCAGGTATGTCTTGTATTCTCTGATGAATATCGTCGAGCTCACTAGTTCACCTGGGTTATACCACCCCTGTGTTGCTCCCAACACTGCTCCTAGGGTATAGCTGATGTAAGACAGTCAACATGGTCACAATTACTACCTGAAAGTAGCATTTTAAGACGGGAACGACCCTCGTTAATAATCAATGCCTCAACTTGGAAATTGGGGAACCAGAAGGGTTGGCTTCAAATACCAAAGGGGGTCGAAGACAACTTGTTACCTGCAGATGTAGCCCACCATGCATGTGGATTACGTTAGCTATTCTCCGTTCTAATCGCCCTGTGATTGACGGAAATCCTTTCTTGGGTAGCCTCTTGGGATCTTGCAGTGCATCATCATACCTCAAAGACCAAGTCGATCCGGAAGCCGGCTTCATACTGCCACGTTCGTTCTTTTGAGGTGTTTGGTGTATCTGAGCTTTGGAGCATCGACGGATGGCACCTATATCGGTGCTATATATACCTAGGTACCTAGTAGGTAGATATATATAAACCTCTCGTAGGATCGAGATTCTGTGAGGGCCCGAGGTGACAGTATGATACCGTTTACGATGGCCCATGCCAAATCTGCCACGTACCCGGGTCCTGAACCCGAAGCATTTAAGTGCCGTGTCTAAAAGAAGAAGGAAACACCTTTGAGATCCATGTTGAGCTCAGTCAGGAAAGCATCGAAGATTTGAGATAGACGTATATAGCCCAGGAGCCACATGATTACCTAGGTACCTAGGGATAAGTATCAGCATATGCCTTCCCATACTATGTCGCGCGACTGTGTACGAAAATCCTTAGGTGCCATGTAGTCTACCTACCTACATAAGCTGTTGTGCACGTCGACAGTCTTGCTGTTCATTAGCTGGATGCTATGCTCAGTGCATTGGTGACCACTGCGCCCTGAGATGGCAGTTACCGTAAGAATGGAACCTGCAATATATCGACTTCCATATCAGGAAGATTGGCGGTGTTACCTCACCTCGTGGTTGAAAGATAGAAGAGGGCTAAACGCGGGTAAAGGAGCCTCACCCGGAATTCTTCGAATGCTGCCGTGGGTCGAATAACGTTTGCTCGAGGAAGGATAAGTCGGCTGTTTGTCTGGTGCCGATACAGGTGTGGGAAGAAGAAGATTTCATCTGAGAAGCCTGAAGTAATCTCATAATCTAGAAGTCCCTCCCCCCCTTTTTGAGCGCGTTAACATCCGGTGGGTGTATTGGTTACCTTCTTAAGCTGGCTCAAATTAACTGGATATGCCATTCCTGGGGATAAAAAAAGAGGGGATTTAGAATGAACGACGCCGATTCTCAATGAAGATTAAAAAGAGGACATAACTCCTGGTTTTGATGGTATTCAACTACTATCTACCTAGCAGGTATACTATGGTCCTTGATCTAAGGACCTTGGTGCGTCGTATTCCCGGCCCGCGAACCATTCAGTCATTATAGAACTCGTCATTCGCGTGGTTCGCAGGTCGTAGACAGCCCTCGTAAGTATAAATTGGAGTTGCTCGTACCAAGTATTCCACGTGTGAGGCTGTCGTCTGAATCGATACGATTTGTCAACGAGCATCGAATCGCAGAAAAATGGTATGCGCCGCCGAATCTTCGGATTCGTCCCTTGAGGTCTCGTTTCGCTCGTATGCCCGTATTGTGGAGTGCTCATTAGGCATTCCTTCTATCCACGCCGTCGATGGTGGGTATGAGAGTATGGGGTGATTCGTACTCCTGGTTTGAGGGGCTTCGTGTTTGACCCGGTTTGCCCGGTCTTCGAAGATTCTTCGGTCATAGCCTCAGGCGTTCTTACCGTCGAGTCCGATTCCTCTTCCACTGTATCTTAAGACAATTCAATAGAAAACCTAAGCATCGACAGCGGAGGCAAAATGAATGATCGTATTAATAACCCGATCATACCCTATTGAGGGATGGGATGGACGTCTACCCGAGTAGACTGACCATTGGTTCTGGCCAGCTTCCCCAGAGCAGAGGCCTATCCCCTAAGCGTGCACTGACGGGCGCCAGGATCTTGAGCTTTCGCCGCTTTTCATCGACGTCGGCCACGTACACATAGCCCATAATATTCGAATTGCGAATCGTGTCTGGAGAATCATGGATCGACGCATACATAACTGATAGAACGCAATTTTGCATCGCGAGCGATGGCTCGGCCTTCTCAAGCATCGCATCTGGGTATATGTCTTCTTCAAGCGATGCTGTCGTGGATGCTAGAGTCCATTAGTATCAACACAGGTAAGGATCATTGTATTAGCGGGAAAGCATACCTTCATTGACTGTCCAGACAGACAAAGCCGAGAAGTCGACTTGCTGCGTGAATGGGCTTAATGTCGTGCTCGTGGTGCCAAAAAAGTATTCTTTGATGGCAGACTCGCAGACTTGCTGCAGGAAACCGGAGTCTCTTTCGACAACGCCGCCGGATTTATCTAAGCTAACTATGGTGATAGGCTCATCTAGGCTGGTCTTCTGTCCCGCAAAGCGCTTTTGCATTTCATTGCTGATTCGTTCCGAACCAACGACAAGCACGATGTTAACAGAGAACTCGGCAACTATGTGTGCCAGGTGCTCATAACCTCCCTTGGAAGTGCTAACACCACCCGTGTCAATCAATAGTCCAGATGTTTTAACATCCGGATCGTCCGATAATCGCGAAGTTACTGCCACTGCGAGCCTACTTAAAACCGTCTTAAATAGTCGCATATTATCTTCGGGCTGTCCTAGACCGTAGTTATACGCAAGAGGCAGCTTGACCGGAACGGCGCTTGGCCCGCTGCTTGGAGTAGTACCCCAATCCGTTGTGATGTCAACAATGGTAGCAAACACGGCTGCGCTGAGCGATCCTGGTAGGGCTAACATGCCCTCACGACAATCTGTATTCACTACGAGGGGTTGGCGACCCATACGTGTTGCCCAGCCCGTGAGCATCTTCACCAAACTCGTCTTGCCCGCGTTTGGCGGCCCTACAACCAACACCCGTGGTCCCATTTGTCCCGTCCTCTCGGCAATTGCGCGAAATGCCTCAAGCTTAAAATGGAGATTTAGGTAACTAACCATAGGGGTTTCGTCTGCCGTGGGTTCGTATGTGTAGGCGTCGTAGTTGCCGCTAGATGAGTTTATCTCCAGAGTACATCCATGCCAGGTATTTATCTTTGATTTTGTTGCGGTGAAGGTGTACGGAGTATTCGGGGCCAGTTCGGTGCCATCCTTCTCAGCCGTACCAGAAGTTAACTTGATATCTAGCGTTGACCCATGAGGGACTTCGAAACGATATTCCCAGAAAGGTTCGAGATTCTGTGTCGTGGTTGACGTCGCGACCGCGGAGGCCGCTGTTGTCGGGGCAGCCTTGAGAAAAGGTTAGCTTCAATGTTACCAATCAAGCGGGACTGGATTGAGGTACAACCGACTTGAGGAATATCACCTAGCCCTGGTATCGACATATTGACCTTCGAGTTTCGCTTCGAATAAAGAGGGCGGATTCTCTCGATTGAAGACAAAAATTGAAAGCCTTCAGGTGAAAGAAATTGGAAGCTTCAAGGTTGATGTAGGGGAGGCTACTGTAGGTACATGTAGCCCTAGAGGTACTGAAGGTAGCCCTGGAGGTACCTACTACGTAGACCTAGGTGCTGCACAACACCTGAGCGCCCAAGCAGCTAAGCAGCTAACTAAGCAGCCCTGGAGCTAAGCAACTAAAAGGTGTGTGGGTCTTCCGCTTTCCTCGTTGCTTCTATAGTGGGGCAGATGCGTGTGTCTGGGGTTTTCTATGCAGGTACCTAGAAGAGCGTGGGGTAAAAGGCCGCCGACGTCAAATATTAAACCAATAATCACTATCACATCTTGATATTTGTAGATGCCTGGGTAGAGGTATTTAATGACCTGTCGAAGGAAAACTCCTATACTCCAAGTCGACAAAATCCAAATCGATCAACTGCAAAAAACTAGGCAGGTAAGTATATGCTAATGCACATTGTAAGCAGGTCATGTGACAAACTATAGCTATCAAAATCACCATTGACCTTGATATATAGATACCTACCTAGTACCTACTTAAATCTATAGGTACTACATAGGTTCCTTGGAGGTAGATAATAATTCGCTAATGTGTTGATTTCATTGTAATCGTAAAAAGGAACTCCTATGGGGAGTGCTTCTCTATATGCTAAGGCTGAAGTGCAACGGGTATCTCGAGGTACAAACCCCAAAGGCATCCCCCTAAGACGCCGGTCCGGTCCTTTTCTGTTCGTTCCATGCGCTGTACAGGCTGTGTATAAGCAGCACATGTCCAGGACCATCCGCTCCTAGGCCAAACGTTTCCAGCGTTGGCGTTTTTGGATCCGAGTCCCGTCCAACCGCGGCACGCTACTCTGATATTCTCTCAAATATCTCTAGAAGACTTTTGACGCCAAGGAGCACATTTTCGTCGGGTCCCTGGCCCGGTTTCCATGCCGCATGTGCAAAGTCAATCAACTTCAACGAATATAGGTGTGGGAAGCTTGATTCCTCGTCCTCATCCGAATCGTCTCCCAATTCGTCAATTATTCCCGCCACCGCCGGCTCGGCAAACTCCTCCTCGTTCATGCCAATACCACTATCCACTCTAAGGTTAGCAGTGGGAGCACGTGTGGAGCCTCTTTTATGTTCCGAGACGGGAGCACCGGTCTTAGCTTCGTCAAGTGCAGCCCGTAGGGCATCGCCGTCACCCTCAAAAACAAAAAGGAGGCTGGCTGAGTACATCCGGCTTTCCTCTTTCTCAAGGATATCCTTCACTCTTCGGAGGTCTTGTGCGAATAATCCAGCAATGGTCTTGCCGAGGTCCTCGTCAATGCCCGCAGCCTCGTTAAAGATAAACCTTTTGCACGAGTCGACGAGGTTAGTCTCGTTGACCGAATATCTTCCCCAATCTTTGTCGTAAACTCGAAATCCTTCGTGATCCAACTCCGTTTCGTCTGCGGATCCTTTATAAACTCTCATCCCGGCGATACGAAAGCCAAACTTTTTATGGGTTGTCTCTTCGGAAATCTTATTAAAGCGTGCTTTCTTTTGTTCCGGTGCATCGTCAGCCCATAGCCGAACTCCTAATTTTGCGTCCATGATATTTGGCTTCTTGTAACCAAAAGAAGCATTTTCTAGCACCACCGCACGGTCTGTAGTAATCTTTCTCGCCTTGTTCGGGACCCATTTGACACTATCGGAAATGATCTCTTTTTCTGGAGGCGCTTCGACTATAGGCGTACGGTCGTCGAGATGAAGGTGTGACTGGATTTCTTCCTTAACAGAGAAGGGAATATCTGCATGTTCGACGAGATCGGGTATTTGGGCGTGTATCGCAGCCTGGTCGGTAGCGTCGTTTAGCGAAAGAGTGCCTATATATAAGGGCATAAGCTCCGCGAATTCGGTATGATACAGATGTGCTGATTCGTAGAATTCCACCTCGGATTTGGTGCATGGCTTGATGAATAACTCGCCGTCCGCATCACACATGGTTCCCGCACTACCACCAAATTCTAGTCAGTACTTATCTGTGCAGATGTTCTGAGGAAGTAGAGCGAAACTGACTGTCCAGCAACGGCATAGTTGTAATTCTTCAAATCATTTGCCTTGGGTAATCGTTGCTCCTTGCCTCCAGCACTCTTGCTGGAATCTCGGCTGCTCGACATCTCGTACCAGTGAAGGTAGTAGTGGCAGTAGGATGCAATGATGACGGTGGTAATGATAGTTGGCGGCTATCTAGTAGTCTGGCTGTTCCGCATGCGCCAATGTCTATTTCTTCCGGTTCTCCAGATATTAATACCCCAAATGGTTGGTTGGTTGGTTGGTTGGTTAGGTGAAGTGAACGGGGTGGAGAATGGAAGTTGTCCTAGTCCTGGTTGGGTGGTAAATGTATCCGTTATGTAGTACCTGATGTAGGTAGGTAGGGTAGTGTTGGTAGTGAATAATGGAAGACGCAACAAACTTTAATATTGAAGAGAAGTGAGTTGGTACGAGTTAGCAAAGACGGTGAAGACGGTGAGGTTTATGGTAGTATGTGACTGCATGAAGTCCACGTGTGTAGGTAGGCATTGAACCACAGGGTCGCGAAGAGAGGGAGAGATTCGGGAAGGTTAATATCGACGTGGGACAAGGCAACACAAAGGAGACCCAGAAGGATGAGAAGCGTTCGAAATGCCAGTTATGGAAATTTCAATGTACAATTTGTATCAAGGGTCTGTCAAAGGTCTTAGGGGACCTTAAGGGAGTGCTCTAGTGCAACCTACCTAGTACGGGGTGGATACCAAGGTGTGATGTACCTTAAGTAACTGCATCTAGGTAGATGGTTAAGTACATCCATGTACCCATTCAAGCCTTACGCCAGCGTCTTCGCCTGCGCACGTCAGCTACCAATACTGCGCGCCCGATACCTTCAGGGCTACCCTGTACCAGCTCATTGATATCCACGGGTGCTGGCGAATACCTACACACCTAGGTATCGTACAGTAAGAATGTACCGCCCCCGTAGTCTACGCAACATGATGAACCGGGATGAGACTCGAATAGAAGGTTAAACCAGTCGCACCATTGCGCACGCCTCATCCAACCGTCCAACCGCAGCAGCCAAGTTGCAGCTCCTAATGCAGATAAATGCAGATAATACCTAGCACCTACTTATAACAAACCTGATGGAGGCAATTAAGTGGCACAAACTTCCTAGTTCTGCTGCGGTTCTCAGGGCAATGCTGATAACCTTGGAAGTCCTGGACCCGCAGCTGTAGTCGCAAGCCTAGAAGCATTATGGTACAAGTTCCGTGAGAGCCAGTAAAAAAACAACCTTGAAGTCAGAGCAACTAATGATCAGCTCTGCCCTAAAACGGATGGCACGGCATATCCGCATCGCCATCGCCCGCTTTTGCTGTGGCGGGATCTCGTAAGGGATTGATTGATACTCATCATAGTCGTCGAATTTTCTTCCCAAATCCAATGCGCTTGTTAGCTAAGCCACTTTTAATTATACCTGATATTGATCACTACTAGGTACCTAGCAGCCGAGTAGCAGGATTGGCTTTAGTTAGCTGTGCCCTCACCAATCAAATCTGCCTTGAGCTCCATTTGCCGCATCAGTTGACTGACCAAGCCTGGCGGGGACGACCTGGACGACGTCTCCCAACTATATGATCAGCTGGATATTGTTCGTGTCCCCACGCTCTCCCTCGCGTACCTTCTGTTTCTTGCATGGGGTTCGAGAAAATTCCACCTGGGCAGTGCCAGCAATCGGAGATGGATCAATACTACATGTACATATGTAGGTATGATAGATATGTTGTCATGAAGTACGACATAATCAATTGATGCCTTATGAGACGTGAGAAGATTGCTTGCAAACCGTGCCACGCAAAGATCGGAATCATCTCGTGTTCGTATTAGAACAGGCGAAAGAGGGAGATATTTATAATTTTTAGATACCGTTAGAAGCGATTTACATCAATGATGTAGATAGAGGTATTCGATATACCTAGTAGCGAATGAACACCTGATGCCAACCTTAGAAGCACTATCTCATGAATTGACACCTGTGGATATTTATGTAGCTACAGTAGGTCCTTAGTCCCTAGAGCTATGTGTGCTCGTTATCATCAATGAATGCAGATAACAACAAACAGCTTGAAATCTACGGCTACCTAGAACTACATACATACCTAGGTAGGTACGATGCGAATAAATAATACAACATTGAAGCCATCGTTTACTGAACGTTAAGTGGGAAGTTACCTCCTAGGTAGGTAGGTACCTGCCTAATAGACATCTTCTAGGTGTAGCTGCGATATTCAAGACCCGAATGTGCAGCGTGGACTGGTTGGTGCCAAAACAACAATATCAAATATTACAACAAACACAAACACAAACACTCACAATCCTTCTTAAACTTTAACCATCAGCCCTCAACCTTCAATCGTGATCACATTTCCAAGATAGTCGTTGCTATCTTCCAGTGTAGAGGTAAAAAACGAAACCAGATACCAGGTACCTAGTAGTGACGTAGAACAGGCTGCTATTCTTAACAGCTTCGCTGGCACTCGTCATCCATCATCTCAAGCTGTTTCCTTATTTTCCCTATCCGAAGTCTGACCTGAATTTTTAGAATCATCAAAAATCGGGCATCATAGACGACGGATTATTGATCCTTCCTTTCCTCCTGTTCCCCGGCCTATCTCCGGTGCTCCCCTACGAGCCTTCCTAGTTATTTATCGCCTCCGGACACAAGGCACTGATCTATCTGTACGCACTGGATGGCGGGCACACCTGCGTGGTAGGTAAGCCCTACAACCCTGGTAGTCATCATACAAAATCCATCAATCATCACTGCCATTCGTCGATCTTCCTGCACCTTGCGTACCTCAGCCTCACATTCCATGTCACTGCCCTGTTTCTCTTACATTTCCAGAACGTTGGATCCTAAAAGTACATACCAAGGTACTACTAGGTAGTACGCATCCAGCAGTAGGTCGTTATTAGCTGCATAACTGACAGATCAGCCTCTCGAAATTCGCCTATTCAGTCGAATACAGGACCAATAGTAGATCAAGTCGTCCCTTCGCAGGCCAACATCGCCATGGCTACTACTACAGGTAAATCAACTAGCGGTCAGTCCAAATCCATTATGACAAGGAAGTAACCCATGGGATAGATGGCGATATCCGCTGCGACCCCGAGAACTCTAAGCTGGGTGGTATCAGCGACACGGCCAATGCCACTCCTACATCCGAAGGTGTAGGTCAAGGTGCAGCTAGCTCGAACGGGGCTGTCAATGCCGATGGTGGAACCGAGGTTGAGCTCGGGGTAGGCACAGAAGCCAAGAAGAAGAAGAAGAAGAAGTCCAAGAAGAAGCGTAATAACAATATTACGGGTTTCGAAGGTGAGTTTTGTGCACCTCGCACGTCTCGTAGTACATCAACGACCAACTGTATCTCCACTAACACCCCACCAAGAGTACTTCGTAGATGGTCCACTGGCGCCTGCTGAGGCGGCCCAGGAGAAAAATGATATCTATAATCCGTAAGTATTTATGACATAGCCTGGGGTACACTTTACTAACAACGGCATAGGTCGCGTGGATTCGTTGAGTAAGATCACGAGATCCCCTCCTTTTAGAATGGACAGGATGTGGTTGGCTGACGAACATAGTCGTATGGAAGAATGCATTCAACGCTACCGAGCTCGTCGTCGAATGGACTCTGAACGTACTGCAATGTTCAACAAGTACTTGTGGCTTGGCGGCATTGACTCCTCTTCGCGTCAGTTCAATGGATTTGCTGGCGATCACGACGCTATGAAGGAAGCAGAAGCCGATGAGATCCGCCAGATGACAGCCACCGATTACATTGGCAACTCCGACAGCCGCTTCTACAACCCTTTTGAACCCGAGCACTGGTCGGTGGATTTCCAGGCCATTGTGAAGGGTTTCCTGTGAGCCGAAACAACTGGCTTCGGTTTGATCGTGCTCTAAGCTAACGTGTCAATAGATCCCGCACCATAACAAACATTTATTTATATGACGAAAGGGCCATCCAATTAGCCGCAGACACCGTCAAGAACTTTCTTAACTACGTCTTGATGCACGATGTCTGTCCTGAATACGCAGACAACGTCAAGGCGGCCAAGAATATATGCGAGATTGCCCCCGTCGAGTTGCGAATGATGCATGAGCTGACCGTCGCATTACCTGGCCAATTCAACACTACCGCGAGGGTGCTTTACCACCCCGGTTCAGGATTTGACGACGAAGATGACTACAAGTACCTTGAGTATGGTAAAGTGGTCACGTTTCGCCTTGCTGTTGCCTTTTCCCCATTCATTAGCAAGGAGATCAAGGACAAATTCAAGGAAGACACAGAGTCCGGATCCGTGCATGTTGTTAGCGTGAGAGAGAAAACCTACCAGGTTGTGGACATCACCAGGCCCCGTCATAAGGACTCGATGGAGTTACAAGAGCACCTCGAGAAGACGCATCAGGCTGGCAACTACGTCCCTATCGGCGTTCTCAAAGTCAAGCCTTCCGTTATCGAGTTCGGATTCGATAACATCCCTCGCCTCTGCGAAATTGACGACAACGATGAAGATTTGGAAGAGCTGTTTCTCGAGGACAGCCTCCTCGCCAAGTTCGAGAAGGGGATGAAGATCGCGACCGTCGTATGCGAGCTCAACGTTGGCATTCGCTTTCTCGCCGAAGTTAGCGATGTTCGTGTCTCCTTCGACGAATTCCTACCACAGATGTTGATGGAAAACTGGAAAACTCCTGTCCCGAATCTGCGCCCAGCCCCATCGGCGTCAAAAGTTCCTGATGCATGCGAAACTCATGAGGCGACCGAAACTTTTGAGGCTTCTAAATCAAAGAAGAAGGTACACTTTGCGGGCAGTGACATTTCGGATGATGAGGACTAGGACGCGCGATTTGGCGCCTCCGAACGTGGGCGGGCAGACGTGAAGGCGATCAAGAAGGCATAGGGAGACCACGGCTTGAGGTGATTAACCTTGCTGCGAGGATGCAGATGTTTCCCATGCGTGTTATACTGGCATACCACATAGGTGCAAAGGAGGCCTGGATCGTGAGTCGTTCACATGTATCCTTGACCAATACCCCATATAGAGGTGATAGCCGCAAGGCATATGAATGCAATTGACTTTAATTAATCATTTTTGTTTCCTTTTTTCCCTCTTGAATCGCTATTTGCATTAATACTTATTTCGAGTCCATGAGAAGCGCTCGTGCGAAGGCGACCCTCGACATAGGGCTCACTTCGGCGTTGGAAGCTTCCACGACATATTGCTCACACGGGAACGTGTAGATCTAAGCATTCCTGTTCGTGCACCGCATGGGAATTACATACCAACGGAACGCTAGCAAAGTGGAGGGACTCGGACTCCCAAAGCAGATCTCGACGGCTTCGGGATCTTGGCGTCGCTGGTGTAGGAGTCATGGCATTGAGGATTTTTGACCGAGTTGCTTCTTGGCACGCGAGATGCTCGCGCCGCGCTGTTCTTGGCTCCTTCGTTTGCGAGCTGGGCATCTGACCGCGCCGCCCTACCCCTGCGCGCGCTTTTCCAGCGGGGGTTTTTGACTAGCAGCTGAGTTGACAAGTGGAATTGTAGGACCGTAGGTGTGGTAGATGTCACGTATAGCCTCGCCTGCGTGTTTGTTGGCCAAGTATTCATCGACTTATAGGGTTGTGATATATCGATATTTCCCTGCAGGGCATGCTGGGTCCAATAGATGTAGTAAGAATTATGGCAAGGCTACAAATGCAAGCTCACCCCTTTATCTAGGCCCTAGGTAGTGCCGCAAGCAATATCGACTCCAATGTGGGCAGGAATGAGATCTAAGGTGAGCATCCTACCCAAGACCTTGGCAGGTTTGGCAGAGGTCATTTCCAGAAGCGAACGCCAGGCATTGGTCTAGCCGGTTTCTCGGTTTCTCGGCGCGGACCGAAAAGAATGGATCGAGTTGTTCGCTTTTGCCTTGCAAACGGTCGAGAACTTGTCATCTTTTTTTTCGCTACACGCTCTGCTCTCCACGATCGATCCCCTTCTCGCCAATCCCTCCTAGCCCAATTTTTTTCGGGTCGCCTTGCTACCTACTCATTCATTCTATCATTGGCCTGTCCCCTCCTCTCTTTCTCGTTGTTTAAACCTTTCTTTGCAATTTCTTCTTGAATTCCAAATGCGAATAAATCAGGGAGATTCCGACTCGTATACTCATAGTATCGTTGGCCGAATCGGGGTTTATCGGTTGTGATGGAGTACCGGCAGCGGCGACCACCACCGCCGGTCAGCAGCCCGTCCTGGCAACGCGCCAAACTTGCGCTGCAGAGCGCATCGCTCGCGTGCTGCGCCATCGTGATAGGACTTAGCGCCGCGACGACGTTTGGAAACGGAGTCGGGGATGGAGTGCTGTTAGTACCCATCGCCGTCGGCACGGCGGTCTGGACGATCGCGGAGCTCGTCACCCTCTGCGTGCGGCGGAAAACGAGCCCGGGCAGAGGCATCCACCCGGGCGCGCATGTGGGCTTGCAGCTCATTATCTTCCTCGCCATGATCCTCGCCATGTTCTACTCCTGCGTCCTCTGGCGAAGCGTCCAGAGCACCACCGTGCCGTGCAACGAGTGGCCGCGCGACCCTCACGACCCCGACTGGGTCCAGATCAGCGGATCCGAGCGTGACCGGAACGGTTTTACGAGGTCCTGGGGCGAATCGGTGTATTGCCCCGAAAGCTACCGCGAGACGATCAACGACCCTTTCTACCGCGGGGCCTTGCAAGCTACCATTGCGTTCCTCGCGCTGCTATGGTGAGTAGCTCCGGGCCTACTCCGGCCGAGAAGAAACTAATTCGGTATCCGCAGGGTCATCCACTTCTCGCTCTTCGTTCGTGCGTGCGTCGAAACCCAACGCCGGAATCGCGAGCCCCCGGCTCTTATCATGTACCCGCATCCCGCATGGCCCGCTCCATACGAAGCCGGCCAGCCACAGGCCGGTTATCCCCAACAAGGCGTTCCGATACAGATGAAGCAGACACATTATAGATGAAACCGAATACCTCGAATTATTATTACCTAGTGCTTTGGACGCCCTCCGCTTTGATATTGGCCCGTTAATATGTGACTCGAGGACGCTGTCCGCCACGCTTGCTTGGGCTCGGTTTGGGTTGGATAATTGGACAAAGAACGAGTCCTCGCTAGACTGACGAGGCATTATTGATATCCCTGTTTTCATGTTGATATTATGGTTAGGAATACTTAGGATTCATGGATTCATGGATGAGATGATAGCAATGACCAAGCCAGGCGTTCGACAAAAATCTTGATTTTGAATACCATTGTCAAAGAGGACTCGGGGGTTGGTTGTGATACCTTGCTAATTTGGGCCTGTCTCGGCATAAAAGCCTCCAAAACGCCTCCTGACGTAGAACCTCGTGTCTTTCTTAGGACTATTGATTTGTCTTAACTGCCAGGCAATCTTAGACTCGTTCCGAGACCATGTCCTCTTTTTCTTTAGCTCGCATCGCAGTCGACGGTGTCTATGCCAATGGATTGAATCTATCGTGCTAATGGGATTCAGCTGAGCTAAGCCAAAGAATTACCTATAATACTGGGGCGTCTAATCTTCTCCAATCCCATATACATGTAGGTACTCACTGGACGCCTGTTCGTCATGGTGGGGGCGGGGTTAGCTAGTATCGACTGATTGTCAACCTTCTACAACGTGAACTCATTAGTACCTGTTTTATCTGCTATTTACACGATCAACGGGTGTATATATAGGTGATACAGACGTCCAACTTCTATCGTCGCTCAAGGAACTACCTACGAATTTAATGAATGTAGAAGCTAAAGGGTGTCAATATGGTATTCAACTCCTTTTCCCGTAATATTTGGACTATCCTATCTAATGTGTGCATCATCTACCAGAGCTCCGAAGCAAGACTTTACACATTCTCGCAAGAGACGAAAGACCACCTGCGCAAGTTCCGCCTAACGACATCCAGAGCCAGTGGACCACAAGCTGTCATTTGTATGTATGTCTGTCTATATATATCTAGGATTTTGGCATTTCTGGCACATGGGCCATACGTCTAAGCCCGGGTGGGGTTGTGTTCTTGGCTGACTCCCTGCCTCCGATGCGAATATCTAGACTACATCGATAAGAAGACGTACGAGATCAAGCAAGATGAAGACAAGGTAGTCTACAAGTCTCTCGACGAGATTGCCGACGATCTGCCCGACAACACTCCACGCTACATTCTGCTCAGCTACCCGATAAATCTCGTATGTCTTTAATTCTTTACCACCAATTGTATCCAACGTTTCTATACCAAGAATGTGCTGACGAGTATACGATACGCGCTATAGCCATCGGGTCGATTATCGGTACCTTACGTCCTCCTGTACTACCTCCCTAGTACGTGCAACGCCGAGAGTCGAATGATGTACGCGGGTGCGAAGGAGCTGATGCGGAATACGGCCGAGGTGGGCAAGGTCATCGACGTCGAGAGTGCCGAGGATCTGGAGGATATTCCCAAGAAGCTTGGCACTGAATAGGCCGCTTTGGATATGTCGGGTGGTGATTTACTAAGGACCAAGAGCGCAGTCGCTCCGCATCGAGGATAGAAGAGTAGCGAGGGTATACCTTGGTAACCTTATTGGTCAATTCCTTCTCCTCAGTCATCAGGCAGAACTTGTTTTGCGTCAAGCCCTATCTCCCTTGCAACACCCTTCACGACGTTTTTAAGCGCCTTGCACGCCGGGCTGTCGGGATAGTGGTTGAAGAAGCTCTCTCCGTAGTCGCATGCCATCCCTATCCTCGGGTCTAGGGGCACTTCCCCTAAAAATGGAATGCCCATCTCTTTCGCCAGAGCCGCGCCCCCTCCTGTCGTAGCTTTGAAGATCTGGCTCTCGTGCGTGCACTTGGGACACACGAACCCACTCATGTTCTCCACGAGACCTAGCACTCGTATGCCTGCTTTTCTGCAGAAGTCGATCTCCTTTCTCACGTCAAGCAGCGCCACCTCCTGCGGCGTTGTAACCATGACGGCGCCGTCTATCCCACTCTCTTTTAGAAAGCTGTTGACGCTTAAGTGCTCGTCGCTCGTGCCTGGGGGCGTGTCGACCAGTAAGAAGTCCATGTTGCCCCACTCCACCTCTTTTAGGAACTGCTTGATCAGCCCATTCTTCTTGGGTCCGCGCCATATGACTGCATCGTCACGGTTCGGGAGCATGAACTGGATGCTCATGACGCCGAGGTTGTCGGCAACCCAGACGGGGGACCAGCCGGTATTACTAATGTGTATGGTCTCGGACTCAACGCCCATCATCTTGGGTATGCTGGGTCCGCAGATGTCGGTATCCATGATGCCAACGGTCATATCTTCGTTGGTGGCGAACGCGTGCGCGAGGAGGCTCGTGAAGGTGCTTTTCCCTACACCACCCTTGCCGGATAACACGAGGATCTTGTGCTTCACTTCTGACAGCCGCTCTGCTATCAGGGGTATATCCGGATCAGGACCCTTTGGCGCCGAAGCGCATATAGCTTGGTTCGGACACCCGGCGCATGAGTCTGCCTTGCCTGCTCGCTCGGACTCGGGACCTGGGCAGTGTTCGGGCTCGGGGGCGACGAGCTGAGGGCGGGCTTTGAGTGGGTTGTTCAGGACGTCTTGGACGGGTTCAGGCTCTTCTAACGAGGGGGCCATATCAAGAATTGCTTGGATTCGTGGCTTGGCGACTAACACACAAAAGGAGATGTTGCACAATTACTGCGAAGAAGGGAGATTGTGGTAGAATAATCGTAAATTGGAAGACTAATAGTAGATTATGGATTATGTCTTGCTTAGAAATCGCAAAGTGATGGGTACAAAGGTGAGACCTCAAGCGGATAGAGCCTATCGATAGTCGGTCCCCTAGGGATGGCGGAAGTTCTAGCGCAGTGGGGTTACCTACCTAGTACCTAGTAGTAGTAGAAATGTGCAAGATCGCCACGGGCGTTGGGAACGTTGGGAGCACTGTACTAGCTTTGCTCTGTTTGATTTGAGTAATTAAAATATTATATCTGTCATAAATGACATATCAATCCGAAATGATCAATGCACTCGCTATTTTCTTGTAATGCAATTACAATGCTCGAGAATTTTTAATAATAGAATAACAGCCAATCGTACTCAAGATAATATCGAAGAAGGGGTCTTTTGCGCATAACATCGGAGGATAGCACTACTACGTCAGAATAGAGGGGTAATATCGATGATACAAAATACAAGGTATCGTGTACCTACTGCGTAGTACTGTAGGTATACTAGGTATGTACAGCAGTACCTACTAGGTACTAGGTAGTATTTACCGTGTATGTAGGTACCTCCAGGCCATAGTAAATATTGGCGATGGCTGCTGTTTGTTGCTGCAGATACCCGTACCCTGTTTATCCTGGCAAACGGTACGCGCACGTGATTATAGTGTATTGCGTATAGCGTAATAATATCAACTTGACTGAAATGCGACGCGCCGGTCACTTTTTATAGTGAAAAAGAACTGGAGAAACTGGGTCTGGAAAAAGCAAATGTTAAATCTTCAACGTCGAAGACGAGTCAAAGCTCCATTAATTAATTATAATTAAATTCGAACGATTCAAAGTTCTTTAACATCCACATCCACTTCTACTTCCACTCCCGACGTCCGGGAGTCCAATACATCAACACCAATCCTCTTTTATACTTCAATTAGGGTTCGATCCGACTGCTGCATGAGCACAAGCTCCTCAGGGGGAATTGCAAGAATTGCAAGAAAAGAACCAGAAGTAACAAACATATTAACCGACGACGGACGTTTAGATATGATGATCGATTGCACCCGCATCCGATCCTAGGTACTGGGCTGTCCAGATGCTTAGGTTCTGCAATTGAACCTCATATTCGTCGAACCAGTATCGATGTCAACATCGACTACAACATCAACAACATCGAATCAAAATCGAGGTCATGGCTTTCCCCGAGCGTGGTAGGACCCAGCCGAAGATGGAGGACACAACCAATCACCCCATTGATGAGCGCGAACTCTTACGCTCCTTAAACAAGCTGTCCCTTTCCACTTCTCCTTTAACTTCTACTCCACCGGCCCGCTTGTCTTCTACATCACCGCTTTCGAATGCGCAGCCTAAATCGGCATCTGGAGCTTACTCACCAGCCTCTCCCAGTGCTAGGCCGCCTTCTCGAAGCCCTATCAATCGGTCTAGCTCAAATGGATTGACATCACAATCCAGGTCAGGCACGCCAACCTTATTACGAAAAGCTTCCACGAACTCGCTGCGTTCGTCTAACGGAATCACCCCAAACCGCACTCTTTCACGTCAAGGTAGCTCTAGCAACCTCCGTTCCCCATCTGCTCCTAGGTCACCTCTACATAGTCCCGCGCACACCATGGGCGAATTTAGGGACAAACCAGCCCATACCGCCGCGTCGGTAGCAAAAAAGTATATGGAAAAAGAGCTGAAGTTGCTCCATGGAGACGAGTCGAACCACCATTCGGACACCGTCGTCATTCTACATGATGCATGCTACGGACACCGCTTTTCTAGGCCTCGCAGTAGCAAGGTGACCTTGAGTCAGGTCGTTGAGCGTCCGGAAAGAATACAAGCTAGTGTTCTCGGTGTCTCAGCGGCATATGTGAGACTCGGCGAGCGCCACTGCGACGGAAAACACCCCATTCACCCCGAAGCTGATCCTATGTCGCTCCCTACCGTCCCTTTTCGTATCCAGAAGACTACCCGAACACTCGCATTAAACTCCCCGGCTGTGACCAACGTGCACGGAATAAAGTGGATGGAGGAGTTGAAGATGATGTGCGACACGGCTGAGTCGAAGTTGGCGCTTAAGGAGAGCGAACTGAAACGACTCAGCGTGGGAAGAGGACCAGGCGATAGCCCTCCCCAAGAATTCCACTCGGGCGACCTTTATCTATGCTCGGAGTCGTTGAATGCATTCGAAGGAGCACTGGGCGCCGTGTGTGAAGCCGTGGATGCAGTGTTTACTGATTCGTCTTACAAGCACGCCTTCGTCGCCGTACGCCCTCCCGGCCACCACTGTTCTGCGTCCTATCCATCAGGATTCTGCTGGATCAATAACGTTCATGTGGGAATTATGCACGGCTTTCTGAACCACGGCTTGACGCACGCGGCCATCATCGACTTCGATTTGCACCATGGCGACGGTTCCCAGGCCATCACCTGGGATCACAACAAACGCGCCAAGACGGCGGCAAAGAATGCGGCGGCCTGGAAAAAAACCTCGATAGGATATTTCAGCCTTCACGATGTTAACTCATTCCCATGCGAGGCTGGTGACGAAGAGAAGATTAGGAATGCGAGTATCTGCATCGAGAACGCTCATAATCAGTCTGTATGGAATGTCCATCTACAGGAATGGAAGTCGGACGTCGAGTTCTGGAAGCTGTACCAGT
The DNA here is from genome assembly GCA_902806535.1 of Hypoxylon rickii. Classification (NCBI taxonomy): domain Eukaryota; kingdom Fungi; phylum Ascomycota; class Sordariomycetes; order Xylariales; family Hypoxylaceae; genus Hypoxylon; species Hypoxylon rickii. The sequence continues at coordinate 2,851,473 of CADCWY010000003.1, forward strand.
CTCGATACTCGGTTCTCTTCGAGAAAGCCCGCGGCTACTTGAAAACGCAGACTGATCGATACCGCGCTTCGGGTCAAGTGCCCAAAGCTGCAATCTTCTTGTCCGCTGGTTTCGATGCGAGCGAGTGGGAGGACGCCGGAATGCAACGCCACAGCGTGAATGTGCCAACCGAATTCTACGCGCGTCTTACTCGCGATGTAGTTAAGCTCGCATCCGAAGATGGAACAAGCGCCGAAGGTCGGGTCATCAGTGTTCTCGAGGGCGGTTACAGCGATCGAGCTCTATGCTCAGGTGTTCTCAGTCATCTAAGCGGTCTGGCTGGCAAGGAGACGCCGAGAGAAGATGCTGCCGCCGCGTTAGCTTATGAGCTCAATACTAAAATTGGGACCTTCAGCAGGCGAAACACGTTGACCGACGATGGTATGAAGCTGAGAGTTCCAGGATTTCCGTACGATCCGGCTTGGTGGTCAGCTTCTGAGCTTGACCGACTTGACGTCACTTTGGCGACACCCGTTCTAGAACCACCGAAAAAGCCTCGAGCTTTTACTCCTGGGAACTATTCTTCCCCGACGCAGGCATCGAGCGCGAAAGCGGTAGACCCGACTAAGGTTCGACGTACCGTGTCCGGCTTGACCGCACCAATCTCAAGAGCCCCGACCCCGCCTCCTCCGGATGTCCCTTGGGCTGCTGCTGCTCATGAACTCAGCAAACTACTCATACCACGAAATCGCCAAGTCAACAGCTACAGACAAGATGAACTCAATGCTGAGGCAACCAGGGCCAGGCGTGAACGTCAGAGTCTGCTCACGCAAACTAACCCAAATAGCTCGGTTGATGATGACGCCGTCTCTATCGTATCTGCTCCGGCCGTCGCACCCGTGAGAAAATCTCAGCGAGAGAGAAAGCCCGTTAGACACTTGGGACAAACTGACAACCCGGACACTAAAACGCGTAGGAGGACAGTTGGAAGTTCCACGGTTGCTACAGAGAAGGTTGATGAGGCCCTCCCTCCACCCACAGATCATGCATCTAACAAAAACCTATAGGCACTCGCCCGGGGTATTCCTGTACAGGATGGACCGGCACCGAGTCGACAGTTCAGCGGTACATCTACACTTTCGGTTGGTGGGCCAGGCGGTCCGGTATCAAGACCTAGCACCTCGCAAAGCATGCAAAGCATGCAGAGCATTCGTCCCGAGTCATCTATGAGTATGCGAAGCCAGGCGTCTAATTTGAATGTAAAAAAGATTCGCCCTGCGGTTCCTGCCAGAAAGGAAAGCGCTCGAGCCCCCAGGAAACCCAAGACTACAACGTCCAAGACCGAAACCACCGCTACCTTGCCTACAAAAGTCGATCCTGCCCTTGGCTCATCGGCAGATCTGGTCTCAACCACAGCAGATGAGATAGGAGACATGGATAGTATTACTAATGGTATGAAGAGAATCAAGATAAATGTGTTGACTAAAGAGAAGAAGGAGGCTAGGCAAAAGGCCGAAGCTGAAAAGAAAGCAGCAGAAGAGAGGATTAGGCATGAGGTCAAGGCCACTGAGGATGTCAAAGCTCAGAGCCATTCTGTCCATCACATTCCCGTACTACCTGTCGCAGCCGAAGCACAGAGCTCCGATATGGCAGATCCATCTGCACTTCCTCAGGCTAGTCTAACGCCGCTTTCGCCCCATTCAAACACCTCGACAACTCAGAACGACAACTTTATACATTACAAACCCAGTGGCCCGCCACCGATCTCGAGCCCCGTTTCCGAACCAGCACGATTTCTTGAGCCGAACGCAGACGGGAAAGCTCTGTCAACCAAGGTACAGCTTCCAACATTGAATGTGTCATCGGCCCCCGTGAGTCCAGTGCGAAAGGGTGGTCACGCTTTCACTCCTACATCGACCATTCCTTTTTCACCGCAACCAGTTCACGAAACGCAATCGACATTAAAAGGTCTTGGCCGAGTTCCCCAGTTTCCACCCAAGGCCGAGAAAACAGATCAGGCGGTCTGGGAGATCCCCGAAACGCCACATCGCAATTAGTTCTCGTGACACTCAGTTATGCTGGAAATCCAATCCAACATAAATTCGAACAATTGCCTAGTCGTACACCTAGGTAATAGGTACTTTTGCCAATTCATGTGGAGTCCTTATTATATGAGACTCCAACAATTATTTTATGTGTCATGAGGAGTAGGGGCGTTGGAGACAACCGAGTTTATAGGGGTCTTATTGCCTCGCGGCCCATTTCCTTACGATACCCTATCGGTACAGCCACTCTGGCCCGTCACAGTCCGTTGCAGTCGCAGATCGATTTCCTACTGTACGCGCACGTTTCCACGTACGCTTCTTTCTTTTGTCCCATTCTTGAAGATGGTTTCGTTGCGAAAGTCACTTCCGTTAATGCTCTAGGTAGCTGCGTACCTAAGGTAGTTAGTCTAATACAAACTCGCTATTCAGGCGTTTCCCTTACGCGCATGGATCCGAAACCATGCTACTTGAGTTCGTACCCTGAGTGACCGTTGCCGTTTACGAAGTTACGAAGTACGGTTCGTCGTAGGGCTGTCCCCAGCAGCCCCTGAGAGGGAAATCCGGTAGATGGATGTAAGTGTATCAACGGATTCATGGATGCTTATGGGAGGAGTTAGCCCTAAGAGCCAAGGGCTCGGAAACAATTTAAAATACGCACTCGTAACCCTGCGTGCGGATGCGGCTCCTATAGCAAGGTGAGGATAAGTTATTAGGTCTGTGACGTCGGATTTTCCCCTTAAGGGTCAGTTAGTAATGCTTGACCGAGGCTTCAAAATAGAAGCTCGGATAGGCATCCACTATTAGAATAAGTAACATAGATTGTCTACTACCAGATTGTCTAGGTAGGTACCTTTAAAGGCTATGATTCAATGCTAAATTGCGGCACAGGTAGTCCGCGGATATCTCTATTGTTAGCCGACCTCTTGAAAGGAGCCGCCCCCATGTGGTGACCCCAAGGTTGAGTCGAACTGCCGACCCATGATGGATTCCGCCAACTCCCGTTATGGAGATGCTAATGGATACGGCATGGTCATGTAATCACCAGCGGATCCCAGAAGACTAGGAGAGAAGACGGTTTGGGTTTGTGGCATTGAATACCTACCTAGGTACCTAGTGGACAGGTTGACATCGAACTCACGTCTGTCTTCATTGATCACTTCTGCAAGCAGTTTCCTCCCCTTAGACGGCGGCTTCGTGTCAACACGGACCGCATCTTAGCCAGACGCCGTGACTCGTAGACTCGAGTACACTCCAAGCACAAGATTCGAGCATAGGAACGAGAATAAGCCAAACGAACAGAAAATGCATTAACTACCTATGTACCCAGTACCTAACGCCCCATGATTCGTTTGCGCCCACGTTAAACCAATATGCTTACTGCTCTTCCTATGCTACTCCTCCCAAATGGTATCCAGCATGCCAGTAGAAGACGAAAATACCCGCCCATCCACCGTCATCACGCATTCCTCGTCATCGTAGGAAGCCGGGGGCCCAAGAAACCCCCCTTAACGCAACGGCGCACCACCCTCGAACACGGGGCTCACGTCCTGCAGCAGGTCGTTCATCTCCTGCTCGGTGAAGTGGAAGTCCAGGTCCATCTCGGCTGGGAGCGTGCCCAGCGCCGGATCAGCCGCGACGCCGGTGTCCGCAGCCACAGCCACGCCACCAGGGGTGATCGGCGTGATGGGCTGGTCCAGGGCGTCGCGGACGGCGGCCTTGAAGCGCGCGAGCAGCACGGGGTCGTCGCAGCTGGTGCGTTCCATGGCGAGGATCTGGCGGGCGCGGGCGCGCAGGTCGTCGTCGGGCGGGAAGGGCGCGCCGCCGGCCACCTGGCGGCGCACGTACGCCGTGAGCCCGGTCTCCAGCTCGCGGCTGCAGAACACCTTGGCCGGCGCCGGGTAGCGCTGCGTGAACGTGCGCAGGTACCGGTTCGCCGTGCGCGCCGCCGGCTCGAACGCCCGCGTCCCCTCCCGCACGATCACCGTCGGGTCCGCCGACAGCGGCTCGATCGTCGCCGATGGGTTCGGCGCCACGTACGGCGGCGCGAACCCCGTGCCCCCTTCCGACGCGGCCCATGTTACTGAGTCCACCGCCCCTAGCCCCGGGTTGCTGTCCGCCGGCAGCATGCCTACGTCCCGCTTGAAGCGCTGCAGCCATTCGAAGTTGTCGGCGGCCGTCTGGTTCCAGGGGTCGTCGCTGTGGTGGTAGGGTTAGCTTGGGAAGTGGAAATGACAATACTCGTGTTGGGTAATGGAGGACTTACTCATCGTAGATCAGCCACCGTGCCTGGTATTGGAGCTCTTCGTCCGTTGGAACGTGGCGGTTGGGGTTGTTAGCGGACATGGTCGACGTGACGTAACGTTTCAAGCCTCGGGCTAGGCGACGGTAGCAGTTCGTATCGTTTAGAAAGAAGGGGCCAATCTTGATGGAGTTGTTGAAACTGTCATCAGATGTTCCGGGTCTTTCTATGGGTGATGGGTCGCTTGGAAGAGGTCCTACGTATTGCGAGTCTCGGGTTGTTGTCGGTGACTGAGAGTTGCTGTGAGTTGTTGGCGAGTTACTTGAGACAGATTTGGAAGAATGATGGTTCTTCTGATGTCTCTGTTTGAAACGCTGGAGCCACTCCTTGTCGTCAGCAGCCGTTTGATTCCATTCGTCGTCGCTATCGTAGATAATGATGCGGGCCTTATGCTGCAGCTCGGCGTCATCTGGTTCAACGCCAGTAGCTCTCCGTTCTTCGAAGTATTCACCAAGTTCCTGTTCAAGTCTACTGTAGTTATGAATGGTTGAGTCAATCGTCTTGGGGTCCTTAGACCGTAGGTTGGCGTCGACCACGTCTTCGCTGCGGGGGAGATGCGCTCGTTGTCTAAAGTTTTCGAGCCATTTGGGAGAAGCATAAATCAGACGCAGCAAAAAGTTAGCTATGTCATCCATGGGATTGCTGGACTTTTCCTCTATTCTACCGATGATGCGACAAGCCTCGACTTGTAGCTCGTGGTCCATAGGTGTTAGGCCCAATAGCCGTTTGCTGTGAACAAAATCCTGTAACTGCTTCTCAAATTCGCAATTTTCAAATATGTTGTTCTTGCCGTTGATACGTAGGGAGGTTAGACGGCAATCCATCTGGCCGCGAATTGGTCGGAAAGCAGCATTTCGAGATTGCTCCTCCGATGACATGACAAGCTCTCGCAGCCAAGATGATGCACCCCAGCGGTTAGGACCCGATTGTGCATCGGCTCCAAAGAGGATGCAGCAAGCCTCTAACTGTATCTCGGCGTCGGTTGGTGGAGCCCCTGTGTCGGCTGCGAACTGTGACATCCAATGACGGATCTCCCATTTTAGAAGTTCGTAGGCGTTGGTAGGCGATGTTGGTGGATTACTACTAGCTTTATACGGCAGGGGGGTATTTCTCTCGTCGTGAATCAAGTCTAAGAAGCAGTCAGCTCAATGTGGGGGAGAGAGGTAAGTTGGTTCCTCACAGGGTGGGATAGAATTCTCCACCATCTCCAGCACTGGTGCTTCGAAACCCCAGTCACCCTTCCAGTCAGCCATAGTGTTACCAGTCTTGAAGTGCTCGGCGAGGTGGTCTACTCGGATAGTCCAGCTGTCTAGCACTATTCCACAAAAACCGCATCGAGATCGAATCTCGGGGAAGTTCAGTCGCCATTTGTCCATCGACCATGGAAGGAATTTCACATTGTGAACGAGTTTCAGGTGTTGCCGAAGGTGATCTTTTCGATAAAACGTCCTCTCTTCTTGACTTCGCTCTGTACAGCTAGAGAAGTTATGTGATTCTATATGAGCGTTATCCGCGTTTATTTCGCCACAGAAGACACAGCTCATCGTGCCATTTTCTGGGTTGATGGCCCTGGGTCCATCGGGGGAACATATCCACCGCTCGAGGGACAGGTGCAACGACTTCTCGTGTCTCTGCCAATCGTGTTTGGTTCGGAAGGTTTCGGTACAGAAAGTGCACTCGAATGTTTTGAGCGGCTGAGCAAGGCCTTCTTCCGCCCGCTTGGGTGGGGCCCGACGGCGACGGCGGCGACCTCGGGTTCGAGCAAACGACGGAAGTGAGCCAAAAGAGCCGCGAGATTTGTTGGAGAAGGCGGAGGCGAAGGAGCCACCGCTAGAATGTGAGGTACCCAAACTACTAGCAGACGACTGATTGCACAACGATCTGCTAGACCCATCGTCTGAGTAGTTAGAAATGTAAGGACTGTTGCGACCGGATCCGGAGGTTTGTGAGTAGGAGGACGAGGCTGACACAGCCCTAGCAATAGCCGCGACCGACGCAGGTTCGTTTTCCGGAGGTGAATTCGCCCATCTCTGCAGAGGATTCATGCTCTCAAACAATGCCGGGGTACCGCTCCGTGGAATATCAATTGCTTGAGCGTATCCTCGGCCAATGTGGGGGGACGTCGCTCGGGTCGGCTGGATCTTGCCACGACGACGGGCATTGGCTAACCAATTGGTAATCTGGGTCTTGTTAAGGCCAGTTATCTTTGCCAAGCCTTCTTTCTCTTCCTCCGTGGGATATGGATGTCTGCTGTGCGTGGCAACCCAGTTCTTTAGGACCTTGACGCTCTCACGGGAAAACCGCGTACCGACCTTGGCCATGCTTGGAGGCTTGGGAGACGACCGCTCCTCCTCGGCATGAGAGACCAAGCCCAGAACGGGAGGAGCCGAAGTAACCATAGCAGTAAGTTCGTCCTCGAGGAGGATAGACGTCTCCGGTCTATCACCCATCGTTGGCCAGGGGTTCGCCGGGAAAGTCGCACCGGCTTCGGCGGTTAGGTTATGTTCCGAGGGCCCGAAGCTACACTCACACCGGAGCGCCACGCAGCTCGTGCAGTAACCTTTGTATTTACCTTCCCGGATTCGCTTGCACTGGTAACCCCCGAGGGCGCAGTGAGTGCAAGGGGCTTCAGGTGTCTCCCAGTACAGCGCCGAGTTGAGAGCAGGGTCCGACGCTTCGGCGCCTTGTGGTACTTGGGTGGAATCGAAGTGCTCGAGTGCCCAGTATGACCAGTCGTCACCATCAACATCTCCAAAGACAAGATCCATATTGGGTTGGACGGATGATGTGCCACCAACATCGGCGACATGGTCTGCGCCCTCCGGGGCCGTTGCGGAATTTAAACTGGTGCTGACGGGAGCGGCGTCCCAGTTGATGAATTCCATCTCGGCTAGTTCTTCGATGGTAGGCATCTAGGGCGCACTCTGGCTACTAGACTTTACATGTAGAAGACAATCGAACGAAGAGGGAAGGGCGTGGGTGGATTGGCTCTGCTTATGTTTGACTGCCTCCGATTGGAGACTTGGAGTCGGAGACAGGAGAGAGACGTGAGACTTAAGCGAGAAAGGATGTACGGATGAGTCAAAGGGCGTCCGGTCTTGTTAAAACAGATGCAGTCTGACGAAGTATACATGTGTACGAACGGTACGAACGACCTCGACTAAGCTTTTTAGAGGCTGAGTAGGCGAGCACTTAGTCCCCCCAAGCACCGGTATAACTGGGGTAAAGACTATTGACTTTGAAAAAACACGCGACAGTGTGGGCTACTTCTCATGGGTTCATGGATTTGAGTCTTAGCGGGATGCCAATACGGTCCGCCTGCTGCTAAAGCCGGAAGCAGGAAGATGAAGATCATCCACGGATCAGGTGGAAGAAGAGTCATGACTTGAATCCCTCAATACTATGTAGTACGTGTAATTCATCGCAACCGCATACTTAGCATACCTAACACACGAAAGGGAGTTCCGATCTCTGGAGACAATCCGAACCGACCCATGCAAACGTGCAATTATTCTGTGGAGCGGTGCGCCCTTGGGTTGACGAGCAGGGCGTCAGTCAAAAAAGGCGGGGGTTTGAGGAGGGTTTTATTGGTCGCTTGTCGTCCTCAATCGCAGACTACTGCAACGGTGTATATTCCCACTCCGTTTACTGTGCGGCGCGGCCAAGACTGAGCCGAAGCAGACCGCCCAATTATAAGGTCTAAAGCTGATAATGATAACGGGTTTAGCATCTTCTTGTTGAGCTTTTGAAGGATTTTTCTAAAAGGCAAAGCACCCAATTTATGTGGCCTGGGGTTAAACGCCGTATAGGCAATGACTTGACTCCGAATTGTCATCCAGATGCATATGGATACAGTAGGATTTCTATCCAGGTATCCATAGGGCTTCCCTCCAGCCCTAGAGGGCTGAATCGGAAACTCGCGCAGCACGAGCCCCGAATTGACCAATAGCAGGGCTGGATCTCTATCAAAGACAGACATCTCGTAATGCCGTGACACGCCATAACTGGCATTATCACAACGGTCAAAATTACATTAGGTACGTAGTAAGTAAATCCAATAAACAATTGGCTACTAGGTCTTGAATTAATTGTATAGTACCTAGTAGCTACTAGGTAGTAGCTAGTAGCTACCTAGGTAGGTACCTATTCAACGAAGTCGCTCTGTCAACTAGGTACCTATAAGGACATGTTCCCTGGTATAGACACAAAGAAAAGTAGATAGAGCACTCCATCGCAAGGGAGGCAATCTGAGTTAACGTTATGCAAAGACTTTCCAGTAATACGAGTATACTAATTTCGTACATCCTATACTATGTTGGGAAGACAGACGGAAGAGACGAGTTTGGAACTTTGTTTATTCATGGTCGTTGCATAAATCCATCGTGCCTCCAGAATCAGCAATCGGAGTATACTAATTAGGAAAGACATTGACAGGCGGGGTAAGGTCGCGAGAAGACATTGCCTACAAACCATAAAGGGGGAGTTATCAACCGACATATGCCCCTTGGCATTAACACTTACGATCGTTCCACGGTTGATACTGTAAAGTTGGTAACGACATGCCTTCCGAAATATATAGGACCAGATCCCGCAAGTATCATAGATGGAGAACGCATTTCCATTAAATCAGGCGGGATATCTGGGTATATTACCTAGATCGTGAACGACACTCGCCCTGGCTACGACGGGGTATTTGATCTTGCACTTAGCCATGCACTCGCGCTACCTTCATCTACAGGGCTTAGGAGGATGTTGCCAACCTGGGTATAGTTTACGAGCTACCTGGGAGGTGATCTTTTATGAGGATCATACCCGCCACGTTATTCTCATCGACCTAGGTACCTACCTACTACTCAACATTGGCAGGTAACAAACCAAGTTCTCATGGATGAATATTACACTCAGGTCTCGTTTAATGGTACAAATTTTGGACTCCCTGATACATACTGCGTCAAAGTTCGCCATCCGACCATCCTGTCGGAACCGCGTTGTAGAAGTTGAATAGTCCACGCGGATCCCATTTTTGTTTTAGTCCACTCAGCCTGTCCAGGTTCCTCGCCCCGTACCACGCCCTAGGCCCCTCATCACCATGGGCAAAGTTAATGTAGACTACTGGTTCGCCAAAACCATTAGCCGCGGTGAAATTCCGGCGTGCTGAATGCAAGAAGGCGTCCACGGCACCATCCTTTCCACGGTCGTCGTATTCACTTTCGAGTTGACTGAATTTCAGATGAATTAGTCCAAAGACATATAACCAGACGAAGAGCGTCACATTAGGGCCGAGTGATCAAGCAGAGGACTTACATGTGCATTCTGAGCTGTCGGTGTGGGTAAACGCTGTCTTCATCTTCCACCTCTAGGACTTTCTGCGTGGCGAATCTATGGATCATCATAGCGGTCGAGACGTCTGGATTGGCACCGGTGAAACGTTCAAGTTCACCAAGGAATCCAGCGATCACCTCCGGATCAGTCCGCCGAGCCCCGATGCTACGCATGTTGACATGTTGATTTCGGCCGCAGGCCTTGGCATCTTCAATACCAAAATAGGAGGTTGAGAATACTTCAGGCCAAGGAACACTTAGAACCTCATAGCGAAGCGGGTTCAGAGCTTTCAGAGGAGCCAGGTGCTCCAGGGCGAGTTCGACAGGGCCGGCGAAGTTTGCATTTACGAGGAGAACAAGCTATTCGTTCTCAGCAATGTTACAGCATACTAGGATCCGGGGTAGTAAGGCAAATGGTTACTTACCTGTTTACTCCTAGGATCCACGAGAGTTCCTATATTTAGCGCCAGGAGAGCAGGCATCTGTTCATCCAATGAAGCGAGATAAGTGAAGACATCTCGATTCCTGGAGCCAGGAAATAGGTAATTCAGGTTCGTTACCTTGCCGCCATTTACCGCTCGCGGGACCCTATAGGTGGCAGACATGACAATGCCAAAGTTGGCACCAGCGCCACGTAACGCCCAAAATAAATCCTCATTCACGATTCGTGAGGCTATGACAACGTCCCCTGCTGCGGTGACCAGTTGGACCTCCTCGAGCAAGTCCAACAGTAGACCCATGTAACCTTGGTTAGCACTGACGCCCGCACCGAGCGTAGCACCGACTATGCCGACACAATACGCGGTACCAAGAGCTGAAAGAGTGTGATTAGCACTAGACCATCTTCGTGAAAACAAGGGGCTATTCCGGTCGAAAGGGGCCTAGGACTGCGTGGACTCACGGAACTGGTACCCCAACTCATATAGGGGGTCGATCAGCTGAGAGAACTTGGCTGAGCCGCCTACGGTGAGTAACTCGGTGTCCTTATCGAAATCAACAATGTTGAACTTGCTGAGATCGATTTGTATCCCTCCTCGGAGGTCTGCAAGTTGAATGGACACCCCATGACCGCCACCTGTTACGAGAAAGGGTATCTCATTTGATGCAGCAATTTTGACCTTGTAATGGTGAGCATCGCATCCAAATCATTATCAATAGAAGATATGAGCAACTTACTATATTCCGAACGTCGTTTACTGTAGCTGGCTGGATGGTCGCGATATACGAGGGTGCTGCGTAGTCGGTCCATCTCTGGGCCACTTCAGCAGTATAATTCGTATCCGTAGCCAAGTAAATGGAGGCATTAGAAGAGAGATATGGCCCGAACAACTCGGATATATTCGGTATCGCTGTGACCGTTACCGCCGCAGCCAGCGCGAGAAACACCTTTTCCCATATCATCTCGAATAGTTACCGTGATATGTAGCGACAAAGATCAACCAAGCGGCAAAGACCTAATCTGGAGAGTTCAGGTCACGGATGTTTTTTAAAAAGTGAACCTGCGAGAGAAAGCCTGCCATTCTGCGACAAGTGGTAAGCATTCAGTGTAACTGGGTATGAAAGCCACATACCTGGGTAACACCGACAAGTCCGGTAGCGATACTCCGGAATGCCTTCTTTTAGAAATGGGGCAATGTCCGGACCCACCGTTAAAGGCCGGGCTGATGCTCCGGCCGTGAAAGCCGCGGCGAGGCGTATAAATCAAGTCATGGACTATTGATCAGCATATACCCACACGTCCGAATAGGTAGGGGCATTATTGGGTGTCTAAACGGCCTCGTATTCACATCAAGTCATGTGTTGTGATGGGTTCTTCCTTAACGTGCGGCGTAGATGACCGAGATAGGGATACCGGAGTTAAAAGGGGTAATGCTCCTTTGGAGATAAGCAGATGGTCGGAAATAAGAGCCGGAGCACCTACTCGGAGCTACCAAGATACCTCTCTGGGACGTCCTGCTGTTCGGTCTGCGAAACATTACAAACGCCATCTTACGGCGTGACGAAGTGGCTATCCAGGCGCACGCTAGCATTCCAGGTTATTATCTTGTGTCACCGGCCGGAAATGTTCAAGGGCGGCCTAACTGTTCCGAGCATGCGTCCCCGGTCCCGTCGGGGAGTCTATGTTGCCGCTCCTGAAGATACGTACCTGCTTTCATTGTCTCGGCCGTAAATAATATCAAGCAAACTGACCCCCTCTTCATTAGGAGGACAAGTTCCACATGGCTTCCCGCAATCGACTATTTCAAGCTTTCAATAACCTCACTTTGAAAGCTAAACGTTTCACAACTCCCAGCTCTCGTTCTACAGCTCCTACAAGGACAACACCTACAGCTAAAGCTACAGCTACAGCTCCCACAACAACCACAAACGCCGCATCATCCACCAAGAAAATTTCCAACATGCCTCCCTCCAACAAAGCTGCCGCCCTCCCTGAGGCCAGAGCCAACCCCGCCAAGGTCCAGTCCACGCCTTACCCAACTGTTGCTGAAGGTGAGGTCGTGGTCAAGACTGCTGCCGCTGCCATCAACCCTATGGACTGGTACATCCAGCTTCTAGGAGAGAACCTGTTCCCTTGGCTACAGTACCCCTATATTGGAGGCAGTGACGTTGCTGGCACGGTCGTCGAGGTTGGTCCCAACGTGACCAGGTTCAAAGTTGGCGACCGCGTGATCGGACTCGCGGCTGGCTTTGATGCTCGAAACGGTGGCTTCCAGGAGTACGTCGCTCTGGAGGCCAAGATTGTCGCACCCATCCCGGATGACCTTCCCTTCACCGACGCCTCCGTGCTCCCCCTCGGCGTGTCTACGGCGGCCTGCGGTCTCTACCAGAAAGACTTCCTGGCTCTCGACTACCCCAGCCTTAACCCCAAGCCCAACGGCAAAACCGTGCTGATCTGGGCCGGTTCCTCCAGCGTCGGCACCAGCGCCATCCAGCTAGCTGTTGCTTCCGGCTACGAGGTATTCACGACTGCGTCGCCCAAGAACTTCGACTACTGCAAGAAGCTAGGCGCCTCCCGCGTGTTCGACTACAAGAGCCCCACCGTGACCGAGGACCTGCTCGCCGCGCTCAAGGGCAAGAACTGCGTTGGTGGCTACGCCATCCAACCCGGTTCGGAGAAGATCGTTTTCGAGGTCATTCTCAAGAGCGAGGGCACTAAGTTCGTGGCTTGCGCCATGCAGGTCCCCGAGCTCCCCGAGGGACTTCAAGCAAAGATGGTGTTCGGCAGCACCCTGAAGGACAACGAGGTCGGCCCCATCATCTGGGAACAGTACATCCCTACTGCGTTGGTGCAGAAGAAGCTCCAGTGCCAGCCCAAGCCGCTCGTTGCTGGCCACGGTCTGGAACACCTGCAGGCTGCTATGGACCAAGGAAAGGCTGGCGGCGCTTCGGGCCAGAAGCTGGTTATCACGCTATAAGGTAGAAGTGAAGAAAATCCAAAAAAAAGAGTCTTGAATCACAGCAAAAGGGGGCTTCGTAGATAGTTACATAGGTACCTACTTAGCCTTAGTGTTGGGTATACCTACTTGGTACGCGAGTGCATAAAATACAATCACTTAACTCCAATCGATTTACTATACCTACCTAGTACTAGGTACCCGACGTCTATGACGGTGAACCTTTTTTAAGGCAATTATGAGAGAGAACAGCTGGGGATTCAGTAAACATTGGTTGGTTTTCTTGAGCGGGCCACTAACAACGTGTCTGAGAATGTCTAACACTTGCCCTGCCGTCCCGTGCCTTCACCGCAACTCGACTAGCCGTTTGGCGTAATCAGCTAGGATACACCTAGTAATTCGATCTAAGACAACGAGGGGGGGTTACTGCTTCAACCATTATAGAGATGCATCTGAGCCCAATAAAAATATATTAAATCGGGAACACCACCAATGGCGATGCAACAGCCCCTCAGCCGCTTTCGTTTCGTTTCTAATAGATTCCTACGTAATCTATCGCCGTTCTAGCAAATGCATTACACCCACATATCCAACACCGGCGCCGCTCAGGCTTTGAGCATCTTCCGTTTCCTTTGTGGAGTCGGGCAATGTCGTCTTGGCGAGGAGAGGTAACGGAACAGGGGTTGCCTTACCGGCTCTTGGCAGGGGGCGCCTCGGCTTTTGCAAAAGGGGGGTAACCGCTCAGATCTACGGGCCGTCTCCGTCTAGGTACGATGCTGCACTACATGTTGGTGCCACATAGACAGGGCCTAGATGGACTTCCGTTGGCGTCGATTATCTCGTGTAAGGGTACCCAGGTACTTGTTCAAACGGCACCGGCGATTGAAGAAAATGCTGATTTGTGCGCGACCAACCCCAACCCAGTTGCAATCCAGCTTCCAAAGACTCCGCTTGGGAGGGTCAGCGGAGTGTGTAAAATCGCTGCATCAACGATTCACGGCGTTCTATCTCATTGACCCGCCTCGTGTACTGTTTGCTTCATGCTAAGAGAATGACCATTCTCATATTCTCGCCCCCGAAAGGGAGTTGAGGAAATGTTCTAGGCATTAGGTACTAGGTACTGAGTACCTGGTACCTATCGTCAATGATATTATCATTCTACCTCCGGTGGCTTGACATGTAAGTCCGATTAAGAAGCTCCGTCCAATACCAAGTTTCCCTAGCCAGGCATGCAATAATGGCGCCAAATCCCGGATGTGGTAAGCGAGTTCGTGAATAGAAAGTCAGAATCCCGACGCCGTACCACGACGCGGGTTTCAAAAGACAGGATTACGAAGTAGTCGGGTCGTCCCGATCGAAAAGGCAACTCCAACCAAACGGGCACTCAGCATTTAGTACATGTAGCCAGAGGTTAACATAGCGCTATTTGTTTGGCTCCTCGGCTTGATTTTGAACTCTAGTCTTCAGGTGGAATACTTTCCCTACGTCGGTATTCATCGTGTAAAACATCGCGGAATTATGGCTTCAAACGAGACGACGCGCCTTCTCCATGAGCAGGATGAGGACGGGGATGATATCGTGGACTGGGACGGACCCGACGACCCAGAGAACCCTGTGAACTGGTCATCCAGCAAGATATGGGGCCATGTCTCTATCGTATCGCTGCTTACGTTCCTAGTGTGAGTTGCCTAGGTACGCGACTTGGGAAATGCGTCCATCTGCTCACACATTCGTTCTTATAGGCCGCTTGGGGCGACTATGTTCGCGCCGGCCATCCAACAGGTGATGAGCGATTTCGATTCCTCTAATGGAGTAATCTCTTCCCTCATCGTCTCCATCTACGTCCTCGGTTGGGCTCTTGGGCCGTTGGTCGTAGCGCCCCTTTCCGAGGTGCACGGCCGACTCGTGGTGTATACGGGAAGCAACATATTATATGTTGTTTTTACGGCTGCATGCGCACTGGCGCCGAACTTGGGATCATTGATCTTCTTCCGGTTGATGGCCGGCGCGATGGGATCAACCCCTTTAACTATTGGTGGAGGCACCATTTCCGATCTGGTTCCGATACACCAGAGAGGGCTGGCCTTGTCGCTGTATATGTTTGGACCTATTCTAGGTCCATCTGTTGGACCCTTGCTTGGAGGTGTCTTGACTGAGAGTCTCGGGTGGCGATGGATTTTCTGGGTGCTCACACTTGTGGTAAGTCTTGTCATGGTGAGTCTTGTATGCGCAAATCTTGGTGCCTAACGTGGATGCAGTACGGATGCATGGCTATAGCTCAAATTGCAGCCATGAGTGAGACGTATCCGGCGGCAATCCTGAAGGCGAAAACGGAGAACCTGAAGCGAAAGACTGGTTCGTTGTCATTGCGATCGAAGTTGGACAGTGAGCTCTCCAGCAGCCAAATTCTGGCATTGGCTATTATACGCCCAGCCAAAATGACGGTCATGTCGATTATCAATCTCATCTTATCGCTAGGATCAGCCTATGTGAACGGGGTCGTGTTCCTGCTTCTCACCTCCGCCCCCGTGATGTTCCGGTCAGAATACGGATTCTCGGCCCGAAACGTGGGCCTGGCTTTCGTTGGTTTCGGACTTGGCAATATAGCAGGCCTTGCCATGTTCAGTGCCACATCCGACCGGTTCATCCGAAACCGTGCGGCGGAAAACAAGCTCCAACCTGAGCACCGTCTAGTACCGGCTTTGGTGGGAGCTCCCTTGCTTGCCGCAGGCCTTTTATGGTATGGATGGAGCGCCCAGGCTCATGCGCATTGGGCCGTTCCCATTGTTGGTACGGCTTTGATCGGGGCCGGAAACGTGCTGTTCAACACGGCAATAATTGGTTACCTTATCGATGCCTTTACAGTTTATGCAGCTAGTGCGATCGCAGCGAATACTGTCATTAGGAGCGTAGGGGGTACGCTCTTGCCACTCGCAGGACGTAATCTGTACGCGACACTTGGATGGGGATGGGGCAGTTCGTTGTTAGCGCTTCTGGCAGTGCTGTTCGGTTTGGCCCTGATTTACATGTATGTTTACGGCGCAGCCATGCGGGCAAAGAATCCAATACGGTTCTGATCATGGTGGGGTGCGATCAAATTTGGACGACGATCCCGGAAGGGGTAGAATGGGTTCGGTGTCATGATAGCTGGGAAGCAACCTTAGGTGCCTACTAGGTAGTATACAACAAAAAGTGGCAACTAGCTGGGTGGTCAAGTAGTAGATTTATATCAACAATCCTAATCGAGTACCAACTATCAATAAATGGCAGGGTGGTTAGACTGATAATGCTTAAGGAGTAGGTACGTAACTAACGGGAAGGCGAATCTATACCTAGCAGATGGTGAATGCTGTAGATTTATACGTGAGATGATTAGAACAGTGGTAAATACCTACTAGGTAGATACCTACCTAGAATTTAATATATATTAAGAATATGCGTGTGGCGATTTCTACGTGGAATTGGGATGATGCCTATTACCTAATATTCTAAATAGGGGCTGAAAAAGGGGGTTCTTGATTAGCTTCGAGAACATCGTCAGTTAGATATTCAGTTGGCTAAATATGATATTATAACAGCATCAATGGGCTTCTCACTTTCCTATCTGACTATTACAATTGTTACATACAAGCATTGTAGTGCTACCTATGCAGGATTCTATATTCTAAAGGGGTCAAGGATAGTACATAAGGGCATACCTAGTATTTGCGTCATATCTCTGCTCCATCAACACGTACTTCATCTTCATCAGGACTGGGCGGGTACCTAGTAAAAAGGATTCCCAAATCCGAAATAGGAATTAGGATCCCATTGTTGCTTGAGCGCGCGAAGTCTGGGCAGGTTCGCCGCGCCGTATGTTTGGGTGACAGGCTCGTCGCCGTGGTCGTAGTTAAGATATACTTGCGGCTGCGGAAATCCACTAACAGACTGAAATCTTGAACGTATTGTTCGTGAGAAATTTTCAATGTCGGCGTCTGTGGATGGATCGGTCCAATCATTATCCAATAACCTTTCGTTTCGTAATAGTTAGCAGGGCATGGTATGAAGATGCTCGGATGAAACCCACATATATGCCTCAATGTCCCTCCAAGGATATGCTGTCTCATCTACTGGTACACTCCTCATAACCTCGCTGCTGTATCGTTGAATGGCAAAAGTCCCGGTGTAATTTGGGTGCGTCTCATAGAAGTTCGCCATGTCCTCTAACGTGGCTTCGAGCGCGGCGACGTCAGTTCTCCTCAGGCCAACCGTAAACGCATTGCGACGAGAACCCTTATCGCAAATTCCCTGGGAAAATATTTCGTGCATCTCTCCTGGTGTCACGTTCTGAATAATGGTTGAGATGGGGTTTAGTGCTGCAACTTGATCTATGAAGGGCTGTGCATCTGCTTGGGTGCCATAATAGATCAAACCAATGCGAACGGTCGCCTCGTTCAACGTTTGGTTGTACTGAATTGAAGGTATAATCGCGAGCTGAGGGGGAATGTAGTTGTCATATGACCCCAAGAAGTCCCATACTGACCGATTGGCAGATCCAGGAAACATAAAGTTAGCTAGAGTCACTTGCCCATCATTGTAGCTGTCGTGTACCCGGTAAGTGGCCGAAGTGATGATGCCGAAGTTGGCACCCGCACCACGTATTGCCCAGAACAAGTCCGGATTTTCTGATCTCGATGCATTTACTATGTCGCCCGTTGCGGTCACCATGCGGACGGACTCTAGAGCGTCCAGGACTAAACCACGGAGGCCTTGCATCGTACCAATACCACCGCCAATGGTAACACCGACCATGCCAACACAGATAGCATTGCCCGTTTCTAGTTATGTATTGGTTAGCTACAACACAACCGGTAAGGGTTATGCTACGAACGTATGTCTTTTCCCGCAGCAGCCAGCGGCCCGGCGATGTCTCCGCTTGTAACGCCTCCGCCAATGGTCATGCGATCATTAGCGGCATCTATTGTAACCGAGTTGAACTTTGCAAGGTTGATATTGAGGGCATTTTGCACGTTGCTATATTTGAGATTTGTGCCATGGCCATTCAGAGAGGCGAAAATTGTAATGTTGTTTCGCCCTGCGAACCGGACCTAGACTAAGTTGTTAGCTGAATTTCGAGGTCATATGATGGATACATGTTGCCTTCAACTCACAATTTCTTGCACGTCTCTCTCACTGACAGGCTTGATAGCGGCTTGATAGGTTGGTGATTGCCAGGTTGACCAGCGAGGAGAGGCGACATCGTTGAAGTTTGAATCCGAGGAGGAAGCTATCTCCACTCCTGGGGAAACATACGGCGCAAGAAGAGCCTTGAAGTCGAGGCCGGCCGCACGCCCCGCTGGAGCAAACGCAAGGATTTGAAGGAATTGACGCAGCATGATCAACGATCGTACAGGCGACAGCACTCTTGGTGATTATGGGATAGTCCTATCTCTAGAGAAATGCGATACGACATACCTACTAGAGAACATCTAGGTATTTATTAGTCAACCATATCCTCAAGCTGGAGTCTTGTTTACCAAGATCAGCAATGGCTGATGCCATGGCTAGCTGTTATCCATGAACTAAGGCTGCTGGAGTGCCTATTTGGGATTCCGGGTGTGACACATGAGACATGTAAGAGCCAAAGTCATGATTAGACGACGGGGTTGCCCAATTGACGCGCTGTGGTTCTTCGATAACAAGCTTTGGGACAGGTCCGGCAAAAAAACTCCGATAGGTCCTGACACCTGTGAATCGGAATTTACAAGTAGAAAATGAATATACTATTTAGAATATTACAGTATCGTTCGGAAGATGCCCTGCTTTGAGAGCTCCGGGGCGGATCTTGCTGTGCGTGTGAATAAAATCTATGGATCGCGGGTAGTCGACAAATGCTTAACTTAATCAAATTCCATGCGTCGTAGTAGGTAATTACACGAAATGCCAAGGATTCTGGAGCAAGATGGCATAGCCGGACCTCTCGTAAGAAATAAACAGTCTATCTAGACCCTGAGAATGGACGCTGGCAATAAGTTGTGAAACACTCGACCTGATTGTCGGGACCAATAAGAGACGAGGCGTGTAGTCTATTACTATGTGAAAGTCCTTTCTACCTCATCTACCCATGAGGACTTGCGGAAGCATGATTAAAGAAAAGCATCTAAATTCTATATGGAGCCGTAATTATCTCGTCGTAACATATCTTGTAACTATTAGTGTTCTCGCCCAACTCCGAATATTATCTTCATTACCCCTTTCCTGATCACTTGTGATGCCTAGCCCTCAACGACGGGAGGCTGCCCAGGCGCGTCTCCCTTTTTGTTTCGGATGTCGTGCCATCCCATGCCCCAGGCGGCGATAAAGCCACCAACACCGGCTCCGGCAACGAGGTAGAAGACTCTATCTATGCTGTCCGAGTAGGCTACCAAGACGCTTTGTAGGTCTTGGGGACTGACGACGTCACGGAAGCGTGTGGCACCAGCTGCCAAAACGGCTTGTGTATCCACGTTTGGTGCTCGCTCGGGTAGTATGTTTCTGAGACTTGCGGAGAAGATGGTGTTGTATAACGTTAGAAAGACGGTAGGACCAATGTACTGCGCCCATAGGAGGAATGCCATGGCTGTAGATAAGTCCTTTTGGCCCACATGATTTTGCACTGCAACGATGGGCTAGGTACGTGATTTATTAGTATGAAACGTGAGTTTATAGTAGGGAAGACAAACCATTTGTAAACCGGCACCTCGACCGCAACTCGCGATAATCTGGAACCCAACCCATTTTCCAGTTGAAGTGTCGGGTTGGAGCAGAGAAAACAAGCCACACCCGACGGATATGAGAGCGCCGGCAAAAATGGAGAAAGGTGGAACATACCCTACTCTCTGCACTGAAAGAGATGGTCAGTATTTACGTCTGAAGAATCCGTGAGGGAGGAAACTTACCCAAAATTCCAGCCAAAATGGTGAAAAGCAGCTGACCGAGAATAGTAGGCAGAAGATACACTCCACTCAAGATAGCGCTCACACCCTTTACCGCCTGGAAGTAGATGGGGAGCCAGTAAGACGTGCCGAACAGAGTCTCCATCTGAAAGGAATAGTTCAAGGCGCTGGCCCAGACGATTCGCCGTTTCATTATCGAAAAGGGGAGTAGGCCCTCATCTCCTTTATAACGGTTCCAGAATATCCAGACGATAAAAGTTGCGCCGGCGCCAACGAAGAGACCGATCACTTGGGACGAATTCCACGCGAATTGGTTGCCCCCGAACTCGAGCGCAAGGAGGAGTTGAACAACAGCGGGAGCGAGTAAGGCGAATCCAAGCAAATCTAAATGGTGATGAAGCTTGGGCAAGACTTTCAAGACCGGCTCTTTGGTGATCTGTTCAGGGATGCGGAGGAACAGGATTGGTATGGCGACTATAGCACCAAAAGGAAGGTTGATGTAGAAACCTGACGAGATGTCAGCGCTAGACTAAGTGCATAATAGTAATTCTTGGAACACTCACTCCATCGCCATGTGACGCCCGAAGTGAACGCGCCGCCAATAAGGGGAGCGATCACCGTGCCCAGTTGAGCGACTATAGAGATGTTTGTCAGCATCCGTTCATCAGTGCCATCATTGAGGGTAAACTTACTTCCTTGTATCATGCCAATAAGTGCTGTAGACGACGATCCACGGTTAGCTTCGAAGCAAGGGGTGGATGCATAAAGAACTTACGCGGGCGCCTCTGGAGAGGTACACAGCTAGATACAATGATAATGGAACCGCTAAGTAGGCCCGATGCTCCAGCTCCAGCGATAGCACGTCCGACAATAAGCATTGGTGACGACTGTGCAGCTCCACAGACTACAGAACCAATCTCGAAAACGGCAAAGAATGCCAGAAACGACCACTAGCAATTACTATCAGAACAGCTACACTTGACAAAGGAGCAGAGCGAATAACCTTGAGTCGGAAACAGTTGTAAATCTTTCCAGTTAAAGGCTGCAATGCGGCTCTACAGTCTTGAATCAGCACATTGATGCTATTATTGACCTCTTTCTTTGGGATGGTGGGTGCTCTTACGATCCTAGATTGTAGGCTGCCGCGTACCAACCGACATCCTGCAGCGAATGGAACTCGTCGGAGATAGCTGGGACCGCCTATATTCTTTTCATTTAGTGGCATCATATAGGCACGTAGGAAGAGGTCACGTACCGTGCTAACAATCGAGGTGTCCAGTAGCATCAAAAAGGAAGCAAGGACAAGGCTGATGAGAATCGCGACTAGCCTAGCGCCGGTGACATACTGGGTGGTGTTTTCTGGCGGTTTCTCGTTGTTTGCTCCAAGCGCGTCTGCCCCATCTGGGGATGGCGCTCCTGGAAAGGATTGCTTCTCATTCTCTGGTCCCTTCCCACTTCCTAGTTCTTTCTCACTTTTTCCTTGCTCATCGGCTATGGGTACGTCATCCTGGTGTATGTTCTGCATCTCGAGGGTGCTCGGCATACACTCATGAGAAGTTGGCTACTGGGTAGGTGAGCAAATGAGTTCAACTTCACTTTGGCGAATGCACATTAGATAGTTCCAGTCGTCACGGTAGAGTTAACCAGAAGACACCTAATAGTAACTCGACAATAGCAACGACCCAAGCCATGAAAATGTGGCTGCATATTTTCCTGTAGGTTATTATTTAATATATGAGAGCTCTAATATCGTATAGGTACTATGTATACCGTAGGTACGAAACTGTTTGTAACTTTTGAAGCCTCTGACGTTACACCCAGCAATCAGGGCTTTTCATTTTATGCCAGTTGCTTTCCTCCCTACCGACAAATGTATTGTTTGTGATTAATTATTAATTACCTGTTATTATTAAAAATGATATCCCACCTCCTCTTTTTCTTTTCTTCTTCTTCTACCCATTTCTTCCCTGCATTGCTGAATTTGATATATGTGTGCGTCCAAAGAGCCCCAAAACATTCCAATGAATTATTAATCTAGGGGAACCAACACCCGTCAACACGCCAAGTCGGACTACGGAGTAACCGGAACAGGACAATCATTTTCATTATCGTGCCCGGCGGGCTGGGACAATGTATGGATGACCGTTCCCGCCGCCAAATTCCCTTAGTCAGCTTCGAGTTGAGACCTCCCTGACTTTCTTCCCGTTCCCGCCGCGGCACGTCCTGCACGCAATTCTCCCTGCGCATATACTATCAAGTAGACGCCTAAGGCTCAGTAATAACGGCGCCTAGAGTCATGGCAACGGTACTACCATCAAACGCTCCTGAATCTCACCCTACGTCAGCTCCCGCGCCAGGCGGCAGAGCTTGTACGAACTGCGCTAAAGTGAAATGTAAATGCATCTATCGGGCCGATGGCGCCACCTGCGAAAGGTAGGTTAGATTATCTCATCGTCTAGCCCTAAGTAATTCGTCGAGAGAAAGCGAGAGGGAAAGAGAGAGGCTGTTGTCTCATCGCATCCCCAGCAGCCAAAAAATCTGATACCTCATAGATGTCACCGCCTGAAGAAGGAATGTACGCCATCGACTTCGGTCGGGCGTCGCACGGCAAAGCGTCGCGGTATCTCTAGGACGGCTCGACTAGAAGAAAAACTTGATGAACTTGTCTCATGCTTGAAGGCCCAGCGCGGGGCTGGGAAGAAGGACCCAAACGATGACTTCGAAGATTCAGGAGAACATGTCGATTTTGAATCCGATGCAGAGACAGCATCTCTTACCGCCTTGACTCCAGGCACAGCCACCAATAGCCTTGGGGGGACAACCCTCCTCAGCGCGGACAAAACTCCGGATTCCAGCATTTCTTATTCCGACGAACCATCACCCCCGGAGGCGGAGGAGTTACTGAAGAAGTTCCGAGAAGAAACAATTGTCAGTCCAAGCAATGTTCCAAATGAGAAGGGTGACAAATACTGACTCAGTGTGTAGGGGTTCTTCCCATTTGTCTACATTCCTCCACACGTGACGTCCCAGCAGCTCCGAGAGCTGTACCCGTTCCTATGGCTGAATATTATTTGTGCGGCTTTGGGATCGCCAAGGCGGCGGACCGCATTGGGTGACCAAGCGAGAAACATTGTAATGCAGAAGGTGGTCATTGATAGGGAGAAGAGCCTGGATCTCCTGCTAGGACTTCTGACCCTTGTAGGATGGTTAGTGTTTCCCATTGTCGGCATCGTGTCCACTTCGTCACCTTGCTTTCTAACATCTACTACCTAATTAGGGCACATCTTCAGCGGAGGGACAAGCCTTTTTGGACCCTGTTTTCCCAACTTATCGTCACCTTAGTTTGCGACTTGGGTCTCCACAGACCCGTACCCGACGGCCCTACTACCTTTTGTCCCGGGAAGGATAATGATCTACGGGTGCCAAACTACTACAGAAGACGCACCCATGAAGAGCAAAGGGCTGTGCTGGGAGCTTTCGTCATCACATCCATGTAAGTTCTCCCTGATATCCTATTCTCTATTGTAATATCATAGACACCGGTGTCTCATAAGTTGTAAAGGATATCAAACGTCTTCAAACATGCCCCTGGTCTCCGCTGGTCTTCACATCTCGACTCCTATCTTTTGAATCTCGCACAGGATAGCACGGTGTCTCAAGATGAAGCTCTCATTGCTCAAGTGAAAATGCAACTGATCGTAAACCAAACATACGACGACTCATGGCAAATTAGTGGCGGAGGGGGAGGGCCTCCCCCCTTATATCTGTCTGCTTTACGATCACAGCTGCATGACATCACCAGACAGGAAAAGCTCGGCACTGCAGTCAGGAACCATCGTATGTCATTCCCCCTACCCAAGGTAACCATCCATATAATTGGCGATATACGTACTGAACAACAATGTGTCCATTAGCTATGATATTGGAGCTCTACCATTTTACGGAGCTACTGATAAACGAAGCTGCGATTAGCAAGTCAAACACACTTTGCAACGAACCAGACTTTCGCCGGTTCGAAGTCTACCAGAGCTGCCTCGTATCCATCAAAGGATTCCTCGACACTTTCTTCTCGACGCCTATCGCTCTGCTAGGAAGCATGCCGTTCACCAGCTACCCCCAGCTGGTGCGAGTGATGAGATGTCTGCATAAGATCACCACCGTGCAAGACACAGCTTGGGACCGGGCCAATGTCCGGATAAGCATCGATCTAATCCCGACATGCGACAAGATCATCGGTACGTTCGAGTATCTGAAGGCCGCATCGGCCTTGGTCACCCCTGATGGTGGAGAGGACGAATCCCACAACTGGGGCCTGGGCGTATTCCGGAAGATGAGAGCGACATGGCACAACGAGCTGCTAAATATGGATGCGGCGAACGCAGCCACGCGCGAAGCTAGCTTGGTTGACGGCGTTCAAGGTGGCGGGTTTGCCCCGCCGATGGAGTTCCCGGGCGACCCCTGGTTGACTGATGTGATGAACGACTTTTGGGAATGAGGGCATGTCCAAGTATTTCTCGAGGTACTTGGTCACTTGCTACCTACTCATTGTATTAATCTTTTGATCTTCAATTAGTTACTGTGTATTAAATTCATATATATGGGATTTTGGTATTGATCACCTTTTCATGGCCAATGTGTCGGCCAGCATCCGTCATCACTTGACACTCGAAAGCCTCCATCACGTCTAGACGTACCAACCCCATAGACCAATCAAAATTCTAGTGAATGAAGAAAATCCGAGATGAAAGTGCAAATATTGCATCTTTGATTCAATGGGTCAGGGGTCTTTAAACAGTTCCATTTCGATGTCTCGGTGCTTTTGTGTGTATCGTGCAGCATCCATGGGTGTGTTAGGTACTAGGTACACGGATATCTGCCTGCTAGGGACTTTGAGACGCCTCTATTGGCGAATATATAGGTAGCAATTATAAAGATGGTAACACCCGAAAGGCGCGTGTGTCATGTTTTGCCTAGCACATCTTCTGTGGCGTTCAGACCTGAGCTGGATTAGGAGGGGAGCAGATCGACCATCGAATCAAGACACTTGTCGCCGGTTCCCGACATGTCCTGCCTGTTACCGTGCTCGCTCGACCTTCTCGACTTACACGATAAACAGATAAAAATTTGTCGAGTCCACTGCATGCATGCCTGGTTTCTTCAATGTTGGTATAACCGATAAATCATGAGGAATTCCGTCCAACCGTCAAGTGAAGATCGTGGGTGATAAGCTTGAGCTTGAGCTTGAGCTTAGGCTTGGGCTTCAGGGTCTTGATCTGGCCAGTAACACAAAAGAAAAGTCCGAAAAAGGAAAATAAATTACTTGATCTAAGCCCATTTCGGAAAGCCCCTGCATATCTCGGGTAGGTGCTTCGTGCTTCGTACTTCGTACTTGGCATACACATAGTATTCCATATTCCATATATCAAATTGACAAAGTATTTCATACAAACGGATAACCACAGGATTATTGCTAACTATACCTATTAAATAGGTACCTAGGTAGGTACCTACCTATCTATTCAAGTGTCAGCCAGCGTCATAATATGTCTGTCTTAGACTATGGCCATGGCGGTAAGATTTCCAAATTGCCCAGCTGAGCCTCACCCCCAAGTGTCTTAGTAGGTAAGGAGGGAATCATTATGATGCAAATCTTTATGGGTACCTACCTAGGTAGTCACTGGCTGTCTCACACCTCCCCAAGAACTGCATCCCGAAGCTTGACTTCGTGGCGGCCGCTAAATGTTATGTGCCGTGTTGGAGATGGATCATTCGGTGACGTTGTGGAATCGTGAAGCAACATGCACATGAACGAAGACCGAGTCAACCACACCAGGTCTACGTTGCGGCTTTCTGTGATGCCTAATATTATCATTCTACACGGTAATTAAATTTCCCGGATGGGAAAGGAGAGTGATTTGCGACGACCTGTGTTCAAGGTTGCCGACGCCTCGAAGCCACTCATATCCATTACGATACGCCACGCCAGCGAAAGAAGTAAAAATAGTGCTTGACTATCATGCAAATACTGCCTCATAATATGTAGATACCTATTTGCAGGCAAACCGACAATTGGACTGGGTTAGGTGAGGACCTGGAATGCCAAGGACATTGATTCGTAGTGGCCCTAGGCACTTCCCGCATCTCGATGGCTCGAGGTCATCGCCAGCTGGAGCATGGTTCGGCACATTCCTCTTTATGAACGTCATTTTGGTACATTGATCTGTACCTGGTGCCTAGCGCTCCTACAAGCAGTGTGGCTGTATACTACTAGGCAAATATTCAGCCAGCGATTGAACCGATTGAACTAGAGTGTTTGAGAAGAAGCCATCTGCAAAACATCAATCTTCATCAAAGTAAAGTTTCACACTTTGGACGACTTGACTCGGGGCATTCCAGGCAAGCCGAGTCTCTTATCACCGTAGGTGGCTGGAGACAATAAGCCGTTGTTCAGCCCATCTGTGATGATAAAGACTCTAGTCGCGAGCCTGGCGTCGTTTCGTCTATCCATGATGTTCATACAATCATCCCGTCTGATTCCTCACCCTAATGGCAACTCCGACCAAATCCACCGTAACGGGGAAGCCGCCTCGACAAAACCCAGGACCGGCTTGTCAGCAATGCAGGATACGAAAGTTGCGTTGTGACCGACAGAAGCCCTGTGGTGGATGCATCGACTCGGGGGTTTCTTGCCATACCGACTCGACCCCACCGCAACGAGGGCCCAAACGAGGCCATCTAAAGGTCCTGAGATCAAGAATAGGTATATAACTCACGATAGCAATGCCAGCCTGATAGTCTTGGTATATGGGAACTAACCTAGTCGACATGTAGCTGCTTTGGAGCAGAAGATAGTCGAGCAGGACTCTAGTGCAGGGCTCTTTACCCCCGCCGCTTCTGAATCCCACTTCAATCCAGACGAGAATAGTGCCTCGGACTCGACAGCCCCCCCTCCCCCGCCTAGTGTCATCGAGAATTCACCTTCAGAAGAGGCCGGGCTGATAGGATTGCCTATTCACCCCCAATCCCAATTCCAATCTTGTGGTTTCGTCCCAGATCAAGCTTTCGCAGGGCCGACGGGGCTATCTATACCACCATTGACACGTGCCGACCTGTACGTAACCCCGTCAGTTGCTTGGTTCCGCCAGTCGTTGTTCTTGTTTAACATCCAACAGGGACCAGCTATATTTCGATCGCACCAACGTCTTCTTACCACTAATACAACAATATCGCTACTTTACACGGTCGAGACACTCGCCCGCGTCACCGTCACACACATGCCTGCAGCACGCCATGTGGACTATGGCGGCCGCGCTCTCGTCGCAGTTCCACCATTTACGTGACACACTGTATCACAGCACACTCGAGAAGTTAGAACACAGTCTTACCGAAGACGGTGCCTTGCGGCTAGAGCATGCTCAGGCGTGGATCCTCATGGCCGTGTACGAGCTTATGCACGCTCCCTTCCAACGTGCATGGATCAGCGTGGGGCGTGCCATCCGCCTGGTCCAACTCATGCGACTCAACGAAGTCGACAAGGTGGCCGAGCTTGATACGGACCCTGAAGCTTTCGTTGAGAAGGAAGAGAGGAGGCGGACGTTTTGGATGGCTTTCTGTCTTGACCGTTGTAGTTGTGTATTAGAGGGGTTGCCCCTGACATTGAACGAACAAGAGGTACGTAGATCTGCTTGGTGGGTTTGAATATGGAACAGCGGGAAAGTTGTAACCCGTGGTGCAACTTCGAGATGAGACTAAGAACCACCTACTTCGAGTAGATTTCTACGCGCCTTCCATCGTCCGAAGATGCCTTCCAGAGCGGGACTCCAGTGTCGATGCCCTTCCTTTCTGAAGTCCTCACGGAAACGAACCCTAACCTTCTATCCTCCTTCACCGAGTCCATCATCTTCACCACGCTTTGGGGTCGCAGTTTCATCCACCAGCGACAGCCCGCCACAGATTCCATCTTTTGCGGCTCGTCGCGAGACTGTTACGAGCGCCAACTCTGGCTCGACGACATCCTCAGCCGGCGAATCCAAAAGCTCCAGCAAGACTACGTGGCTGCCTCGGTCAAGGTGGATTCGATGCTGCTCTACACAAGCATGATCGCGCAAACCACGGCCCTGCTGCTGTGCAACGCTGCCGAGTCCATCCCCCCGACTAGCCCCAGTAACCACGATCTCGTGTCACGGTACCAACGAAGAGCTGCGGCCGCGGCGCAAGAGATTGTGCGGCTGGCGCAACACCTTCCACACTTCAGCTATTTCAAAGTGAGTCTTCTGTCTCCCTCAAGGCCTGTCGCGATGGACTGCTGATTGCCACGCACGCGTAGATCCATCCGTTCACACCAATCCCCTTGTTCTTGTGCCAGCAATTTCTCTTCATCCTGAAAGGCAGCAACTACGCCATGACCGACGATATAAACGTGCTCGGCGAGGCCCTCCGAGAGCTGAAGGGAGTCAATGGGCTGTGCCAGGGTCGATTGGACATCGACTTTTCGGAGGTGGAATTGCCGGATCTGCAGGAGTCGCCCGACACGATGATGGATTTCTTTGGCAAGTATATGGTCGGTTGAACAGCGCTGTAATGGTAATGACGGTAAAAAAGGAAAATACCCTGTGGAATACTGTATTGTAATGGTCCGGGATACGTGGCTATCCGATAATGATTACACCAAGCTGCTGTTCAAAGTTTCTCTACATACTAGGTACCTACCTACCTAGAGGTAGTATTGATGATATTTACATGTATGTATTTGTATATTGAAGGGGGCTTCAGGCAAATAAAAAAAAAAAATGTCTATGTATGGCACAGCCCTTTAAGACATGCCCCATTAACGCAGGGTTCCATCGTAACATTGAACATTAGAAGCTTCGCGTCCACGCAAGTCTCGGCTTCAATTCATTATTCCAGTTCATTCTCCAATAATAGAAGTTAAAAGGATATGGGTACTCGGTTCGTAGACGACGCAATTATCCACCATATCTGTGCTATTGATCTTTTCCTAAATGCATCAATGTTAATTCATAGTTCAGTGGGATACCCTAAAGCCTCAAAACTTCTAGCGTTTCAAGGCCGTCGCCACCTATCCACAAGGAGCTGAGCACTCCACTAACTATGATCAAATAACAGCTAAGCAATAGGCCTAAAAGCCAGCGTTCAGCAACTTTCAGGGCTCTTATCAATCCAGAGTGCCTTGGATATTATCGCTTAAGGGCTCCAACCGGCTTTTAATGGGCTGATAGTTACATACTGGAATGTTCAACGTTGCTGGAGATACCTCGAAGCTTAGATGGGAATCATTTTCATTACAAGTACCTAGGTAATGTCTAATGAGTGACCAGAATTCCTTACACCTTGTTTCCAAACATTCAAATTCAAAAGACTAACAGAATAATTCAATCGACCACGCCGACACGCCGCGTCACGCTCCATAGAACCAACCGCAAACACTAATGAGCTGCCATTTCTTGCGACGCGTTTGTCTGCAAATAACCGAGGATGTCCATGATGGTTGACTGGAGATGAAGATCATCGTCACTGAATTGAACCCCAAACGAGTCTTCCATGGACGACCCGAGCTCTATCACAGAAAGCGAGTCAACGCCGATATCCTGGAGATTTGCGCTATCCTCGATGTTTGTGAGAGGCTCCCCGCAGTTCTCCGATATAAGTTCTAGCACGCGCTGCCGCATCGAATCCTCAGGCTTGCTCACGATCACGATCTCGTCAACCGACGAGTCCGACGGCGTAAACTGATCCGGGTTGATCGAAGTCTCTTTCACATCTTTCATCGGTAGGTCGAGAAGTGTTTGGGGTTTCGTCGCGGCGAGGTGCTTATTTCCCCCACCAAACGCTGGCACACACCCGTAATCGGTTGCTACTACAGTCTTCTCAGCCGAGTCTCTCCGATTCTTCTCCAGGGCGGAGTCAATGCATGGCGGAGTCAAAGCCAACTCCTCGCTCGTAATTGGTCGTTTGGCACTCGTGTTCTCAATCGTACGACTAGAGCTGGTGCTTTCCAGCAATTTCTCTAGCTTAGAGATGGGGTACCTGGTGAACTTCACTCCCGAACCGGTCAAGATGAGCTTCCCGTCGCTTGTAAAGACAAGCATGTCTCCCGCGACCTCTATCCCTCCTTCGCGTGTGTACGTGGCATACACCGTCCACGAATCACAAGCAGAGAAGTCGCAGTCCTGCATCACGATACCGTCGATGCTTGTAGCGATGAACACCTCATCTTCGGGGCAGAAGTCACTGCTATTGATGAGGAGACCCACGGCTTGGATGAACGTGTCAATGCTAACTGTGTCGCACATTTTTGCCGCTGTCGTCTCTGCACTGCTGATTTGTGTAGAAGGACGTCTGACTTGGGCCACGGCGTGACAGTCCAGGATGGTGATGTTTGAAATGCCCCGCAGGGCATCCGTATAGTTCACCACGCGAGAGAACAACGAATATGCACGACTGGCCATCAATTTCTCGGCCCTGGGATCCGTTATCAGATGCTGGATCCGATCGGCCATCATTCGTTCGAGGAGTTGGAAGTCTATGTTGGAAACCACGCTGAATCGCCCCCTCGCGTGGGTGGTAGACCGAGATTTGGCGTCATTCTTGGAAGAACTGCTGAACGAAAAGCTCCAGGCCAGATACTCCCCGGCCCCCTCCATGGTAAGCGACACGTTTCTGTTGTGATTGAGTCCTAGGGCTCCCTGGAAAGATATGTTCTCGAACTTGAAAGTCTTGACCGAAATCTCAGGCTTGATTATCTGAGCTGCCATGACCGCACACTCCATGTACATCGAAGCCGGACACAACGGCCAGCCCCTAACCGCATGCGCAGACACGATGTCCGTGAAGCGATTCGTCTCTGTGTTGACTGCAAACTCGAGCGATGCCCACGACTCTGACATTGTACCCAGACGAGTTACCAGCTTAGGGCAAGTGACCTGCTGGTTCGCCCCATTCTGAGCGACGGCTTTCCGCTCCTCCGTAGCTGGGTCAATCCACTTAAGCCAGTGGTGCTTCCGTTGGAACTGGTACGGTGGAAGCCATACCGGTTTGAGACCAGACTCGTTAGGTGAGAGGAACCCCCAGAAGTCTGTGGATATACCCTCACGCCACAAGGATAACGTGGCGGTGGTCATAATGTTGGCATTTCCCTTTGCCTTATTACCCAGGAATGTATGGCTGCTGGCATCTTTGACGGCTTTCTTTACCATAGGTATTATTGGAGTGTCTGAACCGGCTTCAATCCATACACATGGCCCGAGACGCTCCTCAAGGCGGTTGACTGCGTCATTGAAAAATACAGGCATCCTAGTGTGTTCCACTATCCTGTCGGACGTGATGGTCTCTGAAGGGTGCCGAGTGCAAGTCTCAAACGGCACGACAGGACGTTGAAATGTCAGACTTTTTGCCACTGCATCGAGTTGCTCTAGAATTGAGCCGGTGAAAACTGAGTGAAACCCGTGACTCGTGTTCACACGTTGGTGTTGGATATCACGGAGTCGTTGGTCTTCACGCATTACCTTCTCTACCGTCTCCACATCAGATGCAGACCCGACGACAACTTGGCTCTTCGGCCCATTGAAGCAGGCGATTTCGAGCCTGCCCTTGGCTGTTGGGTCGATGGCTTCAACAGCTTCGATGACCTGGCGGACCACATCAGGGGCTGCATGAATCGCAAACATAGTCCCACGCTCCGGTCCCCATTCCTTCTGCATCAGAGAAGCCCGTGAAGCGACCAAACGAAGGCCGTCTTCTAAAGAGAGCACGCCAGAAACGGTCATCGCTGTTAACTCCCCAAAGCTATGCCCAACAACGGCTTGGACCTCAAGACCCGCATCAATCCAGTTCATGGCGCAGGCATATTGCACTGCAAACGTGCCGCATTGCAGTAACACGACGTCATCGATGGCCTCGGATTGGAATAACGCTGGGAGTATCGAGGCGTATCCGAATTCCCTGAGTATCCCATCACATTTGTCCAGGTAGAAGCGGAGCCGTGGAAACCACTTGTACCAAGACTGATCGAGCTGGATATTCTGCTTGCTTTGACCAGAAAAGGCCAGAACGATGGGCTTCTTGGAGTGCGTTTCCTCGAAAGATTCCTGCCCAATGTCGGCTTCAAGGGATTTTGTTAAGGAGCCAAGATCTTTGGCCGTACCGACCCAACGCACGTTGTGATGCTTTCGGCGTTGGTACAGAGTCAAGGCAATATTGCCGGTGGTCATCGAGACGTGCCTGGCGTCCTTACTGGACTTCTGAATGTACTCCCTGAGCTTCGTCGCATTTGCTTTCAGGCTTTCGGCTGTGGCTGCGCTCAGGAAAATTGGATAGCTAAGCTCGGACTCATCCGTTGCTTGTTTAATTTCGCGTGGCGCTTCGCAGTATACCATCGCAGCATTACTCCCAGCAGCACCGTAACTGTTGACCATAGCGGCGCGGAACGGTGCATCCCACGGTAGGACTTCGCGATTAATCTTTAGGTGGTCTGGTTCCAAGGCGGTGATTTTCGGGTTAAGAGCCTGGAAACCAGCTAGTGGGGGCAGCTCTCGATGCTGTAGCATCGATATGACCTTGAGGAGACTTCCTACACCCGCTGCTGTTTCACTGTGTCCAACATTTGCCTTGAGGGACCCGATGTATAAGTCGCTGTCCCGCTGCGACTTGCCGAGCACCTCGCGGATGCTCCCAATCTCAATAGGATCGCCGACTTGAGTGCCCGTACCGTGGGCTTCCACGTACGAAACATGGCGTGGTTTGAAACCCGATCTTTGGACCACATTGCTAAACAAGCTGGTCTGCGCTCTTGAATACGGCACTGTGATAGACGGCGACAAGCCACCGTGGTTGGTTGCTATACCCGCGACCACACCGAGAATATCATCCCCGTTAGCAACGGCCTCTTTTAACGATTTGAGAACCACGAGCCCAACACCGTCTGCACGACAGTACCCATCCGCTGCTTGGTCGAAAGGCTTGCATTGACCAGTTGGACTCAGAAAGCCGGCCTTCCCTAGATCGAGGAAATTCTGGATGCCTGTAATGATGTTTACCCCTCCTGCCAGAGCCATAGGACATTCTCCTGCCTGTATGGCTCTACACGCTCTGTGAATAGCCACGAGGGAGGATGAGCAGGCGGTGTCAATCGCTTCAGAGGGACCGCTCCAACCAAAGTGGTAACTGATTTTGCCATTCTGAAAAGCCCGGATGGTGCCTGTGGCCGAATAAGCCGTCGCACCATATGCGGTCGTATTTTCCAGGTATTCGGTATATGTTGTACCGATGAAGCAGCCAACATTGTCAAAATTCTCGCGGCGATGATGGCGCAGGTAGCCACTGGATTCCAATGCCTCATAGGACGTCTCGAGTAGCAAGCGCTGCTGGGGGTCCATGTACAGAGCCTCGCGAGGACTGATGCCGAAAAATGCGTTGTCGAATGCATCCACGTCATCGATAAAATTGCCATGCCACTTATCTTGACCCGGCCGTTTGCTATCTAAAGCAACACGAGCCGCAATTTTACCATCTACTCTTTCTGCTTGTAATTCCTCGGCCCTTGACCGGCCTGCACTAATTAGGTCCCAGAGTTCATCGATGGAGTTCGCCCCTGGTAGACGACAGGCCGCGCCGACCACTGCAACGGCGCCTTCCGGGTAAGAATCCACTGGTAAGCAATGCCCATGAGGACTCCCGGCTGCTATGGTAGTCATGACGTCGAGTTTGGTCATTTTTACCCCATCTTCTTCAAACGGGCTGGATGGAACGCAGTTTTTTCGGCCTGTGCCAAACATGGCGAACGCGTTTTCAGTATCATTAGCTTGCTCCTTCAGGTCGTGTGACACAGCTTTCATCAGCGTGAACCACTCGCATCGCTTGACCATAGTACTTGTGATGACTTCGTGGGCCAGGATAACCCCGGACAAGAGCTCACCCGTGATGTTAGACCTCACGGGCGCCCGCAGATCGTCTGAGCTGGGAAGCCGTAGTTCGTCGTGTTCACTACACAATCGACATAGCTCCTGGGCAAGCTCGCTATTTTCGGGATTGTGCACTCTACCACGGAGGTTTATCTGTGTGACGGGGAGACCCTCCGCCTCAGCGCGAGACTTCATCTCCTCCAGAACTTGTACCGGTCCTACAACGCTGATAGACAAGGGATCTGTTATGGCGGATATGTGTGCCTTCTCGGTGTTAGTATGAGTTCACGGACTTTATTCATTTCACGTAGGTGAAGCACTTACCCGTTGAAATTTAGATACTAATTCATCCGCTTGGCCGGCATATTTGGTTCTGAGCACGAGCGTAGTCGGACCCGGTACATCTGGGTCGTCGCCAAGCTCACCGTACGCGCCGATGCCCAAGGCTATTCGTAGCGACTTGCAGGCATTTCGCACGACCTCCGCCTCGTCGCGGGAGGCAGCAATGGCTAAAGCGGGCAATTGTCCTCCGCAGAACCCTAGCGCACCCCCTACTTGGATTTCCCGGAGAAACTGGTCGTGGCTTATGCCCCTGAACTGGAGATACTGGAAATACTGAACGATCTGTATTATGGTAAGGAGAGGAAGTGCCAGTATTCCTGACATAATCTCGGGGATGGGAAGCGGAATGTTGTCGTCGGTCAGCCAGTCGTGCATGCTTTTAACATACTGCGGTCCATCTTTCAGGGCGGCGATGTCTGCGTTCGCTTTTGCGAAGATCTCCCAGGTATTAGGTAAGTCGAGTATGGCTTGCTCGAAGGGTCCAAGCAAGGGATTTCCACGCAGGTAACGGCGAATCGCAGCCATGTAATCCGCCTTTGGTGGCTTGTTCTGTGGGCAGAACACGGCGGCCGCGACGGCCTGGTGACTATCGTGTGTCATAGTGAAATGGATGTAGGATAGGTAATGTAAAAATCTAGTTAGGCCAGCTAAGGATTTCGCTGGTCGTGATGGAAGCGTGTAAGAATGAATTGGTCAGAATTAACAATATCAAATAATCATAACTCTCTATTATTAATTATAATTCTCAGGGTCTCTATATTCAGCTTCTATAAGCGTGGATATGGATATATACCTACCTAGTACGTACTCCGATGTCATTCTCATTCCATCATATCATGGCGGCATCGATGGAAGATCCCACCCCAATAAGTCCGACATCAGCACCTGCGGTCTTCAAGCCAATGACCACATCAACTCCGTATGCTCAGCTATCCATAACCGTTGAAATACAACCTGATGGCTAATGGGGGGTTCTAGGCCCATCTTTGATATTTCGATACGATGAGATTCATGTTGAACAATGCACAATATTAATCGGAGTAAGGGGAGGCTGTAAATCAAGTTTCACCCTATCGAGGGGATCGCGATAGTCAGCTCAAGTACTCTTCTTACCCCCGAGAAGTCCTAAGAAATAACTCCGGGGTTTGCGTTGCCGTGTGGCACCGGCGGCTCCGCCGGGTTTCCCCTTTTTCATTCGCCTAATCTTAGCTCACGTAGGACCTAATCTCGATCCCTGTCTTTTGTTAATAATATAATGCCAAAGTGTCATGACGCAGAGTCCAGCGACGAAAGGCGGCTGACCAGCTGCCACCGAGTAATTTTCGATTTGAAGCCGTCTCTCCTTGGTACCTACATACCGATCGACCATGGCGATACTCAATGAACTCACAGGTTCTACCCTACTAACTGCAAATTTGATTGGGGGCCTCGTGGGCTTGTTTCTACTGGTATGTGAAGTTCAACGACGCTCACATGATGTCTTATTGATAACACGGATAATAGCGATCTATCTACAAGGCTGTCCTGAATCCCCTGTCGTCTATACCAGGGCCACTTCTAGCCAAATGGACAGACATCCACGTAAGGATCAGACTACTCTTTGGAACTAAGGCACGCTACGTAGATTCTCTACACCAGAAATATGGTGAGTGCTACGTCATGAGCATCGCGATCACGATTGAATATCATGTTAACGAGCTGCAGGCCCTATTGTTCGGATCGGCCCGCACGAGGTGGGTGTTAGCGACGTGAATGGAGCCCGAGATATTCATAGGGTAAGGACCAAGTATACCAAAGACCCTGGCTTCTACGTCGGCGGACAGGTCCGAAGCCTTTTTTCTACGCTTGATCCAGCATTTCACGCTCAACGTAAGCGTACCTTGGACAAGTGTTTCTCGGAAGCCTCGATGGTGGAGTTGGAGCCAATCGTTCTCGAAAAGGCGGAACTTACCATCGAGAAAATGAAAGACGACATGAAGACCAAGGGGTGTACCGACGTCCTCCATTGGTGGACGCTGTTTGCTATGGACGTAATTGGCGAGCTCTGCTTCGGCGAGTCATTCCATATGGTTGAATCCGGGAAGGTAAGCATCTCGAGACCGTCATTCAAAGGCACTGGTCAAAGTTGACATTTCCAATGCGCAGAAAACCCAATACGCGGAGGACATAGCTGAAATGGGATCCATTCTACCACTCCGTGGTGCATTTCCATCACTCATCTGGATAGCCGCATATCTTCCATTCTTTCCTCGCTTCCAAGACATAGGTAACGCGCGACGGCGCATAATTGCATATGGTATTGAACGTACTCAGAAGTACTTACGACTAGTCAATGATGGTGGTGGAAGAAGGACGCTATTCTCTAGCTTAGTTGGTGCGGTTGGTTCGCAAAAGTCTGAGCTCTCGCAGGAAGACTTGACAGTTGAGTCACAGTCATACATCACGGCCGGAACCGACACAACCGCAGTTACTCTTACCTATCTCATCTATGCTGTCACCAAAGATGGTGCCGTACACAAGAAACTCATGGAAGAACTCCAGTCTCTTCCCGAGGGCTTCAACCACCGTCATCTTCGAGAGCTCCGCTACCTGAACAATGTCATTGACGAAACTCTAAGACTCTATGGGGCAGCAGCAGGAGCTCTTCCGCGTGTGGTCCCACGTGAAGGAGGTTCCCTGGTTGGCTACTCTCTCCCAGGCGGTGCGGTGGTATCAACACAGAATTATACAATCCACCGTAACGCGAGCATCTTTCCCGATCCCGAAAGGTATCCCTTCCTATCTCTCCATCCATTCCCTGTTCCTGTAATAGTTTGTCTCGCTAACTTGTCTTACGAAGGTTCGACCCTTCGCGCTGGGAATCACCGTCTAGCGAAGCCAGAAATGCATTCATGCCCTTCGGCATAGGGTCTCGAGGTAAGTAGCCAATGTTTATAAGGGTGGGAGTCTTTACTAACTTTGATGACATAGCCTGCATTGGAGTCAACCTCGCGCGAATGGAGCTGCGACTCTGCACGGCCCTGTTCTTCAAAGCCTTCCCCACGGCAAAGCTCTCGACTAAGTTCGACATGTCGGACGATGAGATGGACCCACATATCAACTTCCTAGTGATGCCAAGTGGTCATCGCTGCTTGATCGAGGTGGATTGATTCAGACGGGACGGCTTGGACTCGAGACAACGGGATCACAAAGCAAAAGTCAAGTAAGGGATGTAGTCCCAGGCGCTCCAGATAATAATTCAAGAAAAGCAAAGCATTCTACGCATGGTGGCGTAGGGGCGCAACATAAATACTGTTATCATCGGACAATTCAAATCGATCTACGATTCATCCCGCTGTATCTGTACCTAGGTAGCTACTTCGTATTAATATCCACACGTAGCGCCATCGAGGGCTATTCCGTAAATAACAGGCGATCAATAACAATGTCTCAGGCTTCATTAGTCTGGCTAACACTCCGGCCTCCGAGAAGAAAAGTCCGGTGGGTCACTTCACGGGTCGAGTGTCAGACATTGTGAGATCAACAAGGCTGGTAGGAATACCATGACTTCACGCATGAGTCGATTCGTCGTGATATACTGAGTAGTCCGAAGAGTTAGTAAATGGCCTCACAGTGTCGACCTAGATACACCAAGTATCCACCCACCCAATTCACTTGTGCTTCAACTCTAGGTACCTAAAATACCTGGTCATCTAGATGGTATGGACTAGGCAATCATATTTCCTAAGCCGACATCGAAGATTCCTACATCATGGAGGACCACCATGATCTCGATCGCTACCAGGACCCGGCGATCAGCCAGTTGCCTATGCTGCAAGTATACTCTCACATTCTTTATTTCTTTCGCATGCCCGACGATGTCTCTCGAGAGCAGATCATTCTCGAGCTCGAAGGAGCCATCACCAAGGTCCGAAAGGAGGTGCCTTGGATGGGGGCTCGAGTTGTCAACCTCCACAAAACGGACGGCAACTCTGGGATTTACAAGCCCATCGCCTGTCCCTTGCCAAAACAAGCTATCGATGTCGCGGATTATACAGATGAAATCCCGGAATATGCCACCTTTCGAGCACAGAAAGCACCACTCTCCATGATTGACACCGAGAAGTTGACACCCGTCTCAGGATTCCCCAAGAAGTTTGAAGACTCGGACGAGCATCCAGCCCACGTGGTTCGGTTACAAGTTAGCTTTATACGGGGTGGTTTAATCGTGGATTTTGCCTTCCATCACAACATGGGAGACGCCAGTGGCCACTTTGGCTCCATGAAACTAGTGGCAACGGCTATGCGGGGTGAAGAATTTCCCCCTTCTTTCCTCGAAAAGGCAAATCTAGACCGTAGAAACGTCATTTCTCTGCTTGGTCC
This sequence comes from Hypoxylon rickii, assembly GCA_902806535.1. Classification (NCBI taxonomy): domain Eukaryota; kingdom Fungi; phylum Ascomycota; class Sordariomycetes; order Xylariales; family Hypoxylaceae; genus Hypoxylon; species Hypoxylon rickii. Next base: position 2,890,049 of record CADCWY010000003.1, read on the forward strand.
TCACGAACCGATGCTGGACCATAGTTACCACAAACGCCCCCCGGTTACAGACTCTACCCCTTTTGTTCCCCGCAAGGATGCGAGGTACCACGTATTCCGATTCACACCGGCAAACATGGCAAGAATCAAGGACTTAGCGAGCCAGCGTGAGGGATTTGACCCAGAAGTTCGTTTTATTTCAACAGACGACGCTATCTGTGCTTTCTGCTGGAAGCATTTCATCACGATCCGCAGGGACCGCTTTCCAACCAACACCCAGTCCCAATTCAGTCGGCAGATCGACGGTCGTAAGCTCGTTGGACTCCCTCCAGACTACATGGGCGAGTTGGCCCTCACCATGTCCGCCTGGATGACCTTCCAGGAGCTCGCCGAAGCGCCCCTCTCGACCGTCGCCTCGTACCTCCGCAAGCGTCTGAACGAGACGAACAACCTCTACCACCTTCGGAGCTTCGCCAGCTTCATTGCACGCGAACCCGACAAGTCGACCATCACGTGGGCCGGCCAGTTCAACCCAGACGTCGATATTGGGTGTTCGTCCATTCGTACCCTCCAGGGGGTGTTCCCGGATTTCGGCAAACTGGGGAAGCCGGATTTCATTCGGCGGCCCCCAAGCGTGCCGTTCCCAAGCACCTTGGTTCTTTACCCTGGAAGTTCGGAGGGAGACTGTGATGCCATTGCGTGTTTGACCGACGCTGATTTTGAGGCATTGAATGATAATCCGGAATGGACTCAATACGTTGAACACATCGGTTAACCCCGAGGTACTAGGCATAGAAGATGGTTCGTCTTAAATTGTAGAACTACTACAACGTTACAATATAATGCTATCTTAATCCCATCACCTTAAAATTTAAGTGAAATTATGCATAGATGCGTTCCTACTGGGTACTAGGTAGGTACCTAGTACACAGTAAATGGCCGATACCCCTGAGAGTCATCGTGAGATCAATGCCAATGATTTCAGCACCCAGGGTGAACAGCGCAAGAGGAGTCCTCACCTTGCGGGCTTACTAAGGTCAGTCCAACGGTCGTACCACGAACAATCCTGATTGTCTACCCCGTTCGGGGTCAAAATAGACTAAGGTCCCCGGCAGGGCCTCGACTACGACGATAGGCACCAACGCAATCTACATTTAAGCCCCGAACATGGTCTTATACCGCATGTAGCTACCTACGATGCGTTTTCTATCTTTCTTGGGGACCGAAGAGGTAATAGAGACAGTTTGGAGTAACGTAAAGACCCTTGATATGCAATCATTGATGCCTCGATGCGGGTAACTTCCATCAAATTCCAAAATGGGGAGACCGTGGCGCGACAATTGCTTAACCATAGGGGTACTCCGGCCTAAAACTCCGGCGCTTTACATTCTGACGGATACCGAATTTCCACTCTCGGGATGCTCGGTCTGATGGAATATTGCTTTGAGGATGGCTGGGCTTGACATGCGATGGATATGAGTTAGGCCGAGCGAGCAATAACAACAGATATACCTGCGGGCCGAGGCGTTGCCAACGAAAGATTCCGGCCCAACAACTATTTTCCACGTCCGAAGTTATTTCAAACTCCAAGGTGAAAATGGTAGCCAGGAAATCAACTCAAGTGGACGTCGCCATCGTCGGAGGGGGTATCATTGGGCTGGTTACGGCCATGGGCCTCCTGAAGCGCAATATTCCCGTCAAGATCTATGAACAGGCACGCTCGTTCCGGGAAATTGGTGCTGGCGTGGCTTTCACTGCAAACGCCTTAGAATGCATGGCCCTTCTTGACCCTGCCATCGTCGATGCTGTCAACGCCGTGGCCACCCCCAACGGCGAAGACAGCAGCAAACCAAATGATTATCTACGCTACCATGACGGCTATCATTGGGATCCAAACGATGTTGAGGGTACTGATGACAAGTTGCTATTCCTGTTACACTCCGGCTACAAGGGTTTCCAGGGCTGTCACCGTGCCAATCTCCTTGATGAACTAGTCAGATCTATCCCAGACCACGCAGTTGAGTTTGGAAAGCGATTCACGGGGTATAAGGATAGGGGACTAAAGGAGAAGTTACTTCTCCAATTTGGTGACGGAAGTACAGCTGAAGCGGATATAGGTAAGTCTTCCTCCAATGCTATAAGGAAAGCCCATGAACTAACAACTAGACGAAGTCATCGGATGTGATGGCATCAAGTCAAAGGTTCGGCAACTCATTTTAGGGGCCGAGAACCCAGCCTCTTATCCCCACTTCACTCACAAAGTCGCATACCGAGCTCTGATCCCCATGGAACAAGTAGAGCCGGCGCTAGGGACTTTCAAATCACTGAACCAGCATATGCATATGGGACCTGGGGCCCATATACTACATTTCCCTGTGGCATCGGGTAAGCTTTTGAACGTGGTGGCCTTTGTTACAGACCATAGCGACTGGCCACTTGGCGATCCGAATGGGGTTGGGAACATGACGAGCCCCGCTACGCGTGAGGACTTAATTACCGCATTCGAGGGTTGGGGCCCTACTGCACGCAAAATCGTGGACCTCTTACCCGACAACATCGACAAGTGGGCTATCTTTGACACATACGACTACCCAGCATCGACGTATATCCAGGGGCGCATCTGCCTTGCAGGAGACGCTGCCCATGCCTCATCACCCCACCACGGAGCTGGCGCTGGCATTGGTGTAGAGGATGCACTGGCCCTGTGCACGCTGCTAGAGAAAGTCGCCACGACAGTTTCTCAATGTGCACAAGCCGACAAAGCGGCAATTATCGAGAAGTCGCTCGAAATATATAATCAAGTCCGCCCTCCTCGTTCCCAATGGTTGGTCCAGAGCAGCCGTGAGGTCTGTGAGATTTACGAATGGGTCTACCCCGAGACCCAAAAAGACTGGGACAAATGCCTTTCTCAAATCACGGCCAGATCCCACAAGCTGTGGTACTTCGACTTCAAGGGCATGGTGAAGGAACTCCGCGACAGTTACGAAACCCACTTTCCGACGATGGTTGATGGCAATGGCTCGGCCAAAGGAGTTCGCGCTAACACCGTGATACCCGTCAACAGCTGAGGAACTTCATGGATGGAGGATCTCCGAGCCTTGTATAGATCATTTCTTTCTCAGTCAAACTTCTATCAATCTTCGATAACCCAATCCTGATATGGAAGGATGAACTTATTAGATACTTCCTCTCTCGCTTGCTGTTACTAGAAAACCTGTGGTGATGGCGGATACGAAAAGGGGTTACTAGCCTCTCAGCTTTTGATAATAGACAATGTATCTTAATCTAAAAATCAATTTTAACCCTACCTTAGGCACCTACCTAGCATTAATGAATAAATGATGAAGATACTATTTTGCCTATTTCTCATGAGGCTCGGAGTGAACGCAGCGTGTACCCAGGTAGGTGCCAACAATACACAGCAATCCAAGACATCACATAGAGTATGGCGGAGGCCAAAGAATTGCTAACAGTTCCCGACTACCTAATCCACGGCCTCTAGCTAGTTAATTCCCCTTTTTTAAATCATTATAGAGCACAGAGTACCTTAGGATGCTGGCGTGTAGCCTGTGTCGTCCAGTATTCCCCCCAAACACTCACCCCCTTTAAAACTTCGCACGCTACAAGCAATCCCTACAATTTGTTTTACGCCCGGTTCAGATAATCAACTGCTACATTACTCCCTCTGCCAACACCAGGGTAATACCCCTGCCTTCCGTCAGCATTATTGGAATGTGCTAGTTACACTTCAGGTATTACCTCCTAATCCATCTCCTCTCGTTCCGGTTCCAACGTGACAGCCATCTCCTTCTTCAAAACCTGTCGGATAAACTCCAGGAAGGCCCTGACCGCTTTAACGTCATGGTAGGCGTCGTTGTAGTTAACCGTGAAGTTTAGCTTCCCATCGAACGTCCAGACATACAGCAGCATTTGCCGCGTCATCATGCTCACACCCAAACGGAAGTCAGTCAACTTCACTGCGCCATCTCCATATTGACCCGAGATGTTCTTCTCGATTATCCCCAGGCTGCTCAGTGTGACGCTGCTTGGCGGCTTCGGGGGCGTCACCCCTTCCGGGCGTTTACACAACGCCTCGTAATGGCGTTGAGTGATCACTCTGTACATATCCCTGAACCCTTCAGTATACCAGTTCTTGTTGTATTTCATGAAAAGATCCGTCATTTCACTAAACGAACTAGTTCGGTCCACCGTGGGGGACCTTCCCATCACGTAAACCTGAACCGCGTGGTCTTTGCCATTGTAAGGTGGCGGGACGTAGTTCCGCATGTCGATTGACATCACTGCGGCATACTTCTGCGTCTCATCCGAGGAGAGAGCGAAGATGGCCTTTGCCAGCGCGGCGTAGACGGCTGAAGTGACACTAATGCCACGTTTCTTGCACGCTGCAATAAAAGCTGCCGTGCTCGTTTTGTTGAAGATCACGGCACTGCGCGCTGGGCTCCCCGGTGGTGTGGTTGCATCGCCCAAATATGGCAGGCCACCTGCGTGCACAGCATTCTTGTGATGATCATCTATGTGCTTTTGAGCCGATGCGTGGATCTCTGGCGTTGCCGATGTTGGCGCCTCCATCGCATCCGCCAAGCCGGGGGAGATCTTGTGCAGGTCGTTGGTCCATGGTTCCGGACATGGTGCGGCAGCAGCCAGCAAAGAGAAGAAACGATCCATGAGTATGCATGTTCCAAGGCCGTCGATACGCCAGTGAGAGCAAAGAAAGAGAACTTGGGACAGCTTTGGGAAGTAGTACATGCTTGGAGTCTCTCTAGCCGGATAAGAGGCCAGCACACCATCTGGGTCGGTCTTCGAGTCAACGATGAATGTCTTGTCCACCCATTCCTCGACCAAGGTGTCATCCGGTATGGTGTACACTTTCTTGGTAAGGCCATCAGGAATGAAAGCGAGAGCTGGAAACTCGTGTCTCAGTGCCTTCCACGCATTACGCAACGCTGTCGTCGTATCTTTCTGTGAAACAGGGGGTCCAAGTTCAAAGGAGCATGCGCAATAGATCCCCCAATGTTCACGTCCAATTGGTTTGAAAATCTGCGATACATGACGATAAATCTTCTCTACCCCGTCGAGCTCCTTGCTGAAAACTCCTGGTGACACTTCAGACCAGGTCATCTTTATGCTGTTGGTCGAAGGAAAAGCAATTGTGGAATAATAGCAACACAGAGAACCTGTCAGCTTCGGAAGCAAATTCGGTAGATATGAACCTAAATATCCCCAGGATCGATCACGAGGTTCCCGCTCAGTTGGAGTTTCTTGGTTAAGATCTAGCCCATGAACTCCGAGTGGAAAGTCCGAAGGACTTCCCAAGAGAACGGGTACGCCTCGACGAACATGAGAATAAAATAGGGAAGTGTTAAGTGTTCAATACGAGACCTGGACCAACCATTCGTCTCGTACATTGCCATACGCAGCACTCATTATCGTATCCCTTTCGACACGACCCGCATCCGTCCAGGCAATATACGACATGCCTTGGTCAGAAACATCCCCAGGCCATTGGCAGAGGCCACTTGGAGAGAACGAGCGTATGATCAAATTGATTGGCGACAGAGCTCATGCAGCTGGTCGGGAACAGTGGTCAATTACAGTCGCTAGCACCTACACTTTGTCAGGTTCGTTGAGTAGTGCGAATCTACTCCAAAGGGTGCGGAATGCCTGGAAGCTACTCCGCTTCCAACATCCTAGTATCGCATCTACAGCCAGCACCGATGTCTTGGACTACCACGTTCCAAACGCCGAGGCCCTAGAGCGGTGGGCTGACGAGACTCTATACCACATCTCGGACGACAGCACGGCCGCCCAAGATCTTTTTCCCAACCTCAAGCCATCTCCTTACGTCACGGGGTATTTCTTCCCACACGCGGGACAGTTCATGATACATACCGCACATTGGCGTACGGATGGTGTTGGTGCTGTACAGCTCCTAAATGCATTCTTCGAAGCATTCGTATCCGATCTAGACCCCTCCACGATAGCCTGGGGCGACGAGATAGTTCGTCTGGTGCCTACTATCGAAGACGTACTTCAGCTCCCAAAGAAAGCCACACCAGAGATCCAAGAAGCAACCGCTGAATGCCTCAAAAGCGGAGCTCTCGTCGCCGGTTCCGTCGGCCTACCCTTCGACAAGGACCCCGATGTCCGTCCAGGTGGAACACACAGCATCCGACGGACGCTCTCAGAGGCGGCATCGACATCCACAATTGCAGCCTGCGAAGAGCGAAGGATCAGACCTCTGTCTGCCGTCCATGCATCCTTAGCAACAGCAAACTTCACCGCGGCGGAACCGTCAACCAACGGGACCGGCCACTACACCAGCACCATGCGCTTCAGCCTGCGCCCGTATCTCAAAGAGCCGTTTAACACCGCTCAATATGCTGCCGCGTTATACACAGGCAGCTACATGGCCAAGGTGTCACCGGGAAACTCCTGGGACGAAAACGCAGCACAGTACGATGAAATGTACACAGCGGGTCTCAGTCGATGGTTTCTCATCGCGCGGAGGCAATTCGCGATCCAGATCACAGAGGTGTTGGAGCGCACAGGGGGTCTGGGACCACCGCGGAGTGAGATCGACATATCGAGCGTAGACGACGCCGATAAGTTACTCAAGAGACACCATCGCAGCAGAACGGGGGATGGAGGAATTGAAATCCTGGACTTTAGCTTGGGCATTGAATGCCTGTCCAAAGAACCATACTTGATGTTCTGGATTTACAATGGCAAGATCGAGTTCAACCTGGTTTACAATGGAGCATTCTATGCCAAGGCGTCCATGGAGGAGATCTTGGATACAGTAGAGGATGCCTTAAAGAGGGGTTTGCGAGTTCAGGGCCTGTAGGCAGTCCACATTGATCTATCTATAGAAGAGATCGTCAATAGGTGTACAATTTATCATTTATCGTAGTTGTGAACATGCCACCGGTGTAGCCCCTTGTGCAATGAATGTGAACATCGCCGACCTGGTACTATCTACGGTGACGTCTTCAATGTCGTGTTAGTCTATTAGGTAGTATTAGGTAGGTTGCTACCCCTCTGACCTAATACTAGTAGAGCTATTCGTAAGTTCTCAGACGGGCCAGCCGAAAGAAATATAATGGTAGCCTCATGTTTCATATATTCATGGATGTAGCTAAGAGCTAAAAGGTTGTGAGAAAGTCCTAGATAGATGACGACCACATGTTTAGAAGCCAGTTGAGATCCAAAGGGCCGATAGCTTCCTGTAAGCCTTCCAGAATAGGAATCCCTGCGCCCGCGTGGCTCGACGCCCCAGGAGTTCGGGGAAAAACGCTTCATGTCGGTCGAGGGCTAGAGTAGGAAGTACCATCGAGAAGCTCACCCCGATTACACGTAATAGACGATGCATAATATACCTCACAGCTCCTTTGCTAGTCCTTTTAGATAGGATTGTGAGATGCCGGGCACATAAACCAGGGGAGGGGCTGATAACCTTGAACCACCAGCCCCCTCGGCCGGTACTCCTCGGGACCGCATGAAACGGATGCGCACGGCGCGACAATCTCTTAAAACGATGTCTCGGAGGATTGCATCAAGACGCAATCCTATTCGGCAGCCAATCTATCGAAGTCACTGCCCTCCCGAGCTGCCGTCGAGCGGCACAGGATGGGCTTACTTACCTACCTCCTAGTACTCAGGGGCTGAATCAGCTTACGGCTTAACATCGATCAGCACTATCCCCAAAAGAATGCGCTGCAGATACCGCTTGAGGCCAATGGCCGGGGGTTCATAGCCCCCAATTGTACTCCGATTAAGGAAGACAGCTATCTTGAGACGACTCTCTCTCTCTCTCAAAAAAAAAAAAAAAAAACGCACAGTTCGAGCTGAATATCGAAGAGGTGCGTTATGTGGTCTATGTATTAGGTATCCTCCGATACTAACTCTCCAGCAACAGTTTGAAGCAGTACTTTTTTCTAAAGCTGCGTGGGATATCTGGTGTGAAAACAAGCCCGCCCAATAGCCCTGGAGGTCCTCGAGATGAACACCCAACACCCGCTCTGGTATCGTTTTAGGCCTGCCTTATTACCCCATAACCAAATCATCAAGATATCATACCAATAAATCGTAGAATTGTCCGTATCGCTATTGACGACATCACATCACGTATCTAATATGGCTGCGTGCACAGCGGAGCCTATGTTGGGATTATTCAACGCGGTTTGGTTCTGTGGGCCCGGTTTAAGATAGCAATTGCCCGGTGCGTCTCCCTGGAAGGCAAAGGTACGGTTCGTCCACGCTGGGATGAAGCTCACCCCAGCGCAGGTGGCGTTTCTGGATGTCGAATTGCTGGAGAAATCCGACGGAATGTAGTAAGAATAGGAGGCGCAGGCGTCCATGCAGTCGTCGAATGTCCCGACGAATAACGAGGAAAGGGGGTCGTTCGGCGCGTCACTGTTGCAGTATATCCTATAGGTTGGCCGGTTGAAAACTTGAGCATGAAATGTCAGCTGGATTTTCATCTGGTTCATCAATGGTGGGTTTGAGACATACATTGAGACGAGTATGTGCTACCAGTCACCCCGGCGGAATCCGTCGAGCAACCTCGGTCAGCCGACGCGGTGGGTGTTGCAGTCACTGTGACGGTCGCTGCTGGGCTTCCCGTTGCGCTCATCGCGGCTAACCGTGCCTCGGCATTGTTTGCCCGGCTTGCCTCCACTCCTGTTCCAGCTGCCAACCCTATTACGGCGGCGGATAGAATCGCAATGATCATAGAAAGGATGAAAACCACCACCGAGCATCCTAATATCCGTTTTCGTGCTTTCCCTTGCTCTGATGGTGGTATGTTGCCATATCCTGATTGCTGCTCATAGGCATATGGGGAAGGCGTTGGACGCTCGAATGCTGAGTAACCCGGGTATATCGTTGACGCGTTCGTCGACTCTTCTGGTTTCACAGACGCCGTTGGTGTCTGTTCTCTGTATCCCGCCACTTCTGGTGCCGATGAAGGATGATGGACCTCTGGGAGGCTGTGAGGTGCTAGCTCTGGCGCCTCGTCATACTGCGAATCCATTAGTTTACCGTTCAGGTGAATCGGGGAGTTATAGTATGGCAACTCACTCTTGGTGGCATCTTGTACTACAGAGACGGCAATGGCAGCAGGTACCCGTAGGTTTGAAGCTATCGCAGGATTCCCCAGAGTCACCACGATACCTAGATGTGGCGACCAAAAGAGAACTTTCCGTTGCTGCTTATGGGGGAAATAAGAGCTGAAAACAATGGCGAGAGACGGAGGACATATAGAATTACAGCATCACAAGGGAACCGGGGTTCGTGCAAAAGCGGCACAACCCCTGCGCCCCAGGTAACGATATATAAGAAACCTGACCAATCCAAGGGCAGTTCCAGCTTGGGGTTATTAAACGCCATGTGAAAAGATCTCGAGCTGCGTATTGAGCCCGGTCCCGATATCGACTTTGCGATTCGAGGAGGAGACCGGGGTCTCCGTACCAAATGTGACCCAGCAGGGGAGGGTCACGACGCTTTCAAGCAGACCTAAGATCATTATTCGATAGCTTGTTTGGTCTTGGCCACATACTACCTAGTCGTTGCTGACAGCCGCATCAAATACCTACCTACGGCCACCTAGTATTGTAGATCCCTCGCTGAGGTAACCATGTTCCCTTATTAATCTAGCAGGTCAGCGTACATCAACCTATCTGCCCAACGACTACTTGTCGAGATCACGTAAGAGCGCCTGAGGGTTTTCTTCTGAAAAAGTCTACCAGGCAGCCAACATAGACAGGCCATGCGTTTGTCTGCCTGCTAATCAAATCGGTTCAACATTTTCATCTATGTGGCGTACCTCCTGAAACGAGTGTCAACTTGAAATGTGACCTTTTCAAGCTAGGTTAGATAGGTCTCTGTCCGAAATGAGGGGGGCGCCCGCCACAATGGAAATAGTAATCGGGGCCGAGCCCCTCTCCCCGGAGGTGCTCTAGTACCATAGGTAGGTATGTACATATGTACCTAGCCTATCCAGACATACACCAACACTGGGTTCTTAAGCATCAGCATCTATGCATGCACATGGTTTCTTCGCAGAACAGGAGGAACATGCGTTGTTGGAAACGAATATCATGATACCCATTAGGTAAACAAAGCAGAGGTTAAAGATAGCAACCTAAGCACGAGGAGCATGCGATCTCTTCCACAGCCCCCATAACAGCATGTTCTAACGATAGGGACCAATAACAAGCTGCTGAAGAGGCTGAAAAAAGAAATTGGGGAAAATGGGGCCCTGAGCACAGACGTCGGACAGCCAGAGCATAGTCGGCAGTAGAACATCAATATCTGGTCAAGATCGTTTGGGATTCGTCATTACCTACCAGGTATGATAATATATATAGTTGTGAGTTTACGGATTGGATTGGGCGTTTTTACGACTTCATGAGATCACAAGAGGCGGTGTTGATGGGCTGCCTCATGGCTCTTATACTGGGGTGATTACCAGCATCGTGAACAGTGGACGTTCTAGAATGCTGACGCCAGCGAATACCCATAGGGCTAAACAGGCCACTCTATAAGCGCGTTAAACAATAAAATCATCAAAGACCCTCGTATCAATATACTAGTAGGTATAGTATTAGATAATATTATATTCAGATTGATTCCTCATCCTGTATCGAAAAAAGGTCGTGTCACTGGCATAGGGCTGCTTGTAGCGATCGACAACCCCCAACGATTCGCCCTGTCGTGTAATTCAAGGTACAGAATAATGCAACCACGTGGCAGAGTTGCACTATAATAGGTAAACTCATTCATTTGGAGGGTTTTCTTACCATTGCCACACCATTCGGAAAACATGATGAAAGCTACTCGCCTGGATCGAGAGAGATTTTTATCACTCTAGGCTTGAGGGGCATGTAAGCCTATACCGAAACTCGAGTCTCTTATCGAATGACTCGGGCGCTTTCTCTTGAGATGTGGAATCAGAACCCTATGTCCCCCAACACTCCTCTCCTCAAATGAGAGTCAGCTTTCATTATCCCGCTACAGTGTTCTTCGCTCGGAACATGATAAACTGTGGCATTACGTTGGTGAGATGAGGGAGACACGCATCCATGGGCGTAATTGCCTCGGATTGCCCAGTTTGCCTTCGAAGGAGCACCAAGCAAGCAATTGTCTTTTGCGGCTCTGCTACAATGGCGGTATGCCATACGTATACCTATGACGACTGCCTCCAAGGCCCTCTCACGCCAAAGAAGCCAGGCAAACCGCTTCAACCTTAGCAATAGGTTGTGATCTTAAGGAGGGCATGTTGAAACACGACCTTGAAGGTGAACTAAACCCCGAAGCTGACTCAGACGCAGTGACGTACCATGAGCATTCTGGGCTCATGAGTGACATCTTCTTTGCTGACCTTTGGTCTGGAATTCTCCCTGCTTCCGCCTTTACCCACGCCTCTGTGGTAGGTGGCTAAATGGGCTAAATGGTGTGCATGCTGATGGGAGTTGGGGTAAATGCCTTCGAACCTAGCATACGGCCGCCACGGCAATCAGCAAGTATACTCGCCCGACGAATACCAATACATTTTTGTTTCCGATAGACGCTGCTCTCACTGATGCCAACATTGGCTTCGAGTCCTCATGGCTTTGGTATCCGTAATCAATATGAGGGATAGGACACGAGCAAATACGAGCAAAGCCATAGCATCAGTGGCTGTATAGTTAATATATATCAGTCCAATAATCATGGATGTTCTTCGCGAAGTGTTTGTACTCGGTGTACTAAGTCGGGCCCGGGTGTGAATCCACTCCGTATCCGGGCCTGCTTATCGCTTGATGCGTCGCTTCATAGACTCAACAGTTCTTGAAATATGAGAGCAACAAGAGTAAAGCAACTATTAGAGAACCTTGGAAGTTATTGCGTCTGGAGGCGTCCAGAGAACTATGTAGTGTCTGTGTGGGTACTAGGTAACTCTCGGTCGACACCGAAGAGGACATCCATTCATATGGCCTTGCTTAGGCGGTAGAGAGTATAGCAATTTTCTCGCCTTCGTACATCAATGAATGCAGGTATGTCCTGGGATGCATTGGAGTTGGAGTCGGAGTGCCAACCAATTTATCGTCAAGCCAATTGAACGCTGGCGGGATGCCTAGCGGTGAGCGGGGGGGCGCCGTACCGATCGGAGGCAAGTGACAGGGATTAGGGTAGGTACTTTCATGCAGTAAAGTGGGATGAAAGTTACAACGGTGTCACCCTACAGAAAAGGTACTCCGACCTGTCCGACTTAGAGGGGCAGCGATGAGGGGTAGTTTTTTTGGTTCGAGTCCAAACGATTTCAGGTACCGAGAACCTGGTAGTTCGTTTTCGGGAGGTTACGTACTACGCAGTAGATTGATATAAATTATTGATGCCACGAACGACATATTATACATCAATCACACTTGGAGAATCAATTGATGCGTAGTGTTAATCGAAACAACAAAATGTCTTTAATGCTACAGTTCGGGATTGTATCCGTCGTGATCCGGAGGGTTTCCGGAGAGATCAATCCTTCGTCACGCCCATGTACCTGCTTATCGACATGCTTAGCATCAAGGTGGGTATCGACATGTATCCATGTATGTACATATCGATAGGTACGAGTAGCAACCTTCAGAAACCTTCAGCGAGCCATGTACCCAGCCACCTACCTAATACTTGAAAGTACATAGCCGTAAGCCGCATATGCGTGATGAGCTTTTAGGTATGTTCAGTACGTGTATGTGCATACATATTGATACATCAATGTGGGTGAATAGGTGCGGTACGTGTAGGGAAAACGAGCAACGGAGTAACTGTTCGTCAGCAGTCCACCAGGTACTGGCAGCACTGGATGTTCTTGCAGGAAGTCTACTACCTACTAGTATGTAGTATGTAGTAGGAAGCCTTCAAAGCCTTAAAGGGTGGCCTAATAACGTCGAGCTAATAACGTTAGGCTTGAGTGCCTAGGCCAATGACACGGGCTCCAGACTCGGAATGACGGGATGGAAGACCCTGGATACTTTGGTTTGGTGGGAACCTTAGGGATTTTAAGGATGTTATTCTTTAGAGCTACTCTGTAGGTATCTTCCAGGTACCTTGGACACCTACAACACACCTACATTCAGTTAAGGATCTACATGGTGGTACATACCGTAACATCTTCAAGGGATCAGATCCATTCGCATTTTTCTCACTACCTACACATCATTTCCTCCTCTTCTTCTTATTCTTCTTACTCTCCCCGCAATCTTTCAATAATTGATACATACATACATACATACATAGTATTGCTTGGGGGATTAGAGTTGTTCATTCCTATTAGTTCTTTTCTGTTTCTCGGGAGTTCTAGTTCTTGGGCCTCTCTGGTTGAGAGTCTCTTTCCTATGTGTTTATTCGAACGGGATTGCTAGGTAAGCTGATCCGTTTATGCCTTGCCTTTGTTTCTCATTCTCTTGAATCGCATGTTTTTTTTTTTTGACATAACATGATTTGTGCCATATAGGTACCTACTTTACCTGTTATCATGCTAGACCATGGCCATATTTATTTACACTCGCTAATGAATCCCTTCTACGTAGACTCTACCTATGATAACTCTCTATTTTAAGTTCCTATCCTATTCCTAGCTACGTTCGTCCTGAATCGTACCGCCCAAGATGCATATCCACGAGATGCTCACAGACGCCGAGAGGACCGGCCAACCGTCCTTCTCCTTTGAATACTTCCCTCCGAAGACGGCTCAGGGTGTGCAAAACCTATACGATCGCATGGAACGCATGTATGACTTTGGCCCAAAATTCATTGACATAACGTGGGGAGCTGGTGGACGCATTGCCGAGCTGACTTGCGACATGGTCGTCCAGGCCCAGGCCTATTTTGGTCTTGAGACTTGCATGCACCTGACTTGCACCGATATGGGAGAAGAGAAGATCAATGATGCGCTAAGGAGGGCGTACAAAGCTGGCTGCACCAACATACTAGCACTACGAGGAGACCCGCCGCGAGAAAAAGAGAAATGGGTAGCTACCGACGGCGGCTTTCAATATGCGAGAGATCTAGTTGCTCATATACGAAAGACCTATGGAAACCACTTCGATATTGGAGTTGCCGGGTATCCCGAAGGCTGTGACGACAACAAAGATGAAGATTTGCTGCTGGACCACCTGAAGGAAAAGGTCGACATGGGCGCCACCTTCATCGTCACCCAGATGTTTTACGACGCTGACAATTTCGTGCGATGGGTCGGCAAAGTGCGAGAGCGGGGCATCAATGTTCCCATCATTCCAGGAATTATGCCCATTGCTACCTACGCCAGCTTCCTTCGAAGGGCAAATCACATGAAGTGCAAGATACCCGATAAGTGGATGGCCGCTCTCGAGCCGATAAAGAATGACGACGCTGCTGTGAGGGAGGCTGGAAAAACATTGGTTGCTGAGCTGTGTCGAAAGATCATGAGTGCTGGCATCGTTCATCTTCATTTCTACACCATGAATCTAGCACAAGCAACCCGTATGGTTTTAGAGGAACTAGATTGGATGCCAACCGAGAATCGCCCCCGGAAGCAACCCCTGCCATGGAAACAATCTCTTGCTCTTGGCCGGCGTGAGGAGGACGTCCGTCCTATTTTCTGGCGCAATCGCAACAAGTCGTACGTTTCGAGGACCCAAGACTGGGATGAATTTCCCAACGGGCGATGGGGTGATTCGCGTTCCCCTGCTTTTGGTGAACTGGACGCATACGGGATTGGTCTGACGGGTACCAACGAGTCCAATCGCAAGAGATGGGGCGAGCCCAAATCTGTGCGCGACATTGCATCCTTGTTCGTGAGGTACATTGAGAGAGAACTCCCTTCGCTGCCATGGAGCGAAGCACCTCTGACTAGCGAGTCCGACGCGATCAAGGACGATCTCATCAAGCTCAACCAACGTGGGCTACTGACCATCAACTCTCAACCAGCAGTGGATGGGGTCAAGTCTACGCACCCTATATACGGGTGGGGTCCACCTAATGGATATGTCTATCAGAAGGCGTACCTAGAACTGCTGGTGTCTCCCGAACTGTTTCCAGAGATCGTACGGAGGATTAACGCCAACCCAAGTTTGTCGTATTACGCCGTAACTCAGTCCGGGCAGTTCACAACCAACACCCCCTCCGAGGGGCCTAACGCAGTCACTTGGGGAGTCTTCCCGGGCAAGGAGATTGTCCAACCTACCATCGTCGAGAGCATTAGTTTCCTAGCTTGGAAAGATGAGGCCTTTAGACTGGGCGTGGATTGGGCTCATTGCCACGACACCAATTCGCCTAGCCGCATCTTGATTGACAGAATCATGAATGACTGGTGTTTAATCAATATCGGTGAGTTTTTGTTGAATGCCTATCTCTGATGGTTACTTGCTAATATTCTTTAGTGAACAATGATTTTCATGATTCAAAAGGCATATTTGAGTTGTTGGACGGGTTGGCCGTCAAGGACATAGATGTGCCTGTGACGGCGCCTCATAGCGAATCGGTAACCACCAACGGCGCTCAAGATGAGTCAAACGGCACGTCCAGCGGTACGTCAGCCGTCAACAGGAATGGTGTAGTCGCAGCATCGTAGGCTTTGCGATGACATAGGGATGGGCGTCTTGAACTTTTCAACAAGCATTCGGCTGGCGGGCGAAGGGAGTTAGTATTTCAACAAGCATATTTCAAGGCGTTTTGGAAACGGAGCCCAGATTTTTCAACAAAAAATCGGAGCACAGGCAATGGCTTAACGACAACCTGGAAAAGGGACCGGGAACCGGCTTAAAAGAGGCTGGATGCGCTGCATCAATATCTCAACGATACCCCAGCAACGAAGATGATGACCTTTGAGTACTTAGTGATAATTTGTGCTCTATTCTAAGAGAGATATTCGGGCAGTACTATTTTGTGCGAGATCAATTGATGAATATCTACTAGGTACCTACCTAGTACCTAGTACTTGTCTGCATGCAGCATCTCAGTACCTACTAGGTAGTAGGTAGTAGTTGGAAATGAATGTTGTAAAGAACATGATATGACGTAATGACTATATTGTCGTTTTACACGGCAATGGGAACACAGCATTGAGAAGCTTGATCTACAGTAGATTGATCTTCTAAGAAACCAAACTGTAGGTAGTTGTATCGTATAATCCCTACATGCAGCCTTGGAAAACCACAGGCCAAGTCAACCTTCCTTGGGACCTTGGAATTGCCCAGCAGTCCCACCTGTCCGGCTGCCCAGCTGCCCAGTAAGGAGACAAGTCAACAGAATCTCTTGGCTTATTGTGATATTCTTCGGAAGATTTCTTTCGAGTAATATCTGGCGCCGATATCTCCGACTTGCATGGGTTCGGCTTTGGCGTGAGGCTCAACAACCCAGTGTCGTATCGGGCAATGGTTAGGTACCTTATGTACTACACAGTAGTAGCTGGGTAGGCTCGGCGTGCCCTATAAGTAGGATCAATACTCCCCAACCCCCTAATCTAGACTCTCTTCAGTTTACTCCCGACTGTGCCTGGCCGCACGTTAGTCCCCATTAGTCTAGACCCCCCTTTAATTACCGAACCTCGCACTCCGTTGCTGTTGAGTAACCGCAGAAAGCCTAAGCAATTTTTGTGGATTGCGTACATGTATGTACTGGCAAAGACTGCCCAGGTGGGTACCTAGTAGCTGCCCTGGAGTAGTGTAGTGTGGTGTAGTGTAGTGTACCTATCAGGTACCGAGCAAACCTGGTGGTTAGGTAATACCGCTATAGCATTAGCGTCGACATCAAATACCCGGCAGCCCTAGGAGGATCAAACGATTCTTCACAGATTCGTCGAGCGATTGTAGGACTTTTTAATACCCCCGTTTCGTTTCTTGCTCTAGTGTAATCTTAAGGGTGTCCTGATCCGTGGGCTGGACCCTTTAAAAACACCAGGAAGGAAGTGCAGTGTGCGAGCTAGCACCCATCCTATTCGTCGCCACCAATGTAGCTTGAGCTCCAGGCTGTAATAGATATTAATTCTTAGCCCCTGTACGGAATATCCCTTACTGAAAGCATACGCTATGGAAACAACTTATGCAGCCCCTTTGTATCGATGCTTGCTAGTGTATTTGGTGTTTTTATTTTAATTTGAGAGGCTTTTTTTTTATTTCTCTTCCTCTTCAGAGCTATTTCTTGGTACTTCATGCTTTTACCTACCCTTTTTTGATGTTCCGTCCTACTAGGTACCGGGTAGGGTAGACAGTGTTATCATGAGTTCGATAATAATAAACCCGGAATTGCCTCCGAATGATGTGCTTCTCCTGCAGAACCTTGCCGACGACGTCCAACGGTGTCAGCGATCTCCCGTCTCGGCTTCCGCGAAGCCCTCGGCGCCCGGCCAAGATGCCAATGGAAATAGTAGGTCCACTCTTTATGGTCAACGTGATCGGGGGGGTTTGAGGCAGATCTCCAAGAGCTACATCCCCGGTGTCCGGGATTGTGCTAACTTGTCTTTGATTCTAGCCTACGGCCGGTACGTCTCGTCCGATCGGGACGAGCAAGACCTGACTCGGATGAGATCGGTCAACGATCCGGGAAGCAATGAATTCGAACCTTCCGTCTTTTGCTCCGTGGACCTACGGGACTTGTCCACACGACTACATCCCTTTATTTATCACCACATCTTACTGCCTTATGTAAAATGGGCTCAAGGTATCGCCAGACATCCAAGGGTGAGTACACTGCCGCCTTCTTTTCATTTACCTCATATAATAGATGATCGGGTCTTATTTACTAACGCGTCTATAGTATGAATTATCCCCTGGATGTAATATATCCCAAGGTTCCTATTTTCTGTCATCCATTGAGTGAACTTAGATACCGTGCCAGCGGAAATGTCGTTGTAGACCTTAACATGATGAGCTTGATACGTGTTTGCTAATAAATGTATAGCGATGTGATCATGGTTACTCACCTAATCCTCTACTTTACCACCTCCATCCCAAGTGCTCTTTGGCTTTTCTACCACTTCACTTACTTGCATGGGGTCATCCACTTTGCCATGCAATTTTACTACCTGGGCACATACACATTGATGATGCACCAACACATTCATGGGGGAGGTGTGCTACGGAAAGATTCGTGGATCCACCTCTTCGATGTAGCCTTCCCATATATCACCGATCCCTTGATGGGACATACGTGGAACACGTATTACTACCACCATGTCAAGCACCATCACGTCGAAGGAAACGGGCCTGATGATCTTTCCTCTACCATCCGTTACCAACGCGACGACGTCTGGAACTTCCTCCATTACGTTGGACGCTTCTACTTCCTCATCTGGCTGGACTTGCCGTTGTACTTTCTGCGCAAAAGCCGTCCCACGTTCGCCCTCAAGGCCGCATTCTGGGAGCTCTTCAACTACGCCACGCTCCTGACCCTGTTCCGGCTGAATAGTCGACCAACTTTCTTCGTCTTCCTGCTCCCTCTCGCACTACTTCGTGCTGGGTTGATGGTTGGGAACTGGGGGCAGCATGCTCTCGTCGACGCCGACGAACCTGACTCCGATTACCGGTCCAGTATCACCCTGATTGACGTTCCCGTAAGTAGCCGCTTTCTCTTAGCAAACAAACCCCAAAAGATATCCCAATGATATACTCCATGAAATTACCCGCCCATTGCCCTACATCCCGCTGACAACACGGCTGTGAACAAACAGAGCAACCGATACTGCTTCAACGATGGGTACCACACGTCGCACCATCTAAACCCGCGGCGGCACTGGCGGGAGCACCCGGTGCACTTCCTGGCGAACAAGGAGACGTACAGCACGGAGCACGCGCTCGTCTTCCACAACATCGACTACCTCGAGATCACCATCCGCCTGCTGCTGCACCACTACGACCACCTGGCCCGCTGTCTCGTACCCATCGGTGAGCGTCAGATCGCGATGACCCTCGACCAGCGCGCCGCCATGCTCCGCCGCTGCACCCGCCGCTTCTCCGAGGCCGAGATCGAGGAGAAGTTCGGCGCGGCGGCTAAGGCTGTAGCGAAGGCTAAGTAAAGAATTATAGTAACGGGTCTAAGATGCGCGGTGTGCGTTATGCTAGAGGGATCGCGGGATGTGAAGGGGGTTTGTACAAAGGGAGGGGAGAGGTATAATGGGGCAGGAGAATGGGGGAGTTTCGCCAGAATGCATAGACGCACGCCGCATAGCCGGAGTTCGAGGATAGACAAAACAGAAAGAAAAGAGAAAAGGGAGATGAGAATTCTATGCTAGCTTGGGTACCTGTATATCGGTACATAATAGGGGCATAGAGTCGTCCGTACAGTGATGTTGGCGTATTCGATCGTGTCTCGTTGGTTAATCGCCGTTTATCCCGATCGCAGCCCCCCGCCGTAATAATTGGTTAGCTCTACCCCGTTCCGCGCCCTGGCTAAGCTGACTAGTAAGTCCATCACGCCATCATCCACTTATTCCATTAGAATTCCAAGGGACAAACACCCAAACGACGTTTTATATGTAAAAGAGAATACACCCTTTACTTATTTACCTTGTCTAAGCAAGCCCCGAAGATCTTCCGGATGGAAATCGGGTTTTCTTAGTCCTTGTGCCACCACCAGATTTCGGTAGATCCGTCACGACTTCCCCACCATTCGCATCTATTGCCGCGCGCCCACCGTATCCTCGGCGCATTCCAACCCGCTGCTTACTACTTGGTACTTACTATCACCGAAATCACTTCGGGCTCAGAGGGCATAAGAATATTCACATATGATAGGCGCACGTACTTGACGCTCCCGCTAAAGGTTATCGTATGTTCTCGCGACTCTCGCAACTCGCGCGGCATCTCTCAAGACCTTCCCCCGCGTTAGGGCATACTTCGGCTGCTGCCATCTCCCAGTCCAGGACCAGTGGCCTGGCGTCAAGAATCATGGCCACCGCGGATGAGCGCAACGCCAGGACCATCCACACGGCGGCCTGTCTGATCATCGGTGATGAAGTGCTTGGAGGAAAGGTAAGAAAATGGTATTCTTCTATTTTAAATGATTTGTAGCTGACTGTCGCAGACAACCGATGTGCGCATCCGATATCAACATGATTACGAACGGTATGGGCTGATTAATACGCGGTAGACAAACTCAGCTTATATGGCTAAGTGGTGTTTTTCATTGGGAATCGTAAGCCATCTAGCGTCTTTATTCCTACCTACTCTTGTCTCTCGGTGAATCATTGCTTACATCCATATCTGAAGAACCTGAAAAGAGTCGAGGTCATCGAAGATGACGAAGACGAGATCATAGAAGCCGTCAGGAGGATGAGCGATCGCTACGATCTTGTTGTGACTAGGTATTTGAACACCGAACCCTTCCCTGCTGACCCGAATAGCTGAGCTAACGCGTAACCAGTGGCGGCATAGGGCCAACGTAAGTCGGTAAACAGGTTGTCGGGGTATTTCTTTGCGGCTTACGAGGTATCTAAAATAGACACGATGACATCACATACCAGTCAATCGCCAAGGCCTTCGGCTTACCACTCGTTCTACATCAAGAGGCATACGAACGCATGAAGAGGCTGAGCCAGCCTCACAAGTCCCAGCCCGACTTCAGCTGGGATGTGGAGTCGCCGGCCAAGACGGCCCGGCTCCGTATGGTCAGACTGCCTATCGACGAATCTCGCGATCTCGCCAAGCAAGTCTTGTTCCCTTGTGAGAAATTATGGGTTCCCATCGCTGTAGTGAACGGGAACGTTCATATTCTCCCCGGAGTGCCGAGGCTGTGTAAGTCATCATCGGGTCAGCTCAAACCCTCGGGATCCATGCTGACAGCAAACAGTTGAGAGCCTTCTGGAAGGTCTCAAGCCGTGCATAATCGACAGACTCGTGGACCCACACGGCAAAGGGATTTGTAGAGTTATGATTTCTACTCCGATGGCCGAAAGCTCCGTCGCTGACTACCTTACGGAGTTGGCGGCCAGGGTCGAGCCCAAGGGCGTGAAGGTGGGAAGTTACCCGAGATGGGGTAAGCAGAACAACTCGGTGACGCTCGTGGGAAGGGACCGAGAATACCTCGAGAGCCTCGTGCCGGAGGTTCTTGAAAAGGTGCAAGGGAAGCGCGTTGAGACTGAAGAAGAGCACGACTAGTCGGAGATCCATAGAACCTCCATAGTACCTAATGCTTCCACCACCACTCGTCCCTATGAGAATCGGCCGATACTCCCCCACGCTGTGCGTATCAATAGAGAAGGTGTGAGCGAGATCGTCGGCGATCGCGCAGCTAGCTCGGTAGCTCCGTGGAAGCCCCCTTCTTGCCCGAATGAACGGCCGCTCTGGTCGACGATCCCTTCTGTGTTTAGACGCTTGGCTAATATGAAGTTACGGACCCACGTGCGAATCCTCATAGCACTCCATCCTGCTTGAAACTTCGATCCTCAGCCCGTGGCCGTGGTGGACGCGTATGGAATGGGGAATGACCAATAAATTCGCTGTGCCTTCTAAGAAAATACCGTGTATTTCGATCTCCTCGCGCCAATCGTAAAAGTCCTCGTAGAAGCCAAGGATTGGAAGAGAAGTCTTTCTAGCTGTATGCCAAAAGGAGCACCAATGCTGTCTCTCCGTCTTCTTTTAATGGCGGACCTGAGATGCCATCTGCGGGGTTAGGTATTCTTGCCCGAGGCTTAGAAGCAGATCGACAACGACTCCGGCCAGGGCCTTTTATTTTGCTCGTGACACTATCCAACGGGCGGAGATTTTAAGGTTCCGTCAGGCTTCTAGAAAAGTTTAAAATGATTCCAGGTCCGGCTGATGCCCACGGGTCATACGGGTCATGTACCTTACCTATACCTAGGTACACCTACATATTTGCCTTCAAGCCTGAGTATTTTGCGTGTATGCATTTCTCCATGTACCTAGGTAGGTACTTAGCACCAACCAGCCGGCCTGCTTAAAAGCTGGAGGTACGTGGTTCGTACTGATTAGAGGTCGGGGGGACCTCGAGGAGCTTCGAGCAATAACCAGCAGCTATATAGAAAGTATGCGCGAATCGAGTTCGCTAAGTATTGCGTTCTGATGGTATTTGGGAGGGAGGCTTGCTGGGGATGGTCTTGTCGTGGAGAAAGGAAATGAGTCTCATTTCAATATTTCGACCCGCGTCACATTGACGTTTGATGAATAAAACTCTCGAGGTTTTCCTGGGCTTCCTTTCGACTATCACAACATTTACTCACTACACATGGGTATCACATAGTAGGTATATGTAGGCATCGAAGAAGAGTGACTTGTAGGGTTGGCTTTCACAATGTTATATTTATATCGTTGATGCTTTGCGTGCTGGGACGGAGCTGAGATAGGGGCGGTGTTGCTTAGCAAGAGAGAATACATCCCCGGACAGTGGGAAAAGAAGCACTACCTAGGTACACAGCTCCGCTGCTGGAAGGTCTCAATCATGTTAGAATGATAGGCCAGTGAGGACCCGGAACGCAATGCAATGCCTGTCCTGTAGCACGCTGATCTATGTATGGGGAAGCTGGTTAGGCCTGGCCTTGTTTGCGTCGTTGGATATGACAGGCTAACAGGGTTGACGTTCCAAGTTCGGTTCACCGCTTAGGGTAGCATTACAGGTGGGGGGTTCAAACGGAAATGGAGCGCTGATAAAATACTATGTAGTAGACGCATTCGCGTTTACATCAATATCAATGCTCTAATGCTACTAGGTATGTATTAAAAGGTCGGTGGAAGGGTTGATAGGAAAATATTGTGATATACGGATCAAATCATCAACTTGTTAATAGATCTCAACTGTTAGGTTCTACCAGGTGTAGCATATCAATGCCTCTAAATGCCTCTATGCTGAGGTACCTTCTATTGGTGATAGGTGCTTATTAACCTTAAGAAGCAGTGGAAGTCATCGATGGTTAAAATAAATCTTGGAACGTACCTAATTTGATACTATTTTTCCAGGGCTCTATCCGTTTATACATACCTACATATCATTGATATCAATTGATAGAGCACCTGAATTCATAATATCCTAATACATTTTACATCCATAGATTGGACATGACGACAACAGCAGCAGCCCTGGAGCTCTTAAAAAGCTTGGGCTGGACACGTCCTTTGATATGATATACAGAACAATATTCAACGTTGCCCATGGTCCATGGTCCATGGTCCATGGATCTCTTATACATTCATAATTCATTGCCTACATGTATATGCCTAGGTACATAATACCCTAGCAGCCTGGGGGCTCCCAGTAGGTACATACCCAAGCACCTAAGCACCTACATAATAAGGTAGGTATGTACCTACTGCGTAGTACTATTTACAAGCCTATGCTCATTAGCATTGCTTGCTAGCATCGGCTAGTCCATCTCCCCATGCAGCTTAGCGTCACCCTGCGAAATAGGGGAGGGCCTTTTGGGGCTATTTGGGGCTATCCTCCTATAAGTTTAATGATGTAGTGGCCCGTGGTTTGTTAATTAAAACGTTTGAATCGTATGAGAACTCTAACAGCCAATGTCAATCACTTGCAGCTACTTACGCCGCCCCACCATCAATTGCTATGTATGTCGATTTGGGGTGTGGATGTGTTGTGCTGTGTTGTGTGTATGATGTGCCTACTACTACACAGTAGGTATGTGTGGTAGTAATGCTCTAATCCAGGTAGGTACGTACACAAGTACTGGATGGGTACGCATCGCGGATATCTACGACAAAGTACTGCATAGTATAAGCTATCATTGATATATATATAGGGCATGTAAAGGTAATAAAAGTATACCTATATGCATTAAATAAACATGAACTCATACTAGGTACTCATCAGTCTACTTGGTAAGTAGCTATGTAGGTATATGAGTAAATATTCCTACATAGGTACGTATTTCATAAAACAGATTGATCCATGATTTTGATCATTGATATAAACATCAACATAATGATGGATTTGTGAATGCAACTTGGAAGTACCGGACATACATCAATTAGTTGTTCCCAGTTCCTATCACTGCTACCTAGTACCTACTAGGTACCACCTGTAGGTAGTAGGTACAAGGTAGGTAGGTACTTAGTACTTATACATACACCAGACCTTTTCCTTTTATTCTCTCTCCCCCCGCCATTCAACCCACCCCCTTTGGCAAGTATATTGTGGGTCTAGAAACGAAAGCAATCAAGCGCCCGAAGTTCTTCTAGTTCCTCTTTTACTTAGCTCCTGCCTCTCTTTACCTCTAAAAAAAGTTCAACTGCAGGTGTGGATTGTGAACCTGAACCTGAACTTGAACCACAGCCGCTTCGCTTCGCTTCGTCTTCCCTTCTCCTCTGCTCGTCACTTCGTCACTTCGTCACCTGTCGCTCGTCAAACCCAACCGTCGCCAACTCGATTCGAATCGTCAACATCGGATCTTGGATCTTGTTGCTGCATCTCAAGTGATCACGGACCAACGTATGTACCTTTTTTCTCCTTGTCCAACCTTCTACTGTTGCCTTGTACGCTTTCTCAACTTTCTCTGTTATCTCAAATGCTTCTTCTTTCAACTTTGTCTCCTCAGTACCTACACATCCATACCTACCTACCTACCTACATAACACACAGACCGGATGCTCATCCACATACACCCACACGTCAATGATCTTTGAGCATTCAAGTATCTAAGCTTCTAAGCATCCACGCATCCGCGCATCCACACATCAACGCATTTGATACGACGGAATATTTTCCAACCTTCCAATCGTTCAATCTCATTCCTTTTCCCTACCTTACCCCAGTACCGTGCCTGGTACCAATCTCTTGATCTCTCCTCCAATTCCCTTTTCCATCTTCTTACTCTTGTAATCCATTCTCTCTTTCGTTTCCCGTTCCCGTTCCCTTCCATTTCCATTCCGAAGTCCATTTCCGCAAAACTAGTTCACAGTCCGTTCGGGGAGTCCTCAGCCTTCAATCAGCAAAGGCCCCCATCCTCCGCGTGTATGTGTGGCGTTTAACCTTCCTCCGACCAAACTTCCACCACCGCCGAGCACCAGCCCCGATCCTCGATAGCTTTTCTATCGATTCCTCGCTTGTCTTTGTTTCCCTCCCCTCATCCATCTCTATAAGTTGCCGTCTACTTAGAACCGTTCCATTAAGCCTACAAACAGGGTCCGTCACGAGCCAATCCTTTGTCCGCCAACTGAAGTTGAGATAATCTTCATTGTGTCGCGCGGTTATACACCAAAGCCAGACACCCGATTCGATTCGCATTCGACTCTGTTGCTTGCACAAGTTAATCCCCATCGTTTGAATACGTCATTCATCGCTGCTAATCAGCGAACGCGCAATGGCGTCAAAGGTATGTTCTGCGCAACTTTGCGCCCTGTTCCGTATGACTGGACTTGGTCGCTTATCCGCTGTCCAGTTCTTACGGGAGTACAAACTCGTCGTGGTTGGTGGCGGAGGCGTAGGCAAATCTTGCTTGACCATCCAATTGATACAGAGCCACTTTGTCGATGAATACGATCCTACCATTGAAGGTTTGTCTAGTTCCAATCGCCACGCATATCCCAATTTCATTCGACCGCCCTTCGCTGATAGTTTCCCTCGTACCTTTCTAGATTCATACCGCAAGCAATGCGTCATTGATGATGAGGTCGCCTTACTCGATGTGCTAGATACGGCGGGCCAGGAGGAGTACTCGGCTATGCGAGAGCAGTACATGCGCACTGGGGAAGGATTTCTTCTGGTTTACTCGATTACTTCGGATCAAAGCTTTGAGGAAATTCGCACCTTTCAACAACAGATTCTACGGGTTAAGGACAAGGACCCTACCGATTATTTCCCCATGGTTGTAGTAGGGAACAAATGCGATCTAGAGAGCGAACGTGAAGTTCCTCGCCAAGGTAAAACCCTATGATAAACAACCCCCCAAACCTTCCCCCATTAACGTATGATGTGTGTAGACGGCGAAGCGCTAGCGAAGCAATTCGGTTGTCCATTTGTCGAGACGTCAGCTAAATCCCGAACGAATGTTGACAAGGCATTCTTCGATCTCGTTCGAGAAATTCGTCACTACAACCGCAATATGCAAGGCTTATCGACAAACAGCGGTGGCAACGGCGGCATGAACGGTCCCAGCGGTAAGATGGAGATAAACGAGGGCGAGTCCGAAGCTGGTTGCTGCTCCAAATGCGTGGTCCTATGAGGCAGGCGAAAGGTGGCATGGCAGCCAAAAGTTCCAAGGGCAATTGGAACAATGCATATGAGACGGTGTGGGGGTTCCCTCATCTATACGTGTGAGGGCGTGGGATCCGACATGAGCGTGACGAACACGACCTTCGCGGTCTCGAGACGTACGTATCGGTCCGGTCGAGACAAAATTGTTGCATGGTAATGGGAGTCGGGGTCTTGCAGCTCATATGGTTTCGAGCCACCACCAGCATCCAAAAGGGGGAATAAAGGGCAAATTGAGTGGTTAATCTACCGCCGCTCGGGAAGACAACATTGTCTATGCGGATTTGTGGCACGACGCGTTTTAAGATTACAGAATACCTCATACGAGAGTCCCTCCGTCTAGATCATCGCCGATGATGTGGAAGGTGATCTCCTGCTGGTCTTTTCACTACTTGTAATGTTCTTCACTTCATTTTCTTTTTTTCTCTCTTTTTCTTCTACCAGTGGTTTCATGTCATAGATTCCCCATCTCAAGTTCAGGCGTCAGTCAGTTCATACAATGTCGACTCGGAAACCAATCCTTTGTGCATGTCCTCAACAATGTGGCAGCGGTAGTGATACCGGTCGGTACCCGTTTAGATCCAGATTATCACTGACCGGCGAATAGATTTGGCCATGGTAGCAGCGTAGTCCCCTTGTCGGACTTGAGTATCGAGCGTGAAAGAAATACAATAGCTTAGTCTAAACGCTACATACACGTGCGGTCAAAGAACAAGTTAACAAGTAGCTTGTTCTATCACACACTATATTGTGCTGGAGAATCAACAATAGTATTGTTCATGTGTATGCTGTAGTATAAGTTTGTGACTCGCTCGGATAGAGCAGCACTACTCACTACCACTCATACATCACGGATACGCAAAGAAATCCCTTTGACGTGGTATCTTCTATTTCCAGACATTCTATTAAAGACTTGAGCAAATAGCTTGAGTCCCATCTAATCAACAACCATGAATCCAGATACACCCACGGGGGATGCCCAGCAGTACGAGTTCGAGCGTGATCTAGAACCACAAAGCCCCACATACTCGATAGCTTTGGCTTGGGTTCGTTTCTTCCCCAATGATGTTGTTGACGCCAACTTAATTTCGCGCTGGCGAGCTAAATATTTCCCAAACTCCCAAAGTTGCGATAGGTGTCTCATACTGAAATTACGATGCGGTCTCCCCGGCCAATGTCAGCCTTGTGCGAATATCAAATTGCAATGCTCAAGACATCTGACTGCAGAGCAGTACAGAATCCTCAACAACACATCATTCCTTCCACCCGGTCCCGTCAATACCATCGATGATATCTATAATGCTACCCCTCCTCATCAGATTAATCCTCCACAACAGAATCCAGTCCATCAGTACCGAACTCTGCTCCCCAACCCTCCGCCCCCACCTCCGCTGCCAACGCCGGTTCCTGGATTTAACGTCGGTATTCAGGGCCAGGACATGACCAATAACGAGAAACCCAACTGGGGGAAGTGTAATGAGTGTATCCGACACAATCGGTTCTACTGCGCTATAGATCCTCCGTTTGGTATAGGGTGTGACTTTTGCAGGAGACTGGACGTTCCATGTGAACAAAACGGATATACCTTTCAAAACAGGCCGGATGGCATGACGATGCCATTATGCTGTGCGCGCTGCGTCGAAAACGGCATAAAAAGTTGCTCGTGGCGTGAAGAAGAGCCAAGCCAGAATATGTTTGCGTCATGTCGACAATGCAACGCAGCCAAGGAGCCTTGTCGGTACGGGAGTTATAACATGTCGGCAGCGAGGAGAAACCTAACTGCAACTGGTATGTCTCATTACACTCTGACAGAACAGCTGCCGGCGCCAGCGCTAAGACCCGAACATTACTTTGAGGCTACGGCAAACCCGACACCAGGGCCTCAACCGATTGTGAATACCACGCGATGGCATTCAAAATCGAAAACCCAATGCACCCTATGCAAGAATCGTGTCCACATTCCCACATCCAGAAAGAAGTGCAACGCGGATATAGTAGGGTTGACGGGTTGCCGTAGTTGTTCGTATATGGGGCTGCCTTGCATCGTTGACGACAAGATCCTGCGGCCACGGCTCCTCGGTTGGGAAGGATATCAGAATGAACAACAGTTTCGGACGTATTCCACATGTACGAACTGCTCCACCCATGGCCGTAACTGTGACCGTAAGAGGCCTTGCGATTCATGCGTTCGGAACAACGAGCGGTGTATAGATAAGGTCAACCAGGGCTGTTTCCACAGAGGCGTTCCGGGGGATGACATGCCTTACTACTACTTAAGAAACGGGTATGGTCCTGGCGGCGTGAACGACCGCGATATTCCAGAGGTTAGACCTCGACTGCCTGCTGATTATCATATAATATATCATCAGGTCGCAACTCAGCTAGCCGCTGAGCAGGCCGATATGGAGGTACAGCGAATAGCGCAGGAAGCAATGACATTAGTGGCGCAGCAAGACCAAGAACGGCAGCAAGAACAAATACAGCAGCAGCAACTACAACAGCAACAGGAGCAGCAGCGTCAACAAGAGCTAGAACAACAAGGAATACAGCCACAGCAAGAGGAGCAGCGCCAACGAGATGTACGGCGTCAAAGCTACGAACAGCAGCAAAACGAGATACAACGCCAACAAGCCCGATACGATCTGGAACAACAAATGCAGCAAATAGACCGAATGCAAGAGAGTAGACAGATCACACTCACCGACCACCAACGAGAGGCGATCGCGCATCAAGCGGAACAATTACGTGGACGGTCACGGGATCCGGGCACTCCTTTCCAACCCGGATCGGCAATCCATACGTCAGATGGATCGTTACCAGCGCCAGCGCCCGTGTCCGAGATATCCGCCATCTTCGTACCCGCATCCCCTGCGGGCTATTACGCCGGGGCGGAACCACCACCTACGCCAGCGGCCGATCTAAATTCCCCAGCGCCATTCACGCCCTACGATGGGGAGCCCTTCCTGATCAATCCAGCGATGCTCGAAGTTGGTTCTCCATGGATTCCCGCCACCGTAGATGAGGAGCCTGTATTCCAGACCGTTTTGCGGGTGGTACAAGCGGATGACAACGCCGACGAGGCACAATTTCACAACAACAACGACGACGCTGCATTTTTGGCCATGACTATCTTCAATTCCGAAGAAGAATCTACGACATTAAACAATGATCTCACGAATGACTACACGCTGACGTGGGGAGCGGCCCAGGCTGCAGTCTCTGCTTATGGTCAGGCTATTGATCTACGAGCGCTAAGACGACGTCTTAGAATTGACATGTTAAATGGGACCCTCGTAGTTAATTCACTCATTGCCAACTCTATACGGGTTTTCATCGATTCGCGGGAGCGGGCCACGCAGCAAGAAGTCGAAGAGACAATGGAGGTAGATAATTACATTGGTGTAGATGAACCCACAGTTCTCCGGCTCAACCCGAACAATGCCCCTCTTCGGCGTATCACGATCAGTCCTGTGGACCGACCGGCCTCGCCGGGCCCCCTTCGACCCATGTTCCACGTTCGGAGGGCACGAGAACTAGCCGTTTACGATAATTCTTACATTCACGACGCCGACGACCCGGAGTTCATTAACCTGAGTCGCGTTATCCGTCCACTTCCCCCACACCCGAATTCAACGCCTCATCCGGTTCTCGACACCATTCCCTTTCACCGCGTTCTCGCAGACGGTCGAGTGGATTCGCCTGGCGGTCTAACATGCATGGTTGAGAACGCCCTCGGGCAGGTTTGCGGAAACCCAACAAACGCTTGCTGCGAGGATATCCAGCATCAACCACACCACGCAATGCCTATCTGCGATTCGTGTGAGCAAGAGAGCAAGGCGCGCTTCATTGAGGAGTTCAACAAGCTGGCTCCCGTGCTCCGCGCCTACGCCTGCGACACCTGCTGTAAGGAAATCCCTGAGAACCCTGCTAAATTCTTCGAAGGTACTGGTAATCGCGTCTGGGGCTTCGAGCCTGGGTATAAAGATGTCCGCGTCTCCGTGCCGCACCCACGAGTCGGCTTCACGGCAGACGTCGGAGGCTTCCAGGGTCCGCCGCTCGCGGTCACCGGCTGCGCGTGCTACGGGAAGATGTTCGAGCGCCGCCTCTGCAGCGCCCATCGGCTCCAGCACATGATCAACCTACAGGCCGCCGCCCAGTCCCTGGACGATTTCGTGATGTCCGCCTGGGGCCGCGTGCGGTGTCCCTTCTGCCGTTGTCGACCCCCGGTCAATTGCGTCAACTTCCGGGGCGTGCTGGGCGGCGAGATGGTGCGGAAGTCCTGGGGTTGCAAGGGGTGTCACGACGTGGTGGTTGGCGATGTCAACGACATCGCACCCTTGGATGCGAATCGCGAACGTATCAACATCAGCCCGCAAAGAACGGTGCGTGCACCGCAATCGATCAACCCCAGCCGCTACGACGAAACTATAGTGCCGACTAAAACACCAAGGGTTTCGCTAAACATCCCTCCAGAGTCCCAGCCGTCGGACCAGGACTGGATGCAGTTCATCAACTTTGACGGCGAGGAAGAGCCTGTAGTGTTCGACATGACGGGAAGCTGGATTCTCGACGGCAGGTAGGTACCCAGGTACGAGGTAAGTACCGAAAGTGCGTAGACGTTTGCTCTTCCACTGCCTCCCAGTTCGAATGGACGATGCCAAACCTAAGACTTGCAATCCAGAAAGGATGTCGAGTAAGTACGAGTAAAAACCGTAGATATTTGCGAGTGAGTATCTTTTCGAATCTCACGAAGGATGAGGCCACTTGTTTTCTAGCCTCGTATACCCCCATATACCCATATTAGTTTAGTTACGCTGTTTATCAGTTTATCATGAATTGAGAAGTTTATTGAGCTCCTTGAAATTTCACTTCCATTGATCGTGCATTGGTCCTAAGCAAGACCTTAAACTGCTTCTGCGCCGCGAATATGTTCACCCGCTAGGCGCCTACTTACTTCGATAGACATGGACCCATCATTCTCTGGACGGATGGTAACTCACGAGGACCATCAATCACCATCGACGCCGCATCCATACATCAACCACGACTACGCTATACGCGTACATACAATCAGTATACACTAACTCTTCACTGGAAAAAGGCCTGAAGTTTTTTTAACTTCAGCAATTCCAGTAATACCGTGGTTAGGAAGATGGTCGCTACCTATATACCTCTATCGGTGTATGATATACACCTCGATTATATACCTCGTTATACCTGCAAAACATGCACGGGGTTATCACAAGACAAGCGGTTTATTTCTAGGAGGATAATCCAACGGTCGCCGACAGCACGTCCATACGGCATAACAACACGAGATACGAAAGCACAGAAAGTATTACTCGCCTTTACCCGGGAAGATTTTGAAGCATTTCGGCTCCCGCAGTTCCAACGATACGACGGGAAAAAGAGACGGATATCATATATTATAAGACTTATGGTATAATTGGGTATCAGGAGGAATAAATGGTTTTCCCTAGGAGGATTATCCAACAACCGTCAGCAACGCATCCACACAACGATTCAACGACCCAACGATGGTGTACAGCGCATGAAATACGAAAACAGAAGATCAAGCACCCCTTTCCTCGGACGGCATGTCAGACATTTCAATTTCAGCAACTTCAGGAATACTAAGGTAACAAGAGACGGCTTTCATATACCATATATAAATCTAGTCGGTATAAACGGATATCGCAAGGGGTAAATGGTTTATCCCCAGGAGGACTATCGGACGATTACCAACAACGCATCAGAAAGACAGCGGATACATCACAAGCACGGGACCATGAAAGCACAAGCAAAGCCCTTCTCTTCACCGATTTCCTTGCTTCTTATATAGCTCGACGCAGCAATTTCTCGAAATCGAAAGGACAGGTATCCGAAGCTTGGTTCGTGTAAACACACGAAAAGGGATCTATATATAGGTACCCAAGAGTGCCTCGGGTACTATAAGGAGGTCGCGCTGGTCTGCTCCAACAACGTATTCATTCACGGGGCCTCCCCCCCCATGATATGGGGATCGACGCACATTACCTATATATATACTTGGTTAAGATATGCGAAGTTATATAATTTCTAGTTCACGCAACGTTCTATATCTACCTCTATGCGTGGTATATACGCGGGTATAGGAACCGAAAATCGCAGAGGGAAACCTGGATTACACTCGGTCTACTAGGGATATGGTCGAGGACTTATATACATCATTTGCCAGAAGGCTCCCGAGGTATGGCTGGTTGGTTGGTTTTGTTATTATCAGGTGCAATTCAGCGGAGGACGAACACCCAAACCAGGTTCATCAGCAGCGTCTCTTGCGCTTCGTCATCAATTTATCATATTGAACTCTTCTACAAGTTCCTCTACGTGGGTTGCTGCGGATGTGACGGTAGTTGAATTAATCCAATGTTCCCACTGCACACACCGATTGTCCAAAAAGTCAGAAATGACTTTCACGGACTCTGGCAGTGCTCCTTGTAACTTGCCATGAATGCATCATGAGGAGTTGTTCCTCGAGTTCCTCGAGTTCCTCTACAGAGGATGCTGCAAACGGGGCGGTAGTTGAATTCACAAAATGTTCCTACTGCCCACAGTTGAGCGGCTTTGCCCTAGAAATTCTGGGGATTGGAAGTGCAGAATATTCAACAATCGCGCCCTAGGTTTTGTTGTTGCGCCAAGATCAAATAAAGGGGTAAGGGGGAAAAGGGCTTGGCACATGAGGGAAAGAAAGGAGAAAAGGGGGTTTGTGCGACTTCAGATTCAGTGGTGGCTTCATTCGTGTGTAACCACCGCCTCTTTGGTATATCGGTGATATAGATGGTGGTCAAGCTTTAGAATAAAGACTGGTTCGAAAGTATCGTGAAGGATGAATTCCAAACATGCTTATTTACTACCAGGGCTTCGGGTATGGTGGAGAGTAGGAAAGCACCCGTCTAGGGAATCGAATACTAGAGCTAATGGTTAATATTGGAGGCAAAATTAAAAAGTATTGTTGTACAATTTGAATCTTCTAACTCAACGTTTTTGTGCTTATGTGACTATAGTAGGACTACGTGGTGACACTTGGGGGACTACCGCTGCCCTTTTCAGATCCAGCATACAATATTAGTTAGGCAATCTTGGGGATTCGCCCTGGGAGTGGCTAAGAATAGTCACCGACTTCGACATACTCTCCGCTACGAATGCCGCGATATTCTTTTATCTCGTAGAGATGTATTCTCATTAATCTAGCACACGGATTTCGATTCCAGTGTGGTTCACATTAAGTCCATTATTCACTGTCTTACTAGGCTACCCTACGCCGCCTCATTACCTTCCCAGCCACCCAACACAACTTTCCCCCCTTCCTCCTCACATCCCCTTCATCCCAGACTAAAACCCAGGACACCGCTTGTCGAAGGGCCTCTTCCGGTTGTCAGGAGCGCAGACCATCTCGTTAGCGTAAGCGCGCCAGCGGTCAAGCAAGTCGGTCTCGCGGACGCCCTCGTGCTGGGGGTAGAAGCTGAGGTGGCCGACGACGGCGCGGGTGTCGATGAGGAAGGGGCGGCGGGTGCGCATCGGCACCGTGACCGTCAGGTCCTGCTCGTCGTCCTCGGCGATCGGCAGCGCCGCGCGCACGTCGTGGCCCCAAAGCGCCACGAAGTTCAGGTTGTACCGCTTGTACTGCGTGTTGTACAGCTGCTCCGCGCCTGGCCCCCCCGCGTGCTTCGCTAGGTGCTTCTGCGCCGCCGACGAGCTGTTAGAACTCGCCGACGTGGTGAACGTCTGTGGCGCCCCGAAGAAGTACCGCGACACCGCGTTGTCCTCCAGGTTCTTCAGCAGCGAGTACTGCTGCTGCGCTGCTACCGCCCACGACTTCCACGCCACCTCGTAGATGGCCTCGACGCCGAGCTTGCCTCCGCGGAGGAAGTTGAGGCCGATTGGGGACTTCATGAGGTCGAACGGGTCATCCGATAGCAGCAGGAACGGATGGCCGTAGTATGGGCGTTTGGGGTAGATCTCGTCGTCCAGGGATATACTGCTGAGGTTGCTGATATTGAGCTCGGGTAGGCTCGACTTGGGGAAAAGGCTCATATCGGAGGGTCGCCACGACTCAGCGGCTGAGTGGGATGGTTCTGCGCGAGGGTCAGGCCGGAAGGCGTGGATGGCGCCAACGTGGAAGTGCTCGTACCCGGTCAAAGGGCTGTTGATTAGATTGGCGGAGATTGCGAAGGGATGGGGACTCGCAATTCGAGTATGAATGAGCTGGGGAATCGCATCTGGGTGAATAAAGATCTGGCGTAGGTGTTAGGAATTTCTCTTTTGTCCATAGCAGCGAATGTGGTAAATGCCGACTTACTATGTCATCATCAATCTTCACATATATCGTGTCGTCTTCCACGGCGGAATCCCAAATGCAACCGTAGCTCATTCCTTCGCAGGAACCAGTCTCTACTATGTGATACTGGCCTTCCCGTTGCGAAACGAGATCTCTGAGGTATTCCAGATCTTCTTCTTTGTTGGTGTGGACCATGAAACGTATCTCGTCCAGATATCCACCGTTGGCGACTAGGTTTTGTTGGAGGTAGCATTCGAGGAAGTCAACGGTCCGCTTGCGGCCGTAGAAGACCAAGGCGACTATTTTGATGCCCGTGGGTTTCTCCCAACCGCCTTTGGGCGCCAGGCTCTTGAGTTGTAGGGTGTCATTTCGGGCCACTTCTGGCGTGTATGTCCCGTCATCGTCCACTGGCCAGGTCGTACATTGCCCAGGTACGTTGCTGAAGTATTTAAAGGGTGCGGGACTGTATAGTTCGCGACGCGTGATTTCGAAAATAAGCATGAGAAAGGCGACGAAGGACGCCACAATCAATACCAGTCGCTTAGGATCGAATCTCCGCCGAAACAAGCCGAGATTCGCATAGCGAAACCACCGGTCTTGACGATCCCCCATGGCGGCAACGAGTTTAGGTTGGCGACGAAAATCTGCTTCTTCCACTTGTTCCTCACCCCACCCCGAGTTGGTGTATGCCGACGGCTTCGCGACCGTTGATTCTCCCATGAGTGATACACCAACTCCCCATTCAAGAACGGGAAAGCTGAGGTATCATGATGGAAACGGCGAGAGGCGGTGCGTTCTTATTGCTACGGGAGGGCCGGGCTGCCAAGCTGAACAACTGTAGCTCAAATTTAAACCGACCGGACTGGAAGTACCAGTGGGTTTGGGAGACGCGGCGGAAACTCGCCATTTTCATGAGGCCCAGTTGCACCCAATTATTCAGGCGGTGGCTCATCTAGACGTCGACGGGGCGGTATTCAAAGTGCTGGCTGCCAGCTTGACATGGACCATGATCAACCCGAACTGGGTCGACGCTAAGTAACCCCTGAAATGCCAAGAGATAAGGTGAAAGAGCCATCTTCCATAATGTAAGCATAAATCCTTCTAGATCGGATCGTACTAGGAGTTCATTCATGGCAGTTACAATGAAGAAGTCAAGACGACGCCTACCTAGTAGGTATCCACCGGCTTACCTATGTTGTACTGAATACTTAAGGTATTTGTAGGTTTCTGAAGAACAAGTCTCGTCGTTATATGTTGAATGAAGTCCGGTAGATGAACGGTTGAGAACTTGAATGTTATTAGAATCAAAGCTTTGATTTCCTTACCCACCACAGTGGAACAGTGGAACAGAGGAACGGGGACAAAAGAACGCCGCAACGCCCGACCCCTAAACGTAGGTATCCGGGTACAACCATTACATCACAGAATTGGGAGTACGCGTAGTGCCCGTTGACATTGTGGATGTGTGGATAGCCATTGATAGGCATCTATGGAATATACAGGGGCATCCGAGTCTTGAAACTTAGCCTCGGGTTCGTCTTTTGTCTAAAACCCCCAAGAACATACTACTTAGTATCCCTTTTCCAACATCTCTGCAATCTTGAATATGGCCATCGATAGGTCTGAGTGGGGGGCGGTAAGGACCTAGTGGGTTAGCTGGTTTTGCATACGAAGAGACCAAGCACTCGGGATTCCTCCAGAGCTGAATTGGTTCCAACTAGCTAGGGCTAATTAGTAATTAGGCGTTTTAATTATAGTAGTTAGTTGATAATAATGGTGTGGAATCTCATATATTGTCGTCAAGTATCAATATCAACTAGAGCCTCTTGTACCTGGCATGCGCACACTCCCACGCATCCCTATCTATATGTTGTATGGTACAGTCCTTCCCTAAAGCCCAGCATGTATAACCAACTCCTGCCAATGATATAAAGAGCCCATCTATCTATATCCATCATCCAATGCATCCTGCCGTAGCGTGTTTTTTGCCTCGTCCCGACTCTGTTTCGTTCGTATAACACCATAATTCAAGTATTCGTACAACCGATCGAGACCGCCAGCAAGAGATGCAAGTGTACCCCGTAATAACCCGAAATGAAGATGCATGTAATTCATGTCTCGTGACCTCTCTGCCTGGGCCTCAAATAAAGGCTCCGTCTCCGCCACCAGGGGGGTTTTGCCGTCCTGGTGGTCGTGGTGGTGAACTATGAGGAGTCGTATGCCTACTAGTGCTGTGACTGTCATATCCCCTCTGACTCGATTCGTAATAGTCGTATTCGTTTCCTTTGTCGTCGTAGCCCACCCTCGATGGACTGTTCGTTATCCCCCTTCCGTATCGTTCTGCTCTCTTATCTTCTAAATATGTATCGTCCTCGCTGTCTTCCTCATCGTAGTCATCGTCGTATTGTGGTAGTGAAGGCATCGTGTGCGAGTCACCCTTTACGAGGCCCAACCTTTCCTCTTCAGTCGCATTCTTCACCTGTGCCTGGCGTTCTGAATAACCACGTGATCCCAGACCATGGCGCGAAGGCGGGCTCCTCGGCAACGGCAATGCTTGTTCCTGTGCATTGTCAGCTTGATGCCGACGAAACACGTTTTGGAACGAGAACTGCCGACGAGCTGAGGGCACCTCCGCGTGAGGTGGCGGTGTTGGCGGCGCTAGAGACTCCATGCTAGCCATTGGCTTCGGCGCGTTCGCGAACTGAATGTGGCGGCCGTTGCTACCGGACGCCATGCTTCCGGCACCACCGTATTCGGTCCTTCCTAGGCGGTCCGAGAGACCGTAAGCATGGTCTCCGCCCATCCCGTACGAGCTAGCTTCGTGTCCGTACTTCTGGCCCGGGACCGCGATGTCGGTTAGCTGCATCGGGTGCATCGGGCTTTGAACCCGAGGGGGGTGATCGCCTTGTTGAAAGTCAGGGTGCCCTGGGAGTAGGACGCTCCTTGCCCGGCTTCTGATCGTGCCAGCGATGCTCGATAGCATGCTCGGAGACATTTGACGGCTGCGGTCTTCAGCCAATTCCTCTTCGGTTAGAAACCTTGACCTGCCTAGGGGCGGATGGGCCGGGGTGTTAAGCGGACTAGGCGTTGTCATCGCGCGACTCCTGTGGCTCCCTAATGTGGTTCTTCTCCGTCTCAAACCATCCCACTCGTATATCTGCGAACCATCTTCGCTAACTGGTGCAAGACGCTCTGATTCCTTCTCTTCGCGAAGTCGTCGGAATTCTTCCTCTTCCATCTTCTGTCGCGTGAAAGAGATCCGTCTCACGATGGCGGCAGTTCCACGAATGGCATCGGCTTTTGGCTCTGTCTCGGGTTGCTCCTGTTCAGCTATCGTATGAATTTGGTCCAAGTCTCCGGTGAACACAGCCGTATCAGGCACATCTTTTGCGGATTTGGATAATTGAAGTAGCACGACGCCTGCGCAAATGGTAAGAAACCCCATGACAACCGTAACTATCTGCATCGCTGTTCCCCGGAATCCCTGGAAGAGAACTGCTGAAGTAATAATAGTTGTGCTGGTAAAATATACATAATATGTTGGGGTGACCATAGCCGCGTTATATATGTTTAGGGCTTTCTAATGAACTTATTAGCACAGAGAGTTCGTACATACCTAGGTGGTTATAGGCGACTTACATTTAAATAGATGATTTCCGTCAACAACGTTGCTATCACGAAGACGAGAACAACATATAAGAACCACTGGTTGAATTGGGGGGTACCACCGGCCTGCGCGACAATGGCAGAACCCAACCCTTGGGTGGCCACGACGCTTAGACCCCCAATCCAACTACAAACCGTGATGTAGGGAAACATGTTCTTGTTACCGTACCGAGGCCCCACCCAGAGAGCAACAAAAGCGCACCCGACGATGATGACACCGGTGTATGTTAGAAAACCTGGGGTGACGACAAATTTCTGGAGTTCTTGGATGTTCGCCACGGACGATTCCTGCGGGGCGTTCAAGACGATAACGACGGATCCAACTATGCAAAGAAAGCAGGCAACCTTGCCCACCATACTAAGTCTCTCTTTCAAGAAAATGGCCGACAGAATAGCGGTGATGACGACAGACGTAGCGCCTAAGGACGTAACCAGAATGGCGTCGGTAAATGCATAGGCGGCGAAGTTGCAGATCTCGCCAATGATCATCAATGTCATGCCGCCCCACCAGTAGGCATTCTTGAGATAGCCATACCCCTCGCCGGCGACCTCGTTATATTTATCATTTGCTTTCAGCAAACCGACCTTCTTTAGCACGAAAGACACTCCGATAAAGCAACCTGACGTGATAGCTAGGGCTATACCAATGGCCTTGTAGGCGGGCGGTCGGGTCTGCTGGGAAGGATCGGTATCCGTCTCGTTCGCTCTGGCATATATCTGGTTGGCCGTGAGGAGGATGTGTCCCGCCTGGTCCATGTTATTGTCGCGGGGAACGGCGACTCGCCGTCGTATGGGAGGGTATTCGGGTTCAGCGCGTCGTCAGGTACTAGGTAGTCTGTCTACTACGTGGGGAAACGGGATGATCGGAAGAACTCTGATCAGCTTCGGATAACGGATTTTGCGGCTCGAGCGTCGCGGACTCTTCGGACATGAGTAGAAGGTGAGTATAATGGGTAGGTAAGTATGCTTTCGATAGGTAACTTTGAATTTTATGGACTTGGTATTGGTGTTCAAGAAGATCTAGCCGCCGTCGCAAGGGTTGGTCGAACTATAAGGGCAGTATTCAAAAACCCACAAACTCAGTGACAATCAATCCCTGAACAATGAAGATTCCGTTCACCGAACGTAAAGCAAAGAGGCTATCAAAGTGACAACCAAGGGATTGTTAATAGAGGCACAGCAGGACATGCGTCACTCGTAACAAAACCCGTTTAAATGTGACGTTGAGAATAGAAAGTAGGTAGAATAGAGTGGGAGGAGGGTTCGATATTAGAGATATGAGACGGTTGGTGTGGGAGCAAAGCAAGAACAACCTTGAAGTGAGAGCATGGGGGGGAGCAAGCGATCGCTACGAGGTACGAGGAGCAAATCGTGGTGTAAGTGGTGTGTAAGTGGTGTAGTGCGTGCCCAGGTGGTCGGGGTCGAAATGGCCTGGTTCTTGAAACGACGATTAACAAGGGCTTGCAAAGCTTAGGACTATTGGTGTCAGATCGATATGGTATCGTTTAGTCGTACGTTGGTAAAAATTGGGAGGTTGGCTACAAAAGATCAAATTAGAACAATGAGAAGAGAGAAAAAAAGAAAGTTATGCAAGGAAAGAAGGTTGTTTCCTTCTCTTCCGGTCTTGCAAGAAAATAAGAAGATTAAAAAAAAAATAACAAGAATAGGACTTGACGAACCATACAAGTTGTTGATCTCCCCGACGACAGTCGCACCTATCGCAAAGGATTACGAAATTTCTAACTCAGGTACGTAAACCGCTCTGGTGGATTTTGGTGGATGGATTGTAGTGGATTGCGCTTCTAAAAGTTGGGTCGTTGCTCTGCTAAATGGTCTATGGTCACTGTGGTCAAGGTACATTATTCAATGATCCATCGTCGCAACGTTGGACACCTGCATTTGTTAGTACATGTAAGTACGGATTAGCGTGGGACAAAGGGTGCCTCGGGCAATTTTGGGGACGATTGAACCAGCTTGAGTTTTCTTCTGGTCTGGACCACTGAAACCATTGCCTTCAGTGCTTTGTACCCACCTATTTAGCTACCTACTAGGTACCTATTTAGCTGCACTTACGGATTACGTACCCGGCGATTGGGGCTGAGCTACCCCGACCTGGCAGCCCTGGTTTCCAAGTTTGCCTATTGACACTCCTAACCACCTAACCACCTAACCAGCTATTTTTGATTCCTACAGTAGCATCAAATCGGTATCACCAACTTTTTAAAGCATTGGGAGTCCTCCCACTACATCGTGTCCTACCACTCGATGCTTACCTAGTACTTGTCAATGATATCCCATGAAACTGAACACAACATCGAATAGTACCCTTCTCTCAATCCTTTGTCTTTGCCCTTGCATTGGCTATACCGCCACGTATTCTATGTACCTGGGTAGGTATGTACTCACAATGCTTTCTCTGTTGGACTGCTCCTACGACTCAAGGTCGGCTTGGCTACTTCAGGGTCCCAGTCCCTGCTAAAGTGCCTTCCTATCTGGGCCTCACATCCTACCGGTAATTATCCATCAGTTATACCTGGTATATCTGGAAAGGAATAAGTGAAAGGAGCTCTACCCAAGATACAAGTTCGGTTTAAATCGTGGCCAACCTTCCTAAGTAGATCATCGGCCTTTTCAGGCGTTTACCACCCGCAGTGGCCCTATAGTACCAATAGCGCCTCCGTGTCGTTGCATCGCTCTCCCCGCAGCCGGGATAATGCGACAGTGTGATGTCAACAAAACAGCCAAACGCCAGCAAATCGATTAGCGCATCGTCGATCACAGCCAAGAGATCTATGCCTAATGCCATCTACCATCTACGTGCCTCTGGTGATGATGTTCCCCTATGCAACGTCTTTAGCACACTAGCAGGACCTGCTCGTTCGTCACAGCGCTTCGAAGAAAGCGACCAACAGTAGCCCGCTCGCGCGGCGTTTAACGAGGGCGCGGCGCTTCGCCCTGACTGTGCCTATAACTACCTAGTAGGTATCGAGGCAGCTCGGGTAGGTTCTCACCGACAGCAAATGTAACCCCAAGTGCATGGTACATACATACCTATCTAGTACAGAGTATTGAATGCACCCCCTGAAAATGATTGGCTTCCCTTATCCGTTTGGATGTACTTTGGAGAGCTCATTGCCTATCAAGATCCGAAACAACTCGTCATGAGGTCGCTTCTGACGCCAATTAAACGCCTAAAATTCAACATCAGCTGTTATCTGTAACTTCATCACAGCCTACCTACCTAGGTACCTACATATATATAGATATGTCAACGCAGAACCTGTTTCGAGAAAATTATCCGTCCCCCGATTACCGCTTTCAAAAACGCCACTTCAAAGAAATCATCATGTACCGACTGCACATATGTGTCACGTGAGTATCTGTGTCGTTCATCGGCCCCCCCTTTCCCTCGCTCAGGGGTTCAATACTAGGTACATATTGATATAGGTACTGGGTAGGTAGGTATCTAGGTACGTACCTAGGTAGGTAGATAGGTAGGCAACTATATGCCTTGTTTGAGATAATGGATCACCTCGTTTCCAAAAGTCTAGCTCCAGTCAATTCTCTTTTAATATATCAATATCTCTGTCCCTTTTTAGCCAAACGGGGTGAATGTATGAATGTAAATCCAAGCGGACGAGCAGGAATACCTGGTCACGGCCTCCTAATTACGTGAGTTCAGGTTGCAACAGGTAATGACTTGAGTTTGAGTATCTGCCTCTACCTCTAAGGATATCAACCTCGTTGCATCAACTCTAGGGCTCTCCAATGATTTATTCTAGCACCTAGGGGGTAATAACCTAAG
The DNA here is from genome assembly GCA_902806535.1 of Hypoxylon rickii. Lineage (NCBI taxonomy): Eukaryota > Fungi > Ascomycota > Sordariomycetes > Xylariales > Hypoxylaceae > Hypoxylon > Hypoxylon rickii. The sequence goes on from CADCWY010000003.1 coordinate 2,932,006, forward strand.
ACACTGCTCTTTGCGATTCTTCTCTAGTCCATGCTCTAAGACTTCTCATCAATTGTCTTTGGTGGAGGTACTCTCTCCTCATCACTCTCGTGGTCTGAGTCCTTCTTCATGTCGTTGAAGCCAGTGTTCAGAACGAATTCCTCTTTATCCATGTGTCGGAACGTGAACCAGAAGATGACCGTAGAAGCAGCCCCGATGCATGTAGGGGCTGCAAACGCCCAGATGAGATAAGGGTCGCGAATGGCCGGGGCAGTTCCGAGGCCAATAGCTGCAGAGACGGCCGTCATCGCTAGGTTAAGGGAGGCTACGAGGCCCTTCATGTTCTTGGGGGATCGGGAGTAGGCAATGCCGTACGCGGTGACGTTGACGAAAATTTCCGAAACGGCAGTGATGATAACCGGAACGGCGTACCACGCATAAGAGATGCTGGAAACGGAGACTTCCCCCTCAGGGACGATCTCAGCACAAGTAGTCGCATTCCAACCACAAGGCGAGGTCTTATAGACGTGGTATTGCAAGACCGAATATGCAATCGAACCAACGGTGCCAAGCGCAAACCCAAAGGTCATTCGCGAGATAGCTCCCCACTTGATACCACGCCTGCGGAGGAAAGGATACACGACATGATTCATAAAGGGGACCACTATATGCCTCGTTAGTACTATACACCCCACCAGAAAGCCGACAGCGAATAACTCACTCAAGACAATCGAGACGGAATTCAGGTTGTCAAAAAGATCGTTCGGCATGCCGTCGGTATCCATTCCCGCGGTAAGTGCATTGGCAGCAGCCCCAAGCCCACCGTCGTTGATCTGCCAAATTGGCGAGAAGAGGAAGATACCGCAGGCTTGGAAGGTCCGGCGCACGTCGTTGACGAACTCGTCGTCGTACTCATAGACCTTGGTACTGCCGGCCGCTTTGCGCACGCTCGGTTTGCCCGCTTCCCAAAACCCCTTTCGGCCAATGCGCTTGAGACCGCCGTGGGCGAAGACGTCCCCCAAGACCTTGAACACATTACCCAAATCTGAGCCGCCGGGGGGCTGCTTGACGAGGCGGTTGTTTAAGTACCACAGCAGTGGCGGGAGCAACAGGTACAAAATCGTGGGAATCAGGTAGGCGGCCCAATAACCCACGAGCTTAGCCAGATACGTTGTCGGAATACCGAAGCAAGCACCAATGTTGATTAGTAAGTAGAACCACAACATGACACTGTTAAGGGATTCTTCGGGATCCACGATAACCTTTTCTCCGTTCTTCTCGGTGATGACGTGGGCGACCTTGTGGGGGCTCTGGTCCATAATCGTAGGCGAGATATTCGGCTTGAATTGAGCAGCGCCGACGGACAGCATATCTAGGTAGGATACTATGTTAGTAGGCCATACAGCTTCAGGAGGTCCAGAGCCAAATTTCTACGACGTACTATACGAACGTTAGCAAAGCAAATCCGAAGCCCTCAGATATGGAGTGCGCGAGTACATACCACAGAGACAAAGCAAAAGGTCCAATAGCCATTCCGGAGAGCAGAACAGGCGGAAGCGCCGAGATGATCATGATAATGTGCGCGACACCACAGACCGCAACACCCCAGCAGATCATCTTAAAACGGCCATACTTGGTGTCGGCGAGCCATCCAAAGTAGATGGGCAAAGCATACGCCAGGAACTTGAACGCCTCCGTCATGGCTGTAGCTACCACCGAGCCCTTGCCCAACGCTCCCGCAGTGTACTCAGATCCCGGCAGGGTCGCTCCGGTGCCATTCCCGTCCGGGGGTAAGGGTGCGCGGATGAAGTTCTTGAAGACTTGCTGGCATCCGTACTACTTCTGCCACCAGCGACAACGGTGGCGACGGTGCTGCTGCTGCCGCGCGTACCGTTGTGGCGGGCAACATCGAGAGTTAGTAATTTGTTACCCCTCAAAGCAACCCCTAAGAGAGAAAGAGGGCGGTAAAGTTACGTACGTAAGATGCGCGTTCGGCGAACTCGACGGCACAGAGATAGTAACAACTCGCTGGCATCTTGCCGGCGATGCGCCTCAATGTCGACTTCTCCTCCTCGGTGGGGAGGACGAGGCCGTGCAAGGTCTCGTGGCCATCTTCCGTCACGCCGCGATCTGCCCCAGTAACGTCAAGCTGTGACTTCTCGTTGAGCGCTGCTTCGTCAACGGACGCCCGCACGGCGCCTACTGGGGCAACCACCGTGGGAATGGTTGTGGCAGTATCTAATAGGGGTATAGCGGGTTAGCATTCTGCCCAGCATTGGGGTCTCAACTATCCCATGATAATAGGGCCACTAGGAATGCAGGCTACTCACCCATTGCGACGATCCGTTTAGTAGGACGGTATGAACTTGGGAGCAGAAGAATAAACCTGTTAACCTTGGAACTCGGGGTGGCGCCCGAGATAAGGGAAGAAGAGGGGGCGGGCTGGCAGAGACGAGAGGATCAACGAACTGAGACGAATGTAACACCGCGTACCAAGACGAATAAATAAATGAACTCCCATAGCCGTACAACCTGGCGGCCAAGCAAACAAGACATGGTAACCATCTCGCCTTAGCGATTGCGACTTACTTAAACCATTTCAGCTTATCAGCGGCGTAACTCTTGGTTTTTCCTGTCGCACCCCAGCGGTTGCAGACGTTGTTATCTGGAAGCGACAGGGCCAACGAGGGAACGAACCCGACTCCTTGGCTAGGCATTGATCTAGATGTTGGAGATGTATCTCATGACCCTCGGGACACTCGACATCTACGGTGGTCCGCCAAGGGTCTTGGGTGCTGGGTAAATTCATTTACAGGTGGTTCTCCGTGTGACCCTGGACGACGATTTCTGGATTGAACCAATCATGGCGCCAGCAACGAAAAACAGATGAATCTGTATAGAGGTCACCGCGATATTGGAGCCATCAAAACCCACGATCCTGTTGTCGCAGGATCCGAGTTGTGTCCATGTGGCCGTCCACTAAGATAGCAGTTAGGTGGCTCTCGCTCCTGGGCAAAGGGAGGAATCATTCGCGAGGTGCAGGACGAATCAGCCATTTTAGGTAGGTCGTTTGGCGATAAAGCAGGCCAAGGCATCCGGTCCACTTGGGGTGAAGCAATTACGGATGCGACGTAGCATGGGCGAATCCAAAGAAGCAATGATAACATATCCCCTGCCCATGGCGTGCATGGGCATATTCTAGAATGCCATCTTCCCCAGCTCTCAGCACGCGAAGAACCACGCCAGTGGGACAGGGCTCGGCCGACACATGGAAAGTGCAAAAATCAAATCCTTGTTTTATATCTCTGCCTGCTTTCGGGTATCTGTCCGATCTGGAATTATGTGATTATCTGCGTTGCTAGATGTGAGCATCATATATGCACCACCAACCGATCCAACTCTGTTCATGTGGTCAGCGTCGTCGTTTGTCCACCTAAGATGTCCTGTTTCGATCCGCCCGAAACCCGAGGCTTGCGCGAGGTAGCATTTGTGAATCCTACAGGGCGAATATATGGCTAGACTTTCTCATTGAGCTCAGAGCATTTGAAGATGGCAGCACACCTATTCGTGGAATATCGTTACACAGGTAGGGTCACAGCATGAGACAACCGGAAAAGATTCTTGGCAGATACATCTTAGTTAATAGAGTCCAATCATAATCCAGCCGTATAGAGGGCTTGTCGGTAGTAATAAAAGGGCGTGTTTTACGATCCTTTTCAAACAGATCCATACAAAAAAACGAGATATGAGCATATGGAAATAACAAACGCTATTCAATACTAGGTACATGACTAGCCTTTTCAAATCGGTATACCTTTTAATCATGCGTTGCCAAATTGTATGCGAGGATATCCAGATATGGATGCAATGGTACGAGTTCAACGAGTAGAATCGGTTTATCTGGATAGACTGGCTCCTAAAAACCTTTCGCCATACTGGAGAACGATCGCGCAAGAGCATAGCTAAGAGTCAGAAATTCTATTTCTAGAATGACAACACTTTAAATAGCATCCTATCCATTTAAATCGGCCTCCAAGAACTTCCAAGAAATATTCGCATCGTGAAAAAAAAAAAGGAAAAAAAAGAAAAAAGAGACATTCTCGAGTTCGCTGGTCCCGGTTGTGGTCCGTTTTCATGTATTGTTTCTTGCACGTACGTCCGTTTGGGTTTAGACAGCTTCGCATACAACCTTCGCCGCCACCACTCAGAGTATCCTAGGCACCTACATATCCGGCATGATTCCGAGAGTCGAAGAGAAGCCCTTTGTTGCCTAGCTTCACCAGCAAAGAGGCAATGAATTTGAAAATCAGGGAAGCTTCGGTCACAATTTCAGCACAGATCGTTTGGACCATGAGCTCCTGGATGTATCCTTCCCAGCCCATGGGGTTTGATTCTTCTTGGACGATATCAATTTCAAGGGGTGCCAGAATACTAAAATTACAACCACACGTTAGGGCTTATTTGGACTATGGGGATGCGGTCAGCTCAGGCTTTGACGGTGTTACCTACCTGTCTCTTCGGACTTTAAGCTAATTCACAAGGCCGTACTATATCTACGTTTTACCTGTGGCGAAGATTGCGGAATAAATTGGAAGGGAGGTTGGAGTGCCCCATTGGTTGTTAAACCAAAGGATTAACCGAGATGTCTCAATCAGTATACGTTGTGCAGAGGTTAGTATCACGGAATCTGCCCCCAATTTCGAAAGGACTTGAGTTAGCGGGCGGAATTTGCGTTATAATGTCGGGCATCATCAGTGATCGCTTTTCATAGGGTGTAAACCTTCAATTCACGTTTAAAGGAAATAATCTAAGGCGGTGGCCAGTCCCATCACCTCCTAATCCTCAACACAACCAAGGGGGGCAAAGCCCCTTGAACCAGCCGGCCACAGGATGTCAAACCCAAGTCTTCAAGACCCCGATAGTATTTATCCTGAAAGGAAGTTCGCAATTCACTCAACCATACGGGGATGGTGTTGATGATTGTCAGCCAGTAGGTACCTAGGTAGGTACCTACCTAGTAGGTAGATAGTCGTCACTCCCAGATGATCAGATTATCGACAGTGACACAATCGGCGGAACACAACAGTTGAGTCAAGTGTGTCTTGGATTTTACCTCCGCGATTACCACGGACGTATCCACCGTTACCTTGAGTAATACACGGGCCTCTGGTCGGGAGACGAACCCAGGAGACATTGAAACAACATTGTTAGTGGCCCTATTTTGGATCCCTAGATATATAACCCAAACCAAGATCGCCACATATAGAACCCGAGTGGGATCCAGCCGGGAGAAGTTCTCCACTGAATGCCAATTCCTGGCCTCGTCTGGTTTAGGGGCATGGTGGATCTACACATGGGCCCAGGAATCAACAGCTTGAACTTCCAGATCGAAGCCAATATTGATAAGGCGAGTTGGGATTGGCCGGTAGAACAGATGGGTCTCTAAGCAATTTCTTCAGTCCCATCATTTACGGCCCTAATATGCTCAGTTTAGAGGCCATATTTGGGCCAAATAACACGTATTAATCGAGGCCGTGAATCGTGTGTAGAATTCGTACATGGTACGAGTCATAACGTCGCCTATATTCCTCCAAGCTCTGAACAGATCGGTAGACCTGTCAAGATAGAAGTCTACTAGCACCTTTTTGACTACTGTCCCGGGACTCAAAGCCGAGTATATATCGAATCTCATCCTTCAAGTCTCAGTGGCTGTGACGGCAGTGCTAGCAGGCCTGAGGTTTCGAGTTAAGAAGAATTCGAGGTACGCTGCCGCGAAGTTCGTTCGATATTGCGAGCCTCCTGGCGCTGAGTGAATGACAGAGCGCGAGTTGGAAGCTTGGAAACTTTTCTCGGAAACCGGCGGCTTAGCCTAGGGTAGTAGGAGGTTCCGGGGGCTGATGGGGTACTGAGCAGGAAGGGGATCAGAAAGCACAACGATTCGGCATTGATATCGGGGGGGCCGATACATAGAGCTTTATTCCGAGGAAAGATCATGAGCCACGACGACTAGAATATACTTTAGCAGCTATTCATAATTTCATGCCAGGGATAAAGGAGAAGTTCATAACGTCACTTTGCAGAACTCGTTCGTGCCGAGCCCAAGTTGCCATGCAAACAACAGAAATCACTGATTGTCCCATGTCCTATCTTCCGTTCGGTTCAATTGCTTTGTCAGTTGCGGCAGGGTCGAGTGTAGGCCTTACTAAGTTGTCTAGCAAAGGGTCTAAATTAGAGAATCCAGTAGGTTGAAACCCCTCTTTGAAAAATGCCCATAGCAGCGGGTGTAGACCTCGTAGCTGCCACAATAGTTAATATTGGCGGTCTTTGGGACTATTTCATAGTATCCTTGGTGTTGTTGTTTCGTAGGCGAGTATTCCTAAAAGGGCAGTGGTTGCCCCTTTGCTGTAACTTCTAAGTGATAACAAGGAAGCGTCTTTCACATACACAAGTGTTGAGAAGTACTGACTGACTGATATTGGAGCAACGTCATTAGTATACACGTAGGCTAAGACACGACGTGGAACATTCATGGAGGGATGCGTGGGAGACCTTCGCGACTTGTGAAGCATGCTTGATCTAAGAATCGTGCGTCAGATTTGACATCAATACACTTTTGATCGCCGACGTACTATGGCGGTACCTTGTAGTTTCCCAACTTACCTTGGGCTTCCAGGTGGTTTGTTCAGCGACTCTCTCAACTGAATCACCCTCAAATGTCGAGTCTGGCGACCCATGGAAATCAGACATTCAGGTCGAGTACTGTTGACATCCTCGGACGTGATTCAATCACGCAAAAGCATTTAAACCTCACTCTTCCACGAATGAGCACCAGCACCAAAATCTTCCAGAATTCACATTCATCCCTCCTGCTTAATTCCGCAACAGCAAAAACAACACCTAGTTCTTTGACCATCCTCAGGACTGCTTTCCTCTGTGGATTCTATACGGAATCCACACCAAGCCACCAGTCGTATCAAACCCAAATTATCTCGTTTTCTTCGCAGAACATCGAAGAGCACTGCAACAGCACATCATCTTCAACATGTCTTTCGGCAATTACCCCCAAACCTCGCCCGTCCGCGATATCGAGATCAACTCAGCCGAGGATGTTGGGAAACTCCTGATCGAAATCTCCAAGGCCGAGTCTCCCATCAACCAAGTCGACCAGCTCGGAGCAGATGTTCTACCCAGTTTCGCTGTGGTTCGACTGCGCATTCTTATCAAATGGGCCGACTTCTCGATCAACGAGCTCAACAAAGCCAAGACTACGTACGCGAGCGACTCCGGGACCATGAGCAAAATCGAAGATGGATTGAGGAGGCTACACCTTTTGCGCCTGCAGATGCGACATATCCTTCACGAATGATTAATGGGGAGATTGAGGTTATCGGTAACCTTCTGCCTTCTGCCAACGTTATTGCGAAATGAGAGTGGTTAATAAAACCAAATGTGTGTCTCCTAGTAATGTTGGCGACGTGTGGACGCCAGATATGATAAGCTCCGTCCCCATTAGAAAGGGAACAAATTGATAACGCGTCTCAGAAAGGTTGACTACATCCTAGACGGATATCCACGTGGAATATTAATGTTGCAGTACTGGTTCTGACTATTGTTTGCGGGCCCTCGTAGCATTATCACACCACCAAGTCCTGAGCCCCGACTATCTAGTAAACACCCAGCCAGCTTCCGAGTAAACAGGAACTACCAGGACGGAGGACGCCGTGTGCCCGTTAGGTAACTTTAGAGTGATGAAGATTTCTAACATAGAGCTAGCCTGTATGACCTATGGAATCTTAGCCGAGGATCGTAGCACCTTGTTCTCGAGCGTTCCAGTCGCCAAACATCAGCCTCCTTTCTCGACTAGGTACCTACCTATACCTATTCTCGACGTCCAAGAAAGACTTGCATAGTACACCGTCTCCACTCTATGAAGGGCTATAATAGATAACACTTAAGAAGAATAGACTTTTCTGCCAGGAGGGCTAGCATTTTCTAGCCATATTGATTTTGCTCGGTACGGAGATCCGCGTATCCACGATGTAGGATGAGAAGTTCAATACTGGCCACTGTCAAGTTAAGCTCTTGACAGGGGGTGCTAGCGTAGGGTGTAGTTTGAGGAATCTTCTGGGCGGTAGTATGAAGCAAAGTAGAAACGTTCTAGAAGAGTGCTTCTGTGTGGTTTTGACTCGGTGTCGCTGATGATTACTTGGCATCTCCGTCGGTGGCAGTTGACCAATTGTAAACTGCGTGAGCACAGGGTAAGATGTGATCCAAAGAGGTTGGTAAAACAAACTAAGAGAGAATGGGAATTCGGCTATGGTTGAAACTTGCCAAATGCTTGGCCGATTCATAGAATATCTTTACGATACCCTCACTTACATCTATACCCCGCGACAAAAACGAGCTGTTAAAGGCGTGTTTCGTTACCTTTGAGGCTCCTAGCTACTTGCTAACTACTTAGATCAGCGAAGAGTGAGTGTTTCGCATCCCTAAGATCTCCAAACTCGCGTATACGACCAAGTGGCGCTATACGAATTAAGCGAGACGAAACGACTTGTACGATTAATCCTACACCAATCGTTCTTGAGAAGTGTTACAGCACAGCCAATAACGCACCATTGTGAAACTTCAAGGCAGGTTTGCCTTATTATAACTCGTGATGTTATAACACAAGTTCTCACTCTTCGAAGATGGCGTCGCTTGCTATGATGGAGGATAAATACTCACTATCGTTGCCTGCTAAAGTCATGAGTTAGTTGTTTGATACCATTCTGTTCTTTTCCCCCTTTACATTTATTAAAATAGACTATTATTTCTTCGTTGCCGGTCAACACAACTCATATATCTCAAAATGCAGCTCTCCGTCCTTCTCTCTATTGTCCTTAGCGCCACCGCGCTTGCCGCTCCTCTCGTGAGTCCAAGCCCTTTGCTTTCAAGCGGGGACTTGCCCCTATTTTGGAGGAAGATCTTCTATTAACCTACGGGCCAGAATAACGGGAACAGCGCTTCCACAGATGTGACAAACTTCCGAAATAACGGCAACAACAGCAACAATAGCAACAACGGAACTGCTAGCACCGGAGCCAACAATGGCGCTGCCACCGGTAACAATGGTGCTAACACTGGCTTCAATACCGGCTCTGGAAATGGGGCCGACGATAGCGCGGATGATAGCACTGGCAACGGAACGGACAATGGGGCTGATAACGCTGCCGACGACAACGCCAACGGCAACGGCAACGGCAACGCCAACACCGGTGCCGACGACAACGGCAATGATACTGCTGACAACAACACCGGCAACGGGTCCGAAAACCCGCTCACCGGCGGCTTCGGGCTGGACGCGGACACCATCGCCGAGCTGACGAAGCAGTTCTCCAACGAGCCCAACGCGGAGGACTGCGCAGCTACCGACCTGTCGTTCGGCCAGGAGCGCCAGTGCATCAACGCGGGTCTGCTCGACGACCCGAGCTTCTAAGCCGACGGCTAGGCGGTGGTATTTCTCGTCTCAGCTGTGGATGCACGGGGCGGTTTGGCTTCTGAGAGTCTCGGAGCGGAGGCGTGGATGGTGAAGCCTAGTGCCCGCGACGCAAGATATGCCGGTGACGAAGGGATAGATACCTAGTCATGTCTACTTACGCTTTCTAGTCGCTAGATGTAGAGACTGTGTCTCTATTTCAAATTGACGGATTACCTCTTGTCTTAGTTGCGAATTGTGATCCGTTTTAGCCCCTGAACTGCTAAGATTGTAGGATGTGCATGTCACGACTTGGACCTAAAGACACTAGGTTGAGAGATGGTGATGACAGGTAGGTTCTAAGACCTGGAGTCTGACTTGAGTTGGTTGTGGACTGAGCAACCACAATAAGCAACGAGATGGTTCTTCTAGAAGAATACTCCCGGCTTCTGTGCTAGAATTATGGCTAGGATAAAGTTTCCAGCTGATAAATAGTATCAAAGCGACGGGTATACTACTAGGTAAGTACCTACCTAGTACATAGTAAAGTCAACATAGCCGTTATCCTTAAATTCCACGCATTTGATTCCATTCGATGCGATACGGATACAAAAGATCCAGACCTGGATGCGTGCCTCGAGACGTAGATTAACTTTACAAATGCACGTGTCGACCAGCAATATACGAAGCTGAGTGATGCAAGAAGAGAGCAAGTAAGGGAGAAAAGCTTGTTGTACGGCCAAGTTTATAACTGCCGTCCGCCTTGGCGCTGACAAGCCTGTTTGCCTGCATTTCGAGAAAGAAGCTTTATATCACGGCTGCAAGTTCGATTCTTTTTTTCTCTAGAGTCGCAATGAAGAGCAGTTTAGCCGATTCAAATTACACGTCGTCCCCCAGCATCTGCAGATTGTGTAGCTGAATCCCAATGCAAGCGTGGCGTCTTCGATCCCGCAGCTTTGCGTGATCACTGTCCGGACACGCATAGAGTGCTTGGGTTGTCTCGGGGCCCGATTGGCGCGTATTTGCTCGGGTCTGGTCCGCCGGGGACATTGGCAACCGGCCTGGCCAACCAGCAATTGCGCCCTCGTCTGGTTTACGCTTCATTGGGTTGGGTGAAATATGAAAACACCCAACGGATCGACGCCCCTGGATAACGTGCAACCCACTTGCTCTTCCTATCCGAATCCGACTTGCCTATTGCAGACCTGTAAGGGCTGTTTTATTGGCTAGGAAATTTCCCGAACCATGCGATGGGTATTGATGTGGTGTACACTGTACTTGTGAAGAACCTGGGGTAAAGGGTGTTGGTGTGGCAGGAAGCCATCCGAGTTCGGTGACAAGCACCAGTCGGTTCAGGCTGATGACATATTTATAAATGAAGCTGGGATGGCACATTCTAGAAGGCGTGAGCTTCGAGCCATATTCTTAAAGCACCCAGGCAGGACAGCATATAAAATTGAAAACGGGCCGGACACAGGTGGCTTTGTGCGTTGTGGTGAGCGGTCAGGAAACCGACGTATATTACTAGTGGGTATAATTCCGTGGGACGCGTGTCCCCCAATATGTGAGATTCCAGCGAATGCATGAACAAACTCCCGACCCAGGTCCCGGGCCCCCCCTTGAACTCCGTCGCCTACCTAACTCCCTTGGCCCGGATGGTTCGACCCGAGCGATGAACGATGAAAAACCAACGCTGACGAAGGTTGCAAACAGTTCAGGCGAATGAAACCACCATCCTAGTCCTAATGCAAGTCCAGCCAGGTCCATGCAGTTTTACGTGACAGGTATGCTGCAGACGAACACGCTAAATTCAACTTAGAATATAGCGTTTCCGGCATGCAGCATCACGGCACGCGCCGTCCGATTCAACTCAACGAGGCGTTTGCCGCTGGTGGCAGACGTAGGTAGTCGTCCGGCAAAGTAGCGTTGTTACTGAATGCTTCTCTTGTTTCTGGACCGAGGGTTTGGACTTGACCACCGCCGGAGAAGGCTACTTCTGACTTGGGCGTCTCAACAGGGGTGAGCTGTAGACCGAGGCCCATCACGGCATGGCCTGAGCTCATCGATTTCCCGTGCTTGACCGCCTTGCTCTCGTCCACGTCCATCATATCCACATATTCGTCCAACAATTCCCGTCGGGCCATTTCGATGTCGTGCCTCGCTTGTTTGATAAACTTGGCTTCCCAGAGGGGCATAATGCGGTACCCTAGGTTTTCCATGATGCATCGTTCGGTGAAATTGATCTGTTCGCATGTCCAGAGATTGCGGCCCCAGTTTGTGCTGTAGTACTGGGTAGACTCTTGCAGATCCTCCACGAACTTGTCGGCGATCATCAGCGAGGCCAGGATGATGATCTCGGGGAATACGCTGTCTATGTGCACGGCCTGGAGCGCACCAGAAGGGAGCGTGTGGCGTTTCGGTGCATCGACTTGCTTGTTCAGGGGAAATGATATTCGCCAACTTCGAGAGAATCGCGAGTTCAACGAGTCCAGGACGCAGACCGCCAGAGCAACGATGTCCATTGGAAGATTAGCACGTGCTAATATACCCTGTATTAGAGGAATAGACGGTGTCATGAATGAAGCTCCTGGGGGTAGCATCCTCGCCAGGTGGGCAGCGGGGCCTGAGAGAAATAGTTAGATCAGATTTTTGGTAGGTGAGGGTCTTTTGAGAATCACTACTCACCTAGAAACTCGGAGCTGGCGTTCTCGGCATCGTCTGCTACGATACGTGGACTTTGAATGGCAGAGGAATTCTTAGAAGAGGGCGGCGGTGTAGGGAGATTGGATAAGGGCTTATAGAACTGCCTAAAGTAGGCATCGTCGAATTCAAAGTCGTCATCGTAGGCTGAGAAACACCTGGAGTGGCCCATTGTGGACATTTTTAAGCGGGTTTAAAACGAGAGAATTCAAGGTGCCAGATAAGTAATAAATCGCGATGGAAAGCGAAAGGGACGGCTCATATTTTATGGTCAAACACAAGGCCTGAATACAATGCTAGCACTAGAAGCGTATCACGCAGTTAAGCTACCTAGTACTCGAATGGTTTTGCTAGCACCGTTGGGTCGTGAATCAGGTAAAACGACCAAGGGGGGGGTATCTTGGGTATTTTGGGTATCTTATACACTCAAGCAGCAGCGCTAACGAATGCAAGCGCCTCGGATATTCAGGCGAGAACTTGAAAGAAGCTCAATCTAATGCTTCTCGGGGGGGAGGCAGGCGGATATAAACAGATTTATATATCAATCGATTGAGCAGATGTACATCAATTCGAGGAAGGCCGGGTAGATATGTTAGATGAGGCGAGGGGGATCGAGCTTATTATGCAAACGCCGCACAGGTCAGAAGCAAAACCCAGCTCAATTGCAGGCATGGTACTTCCAAGCTTGTCCATCAGTCTATGCATGCAAAAAGGGCGAAAAGGGCGAAAAGTACGAGGTCAGGTACGTACTACACTACGTACTGAAGAGTACGGGTACGGGTACGGGGGGGGGTAGGGAAGGGTAAGGAGGGTACGCTCACGCGAGCACAGCCCGTGTTGAGGTAGAGGGCATTGTCCAATTGGATCCATCATGGATACATCATCTTGATTTCTCCTCCCACTCCCAGGCACCGAAGAGGTACTAGGTAGACTTCCAGCTGCATCGGTACTTAATAACAGGTATTACTATGTAGGTATTTACGTCGACATTGATACAACCTAGAAGATACCTACATAGTAGTACTATCTACATGTAGGTACTAGGTATATGTAGTGCGTGGCTGAATCAGTACCCCGAGGAATTCTGCCAACTATTGCTTAAGAACGGAATTACTGAATCGTAAAGCGTGATAGCCAAAAGGCCAGAAGCCCTAGGCTTGGGGATAGGTAGTGCGTCGATGGGATGGCCGTCGACACTACATGATATCAACAAAGACGCTAATACTATTATTAAAACGATAAAATGGATAATAAATAATAAATACTCCTTATTATCTAGCTGCCTAGGTACCTAAGGTTAGTACTTACCAAGGCTGTAGAGAGAACCAAGTTGAACGAGGTTGGACAGAAAAAAAAGCAACTTTGGAGAATCCTGGAAGAACCTTGGAAGAGTTGGATCACGCAAGCTTCCTTGTAACTTATTCGCCCAGCTTCACCCCCAAATTGTTGTTTTTCCCCTTCTGTTGCTGTGTGGGAAAAAAGACTTTAGCTGGTCCGATGCTTATACCAATCTTCAAAACCTTGGCGCCAAAACAGACCATCGGTGGGCTAGATTGGCTCACCTCCTTCTCACCGACCAGACAGAGAGAATCCTAATACTGACAAGGTAGTAAATCTCAATAGACAACATCAAACGGTTGTGGTAAATCGGTAGGTCATAGGCGCGAAGATGTGAAGCCACTGTGCAGTGCTAATACCGTAGGAGACAACACCTACAGCACTTACGGCACCTACAGTCCCAAAATACAGTGTATGTACCTAGCAGCCTACTACCTAGTAGGTACCTAATAGGTAGTCAGGCCATCGGCGATTACCTACAAAAGCATCCCCGCCGCCTTTAGGTACCCAAGTATCTAGCACTCAGTCAGGCCATCGAGTACGGAACCAACCCCTACACTAGCGGGTCCTGAATCAGGTCAACAGGGGGCTCGAGTGTGTTGGTTTGGTCATCCCGTTGTCTTTGTCCTGGGCTATCCAGGTTAAACCCCACACGCGGCATAGCACTACTATCTAAGAACATGGCACCAGAGCTGTCGAGAACGGCGGAAACAGGGATAGAGACGAACGATGGTGAAAGAGCGGCATCGGCCAAGATGCGCTCATGAGAAATGGCTTGCTTGATGCATACAGTAGGCAGTAGGTTGCTGCTGGGCGTTCAGCGGTGAGTACCGGGGTATCATGTAGAACCTGATAGATCAATATGTGCAAAATGAGCAGTATTTGCAGGACGTGTAGGATGCGTAGAGCATTAATAGATGTGAACGGTAGAAGAAACCGTGTAAACCTTGGAACCTGTAACTTTACTCGGTACATAAGCTTGATCCCTAGTTCCCTAGCTCCCTAGGCCCCTAGGCCTGAAGCTCTGTGGCTTTGTCTCCAGGGCTGGGTTCCAAGGTTGTCTAAGCGGAACCTCAATTGGAAAACCCCCACAAGAATAACAGGCTTCTATTGTAGGGCATCAGGGCATTCAACTTAGGTACATACCTAGCTGCCTAAGCCACTGAAGTTCTTGACGAATTGGTGGATGCCGGGTACAATAATTGCTTTGAGATCATCACCTGGGCAATATAGCCCCTTATTTCAGAATGCCGGAATAAATTCTACCTAGTAGGCTCCTACGAAAGCTCCTACATGTAGGTAGGTACCTAAGCTGCCAAAGGTACAGTATGTATGTACCTAGATCAGTGCGTTGCAATCAATATTTTCAACCTCTCTAGCGGTACGGATCGGTACTATCTAATTGCCTACATACAGTCTAACCCCTTTTTCTTCCTTTTCTTCTCCAATGCTCCTAACCCCTCAGCGCCCTAAAAGCCTATATAGGTACTGGGTATGAACATCGTCAGGACTTATCGTCATGATTTTCATCGATGTTACTACTCCCTATCTTACATACCTCTTTGGTTTATGTGCATCTGCTACCCAATAGCCTACTCCACGATATATTGCCCGGTGACAATCTCACGAACCAAATTCTCAGCGAATCGTCCCCTTGGCGAATGTTTAAGGAATCTTTCAACATTGTCTTCGAATTTGTCCTAACAACAACACCCTGGGTCAACGCCAACATAGCAAGAACTCCTTGAGGATGCATAAGCCTCGTCCTCTACACCTTCACCGCCTAGCCTACCCTACGATGTACACACCTAGCAGGTACCTACTTACCCAGGTAGGTACATAATAGCGAGAAGTGACGTACGTAGTATATGGTCGTATCGGTACATATAACGCTCTTCAAGGCCGTGCGCTACACTACAAGATCGCCGGCGTCTCTTCGGATTTCGAATTTTCGGATCTAATCACCAAAGAGAGAACCCTTTCTGCATTTTCTACATATCCGTTGCTATGTATGTGGTAGTATACGTCGATATTCTGCATTAGCGTGTGGATCACCTCATTTCCACGGTTAGAGCTGGTGTTTCTAGGGGTCTTCGCCGTCAACCCGATTCTTTATTTGCTCGGCGCTCGCGAAGGAGCCCCCTCTTTTACGAGGCCAGCGTGTTACCACACACCCGTCAAGCTCGTATGTTAAGATTGTATACATGTTCAACCCTTTACGACATGCATATAGTACCCGCGCTTCCCGAGCCTCAAAACACATCCTTCGAATTATTGAAAAAAAAAAGAGAAGGAATGAGATTCTGGCATGACGTTGCTCCTTACCATACTAGATAGAACCGATCATGGTTCTACGGGAATGGTACTTGTTCGGGCGTGAAAGCCAACAATGACAGGGCCGAATGCAACTTGCCAACATCCATAATTGCGGCTGTACCCCACGCTTAAACACCACCTCACGAAACCCGGCCAACTTTCAGGACGCTCATATCTGATACCCTTACATCCATGTGTTGCCTTATGGATAAGTAGACGGCATCCGTGAGCAACGATCGTCAGGCACGAGAAACTCAGGTCTCAGAAGCCCCCACGTCCCGACGCTGCGGTTCTCCGTTCACGCATGAGCCACCAGGGCCGATTCGAGCCTATCGCAAGAATTATTCAGAAATCTTGGAACTCTACACATCACCTAGGCGGGTGACTTATGACACGAGCGTTCTTCTCACTTACATCGATGAAGACTCGTACGATCATACCAACATTCTAACATTATTCTCGGGTTGATATCTGGGATACAGACAACATGGTTAACTGGGTGCCTAGTGGGTGCGAGTTCGCGGCATATTTAGGGAAGTGGCCTCCATAGCCCTCAGCCCCGTTCTCACACTAGCCGCACCGTAGAAGGCCCGCGAGGACGCGAGGAACGGTAAGACGGTGATTTGGATATCCGCGTCTAAATCTATCCGTAATTGGCTTGAGCGCATAGTACGAGTCCCCGAAAATGAGCTTCGATCTTATCCAAAACGGAACGGCTAATGCCCACCATGACGCATCGCTCTACGCAAGCCTACAAGACGTTGTCGGTAGCTCCTACGCATCTCGGCCTGGAGTACCTAGGTTGTCACGCATAGAACATGAGTTGGATTTTTGCGACTTACTACAGAGTAGTCTGGCTCTACGAGAACCAGCTTCGTTAGATTCGGCTTCTCAGGTGAACTGAACATACGTACCTACATTGGTACTGCATAGTAGATAGCGTCAACAAGGCTTCCCATGGTGCATTTCAGCCACTCCATGGAGGAGAACCTGACGAAGGCCCCTAGCCCTCAAATAGCTTCGGTCTACAGCAATAACGTCATGCTGTGTAGACTACTTAATTACTAGGTACCTAGGTATACTCATATGTCATGAGGAAGCAATTGACGACACTGACGACTCGAGCTCCAATGTGTATAATATCCACAGCGATCCATGGCTGTTCCGTTGATATCAGCAGTTGACCCTCGAATCTCTAGTGACTGTGCGCTGAAATAGGGCTGTATACTAAGGGGTCAACGGCGCTATGATGGTTCCACGATATCTACTAGCGCCGCGCCCTTCCGTATAATAGGTTTGAAGAACGAGAGCCCCAGCCAGCTTCTCTGGACACTGGACGTGAGTCAAAGGATCGTGTCTAGCATGAGCTATAATACCTAGAACTACATTGATCATATAAAAATGGGTATGTTGAGACTTATAGCATATCGAAATAGAAGCCTGGAGGGTTGTTGGAGTAAATCGAAGGTAACTGCTATTATGAATAGTGTCATATTGCATGCCAGATGAAATGAACAAAATAGCCAACTATAAGCCATGCGCAAACTATTAGGCGTTGTTCAATATTCGGCTTAATAGTGTCGCTAGACTCAAAGCTTGCTTAATCAGACCTTTGAAATCCCAGCTGCTTTTATAGGCATTCACTTGAGATAAATCATCACACTGGCAATTTGTCAAGGACAGAAGGTCTGGTATCATCCCTTGTAACGAATACAGGTACATTGCCAACCGCCGAACGTACAGTATCTACTAGGGCAGGCGCCTACTGGCTTGCTAGGTATTTTTCCTGTGGAACGATTTCAGTATTATCATCATGTTCAATGTTATTTAGATTGTCATAGCCATCTTGAAGATGCAATTGTAAAGCTTGTTTATTCAAGACAATCCAAGGCCGTCATAAATCCTTATAAAATCTAATGTTTCGAATTACGCGTTGATGATTTATTCAAATCACTAATTTTCTTCATTTCTACATCAAAGTCTCTAATCATACATTCACTTGTGATAGGAACCTCTTAGAATTAGATGTTACCTAGGGGCCTCCAGCTAGGGCTCTTAGAAGGTTATCGCGATGCGTTCCAAAAACTTATCAGGCCAAAAATGGACTAGTGAGGGGCAGATAGCGATAGAACTTTTTTGGTGACATCCATTCCATATGGATATGCCCACTGCGTACCAATCTTTAACCGTCTGTCCATGTGGATGGTCAGTCTTACTCCAATTATTATCCATTCAGCGTGAGGACCTTACGCTGTAATTGAACCTTGCAATCCACACGAGAAATACCCATTTACCACCAGGATTTCAAAAAATGGCAAAGAAGAGAGCGAGAGAAGCTGACGGAGCCGCTGAGGCATCCGACAAGATGGTCCAAGACGGCGACAGCTCGGACGATGACGTGAGTGGGACGAATTGATTTCCTCTTGAACGGGGCATCTTCAATCGTAGCGCAGCCCAACTGACTGCGGCGCATCTAGGATTTTGACATGGTCAACGTCGACTTCGAGTGGTTCAACTTCGACGCCGACATCGACTTCCACGGCACCAAATCCCTGCTGCGCCAGCTACTAGACGTGGACGCCACAATGTTCGACATCTCGGGCCTCGCCGACCTCATCCTGTCGCAGCCGACGATCGGGTCGACCGTCAAGGTCGAGGGCAAGGAGACCGACGCCTACGCCTTCCTGACCGCTCTCAACCTGCACGAGCACCGCGAGAAGAAGCCCCTCGCCGACCTCACACAGTACATCGTCGAGAAGGCCCGGACGAACGAGGCGCTAGCCGGTATCTCAGACCTCTTGTCATCAGAGAAGCACGTCGGCCTCGTGCTCTCGGAGCGCCTAATCAACATGCCGTCCGAAATTGCGCCTCCCATGTACGGCATGCTCATCGACGAGATCGAGGCGGCCGTCGAGGACAAGGAGCCGTACGAGTTCTCGCATTACCTGATCCTCTCCAAGACCTACCACGAGATCGAGTCGACACTTGACTTGGAGGAGAGGAAACGAAAGAAGGGGAAGCAGGACTCCACGCTCTTCTACTTCCACCCCGAGGACGAGGTGCTGAAGAAGTACGCAGTGGCATCTGGTAGTTACGATTTCACGAAGATCGAGGAGGCAATCGCGGACAGCAAGAGGGCGTTTCAAGAGATGGGTATCATGCCCCGTGGCTTCATGATGTTAATTGAGGCTAGCAAGTTCGCCGATGCCACAAAAGCAATTAGCGAGTATTTAAGTCCTCCGTCGTCGTAAAGGACTGCAAAGCAATAAAAAGAAAATACCAGCCCAGGATCTATCCCCAGTGCCCTGTTCCTATAGTGCCCTCTATTCTAGTCTTTGCATCAAATACTCGACTTCAACGTCTTTCGTCAACGGGATAACAAAGTCCCTGTACATGGACACGACGGCCTCGACGTTAATCTTGCTGTCGCTACCCGAGCCATTTGTAGACGGATCCGTGCCGTATGTGCGCGCCTTCAACGCTAGCCGTTCCAAGACTTGCTTCTCCACCGCGGGGATCGTGATAGAGTCGCCGATTCCTCGTCGGTCGCCGGCCTTGATCATCTGGGTGTACTTCTCTCGCTCGGACTGGAACTTGGACTCGGCCACGAACTTGCCGAAGTGTATCCTTCGAGAGAGGGCCTGAAGACAGGCGATGTCGCAGGTGGCCGAGGAGCCATAGTTCTCTTCCGACTCGCCGCTGTCGGGCCGCCCGAAGTCGGGGCACGCGGCAGGCAGGAACTTCTCGATGTAGAACTGCTTGATCTGCTCGTTGACGTTGACGTTGTTGGGGTGGAGGATCTGGGGGTATTCGAGGGGTTTTAAAATGGGCTTCTGCAGGGCGTCGGGGAAGAAGGGGTACTCGTCGGGAGCCTCGTAGCGTCGGATGAGGGACTGCAGCTTCTCCTGCTCCCGCAGGTACCAGTCCATGAAGCTGAGCTTCTTGTCCTGGCCCAACTCTATCGCGCCCGGGACGTAGATGTTCTTGTTCAGCGGGAACTGCACTCGCTCGATCAGGTGGAAGGTGATGGTGTCTTCCAATCGGCTGACACGCACCATGGCGTTAGCACTGCAGATGGCGCATTACACAAGAAGGAACAGGGTTGCATAGGTACATTAGCTGGAAGCGGATGTTGGCCAAGTCAAGGGCCTTGGAGGCGTCTTTGAGGTCGATAATAGAATCCATAGCTGCTGTTCAGTTTTTTTTTTTCCCCGGTCTTATATCAATCCTGTAGTTTGAGTTCGAAAATCAAGCTTGAAGAGATAACAATTTTCGACTTTTTAGGAATTTATTATATCTAATCGAGGTCTCAAAGAGCAACGATCAATGATATGTACCTAGGTAGTTGCTATAGGTATTGACAAAGGGAAAGGTACAGCACTAGTTTATATGCGGGGGAAGCGTAAGAGGCGGCAACGGTTGGATGTGGGAGAGTACGGTGCTACATTAGTGCAAAACTGCCAAAATAAAAAATCGGACGAGAATTAAGCCGACTTGGCAGAGAGCGCTGTATTTACAGTGCATCACGCCCTGTAATCCACTAGAGTTATAGCGCATTTTAGGTGTTTAGGCGCCTGAAAATACAGCACTATTTTTTCACAGCATTTTTAAGGTGGTAATGCACGCATTTAACAGCTGTCGCCAGCTGGCTTTAACGACATGTCTTTAAAACTTTTATTAAAATAAATAAAATAAATAAAATAAATAAAATAAATAAAATAAATAAAATAAATAAAATAAATAAAATAAATAAAATAAATAAAATAAATAAAATAAATAAAATAAATGAATAAATCATTTAGCCCCGTTTGCAGTGTAACCTAAATAACCTTAAATTTTACAGTGGAGTTTAGCCTGTAATGCGCTGTAGTCTTAGCGCATTTAGCGGTCGCAGTTCACTAAATTTATAGCGCTTATAGCACAGCTCAAAAGTGCAAGTGGCAGATGATCCAAGGCTTTAAAAAGCCGCTATAACTTAGTACCCTAAGCCCGCTAAGTGCGCTGTAATTATAGCGCCTTACAGGTGCCAATGTGCTATAATTATAGGGGCCTTGTGCCAAGACGGCCTAATTTTCATCCGCATTTTTATTTTGGCAGTTTTGCACTAATGTAGCACCGTAGGAGAGTCAAGGGAAGAGGGGCAATTCACAAGCTGAAAAAGAAAGGAAAAAAAAAACGAGGCTGAAGGGAATTGAGCTTTTTGTCACGGCCGATTCTCGGGCAACACGAGTACCTGAGTTTCAAGAATTCTGGTTTGCTGTTACTACCTAAGTTCCACTGCTAAGGTACCTCAGATGTGTCACCTCTATCATGTGTTGTTGTACCATTTCTTTCGTGTGCTATGTAGGTATGTAGGCGTTGTTGGTGACCCTACATAGTAGATGTAAGTCAGCTTACATATGTGCCTTGTATGTGCCTCACATGCCCCCTGATGCCTTAGAATACTTGGCGTATGTGATGTTGCAGCACGGCACTGCTCCCAAATTGGAGAAAGAATGACGGTTCCAAGGTTGCGATGCCTACCTGCTGGGTAGGTAGGTATCATATGTAGGTACATATTATGTGCGTAGCATTACCTACTAGTAGTAGTATGTATGATACCAGCCTTGTTATAATCAGTGTCGCTTCCAGGTTGCTCTATGTATAACAGACAGTGTAACCCTGCAAGTGTGAGTCGATAGCGAGATTTGGAGTATCATCGATGTACACTAAGCGATGCTAAAGCCGCAGCTAAGGTTGTTCAGTACTTGCTAGTACCTGAGCTCGTTCAGCGTTGCTTTAAGCTGGAGATAATCTCAATCTCAATCTCAATCTCAATTTCAGCTTGCTTGCGATAGCTTAGGTAAACCAAGGTAGTAAAACGGCAACGGTATCACTAACTAGATCACTGGCTCACCGGCAGCGGCCCCAGCCACGGCATTCCAAAGAATTCCGGGATCCCAATGGGGAAACAGAAATCAAAATAATACGACGACGACGATTTTGATTGATCAAATCAATTGATATGCCCAAAGCCCAAAGCCAAAAAAGCCGAAAGAGCTAAAAAATCTAAAATTTTAAAGAAAGCATCCACTCGGAAGCTTCGAATACAATTTCTCATTTGCTCATTTGTTAGCCTTGCCTTCCTACGCCTTTGCCTTGCTTCTCTTGCTTGCTGCTTGCTTCAAGCATAAGCATTAGAAACATTGGAACCATTGGAACCATTGGAATCATTGGAACCCACGTCTTAATCCACTA
Source organism: Hypoxylon rickii (assembly GCA_902806535.1). Lineage (NCBI taxonomy): Eukaryota > Fungi > Ascomycota > Sordariomycetes > Xylariales > Hypoxylaceae > Hypoxylon > Hypoxylon rickii. The sequence goes on from CADCWY010000003.1 coordinate 2,954,033, forward strand.
CATTTTTATTTTCCGCGCAATTTTATTCCATCTACCCTATCTCGACCTATGGCATCTCCCTCCTAATGCCGACCTACCAGACAGCCCAGATAGCTTTCTGAGGAGCCCTGCCCAGCTGGAGATCCATATCCATATCGGATTATCGGGCAATTTTTCTCTTTTTTTCCTCGTATGCTCCCACCTTAATGTGTGGCATCTGCACCGTGCGACCGCCCACCATTTCTTCCACCTTAGTAGCCATCACATACGTGTAGATACGCGCATGGCCGCTTCAGACCCAGATAATGCTGTTCGAGATGACGCCCCGACGGGCGAGGGTTCGATATTCTCGGTACTTGACACACCGCCTGTTCTTTCATCTGTCCTCCGTCGTCGTCATCTTGCACGTGAGCCAAATTCGTTGTCTAACTTTTTTCGTTGTCTAGCCACGAGGTATCGAGGCCTTCGGCAGGAAGGTGACCACTACCGCAAGTCATTTAGTAGGGCCCGGCGCCGACCCCTCCGGGAACCACTACCATAACGCCATGGCCCAGGTGCACAAGCAGTTGAAGAAGCCCGGCATTCAGAGGGGCATGTTCACCATGACTAGGACGACCCCCACCGACCTTGTCCGCTCTAAGTTTTCCACCACCGAGATCCAATCCCGCGCCCTATCCTACCTTCCCGACGACATGCTTCAAAATCTACCCGAAACCGACAACGCCTACTCCCTATTCCAAGGCTTCCAGGCAAGCTTCCCCGAACTGACCAACGATGGCAAAAAGCACCGAAGAAGAGCGTCCAGAGGGAGAAAAATGCTCGAGGAGATCCCCTCCACCCCAGATAACCCGCATCATCTCCACAAGCTGAAGAAGGAAAGGTCTACGCTCATGCACGAGTTGGAGATGCTCGGAATCCGAAAAAACATGGCCAGCAGCGAGATCCGTGAGATCGATAACAAGATTGCCAACTTAGCCGGTATGAGGCGCATCATATTGGAAAGGTTAGCTGGCTTGGAACAAGAAGAAGCCTTATTAGAACATGATAGTAAGGATCCACTTCCCACCCCGCGGCGCAAGTTTCACTGACATGGCCTGTAGTTGTGGATATGGAGGGCCGGATAGAAGACGCTCAGGCCCTCGTCGACGAGGCCGAGTCTATAGCGGCAGCGGCTGACACCCCAACTAAATCGGATGATGACGACCTAGTAACGGACCAAGAAGCTGATGAATTCATGTCAAAATCTATATACGAGAAACTACCTTCCGCTTCGAGTACCCCCTCGAAGAGGAAACACAAGACCATGAAAAGGAAAACCATGCCCATACTGCACGAACATTTCGAACCAGGTTTTATGATACGGGAAATCAAAGCCCACGCGGATAATATCACGGCGTTGGATTTTGATGTTCCTTTCGGCACTCTGGTATCTGCATCTATGGACGACTCGGTTAGGGTATGGGACTTAAACGCTGGACGTTGCATCGGACTACTCGAAGGCCACACCGCGTCAGTGCGAACTCTCCAGGTTGAGGACAACATCCTCGCTACGGGGTCGATGGATGCTACTATTCGATTATGGGATCTGAGTAGGGCACACTACGACCCGCAAGGCAGCCAATTTGGAAGGGACGACGAAGACGACGATGGTATGGCTTTTGAGAACCCCGACGACCAGCCAGTAGATCCTCCCGAGGGTAGCATGGCGGACTGTCCACTGTTCACACTAGAATCTCACATGGACGAGATCACGGCTCTTCATTTCAGGGGAGACGTTCTCGTCTCGGGCTCGGCAGACAAGACGCTTCGCCAATGGGACTTGGTAAAGGGACGATGTGTGCAGACTCTCGACGTGATGTGGGCGGCGGCGCAAGCTTCCGTCTCCATCGGCACCGGCGAGGGAACTTGGAGACAAACAAGTCGGCCACCGACAAGGTCGGCTGACTTTGTTGGTTCTTTGCAAGTTTTCGAGTCGGCGCTGGCATGCGGTACCGCTGACGGCATGGTCCGATTATGGGACTTGAGGAGCGGGCAAGTTCATCGCAGTCTCGTTGGGCACACTGGGCCGGTAACGTGTCTTCAATTCGACGAACATCATCTTGTGACGGGTAGCTTGGACCGAAGTATTCGGGTACGTCTCAGGCATCCACCTAAAAAAAAACTGATCGAGTCTTGTTTCTCACTAACACAATGTTTCGCAGATATGGGATCTACGCACAGGGTCCATATTCGACGCTTACGCGTACGACAACCCTATCACAAGCATGATGTTTGATAGCAGGCGCATCGCCAGCGCGGCAGGTGAGGACGTGGTGAAGGTATACGATAAGATGGAATCTCGGCAGTGGGATTGCGGCGCGGGTATCACCGAGGCCGACGGAAGCCGGGCGCCGGCTATTGTAGAGCATGTTCGCATCAAGGACGGCTTCTTAATCGAAGGCCGGCGAGACGGCGTCGTCGGCGCGTGGGCGTGCTAAGTGACAGTTAACCTACCCACGAAGGTTACACCCCATGTTATGTACATAGGCGTATATTCTGCAAAGAATAGCCAACGTCACCATCACGACTTATGCCAGGGTTTTGCTTACCGAGATCGTGTCACCTTGGAATCCCTTAGCTTTGGAGGCCGCGAACGATGCCATACGTGTTTCGTTATTGGGGTTGATGGTGGGATCTCGACGCTTCGCTGCTTTCCCTCTTCCCCATCACGTCTGCCCACCCGTTGTTCTGCGCCTCTTAGGCTTGGCATGAGACCGGCCACTCTGGTTGCGTATGTTTTCAAGATACCCTAGTGGAACCCTCTTAGGGGACCTCCCGCCGTGAATTCACGATCTCTGTGTACATAAGTCCTACTTCCGAGTCTTAAATCCAGACGTTACGGCTTTTTCTGATGGGTACTCGATTCTTTAGTTTTCTAGTGCGATTACCTCAGGACCTAGTGATGGTTAGGCGATAGGCGATAGGTGATTATGCTAATGCGAAATAGGCCTCAAGTGCTATTAGAGATCCATCCATGGATCTATCTTTACCCAAAGGGTTCTCGACGGGTGTACATAGTAGGGTCCATTCCGATTAGCGTTATTTAGTGGCCTCGTCGGCTTTCCTTTTCTACCTTTTGTCGATCATACCTGCCCATACCTCAGCCAGGTACTCGGTAGGCAGGTAAATCAATACTCCATATCCAGTACTATATGGTATCTACTTGATGTTGACGAGACCCTCAACGCATTCTGTGACTTATAGATTGACGTCGCCTTGTGATGGCAACGGCAGCCAAGGGAACAGTAAGGTTATGACGGCATAATCGCAGGCCTCGGCTGCTAGATTTCCGGACCGTCTGAACCCACCACCAATACGACCCCCTCTTCACGATGGAGTCAATGGAAGAGTCTATTGTGACGGAAGCGGCGGAGACATCACATCCTTTCTATCTAAAGCTACCAGATATTGCGGAGTAACCCCAAACCCAACGGAGTTAAAGGTCGACTTGCATACCTAGGTACCTAGGTATACTTGGTCTCATGTACCCGTGCTGCGTAGTGGTGGCCCAGTAAATCCCTCCCCTCTCAAATTGGTCGAAGAGGGGTGGAGTTTTATACTTCTACTATGCCATAGCGATCTGCCGACGGGTTGAAGTCAGTACTTAGTCATGATTTAAGTGATTGAGTATGGATCTAAGACGTCTAATGCATAATGCTGTGGAGATAGGAGGTATCCACGGATCTAGGTCGGTGTTGAATGCCATTCTTCCTCAACGATGCTTAGAAATTCACATATCACTCCGCAGGTAGAGAATAGACACGCCACACAAATCAATTGATGTTTATCCGAGTATTTAAGTACCTAGTATATAGATATACAAATATCATCGGTTATCTCGATGAATTGATTGCAGCCTTGTTATTTAAACCTGTTTGGATCCCGTTAAGACTTTTGCTCTGATCCCTCCTTCCTTTCACCTTCACTTCAAAGGAAAGTAGCGCCAACACGGTAGAATTTTCCTACCTTCACGCACGTGTACTTGCCAAATCACTCGTCTGCTTGCCCATTAGTAATAAGTACTAGGCACCTAAATCAATATTTGAACCTCAAAGTTCCGAGTTGTCGACCAGATACATATCTGCCTACCTCATACTGTGTGGCAATCTACACTGTAGATTTGATGGTGACAGCTCTTGCAACTATTTAATCGCCTGGAGACTTGCCTACCTATATTTCTCTTCTTTAAAGAAACACTTGCACTGGTCTTTTCTTTCGCTTAATCCGTCGCTGCCAGCATTTCTTCCTGCGATATTTCCCATTGTCTGATCTCAGGTTCACCCATCGATTAAGATGACGACTTCTGTCTGGCGTTGGCCCCCGCAGGCCAAGAGCCCCCTGGGCCGCTACCGCATCCTATCTCCTACGGCTTCCGTGAGGGTTAGCCCTCTATGCCTAGGAGGCATGAACTTCGGTGACGCTTGGCAGGACTACATGGGTGCCTGCGACCAGAAGACCACTGAAGGGATCCTCGACTTCTTCTACGATCAAGGAGGCAACTTCATCGATACTTCTAACAACTACCAGGCAGAGCAGTCCGAGATCTGGATCGGAGAGTGGATGAAGAAGCGCAATGTCCGTGATCAGATGAGTAAGTTGATTCGACTTCCTCTCTAGAGCACGTCTAACAGTCCTCGTAGTCATTGCCACCAAGTACACCACCAACTTCCGTGCTGGTCACCACGATGAAATCATGATCAATGCTCAAGGAAATGGTGCCAAGAGCTTGCACGTATCGATCGATGCCAGCCTGCGTAAGCTGCAGACGGACTACATCGATCTTGTTAGTGAACATCAAGCCCCCACCCCCTCACTCCTAGCATCCCGTGCCCAAGTTGACATTGAGACATAGCTGTACGTCCACTGGTGGGACGGAAGTACTTCGGTCCCCGAGGTGATGCAGTCCCTTAACCAGCTCGTGCTGTCCGGCAAGGTCCTGTACCTTGGTGTGAGCGACACTCCTGCTTGGATCGTGAGCAAGGCCAATGAATACGCCCGCAACCACGGCCTCCGCCAGTTCAGCGTGTACCAGGGCAAATGGTCGGCCGGAACTCGCGATTTCGAGCGCGAGATTCTCCCTATGGCTAAGGCTGAGGGCATGGCTCTGGCACCGTGGGGCGCTCTCGGTGGAGGCAAGTTCAAGACGGAAGAAGAGCGACAGAACCTGAGCAGTGGACGCGCTAGGGAACCGACCGAAGCTGAGATCAAGGTTAGCCGCGCTCTCGAGTCGGTGGCGAAGCGTAAGAATACCATCATTACTAGTGTGGCTCAAGCGTACGTCATCCACAAAGCGCCCTACGTCTTCCCCATTGTTGGCGGCCGCACCAAGGAGCACCTTAAGGACAACATCGAAGCCCTCACCCTGAGCCTCGATGACGACGACATCAAGGAAATCGAAAACGCGACTCCGTTCGACCTGGGCTTCCCCCGCTCCTTCCTTTACGGAAATGAGAACCCCGACCATGACGGCAAGGTCTGGCTGCTCAACTCGGGCGGTACCATGGACTACGTTCCTGAACAGAAGCCCATCACGCCGAAGAGAGCCGGGGAGTAGGGTACCCGTTATCTCTACGACACATGGAGATGGTTCAGCGGACGTCAGCAGTGGGTTTGATTAAGGATGGGATAATCAGCACTGGGACAGGATCGGTGGGAAGATACCCACCTACACACATATATGACATGCGGATGTCTCTTCATCCGAGTTTCCCGGTGTCTTCGTGTGTTCCTTTCCACGGCAGGTTGTACCATAGCCCCTAAAGGGATTATTCTCTCCCCCTCTTGCAATCCCTTTGGTTGCCCCAATTTTGGGGGAAATTTAACGAGAACCATTCAGGCAGCAGAAAAAAAAGCCCCAGGCCTTAATTTTATAAGTGTGAATGTGTAGTAAAGTTTTTAGTATTGTGAATATTTTCTTAAAGGGTACTAAGCTCGAGGCTTTGCCTATAGAAGGGGGCCTACCTGATATACCGGGTACTATCAACTGCCATATGCTGTGCAGTACCTACAACGTGTATGTAGTATTCGCAGATTAGTTAGATGAATATTCTTTTTATACCAACCCAAACTGAACTAGCAACTGATCAATATGTTTGCTCTTTGTTTGTATGGTTTCCTACTTGCGCATTTATCAGTAGGTATTTACAGTTCCTACGAGGCCCCTACCTACCTAGTAGGTACCTAGTATGGTACTGGGTATGCCAATGATACTGCATACATCTATGATGTACCTAGTATCTACTATAACTTATAGGCAGCTCTGTCTCTACGGACACACACTTAGGGATGCATCGCGAACCTGTAGCTTAAAACCCCTACCTAGGTAAGCAGGATCATTTAGGTAAAGATTAATAAACCTTACAGACGATACAGCAAGACGAATTCCTAATGCTGTACCATTCTACTAAGGCTATTGTTATTCTTATGTACCTGACTACACTACATATACTATTACGACAATACTAGGTCATTCAATGGAATTTGAAGTTGGCCAGATGATCTTGTTCTTGCCTCTATCGTGATACGAGATTACTAAACCTAAAACCAGCCATCATGCCTTCCCCCTTTCTCACATTGATGATACCTAGTACCTAGTAGTGACTATTACCGTTATCACCATACAACATGTACTGGGAATGGTGAATCTCACTGGTTTCATCGCCTCAGTTAATTCATACAAATTCCAAGGGTTTTCCTTTTCTCAAGGTTTCAGCTACTTGGCGCCCTATATACGGCGTCACATCTTCGTTCTCCTGACCATTTATAAGACTCCCCACCCAGCCTGTTGTTGTCTAATGCCATATGAACGATATTAACGAAATAACTACGGTCGTCCTTCTAGAGACCTTGATTCGAATTCATCGTCAGCATATTTCCTACATCGAATGCTATGCAGCTTGAGGAACTACCGGCAATGCCCTCCTCTATGGATCCTATCCCCACTGGCTCTACGACCCGCGAATCTCCAAGTAGCACAGAGGTTGCCGCTATCCTCCCGAGACGTTCCCGATCGTCGAATATCGACGGGGATTCTACGTCAATAGAAGAGGAAATAAAAAGCGTCCGGCCCGAGAAGAGGGGAAGGTCGACGTCTCCTGTTCGCGCCAATGTAAAACGACGACGGTCCGCCGTATCTGCCCCAGGGGATACACGACATAACAAGATATTGCTAAGGTATGGGACCCCAAGGCCCGAGGATTTCGGGTCTTCGGCTCGTCATTGGCATACATCCTACTAGAGTCTGACTCACTATAGAAGGAACATATCCGCCGTTTCTGCTAACGATGGTAGCCTGCACACTCGTGACGGGGTGCAAACGACGGCATCCGTCAAGGAAGCCGAGTACCCAACCCAAGCAAAGCGCCCCCAAGAAGGCTGCTCGAGACGAGAAACCCCCCGTTCGTATGGCAGCGAATCCCCCAAGAGCCCAAGGATAGATGAGCATGACGGTATGCCCGATGAAAAGATTGTCCAGCGAGCTGAGAGCAGTAAAGATCCCCACAGAGAGGCCAAGAACGCAGAAAGAACAGCATTAGCAGAATTGCCTCTTGCTGAGAATATAGAACATAACGAAAATGATGGGGTAAAGTCGTATGAGCAAAAGGGGGCATTTCGGCTAAAAAAGAAGCCTCTGAGAGCTGAGTTCCGTTTTCCAAAATCACAGAGCCAACCAGAGCCTCTCTGGCGAGCCGGAGACGCATTTTCCGATGATGAAGCCAAACCAGACTTCCTGTTCATTATGGCCGGTGCCCACAAGCTGAAGAAGCCGAGACCTCTTCAGGGAATAGGGAAACTTCAATTAGAAAAGGGCAATTCAAGCCAAGAGGATCCGCGCGTCTCGCAGAGTGGCCAACCGCGAACCCGAGGGTTGTCCCAATCCGAAATGAAGCGCCGCCGTGGTGCCCCGAAGGATGTATGGCCTACCAGAGATAACTTTTCAGAAGAGCTTGATCAACAAAAGTCGAAGACCGTTGAACTTGACCAGGAGAAAACTGTCTCCTCAACCATGAGCCCACAGCCTACTCCAATACCCCAAGCGAAGGAAACAATCAAGTACAGCCCACCGGCGTTGCGTGAGAGGAAGCATTCGGATTTCGAGAATTTCGGACAGCACGTCCAACGCTATTATACGCCTCTCTCAAACGACATGGAACCACGGAGTGCACAGGTTCCGCAGATACTCGAATTTGAGACAGATGACGACGAAGAGTACAAGGGTGATTACTACGAGTTCGAATCTTTAGAGTATGTTGACGAAAATAGCGGTGTGGACGAAGAATATGACATCAACTTAGAGCAAGATGAATCGCCTAGTACTGCTAGTACTGCTAGTACTTCTCAGAGCCTAGAGTTTGAAGATGGAGATTCGGCTATCTCAATAGGGGAGAAGGAGTGAGGGAGGATGGGGAGAAACCCATGATGCATAGCGGTTAGACGAAGAGGGCAAAGGCTCAAGTCGAGCTTTTTTTTTTTTTTTTTTTTTGGAGTGAGGTATTTCGGTTCGCTGTATTTGCAATATCCGAGAGGATTAGGGTCGAGAATTCTCAGATAGGCGGTGCTTTGTATTTTGGGAGACTTTTACCCCGAGACCTAGGGAGCTAAATATTGAAAGGGGCGGTAGACGTTGCTAGAAATATTACCACGGAAATCCATACTCTCTTATTAGACATCAGTTACTACTTTCTGGTGAGGCATGAACCAGTGGTCTCACAGTCAATAATGGGTTACCCCTTTTTATAGACACCCCAACGAAGCTGCAAGGCCCATATTTGAGATGTAAACATTTTAATCCATCATGTGTTCGCCGTAATATCACTTATCAACACGAGCATGTCATGGGCCAAGAACTTCGCACATGAAAAAGCACACAGATTCCGTTCCTATTGTCGAAAGTTGAAAAAACGCCAGCCAGCTCCGGGTCCTGGACTCGCCTGTCCGTCCCTGGATGCAATCTCGTTTGATAGATGATACATGAAATCTGCGTCGTCAACCTTGGCTTCACTTAACTTTCCGTTTTCCATTTGACCCCTTGGGCTGGCTTTCCACCTCTCTTGCCCTTTGCCATCCACTTATTTATCTCAGGGCAATAGTCACATCATGCTACGCGGGTGGTAGGTGACTTATCCACCTACCCACCTTGTCCTTCGCAGCGTAGCTCTAGCTTCTGTCCACTTTTCCTGTTTACCCATTTCCCTTTTCCTTTCACGCAGCGAATCACTTCCCCTTGCCCTTAGGCAGAGCCTCGTTGTCAGCGAGCTCGCGAACGAAGAGGCGGGCGCGACCGTGGGCGTCGTAGTCGTCCATGCCGGTCTCGAAGCCGGGGCAGACGGCGACGGCGAGGTAGCGGCCGTTGGCGGAGAAGGCCAGGGCGGCGACGCTGTCGGCGAACTTCTGGTAGACCTTCATGCGGCGCTTCGCGTCCGCGTCCCACAGCGCCACCGTCGCGTCGCCCCCGCCGCTCGCGAACGTCCGCCCGTGCACCGTGTGGAAGGCCAGCGCGTTCACCGGGTACACCACGTCCGCCGCCGGCCCACCCTCCGCGCCGCCCTGTTGCTGCCGGTGGCACTTGAAGGCGTACTTTCGCGCTTGCGACTCCGCCGACGCGTCGAACCACTCCACCGCCACGCGCCCCTCGATCGACGACGTCGCGTACCCGGCGTCCGACGGCATCGCGGCCACGGCGCGCGTCAGGAACTTGAGGGACGACTCCCGCTGCTGCCACGGCTGCGGCGGGTCGGGGGATTGGGAGGCGAGCGCGGAGGCGAGCACGGAGAGCTCGTAGATGTGCACCAGCCGCGAGGTCATGGCTACGATCAGCTTGGACGGGCTGGCGGCTATGGCGTGTGGCTTGCCGGGGAGCGGCACGGTGATCGGCGCGAGGGTCGGGTTTGTCGGGTCGTGCACGTGCAGCGTGCTGTCCCAGGACGCTGATACGAGGAGGGCTGTCCTGCGTGTAAGTTACTCTGGCTCTACGGGTTTCACTAACGGGTACTTGGGGGTAGACAGGTTTCTCGTCGGGGGAAGGGGAACGTACAGTGCGTCTTGCTGTATACAACCCTCCGCACTGGGGCCTCGTGTCTGCTGAGAGTCGTCTGGTTTCCTGTCTCAAGGTCGATGTGGCGGACCTGCCAATCCATGCCGGCGGTGAAGGCCTCGCCATCGCTGGAGCCGAAACACACGTCCATGACGGGGGCGCGGTGCTCGATGGTGCGCAGGAGGGTACCATGGCTGCCGTCGTCACCGTTGGCTAGGACATCGTAGAGGTAGACGTTCTTATCCCACGAAGAGACGAGCAAGTGCGAAGGGGAGTCGGGCGCAAAAGCAACAGCCGAGATGGCGTCGCTGGGAGGGTTCGCGAGCTCAAATTGCGTTGCTGTGTTTTCTTGCGGTTAGCTAGTGGATCTAACGATTATTGGAGGACAAATGTTTATACTTGGTGGTGCCATTGTGCTCTGTCCTAAGTATCAAATTGCTTCACGTAGTGGTATAAAAGAGAAGGAGATAATTCCTCTGTGTGGTGTCATTCGGTATATGCTCCTACTACTAGGTATGGAGTTCCAATGTTGTCCTGTCGCAGTCAAAATCAAACTGGCAAAGTATGTAAATATCAATTGATCAACACCTGCTCGGCATATGGATATTTTAGGTAGCAGCTCAGCGTACAGGGGTGTGATTGCAGGGGTGCAGATTACCACAGTGGTTACTAGGTACCTAGTAGGTACTATATATTAGGTACAAGGTACCTAGCTGATAAGCCTCTGGCCGCCAGCGCGTACCCTGTAGCGTACTGAAGGTACCTAGAGCTATAGGAGCTTTGTCCCCCGAATCTCATAGAATGTGGGGTGGAGGGGCAATTCTTCAGTTACTTCTTTCTTTTGCTCAGTTACGTTGATACTCAAGTATCAACATTTGAGTAAACTTCTATCCGAACGTCTTATCTCGAAATGCCTTTCGCACAGCTTGTCCTGGGCAGTCCAGGTTCCGGCAAGAGTACTTATTGCGATGGCAGTGAGCTACACTTTTGTTCCGCATATTATTCATCCTCTAACAATGTACAGTGCACCAGTTCATGAGCGCGATAGGTCGCGAATGCTCCGTCGTGAACCTTGACCCTGCCAACGACAAGACTACCTACCCTTGTGCTCTGGATATACGTAATCTCATCACTCTAGAAGACATCATGAGCGAAGATCACCTTGGACCGAATGGTGGGATCCTCGAAGCTTTCGAGGTGCTCGAGAATAACATGGAATGGCTTGAGAATGGATTAAAGAAGCTGGAGGATTCCTACGTTCTGTTCGACTGTCCTGGACAGGTTGAGCTATATACCCATCACAACTCCCTTCGAAACATTTTCTTCAAGCTCCAAAAGATGGGTTATCGGGTATGAGATTCCATTGACGATATCGTCGGGGGGTTCTGTTTGCTAATAAGACGTAGCTCGTAGCAGTTCACCTCTCCGATTGCTTCTGCCTCACCCAACCATCCCTGTACATCTCCAACCTCCTCCTCACTCTTCGCGCCATGCTTCAGATGGACCTTCCGCATATCAACGTGCTCACCAAGATCGATAAAATCTCCTCCTACGATCCGCTACCCTTTAACCTTGACTACTACACCGAAGTCCAAGACCTCTCTTATCTCATGTCGCACCTCGAAGAGGAAGCGCCCGCGATGCGCAGCGACAAGTTCAGTCGACTTAACGAGGCTGTCGCAAATCTTGTAGAGAGCTTTAACCTCGTGGTATTTGAGGTGCTCGCCGTCGAGAATAAGAAGAGCATGACGGACCTTCTACGAGTCATCGATCGAGCCGGAGGCTATGTATTTGGAGGCGCAGAGGGAGCCAACGACTCCGTTTGGCAGATAGCTATGCGCAACGAGGGATCGATAATGGAGATACAAGACATCCAGGAGAGATGGATCGATGCGAAGGAGGCCTATGATGCCGCAGAGGCGAAAGAAGAGGAGGCGCAACGCAAACTAAGAGATGGGGATACGGCAGCCACCACTCCGGATTTAATCCCTGACGATGGCGATGACGAATTCGATGGCATGCCTCCGTTTAGAGGCGATAGCGGTGTTAAGGTGGTTCGTAGAAACCAGTGATGTCCTGCTTAACCATCACTTATTTCCCCCATCTCTATGTCGCTACCATCGCAAACATCGGGTGAGTCGGCCAAGACAACTTCGCAATGCGACCGCTCCGGGTTCCCGAATATGTTGCTGAGAGGATCGCCGGCGCCATCCTTCTGGTCATTCTCCGCCGCAAATATGAGGTTTCGAGCACGCCGAATAGCTTCCTCCTCGGCCTTGCGCATGGTGCCGCTTACGTGAACAACACGGAATATGCATGGCTTCCCGTTCCTGATGGGGACGGAATTCATGAAGGTGAGAGCTGCCCAAACCAGGCGATAGGATGAGCGCGAAATTCGCAAGATGAATGTCGAGGTGGCTTGCGAGAAGTATTTAACTGGTCAAATGCTGTAAGCCTTGCGTGAATCATGAGTCCTACGGCCGTGAGCTTACCATTCAAGTTCCCACCCTCGACAGCACCAGTCCCATACTCTCCAAATAAACTAGCCACCTCAGCGCGTATGCCCCTCAAAAGGGCGGCCGATTTGAGCTCGTCGGTGGTGGGTTGGTTGATGACCACGACATCGGGGAGGTCGGGACGAGCACCGAGCTCGTTGGGATAGAGGATCTTCACTAGAAGGTAACGTTCCTTGATACGTACCATCTCGCAAGATGCAAATGGTCATTCGGTCCTGACTTTACGAGAATACAGAATTTCTCAGTTATCATAAGAAAATATATGGAACGGCCTGAAACGTTGAAAATGATTAGGTACCTACCCAGGTACGGGTCTATAATAAAAGTGAGAATTCAACCTTCACAGGATCAATTAATATCGAGTAGGTGAGACTTGAAAATCCGAGTCTCGCGCGCGCCAAGCCACGAACCGTGGAACCTTGGAAATTTCCACTTCACAAGCTTTATCTTATCGGATCTCCGTGTGGATAGAATTTGATCGCATTGTGCATACAACACCATTTAGCTGGGAATATAACGTCTATCTTTCATTTATTTTGGGGTTTACAAGACCTTTACAATACCTAGTATTGATAATTCCTCGTTCTTATTAATATGGTTCTCCAGACTCAAATGGCCATTTATCGCCTTTTTACTCGCTACTTCGAGACTTATTGATGTATTGGCCTCCCCCCAATAGGCGGCAAATTAATGATACTAAAAGAGCTGATGAATTCGATTCCCCGCATTTACAAACGAAGCTTATCTCCGGCATCATGCTTCTTCATCTAGACCCTCATTTATATTAAATATCTATAGTATCAAACCCGATTCTATCTTAATTGTATTTTAAGCTTTGGAATTCGTTCATCTTTTGGTCATCAGACTCTCGAACCCATATATGTCCTGATCAGCACATAACACAGCGCAAAACATGTCTAATCCAGCTTTAAGAGTTGTGTTACTCATCGTTTCCACGACAGCAGCTAAAGACCCTTCAACAGATGCTTCCCAAGTTGCTTTGAGCGATGTGTTGGAGAGGGAAGGCGGAGGACAATGGGAACTCGTTGATACTAAGATTGTGCCTGATGTTGTCACACAAATCCAACGACAGATTATGTTGTGGGCGGATGTTGCGGCAGACACCATAAACCTCATCTTGACTACTGGAGGTACTGGGTTCGCCGTAGCCGACAATACGCCAGAGGTATACGATACACGATTGACGAATGGCACAATCCAGCTAACTAAGCCTAGGCCGTTTCAGCTTTACTTCATAAGCCAGCACCCGGTATAGTGCATGGCATGTTGACGGCTTCCCTGAGCGTCACCCCATGTTAGTAGTAGAATACTCGTCCTATTTCTCTAGATACTCAGGTAGAAAGGGTACTAACGCTATGACGGTGAGAAGTTGCTATGATGTCTCGCCCAGTCGCAGGTGTAAGGAATAAGTCAATAATCGTCACACTTCCGGGTTCTCCAAAAGGGGCTAAGGAAAACTTGCAAGCCGTCTTAAAAACACTGCCACATGCATGCCTACAGGCTGCTGGTATGGATTCAAGGAGATTACATGCTGGTGGTGTAATGAAGCTCGAAGCGGACGCCGGTATAAGATCGGATGGAGGTCACTCACACGTTCACGATCACCACCATAGCCATGGGAGTACCCACCAGCATAGTCATGACCATAGCCATGGTCACGGTCACGGGCATGGTAGCCTAGTAAGACATACGGCACCGAGCTTGAATCCGATGTCCAACGATCCAAGCCTTGGTCCCAGCCGGAGAAACAGAGAATCGCCATTTCCCATGCTCTCAGTCAACGAGGCATTAAGCAAGATCAGGGAGAACACGCCATCGTCGGAAATCACCACTTCGAAAGTCGACAGATCGCTCCCCGGCCATGTGCTAGCCGAAGATGTCCAAGCGAGGGAAAACGTCCCCGCATTCAGGGCCAGCATCGTCGACGGTTATGCGGTTGTTGTGCCCAAGGACGGAAACATGAAGGGTGTTTTCCCCGTCGTCTCGGTCTCTCATGCTGCGCCAGGCGAAGTCAACCCATTGAAAGAAGGAGAAATTGCTCGAATAACAACAGGGGCTCCACTGCCCCCAGGAGCAACATCCGTCATCATGGTTGAAGACACGGTTCTGAAAACTTTAACCGATGATGGTAAAGAAGAGAAAGAAGTAGAGATCCTCGCCGACAATGTGCAAGAAGGAGAAAATATCCGCGAAGTCGGAAGCGACATCAAGGCACAGTCGACTATTCTCAGCAAAGGTGAACAGATCTCGGCCGTTGGTGGCGAAATTGGTCTCCTCGCTGCCGTGGGCGTAGCAGAAGTGAAAACCTACCGCAAGCCCGTTATAGGTGTGCTCTCTACCGGCGATGAGATCGTTCAGCACGATCGTCCCGGTGATTTGCGATTGGGAGAAGTGCGCGACACCAACCGCATCACCCTGATGTCCGCTGCACAGGAATGCGGGTACGAAGTCATCGATCTCGGCATCGCGGCAGACAAGCCAGGTACTCTGGAAGAGACGATGCGGGATGCGTTGCGACGCGCCGACGTCGTTATTACTACTGGTGGCGTCTCGATGGGCGAGCTTGACCTCCTAAAACCGACGATCGAGCGGGCGCTGGGCGGCACCATCCACTTCGGCCGCGTCGCCATGAAGCCGGGCAAACCGACTACGTTCGCGACTGTCCCTGTAAAGAATAACGCCGGCGAGCGCGTCACCAAGGTCGTCTTCTCGCTTCCTGGAAACCCGGCTTCGGCCGTGGTCACCTTCCACCTCTTTGTCCTGCCCTCGCTGCACCAGATGTCGGGGATTTTCCCCGTTGGGTTGACGAGGGTCCCCGTCACGCTTGCGCACGACTTCGCGCTCGACAAGTCCAGGCCCGAGTATCACCGAGCTATTGTATCGGTCAGTGCCGAGGGATACTTAGTCGCTGCGAGTACGGGCGGGCAGCGGAGTTCTAAAGTTGGTAGTTTAAGGGGGGCGAATTGCTTGTTGTGCTTGCCCAGCGGCAAAGATCCTCTACGAAAAGGGGCCAAGGTCGATGCGCTTCTCATGGGTGGGATCAGAAGCGAGCTCTGATAACCGGATTATTTCGCATTCAAGATCCTCCACTTGTATGTAAGTTGACATAGAACGAATGAAACACCTCGACATATCGAGTGCCAAAATTCGTACTGCTATTACCTATACTAATGGAGCGCAATCTATATTGTCCAGTCTATCAATGCATGGAATGTGTGTAAAAAGACTACCTACCTACTTAGCTGCCAAATACCAGGTGCGTAAGGGGTCGTGGCATCGTTGCTTCGTCTAAATTAACCCAACGCTTCCTTTATAATAACGCCTATACCCTCTATTCATTTATTTTGAGTTGAACTGACTAAAAGTGCCTCGTAGCTCGCAGAATAGGAATCTAAGCGATGCTTGTCAAGTGTGAGTCTGAGTAAATGGTGAAATGCGTGAGTCTACCTCTCGCGATAGAACGAGGAGAGTAATTGAGAGAATTACTCTGCCCCGATTGGGTTCGTTCCAGCTTCCACATGCTGCAGGTCCTGCCTGGCCTTGCTTTTCAAGGCATCGTTCTGCACCACAATCGCAGGAACATGCTTTCTCGGAACCCAGAAGAGCTGCACGATTCCGAGCACCGCAACCCCAGCACAGCTAAACCAAGCAGCTGCAGAGCCACCAGCGCTGTATATGATGCCGACCAGGGGAGGCGACAGAGTCCGAGCTAAACAGCAAGCAGACATAGCCAGTCCATTGACCTTCCCAAGAACCAGCGGGGACGGCGTGGCGTCCTTGAGCAGGATGAGCGCGCACGGGATGACGACGATGCCGAAGAAGCTCTGCAGGATCATGGAGAGGTAGATGCCGGGGGACACGAAGGCCGACGGAAAGACGGAGAGGAAGGGCATGACCACGTATGCGAGCGGGTACAGCACCACGTTCAGGACGAACGACTTCCAAACCCCGACCTTGTCCACGAAGATCGGGAATATGACGCCCTGCACAAACAGCCCGAGCACCCCGTTCACGGACAGGTAGATGCCCACGTCGTGCACCGTGTACCCCAGGCCGCCCACCAAGTCGATCTCACCCGGCGCGGCGGCCGGCTTGTCGAGGAGGTGTGTGGGCAGAAGGGTGCTGAAGGCCATCTGGTGGTACGAAACCAGCACCAGCGCGATGGCGATCATGATGATGGTGAAGTTGAAGGCGGGGCCGGTGTAAGTCTTGCTCTGCTTGGGTGGTGGGGGAAGCTGGATCGAGCACACGGTCCCGAACGACGACCGGCGGAGGTCAAAGTTTTGCTCCACTGGAACAGGGAGACTCTCCTCCACGAAGAGTGGCCTGTCGCTCCCAGCGCGCGACTGGCTCTGCGCCGATGGTCGCCTGTTCTTGGTGCGATGGAGCGGGGTGCGCTCGTCAACGACGTCGTTGTCGTCCTCGTCGTCCTCGAACACGCTCTCATGCGCGGGTTTCTTGCCCCGGGGGTTGGTCTCCTCAAGGAACAGTATGCCCTGCACGATGGCCAGCACGATGGCGACGACCGACACCAGGTTGGGCAATAGATATGGGTACCGGCCGAAGAGGCCGTCGGCCGGGAACAGCGACGGGTAAAAGGTCGCCGGCTGTGCCAGAAAGCCGCCCATGGCGGACCCGATGATGCCGCCTAGCGTCCACACGAAAGGCTGCGTGGCATACGCCTTCGGCTCGTGCTCCGGCATCTTGACCATCTCGGCCACCATGGTTTGCATGACCTATGATAATTGTGAGCGTTTCTCCAAACCCTAAAACGTCGGGTAAATGAAACCGAAAAGGAGAAGTAGGTATTCCGCATTTAAGATGCAGATAGGTAAGTATCGGATTCCAAAGAAATAATAATAAAATGATAAAAATGGAAAGAGAGAAAAAAGACCCACAGCAACGTTCCCGTTCAAAGCACCGCCAATGAACCTAGCGAGCAGGGCGACCCAGTACTTCTGTGCGAGGCCGAAGAGGAGACTGGAGAGGGCGACGCCGCCGAGGCCGAACAGGACGACGGGCTTCCGGCCGTAGCGGTCGGAGAGGGCGCCCCAGCCGATGGCGGTCAGGGCCTCGGCGACGGCGTACGCCGAGACCAGCAGCCCGGCGTAGAAGGACGCGTCCGTGTCGTCGCCCCCGTGCAGGTCCTGCACCATCACGTACGTGTACGCCAGGATCGAGTTGAAGGCGATCGGCTCCGAGAACCGACATATGGCTATTGGTTGCGCGCGTGTGGTTAGGACTGGGCTACATGTCTTGGTAGTGATGGATGATAGGTACGCACCGAGTATTGTGAGCTGTCTCGTGGGAAACGCATGGACTTCCGGTTGCTCCCGCATCCTGTCCGAAGGCATACTAGTAGGCTTGGATGGCGGCGTCCCATTCGACAATTCGTATCTAGGTAGCTTCTGAGGTATTCCCTACCGTGGAAGGTAGGTAAATAGGCGATAAATTAGTAGCAAATAGGAGTCGTTCGTTTCCCTTCGTCAGCAATTGCTCAACTACTAGGTAGCTATCCTTCTAATCTAGTAGCAAGCTTAAGCTCTGATCGTTGGAGAAGGTTGCTGATCTCAGCCAGCTTCAAGAAGGTAGGTTAGTTGAATGGACGGCGTAGTTTTAGAAGGATCAGCTCCAGTCTCTGTTTTTTTATTTTGGTAGCTTGCTGTGCGGGGAAGCTTGCAGTGCGAGTTCGGCTTGCGGGATGGATGTCGATCGCTGACTTATGCTGGGAGTATGCTCGGCAGAACATCCTTGCATATGGGGATAGTAAGGGGGCGTCTATAAGTTGGTCAACGAGATATGATGGTGTGGTGGGCGAAGAATGGGGTGCGCTCGTGGGGGTGTGGGAGGCTTGAAATCGGCAAATAGGTTTCGCACACGCTGCGTATACAGGTTCTGTTTATCTCGTAAGTTGTGCGGCACCTAGGTAACATCTCCTTCCGCGTTATCCCCTGGGTTTTCGCTGGATACCATCCGATGTGTATTAAGGTGCCTACTCGCCTCGTAGGTAAGTAGTTTCCTGGCTTACGATAGTCTGGCACAGATATTGACTTTTTCTTAGCTTGGCTGAAAGCCTTCCCCTTTTTTTTCTGTGGGGAGGAGAGGGGAGATCACCGGAGCAAGCCTCCTAAATAAAAGGGGGATGAATCCTGCGACACGTGGAATTAGTTTTGATAGTCGTCAACTACCTGACCCGAACCTATTCGCTATGCCAAAGTAGAATAGGCATTTTCTATATCTAGGTGAGTTCTTATGCACTTTTCGTAGGATCATTGAGTCAGCAATGCCAGAATAGTACCTTAGAGACCCAACGATACCAACGATACAGGCCATATTCGCTGATTCTCCGTCGCTTGGGGATTGGGGGGTAAGAGTCACACTTCAACCGCTCTCATAATCCCAAGTGCACCTCAATCGTCCCTATATCTTGGTTCCCGCGGATGGAAACAAACCGCAGGCAGGATAACAATAACTGAGGGGGGGTCTTCTCTGGCCTATGTTGAAGTATACTCCAGGTGCTTAGATACCGTACGTGGAACCCAATAAAATACTTACTTCAGACAAATAATTAGTCCCTTAAGGTATCATAGAACCTGTATTATTCTCTGGGGAGTCTAATAATGCAATGGTGTCGAGTAGTAAAAACAACGCTGTTATTACTGTTCGAATCATTACGCCGTATATACCTCGCGACAAATGTGCTACGTCGATGTTTGGATTCTCCGGACCGTCATCGCCCCTATAACAATGTCTGAGTTCACCTCGTAACCACCCCAAATGCCATGAAATACGATGATCGAGCTGTGTTAACAACTAACCATCAAGCACTGTTAACATGGAAATGTCCCAAGCAATAAATTCAGACAACTTATTCTTATTATTTGGTCATAACACAGCCGAGTGAAATGGATAGGTACAGGCACCTGGTATTCAGGAGCACTGCGGCACCCTCAAATTCTAGACTGGTGCTCCCTCACTGAGATTTTCAAACGAAGTCCACTGTCAGTAGCCATTGGTAATGCAGCACGTCCGCTCCGTTATGGATCCGGTCTCGCACGGGATTCCCGTGGTATCATGCTTCAGCAGGTATTCTCTTGCCATATACTTCCGATTTCATGGCCGGGCTCCCCCTATTGGTACGGATGTTATCGTCAACACTGCTGTGAAACAATGCCAAAAGCCATTTCGCTGAAGCGGCGGCGATGGGTGCAGATTGGGGCCGGGCTAATGCATGGAATTTATTTCCGTCCCGTGGTACTAACATAGCACGCCTATCTCTATATGGCTATGCTTCGATAGAGGGACGGGTATTACATCGGCCGTAGAAAAAAAAAGCAGACAATAGGTCAAGTCGCCTTCATCGCAGTCCAGGGCATCACCGAAATTTTTGGATCGGTTTGAACCAGGTTAGCAAGAAATACCATCCATTAGACCTACCCAAATAAGGTCAAGGTTTGAAGGGAGATAGAAGCAATAAGAGCCTCAATTTACCTGGAAAGGATATGGATTTGCCTTGATAATAGTCTAGGGAGCACCTGATGGCCACCAACTAGTATATAATAATCTTACTTTCACGACTTCGTATGACTTTTTCCATTCCTTGAAATTCGTTTATTCCCGTCGGCTTCAAAGACACTAACCGTGCTACAACTCGCGCCATCAACACGTTAATGGGGGGATGCCATTACCGCAGTGGCTCCACGCTTGCCTGCCACTACAACCCACGCTATTCATCTCGACTTTTTACGTTCTCAGAGCAGCTACCTCAAGCTTTTACTAGCTAGCCCAGAGAACTCGATACGCTAGTTGCACGTTACAGAGAGTCTTGTACTTAGAGGCCCAGCAGAACCATGGCTGATGTGGTACTCATCCCAGACCTTGATTCATCTGACACTGGATTAGTTGGTCTCCAACACTACAACCGTCTTTCGAAGCGAGTCCTCCCCCCGAGGGCAGCCGAGAGACCGGGTTGCCTAAACCAAAATGTTATTGGGAGCTGGTGCGAGGCCCGATCTGGCTTTGCAAGCGGAAAGGAGAATTAGAGGGACACTCGATTAGCAGACTGGCAAGCTATCACTACCTTCAAGTGTGTATCGACAAATATACACACTAGTCTTCGGAGCAGCGCAGAGAAAGCGAGATTCAAGTGAGGGTCAGCCTCGAGTGATCGAGAGGAACGTCACTCCCCCTTCCCCTTTCCCTTCCCCCTCCCTTTTCCTCTTCCACCCTTTCACCCGGAACACCTTCGCGAAGATCGATAGAGTAGGTTATAACTATAAAAAACATTCCAATTATCACCGCCCCAGGAATAGCCCAGTGGTTGGTGCGCCATTCACTGGGTGTTCCGGCACTCAGTGCTCATCGGGACTATACCGGTTGGATTCCTGGGGCGGGCGTTCGTTTAAGGGATTTTTAATGTACGGATAATATAAGATATTTAGTGCAATATAAGAGATTTAGAGCGGACATGTCGGAGGAAATAACATCTATAAAATATATCGGTATGTCTGAACATTTTGCTTATTTTTCTAATACCCTCCCCCCTTTTCTGATACGTTACACAGCCCGAGGCGTACATAAGCCAGATCGTGCGAAAAGGGTCGGTCAGCTTGGGTCACTCACGGCCATCGTCTCTATGAAGCGTGGCATTGATCAATCTCCTTCAAGAGTGAACCTCTTAGGCAGCCATTAGGTACCTACCTAGGTAGACAACAAACCAATTCAAGCCTAAACCAAGAAAGTCTACACAATCTCGAGAATCCAAGAGAGATGATGTGTGATAAGGGGAGCTGAAGTTGGATTTCATGCTTGGCGAACAGTCGAACTGAAAAGAGACAAAAAAAGAGGCTAAGATGATCTTGGCACGTGGAATTTCTTATTTGGTTCTAGCGTCGCCACATAGACCAGGGTATGGTTAGTTTTGTGGGTCGAATAGGATTCATAAGGCTTAGTTTCTTGGCATTTCTATTCTCCTAATCGGGACAAGCGTCGCGTCTTGTAAGTCGACGATGGGAATGCCAGGTCGTGGAAGGGCCCCGAGGCCGTGGTATGACTTGGCCTTCTTTTCTCGCCTGGATGTCTTTTGTTATGTTAATCATGGAATTATCTTCTTCCTCATTAATAAATAACGAATACCCCCAAACCCTTGAGGCCTTGAAAGTCCCAAACGAGCAGTACTGCGTAACGTGCCCTCTTGACGCATCTATAACCAGCCCAAGATGGCGACCGGAGATCCAAGTAAGAGATCTAGTTTCATAATCATTCACCTATATGGATAATTTCTAACAAAATTCCAGTTTTATACAGCTTATACGTCTACGCTCCGAACAGAGGAGCACCTATCTTCTTCGCCATCGCCTATGCCATCTCAGCCGTCTTTCACATCTGGCAATGCTAGTGAGTATCCATAGATTCATCATTCCAGATGACTCGAACCAGACCAAACCCTCTGACACACCATCAGCCGCTACAAAGCCTTCGGGTTGACCGGACTGCATTGCATCTGCGCGGTGCTGTTCACAGTCGGCTACGCCCTGCGCGAGTACGGATCCTACAACTACATCTATAACGGCCTCGACAAGACGCCGCTGTTCACCTTCATATTCAGCCAGGTCTGCATCATGATATGTCCGTGAGTGAACACATCCCCCGCAAACACAGATATCAAACCCATCACCTAACGAGTCTCCACCTCGCCAGCCCGCTCCTCGAACTCGCCAACTACCACGTCCTCGGCCGCGTATTCTACTACGTCCCCTACTGCTCCCCGCTCCCGCCTGCCCGGGTCTTCGAAGTATTCGGCGGCCTGATGGGCATCGTCGAAGCCCTCAACGCCGTGGGCGTGGCGCTGTCGTCCAACCCGTCGGGGTCATCACAAGGACTCGGAAGCAACCTGACGATCGCGGCGCTGGTGATCCAGCTAGCCGTGATCCTGATCTTCGTGTGTCTGGCGGGGTGGTTCCACCGGCGGTGCGTGACGGCGCACGTGCCGGCGCGGGCGGTCGAGACGCTGCTGATCACGCTGTACGTGAGCATGGTGGTGATCCTGGTGCGCTGCATCTACCGGCTGGTGGAGCACACGGGCAACACCAGCATCGACCTCGACAGCATGGAGGCCCTGCGCGGCCTGAGCCCCATCCTGCGCCACGAGGTCTTCTTCTACGTCTTCGAGGCCACCCTCATGCTCGTCAACTCCGCCCTGTGGAACATCTGGAACCCCGGCCGTCTCCTGCCTAGGTACCATCACATCTACCTGGCCCAGGACGGGACCGAGGTCGAGGGCGAGAAGGAGGTCGACGACCGCTCCGTGCTGGCTAAGACGGTCCACTTGCTGTCGTTTGGCGTCTTGTGCCGTAGGAAGAAGACCAAGAAGCACACGCAGAATTTTACGGAGCTTGCCCAGTACCCGGCGTCTACTCACTCAGATCACGCGAATGCGCCTAACTGACGCGACATCTTGGGCGCTTAAGGATTTCGGTAATGGGGCGGTAGGCTTTTTGTTTTGGGACGGTGACGTATCTCCGGGGGACATTTGGAATACGATTTGTGTACGGAACATGTTCCATGCAACGATTGTGCATTGTCGCGCTGATTTCCTTATTGGATCGAAGGCCTGTGATTTCATTTAGAGGGGAAGCCCCAGATCATCAGGATAGACAGGACTAAGTTAATGCCACGGTTCTAATTTGTCGAATTATGCTTAGGTATCCTAAACCCCTACTCCCTGGAGCAGGAAATCCGAGGCGTCTGATTATCAAGTCGTCGAGGTGGCTTTCGAGGTAGATGGCAATGGATGAAAGAGCGGAGCGAGTATGTAGTTGCGTCTCTTGCATACCCATGTAGACACAATAGCCGCTGCGATTGGCAACGAGGGACGTATTTCTTCGGCCATAGATTGATTCTGTAATTCCACTTGCCAGTTCGGGGGAGAATGCGTGGCGTGCAGATAATATCAGATTGTCGAAATACGATATGCGGGTGATGCTCCACACCTAGGTTCTCACGGCTCGCCCACGTGGGTCGTTTTGAGGCGGGGGGTGTCTTCTTGTGCCGCCGACGCCGTCGTCGTCGTGGGTTATCGGTATCGGGGATGTGAATGGGCCTCGAGCACGGGATCTGTAGTCAACTACTTGGCTCAGATGTGGCCATGCGGCGTTCTCGAGAATGAGTTGGCGGTAACTTCGTGCCGATTTGTGCTTTTCTACGTGAGTCTAATCTTCTAGTCCAACTGCACATTTCCAGTGCGATTGTTCGAAGATCAGACAGCAGGATATGTATCATCGGTGCGGCCTATACGGGCTCGACAGTCGAATCGGGTTGGGACCCATCCGCAGGTCGTAATTTGTACTCCCATAACCCGTTAGCTAAGTGGGATGGAATATAGGCGGCTGGTATCTACGGCGATTTGCGTAGTGAAGGCGTACGGCCTGTCGAAGCAAGAATCCCAGCTTGTCTCGCCTGAAGCCCAAAATGACTCGAGGACGCGCTTCGCCATCAATGGCACGTAGGTACCCACGCTACGACTTAGCTCTGGAAACTGCCTCGTGACGAAAGCACGCATTGCAGCATCGCCGTGGACGGCCTCTGCGCCCAGCAACACCAGCGGCCAGATCATGGCACGCTTGGTCTTGGGAGATGGTAACCCCTTGCTGAGATATACCTGCAAGATCTGCGCACGCGAAACGCAATAAGCTCTCAGTGCGGGGGTTGCGGGCAGAACCGACAGGCTTTGCAAGGACAAGATGCAGTATAGTGCTACAGCAGCTTGGTGGACGGCACCTATGATAATCCAATCTTCTATAGATGAGACCTTGGTCTCGACCCACTGCTCTTGGGAGAATCCTTGAACCCGTCCTAGTATTTCGTACGCCTCGTGAGAGAGGCTCTCCATCTCGGTGGCGTTACATTCCGTCGCCCGCATTCGAAGGTGATTGATCCTGATCATCTCAGCGAACAACGGCAGGGGGCACATCTGAAAGGAGGACGCCGCGGTGCTATACTTTTTCATAAAGGTTTCAAGTGCGTCGAGTTGCGAATGGGTCATAACAAGGTCTGAAGCAGGACATGTAGTGTTCCCGATTACCGCAACACTACACCAGGTCAGCTCACATACTCCGAGGTTACTAGCTAACAGCACTTACAACAAGTGACAGAGCAATAGGGGCTCTAAGCTTCTCGACCCGGCCACGGAATGAAAGCCCCCACGTAATGTGATTAGTTTTTGGACTCCTTCTATGTGGCACCGCCAATTCAATGAGGTTCCATGCTGGACCTACGACAGTAGATATTTCAGCATGACTTAATCTTTCCATTCTTTCCATGGGGGTTTAACTTACGTCAGTGAGCAAAAGCGTTAAGATGCCAGCAATGGCCTTATCACTTGTCTGTTCGTCCTCATCATTAAGGCATTCGTTGAGGGATCGAAGGGCGAGGCCCCAGTATCGGTAGAATTGCTCCGTCAGATACTTGGATTGAGAAGGATCCCTCGTTTGGTTAATGCGATGGTTCAATGTCATACAAAGCATGCCATATACGAGATAGGAGGGTGCCTCCTTTACCACACCAAGAATGGAGGCAGAGATCGGGTATATGTGAGGATTTGGACCAAGTTCACGTATGGGCAGTAAGTCCCGGTATATACATGAATTAACTAGGAGATTCAGGTCAGTTGATCGCTCTTAGGTTTCTTTCGGGTAGGAATCTACTTGCAGTATTCTGCAGCTTGCATCAAGGCACAAATTTCAGTAGTAATTTGAAAGTGTGGGATAGCTACATGGGTCTCCGTCGCGGGCTTCGGTAGCTCTACGATGGATTGAGCATCCGTCTTGTAATCATCATCGTCGGTTTCATTGGATAAATTAGACCGGGGCCTCTTTCGCCTCCGATCTCTGCTTGTGATCTTGCCGGGAGCGAGCCACTTGAATCTTATCGGTTTCGTATTGCTGTAACCAGGACATTCGACACCAAACGCAGAACATCTCCTACAGGCGGGTTCTGTAGAGTCGCAGACTAGGTATCGTCGGCGACACTCCCAACAATGACGTTTTCGACGCCCTTCCGCAATTTCCATCCTGGCTTGTTTCTCTCGGGTTTTTTTTCTTTCTTTTTTTATCGATGATGTAGCATCATAGGAACCAGAGTCTGAGGATGAGCTGAAGATGGTCCAAATGAAGACTAACTGAACTTGTAACTGGTCTAGCAGGATGGTCCGAAGGCATAAATCAACTTACGCCTCAGTCCCCATTACCTACCCCCTTATTTATCGATAGGACCAGAGGTAGCCAATATACGACCCATCCGACGAGGGCGACAATACTGACAAACGACCGCCCGTTACCCCGATTTCCCCATTTCTATTTTCCTCCAGGCTCCTCGGCCCCCAACCAGCCTCGATTACCGCGTCAGCTGTCCGTGCACGTACTATGCACGTACGGTACAGATCTTTACTCGTAAGCTCTGACTACTACAGCTTATGTTATATAACAATTCTTGCGCCAGCTTGAGCCTTCATCACGATTCTTGTTCTTTTATCGACACTTATATTGTACATCTGGATAGTAAAAAGATGCAAGGGCCCTAAAACTCGCTGCGAGGCTCTCTTTCTTTCTGGGTTGGTAGGTAATGCAAGTTCCCGTTGCACTGAATGTTACCTACACTATAGCCACTCCAATAAAATTCATAAACCAAAAGTAATGAGATCCCAAGCCTCGATGTGCCGTGAAGCAGGAAAATAAGAGTTGACATATCATAATTTGAACGCCACAACCGTACCCCGCCCCCTATGAATCAAGTCATGGACGATTTTCGATTCGTTCTCAGTATACAGTACTTTTCTCTTTTAATTCTGGAAAACCTGGAGAATACCTGGTGGATGAGATATTTGATACCTCGGACTCAATCAGCAACTTTACCTTAATCGATGTGATGGCGAATATTCCGGAAACCTCAAAATTGCACTCTAACGAGTCTTTCGGGTCCCCTCCCGACCCCTACCGGATCGTCTTCAATTCTAATGCTAGGGCAAGACTCCATTGGAAGGCCTTCGGCCCGCTCAACACTTCCGTCCAAGTTATGAGCGAAGAAGGCGATTCCCCGGAGCCGTATCAAACCGATTCAGGTTCCTTCCACTCTATTGCTGACGAGCCTCTTACCTGGCCGGCGACACCGTCCGTCACCGTGAGGCAGATGGACTTGCAAGATTGGGCGTTCAATTGGGGGACGGAACACAGCCACCACGACGAAGCGCAATGGGTCGTCGCAGAAAAAGATCATGGCATAGGAGGACTGGAAGTCGCCAGATGTTGCGGCCAAAATCGACCCGCTGCTCACCATCCGGTTACTATCGAAGCGTCGACGCGTCCATACGTAACAATCCATGACTTCGTCACAACTATCCATGAGTGGCTTCAGACGCTACGTGACGACATACTCAGTGCCAAAGGTGTTTCCCATGGAGGATCACTACCCTCGGATACACCCCTGTTTGTCCATCGATCAAGTCTAGACAGACTCTTTTTAGTTGGTGAGGGGTGTTACTGACAAACCTTGAGAAATGGGTGGCTACATTTCAATGGCCAGCAGCTACCAGAGGGTTGTGAGCTTAAAGCAATTATATGAACAAGAAGGTAACTAGACGAGTCGTAGTGACAGTTCGAAAGGTTTTGTGCAATTCTTTCAATCTCCCTCCATAAGAGAATACTACGAAGCTGCCCCGAAAACAGAGTGGCTGCGTATTACACCAAGTCTCGCCCAACCACTACAACGCGACGCAAACCCAATTACGCCTACTCCTGAAGGCTCTTGAAAGCAAAACCCATAGGCGATAGTATCACATCACATCGAAATCAGCGTACGAATACGTGTGCTTGGCATTAGAACATCCTCGGTAGGAGTACGTATGGGTTCTCAACGGTCTGGACTTCAAGGAGCCGCATCAGCGAAAACGTGTCGAACCCAGCACCACGTAACGTTAAACCACTTAGCGACAACCATAAAATGTCGAACGATGCGGGTCGAGATGCAGCCCTCTCTCTATATAGCGTTTCGAGTTAATATATGCAGCCGCTCTGTTTGGGCGCATGCGCATTTTAGCCGCCAAAGCTGGACGTCGATGCATCCCGGGCGGCCCTAAGGCTACGCCAAACTGCGACGTCGCATTCGTGCCTTGCTACATCAACGCGGAGCTTCATGGCACCGTGTTGGTGGATTCGCCATGGGGCTCGAGTAACGTGGCATAGCACCCAACCGAGTCGTTCGGCGATAGCTGTTATAATTACTCGCAAGCCCCCTCGCTATCAAAACCCCGTGACAAATTATAACCGATAACTTCCACAACCGTATCTACTCCCCACCACCACCACCACCATGCGTGTCATCACAGCGCTCCTCGCAATCCCCGCCCTGGCCCTCGCCGCCAGCATCGGTCCCCGCGCGGGCCCCGTGCCGGAAGGGCCGTGGACGGCCGGCGCGTGGCGCACGACCGACGTGATCTTCTTCTTCGGCAACTCCTTCAGCGCCAGCGACGGCAAGTTCTACATCAACAATTCCACCGCGGCCCACTGCCCGGACGACGTCGAGAATGTGGATTGCGCCGACTACCCCGGCACCCGCACCGTGTTCACCGGCGGCAACGGCACCATTTCCCTGGCGGTCGGCGTGCCTGGCGGCCAGCAGGGTGAGGAGGGTTTTCCTTTTTAATTCTTTTTTTTTTTTTTTTTCATAATATAGAGAGACGGAGAGATCGCTCGGAAAATCTAAGATATACTGACCTTCGGCCGTCCAGTGTATGTGGCAGCAGATGGGGCGCTGTCGTTCACGGAGCCGAACTCGAAGGTGCCGGAGGGCGCGGAGACGACGGGGTTCTCGCGGTCGCAAAGCGAGTCGTTCGGGGCGCCCATAGTGCTGGGCCACAACAACAAGTCCTGGCTGCTGTGCCCAATTACCGACGAGGAGGAGCCCCGCGAGCGGACGTACCAGGTCTTCGTGGGGAAAAGCGAGTTGGAAGGGTGCGTTCTCACCGGGGTCAGGACACACACGTCGACGGGAGATGCGTGGGAGTACGTGTAAAGGAAGCTGAGTGGGCTTTGCGATATGCAGCTAGTGGATGTGTGAGCCTACCCAGTAGACACTCGTAGTAGATGGATAATAAAGCAGCGGTATTCATGTATCAGGCGTATCCAGACAGCTTCTCTAGGATAGAGTCGACGTATACCTAAGTCCAACATGTGTGTGTTGGTTGATAGCCATGCCGCTATTCTCATTGTGCCAACCAACGGATAAATAAACACACGAGCCAGTATATGATCTAGTTCGCCAGTCTTTACGATGAACATTATGAGAAATTAAGCCCATAAACTGTGTCGGGTGGAATTGGATTTTAGTATCGAGGGTAAAGGACCGCATCGACGTATTTTGGATTCTATTACTATTAAAGTCGAGCCGATTCTATCTCCTCTGCTTCTTAGATTTGCCGCTTGATCTTTCTCGACCATCTAGCGTGTCGGGCTCAGTTTTCCGCTTCTTGCGTCTCTCCTCGAGCAACTGCTTCATTCCTGGAGTAGCCTTGAACTTGGGGTTCGAAGGATCGATAGCAAACTCATGACTGTCGAAAACGGCCTTGAATCGATCGTCCTTGACATCCATCTCAAAACCCTGCTGAAGCCCACCGTGGTCTTCCACGCCTTTCTTGCCCTTCTTCTTGTGTTTTTTGGATTTAAGCTTCTCTGCGCGTGTGATCTCATTCATATCGAAATGGTCAAGATGCTCAGCAGCCTCATTGGAGTCATCCGCCATAAGTCTCTGCAGCTGGGCTTTTTGTGCGGCATTCTCGGCCGCCTCTGCCTCTTTCGCTTCTCTCCTCTTGCGACGTTCTTCCTTCTTTTCGGAATGCTTTGGCTTCTTAACTGGCTCGTCGGTAGTGAAGAAAGGATCGTCGAAACCAAGATCTTCCTGAGGATCTCCAGGCTCGTCGCCATCCTCCTTGTCAGAGGCCTCGCCTCGTTTTGCCAGCACCTTCTCCTTTTTCCGGGCCTTTCGCTCCCGTTCCTTACGCTTATACTTTTCTAGCGTAGTCTCTTCAGCTTCTGGGTCCTTCTTCTTTTTACCGTCGTCCATCAACGCGGCCGAGAACGTGATTTGCATGTCTCCAACAGGCCCAGATTTCGAGGGTCGGGCCAATGGCTCGGAACTCAGTCCTAGCGCCTCACGAAGTTTCTTAGCTTTTAGCTCTTTTTTCGTCAATTTTGGTTGGTCATCTGCAACCTCGACCTCCTCGACCTCCTCCGCCTCATCGTTATCTTGAACGTCCTCATCCTCGCTGTCGCTTGCTAGATAAGCTCGCAGATCATTGTCCTGAAGCTCTGCGCGGCTGGCGCTGAATGCTCGCTTGATATCTTCTTTTCGAGATGTTTCTTCCGGATGGATGTCCCATGTAAGTTTCACCTTGGAATGCTGTAAGGCGTCAGTTGTGAAATCTGTCGGTTTGTAATCCGTCGAAATGTGATCACACTGGTCCCTTGGTTCGTCATCGAATGTGACATCGTCGGGTACAAACCGCAAATCCATGAAATTCGACGATGCTTGGTATTCTGTACCATCGGTGGCCTGGTAAATCTTCTCTGCTGTAGCCGTGTCGGAGCATTCCATAACAGCGTAGTAGTATCGTAGCCTGTCTAGTTGATACGCTCGGAGCGCATCACCGTCGAAGTCCTGGTCATCGCCTTCCTGGAGAATCTCGTTTTTTATCTTCTCGTCATCATCCTCCTCTTCCTCACTATCATCGTCGGAATCAGCTTCTGAATCATCGTCTTGCGAAGTCGAATCCTTCTTGAAGATCTCCTTCGGGGGGCCTTCTAGCTCTTCTCGTTGCATCCGCTCCTTGCCAAACTCGCTTGGGTAGATTGAAACTCGGTCTATCCGGCCTCCTTTGGGTGCGAAACTAGAGAAAAGCGCCATCAGATCCGCGGATTTGATGTGGTCCCAGTCAAGGTTGACTATGGCTATGCGTTTCGTAACTTCTCCGGTTTCCACGTCCGCTTGGGCGTCACGTAGTCTTTGCATGCTTCCAGAGGTCTCCACCGGGGCCTCCTCGTCCTCTTCCTCTTGGTCGTCCTCGGCATCTGAGTCTGAGTCTGAGTCGGATTCAGATTCGGAGAAGCCACCACCGCGAGCGGGATCGTATTTGGCATTGGCTTTTTGAAGCTCACGCTCGACAACATCATCCTCGTCCACCTCGGCATCTTGGTCCTCTTCCGTTTGGTATATGTTTTGTAAGGCCTTTTTCTTGCTATCTGATTTTAGCTTTCGGCCGTACTTGTCAACTTTTGCGCCGGCGACAAAGTCATCGTCTTTTAGCATGCGGGCAAAGCGCTTATCGATGGTGGTCTTGGTACGATGTTTCGAGGGAAGACGAAAGCGTGGATCGGACTCGAAGTTCGCGAATCGGGAATCGCCCGCAGCAGCCATGGAGGAGGCATCTTGATTTTTGGATTGTTTCTTGGGCATCTTGAGCCAGGTTGCTGCAATTCAGCGACACAAGCTTCGAAGAGGTTCGCGATTGACAATCAAGAATTAATTAATTGATGGTTTGCATGGGAATTTGGGAATTCCGAAGTGGGACAGTTTGAAAAATTTAGTGGGTCAGAGATTTGTCCGGCTTTTTGAAGGCGGTGAAAGTGTCACCGCCTTTGTACTACTTTCTGCACGTTGTACGGATTACATGCATATTACATAAGATGAAGGTATGTACCAAAAGTCACACAGTGTCACACGACTCGTTACCCTCCCTGATTTCTCCTTGAAACATACTCCGCTCCTCACGTCACCGCCAAACGACGCTGCGACGGTCACTGATTGCTTGCATTCCCCCCTTATTTTCTACATCTCCTACAGTGCATAAGATAATGTACGTCTGCCAGTGGGTTAGTGGACTAATGTGGTGGGGGAGGGATGGTGAGGGACAGGATGGACAGACAGCTCGAGCTCGGAGAGAATTAGAGAGAGATGGAGGGGCATCATCGTATCTCATACATGACCTGGCCATGATCTGCTCAATGATACCTTGCGTAGGTCCGGTCCCATAGCAAACCATCCTATCAACTTTGAATTCCCTGTACCACCAGAATTATTATTTCCCTACTATATATGTACATTATTGTCAAGTTAATACGTACATAGGCATTTACTACGCAGTAAAGCGTTTAACCAATGCCCCTGATGTACAAGATAGACCAATCGTGATGTGTCTACTGCCATGCTAACGGGCCTGATGCAAGCCAAGACCTCAGCTCGCAAAGCCGTCAGTGGTCTCTGGTCCCACACCTGGGAACCCGTCATCCCGTCACCCTCCGCCCCTCATAATACTCGTAACATAATTATGGTCTAACACCTGTGATTCGACCCGACCATACAGGTTATTTTGCTGATGCATATGAACATGGCCAGTACTTAAACTTGGAATAGCCTAGTACTTGGTTCTTTGTTTTTGTTTGGTCGTTCCCCATACTTTACGCCTTACCATACAACATATCATAGCTTGTTGTGATATCGTTAAATTCCCATATTCCCAACGCCCTTTTTTCCTTTACTCTAGCTAACGCATCACCTTCAATATGGACTTTTTCCGTAAGGCGGAGGACGCCATACACGAGGTGAAAGAAGCGTTGAAGGGGGATAGGGATCATGAACAAGAACAAGAGCAAGAACGCCCCCACCACAGTAGCGGCGCTACTGAGCAGCAGGAGCAGCAGCAGGTGGTAGACACCAAGAAATACCGCTTCCAGTCTTTTGCGCCTGAGACCTCCGGCTCCGTTAAGTGGTATGTCGACGGGGCATCGTATTTCCATGCTGTATCTCTGGCTCTTGAAGGTATATGACTTTTTTGCACTTAGTTATCGTTAGTTGTGACTGCTAATACCGTATCCAGAGGCCAGAGAGAGCATCTATATCTTGGATTGGTGGTTGAGCCCGGAGCTCTATCTCCGCCGACCCCCTTCGCGCAACGAGCAGTACCGTCTTGACAACATGCTGCGAGCGGCTGCCGAACGAGGCGTTGAGATTCGTGTAATCGTCTACAAGGAGGTTACACAAGCCTTGACTCGTAAGACTTACATTCTAAACTTCATGAAAATACGTTGAACTAACCTATTTTGCCCTCTTTAGTTGATTCTGCGGTAAGAAGGTCCAATGGATCTCCGTACTTTTGCACCCACTAACTTGTCTTATTATTAGCACACCAAGCATGCCCTGGAGGCTTTGCACCCGAACATCAAAGTATTCAGGCACCCGGACCATCTTCCCACTGATCGACAGAAACTTGAAAATGCCTTCTCCGGTTTGTCCTTGGACAGCCTCAGGCTAAACGACTTCAGCCTCGCCAAGACCTCAGGGGATGTGTTGAAAGAGCTCTACGGTTCACTCGGTGACACCGTCCTCTACTGGGCCCATCACGAAAAGCTATGTGTCGTTGATCGACGTATTGCCTTCATGGGCGGTCTCGATATGTGTACGCTGAGGATTCAGTCCTTTAACTATCGAGCCAACGCTAACAGAATATAGGCTTCGGGAGATGGGACACCAACAGTGAGTGGAGTCTAGTGGTGCTCTTAAGATTGTTTAGCTAAGCTCGACGGTAACAGGCCATCCCATTGCCGATGCCCATCCGGGTAATCTGGACGCAATTGTGTTCCCTGGTCAGGATTTCAACAATGCCCGAGTCTATGATTTCGAGGGCGTTGATAACTGGGACCATAATCAGCGTAAGAAGCCAAATCTTATACAAATCTAGCAAGTACCTAACAAGATTGCAGTTGACCGAACTAAGAGCTCGCGAATGGGCTGGTCCGATGTTGCCATCTCCTTGAAAGGACCCATTGTTGGCAGCCTCATCGACCACTTCACAGACCGATGGTATGCTACTGCCCCTACCAAATTCCCAGCAAAACACGGCTAACCAACCAAGGAATTTCATATTCAACGAGAAATACTCCAAGAGAGATGCCGGAAAGTATGAGAAGATACTCATCGGTGGTTCTAACGAACGCTCTCGCGGAGAAGAACATCACGGCTTCATGGATGACTTCCAAGGCCATTTCAATCGAGGCATAAGACGCCTCGTTGGCGAAGGAGACGAAGAAAGCCGAGAAGTTCATCACAACCGCGGTCGTGACAATTATGAACGTTCTGGCGACATCAAGATCCAGCTATGCCGAAGGTAAGTGGCACACACAATTCAATAATTCATCCTGCGGTATCATGCGTACTAATAACATCCAGCTGCTGCGAATGGTCCGGTGGCCACCCTACGGAGCACTCTATTGCCAACGCATACATCAACGCAATTGAGAATGCCCAGCATTTTATTTACATCGAAAACCAGGTAAGCTCCTTACTCACGTCTTCACACAAGCCGCAATATCTAACAGGCGGCAGTTCTTCATCACCGCGACCTCCGACGAGCAGCGTCCGGTAGAGAACAAGATCGGGGCATCCATCGTGTCGCGCATCGTGCGGGCGCACAACAACAACGAGGACTTCCGCGTCATCGTGCTCATGCCGGCAGTCCCCGCCTTCGCCGGCGACCTGAAGTCGGAGGGCGCCCTCGGCACTAGAGCCATCATGGAATTCCAGTACAACTCCATCAACCGCGGCGGCCACAGCATCATCGAGTGCCTGCAGCAGCAGGGCGTCGAGGACTGGCGTCGCTACATCGGCTTCTACAACCTGCGCAGCTACGACCGCATCAACATCTCCTCCACCATGCGCCGCGCCGAAGAGCGGAGCGGCGTGCCTTACGAAGAGGCTCGCCGTGAGCACGACGACAGAGTCGGTGGCTACCCTTACGGCCGCGACAGGGAGGAAGGCGGCTACGACCGCGGCAGAGAGGAGCGTAGCTATGACGATTATGGCCGCAGGGGAGAGGAACGTGGCTATGATAACTACGGCCGCGATCGAGAGGAACGCGGATACGATGGCTACGATCGCGGCAGGGAGGAGCGTGGGTATGACGACTATGACCGCCGCCGACAACAAGGCGGTTACGACGATGACGGCGGCCGCCGGGACGAGAGCGAATACACCGGCATCGGCCACAACTACGAGCGATACCAGGCGGCAGCCTCCAAGGTGGAAGACAGCACGTGGGACACGGTGTCGAGCTGCTACATGGAAGGCGGGCGGGACATCCGCGAGGTTCCGTGGAGCGGAAGCGAGGAGGCAGAGCTGAACGCGTTCGTGTCGGAGGAGCTGTACATCCACAGCAAGGTGCTGATCGCGGACGACCGGCTGGTGATCTGCGGGTCGGCGAACCTGAACGACCGCAGCCAGCTGGGCACGCACGACTCGGAGATCGCCGTGGTGATCGAGGACGCGACGCCGGTCGACAGCACCATGAACGACCGGCCCTTCACGGCCTCGCGCTTCGCCACCTCGCTCCGCCGGCAGCTCTGGCGCAAGCACCTCGGCCTGCTGCCCGACCAGCCCTGGGACCGCCCCGACCAGAACTGGACCCCCGTCGACCGCGACCCGCAGCAGTACGACTGGGGCTCGCCCTCGGACCGCCTGGTCGAGGACCCGGTGAGCGACCGGTTCTGGCGGCTGTGGACGGAGACCGCGCGCACGAACACGGACGCCTTCAGCAAGGTGTTCCACCCGGTGCCGAACGACCGGGTGCGCACGTGGGAGGACTACGAGGACTTCTTCTCGCGGCACTTCATCGTCCCGGGCGGCGACGACAAGGACAAGAAGGAGAAGGACGACGAGGATAGGAACCGCGGCAAGGTCGACTACGGCCACGTCGTGCGCGAGGAGTTCCCCGGCGGCGTCGCCGAGGTCAAGGACTGGCTGAGCCGCATCCGCGGCACCCTCGTCGAGATGCCCCTCGACTTCCTCATCGACGTCGAGGACATGGCCAAGGAGGGGCTCAGCTTCAACACGTTCACGGATGAGATCTATACTTGAAGTCGATGTCGGTGGACTAGCTGCGTTCCTACCTACCCACCTGGAAGGCAAAGGGGTGTGTATGGTGAAGCGAAAAGTTACAGTGCCGGTATAAAACAGGGTGGCCGTTTAGGTAACCCTTGGTGTCTACTGGCGGCAGCTACATGCAGCCTACAAACTAAGTGAATAAATGAATCAATCAAGAACCATGTGACACGCTATAGATTGTTGTGCCTAAGCTCGAATTCTGGTGTCTATGTGAATTGTAGATGACCTCTCGCAGCTGGCATCCTGGTCAGGTTTTTATAGCCTTGTACGGAGAATTCTACACAGGTATTGGCATTGACACCGAGATACACGTTTTAGACTCCGGTCTCAGTTCAGCAACACTCGTCCAACACGAATGTGGAAATAATCATATCCCATAACTCTATTGTATAGCGTCTATGTGGGAAGGTAGTTCAATAAGGAGTTAGGACGACGGAATATTCATAGTAAGGGGATATTATTATGACGATGCTCTACTCCTCCGCGGACACGTGAGAAAAGAGCCCCGGCTTGGTATAACCATACGCTCTTTTTCCCATCCTTGACGGCTTTTTACCCTCCCCTCCGTTTCGTTTCGTTCCCGTAGTGCCAAGTTTCGTGCCGCGGCGTAAGCTTTCTTATCTGTGATATAAACGTGTCTGTAACCAAGACACCGAAAAATCTAGAAAAAGGTCGACAATGGAGGATTGTATGGGTGGGTATGTGTGCAGAGCGTAAGGAACACAAGAGAGTATTATACAGAAACTCCCGCTGGATGACATCAACTCCAGTAACCCATGGCTTCCCAATGCCGATGCTGTTAAGTCTTATTTTCCCCTGCTCAAGAATCATTTCTTCAATCCTTCTTTCCATTGGCGGTGTTGCCGAGGAGGCCCTCCTTGATCTCTTTGATAGGGAGGTTGTCTTCTAGGCGGAAGTTGCCACGATTTCTCCGGATGCGACCTCGGAACCAAGACGCACAGCCCAGGGCAAGTCCTGCCACACAACCGAAAGAGAGGTAGGGGTGGTCAGAAAAAGTGACGCGAATATCGAAGAAAATCTTTTCGAAGCTCGAAATCGTGAGCTTAGGCTTGATTAGGGGAGGAGAGACCGTGACTTTCGAGATGGTCTCCAAGATCGACACTCGCGAAGGGACGATGGGGCTACCGGTGATGGTCATATCCCAGTATCGTCGGTTCTATACCTATGTCAGTAATCTGCGACCAAGGAATATCGATTTCTCGAACTCACATCTTCGTCGTTAATAATCACTCGTTCGCCTTCCTTGATATCAATTCCATAGGTAGTGCGAATCCATCGCTGCCAAAAGATGCCGTCAACCCAGGCAAAGGTAACCTCTTTACGATCAGACATATCCATGCTAATGCGTATGCTTTTGGCAGCTCGCAAGGCTCGCTGGTCGTTGCGATCTTCCGCCTCCTCGAGGCGAAGCTGTTTGGCATCCCGAAGATTCTCTCGCTCGAGCTGGAACAACTGAATTTGTTTGTCCATCCACTCATTCGCGGCACGCTTCATCTCCCGCTTCGCGCTTAGGAAAGTCTCCTGGTCTTCGCGGTTGAGAATTCCTAGGACAACAATCTTGCCGTCCATGATTTCGCGAGCATTGGAAGCAGTGAGCTCTGGAACAATCGGCAGCCAGACGGACTTCATCCAAGTCAGCACCTTGTGGGTATCACGCATTTCTCCGGGTGTCAGGGGCGTGTAGTATGTAGGCCGTCCTTCTCGAGAGACGAGCAACCTGGGCCAAGTCGTAATCTTAAACCTGTCATAGAGTTTGGGATCCTTGGTCTTGACAAGCTTAGCATGTCCGATGAGGCTAAGAGGTAGCCTCTCGAGGGCCATGAAGTCCTCGGTGGCCGTCGCATGGTCGTAGAAGTAAACAAAGATGACGTCCTCCTTCTCCTCGAGGGCACTGAAAGAAGCGGCGTCCACATCCTGGATACCAGCACAGATGTCGAGAGCCTTTTCGGCGTATTGAACAAAATCGCCGAGGCCACGAAGGCCGTTGTACTCGACACGTTCACCTCCCTTAAAGAAAAGGACAGTAGGATAGCCTTTGAGGTGGACATCTTTGCACAGCCTGGATTCTGCGTCACAGTTGACTTCTCCAACGTTGAGCCTGCCCTTCATCTCCTTGGCCAACTGCTGCCAGTTGGAGGCCATGGCTTGACAGTGGTGACACCAAGGAGCGTAGAATTTGATGAACCATGGTTCTTGGGTCATAGTCACCAAAGTCTGGAAGCTTTCGGCCGTTAAGGAGACAGAGATTCCCTGCTCGTTGGGGGTCTTGGCGGGCTTGGATGATTTCGCCTTTTCCACCTCTTGAGGCTTGTTCTGCGTTGCAGGCGTAGCATCATTCTTCTCGCCTTTCGCTGAACTTTGGCCCTTCTCAACAACCTCCGCATCCGACGACGGATCAGGCAAAGTGGTCGCACCAGGTTCAGGGAGCATAAGCTTGGTAGGACGAGTGCCAGGCTTCTCTTTTTCTAGCGCATTTTCGATCATCTCCGAGACGACACTCATCTTCTTACCGCCTTTAACGGTATCGATGACATTGCCGTCCTTGTAGAGCAGGGTTGAAGGGTACGACACGATGTCATGCTTTGAGCACAAATCACCGTAAGCGATGCAGTTGAGT
Source organism: Hypoxylon rickii (assembly GCA_902806535.1). Taxonomy (NCBI): domain Eukaryota; kingdom Fungi; phylum Ascomycota; class Sordariomycetes; order Xylariales; family Hypoxylaceae; genus Hypoxylon; species Hypoxylon rickii. Next base: position 2,992,239 of record CADCWY010000003.1, read on the forward strand.
TCGGCGAATCGAATATCATAATACTTTGCGAAAGACGGGGTGGAGCCTGACAACTCCTTGTCGACCGGCGCATCAGAAGTGTAATAATATTCGTACAAGGTCTGGTATGTAGGGGCAAAATCTATGCAATGAGGGCAGTACGGGCTATGGATATCATTAGTTCTAGGTACGAGATGCTTTCGGAGATAGTAGACGCAAATAACATCGATGGCATCTTGCTGATCTAGTGGACCGAGGCTTACCTATAGTATTTGACGACCAGGAACTTGGAGAGCTGAATCTCCTTATCGAAGTTGTCGGTAGTTAATTCGAGTATTGGTGGTACTCTCTTGCTATTAAAGTATGTATTTTCTCTGTCTGGGTTGTCATATGTTTCCGAACCAACGGCTTGCGCACTCCCAAGAGCGGCAGCGCTGAGAAACAGCGCGAGAGAGGCGAGCCTCATGGCTGACGGTGTGCGATCTGTTGTCGCAGACGAATAACGAACGTGTTGATGATAAAACCACCAATAAGAATGGAGCACGGGATTCGGCGTAGGAAAATCGAGGCCGTGCTGTCAATTAGATAGGGTTGATCGTTTATCGACTTTGGACAAGGTCGCGACGGCGACTGGACGCAATATGGCGAGGGCTAGGAAGACTGGCGGGAACCTTCTCCAAACTAATCTCAGGGAAAGGGGGCGAAGCCGAGTCGGAGTCGCGTCACCGGCTGTATTGCATTCGGAATATGTTCAACGGAAGAAGAACGGAAAAGAGAAAAACATCAGAAAAGAAAAAAAGGGAAGAAGCAGATGTATGGAGTCTGCACAATTAAAAAAAAAAGAGCCCAACCGGAGAGCAAAAAAAAAAGATTCAAAGAGGCTCAAGTTTTTGCTAATAGAGGTTCTGTATCACTGGTTGTACGTTTAGGATAATAAAAAATGGCACGTAGGTCAGAAAAAGGATGTGAAATATGGGACTTGGACTCTATTCACCCTCTGCCTTCGCCTTCGCCTTTGCCTTCGCCCTACTATGTACACTCTTTTTTTTCCAAAACCCCAGGGAAGGACGTGCACCGCCTCTCACTTGGACACTAATGCCTTTTTTGGTGCAGTGCAGCGGTTTTTCTTAGTTGGCGTACCTAGCTTGCAAGGTTGGAGATAAAGTACAAATTGGTATCTGTGGCCTGCATATCCATTGATTGCTTAGGTGATATATGTGGTGTAAGCACAAAGCTACATTACAGTACTTCTCCACCCTAGGCAGCACAGTATAGGGGACCCCATCACCCTGTATCAATATCAACTGAATGGGTGCTCATGTGTAGGTAGGTACCTAGGTACCTATGTACTAGGTCTTCTCACAAACCCCTTACAGTAGCCAAGAAGTCTACCTGCTGTACTCAAGCCACTCCAGGTAAACTGTGGCTAATGCTGCAAGCTGCAAGGTGGTCTTCAATCTCCAAATGTCACTTCGTATTTGCCAATCGAACCGAATCCATTAAAATCTGTTGTGTTATGCGCAAAACCGAAACGAGTTGACGATGGTGGCGATCCGTCGGATGCCAAGATGCGCCATCACGTCGCTGACCACGAAATGTCAAACAACAGAACAACCGTCCGCGTCAGCCCTGTGGACTCTCCTTGTACTCGCAGGTAAACCGGAGAATGAGGAACTTGGAACCTTGGAAGTGCCCATTCCGGCTGTCTGATTGACTGGCAATTTCATTCGTTCGTAGCAAATTGTCGGATTTATGCATATTGTTGATAAACCGAGATTATGTACGTAAATACTATGTAGATAAATACTAAGTAGGTACCTAGGTAGGTAGGTAGACTTAGGTATGATAACAGCACGATAATTAGAAGATATCCACAGCTGGAGGAAATGGATGCACATTACGAATCTGTAGCTCTTGAGATCTTCAAATTGGAAGTTCCCAAAGTTCCAAGTTTGTTGCATCACCCCATAACCTATCAGCCTGTGAGCTCCTCCTTCGACCTGCGCATCACTCGGCTCTTATCTTGATCTCCATGGATCTTGTGCATCTTACCTCTCGCTTCCCACACCTTACATGCCAGATGCGACATGTGGGTAGGAGGTACAGATGCGATCCATCAAGCATCCCTAGAAAGGTTCAAAATACCACTCATCTCCGATCAGCTCATAAATTCTCCGTCATGGCGGAGCCTCCTACCAAACGCCGTCGCGTAGGTGACACCGACGAGGACCATACGCTTGAGAAGTCTAGCACCCTTCCAAAAACGCTTTTCAGTCCTATCAGCCCTCCGGGGAAAAGGGGACCCCGCGAGCGTGAACTGATCCCTTCGCCCATCCATCTTACAAGGATCAAAGACCTCCCGGAAGAGTCCAACGTCGAAACCGTGTCACTTCACGATCTTCTTGGAGACCCACTTATCGCCGAGTGCTGGAGCTTCAATTTTTTGCATGACATCAGGTTCTTTATGGAACATTTCCACCCCGATACAAGGTCTGTCGTCAAAGTCAACATCATCCACGGTTTCTGGAGGGAAGGAGATCCCGATAGGGTGGCAATAGAGGTAAGATTATTCTCCCTACTAGAGCTGTGCGATTGTTGCCAGTTCAATTCAATCTACACTTGGTACATGAGCTCCTATGAGACATTGCAGGAAAGTATGATCTGTGGAAGTTATATGATATACCGTCCATATCTATTCGTCCATTTTGACGCAAAATAAATCATTATTCCTCGTGTTACATCCGTTCACATCCTGACGGGATCCGCTGGTGCTGATGTTCGACGTAGGAACGAGCTTCTCAATATAGCAATGTCACCCTTCATGCGGCCCTCGCGGATAAGTTCGGTGTGCATCACTCCAAGATGCTCATATTGTTCAGACACGATGATACGGCCCAAGTCATCATACACACCGCAAACATGATCTCTAAGGACTGGACGAACATGACAAATGGAGTCTGGAAAACGCCGCTACTTCCTCGTCTAAGGGCTCAAGAGACTCCCTTTGAAACGAACAGGGAGTTCGGCAGTGGTTCGAGATTCAAAGAAGACCTCCTAAACTACCTCCGAGCTTACAAGACAGGGTGCAAGCCCGTAGTGAACGAACTTAGGAAGTACGACTTCTCGGCTGTAAGAGGGGCGCTGATCGCCAGTGTGCCCGGAAACCACGACGTGGACAATATTCTAGAACGCACACCCTGGGGTTGGGCCGCCCTAAAGCACATTCTCTATTCCATCCCCGCCCAGGCTGGGAAGTCGGACATTGTGGCACAGATATCTTCTGTGGGAACCTTGGGTCCGAAAGATACTTGGTTAAGACAGACTCTATTCGATGCGTTAAAACAATCAGCGACATCTGGTGCACCGAAACCCGAGTTCAAGATCATTTTTCCCTCCCCGGACGAAATAAGACGTTCCCTGGACGGCTACAATTCTGGTGCCTCTATACGTATGAAGACCGAGCGGAATGTACATCAGAAGCAACTCCGATACATGACGCATCTGCTCTACCACTGGGCAAACGATACTGAGAAGGGAATTAGTAAGTAACTACCTACTTGATCTGATTCTCGTCTTCAACCCCTACTTTAAACCTATCGCTTAGCTAACCCCGGCCAGCCGAAAAAGGAATAACCGGAGACAGCGGCCGTCAGCTCGCGGCGCCGCACTCAAAAACGTACATCCGATACAGCAACGACAAGAAGTCGATCGACTGGGCCCTGCTGACGTCGGCCAACATGTCCGTGCAGGCCTGGGGCCGGGACAGCGGCTCGGCGGGCAAGATCCGCATCGCTTCCTTCGAGCTCGGCGTCTTAGTCTGGCCGAAGCTGTTCGCGGACAACGCGAGGATGGTGCCCACCTTCGGGACCAACACGCCCGCGGATGACGCTGTCGAGGGAGACGGCCCGCTTGTCGGCTGGAGAATCCCCTATAGTCTCCCTCTGCGGAAATACGCGCCTGGTGAAGTCCCGTGGATTGCCACGGAAAAATACCTGCAACTGGACCGGTTTTTCCGGACATGGAACTAGACTACGAAAGGAGGTTTTAGGCTCGTAGAGATATCTATAAAAAAAAATCGCTTCTAAATTATCTGCTCGTAGCCATTGATCGGGAGTGCCGGACTACGTATATCGAAGTACTGGGTACAACGTATATCCAATCAATGAGTGGGAATAGGGGCTGTAACTACATCCCAAAATTCAAAATCAAGTCCTACGCACTAAACCCGTCAAAATTGATTCAAGTGAATATATCTATAGATTAGTCTATCACCTGCTATAAACGAACCGGCAGCGTCGCATTGCTCATAGATATAAACACGCCCATCCGCACTCCTCACCAGTGAACCCCCTCGTCGCTATGGAGGAAGGAGAGATGACGCAGCAAGTGAGCAAGTAGCAAGGGGCGCCTAAGAGCTCTTGACGGCCTCGGGCTCCTTGTTGGCGTCGAAGCCGAACTTCTCCTTCAGCTCCTCGACCTTCTTGACGTAGCGGTCCTGGGCCGCCTCGGCGGTCACGCCCTCGTCGACCAGCTTCTGCCAGGCGTTGTACTTGTACTTGGACTACGGGGCCGGGTGAGCAGGTAAGCCTAGGTGGTGGCCGCCCGCGCGCAAAAGGGGGTGGGTGGATGGTGGTGCGCGCGCGGAGCTTGGGGAGAGGAGAGGAGAATGAGACAGGGTCCTTTTGCGTACCTTCAAGTCAAAGACGCCGGGCTTCTCGGCCTTGCTGAAGTCCTCGCCGTTGCCTACCTTGAACAGAGCTGCCTCGTTGTTAGTCGTATCGTCAAAATGGCTTTCCCCCCATCTTAGGAAAGGCCGAGGATCGTAGATGGCGATCACATCAGGCGGAGGTGGTCTACGTATCCGGCAGGAGAGAGGGAGGAGTGAAGGAGAGAGAAGGGGTACCGTAGAGCTCGAGGAGGTCATCGTTGGTGGGCTTGGAGGTGAGCTTCTTGGACTCCTCCTGAGCTTTGGCGAAAGCAGGGCTGATGTCGACCATGTTGGCGAGTTTGGTTTGTTGGTTCTTTTGTTGGTTCGGAAATTGGATAGCTGATTCTCGTGTAAGTGATGTTGCTCCTGATCTCTCGAGCTTATGCAAAGACCAAATGTTGCTCTTTGAGATTGCTACCTACCTAGACGGGAAAACTTTGAAGTGTCTTGGTGAAGCCTTAAGATTAGATGCGAGATGTTACTATGGTATTGAAAGTAGAAAGGTAAAGAGGTACGTGGTACGTAGCACGTATGTAGATGTAGATGTAGTTGTGGATGTAGATGTTGAGACGAATCCAAGGTTTGGCGGGGTAGCACGTCAAGCCCGAGACTCAACTTTCGTCATGCGTTCGTTGAGCGCGCGGGGTGATTCTCAGCGTATCTAGTATCACCTTCTTTTATTGGTTGCATTGCTCTCAGGGACCCACGGTGGCTGACCGTCGCGTCCGCATCCTCGGAAAAGAGCGATGAAAGCCGGTGTAAATATGTACCGTCCTCCGAAGCTCTGCTTTCTGGTCAGATCTTTGTGAATCCATCTATCGGTTCACTTGCTCTATCGGTGTTGGTGTTGGTGATGTCAAGTCATGAACATTGATATTTGTCCTTTTATTTCGTTACGAGGTGACCATTATGCCTCGGCCTAATAACAATAAACGACTGACTTTTTCTTTAATGACAAGAGTAATGACGGAAAGTAGGATCTGGTTCCTGGTTGATTCACCATCCAGCATTGGATGATTGAATATCTAATAGGCACCAATGCTACCAACAGCCACACAGCCGCGATTTGCTGGATTTGCCCTCTGGTCTGAATGTGGAAGTCGTCAAGCTGTCGCATGGTGCCAAGTCAGCATGCCCACGATCTCATGCGGACGCATTCCTTCAGCTTCGACCGGTATAGAATGCTGCTCATCTGAACACTGGTCTCTTATAGTATTTAACGAGGGATACACTTGCTAATGCAAAAAGACCCTGCAACCAAATCTAGGTATATTTTTAGAGTCTGTAAGGCTGTCGAATAACCAGTGAAAATGGGTTGCTGCTTGTCCACGTCGAGCCAATGACTCACGTCGTCTTTGCTACTGTGTATTTCACAAGCCTCCCCAAGCCTCGTCTCCATTTCCCCTCGGGACCGAGCTTGTTCCTTTATACTGAATAACATCGATGCTATGCATGTGAATGGCGACTTCGGCAACTAACCGCTTCTAGAACAAGGACGAGAATTGTGTCCGTCTAGGTACGCAATCCAGAGTCGTTAGAAACCAGATCATGGATGGATTATCAAATGTAGAAGGTTGAAGTCGGGGCGGCTTACAACTCACAAGTCAACAACCCCTGACACAATCTGAGAATTAGTCATCTCTTTGGCCAGATTATTCATCTTGGCGCTGTCGATGAGGTGCTTTAGTCATTTAGCTAACCTCACTTACTTGCCTACACAGTAGTAGGAATCTACACGGTCTAGGCTCTATGGAGCTTAGGTACGACAATTTTGGGGAACTACCGTTCGGACGACCGCCGGACGGCATGTCCATGTTCATGTCCATGGATGGATCTACAACAGCACCAGCAACAGCAACAGCAACAGCAACAGGGGGTTTGATACGCCTCCCAAATGTGACACAACTTCCAATGGCTTGCTGGTTGCCATGGAACTTCCTTTAGCTTTGGACCCTTTAGACCACTAGCTAAGACCCGCGTTGCCCGAGATACTGACAAATTAAAGCATCAACTAGGTGCACACGTAGGTCCAGGTCTGGGTTGCTACATACGTAGGTACGTAGTAGCAGCAGGCATTGTTCATCGTGTCAATAATCAGATGACTAATGGCATTCGTCTCGAGTCTCTTCCTTTGAGGGTTAGGTCATCGAACTTGATGATGTCCAAGCACTTGATTTCCAGCTTTACTTGCTCCCTACTCCCTATTCCCTACTCCTCCCAGCTCCCCTACTCCTTGTTTTTCGAGCCAGCCCTGGAACCCTAGAGCCCTGGAGCCCTGAAGATTCAAGCTTGGACCCGGCATTAGTGGGGTCCCTCCGTTTTGAGGCGCAGGTAAAAGGTACTTGAAGTTTATTTGTTCAGGGTCCGTTCCTCCCTGTTGTGACATCCATTGATGGAGAGCGTGGAGAGCATTTACGTATAAAACCACCACTGCCCTCGAGCTTCCGTCCACCTGAAGTTTTAAAGGACTGTTTCCTTCGTGGATATATATTTATATGTCAATACTTGATATCACTTAGTATCATTCAACCCCTTAAGACGTCCATCTCTTATTCATTGTTACCACCTTCGGAGTTCGTTCTCTCTAACCCTCCCCATCACTACCGAAACATCACCTCGAGCTACGTAAGCACCGGACTTCGCCAGCAACAATGGCCAAGACAATCGTGGTGCTGGGTGGCGCTTATGCGGGCGTATCCGTCGCACACAGACTCTTAAAATATACGAAACCTCACGTGAAGGACTTGAAAGTTATTCTTGTTTCCAAGGTAAGAACATCCAGAATTCCGCAGGTTGGGAATGTAAGGCGAAGATGAGGTTGGCAGCAATACGACGCTGGGATTCTATAGGGGAGAGAGATCACACAATTGGATCCTACCTTGTGATACCACGCGCGGTAACATCCTACATCAGACGTCCCCGCATATCCACATGGTTTCAGCCAGGACGGGAAGCGCATTTTTCTCCAAAGGGCATGAATCGGCAAGAGACGTGACACTAACACTCGTCGCAGAACAGCCATTTCTTCTGGAACCTCGCCTCCGTGCGTGCCATTGTCCCAGGCGTTTTGAAGGAAGAGCAGTACAGCCAACCTATTGAGAAAGGGTTCGCCAAGTACCCCGCGGATTCGTTTGAGTTCATCGTCGGCGGCGCTGAGCACGTCGATACCGCCGACAAGACCGTCAAGGTATCGACGCAGGATGGCGGCGAGCGCGTGCTCAACTACGACCACCTTGTGCTGGCCACGGGCACCCGTGCCGTCGACAACTCGGTGCCGTGGAAGAGCAACGGCACGTACGAGGAGGTGTCGGCTGTCTTGGCGAAGATCCAGGGCCAAGTGAAGTCGGCCAAGCACATCGTGGTAGCGGGCGCAGGCGCGACGGGCGTCGAGGCCGCCGCCGAGCTGGCCTTCGAGTACGGCAAGGAAAAGGAGGTCGTGCTGCTGTCGGGTGACGCCGAGCTCCTGGGCGGTGACACGCTGGCCTCCAACGTGGCGGGCGAGCTCAAGAAGCTGGGCGTCCAAGTCCGCAAGTCAGCGCGCGTCGAAAACGCCCAGGAGACGGCTGACGGCAAGACTGAGGTCCGCCTCAAGAATGGCGAAACCATTGTTACCGACCTGTACCTGCCCACCATGGGCATGGCACCCAACACCGAGTACCTCCCTGCTGACCTGCTGACGGACAAGAAGTTCGTCGACGTCGACGAGTTCTACCGCGCCAAGGGCACCAATGACGTCTGGGCCGCTGGTGACATCGTGTGGAAGCCGCGCGGCAGCTTCGTGCTCTCGGATAAGCAGGTGAGTCTTTTCTTGTCTTCTCCACTCCCCCCTTTCCGGCGTGATATATCCTTGCTTTTGGCCTGCGCACGTGGCTAACGAAGACCGACCAAATAGGCTGCCGGAGTCGCCAAGAACATTGACCTCGTCCTCAAGGGCAAGGCACCGACGCCCGTCAAGACGCTGCCGATGGACGTCCTGATGGTGGCGACGGGACGAAGCCGCGGAGCGGGCCGTATGGGCTCCGTCAAGGTCTTCTCGCTCATGGTGTACCTGATCAAGGGAAAGACGCTCGGCATACAGTCCCTCCCCGGATACGTCGACGGCAGCGCCTTCTAGGTGGCTTTTGGCCTTGGGCGTTGTGTGGGCCATCTTTGCTTTGTCGAGTATCTGTTAGTAGACCTGTGATGGACGCTACGTGTTTCTGGGTGACGGCAAAACAGAGTATCAGCCGAGGGAGCAGAGAAATGAGGTGTCGGTAACCACTTCTGCGTTGGGAGGCGATGCTGGGGATGACATGGAATGGATGGTAATTGACGATGACAAGGGGCGAGGCGAGACTGCGTAATGTGTACCTTAAGATACCCCCTGCCCCCCTAACCCTTAATGATGGATCGGTTCTCGACGATAGCGTTTATTGTTATAGAGAATAGACGGCATGTCTTGTGACGTATTAAGTTTATATCTGATGTTTTTGTTGCTGCTCCTTGTCACACCCACCACCACCACGACGATGGAGGGATTGTGATTTCACTTTAGATCTAACTGGGGGCATATGGTATGATATCCGCATGTGCCAATTCAAAGTAGATCTACGCTGGAGGTCTGGTGGTACATTACATTTGTATTTGCATCTGTCTTCGCACTCCCGTTGAATCACAGACTGGGGTAGCTTGCTATCCATCCGCCCGTGCATACATCCGCCTATTTGTTTGTTTGTCTGTCTCTGCCCGTCCGTCCACTCGCCTTAGCCGGATTATGGAGACCATCCGCTTCGATCCCGCAAGGCCTCCGTATCGCCTTGATTGTGACTTTCTTCTTCCCTCTGTCTGTCTGCCTCCCCACCACCCGTCTCTTCACCCCTTCGTCCCCTAGTCACCACGACACAAACCACCACCCTCCCCTTATCTCCCCGCCTTCTCATCCTCCACCTCCCTCCGCAGCTGCTCCAGCACCTGCATGCGGCCCGCCAGATGCGTCTCCAAGCCATCGACCTGCTCCTTCACCGTCTGGAGGTCATCCGCAACACCGCGCAGCCCGCTGCCCGTCTGGGCCTTCCCGGAGCCCTCCTCGAGCTCGCGCAGCTCGCGGCGCTTGTAGTCGAGCAGCTGCTCGAGCTCGCGCTTGACCAGTGCAGGCTTGGTGTCTCTTTTGGCGCCGCCGCGGCGCGCCGTGGCCTGGGCCTCGACCTTGGCCATGCGGTCCTCGATGTCCTGGAGCTGCTTCTTCAGGCGGACCTCCTCCCACTGGTCGTCGGACTGGGCGCTCGAGAAGTCGGTGCCGGTGGCCTTGAAGCCGCCGCGGCCGAGGCGCGTCAGGTACTGGTCGCCGAACTTGGCCTTGCGGCCGGTGGCGGTGGCGTCGTCCGCCTTGGCGGCCCAGCGCGACGCCGCCGGGTTGTTGCGGGCCGAGTCCACCTGGTAGTCGATCTGGTTGCGCTCGAACGAGGCCCGCAGCGACGCCGGCACCGCCCGCGGGATCCGGTACCCTTCGTGCCGCCCGTTGAGGATGTGCAGGAACGCCAGGCACGCGTCTTTGTTGATCGTACTCGCCGCTGACGGGTTGACTAGGTTCCACGCCGAGCGGATGTCGGTGTCGGGGACGTCGAGGGATTCGTAGAGGTCGGAGAGCGCATTGACTGGGTTTCGTGCCTTGGTTAGTGTTTCCCCTTGCTTTTACATGCTCTAGCTTGTATGGAAGGGAAAGGAGGCTCACATGATATCTCCCCTCGCATGTCTCGGTTCTCCTGGTATATGGACTCGTACTTGGTTTTGTCTTGCGGGTTCATATACCAGTCGAAGCCATCCTTCAGGCCCGGGGTATCCGAGTCGTCGTCAACCTGTTCGAATTGGACTTGCTTACCCGTGAGGGCGCGGGTCGCTTGGACAAGATGTGCTTTGGATTCGGGTACGAGCCAGTCGGGGAGTGTTGTAGGTACTTCGGCATATTCCTGTTACGATTCCCAAGCCATGATTTAGTCTCTAGCTTCACATTGCTTCTCCCCTTACAAGACTATGTAGGGAACAGAAGTTGAGATGGGCGACATAGACTTACGCCATTAACTATGTCAAAGATGATGCGCATGGCAACGCAAAACTCCTCAAAGTCTAAGTTTCCATCGTTGTCGACATCGGCCACATCCCAGACGCGCTCCAATTGGTCATCTCGTAAGCCGCTGTTCTTGAGCAGCGGTGCGGCCTGCTCGCCGGTCAGGTACTTGCCGCCATTGGTGCGTGTCGAGAAGATGTTCCAGTACGTCTCAATCTCCTGAGCTTCGATGCGAGGTGCCATTGCGAGGCGAGGCCCTGCCCTGCCGGGTCTCTGCTATCAGGGGCTTCTAAGGGGTTGTGTAATTGTGTGGTTCTCGGGCAGTGGATGATGTGTGTCGGTCTTCGGGCCTAACTCGTTCTAATCGCAGATGCTGGTTCGAAGCTTGAATTGGTAGACGTTTCACGTCTGCTGTGCTTCGATTCAAATCGTCTCAGTTCGCTAAGAGGTACAAGATATGAGATATGAGATATGCGTATGAGGTATGAGGTAACATTGAACTGTTTGCAGCTTCATAGTATCAGTGATAATGGATAATGCTACCTTTACGACTCGGGAGAGGGAGAATAGGTGATTTACAGGGAACATGCAACTAACCGTGCGCTGGGGCGCATCATGTGGGTCCAGCCTTGGTCACCAATTTCGAGCTCAGGTGCGAATTCGAATTACTGGGGTCGCGTCAGCTGTGGCTCAGCTACACCAGCTATACTACGATTTAAAAGGGGAATCTATTGATATACTACATACCTACTAGGTAGTAGGTACCTACATACATAAGAAGGGAATATCAAGTCACGTTTAAAAACCGTGCCACAGACACAATCAATATCAAGGATCAATCATTATTATCATCATGCCTCCTGAATACTACCTAGTATACTTTCTAAGTAGGTACCCAGCCGTCAGCCAATAATTACATCTATGATACGTAGGTGGGGTGGTAGTAGGTATTGATTCATTAATGATATCCACGGATATCATACCGGATGACGGACCTTTGTTAGCGGCTTCTTGATGCTATACACAGCTACTGCTGCGCCTCCTTACCGTCAACTGATGGAATCATTACCTTTTCCAGCGCCATGCCACTTTCTGTTCAACTAATACACTCCTATTCCCCTACCCCTATTGTCGTTTTCCACTGGGTATGACCTTAGGAAACCTTTTCCACCATTGGATTCAAAGTTGGTAAAAATACCTAGGGTATCATGTAATCACTGTTGCCGTGCTTGCCCCGGTAGGAGTTTCATTACCGGGTGTACCTTGCTGCGCTTTCTCTATGAAGCCAGGTCGCCATCGTTGTAGGTATTTAGCCGCCATGGGCCTCGCATCTTCGTAATCTGTCCAGATGTCCTGGATGGTATCCAGTGCTAGACCTCGGACCGGGGGGCGCATCACTACCAAGTAGTATAGGGTCGTGAGTGCAAGGTTCACCAAGCTAGGATCCCGACATAAAGCCTTGACTCGGGAGAAGATGGCTGGACTGAGCTCCGGAAGCTCGCTAAGGAACCGCGTCAAGACTTTATCTTGCGAATGGAGGTAAGGGATAAACCCATCCAAGAAGCGTAGTGCCCATTTCTCGTAGTGAACCGGGACCTCGCGGGGAAATGGTGCCGACGATGCTGACTCTTGCTGCACTTTGTCGTTGTACCACTCTTCGCTCAACCATGACACCGCTACCTCGATGCGCTTTCGAAAGTCTTCGAGCACGTACGTAAAGAGCTGCTCCCGAATTACATCGTCCTGTCGGGGAGTTTGTAAAACCATTTTCGTGTCTTCGTCTTCTGTTGTGGTGTCGTCGAGTCCAGCATGTGCCCGGGTTGCCAAGCGAGATATTACCGTCACCCATGAGTCTCGGTCGTACGAGCTGGCTGCCAGTCGGTTGATTCCTGCCTTCTGCTTCTTGACGGCTGGGTCCTCCAGCGTTCTCATCGTGCCGAACACCCGTGCGATAGAACCTTGTCCTACCTTGACGGCTTGTTCCGCGTTCAAAATCGGAGGTGGTGGCAGCCGGAATGTAGGTAATGCAAGCCCGCCTAGCGTGGGCTTTTCCGACTCGCGCGGCTCGTCTGGGGGGGAAGAATCGAGCTTATTTAATATCTGCTCCGTATCCTCTGCGGTATAGTAGTCGGGCTCGTAGTCATCTTCGTCATCTTCCACGTCAAGCGGCGCCGTCTCGGGGTTGATTGGCTCCTTCTGGGCCTCATACAAAGTTGCTAAACGGTCTCGGACGCCCTATGATATGGTGAGACAAGATCCAAGTAGTGCAGCGGGGAATATCATACCTGAACAACCCGTTCCAGCAGCTGAGAATCTATACGGGCAATAGTATTGACGCTGATCCTGGCAGCTATAGGTGCGGGAACGTTCTCGCCGACGTTGAAATGTTTCAACCCCTCGTTGGTGGTGAATGTGAAAATGTCTGCCAAGCTATGGGGGCCTGGCTTCAACGGGGTTATTTCGACCTGAGGGTGGGAGGATACCGTTCCCGTTCGCTGGCGCTTAGCGTCTACTCCATTGGCTTGCTCTACCATTGCTCGCTTACGATTCCCTTCGTCAAATATCTCGGCTCTTGATCGCATAAGCCGTTCGATGTATTGTTGGATTCGACCAGTCTGCGGATTTTGTGGATTACTATAATAGCATTAGCGATATGTGTAGGCCCTCGTGGTGGAAGACCTTACCGTCTGTTGAGATGCAAGAGCAGCATCCGGGTCGTCTTTTCCATCGACTTTACTAGCACTTTCGTCTTGGGCGTCATGGGCGAGTTCGCGAGTTTCAAGGGGTTGAAGTTTAGCACAATGTTGAGAATTCTGTTCGATGTGCCCGGCCTATTACGGATGAGGATGGACAACGTATTTAATGTGGCATCTACGACGAGGGCATCACTGAAAATATTTTTGTTAGCTGGCGGTGCCTCTATGGAGCTCGTTAATATCTCCTACCTGCTGTTGTCTTGCAAAGTTCCAAGCATTCTGTCCAAAAGCGCCTCGGCCTCAGCCTCGAGTTGGGGGGGTTCAAGAACAGGGTGGCCCGGGGGTATCATGGCGAGCGATATCTCGAGTACGTCACCGCGCTATAGGTCGTATCAGTAACAATCCAAAGCATCCAAGTCTAAGGTGTGCATACCTTTGGCTCGGGATTCACATTTGGCGTCTGCGCAAGTACGACCCGTTGGGCAAATTTGATACAGCATATTCGTATGGTAGGGGGGGCGGTATCCCATATTTGTAGTATTCTTGCCTTGATAGCCGTCATTCGTTCCCACGTATGCGTGTCGTATGAATTATTGATACTAGTACCAATTCCAATATCAGCACCATGACTTACAGAACATTGAGAACATTGAGAACATCGTAAATTTCGGGGAGAGTTATCAGGGCCTAGGCGGTGATGGGGTGTGCGCATGAGCGACAGACGAGGCGCATACGATCTACGAGGGGTCTACGATGGGAGTTGGGCGAAACTTACATCCATCTTAAGGCTAGCGGGTATATACTAGCAGAGGCTTGAATGGCACTCCTCAGGACCAGAACATCCTGGTTAGGATCCTCTAGCAGCAACTTGAGGGTCTCGAGAACTACCAGAGACAAAGTCTCCTTCTGACCAAGTGGGATAGCGGGTGTCGCGAAAGCTTCAGCAAGAAACTCGGCACCCCATCGTCGAAATTCGACTTGCGCCGAGGGGCCTATAATAGGGAGAGTGGCTTGAATGACTTGCGTATAGTAGCTGGCATTACCAAGAACTAGTTTACGCGCGCCTTCGAGCTGCTTGATCTGATCCTGAACGGAAAGCTGGGCGGTTGCCATTGTGATTTAACTGCGTTGGTAGGTGCTAGTCTTGGGTGGAAGTCACCAAGAATTAGGATGCGAGGGTTCGCAGCAAACCATGTAGGCCCGCAGGGTTTTGGATGTAAATTAAGTATGGCGAGAGGTCATGAAATAAAAGTGTTTAGGTGGGCGGGATAGTAAGGACAAAGCCTTTGGTGAGGAAAGGTGGTGGTAGTGGTAGTGGTAGTGGTAGTGGTAGTGGTAGTTGTAGTGGTAGTGGTAGTGGTAGTTGTAGTTGTAGTTGTGACGTGCCGTGCCGTGTCGCGTCGTTTTTTGCTCGTGTCTGCCCGGTGATGTCAATTGCTGGATGATCGCCGGGGGTTAGTTAACATCATCTTCTGCACCAAGCCAGTGTGCAGCGTGCAGTTCTTCAGTCCTTGTGTTGGGGTATGTTATTTCGTTGCTATGCCGAGATCACTCGGTAGATAGCTACGTCAAGCGAACTGGGAAAGGACTGATATGTACGTCAAAAGAAAAACAAGATGAAAGAGAGGAACCGGTTTGGAATAAACCAATTGTGGTGACTAGAAAAGAGGAGGAGGTAAAAAGGGTCTCGTCGAAGAACGTGACGGGATTCAAGATTGAAGAAAGCTTTCCCAGGTTGCTTTTGCTTTGCTTTGCTTTGCTTTGCTTTACGTTCATAGCGTTCATAGCGGGCAGAGGAAACAAAGCTTCCACTCCTTTGCGACTCAGCTAGGCTACTGGTAGGTGCTTTGTACCTAAGTACCAACACTGTAGGTCCCTACTATGTAGGATTTTCCGATCATTCGCCGATAAGGTGAGCATCCATCAACTATTCTTACTTGGGTATGGTGCGCAAGCAGGATGGCCGCAGCATCGTCAGATCCCTCTATCGTGATAGGCAATTACAGAGTCTATGCGACTAGAGCTTCAACTTAACCAAATCCTTCATGCATCATCTTTGCTCTTCATAATCCACAATCCATAATCCATAATCCAACTCGTCGCACTCCCATACGCACACCCGCCCACTGGGGCAAGCATTACCAACATGGCTGCTGGGTAAGTCCGCAGACGCACGCGCATCCATATCGTATCGTGCAATATCAGCATATCACAGCATGTCTAAACCACCCCACCACAGATTCGGAAGCTCTTCGTACTACGACAGGCGATACAGACAATCGCCCGCTCTCATCCGAGCACGGCGCCCCTACCTCTTCAAGAATGCCGTGGTCGGCACCGCCATCGCTGCATTCGCCCTCGGCGTTTGTAAGTGCTCTGCCGCCGGACTGAAGGCGACGGTCCCTTCTCCTTGTTAAGTCATATACCAACCATGTATACAGATGCATACACCATCAGCGTCGTCGGACAGGATGAGTTTGAGGATGTGAAGGTCCCGAATGCGGCGAGTCAGTCCGAGAAGAAGTAGAGGAAGAACAAATCGCAACCCTCCGGCGATGCAATACGAGGTGGTATAAGCATGTTCGGGTGTTCACGGCCGGCATCAGGTTTACGAATTTACGGGTTGTGGAACAAGACCACAACAGACGCAACATCAACAGACACTAGCATTGGAGACGTTGTATAAAAAGTCATAATTGAACTTTCTTCTATTGCCTAAGTCGTGGCAGACGGAGTATAAACAAGGTGGTATCGTGGCCTGCATCGGGCCTTCGAAAGGAACGGCAAAAGAACCCCCTTGGAACGCCGGACATGTATGTGTAGGTCTATCGGTGGATAGACTGCCCAGGACAGCCCCTGTCATGTATCATAGAGACGACATCCATCCCCGTTCTCTCTCGCTCTCTTCTTGCTCTACATTGCTTTTGAAGACGACCCTTCTTGTGCCCCGGTTGGCAAAGCCCACTGATCTATCGCAAACCGTGACGCCGAATGCAAAACATCAATACCTATGCACAGGGTATAACGTCCGTATTTCCTACTCCGCATACATATTCAAGCCGACGACAGCATGACGTGGGCATCAATTCTCACTCCTCTCTTCCATTGGACCGCTCATCAGCCACTATGAACCCCACTCCCCTACTCCCCTAAGGATGATTCATCCTCTGCTTAAGATTATTATAAACTGCCAACAGACTGGCCGCTATCGCGTTTCGTCGTTTCTGCCGCCTTCATGCTACGGGCTTTCGTCTGCTCTAATAGACTGGCAACTCGTGCGACTTCAGGCGAATTTGAAGCCTGTCTCGGCGCACTCTTCTGGGTCTTGGCAGGACCATTCGATGGTTGCGATGTTGGCCCGTTAGAAAAGGGATGGGTCTGGTGAGAATGTCGCTTAGATCCCGACTGCGCTTGAGGCTCGTGCTGAGCCGAGAGCTGGCGTTGGAGAAGGTGAGCATTTGACGGGTGGTTAGGGTTCGCCCATGGCGTCTGTTCAATGAACTGCTCTCCTGCGGGGCCAAGGCTTTGCCCGAAGGGGAGGCCCCCATAATCCCCGTAGTTCGGTCTGTGTACCGGCTGCCGAGGCGCTGGCTGCCGATTCCTCTGATGACTCTTAATCAGTAACTGGTAACTGGGTAGGATTTCGATAGATTGTTGAGAACTCACATTGATAGACTCAAAATCATCCTCCAAATCTTGCATAGATGCACCTTTCATCTCCGGCGCAGCAGGCATACCTTCGTATTTAGCTACGCCAGACAAGATAGAAACTTCTTTGTTGTATGCTAGAGCATTTCTAATACGTTGCGATGGGTCTGAAGGGAAACGAAGTCCAAACTCGGGCACGTTGTTGGCTTGTTTACGGCGCTCATGCTGAATGTCGTACCACTGCTGTCCTAGCTCTGCTAGAATCGTTTCCCTCGACTCCCTGATCGACTGGAAGTATTGTGAGTGAATCTGGGCCCTTTTGGCGACAGCCCATCTCTCAAGAGATTCCATATTGAGCTCTAGTTCTCGGTTTGCCACGCGGATTCTCTCGTCCTTTCGGGCCTCTATGCATTGCATCATGGCGAGGTATTCAGGGTGGGTTGGGTGGTCGGATCGCAGCATTGCTTCTTCTCGGTTCAACTGTTCTAATCGTTCCTCGTATAGCCTAAGGCTATGTCAGCCGATTATGAGCTCTTTGGGGGGGGGGGTTGAAGATGACAGACCTGTCTCTGAAAGTCGTGAAACGTTTCTCGATTGCTGTTAACTGCTCGAAAGCAGTTTTCTTCCTTTCGACTGGTGGGATTTGATCAGCGCTGGTCGGCACACTTGAGTGAAACGGTGGTATCATACGTTCTTCTTCGTTTCTATGGGCTGCTTCCGCCTCTTCGTCTACATCGGCCTCGGCTTGCTCATCCTCGCCGGCATGGGCACCATCTTCTTCAGGTCCGGTTGTGCCTTTGGCCTCCTCCGTGGGCTCATCAGTTTCTATGGATTGTTCCGCGGCCTTGAGCTTCTTAGACCCACTGCGCGTTTGCTTTTTGGGTATGACCTCGTGGTCGGAGTGAGTCTCCTGGGTATGCCCCTCGACGTCACCCTCGCCAGTCGGAGCATTGATGGCTTCGTCAGCCGAATGCTCACCACTATTCGTATGCAAGGAGGGATCTTCCTCGTCCGCCATAGGGGTGTCACCATCGGGGTCCTGCCGACCAGGCGTGGGGACCGAACCGGTGCGCTTTTGTTCTTGCTGAGCAGGCTCGGGATTTTCAGCAGGCATAGAGGCCCGTTTTCGCTTCTTGGTAGTCTCAACTTCTTGTGTCGCTGCTTCCACCAGGACATCCAGAACAGGCGATTGACGCTTCTTAGGGGTCTTTGCCGCTCGCACCGGGGGACTGGAAGCTATGGAGGCCTCTTCTTCGGAGAGGGTAGCGTGGTCTTCTTTGCTCTCCCTCGTTCTTGTGGTGTGTCGTCGCGGCTTGCTTGGGGTTCGTTCGAAGGCTTGAACTTCGGTGGACTGGCTAAGGACGACATCCTTGTGACGGGTAGGATTTCGAGGCGTGTCGTAGAGGCGCTCAGTCTCGGCTTCGGTGTCATTCGCGTCAGAGAGGTCGTCAGCAGAGGTGGCGTCCTCGTCGCGATTGTTAGGGGTGGCATCATTGAGGCCATGCAACTCGTCCGGGTCGGCATCTTTGTCTTCGACATCACTTAGCGGGCTTGAGCCGTCGTCGTCGGAGAGCGGTTCGATTGGCGGGGGTGGAATTGCAAGCGGCGCGGGCGCCGTGTCTCCGGTGGCCATGGTGTTGCAATACTGGCTTGTCTTTTGTCTTCGTTGGCTTGAAGTGATGTAGGGCTTTTGGTGGGAGGAAGAATACGCCAAGGAGGAAGAGAGTTGGTAGAAGATGCGGTGGTTATGGTCTTAGTTGTCGTAGAATGGGATTGTCTTGTCAGAGGAATCGAGTTTTCCGAGCTTGAAGAAGGCTAAGTAAATAGTAGAAGGATGGATGGGATGTTGGGTAAAAAGAGTAACTTGAACCTTGAGAAGTGAGGTTATAGTCCAAGGAATTTGAAAAAGGGATTTGTATTACAAAAACGAGTGTCTACTGAGTTGGGTTGCTAAGAAGTTATCGATCGAGTAGGATAGGATAGGAAATAGGTAAATGACCAAATGGGAAAGGGTTTCGCTTTGCGCGCAAGTCTTAGCAACAGCAGCACCGCAACACCGCAGCACTACTACCTACTACCTACTAGTATGTACTAAGTCCCTCTCGCTGGAGCCCTGGAGGTTCGGGTTCAGGTACTGGTACCTATTTGACCTTGTTTGGCACCTTGTTACCTCCAAACTCCAACACCCTTCCCCCCCAAAAATGACCCTAATCACCCAATCGCTACGCACCCGATTCTACCGACCCTAGGTACTAGGTACTGACCCAAGTACTATACCCTCCAGGGCCAACCGTACAGTACCTATAGTACCTAGTACATACGCCATCAACCTGCAAACCCCGATCAAAAGCGCTTATCGATAAAACAACGCGCTCCGGGAAGCGGCCGACGGCTGTTTTAATCCGACACTTGATCAATCTTCCGTTCCAAGGTTCCAAATCCAGAAGAAACCGTTACCTAAGCATGATAAGTTGAGTCTAGTGTGCAGGCACGAGACGCATGCAAAATTTATCTCTAATCCGTTTCAAGAGCGGACATCAGTGTCTGCCGCGGTCTCTGCCGCGCTCCCATCTTTCTTACTAGCACCTACCCTGGAGCTGGCGACTCTCTTATCGCCAAAAGATAAGCAATTACAGTAGTTCCAGAATTTTTTTGTACAACCCGCAAATCAATACACACTCAAATCACCAATGATTACGATCCTTAATTTAAGTCTTCAATCTCTATTCGCATAACCTTATACCCAAAATCCTCTCAATATGGCCAAATCGTAAGTTCATCAGCACAATCCATTGTGCTCAAAGTTCATGTAATAACAACATCCAGGAAGCCTGGTCTGGTCGCTTCGACAAAAGCTATTGACCCCACGCTAGATGCTCTATTCGCAAGCAGTGTAAGTCATGTATCATACAAGCTGGTATATCTATAAACTGACCATCCACAAGGCTGGTCCTGTGCAAGTCCCTGCAAAAACTCGATACTCCGAATTGCTTCCACCAAAAGAAAAGAAGCCCTTACGGAAACAACAAAATGCGGATGAGGGTTCAGCCAGCGACGACGATGACAGCGAAGCAGGCGAAGAGGTCGACGACGAATCATTGAGCGAATTAGATGGAGACATCGATGATATGGAAGAGGAAAACTCTATTCCAGGAGAAGAAGATGAACTATCCGAAAATTCCGAGCCTACAGAAGAACTCCCAACGCCAAAGACGAAGGATCGTAAAAGAAAGCGCAAAGATGAGAACGACGACCTGGAAGACAGATACATGCGCAAGCTGGCAGAAGATGAGGAGAAAGAATTACGATCAGATAAGCGCCGCAAAGGCGAGGCTGGCCAGCCAATAAATGGCGACGCGACGTCGGGGCAGGGAGAAGAGACTGATGGGGACGAGGCTCCCTTAGTTCATGAATCACTACTCGAGAAGACAGACGATCACGCAGATGTCGACCTTGAAAAGGCAAATCGAACCCTTTTCTTAGGAAATATCTCTGTTGAGGCCATATCTTCCTCCAAGGCCAAGAAGCTGCTGATGTCTCACCTTTCGTCCCCGTTGTCAACGCTTGACTCTTCCACTGGACCACACAAGGTTGAATCGATACGATTCCGCTCCACTGCGTACGCCGGGGGCGCCATGCCAAAGCGCGCCGCCTTCATTACGAAGTCTCTGATGTCTGCAACGACAAAGTCTTCTAACGCGTATGCCGTCTATTCGACTTCTCTGGCCGCGCGAACTGCGCTCAAGGCTCTGAACGGCACGGTTGTCCTTGACCGTCATATGCGGGCGGATAGTGTAGCACATCCGACACCGGTGGATAACCGAAGGTGCGTCTTCGTGGGTAACCTTGGCTTCGTGGACGACGAGACCGTTCTCAACACGACCGCCGATGGAGAAACCACCACCAAGAAGCGCACAAAAGTCCCTGCAGATATCGAGGAAGGGCTGTGGCGGACTTTTGGTGAGCAAGCTGGCAAAGTGGAGAGTGTCCGTGTTCCCAGAGATCCCAAAACACGAGTAGGAAAGGGCTTTGCGTATGTGCAGTTCTACGATGCCAACGATGTTGAGTCGGCACTGCTACTGGATGGAAAGAAGTTTCCTCCGATGTTACCACGTGCGCTACGTGTATCTCGTGCTAAAGATCCACGGAAGACGGCCCTTGCCATGGAACGAACTACCAAGGCAAGGCTAGAGGGATCCAATGGCCGCGATAAGAAATCAAAAGGAACAAAGCATATACCGAAAATTACCCCTGAACAGCAATCCTTAGCTGGCAGGGCCGGTAAACTCTTGGGTAGAGCGGCCGCCGCAAGGCAACGACGTGGAGTCAAGGACGAGGGAAGGCCCCGTAAGGAGAGAAAGGAGACAGCAGCTAGCGATGCCTTCAAGACTCCGGAGCAGATCGTCTTCGAGGGTCGCAGGGCTAGTGAGAAGGACGGTAAGCCGAGAGACCTGAAGTTTGGCAAGACCAAGGGCAAGAAGGCAGTGGTCAAGTCCAAGACCAATAATCGAGGCGCCAGGAGAGCGGCGGAATGGAGGAAGAAGGGTGCAAAGTAGAGCAAAAGCTCGTTAACCCTATATTATTGTATACCATCTTTGATGCTTCCTAGCTGGGCATACGTGTAGGGGGTACTATGCGGTTTCGTGATACCCTCAGGTTTGCAGATCCGTCTACATCCGAGCACCTCCACGTGGTGTGCAGCATTTGTAATTGCCTAGGTACACATCAGTTGTGTGTACCTACCACATAGGTACCTACCTAGTATCGAATGAAGAATAATTCAGCCTCAGGACTCTTCCAAAATTACATACCGTGCATTGATGCCTCCGCGGGAAACAAGAGCCTTTGTACCACAACTGCTAGATGCTAGATCCATAGTAGGTTAGGCAATTGCGAATATCGATATTTTAATACCGACGTTGGCGACGAACGTTTGCATGTTTAGATTTGATAGATGCTAACCGTGAAGCTAGTAGGCACGTTCGTTTCGAAACAGGTAAGGTCCCTGTTCCTTCTGGGGCGGTGTGAAGCCGGTTCGACACTGGCAGGCTGGTTTGCTTTTTTTTTTTTTTTTTGGCTGCAGGGTAAAATGTCGTGTCGTCTTCTACCGTTGATGGCGTACCTTATCAAGAAGTGGTGGTGCCTCGGTACGATGAGACCCAAGTGCCTAGTAGATCTCACCGCAACTGTGGCACAAAGCTGCCTATGAATACAAGCACTGAGATTGATCAATCCATTCCTAGGTAGGTATGTACCTAAAGCCATCAAATGTCACTTTAATATATTGGCATCCCTAGCCGAGGAGCAAGTTACACAGACCTAAGGCACGATAGCGCCAAAAGGTGCAAGTGTTGCTAACGATGCTAACGATGCTAATGTTGCTAACGTTGTTAACGTTGCCAAGGTTGGTTTAACGGCCCCAATCGAGCACCTTGGGCACTTTATCTGACCCCACGGCGTCACATCATTGGGCGACCCCTGAAACTATGCCCCTCATCTTTACCTGTTAAGTGCATTGCGGCATGGGGCAGATGGACCATGGACTGGGGGGGAGGGGGGCAAGGAATTGCTGGTTGCTTGCTGCGTTGGTATCTGGAACTGTTGCTGCTTTGCTGCTGTGCTGCTGTGCTGCCTGTGCTGCTGCTCCAGGGCTGCTTCTGCTAGGTACTTCAGTGTATTCACTGTATCCTGTATCTCTTATTGCTGCTGAACAAGTTGCTTTGCGCCTCCTACACCTGCACCTATCATCTTGCGGAATTCGGCTGCTCCACACAAAAACCAAAAAAACCACCACTCGTACACACACCTCCTTTTTCCCACCCTTCTTTCCCACCACCACCACCACTACCACTACCACTACCACTACCACCACCACCACAAGCGCTGTGCGCATCTACCTGAACTTTTTCTACTCTTAGATCGGAACTCCCCAAGTCTCACTCTCAGTCGCAGTCGCAGTATTCCAATTTTTTCTAGTTCTGATACTACGATTTCAACATGAAGGGCGAGGTATGTTATTGTGATAACTCTACCTATACACTCCACAAGCTCGTAACACTTGTTACCTGTTCAAGTGCATTGCTATTTATTTGAATTCCCAATTGCCGTACGATCGTAGACGTGTATCTGCCTGTTCATCGATCATATCTTTACACACTACTAGAAACAATAGAAACTCCAAATCACGACCGTCTAACTGACATGTTGCTTCGCTCAGATCCTCCACCTTCACTTGGGCCAGGCTGGTACCCAGCTCGGTAACAGCGCTTGGGAGCTGTAAGTGCCACCTCACCGCCTTCCCAGCCAAGCTTCAGGTGCCAGAGTTGTTCTGACTTTATCTCAACTTCTAGGTACCTCCTTGAGCATGGTCTCGGAGCCGATGGTAGACCCGATCCTAACGCAAAGGATGTCCTTGATGGCGGTTCTTATGAGACCTTCTTCACCGAGACTAGCAACGGCAAGCACGTTCCTCGCTCCATCTTCGTCGACTTGGACCCTTCCCCCATCGACGAGATCCGAACTGGCAACTACCGCCAACTCTTCCACCCTGAGCTTCTGATCAGCGGAAAAGAAGATGCCGCCAACAACTACGCTCGTGGCCACTACACCATCGGCAAGGAGATGGTTGACAACTGCCTTGACCGAATTCGACGCGTCGCTGGTAAGAGACTTGGGCTTGGTTCGCTGAATTTGGGCATGGCTAAATTCGTAATTAGACAACTGCAACTCCCTTCAAGGTTTCTTGATCTTCCACTCGTTCGGTGGTGGTACTGGTTCTGGTTTCGGTGCTCTCCTCCTTGAGCGCCTCTCCACGGAGTATGGCAAGAAGTGCAAGCTTGAATTCGCCGTCTACCCGGCACCTCGTGTATCCACAGCCGTTGTCGAGCCTTACAACGCTGTTCTGTCCACCCACAGCACTATTGAGAACTCCGACTGCACATTCTTGGTTGACAATGAAGCCGTCTACGACATCTGCAGACGCAACCTCGACATCCCCCGTCCCGACTACGAGCACCTCAACCGTCTGATCGCCCAGGTCGTCAGCTCTATCACCTCGTCTCTGCGATTCGATGGTGCGCTGAACGTCGATCTGAACGAGTTCCAGACCAACCTGGTCCCGTACCCGCGTATCCACTACCCTCTAATCAGCTACGCACCCGTCATCTCCGCCGCCAAGAGTGCGCACGAGAGTTTCAAGGTCCACGACCTGACCTTCCAATGTGAGTTAAGCAACTGAATAGCACCCCGCTCTTTCTCTTTATGACAACAAGACAACTGACAAATTTTCCAAGGCTTCGAGCCAAACAACCAAATGGTGGTCTGCGATCCCCGAAATGGCAAGTACATGGCTGTCGCGCTCCTCTACCGTGGTGATGTCGTCCCCCGCGATTGCAATTCCGCCATCGCAGCTCTCAAGGCGAAGGCCTCGTTCAACCTAGTCGAGTGGTGCCCGACTGGTTTCAAGCTAGGTATCAACTACCAGAAGCCAATGGCTGTTCCTACCGCATCGCCTTCCGATGGCGGTCTCGCCTCCGTGGACCGATCCGTATCCATGTTGTCCAACACCACCGCCATCGCGGAAGCCTGGTCTCGTCTAGACTACAAGTTCGACCTCATGTACAGCAAGCGCGCTTTTGTGCACTGGTACGTAGGTGAGGGTATGGAGGAAGGCGAGTTCTCCGAAGCTCGTGAGGACTTGGCAGCTCTAGAGAAGGATTACGAAGAGGTTGCGGCCGACAGCTTCGAGCCGGACGAGACGGAAGCCGAGTACTAAACTTTCTAAGTCGAGCGTATAATACCCCCTTACTCTTTGCTGTCCATCAACTCCCGTTCTTGTCTATACAAAGCTTCGTACCCCCTCCATCCCGATTCGACGTTCTAGTTGGCAAAAGAAAAGGTAGTTGGAGTCGTGAGCAGAGCATAGGGACGTAATTGCGTGGATACCCCAGCTCGTGGCCTTGGGGGGAAAGGGGAGAGGGGCTATTGCAGAGGTCTGAGACGGGTTTGCTGTTGGCCTTAGCTCGGAAGGTTTCGTACACGGCCGCAATGAGATAAGATGCCAACAGGTGGTGGATGGAAAGTGTACCCTGTTTTTCTCGTCTTATAGTTCCCGCGAAATTACCCCCGAATTCCTCCATTGCGTTTGCCCTGTCTTCTCGCTTGAGACGTCTTGCTATGCTAGGGAAATATGGAATGTGACTCGTAATTCCCCATGCCCACATATTTGCTGGGCTACGCAGGCTGCGAGATGAGTCGGTAGACGCCTTATTAGTCAAGTCACCTAAGTGATTAACATGGACTACGATTTGCTATGGTTAACAAGGCCCTTCCTGAATCCGTGTATCACAATAAGTTCTTTTACGGCTCTCCTATGATGCTGGAGACGGTCGTGATAGATGGTGACATTGAAGGTGTTACAGGTGACTGCTCTTTTGCTGTTCCCTAGTAAGTCCGGAATTTACGCGGTTCTCCCTAATACGTGCGTGATGAGAGCAGGAAACAAACCTCTTTCTTCGATTCATGCTACTACTACATCATCCCGAGCCCTTATTAAGGCAGAATATGATTAAGTTTACTTTTTTCATTAACTATGAATAGTGCCTGGTAGGCAAAGTGCCATGCCGTTCGCACCATTCATCCCAGACTCCTCGGAGGCTTTCCCTTAGTTATACCATGATGTCCCCTCGCCGGGATGCGTTGAGCCTGTGGTACGAAACCTGGGTAAGTATAGGTCGGTAGGGCTTCACGGGAGAAGCATAGGTATCAAGTTATAAACACAAACGCGCAGATGCAAAGCCGCCGCATTGTAACGCAACTAGTAAGGAGAATTACGCGGAAGCGTGGCCTGGCAGACACCCATGAAGATACACAATCGCAGCCATAAGGACTGTCAGGAAGCGCAGGTACCTAGGTATCCATCCACTTCGCAAAAAAAGTCCTAGGTTTGTCCAGGGCAGCGTACTACGTTACGCCATTCAAGACAGCCCCAGATCGCTCATGCGATTGAGCAGCTCCATGCCCCTGTGGGCGTTGTCGGCGAAGTTGTGCAGGGCGGCGATGGTGGAGGGGTTGCAGTTGGGGAACTGGTCGTCGATGCTCCTCTGGCAGGCGGAGGTGGGGCTGCGGCGCGTGGCCAGGTAGGTCGGGGCGTGCCAGTCGTCAGCGGCGAGACCGCCCACCGGCCGCTGGCGCTCCGCCAGCGGCTCCTCTCCCGCGTAGTACCACACGGGGCTGCCGTCGGGCGCGGGCGGCTGCCTGAGCCCCGCGACCACCTCGACGAAGCGCTCCCCCAGGCTGCGCGACAGCCCGCTGGGGTCCAGCAGGTCGTACGTCACGCCGCCGCCGCCCTCCGCCGGCGGCTCCCCGCCCGTCACGTACTGGTCGTAGCCCAGGTTGGCAACGCGGCAGACGCGCAGCTGCGCCCGCGTCTCGCGCAGGTACGTCGCGATCCAGTTATGCTTGGCCTCGGGCCGCGCGTTGGGCAGGCCGATCCAGAGCGTGTTGTTTGCCTCGCCGGGAAGAGCGGGGGAATAGAACGTCTTGAGGTAGACGTCGTCCAAGTAGAGCTCTCGCAACGAGCCGCCGAAGCACTTGAGCATGGAGATGAAATCACTGCCCATTACCTCAACCTGGTGCAGCTCGAGGAAGGCGAGGTGTGGGAGGATGGTCTTTGGCGGTTTGAGGATAATAGGTAAGCACCTGCGTTGCCACTCCTCGAGACTCAGGTTCTGCCGCGACGATGTCTTGATGTCCTCCGTCTCTTCCTCGACGTCCAGGTCCACCAAGCACAAGCTCTCGAGCTTCTCTGCCTTCCCGACCATCTCCCACAGGCGGTTGCGGTAGTGAATGGCGTCCTCTTCGTTCCGACGGATCGACATGAACAGGTGACGCAGGTCTTTGAAAATGCTTATAATGTTCTTGACGTCCTGAGGGTTACGCCAGAGGCTTACGACGGACCTATCAGCCACGTTCTCTAGTGCCAATGTCTTTAGAGTTTCCGACTCTTCGGGACGTTGTGCCAGAGCCTCAAAACTATTTCCTAAGATGAGAGTGGCAGCACGGTATGGTCCTCGAGTGACCAATTGAAATGGTAGGGTCAGCTTCACAGCGGTAACATTGGGCGCGTGTTGGAGCATGAGGCCGAGCCGCTGGCGGTAGTCAATTTCCGTGAAGGAGCGCTCGTTCATGCAGTAGACATCTCGTAACTCGGAAACGAAGTTGTCCATGGCAGGGACCTTGGCGAACATCGTACTTAGAAGTCTAGCTTCGCCTATGATGGTGTCAGCTTCTCGGATCACGAACGCAATAGCTCGAGGAAGAGTCATACCCTCGTCCCTCACCACCATCATGTCGAGGTATAGTGCCTGACAGAGGGGTCCTATGCGGCGCAAGGCATCTTCGTCCGTATCCCTCCGGCGTCTCTCGTTCTTGTCTAGGCGGGTAAAATCCAACTGAAGAGTTCGGAGGACATAGGGCTTGAGTATCTCATCGAAGAGCCTGCAAGTGGTACGCAGATCAAGAAGGTGGTTCTTATCGTCGTAAAGGGAGACGATGGTAAACTCGAGTATGTGCAACACGATCTCTGGTGGAAGCAAGTCCATCTTTCCGGAGCTTAAAAAACGATGGGTTGTTTGGAACAAGTCGAACTTGTTTAATTTCGCTTCGTTCCGCTTCGTTGTCTAGTTTGGAATTGCGGTGTTCCACGCTGCGTACGAAGTTAGATACTACTAGGTAGCATTCAAGGCTCTTTGGCAGATGTTGTCGTTGATTGCTACCTTGAAGGCCTCGAGTTATTGATAGTTACCTCATAACGAAAGTTGGTTAATAGATCGCGATTCCGATTCCGATTGATAGCTCTCTAGCTGCCAAGGCGAAGATTGATTCATGAACTGACAGGGTTAGTTAGGTGGGTAGAGGCCTAGGCCAGGACCTAATGACTCCAGTTGGCAGCGGATGACTCCGCTAAACGATAGGGGGACGTCCCTGTGTCATTCGAGAAACTAGTCCTCTAGGGCTACAGTAGAGGTGCCAGCACCCACTATAGTACCTACTAGGTACCTACATAATGTGGAGGTGCATCTACGTTCATAGATGCCCGGATAACTTCATCCATAAACCTCTCCTCCCAACCAGCTTCAGTTTTCTCATCATCCTTCTCGACCCTGAGACGGACTTATTCCACCATCTTGGAGTTTTCATCAGCCACTATTTATGAAAAACTAAGCCCTGGATTGACGGGAACTTGTACTACCGGAGGTCCTATATTCACATGGCAGTCAAGCCGTGAGCATACTTCCAGCTAAGGTTCTACAGTACTGGTCAGCTGCGGCATACGACGCCACGACCAAACTTCGTACCCGGCACGCAGGTATTCAAAATAAGTATATAACGTTTGACATGCTGGTCCGAGGATGAATTTCAGGCCAGGCCTTCCATGACGAAGCCGTTCTAAAAATACAAACAGACACCCTGCCGCAACGATGAACTTGAAGCCCAAATCTCGTTTAAACTGTTCGAATACACCCACCAACTCCTTCTGGTTCTACCGTGATGAGACAGAGAAGTTTCACTAAGCCGAGACCTTCATCTCAAGAGAAAGAGCCCCTTCTAGCTTAAGAATTTATAGGTACTGGATGTAATCTAAGGACACCTTCCCAACACAAATTATACCATCTACCAACGAACTTCGCACGCCTGACTTGGCACCATGGGAACAGCCAGAATCGTATCTAGCTTACCGACTAAGAATGGCGTAGTAGCAATCCTAGGCTTGATCATTCTTTGGTCTATAGCTACCATATTCAGACAGTCATCGCTTGTTCGTTACCGAAGCGAACCGTGTTCCTCTAGAGCTAACCCATGCCTCAGTTCCACCGACCTCTTGGTCTAACACTTAACCGCAATACCAAGAAGTCCGATGTACCTCTGATCCTGTATGCCTACAAAGAGTCTGAGAACGCTCGCGAGAATCTCAGGTTTTTTCTACATCAAGGACTTCACGATTCCGCCGACTTTATTTTTATTATCAATGGCGAGACCGATATGGCTGACCTCATCCCGGAGGCACACAACATTCATATCATTCGTAGGCCAAATGTTTGTTTTGATCTCGGGGCGTTTGGAGATGTGCTGAGACAAGATGGTCTCTGGAAGAATTATAAGCGCTTCATCACGTTAAACGCAAGCTTGCGGGGCCCTTTCATCCCATATTGGAGCAAGCAGTGTTGGAGTGATGCCTACCTAGAACGTGTGACGGACGACGTCAAGCTGGTTGGCATGACACTCAACTGTACCCCTCAGCCCCATGTGCAGTCCATGATCTGGGCCACCGATGATGTCGGCATGGAATTGCTGCTCTATCCACCTGCCAATTCATCCAGACCCGATGTCTACGGAGACGCAGACGACATGGTCGCGTTCGGCGGCTGCTACGAAGAATTTCACCAAGCCATCCACGCCGAGATAGGTGCTACGGGTGTCATAAGAAACGCGGGATACAAGGTATCGGCTATGATGTCCGCTTTCCAAGGCGAGCAATATCTTCAAGAGTGCGGAATGCACCCAGAAGACCTGCTGTTCGATGGCAGTTATTTTGGCACAAACATCCACCCATACGAGACCATCTTCTTCAAGGCGAATAGGGGCATTGACCCAGCCACATTAGAGTTACTGACACATCTGCATTCATTTAGAGACAGCGGAAGGGCCCGTCAGCTATGCCACTGATATTTCACCTAGGAAAGACAGAGACGGTTAATGCATAATATAAGATTTTGCTCAAATGAAAATAACTCAAGTTAATATATTGATGAGCATGTACGGCTTATGTCCCTGACAATCTCTACTTGATCTTTCATTCAGCTCAGCAACACACTACCACCTTTGAATAAACACTAGTCCTATGGTTTAATCACACCCTTTCCAAGTGGTAGCGAAGATGACAACAATGCCCGTACGTTTTGTACACTGTAATTACCTTGGATGAAACCCTACATACGGAAGAGGTACCAGGCATCCGTACGCAAGATCGGCGCCCTTGGAGTGTTACAACCCGAATAAAAATAAAAATAAATCCATTATAATATCACGTCAAGTATATATATCATAAAGATATCTGTTAAACTTATGTAACAGAAAAATACCCGTTCTGGGGCTGGCAATACTAACTGATAGGGGAACGCACCATCTACATTAGTCCGCTCACTCGATGCCAATTAGTCCCGTCTCCAACCACACCACTCCGCATCAGATCGGTCCTTATCCAGCTATTTAACAGAGGAGCTGGGACACTTCACTTCATACAATCTATCTCGCTCCTCAGCTTCTCATTAAGACCAAAGACCAGTTGACTACCATCACAACCACACTCTAGCGTATACAATGTCTCCGAATAAGGAAGAAGCCGAGGCCCGTCTCAAGGCTCGGAAACCCATCCCGAAGCCGAAACCGGCATACCTACCCGTAAGCGGGTCTCCGCTTACTGTTGACAAAGACCTGTACCTTAAAATCGCGACGGCTCCTCGTACAACACTCGAAGAGTTCGTGATTCCAATTCGGTCTGGGAGGGCTTGGAAAGCACCCGCCGGATCAATTATACGCGTAAGTACGCCGGAGGGACCGCAGGTCGGCGACTTGAATATCTGGAACGCGCATAATCCCCGCGAGAAGTTCTGGGCCGCTCGCACAAAGCAGCTTCATGCGTCGCACGTCTCGACACACGATAAGCTATGGTCATGCTTGCCGTATATGCGTCCACTCGTGACTATCATTGGCGACAGCCTCTCGTGGTACGGAGTTGATGAGCACGGTGGAAGGGTTCACGATCTATTAGGCACGGGATGCGACGGGTACATCTCGAGCGTGCTCTCGGGCAAGGGGTACGACTTCCATTGCCGCTCTAATCTTACCCGGGCGGTTCTCCCCTTCGGGTTGAACGAAGGCGATGTACATGACGTGATCAATATCTTCCAAGTCACAGGGCTCGACGAGCAGGGTCGGTACTTCATGAATCCATGTCCAGCACAGAAAGGGGATTACATCGAGTTCTTAGCCGAGCAAGACGTATTAATGGCATTGAGTACGTTCCTTGACTACCTCATATCCAATTCTTATCACTGCCTTCTTCCTTGCCACTAACACAATACAAGGCACTTGCCCTGGCGGCGACCTATCACTGTGGGGTTTCGGCGCCGACAGCGAGAAGGAAATGATCAAGTGCTGCCGGCCCTTGCAAGTCCAAGTGTATACGCTCGAAGATCCAAGTCTGCTCCAAAGGAGCGGGTGGAAACCTGCTGAACCGGCCCCGTACAAGGGCATGCATGGCATGCTCGTGCCCGAGGGAGAACATGACGCGGCCAAACCATGAAGATTGCTATGCTATCCTGCCCATGTCGCAAGACACCTAAATGCGAGGTCTGCTGCATGCATACGCATCCAAAACTTAAATACAGTCATTGCATGCTCCAAGAAACCAAAAAAAATGCTCGTGATATACTCATCCGTGACACGTCCGGCGCCTCATGCCTGGCCGTTGTACGCCAGGATGTTGTGGCTCGACAGGGAGTTGGCGACGACGTCGGGGGTGGCGAGCTGCTGGATGCGGTCGCACAGGGCGGCGGGGTCGCGCTGGCCCTCGAGGCCGAGCAGGTAGGCACCGAGGCCGGTGATGTGCGGGGTGGCCATGGAGGTGCCGGAGATGATGCCGGTGGAGCCGTTGTTCCACGTGGACTCGATGTTGACGCCGGGCGCCCAGATGTCGATGGCATCGCCGTAGTTGGAGAACGAGGCCCGCTTGTCCGTCGTGTCCGTCGCCCCTACCGTGCACACAGACGGCTCCGACGCCGGCGAGTATAAAGCCGCGTTCGAGTTGCCGTTGCCCGCTGCCACCGCCAGGAACAGCCCTGCGTCCACTGCTGCTGCTGCCGCCCCGTTGACTGATGACGAAAGCAGTCGTAGTGCGCCCAGGGAGATGTTGGCGACGGCCTTACCCATGCCTAAGATTGGTGGTCAGCCATTGGGTATTTCAATGCGTAGATGTAGAATTCTTGATAGGTTCTGTAGGAACGTTTCACGAAAAGGGGGCGCAAAAGGGGGGGATTGGGAAAACTTACGTCCTTTGGACTTGGCATCATCCACAACCCACTGCAAACCCGCGATGACCTGACTAATAGCGCCGGAGCCATCAGCACCGAGGACCTTAACGGCGATGAGGTTAGTCTTCTTGGCGACGCCGTAGGTAGCGGAGCCGGTGGTGCCAGCGACGTGGGTGCCGTGGCCGTTCTCGTCGGTGTCGTTGCTGTCGCCGTCGACGAAGCTAGCGCCGAAGGACGCGCGGCCGCCGAACTCGGGGTGCTCCACGAAGATGCCCGTGTCGATGATGTACGCGTACGTGCCCGCGCCCGCCGACTCGTCGTACCGGTAGTCGGACGCCCCCCGCTCCCGGTGCGAGATGCGCGCCAGCCCCCACGGCGCCGCGCTCTGCGTCGTCAGCGACGCGATGCTGATCTTGTAGTCCGGCTCCACGTATGCCACCTGCGCATCCCGGCGGCGGTCAGATGTCTGCTTCTGTCTTGGCGCATGCGTGCTCGCACGTGGGCGGATTGGGCGGTAGATGCTCTCTCCCTAAGAAGAAGGTTTATTCACTTACCTCGGCCATGTCGGCAATCGAGTTCACCTCGTCGTCCGAGGCGGAGATCGCGTACCCGCGGAACCCGCCGATGTCGTAGCTGTGCTGCGGCGCCACGCCGCTCAGCAGGGTCGTCATGCTGTCGAGGAAGCTCCCGCTTTCTGCCGCTCCCGCACTGCTGCTGCTCTCCGGCTTCAGCACGGCAATCCACTTGCCCGGGATGGCTTCACCGCGCGGCTGCAGGACGGGCGCCGCGAGCGCGGCCAGAGGGGCCATCAGCCATGCGCCGAGGAACTTCATGGTGACGGTGGTGGTGGGAAAGATTTAGGTTGTTTCTGGTCGGCAAAAGAAGTTGAGCGTACGTCGATCGCCAAAGACTCTTTCCTTTATATATACCTAGGTATATACCTAGTATATATGCCCGCGGAGAGTGTAAAGAAGCTACGCGCAACTTACTCGTCCGTCGCGTACGAGACGGGAGAAAAGAGAGTTGTGCGTGTAGATACGTAAGTCAGATAGGTATTGGGATGCGAAGAGAGACGCTACCGCTGCCGAGCTTTTGAGTTTTGCAAGGCGTGCTTCTCCCGGATGTTAGTCTGCATGCAACCTACACGCAACTGGAGCTCGCCTACACGTCTGCCACGAGCATGACTAGAAATATCCGGAGAAGTAGGAGGGGAGGATGCGCGCGGCTCAACTTTAAACTCCCATCCTCCCCCCTCCCAAGTGTACAAGCCTCTTGATGTTTTGTGCTTCTGGCATCGAAGAGGAGGCTCGGTAGACGGTAGACAGGCATGCGGCATGTGCTCCTGGCAGCACGCAACGAGACTATGCAGGGCTCGCATGGCAGCAGCGGCAACTGCTTCTGTCACGATGCATGTTCTGCCCCGGTTATTACAGGCCGTGGTAGCATCGGTAGCATCGCGCCGGCAGGGTAGAGTGCCATTTTCGGGAAAAGAAGCCAAGCGACCCCCTTGCTCTCATGGGTACGAGGCTGGAGCACATTGCCTAGCGGGATCGCATTGAGAAGCGATGTGCTCGATGTTGCTCCCTTGGCAAGCAGAGAAAGTCAATAGTGTATAGGTAGGCATGCGGTTCCACGCCGCTGCCATGGCGTGCTAGAACATCCATGATGGAGTGGATGGAGCAGATGGAGATACAAGCAGACAAGCTAGGCTATTAGGACACGATGGGGGCTTAAGGTTGTGCCGGGTTCCCCTCAAGAGTTACAGTGCCGGGAAAGTTTAAGGCGATGATCTTAATTGACACATGCTTGTTTTTGGCATCCTTAGCGAACCGATCCGCAACGTAGTTACATCGTTCTGGTTTAGGTGCTGTCTTCCCCTCGCCCATACTCACCATGTATGCGTACCTACCTAGTAGGTACATTGCTACCACACACTATCAGATGTGCCACGACGGCAGGGCAAGTCACACGAGGCCCCGTCGTTGATCTATCTTATTCCACCTAGATTGCCTAAATTAGATTATGTAACTAGGTACCTTGTCAACGACACCTTCACAAACCACGAGTAGCTTATCAGCAACTTCGACCTCTCCATTCGGCATTGCCAGTTCTGTTTTCCCACAGCTCGTCACGTTAGTCGTTCGTATGAATGAATGAATGAATAAATGAATAGAGTATATACCGAAATAGACAGCGCAGAGCTCATTCGTATTCGGATAGTGGCAGCCAGAGCGCACCAAAGTCTCCGCGGGCTGCTCCTATCAGTATCAGTATCAGTATCAGTAATCACGACTCCATCGGCATGGTTTGATCCGGGTTGGTCTGCTTCGGCGTTGAGACGAGACCCATCGCAGACGCATGTGAGACACACCTAGGTAAGAAACGAGCGAACGCGTACGTAGCGCTCTTCCCCGTCATCGGTCCCGCCACCCTGCCCGACGTTCCGGCGCCTGAGGTTCGTCTTACGGGGATCTGCTCCGCGATATTCCCTGGGCTGTCCTTGGTCAGCAAAGGCAGCTTTCACACAGGCAGGCATGTGTTTGCTGGCGATTATTAACCAAGTGGGGGCTATTTGATTCCTCAGCCGTCTTACCATGCGCAGGTTGGTAGCAAAGGCCGCAGGTGCAGACCGTCGGCCGCGGAGAACCCTTACACTGACTCATCCGCATGAAACCCGGAGTCTATGGTGACCATAGCCGCAACCCGAAGCTACAAAAATGAGTGCGTGGATGCGTGGAATTTTGGCAAGCATATCGTCAGCTCTTCACTTCGGAAATTCCAGAAGGAGCCAAGTGCCTTCTTATAGCGAGAAAGAGAAAATGTATTCATTCGTCGTAGTAACGTTAATGTTGCTTATCTATTGCCAATCATCACGGCCCTGCCCGAGCAGAAATGCGGATGGTGCACTCTGGTCTGTAATACCCCCACTAGCCCATTTGCTATCTATGATTTGTACGCCTCACCTCGGGAAATCTCGCAAGCGCGGCTTGGCAGCTGGTTTCGAAACTGTTCGACTGGCCAAACGCGAGAGCCGCAGATGTGATATTCAGGGACCATCCATTCATAAAATGAGTTCGATCTGACCAGTAGACGTTGTGAACTGGTTGACGCCGTAGCGCTTCGCCTGTAAGCTGAGCGAGATGTAAGCTAACAGGTCGCGGGAAAGGGGGGGGGACGACAAACCTCCAGTCAAGGTTCCCGGTGTTGACCATCCGTAGAACGTCGATGGCCTTGGAGACGGCTTCGAGCTCGTCAGGACTCATTGGGAATTTTGATAGCACCATATTAGCGGTGCGATCGAATTCGTCAACCAGTATCTTGAGGTGAGCAATAGACATCTGAACGGCCGCGTCCAGGTTGTCTACCTGTTGGTAGAGGATGGCAACCGAGCTTAGCACACTTCCTGCTTTCTGCGGCGGTGTAAGTGTCACGCAAATTCGGCACGAACCATTATCACTCAATCACACTATAGGACTTAGGACTTACCATCTCTTTCCTAAACGACACAAGGTCATTCACACTAGGCTTGTGTCAGCAGCTTTCCATCTCGGCTTCATGATGAGTGGTAGACATACATTGAGTTGATCACAATGGTGGTCACCCATAGTGTATCATATGCTGCCGATTGGATTACCCTCGTAGGCAACTTGACGTCAACTGCAAATCTATTCGTCATATCAGCTTAGACATCCTTATACCGTCGTTGATAGCATACTCGGTGAAACTGAGCAAAGGACCCATTCCGCTCGTGAGAGTTCTGACCTCCCAGTACTTCTTCAAGCTGGGTAGCTTCTCGCTTAGGTCTGCCTCTGCCTCGAGCCGCGTGGAGTTGATGTACTCGCAGAAATGCCGTGCAGCCACTTTCCGCTGCTCTGGTGTAGGTTAGGCTCTGGATTACGTATAGGGGTAGAATATAATCCGTCGTCTCACCATCGTCATAAGCCTTGTTTAGTTCGTCGGCAATGCTCTTGAAGCCAAGTATCAAGGGATTCGATACGTCTGCGCCCGCGTCCGCTGACTTTTCAACACCAAGTGACTGGCATACCAATGCCTTGGTCGCGGTTCGTATGTTCTCAGCAGCTTGTGGATCGGGTGTGAGTTCCTCAATGAGGTCGTCGAAGTACCCAAACCAGATGATTAGATCAACTAGAACCTTGTAGTGATTCTTTGAAGCAGTTGGCCACCATCTGCTCGTATATTAGGTAGCTGTTGGCGATGGTGGCAGATGCAGTAGAGAAGGATGGACCTACGCTGCTGCAAGCAAAGCCGGGCCCGAGTTGTTAAAGGCTATGCGAGCTTCCTCGTTCATAGATTCTCTGTGCTAGGTCAGCAACCTTCGAAAACTCGATTCGAGGAACATTCAGTACCCAGCCAATCGCTCCTCGACCACATCTTTCAAAGCTTGGTAGTTTTCGTTCGTCCCACGGGGCCAATGAGCAAAGATCGGGCGCAGGTCTGGGATAACTAGCTTCTGGCCCTTGAGTCTCTTAACCAGGAGGCCTTTCTCGTTGTGACCATACATCGTAGCAAGGCAAATTGTGAAATCTTCGAAAGATGGTTGGCAGAGGGTCTTCGTGAATGTAGATAAGGTTGTTCATGTTGGGAACCTTGGAAGTCAGTCGGTGGCAAGCGCTACTTATAATGATATCCATGTGGTAAGACGACGAGGACGTATCATATATGTTTCAGTTAAGGGATGCTGATTACCTAGGTACCCAGATATGTCTGATGCTCACGCTGCGGTTATTTCTTTGGGGGTGTGGTATATGTTCTGACATGCGTGGTATCGTTGAAGCATCGAACAGGTAGGTGCCGGTAGACCTGCCGAAGCGACTTATTACTTCGTCTCACTGAACCCTCTCTCACGCCACTTGCATTTCAGCCATGTCGGTTTCAAAATCAACGGATCGAGATGAGGAGCTTAATGGGAGCCACGATTAATAAATGTAGGCAAAGGATCCCCCACCATAGATGAACGTTCCGATTCCACCAAAATGCAGCACGGCTGACTTGAAGCTATCATAAGGCCTGGTTGCATAGGTACTGTAGGTAAAATCGCATGTAGGTGACATGATGTTATTCCTCAACCCTTTGCCTTGGCGATGAGCTACGTATTGTGATGATGGTATCTTTTCAGCCACTGGGTTCGGGGTGGACGTCTCACTCACTCGAGTTAGGAGGGGGGAAATGCCGATCTACTGTGAGAATGAGGCCAGCATCTCAACCGCTTCCGTGTCCACTGCAACCATCCGCGCAGGCGGGTTTCCCGGGCTTGCATCATATAGATCATGAGTCTACGATTACCTCCGAAGAGTGTCTATTAGCATGGAAACATAGGTAACGTTAGTGTCAGTGACGGGGGATACGTGGAGATGAACTTGGACAAAGCCAATATCGGTTCGGACCCGATCTGATAAGCACCCGGTGTTATTGCGGGCCAGACTGATTTGTTGCGCCAGTATTCTTAATTGGGTATTCCGGCGAGATTCTGGACTTCGATGGTCTTATGCAAGATTCCGCGGTATTTGATAAATACCTGTGCTTCAGCTGCCTTGAGGGATCTCCTTCGCGGAGTCCGACAAGCCACTGGTCTACCTATACCAACACCTACAGTGGGTGGCTGGAAAGCAGCTGAACGACTCGTTTTGGGACCAGACACCGAATCAAGGATATTCCGTCCGACAGCCGTGCCATGGTCACGATTGTGGCCGCGTATACCCAGCAAAGGTCCTGCAAGCCACAATCAGCAACTGGGATCAACCTCCGGCATCTTCAGGGTTTGCCTTGGGTGATCGTCATTTCCAGTCTATCATTGGCTTATACGGGGGAAAACATTGATGTTCTTATTGACAGAGTTGGCGTCTTGTATAACAAAATGTTCCGCCTCGGGGTGACTCCAAAGTACATCCTTGCAGAGTAATCGACGCCTCGATTAAGTACCAGAGTGTTCGGTAGGCGAATGAATTCGTATTGACCCTATTGGTTAGCTCTTAACGTTGTGCTCGTAGTTCAGCACCATATCACCCCGTCACAGCTTTCACCGATAGGTAGAAAGTAATCTATTTCCCACGCGCACACGTATGCAATATCAGTAATGTCCTATATTCGCCAATAGTTTTCGATTTTTCATATTGACGACCAGCAATATGTCCCGGGCCTATTAGATGAGCTATCCTTTCAAATCAAGCTTTCTACGATATCCCCACCGACGCTTATTCAATGGCGTGACCCGTCTATCCTGGCATTATTCATCTTGATACAACCAAGTCAAATCGTGGGGAGGAAATTGTCCGATACTCGCAGTATAAGTCCAGGGGCTTGGTGGACAAAG
Source organism: Hypoxylon rickii (assembly GCA_902806535.1). Taxonomy (NCBI): domain Eukaryota; kingdom Fungi; phylum Ascomycota; class Sordariomycetes; order Xylariales; family Hypoxylaceae; genus Hypoxylon; species Hypoxylon rickii. The sequence goes on from CADCWY010000003.1 coordinate 3,030,736, forward strand.
AGCAGTTAGGTAGAAGAAATGGTGGTGGTGAAAGGATAGGTAGTTGGTTTTTAGTGTGATGCTGCTCCCTCCTGTGGCAACAATGCCATCCGACCGCCGCACGAACAATGGAATTGCTGGCGTAGCAAGAATGTGAGGCCCGGCTTATTGTTAATCATGGTGAGGTCTTCCATGACGCTTGCGCATCTAGCACAACCCCTCCAGGGCATCTGGCGACCGCTATTGGGCCCGACCCCCGGCTTTCGCGAGATCTCGATTCTCTTGAAGAGGTCTACCCTAAGACCTCTGGCCTTCCTCTTCTTCAAGCTGCGCGGCCCATCGTTGATCTCGAGGATGGAGTAGTCCGCAAAGTACAGCTTTGCGACATCGGAATGCGCTCGGAACTCACGCAGGTCCTTGTTGAAAAATTTGTCGACTACGGAGACGAAAGATGGTGGTGGCGCCTGTAGAACAAGCAGTTCTAATTCGCAATGCTGACGTCCGCGCAGGATTGCTTCCTGGGTAGCATCGGGTCTTGGCACATTGGGATTCTGGCCCTGATGTGATTGATTATTACTCGTTACCCTGGTGGCTTTATCTCCAAGGCCAGCGAGTGATGTGCCGTAGGCCGATCGTATGTCGGCGCCAAGACCGGTGAGTAGTTTGTCGAACTCATCGGCTTTGATGAGTGAGGATGAAGTGTATCGCCGTATCCTCTGGTATGCGGCGTACAACGCCGCGAGGGCTGCAGCACGATCGGGTGTGGTATTGGGGTTATTTGCGTGGGGCTTCTCGCGAGTTTCGTACCAGCCAATAGCCCGTGTAGACAACGTGTCGAGATGCGAAATTCGGCGGCACACGGCCGAGAGTAGACCTCGTGTCGCGGAACACAATACCAAGTGCAAAGCGATCTCATTCTTCGAATGTAGATATGCCGTCATGAGCGCCAATTGGGGCTGCTTCAGCAGACTCATGAATTTAGAGTCATCTAAAAGGCAAAATAAGGCATCGCATAGCCAGCAAAGTAGATCGGTCGACCACTTGACGCAGCCGGCCAGAGCATTGACAACCTCTAGACGATTATGTTTAGCACGAGCAACATTTTGAAGGAGAGGGAATACACAAACTTACCAGGTTCGTCAAGTGGATTCATATGGTTCTTATTTATGTTGATGGTGTTGCTTGAGAGAGTAATCGTGATGACTATGTTGCGTAGATTAAGAGCCAACATCGATAATTTACCCCAAGCTTGTCGTGGCTGGGAGTCCCCCTTCCAACCAAGATAGTTAGCGACACTGAGACACATCTGCAAGAAACTATTCTTGATCAGCTGGTCATGGGGGGTATCTTCTGTGTAATCGACGGTTGTCTTCATCGTTAGCACCATGGTCTTGACCCATTCAACCGCGAAAGCTAGGACACTATTAGTTTTAATTTCTGAACGACCCGGATATACTATTAGTCTCACCATCTTTGTCGACGAAGTTCCTAGCGACGGCAAGAATGTCGTCAATATTCGTGCTATTATTGGCCGCCTGGGCAGTTGATATCGTAAAACAGGCGACAAGGGCAGAAGTTTGGGCTGAGGAATTGTCAGTTGTTGATGTCATGCTCGAGGACCTAGGCGATAGTCATACCTCCATCGGGATCTCCCAACATATAATTCACACTGTGCCATTTTACTTGCCCATCTTCACACATCTGAACTAGGGAGAAGTTCGTAGGCGAAAGAGCTACTTGTAGACCTAAGTTGTGGTGCCAAATTAGCATAGGGGAAAAGGCTTAGAGTGGACTTTACTCACAAGATGGGTCTGCGCTTAGGGAGAAGCCAACATCGAAAACCGAGCTGACCCGATCCAGATTCGGCTCTCGGTATAACTCGCCCAGAGTTAATCTGTCTCTATATTCCACACTACCATCATGGTAAGTGAAACAAAGCACTCTCCCGAAATTGACTTGGGTAACGCCCAGCACGATTTTATTGACAACGACGGGGTCCAATTTCTTGAGTCTACCACCGTTCTAGCGAATAGGTTAGCACGAGGAATGAGACGCGGAATGGGCACACCTACCGGTGGGGTGCTTCCAGCACTGCTTCTCCTGGCACCTAGTTGCTCGAATGCCGGGTGAAGCGCCTGCTGTTGATCTGACAGGAGCTCCCATCGATCAATGATACTCTGCACTTCTTGGGCGTAAGCTGAGTTTGGTTCCGGCGTGAGAGACCGCACCGTCAAGATCACGACGGATGACCACTCTTTCGTTGAGTTGTTGTACAAGCCAGGCATCATTTCAATATGGGTAATCTTCGACATAGAACCATCGAGGTGCGAGTCGCCGGTGCCTGGCTGGAACCAGCTAGTCACGGCTACGTGTCTCTTCGTTAGGGTTGGGCTTAGCACATGGCTTCCAGGAGGCACATTCTGCCCGGGATCAGTTTTGGGTATGCCCCAATTGATACCAACTTGGACGACTCGTAGTTGTTTGGATGCAGTTGTCATGCCAATCATGAGTGTTTTCGCTAACCAGTCAGCAGGTGGAGCATTAAGGATAGGCATGTATCTGACTTACTCCTATCCGAGCAAACCGCAGCATGGGTCACCAAGTCGTCTGCTAAGGTGACATTCTCCAATTCAAGAGTCGTCTCCTCGATCTTGTTGGTATTCTGGCTCCAGAACATCTTGAGGATGCCAGTGGTGGTGACGCAGATCAAAGTAGATTTGTTAGGATGGGGATGCCACGGGCCAGTACTAATGACCGGAGACATGCCGAAGTTGTAGTTATTAGTTTGACCAGTTCTAACGGCGGGCGCATAATATGGGTAGAATGGAGGGGACTGGCTATTTGTCAGCGTCGCTCTTGGATGCCATAGTTGGGATATGGCAATTCTTACCCTTGAGTTAGAAGTTATCGGGGTATTTTGCAGCCAGTAAGTACCGACAATGGCTTGCATGTCGTCTAGGGAATCATTGTCCCACCTCCTAGAGAGCGATGGCCGGTTGAGATTGGCATTGAAGTTGAAAATCAGGACTCTCCCTACTGCATCGATAACGGCGAGATCCGAGCTGGCAGGACCCCAACTGAGATGCACGAGGGGACCGGCTGGGAGGTTTCCCCAAGGTGCAATGGTTGTGGGCTCGCTCAGGGTGAAAGTGGCATCTTTGCTCTTAGCACGTACGTATCTCAGCTGTAGCTGTTGACCATCGGGCGAGATGGATGCTATGGTACCTCCCTTAGACCAAGCGATTCCCCTTAAGTCTGGTGATTAGCGACTCCTTACGTGGATAGCATGGCGCGTGAGAAGGCGAGAAAGGGGAGAGGGTGAAAGCTTACTGGCAGCAGCCCCGCGCGCGGAGGTCATCTATCCTCTGCTTTAGGCGTTTACCAAGGGGCCTTGATGGCAGGGAGAGGGGTGCCCCATCGCCGAAGAGATCATCAACGTCGTCAAGATCTACCTGCATGGCATCTCCGCCCATGGGGTTATCTAAGATGAGAGGCATCTTGCCGGCTGCCATCTGAGAAGGATTAAATCGTGATGGATTTCGTAACCGAGTTGAGTCCCAAGTAGGTTGAATGCGGCACTTTTTATAGGTTTTGCTTTAATGGCATGTCGTCTATGGCCATATCGAGCGCAGCCCTGGAGTTCTATATGTCCAAGTCGGTTGGTGGTATGAATAAATACTGGGTACTAGCAGAGTATGCAGTTGGATATCGGAAGAAGAATTAAGAATTGAAGAAAAGGGACGTGGGATCAGTAAAAACCAAACCGTTTTAATTTGGCTAATGTAGCTAGAAGAACGAAGATCAGATCAGTCTCGAGCGAGTAGTATGAAATATATTTATTTAACAAAATTGAAAATTTAAGATTGAGTATTAATATCTGGATTTCTGTAAAAAATGCTGAAGTTTGATGTATCAGATCAGACTGATCTTGATCTTCTAGCTATGTGGACTGCAAGGTGAGGACGCATACTACATACAAGGCTGAAGCTACTGTGAAGCTAGTAGTGTACTTAGTAGAGCTCTTGGGACACGGCGACACAGTCACATTTGTCAACTGTACACGGTGTGAGCTTATACTGCATAGTACATATGAACCAATCGTGTGTCAGTGTTAGAATCAGGGTCGCCAAGGGTCGCCAGGGTCACCAGGGTGTGATGGTCATGCAGGCATTACGTAGTAGGTACTACCATGTACTGTAGATAAGTTTATGGATCAATACATAGCAGGTGGTGGAGCTTCGAGCCTGGAAGGTTAAACCGAAGCTCAGGACCCTCGACTACCTACTAGGTACCTACTAGGTAGTACTGCGTATAGTAGTTCGGTAGCTCGGTAGTTCGATACTTTGATGTACGTAGCTTTGCTAGCCTCGAGCGAAGAGCCACATCAATCTCTAAGTACCTACCGACATAGCACATCGTACTAGGTACAGTGGGCATCACTTAGTCTGAGTCCAAAATTTGTAGGTGTACAGCCCACTTAATGCATTAAGCTGTATATACCACTAGCTCATTCTGTTATACAATATGATACAGACTAAATTCTAATAATAGGTGTATCATCTACTACCACCACTACTACCACTGTCAATTAAATCACCAATTTTCCCACCACTCCTGGCAACCTAAAACATATAATTCAGATTTTCAGTTTCGCTTAATTGAGCGCTTTCAGTTAATATAAATATCGAACAGGTGCGACGCCTGGTTGTTGAATTATTTTAATGCGTATGTTGGAAGCTAGGGGTGTCACGTGGCTCCCCCGGGGCCAACACTAGGTGTTTTCAACCACCATCTTGTAATTATAATCATTCGAGAACCACCTATTGGAATGATTTGAAGTTGGTATCAATCAAAAGCGCTCAATTAAGCGAAACTGGAAATCTGAATTATATGTTTCAGGTTGCCAGGAGTGGTGGGAAAACTGGTGATTCAATTGACAGTGGTAGTAGTGGTGGTAGATGATATACCTATTATTAGAATTTAGTCTCTATTATATTGTATAACAGAATACGCTAGTGGTATATACGTTTTAATGCATTAAGTGAGCTGTACACCTACATATTTTGGACTCAGACTAAGTGATGCCCACTGTACTAGGCTACTATGCCATAGCAGCCACACTAGCAGGCAGTTAAGGCGGTTTGCCTGGCAACGGCCGAGCAACCAGAATAGAAACCCCAGTACGGATGAGGCAATCAAAAATCTTGTCCATAGGTCTAGTCGAGCGCCAGCTGTAGTAAGGTCTTACAGCTGGCGCCAAGAATTACGGCTGTCAAAGCCAAGAGCCGGTGTCAGTTTTACAGCGGCTCGATAGTGGTTACCCTAGTAGTATTTAGATGCTATGCGTATATCATTACATAATTTCCACCAGGTGGCGGCGTAGTCTGGCAGCTGCCTCTCCTACTGGCAGTTGTAGAACAGTTGATTCTATGGACAAGACTTTTGATTGCCTTATCCGTATTCACATCAATATATTAATCATAAAAAGACGAATCACATTTAATCGATCACCATGCCGGTCGAATCGTTTCTCTCCCTTATTTTCAGCAAGTCAGTCAGGCTGATGAAAACACAAAATGTCAGATAATTCGATATATAAATAAAAGGTAATATCAATGCTCCACACATTTCAAAGACGTACTCTTTTCTTTTCTCTTTCACCCCTTTCGAAGCTACGTAGTAGGTACCTAGGTATACTACCTAATACTAGGGAGATATACAGGGTTTTACTTGCTAAAAGGCTTCACTTGCATATTACTAGGTACCTTAGGTACCCATTCACTGCAGAATGGGGAGGATAAAAAGAGGATTGCATTTGCGTCCATGATTCGAAGATAACCTACTGCGTACACATTTCGAATCAGAAGATCAAGGTCTTTCTACTATGGGCCTGAGTATGTGATCAAACCTGCATATTAAAGGGTTTGTTTGGCTTGGTCGATCGGATATCTTCTTCATCCTATTCTTAGGTTCTTGGGTGCTAGGTATTTTAAAACAGTTTGTGAGCTATAAAAAAGATTAATCCAGACAGCAATAATCAATCATGGACTATCAATGATACTTATTTCCTTCATACCTACTACCTAGGTACATACCTAGTATACATGTGCATACCAACCTCGGTATGCACAGTACATTCATCCGTAGCTTAAAGTTAGATCTGTCATGTCATAATACCGCACGCGGAGACCAGGTACCTACTAGGTAGCATATAGCTGCGTACTAGGTAGGGGATCTTGCACCGCAGCGGTAAGTAAGAAGCACTTGAGCCCCGGATGAACTTGTACGTGGTAAAGTTGCTACCTAAGTGGATATTAAGCGAAAGCTTCGGCGAGGGTTGACGAGAGTTGAGAGGAAAAGAGAAGAGAGAAAAGAGAAAAGAGAAAAGGAATCCTAGGACATCCATCCGTGACCACTAAGTAGGACATAAGAAAGCAGGAGCCTCCAGCCTCCAGCCTCCAGCCTCTAGACTCTAGACTCTAGACTTCCCCCCCAAAATAAGTCCCAAGAAGGCCTAAAGTCCCAAAAAGACCCGAGACACTACACCTTTTTCCACCTTACCTCATCTTAATTCCGTACCTAGTATACTCCCACTTTGCACTCGATTTGCACGCAACCTCACCTTAACTTCCAATTCTTCTCAAAACCAAAACCGAATCCGGCCCAACCTTCGCTGCCTCTATTAATGCGACGGCTTTCGCACACATTCGAATCTGTGCACGGCGACAATACGATCAAACAACACAATAATCATTATAGATATATCGCCGCTTGTATCGCCGTGCGATAATTTATAATCTACGCCATTCAGAAGTTGCGACATAGGGCTACAGCGTTTGTTTATGGCAATTGCAATTGATGCGTCCGGAAAAAGCGCCGTGACATAGGGCCATCGACTTCGTCATTTCTATGATCGCATTTAACCAATTCCACCAACATCGTCCATTCTACCACCAAACCAAGTTGTCCGCTATATCTACCCATCTAGCACTCATCAACCTAGTACCTGGCGGGCACTTGTGTCTGGCAGACAGTCCGCACGCACACGAACCGCCGGTCCACCGGTCGGCCGCCTTTAGGCCACGACTTCCTCGTCGCCGGTCTTATTCCTTCTTTACCGTCGCTCCTTCGAATAATTTCTAACTTCTTAGTCCAACTGTCCAATTGCCCCACATCATGGACTTAGATACTTCTTACATGTCGTCCAACTCCGACCTTTCTGATCCTCCTTCTTCTCACCCGCCTTCTTCCCCTCTCTCCGTTCTTTCTAGATCTCCCACCGTCTCACCACGCACCTCTCTCACATATGATCCCACCCGCTTGCCATCTCCCCCTTCAACTATTGCCTCTTCAGGCAGCGCATCACCAATGAAGCCTTCCGATCCAATCTCCGTTGAGAACGAGATAACTGTGAACCCTGATGGCCCTCCGCCGGCCAAGCGACGTCGCGTTGAACGAAAGCCGCGAACTACCGAGTATCTCGATCTGAAGGCCGCCTCTGAGCAGAGCGAGAAGGATGAGCGGCTGCTAGACCAGCTGACTAGCGTACTTCGCAAGAGGAAGAAGATTGTAGTCATTGCTGGCGCTGGAATATCAGTATCCGCAGGAAGTAGGGGTTTTTTTTTTCTCGCAAAACTTTCGTTTCCCCGCTCCCTTGCTAATTTAAACTTTCTTTTAGTTCCCGATTTTCGATCGTCCACAGGCCTTTTCGCGACTTTACCTAAGGACCACAAACTCAAGGGTTCTGGTAAGCACCTATTCGATGCCTCTGTCTATAAGCATGATTCTACTACTTCGTCGTTCCACACGATGGTTCGGGATCTGTCGCATCTTACGAAGAATGCGGAGCCTACTCCCTTTCACCATCTGATCGCCTCGCTCGCGAAGGAAGGCCGTCTACTACGTCTTTACACTCAGAACGTCGACGGAATCGATACTTCGATGCCTCCACTCGTCACGAACGTGCCCTTGAACCTGAAGGGACCCTGGCCCAAGGCCATTCAGCTCCATGGTGGCCTGGCCAAGATGGTGTGTTCGAAATGTAGCGAGATAAGCGACTTCGACGGCTCGTTATTTGAAGGCCCAGAAGCGCCACTTTGCAAGGGTTGTGAGGAGACGGACAACGTACGAACTTCTCATGCTGGAAAGCGTAGCCATGGCATTGGAAGATTGCGACCGCGCATGGTGCTTTATAACGAGTACAATCCCGACGAAGAGTCGATCGCCAACGTTGTTCGAGCCGATATTCGAGCCCGACCAGATGCCGTCATCGTCGTCGGTACGAGTATGAAAATCCCTGGTGTGCGTAACATGGTCAAAGACATGTGTCGCGTGACAAGAGAGCGAAAGGACGGCATCGCCGCCTGGATCAACCTTGACCCCGAGCCTACTGGTGCCGACTTGAAGAACTGCTGGGATTTGGTCGTAAAGGGGAAGTGCGACGATGTTGCTTCACTGGTTCACCTTCCACGATACGACGAAAGCGTTGAGGAAACTGTGGTGATCGACGAGAAGAAGTACGAGAAGGATGTCCGCGGCGTCAAGCTTCAAGTAGAGATCAGGAAGACCACACCCGACCCGAGTGTTTCCGTTAAGTCGGAGTCACGTGACAACACTCCTTCTGAGGCAAAGCCGCAGCCTATTCAGAACGTCCAGGGTATACCAACGCCCTCTGCCAGCCCCAAAGTACGGGCAGCTCTACCCACGGCCAAGCCGCAACAAAAGCAAAGCAGACTTGCTTTCCCTGGGTTGGGGGGCCCCGCAAATGGTGCTTCGGATTCAAAGGATGGCAAGAAGGTGCCTCAGCGCAAGCCTAGGCAGAAGAAAAAGGCAGAGCCGAAGCCTCCAAAGGCAACAATCAACAATACTTTTAAGGCTACGAAAACATCTTCGGCAGTACCCGCGAAGCTTTCTACAAAGATTCCTGCGAAGCGTGACTTCGTACCCGAATCCGAACATGAACCTGAGCCGGAACCTGATGTTCTTTCTCCACGATCTGTCATGCGCGAAGAGTTCTCACTACGCCCACGAAGTAAGCCTACCGTGAAGTCGGCTGAACCCCCAAAGCCTGTCGAGACTACATTACCTACGACCCCCACCCAGCCGGCCGTACGTTCCTCGCCGCCAGGCACTATTTCGCCCACATCCAAACCACGCGGTTTTGCGTCTCTGATCGACTAAAGGCCCGGGGACCACCATTCTATATACGGCCATCCCCCAATCAACACTTGTACATATCAATCCAACGCTACTATTCAAGTAGGTCATATAATTTTTGCATGGAGGGAGCTTCTTCGGGCGAGCCCCTCGGAGTATTTACAGGACCGCATGCGAGGGGAAAAAAATGAGAACCCTCGAAAAGGAGAAATTAGCATAATGATCACGGGGACCGGAACGATCATGAATTTCAGTGTCATTGCATTTTCATGTCACACGGATGCATACTGGAGTTGGTAGGCTTGCGTGTACTAGACGATGGACTACGCTGGCAACATGAGTAACGCGGCCCTACGGAATGCCCAAAAAACATAGGCCGGCTGGCAGGCGGGACGCAGCATGACGGGTGCCGCAAGGAGGTTTACCTAGCTAAGACCCCGCTTGCAGATACCATCGGTGGGCATGGCTTAGCTTAGGGCAAATAGCAGGGGGAAAAGAGAGGGAGACAATCCCTCTCGTTGAATATACCTCTTACCCCGTCCAGGGGATGCATTTCCAAATCAGAGGCTTGTCCAATACCATCCTATATTCATAGAATCAGAACCCCGAATTCTAATTCCCCGTATGCCTATCCCTTGAATGTGTGATGTGAATCCTAGATGTACTACGAACCACTGGAAGTTGTAATGCTTAGTAGAAGGCACTGGCTATGACTACATCTCCACGCCACGTGGCGAGGTTACGTGCCACGTCTCCCCCTACGTCTCGGAAACGTACGGGACGTAGGTGGGCGGTAAGCAAGCAGGTCTTCTTACAGAACTTATGGACCAAGAGCAAGGTGGCATATTTTACCTGCTCACCTTGGAACTCAGCATCACAAGTCACGTGGCAAGGCAGAAGGGAAGACACAGCACATAGATCAATATTAGTTTGTATTAGTTGACTTCTCCTTTTTTTTTACCATTGACACGCAATGCAACGCGATGCACACCTGCAGATGACTGTAGGTGGTAAGCAAGTAGGTTGGTTTTTAAAGCTAACGAGTATCATCACTCCCCTTCATAACTCGAGCTTGCTGAGTACTCTCGAGAAGTATTGTGCCATAGCATCGCCCCAAAATGAGATCGTGCGGTATACTGCAACACTGCCTGTGTTAGTTGCGTTGCCATCCATCGGTAGGTAGGTAGACAGTTTGCGTAATTATCATCACCCCCCTTTCCTCCACCTCTTAGACAGTGCCGCGTTTGGCATTCCTGCTGCGTGTGCTCCCCAGCAACTCATGCCCCCTAGCCCTGGATGTAGCGGCGATGCAAATCCATGCTGAACTTTCGGTTGTATAGATGTGCGTCTACCCCCGCCATTTTAACGACTGCCTTGCTTTCTCTCTCCTGAGGATCCCCGATCACAACGAAGATTGGGGCCTATGAATATCGACATGACGGAGATGATGAGTCGTTTCGACCATGAAACTTCCGGTGTCCTGTAATGTTGATGCTTTTGGGGTATGACTTCACGGACTCCAACCTCGCCATCTAGAATGCCAGACCGTAACGCCATACAATGCAATATAATAAGACTGGCCTATTGACTGACCCGTGTGCTTTGTTGCCCGCGGTTGGAGAACGAGGGCTTTTGGGAAATTTACCATATCCTGGTTAGTTGGTTGTCTTGGACGATTCGGTGCGAGAACCACCATTGGTAATAACCGTGCTGGAATTTTTCGGCTTCTGGGCATCACCGTTCTCATCAGCTCCCTTAATTAGCTGCTGATATAGCGCTGCCAAACGTGGGCCCGTCATTCCGTTGGACTTATCCTTATCGGCACCTGGTTTATTGGAGGATTGTTTCTCGGAGGCCGGTATTCTCTTAGAAATGAATCTCCTGTTTCAAAATTAGCTTTCTCAATACTATAAATCACTACTGAAACGTACCAAAGTTTGGGCTTAAGCTCCTCGAGTTGATCAGGTTGAAGGCCCGAGGTCTTGTTAAGACCTTCGATAAAGTCGCCAATTGCAGTTATTTCCGATTTGAGAACCTTCGCTCGGGCCTTGGCAATAGGTATGTTTGCCCTGGTACACGACTCAACCTTTTCAACATGAGTCCAGATAGGCTGCATGAGCGCTTGGATTACAGGAGCATTTCGGTCGTCGTCTTCATCTTCAGCTTGTCGTTGGTTAGCGTCAGATTTACGGAGTTCTTCAACTCGACGATGCTTGTGTCGACGAGCATCTGAGTCGTCGCCATGTTTGCGCTTCACGTCAGGTCTTGGTGTACCACTTTCGCCAAGGCTGCTACGGGGCCGGTGGTGGTCTCCCCGTGAATGCGAACGGTCATGGTCTCTGTCCCGATGGGAAGGTTTTTTGGAGCTCTGGGGAGCAGGCGAGGCTGAGATAGAACCACCTTTCTCATGACGGCGATGTCCATTAGGGGTCGCATGAGGTTTCTTGTTGTTGCGATGGTGGTTTTCAACAATCTTCTGGGCGTTCGCGTCGTCGGAATGGATTGAAGTAAGTACTGACAACAGATACTCCGCGCGACGTACCAGGTGGACAGCCCCAGGAGCTTTAGCGCCCTTACTATCACCATGCTCTCTCTCCTGTTTCTTTTCGATACGATGCTCCTCCAGGAAGAACTTGTCTTGCATGCCTAGGTCTCTGTCGTCGCGAATTTGCGTCCATGCACCAAAGCCGTATCGATCAATACCCACAAGAAGCATGCCGTCCTCTCTTGGGCCCCATTCGCAGCTATAATGAGCCGCCTTTGTGGCATTTGGGAGGCGGAACAAACGGAAGTCTGATAATTCCGAGAGGACGCTATGCAGAAGACGTAACTGTGGCGGGCGATCAAGGATGGTCTCAGCGTTGATCTTTTTAACCTCGCCGAAGTCAAACATTACGGCCTTGATGTCCTTTTTGGTCAGCTTTTTCTTGGCTTGTTGCTCCTGGGCTCGAATTTCTTCGTTGTTCTTCTCAACGGCATCGCGAGACATGTCGACGAGCTCTTGGAGGAGATCAGCGATAAAGCCACGATCTCGGTCACTCAAACGGGCATCACGCAACAGCTCGTCGGGACGATCTTCAATGTAGCCATATCGCATGAAGGCGCGAATGAGATTACGAGTTTCTTTCTCGTTAAGTGGGCGTCGAGGGTTTGAGAGCATAGCTCGTTGCTCCTCTATGTGCTCCTGCTTCGCCTGTTCCCGCTCTCTCTTCTTTGCAATTCTCTCGGCCCTTTCGGTGTCACCATTAGGTCTTGAGCTCTTCAGGGCGGCACGTCTTGGAATGCTGGCCTGTAGCTCTCTTTCAAGATACTCCTCTTCCTTCTTCTTGTCCTCTTCAGCCTTGATTGCTGCTAGCTGGTCCGCCGGTATAATCTGGTCCCAGTCAAGATTAAGGTCGTCGACCTTGACATCGGTGTATTGCATGAAATTATCCCAATCAATACCACCAGTGCTAAGGTTCATTTTATCATCAACTTTGGTTTTCGTAACCTCGGCATTCTCGAGTATCGAATCAATATCAAGCTGCTCCAACCTTTGCTGGTTGCCTGATTGCTCGAACATCTTCTGCGATCGCATTTTCAACACCCATTGGATATCGTCTGCGGACTTGGCCTCGTCGATTCTCAGACCCTTCTGCTTGAACTCTTCCCTAAATGCCTTGCCATCATCTGTTACACCAGCCTGAATTGCAAGGTATTCAAGTAGAAGTTTGTTTCGGGCGCGCTCAAGGACCTCTTCTTCAATTGTCTCTTTGGAGACAAGACGGTAAACAGTAACCGGCTTCTTCTGTCCGATACGGTGAGCTCTTGCCATAGCTTGCAGGTCCGCCTGGGGGTTCCAGTCCGAGTCGAAGATGATGACAGTGTCTGCAGTCATTAGGTTGATACCCAGACCACCAGCTCGCGTTGAAAGCAGGAAGCAGAAATCAGCGCTGTCTTCTGCATTGAAATGGTTAATAGCCAAACGCCTTGGGCCAGCACCAATGGTACCGTCCAATCGTTGGAATTGGTAGCCGCGTAGACGAAGATAGTCCCCAAGTATGTCGAGCACCTTTACCATTTGACTGAAGATAAGAACGCGGTGGTTGTCCTTCTTTAGCTTGGCGAGCAGTTGGTCGAGCAGCATCATTTTTCCACTACTGGCAATAAGACCCTTAATTTGGTCTTCGCGGCGTTCACTGCCATTGAGGACCTTCTCCTCTGCGCCAGGGAACATGTATGGGTGGTTGCTGACCTTCTTCAGCTCCATGACAATGTTGAGCAAGGACGACTTCTGGCCTGTGTTTCCTTCATTTAGAGCCGCGTAGTTCCTTGTAAGAATGTTTTTGTAGTACTCGAGCTGAACATCCGAGAGCTCAACACGGATTATCTTCTCAGTCTTGGGCGGAAGGTCTGATTCGACGGTCTCTTTGGTTCTTCGCAGAATAAAAGGGGCGATGGCCGCGTGCAAGTCCTGGAGTTTTGCTTGAGCATCCACGGAAGCTAGAGTGTCCAGGTCCTCGTCGATGTGGACCTTGCCAGGGTTCAAGAAGTCAAGGAGGGAAGAAAGCTCGGCTAGATTGTTCTGAATCGGGGTACCAGTGATGAGAACTCTCGCTGGGGCCCCGAAACTCATGAGCTCTGAGTAGAGTTTGGCCTCCTTGTTCTTTAGACGATGAGCTTCATCAACAGCTAAGGCCTGCCACTTAATGCTTCTCAAGAAGTCGGCGTCCATGAGAATGTATTCATAAGACGTGACGAGAACGTTGAATTTATGCCTCTTCGAGTTTCCGTTGAACATGAGCTCATGCTCTCGAATCGTGTTGCGTGCTTCGGCATTACCGAGGTAGACCACGTAATTTAGGTCTGGGGACCAGAGGTTGAAGGTATCACACCAAGCCGGAATGACGCTGAGTGGTGCGACGACCAGGAAAGGGCCCTCTTGCTTACGCTCATTGCGTAGCCAGCTCAAGAATGACACAGTCTGTACAGTCTTTCCAAGACCCATCTCATCAGCGAGAATGACATTGTTTGCCCGGCACCAGTTGAGGCACAGAAAATTCAGGCCCGTAAGCTGGAAGCCTCTCAGTTCACCACCTTTGATGTAGCTCGGCTGGCTCTCCATCTTCAGGAACTTGCTTCGAGAAGTGGGGTTTGACTCGTATTTGTCGGACGTCCACGATCTTGACTGTCTGTCGAGGAACTGATCGATCTTGTCCTGCGCAGTAGAAGAAATGGTATCGGCGTGTTCCCATGTGCAATGTTCGTAGGTAAGCCCCTTCCACTTGACAAAGTACTCTCGTCCCTCTTCACCGCTTCGTTGAGCTACAATTCGCTCTACCTTAGTGTAGTCCTCGAGGGCATCCTGCTCGCGTTCTTTGTCGAGCATGTACTGTTCTCGTGTCTCTGGTGCTATGTCATCCCCAGCAAACTTGAGATCGAGTTCATAGTCCACAGTACGTCTGTAGTAGTTCTCAAGCTTACGGAACCCGCGATAGTCACGGAGAGCCTCCAGCGTATCCCACGTGTTATGGAGATAGGACTTTCCTTGCCACTTGATGTTGTACTCGAAGTCGTCTCTGGTCGCGTCTGGAGCCAACTCACCACCGCCTATGACACGATGTCCGACAACTTTCTCAATGTACAAAGTGTCTTCGCCAGCATCTTCGCCGGCCCAATGGTTGGGTGTAAGCTCGGATTCATCCTCCTCTTCAATGTCGCTCTCCTCGTAAGTCTGAACCTGTTGAGCAGCTCTGCGGTTCGACCATCGCTTCTCAGCGTACAATAAGGATTGAGGTTGTGATTGCTGGCGGCGGGCTTTCTTAATAAGTGTTTTCGCACGGGCTCCGCCGTAGGTATCAGAATCAGAGTCATCACCAGTGGTTTGTCTTGCTGGAGTACCCCTTTTGGAAGCTACGGATTTACAGGGTGTGAGCACCGGAATGATAGGTACAATAATAAAGCAAAGGAATGAGGGCAACTTACATTGTCGCGAGACTTGCTCCACGCGAAGTTTCTTCGTTCGACGGTTTGTTGGGGCGACATCAGATTCAGATTCTTCTTCCTCTTCCTCCTCAGATTCAACCTATGGATGAAATTATTAGTGTCACGTAAATACTCGCCAGTTTCTACAGCGAATAAGTCAACTTACAATCTTCGGCTGTTTCGTAGGTCGCGACTAATGGGAACAGATTAGCACAAGGTCTACAATGATGATCGGCAATGCATACACTTCTTCTTAATCCATAGAGTGCAGGATTCTCACGAATGTAGTCGTCTTCCTCGACGCCGGCTTTTCTCTTAGGGGCACGACGAGAGCTGTTGGAAGTTGATCTGTCATCTTGAGGCGCGTCACTCTGGGACTGTGGACTGTCCTCCATGTCAAAGTCGGCATCATCCGACGCATTATTGTTATCATTATCATTATCGCTAGACTCGGCAACACCTTGGGACTCTAGCTCTCGTTCGGCAAACTGGAACGTTTCGTTTGGCGAAGGTGAAGGGGAAGAAGAGGTTCGAGAAGCAGCATTCTCATTCACCTCCGACAGGTCGCTCTCGCTGATACGGTCATCGAGGATGATTCTGGTGCCAGCTCCTGTCTCGGGTGACGTACGACCGTCGACAGAGCTGGGCTCGGGCGAGCTCGACATGTTCGGTATTGAGCAGGCCTGTCCGCTACGTGACGGCAAGGTTAGCAAGTCTTTACGGTGAAGATGCTACACATATAGGGTTGACAGATAGCGCTGAAAGCAGCGATCAATATAACGCAGCAAATAGCTACTCAACGGCGGAAATGGGTCTGACAATGGATCTGGCGCATCCTAAGTGATGAATTTGATAAAGGCAAGGCTGATAGGTGATGGAAAAGGAATTGCAGGCGATGGAAGTTGACGTGACGGACCCAGGGGGATCAACGCGTCTCACAAACCAATAACAACGAATTCCATCTAAATATCACCATCCGAGAAGCCCATACGCAATGGAAGCAGCGATAACAAGGTCGCGTGTGCGTGTCTTCGGGATGGATTCGATGGTCAAGTACAGGGCCGAGTGACAGAGCCCAGCCTTGTCCAGCAATAGTACGACTGCCGGAATAGAAATCAAATACTTACGAACCATCAACTTGAGTATATCAGACAAGAAGAGAAATGGTTTGATACAGGACTATGGGGGTGGATGAAAGACGGGTGCGGCCCCGTATGATGCGGTGTTGTGGGCAATAGTTGTGAGAAACTGGCGGAAATCGACCTGGAAGAATTGGTGGTCGGGGAACATTGAAAGTGGACGGAGCGTACGAGGTACCTACCATGCTGCCATGCCAGCTTTTAAGACGCTAATAGAAAACTAGTTTAGCGTATTACTAGCCACTTTTGTTTTGTCACTAGCCACAAGACCTCTTTTTTTTTTTCCTTTTTTTCTCTTTTTTTGGCTTGTCTGCTCGAAAGTCGAAAATCGAAAATCGAAAATCCCTTGGTCATGCCTAATTAGTACAGAACTATAGGCGATAACAGTTTTTATTTGCTCATTTTACTTACCGCTAAATCGTTTTGGGACTTTTTCTGTTCTTCTGATTTTCCTTTTTGATGAAATTCTGATCTCAGGTGTGTTGTTCATTGGGTGGCAGTGGCACAGCAATCCCCCATCGCTCACTGAATTTGCTGTGAATTTGCTGGGAAAGCTACTATGTAGGTAAGTTCGATCTAAACCAAATCAGAGGGCGTATGTACAATCATACCATTAGGTAGAATCATACAGTATTCACCCAGTGTAAGTAACCCTGGAGTAAAAGGTATTCACCTTCCAAATTTTACACACTAGAAGAGGTTATACTCAGCGCCAAACCACCACATAAAGGAACTAACGAACGATCCATCCAGGTGATTTTGAGGCCTACACCACCCACATCGTTCGCATCATGTGTTCTATTGCCCATCCACAACCCTGGAAGTCACTACCAGCACCTAGCACTTAGCACTGTAATTACAGCAGCATAGAAATCAATACATCGATGAATAGATTAATCCATTAGATTTGATACATATATACATACCTCCTACTTCAAATAGTACCTACCTACATAGTGGTACCTAGTATATTTTCAGATATCTATGTGCACTTATCCATATACATTTCCATTAATTCGTCCCCTAGGTACCTGTTAGGACATACATCGATTGTAAATAATACTAGGTCATCCTCGAGGCATCTACCTATGTTCAATAGTACTTAGTGCTATGTAAGTGCTATGTAAGTTACAAAGAGGTACCTACTAGGTATATATGTACTAGGCAGATGAAGCCATCTATACCTTCAGATCACACGTGCCTACATCAGTCACCCTTCAGGAAACGCCAGCATCAAATCCTAAAATTTGCCTGGTGAACGCAAAGGGAATGTAGAACAAAGTTTGTTTGCTCCCACAATAGTTGGCCGTCCATTCCTCTTCCAAATTCGTCGAGCGTGGCTGACGCATGGCAAAAAAACAATCTGAGGCGGAGTAAAAACACACCAAAGAACATGTGGCTTATTCAGGTGGCTTGCTATTTGCTTTGTAGTGACCACCAGCCAGAATGCCTATCACTTAGGTACGCAGATACCTAAACTATTGATCGATGGCTTCAAATCGAGCACCTAGAATTCCCATTCCATTGAAGTCACAGATACCAGTGACATAAAAAGGTTCGTGCTGGCCAAGGGGTTATCAGAAATACCTCAATGGTGGGTTGGTGGTTTGGTGGTTTTTCGTGACGCCTGACAAAGAGCCAGGAACGAACGATTCCTAAACGAAGCCATCAGCTCCAAGCTCTTGTAGAGCACATGATATCTTCGGGCTTATCTCAATAACCTCCAGCTTATCTCGAGCTTTCAGCATAAAGATAGAAGGTTAGGATCAGCCTACGAAATGTGTAGGTGGGCTTGAAAGAAGTATCAATAGCCTCACAACCGCGTAGTATATAGGGCGGATGACTAGTGGTTCCCTGACAAGTCTGTGAATATCTTCAAGGAAAGCCAACCCAACGATCGTTCGCAAAAGCCCAACGCCTCATTTCATTGACCATGTATCAGCTCGCCTGATAGTTGGCGTTCGAACGATGGTTTGATTGGTAGGTTTGCGGCGGTGCCAAGCCATGTGAGATACTAGATCTTCCTTATAGAAATTGCATCCAAGATAAAAGCAAATTCTAATGTCCATATCCTCACTGTTGCGTCACGGTGATACATAGCTCTCTGACAGGCTGCAATCGCCCCGCCTGTTGGACGGTTTGATATCAATGCATTGGCAAAGTTATCAATCCCCATGAGACAATAGCATCAAAGAGTCTTGCAGAGTATCGTCGAGGCTGTCTTGGGGTCACAGATCAAAGGCCATTATATCGATCATTGGCATCTCAATATTCTATTCAATTGGGCATTGGTTAGTTGATGGCGGCTCAGCCGCTTATTCGGCTTGCCTACTAGGCACCATTGCATTCTGGAAACCCAACCTAGTATGATGGGTGGTAACACAGCTGCTACACACTCCACGAGGCCAGCCACGCCGTCGATTATATCCCCCCCCTAAGTGGTCATCGAAGGCGGCTGCTCTGACGGCTCTCTTCAGTCATCGTGCCATTTGCTACTGGACCTGACGCTCACCGCTATCAATGATGTGTCGGTATACGCGATACTCCAAAACCGTCTACGTCGGCTGGGAGGCTGACCTCCTTTACGATGACCATACCGGTATAGTTTTTCTGGCGGCCCTCCAGACTTCATTGGCTGAGAGGTTGCGGCCTGTTGGGCACGCTGGAGAGTCGGCCCTTCTCAAAAGCAAAGTGGAAGAGACGGCATCGTGATTTGCGCTGCAGGATGCGTTATTGATTGACGAGGAGAGTGGTATCGCAGAAGACCGAGGTCCGGAAACCCAGAAAACCTCGCACTTGCGAATTCCAGTTGTGAGGAGCCATGTGTTTCGTGGAAAACCTCGACTACGATGGTATAGCCTCGTCCGTACGTTGTCGAGTGCGTGTAGGAGTAGAAAAGGGGGGGACACTCGCTCTTTTTTTTTTACCAGGGGAACCTCACGACTTGTCTATCCTCTACAACCCAAACCCAGCAATATCAATTACCTAGGGTGTAGGGAAATATACTTCTTCGAAGATGTCTTCCACGGAACCGACTGGCGCCGACACCGCGGTGCAGACGCCGCACACAGGGCAAACAAGGCAGCCACCACAGACGACGCAGACTGGACAGACTGGACGCAGCAACTACACCCACTGGCACCTTTCTGCGGTTGCAACCCTGTACCCACCTCGCCCACGCAACATTAAGCTGATGTGTGGAGAGTCACCACTGGAAGTTCCCAAAGAGCAAAGCAAGCTAATCCGTGTCTTCTATACTGAGCCCGACTACGAATTCTATAAGACTGGGTGCTACACAGTCAGAGAAACGAGGTATGACGAGCGCCGGAACTGGCATATGGCAGGTGATGGTGTCATTGCCGATGATGCTTTTGTAGGAAGCCCTGTGGCCTCAGTCGGGTGGTGGCTAGATACTCCGAACCGCCTGGGGTTCGAGCGCGTTTGGGAGGTAAGTTAGAGCGCTTATATGATTAGACCATTAGACTAACGGCTAGCAGACAAGATTATATTACATCAACAAAGAGGGGATTATTCAAGAGGTAAGTTTTTCTGATATTTCGACTTGATCAAGATAACCTCGATACAAGATGTGGACTTTATTAACTGTAGAAATCACAGTCTGCTAGTCGCAGCGACTTTAAAACTGGCGGGCTTTCTAGGCCAGAAGAAGCCGGGTGGAAAAAGACCCCTCTGTCCAGCGAGAAGTCGGGAATCAAGTCAAACGAGACTGGCTTCTTTCCTGCTGTCAAAGCTCTACGTGCCACCAAACTTGCTGCAGTTCGTTCTGAGATCGGAGACATCTACCTTTTCTACCAGAGCGACGATAACTCCGTGCGCGCTCTCCTGTTCCAGGAGGGCAAAGGCTGGGACCACGTCGAGCACGAGCTTGTGGGCCCAGGCACGGCTAAGTCGGGTACTCCCTTGACAGCCATAGCAGGAGCTTGTTATGAGATCAGGGTGTTCTATGCTACACGGCAGGATAAACTCGGTGAGGTCTATAAAGATGATCACACGGGTTGGACTCCAAGTTAGTTTTCGCGTTGCGTTCGGAATATCCCTCCCCTCCCCTTTTTTATTGGTATATTGTGGAGATGATGCTAGTAATCATTGCTAACGTGAGTTTAGCAAGCATGCCCCATTTCGGGCTTGGCAATTCGACAGCCATGTTTTCAGCTGTGGCCTGGAACTTTGCAACACTTTTCTTCCAGATTCGGATCTACGTGGCTGGAGAGAACAACGAGGTGCTGGAATACTCCTACTCGCGCAACAAAGTCTACCCAGGCGACAAGAACGGCTGGAGTGCACCCGACGGGGTCGGCAGCACATCGACTTCCCAGAATACACTAGGCAGCAGCTCTTCTCTCTCTGCCGTGGCGGCAGTCTTCCTTGAGAACGAGTGTAATCCGAAGGTATACTTCCACCCGCACAAGATCATAGCTGAGTACGATGTCTGCAAGGAGACCAGCTTTCCCAACGGGATTGGCGGGATCGCTAGGATGGACACCGGACCCGCAACTCAGGAGGACGCAAAACAGAACGGGGAGGAGAAATGGGCACCTCTTAGCGAGAAAGACAAAACTTACCTCCTGAGCTTGACGAGCATCGAGACGGAGAGAACGGTGAGGATAGAGCGCACTGCTGTATTGGAGAGGATGAGAAAGTTGTCCAAGTGTCCGAAGGGTTACCAGTGGGTAAAGAGAAAGGACGGCTGGAGGTGCGCAGGAGGGAAACACTGGCTCACTAACGAACAGTTTTTGAGCCTCTAGGATCTGTTGGTTTACGAGTCTATGGTATAAACGTTTGAAGTGGGAAGTCTTAAGGTTGTCTACGGGATTCAGGTAGAGATAGAGATCTAGACATCAATCAAAGCATTTGGATGCATGAAACTGATATTCTTATACTGATACCTACTAGGTATGCAGTTGAGCAAGATATGTATCTACGAAATAACAGTCTAATCATGCAGGCAAAAAAGACAAAAAGACAAAAAGACAAACTGGGCCAATCAGGGAGATGCAGTTCATAATTTTCAACTTTACGGTCTCTCAGAGTGGCTCATCTGCGGTTAAGCCACGAATCACCCCTCATTCTTATCCAACGACGCTGCGACGAACCCGTATGTACCCTAATTTTATTCCATACCCCACTAACATCGACTCTTGTTAGGCGCATTGATTTTGTCGCAAAGATTCTATATTCCTTCTTTCCCAAGGCCAAGCAATCAACTACCAACCTTTGCAACAAAACCGCAGTCATTTCGTTTCTTCTTAATATCTTGAAAAGCCGTCACCATTATTTGGCTTTGACGGTTTTGAATTGCCCTTTCACTTCTTAGATCCCTTCAAGGAGTTGATATCACACTCTGACCATGGCTTCTAAACTTACCCGGTGCGTAACCCTTATGACTCGAGGCGATCTCGTTTCTGGGTATGTTTTGTGTGTGCCAACTGACCTGTCAACTGTAGTATTGCCATCGTAAACGATGACAAGGCAAGTATCTCGTGCCATTCCCTTGACAGTTATGATCTTGACTAACACATGTTTTATAGTGCAAACCCAAGGTAGAACATAAAATCCACATTCTGCGTTACAATGACACTTACGTTCCATAGAAATGCCGCCAAGAGTGCAAGAGATCATGCCCGGTATGGAGTGTCCCCTTCCCTTTCAACCTGCACTGAAGATATTCCTTTGTTTGATCCGAACTAGACTGGCTGGCAGCAGCTTATAGAACGATTTTTTAGGTCGTCCGCAGTGGAAAGCTTTGCATCGAAGTCAACCCAGACTCGAAGATAGCGTTCATATCTGAGAGTCTCTGTATTGGTTGTGGTATCTGCCCCAAGAAATGCCCTTTCGATGCGATTACTATTATCAACCTACCTACCAATCTCGAAACCCAAGTCACCCATCGATACTCGGCAAACAGCTTCAAGCTTCATCGGCTGCCCACCCCGAGGCCTGGACAAGTCTTGGGTCTGGTTGGTACGAACGGTATTGGAAAGAGTACAGCCCTGAAGATCCTTAGCGGCAAATTGAAGCCCAACCTGGGCAGATATGATAACCCGCCTGACTGGGAGGATGTCATTAAGTACTTCAGGGGTTCTGAGTTACAGAGTGGGTCATTCTTCCACTCTATTCCCTAGATAGAGTCGATAGCATCGATTCTCGCTAACAAATTGCAGACTATTTCACCAAGATCCTTGAGGATGACCTCAAAGCCGTCGTGAAGCCCCAGTATGTCGACCAGCTTCCCAGAGCCGTCAAGACTGCCAACAAGACCGTCAAGTTCTTGCTTGAGCACAGATCTGCGATGAACAATCTCGACGAGGTCCTTGATGTGCTAGAGCTCCGTCACATTCTGGATCGTGATGTCAACCTTCTTTCCGGTGGAGAGTTGCAGCGATTCGCTATCGGTACGGTTTGTGTCCAAAAGGCGGATGTGTACATGTTTGACGAACCGTCTTCCTATCTGGATGTCAAGCAACGCCTGTCTGCTGCGCGAATGATTCGCTCTCTCCTAGGACCGGACAACTATGTCATCGTCGTTGAGCACGATTTGTCAGTCCTTGATTACCTTTCTGACTATATCTGCGTCCTTTACGGCAAACCCGCCGTCTATGGTGTCGTTACTCTGCCTCATTCGGTCCGTGAAGGCATCAACATATTCCTCGATGGTCATATCCCTACGGAGAATTTGCGATTCCGAGAAGAATCCTTGACTTTCCGCATCTCGGAAGGTACCGACGATTTCCAGGCTGATAAGGCTCGAGCCTTCAGCTATCCCAAGATGGAAAAGACACTGGGCAATTTCAAGCTTAGCATCGACGGAGGTGAATTCACCGATTCGGAGATTATCGTCATGATGGGTGAAAACGGTACAGGAAAGACGACCTTCTGTAGGCTTCTGGCTGGTGCGCTCAAGCCTGATAGCGCCAAGAAAGTTCCTGAGATGAGAATCAGCATGAAGCCCCAGACCATCACTCCTAAGTTTGAGGGTACGGTTCGTCAGCTATTCTTCAAGCGAATCAAGCAGGCTTTCCTGTCCCCGCAATTCCAGACGGACGTTGTCAAGCCACTGAAGCTAGACGATTTCATTGACCAAGAAGTCAAGAACCTGTCCGGTGGTGAATTGCAACGTGTGGCCATCGTCATGGCCCTTGGCTTGCCTGCTGATATCTACTTGATTGACGAGCCTTCTGCCTACCTAGACTCAGAACAACGTATTATCGCGGCGCGTGTCATCAAGCGTTTCATCATGCACGCCAAGAAGACAGCATTCATCGTAGAGCACGATTTCATCATGGCCACGTACCTAGCGGATCGCGTTATCGTTTTCGATGGCAAGCCGGGTATCGACGCCCACGCCAACACCCCCGAGTCCCTGCTTACTGGTTGCAACTCGTTCTTGAAGAACCTTGACGTCACATTCCGACGAGACCCCACGAACTACCGACCTCGTATCAACAAGCTCAACAGTCAGTTGGACCAGGAACAGAAGATGAGTGGAAACTATGTAAGTTCTATAAGACCGTGTGTCAATCTATATGTTACTAATACATCTATAGTTCTTCTTGGAGGAAGACAGCTCTTGAAACGGGCATCCTACACGGTAAAGGCCATAGAAATGGTCGTAAACATCATGAAAATACCCCACCAGCATCAAGTACCGGCGTTCTAGGCGTACAAAAGAGAAAGCGGTTGCGTCGCGGAATCGGGGGTGCGCGTGAATTATCTGACGCGGACGCGGATGGTGGGGCGGATAACGACGATCCGGACGAATAGCCACGACGACGGCAGTCTATCCCCTGTTTGCCTGGTCCTGCGGCAATTAGCTTCCTCACGATAGCTCGTATTTCTCAACTAGAGGGACTTCCGAGGACTGATTAACTGCAGATTGAGGGGCGGACGGGTCAAGTGGGTGGCTGCCGTCAATGATTTACTTGTTGGCGTACTACAACGAACGATGGTATGGTAAATCAGGAGACCTTCGTAGCCAGGCTAGGTAGTAGACGAGAGACGCAGTATAGCTCATAGGCAGTGAAGATGCGAGAACGAAATACACGGCCTACTATTTAACACGCGAATATTGTGTACGTCAATAATTGGATGTCAGTGATATACTCGGCCCCGAGGCTCGGTTGGTAATAACAACCCTAGCATATTGCTAACTGGGCACCTACTCATTTCTGTGCATGGATTGAGGCGTACATTACCCGCGAACATATGTAGGTAGGTATCTAGGTGCCTAGTAGGCAGGCGATATTAAAGCAGAAATCACATATCAATGAGTACCTAGTAGGTAGGTACTATTTATATAAAACACACATTTATTATACTAACTAGGTACGGCAGAGCCATTGATATTCCTCATTAGTGGGAGTGGGAAGTTGGAAAGTACACACCAAGATCGTATGCCCGTAGCAAGTTTCTCCTATTCGGCGCTGGGCCGGACTGGAGCCTGCTTGCCTGCTTGCTTGCTCCTTTTACGTGGAGCCATGATCCTATGGAATGGTGAGAATATCTTGGGTCGAAGGAAAAAAAAGGAAGACTTGATGATGGGGCTCACCGGAGCCTTAGCATCAACTCTTTGAGGCGTACGAGGAAGCGCTTGTAATTCTTCTTCCTCGGATTCGGCCGTAGTGGGTGTTCTGGGCGTTAAGAAAGGAAGGCGAACTTGTGGAACAATTGTGTAGACCGAGCTGTGTCCATGTTTTTCGAGTCATCTAAGCCAAAAAGAACGTAGTCGGAAGTTGACGCACGTACTTTTTTATATGATGCCCTTTGGCTTAGTGATAGTAAGGTCCATGCATCCTCATAGTGTGAGATGGATTGAGAACCTCAATTCGAGGAAGTCTTGTTTTCGGCAATCGTGGCTTGGAATGAAACGAAGAAGGATTTGGGCAGGTATAAGGGATGGTGGGGGCAAAATGGGGACGATGGATCGAACCGTGACGTCGCTAATCTTCTTCGATCTCACCCTCTTCACTGCCCGAATGTACACCTGTGTCTTCCTTTGGAGGCGGCTGAACTGCTGGAGGCGTCCTAGTCTTGTGACGAACATCACGATGGGGGGAACGCTCACGCGGTGTTCTCTCTCTTCTGAGTCTCTGATTCTAAAGTCAATATAGACGATCAAGCAATGAAAGTTTTGGGTTACTTGCCTTGGAGTCCCTGGAGTCACGACGTTCCAAATCGTCGTCGTCCTCGGCTCTCCGGCGCCGCGAAGAGGTTGGACGTTCGTCTCCATAGGGTAGTTCTTCAACAGGACCTCTCTCCACGCGACGTCGGTAAAGTCGTTCGCGCTCTTCTTCGCGGTCCCGCCTCTCCCGTTCATAATGGCTGGGCGGCTCGTCGCGTCGGGATCGGTAATCCCTCTCCCTGTCTCGGTCACGATCTCGTTCCCGCTCCCGATCGCGGTCGCGGTCACGGTCACGGTCACGGTCGCGGTCACGTTCGCGGACATCGCGGTCTCGATAGGATTCCGACGGACGACGATCAGAGAGCAAGCTCTCTGCCATGCTAGACTTACGATAATTTTTCTCCCGCTCGGCAATGGCCTTGCGCCGGTCCGCTTCGTATGCGTCTGGCTCGGGGCTGCGACTATGGCGCGAGGGTCGGGTGCGATCACTGCGGTGAGATCGATCTCCCCTATCTCTATCACGATACGTACCACGGTCAGGCGATCGGTCACGACGCTTGTGACGATCTCGATCTTCTTCCTCTCGATCTCGTACTCGGCGAAGGACTTTCTCGAAAGCACCGCGGCGGGCATCTTCAGATTTGATAGCTTGAAACTCGGCGGCACGGGCAAGGCGAGGACGAACTTTCTCCCAGGTGTCATCAGGGGTGACTGGTGGATCCATATGCTTAATATATGAACGGAGCTCATCGACAGCCCTTCTCTGCTGACGTTCAGAATGCTTATCTTCGTCAGACCGCTTGGACTTTTTCTCTTGAAGCTATTCAAGGTGTTAGCACTGAGCGGAACTTTGGACAAATGGTAATTTTGAAGACTTACTCGGTCGAAGATAAGCTTCATTATGTCACCGTCAATGTTAGCAGTACGTCGATCATTCTTGAGTACAGAAGAGAACTCTTCAAACGTAGTCTTGGGGGTGAACTCAAAACGTTTATCCTATGTTCAGAGTTGGCGAGTTAGCTTATGAAGGATGCACAAACTCGGGGTCAACTTACGTCCATAACGTCCAGCACATCATTCCTAGTAGTGCGCAAAGCACGCTCTTCTTCTTCCACGACATCCCAAAATAAGTCGAGGGGACTTGAGCCGGCCTGTCCGCAAATGGATCTGAATCGCTCATCATTTTCGAGTAGAGGATAGACTAGACTCCACTTGGTTCCTGCCTTGATCTTACCGGCCCTGCGAAGTTCCAGAAGCAGCTCGGTGAATGCATCTCGTCGCTTTCTCTCAACACGCAGCTTCTTGTTCTTTTGGTTTTGTCGCGTTTCGTTAAAACTTCGTTCCAAAGACTTGATATGGGTTTGGAAAGCGGTGAGTATATCAAAGTTGTTCAGGGCTTTATACTTGTCGTCATTCTGGAAAGGAGCTGTGGCCTTGAGTATATTCTGAGCTTCGGACCAACGTGTGTAAGGTTCAAGGTTAAGCTTGGGGAGGAGATCGATGAGGCCATCCATAGCGCTCTTTCGAACACTGGCTTGATTTTCGACGTGGGCTTTCTTTAGTTCGACAGTGTAGTCCTCAAACAGCTGGCGTCGTTCGTCTTCGTTGTTGGTTGAGCGAAATATGGTTTCGCCCTCGATGATGGGACGGGCGGTCTTCCATCGCGTGTAATGCTTGATCTCGGGATGACTCTTGAGCATGGTGGCGAAGTCAGCTCGTAGCTTTGTCAATCTGTCCTTTGCGCGCTCCTTATCTTGAATGATCATGTCTTGGCAATACTTCTCAAAAGCAGCCTTCCTATCCTTGGGGTCTTTGATGGCACGATACTGAGGATCCTTGATTGTGGCTCGCATGGTCTGCTCCCAGGACCAGTCTGGCTGGACACCGCTTCGGCGCAGCAGCTTCATGAAGGCGGCCTCGGCTTCCTCGGGGGTCGCATACTCGGGCTCGTTGCTTGCGGGGACAAATGCTTGAACGCGCGGGTCGCTGCCGTGGGTTAGCTGACGGGACTCGGGGAAAGTCTCTCGGTGTTCGCGGTGATCGTAACCGGAGCCTGAAAACGAAGAGCTGGGAGCGTATGGTGTAGCCGGCCTGTCAAAGTTAGAATGGACCTAATAAGACGTCTGCTAGATAAGGAGCTCCTTACGCAGGAGTAGAGGGCGTAGCTTCATGGCCTAATGCTTTTCTGTAAACCTCGGGCATCTCCCAAGAACTTTGCTTCGTCTCGGTGTTATACCAATACTTACGGCCTCCCTCGGCCGTGTATTCTTTCCAAGGTTGATTCGCCAGAGCGCGCTGAGATACATGGTTAGCCCGCAACACGATAAGATAAGATACGACACGACACAACTGCGACGAGAGCTTCGTGTGATGGACGCAGATGACATACCTCGGCGGGCGACATCAATTCCTCCGGCTTGGTCCATTGGGTTGCCTTTGTGATACTATTGTAGTAGTAAATGCGTCCATCGGGACTCTTGTATTCTTGCCATGGATTTGGCTGGCCATAATGGCCATTGATTCCGTTCATCGTGGCGAGAGCTTACAGATACCCGTAACCCAAAGCTATCCGATACCTTCAACAGCCTAATAATCAAATAGATTTTCCCTTTATAAAGGAAAAACCTGAATGAATCAAGATTAAGCGATGGAGATGAAGTCAGAACTGGGCCGTGGTTGCCAACGTATGCGTGACAAAGGCGGCTATAAATAATATGTGCAGGTTGGAAAAACTTGCGAGCTTTTTGGCGTTCGGATTGGCGTAGAAGAAAAGGTCGGCGTTGGTTGGATACGCTCAAAAATGTTAGTTGGTATAGGGTACGTACTTTCAGATTTCTCAGCAGTCCGAGCACCTGGAGCTACCTGTATCTACCTGTATTTACCATACTGTGGGGGTCCCATGGGTGCGATATCCCTAGTACAGTTAAGCGCAGGCTGATAGTTGATAGTTGATAAGGCATAGGCCACAGAACCTTGAAGCTAATTCTAGCATCCATTATGTATCTTGAGACTAATCCATCCATATTTACTATCAATCGTCCTCATGACTTCTATGTCCAAACGAAGCCTACTGACACCATTCACCAAGGCCTCTGGCGCTACTTACTAGATGCCTACTGAGTAGTACACTTATTCAGCCTAATCCAATCATGACATATATGACAAGCTCCTGCTAAGTGTGTGACCAACGTGGAAATGAAATTCTAAGTCTACTTTCCGTCCACCCCCGATATCGCCTTAAGCTTGGACGACATGTCTGAACTCTCCATCGATGACACTCCCAAACGAGCGTTCGACCTGCTTGACGACTCAAGCCTCACATACTTCATACCACATGCAACTGATTTCAGTGTCGAGGAGGCTTTCAAAGATGGTGCAAATAAACCCGGAGAGCCCTTCGATTCCGTAGAGCACCGAGAGTCCCTTTTCTTTGGTATGCGTTCTCCTATCATCTCCATAAAGTCCGCTTCTCACCGTACTCATTGTTAGACCCCAGATGAATCCGTTGATGTTTACCTTGTTTTAAAGTGCCCCTATGTCGAAGAAGACAATCTACGATCCTCTGTGCGAAATCTGATCATATCCCTCGAGGCGCAGATCGTTAATGGCGGCGGCGTACCGGACCGTGATATTCACCCAGCTTCGGAAGTAATATACACTGGGACACTGAACGATTCGGACGACGTCACTATATTAGTCAACTTCTCAGGGGAACGAGATGTTGATGGCGAGGAAGCCAGCCAACAGTACGCTGTTGCTGTGTGGAAGCAGTCGGTTTTCCTTGGTCGACCCAGGATGCGACTGCAAAGCCCTTCGGTCGTTTTTGCGGCAACAGCTAGCTTAAAATCTACCGATTCGTCTCTCTCCAACAACGGACTTCGCGATGGATACTTACCAGCGGGCGTGGCGTTGGGACTTAACCTTCTCGAGCCCTTTGGAAATGATCCTGCTATGAATGGGGTTCAGCCCCGTCTATCGGCGCAGCGAGTTTCTCGCGTCGCTCCAGCCACACAACAGGGAAGGGATGTTCTACGACCCATCAAGTCTCTGTCTAGCCTATCTCTACGCATCTACCCGGTGGCACACTCGCGCATGCGATTCACTCATCTAGGCACCGCTCCTTCTACGACAACTGTCCTCGCCATGCTCGAAATTGATTTCACCCCCTTTTTCGATTGCGAGGTCATTCTTGACAGGATATCAGTGGAAGTGGCAGAGGGCGTGGTAGAAGATCTCACGAGCGAGTCGGGAATGGCACTTCCCGTCTCCTGTGTGGCGCACGACCATGTGACCCTCCTATATCGAATATCCCCGGCTGAAGTGGATGTGATGTCGAAGAATCCTGTACGTGAACTCAGCGTTGCCATACTTGCGACGGCCCTAGTGCGTCCAGACTCCTGCAAGCCTCGCTTGAGCATGGCTTGGACTGCTACGGTTGACTTCACTCTGCCCGTAAACCCTGGGTATGGTTCTGCTATGCAGCCCATACAACGCAAGCATCGTCCAAGCCAGCTTTCTATCGGAGGTGAGAGTACCATTTCTCTGACAGCGCCGTCTGTCGCTCGACCGGATTCGTTACCCTCACTTGAGGCCGCTATGAAGACCGAGTCTAATCTGCTCGACATAGGCATTACTATGACCTTTACCGGCCCACCACCGAGCCTGAAAATATTTGCGGGTGATGAGTTTGCGTGGAACATATTCGTGGTGAACCGATCCTCAGTGTCAACAGCGATACCAAGGAAACTAGCGATAGTTGCAATCCCGAAGCGACGACGTAATGAATCACGAGTCAATCGTCCACCTTCGATCTCTCGACTGCCTGAAGCTTTTCATGGTCAACATCAACAGCCAATATTACCCCGAGACCGGAGCATAGCAGATGCTGTTTTTGACGATAACGTCGTTCACGCTATGCAACACAGCAGCATCATAGACGCCACGGAGCTAGTGTGCTTAAGCGCGGATGTTAGAGTCGGACCGCTTGCACCTGGCGCGTGCCATGTTGCCGAACTCCGGTTCCTGGCCTTGAAAGAGGGTATTGTAGGTCTAGAAGCCGTACGAGTTATTGACCTTGCAAACAACGAGCATGTGGATATTAGAGATCTACCCATCGTCGTGGTCGAAAGCAGACAGGCATGAAATGTAACGGTCTTTGCTTGACTGTTGCATCACTTTCAGGAGAATGAGTCGCTCTCATCTCTATGGGATGATATAAGTACGCCTGGTGACCTCGTCGAAACTCATTTGGACAATTCCGTTCGTACCGAAAACCATCAACAGCCAAGCTTGTCGATTAATAATACAGGAAACTCCTTTTACACAAAACGCCTTCACTCTTGTCTCTTTTCACAACGCTTACATGAAACGCGGCATGCGTCAATTATGGCTGGCATCGGCCTACATAAAGTTACATACCGTAGACTGGAAACCTTGGTATTGGGACGTTGGGGTTGCCTTCAGGAGAGGATGGGTAGTATACACATTGCTTGGTAGTCTCTTGGAACATTCTATATGATATTTGACACTGCCGTGAGGATGGGCGAGCCAACTTCCACCTCTCCCCCAAATATCCCACAAACCCCGTTCCCGGTATCCGTCACATACGAGCCTAAGCATTACCTTCCACATGCGTTCATGATGCAACGTCCGGTTTTTGGGTGCAGAAGACAGTTGCACCCGGTCATTAGACTAGTCCCACGGATGTGTTCCCTCCACAGCTCATAAAAATTCGGAATCCGTGTTCACTGAGCTAGCAAGAACAGCCACCTCATCGTACATAAGTCTTACTAACAGGAGCACCCGGATTGGACGAAGTAAATATGACCTGTTTCTTATCACCCTGCCCACTCCGTGATCAAAACACAACTACGAAATGAAAGAGCACGGATTGCTCGGCCGAAGAAGCGCGAGCCAGTCCGTGCCTTCGAGCCGGGTTCTTTTGTTCGACGCAAGGTGCGCCGTAGCCGAGATAAATAAATAATAGAAAAACCAATGACACAACAAACGCATTCTGCGCTTCGACCATGGGGTCAATATCTTGGCTTCTTTCGCTTACGCTACTGCTGACTGTCAAGTTTCGCATATGGTATGGCCCAAGAGGGAGGTCTAGACTTTGAACTTGGATCCTGTAAATTAGAGGGCGTCCGCCTTAAATGCCCACGCATCGTCCCGGAACCCCAATCCGGTGACCGGCAGACCGGGGAAGCCTCTAGGAAGTGGGATTTCTGTTCCCCGATAAGCTTGCAAGCCCTATGATGCAGGTGTTTAGACCGCGTCCTAGGTTCACCCTGCTAACTTATACCAGGACCGATGCGCGATAGGAAAGGCAGTTAGAATTGTCAAAGCGTGCCTATATTTAGGTAAAGCATTTAGAAGTGTCATGTTTAGATCTAACCTGTATATTAAGATTATATGAAGCTTATCATTACCTGAGTTTTAAAAGGGTTATTATTTCGCGTTATACCTGAGTTTTAAAAGGGTTATTATTTTATGTTATTTTATAGGTAAAAATTTAATGTTATTTAAATAAAAAGTATTAATAAAAATTAATAAAGCTTTAAAAAAGCGGTATATTTTAATAAAAAATTTTAATTTAATTTAAATATACGGCTTAATAAAAATAAATATAATTACGTAATTTAAATAATAAAAGTAATATTTTCGTATTAATATTATAATAATTTATTATATAAAACGATATTTATTTATAAATTTATAATTAATAAAAATAATAAATAAATAAAATTATAATTTATATTAAAATTTAATTAAATATATAATATATTTATTTTAAGTTTTAATTAATATTTAATTTTATATTTTTATATTATTTTTTATTTAATTTTAATAATTTTTAAATTATTTTAATAATTTAAAAAAATAAAAGTTTTAAATAATAAAATTTATAAAATAAAAAATTAAGTATAATTTTTTAAATTTATTATTTTAAATAATTAAATATAAATTATAATAAAATTTTTATTTTATTTAAAAAATAATTTATTTAATATATTTAAATATGCTTTTTAAAATAAATCTTTAAAATTTATAATTAATAATTAAAAAATAAGTGTAAATTAAAACTTATTTTTTAATATTATTTTTATAATAATTAAATATTTTAAAAACGTTTATTAAAATAATAAATAAAAGTTTTTTTATAAATTATTTAATTTTAAATGTTTTATTATTTTAAAATATATTAATATAATTATAAAAATGTTATAATAATAAAAATATTTAAATTAAAATGATATATTATTAATTTTAATTTTAAGATAAAAGTTTTTATTATATATCATATTTTATTAATAATTTTAAATTTTAAAAGTAATTTTTAATAATCGTAATAAATATTTTTTATTAAAATAAAAATATATTAGTATTTTTATAAAAAACCTTTATTTATAAAAGTAAAAATAAATTTAAAAATTTTAATAAAATTTAAGCTTAAAATTTTATGTTTTAAAAAAATATTTAAGTTTTTTATTATTTATTTTAAATAAATAAAATATTATTTTAAAATTAAATATATATTTTAAATTATTAAATAAATATATAACTTTAATTTTATTATTTAATTTTATTTTATTAAAATTAATAAGTTTATTATTTAATAATTAATAATTATTAATAATTTAATTATTATTTTTAAACATTTAAATAAAAATTTAAATTAAAGATTAAAAATCTTTATTTATTAATTAAATAAAATAATTAATTTAAATTTTAATTATAATTTATAATTACGATATTAATAATTTTTTTTATTAAATTATTATTTAATTAATTTATAAATTTTTTATTAATTAAATAATTTAAGAAAAATAATAAATTATTATTTATTAAAAGAATTAATAAAAATTATTATATAAAATAATAATAAATAAATTATTAAAATTAATATTAAAGTATTTATAAACGGCTTAAAATTAATTATAAATATTATATAAAAAGTTTTAAAAATTATAAAATATTTATTAATTATAAAAATATTAATTTTTTTAAATAAATATTTTTTATAAATATTTTATTATAAAAATTATAAGTAAAATTAATTATAAAATAAATAATAATATTATTAATATAAATAACGGCGTTATTAAATATAATTATTATTTAAATACGATAATAAATATTTTTAATTTTAAAATTTTTAAAATATATAAATAATAACGTTTTTATTTATACCGTTTTTACTTTTAAAATAATAAAATAATTAAAAATGTTTTTATAAAACGATTATAATCGTTTAAATAAAAATATTTATAATATTAAAATAACGTAATATAATATTTAAAAATATAGTTTATTTATAATTTAAAATTTTCTTTTAATTAATATAATATTAATATTAATTTAAATATAACTTAAATTATATTTAATAATAATTTAAATAAAATACGATATATTTTTATTAATTTATTATTATTTATATTAAAAATATTTAATTTATATTTTTATAATTAAGTAAAATTTATTTAAAATATTAATTAATTTTTAAATTTTTATAATATTTAATATTTTTAATTAATTATGTTATAATTAAATATAAATCAAAATATATTTATTAATTATATTTATTATTTAATTAAGTTTAAATAAAATAAAATTAACATTTTATTTAATTTTTAATATTAAATTAATTCCGAAATAAATAAAAATTTATTATTTTTAAGGTATTTTTAATTTAAATTATTAAGAAAACTTTTAAATATAAAAGTTAAAAATAAGTAAATTAATATTAAAATTTCTTTTAAAAATATATTTATATTTTTATAAATATTTTAATTTTTATTTTTTTAACGTTTTACTTTTTTCGTTTTTTTTTTATTTAATTATTTAAATTTAATTAAATTATTAAGGTTAATATATATATTATTTTTTTTATTTAAATAAGTTAAATTTACTTATTTTTAATAATATTTTTCGGTTTTTTTAATAATATAAAATTATCATTATAAAATTAAATTAAAAAAATAATTAATAATATATTTTTAAATTAAAAAATAAGATTTTTTAATTATAAATTTTTTTAAGAAATAAATAACGTTAAATAAATGATAATAAATTTTAAATATAAATAAGTGTTAAATATATTTAAAAATATATATTAATTAATATTAATATATTTATCTTTTTTTATTAATATTTAATAAAACTTATTATTTTTAAAAATTATTAAATTTAATATAACATTCGGTTATTTTTTTAAATAAGTGATAATATTAATTAACGAAATATAATTATATAAATATATATATTAAAAATAAGCTTTTAATAAAAATAAATATTATATATTAAAAGTTTAATTTTAATTATTATATATAAAATTTTATTTTTATTAATAAAATTTTAATTATTATATATAAAATTTTATTTTTATTAATAAAATTTTAATTATTATTATTTATTTTAATAATAAGTTTTTAAAAATATAATTATTATTAATAAACGGTAAAATAAATAATATTTAAATATAACCATTTTAATTAAATTTTAATAAATAAAATTAAAAATAATTTAAAATATAATTATAAATATTAAGGAATAAAAATTTTTATTTAAAAATTCGATTTAATATTTAAATTATAAAACTTTTATAATTTTTAAAGATTTTTAAAAATAATAAAATTAAGTTTTTTTAAATATTAAAAATTTATTATTATTAATATTAAACATTAATATATAAACATTTTATTTTTATTATATAATTAATGATATAATATAATAAAATTAAAGTTTACGTTTTAATAAAAATTGAAATAAAATTAAAATTATATTTTATTATTATAGTAATTATTATATTTTATTAAATATAATTAAAATAAAAACGTTTAATATAAAAACTTTATTTTTATTTATATAAGTTTTTTATTTAATCGGTTAAATAATTAAATCGATAAAAATTTTTATCCTTATTTATTTTTAATTTCGATTTTTTTAAATATTTAAAATAAATTAAAATGTAATAATAAACTTAAATAATAATAATAATAAATTAAGTTTTAATTAAAAATTAAATTATTAAGGTATAAAAGTTATACCGAAATTTATTAATTAATTTAAAACGATTAAATATAATTAAACATTTTTTAAAATTTTTAATTAAAGTTTTTTAAAAATATTTATTAATATATCGTAAAATTTATTTTTTATTTTAAAGTTTTAATAATGATTAAATTAAATAAAATACTTTTAAATTAATATTATTATAATATTAAAAAAATTATATAAGTAAAAATATTATAGTTATTTATTTTAATAATGTTAAAATATTAATTTATAAAGTTAAATATTTTATTTTTAATTTTATATTATATAAATTTATTAAAATAAATTTAAAAGTAAATATAAAATTATAATATAAAAATAATTAAGTTTTAATTAATTTTTTTATTTAAACGTAATAACGATTTAAAATATATCGATTTAACTTTTTTAAAAATATTAATATTTTTTTATTATTTTTAATTTATAAATATATAAATTAGAAATAATATATTATTAAAATTAATTATAAATCATATATTTAAAAGTTATATTTTATAATAAAACTTTTAATTTTATTTTAAATTTAAATTTTTTTATTAAAAATAATTATTAATATTTAAATATAAAATTTTTTTAAAAGTTTTTTATTTTAAGGTTTTTTATTTTTATAATTAATAAAATTATTTATTAATTTTACGTAATTTATTAACGGTTATATTTTTATATATTTTTTAATATTATAAAAAATAATTCTTTAATTTATATACGATTAATATGAAAATTATTATTATTAATATATTAATAAATACGTACGTTTAATAAAAATAACAAGTAAAATAAAAATAATAAATAACGAAATAATAATATTATTATATTTAAAGAAAAAAAGGAAAATTAATTTAAAAATAAATGGAAAATTTTATTTTTATATGTTTTAAATATATAAGTATTTTTTTAATTAAATATGTATTATATAAATATATATTATTATTATATAATTATTATTTACTTTATTTTTTTACGATTAATTAATTATAAATTTTATATTAGTTTTTTATTTTACTTATTTTTTAACTTTAAATTAATTTAATTATTTTTTATTAATGTTTTTATAATTTTATTTAAAAATATTTTAATTATAACGTTAATAAAATTATAATTATTATAAATTTAACGAATATTATTTATTTTTAATTTTTATATAATTATTTTAATATTATTAAATTAATTATTAATTTTTTTATTAATATTACTTATTTATATTAAACATTAATATAAGGAAAAAAATTAATGCATAAAATTAAAGAAATTTTTAAAAAAAGTTGTTTTAAAATAATATTAATAATATAATAAATGATATAATTAATATCGAATTTTTAAACCATTTTATAAATTTTATTAATTAAAATATTACGCGTTACGCGTTTATATTTAATAAATAATTAATAAATAATATTTTTAATAATTTATATTTTATTATTTTATTCGGTTAATTATTCGTTTTTAAAAGTAATAACGTAATTAATTTATAAATTAAAATTTTAATTATTTACGAATAATTTATCGATAAAAATATAAAAGCGAAAGTTTTAAAAGTTAAAATTAATATAATTAAGTTTTTAATTTTTATTATTTATTTATTATTAAATTTTAAAGTTAAATATTTTTATTTTTTAAGTTTAAATTATAAATATTAAGTTATTATTAAATAATTAAAAATAATTTTAAATTAATAAATTAACGAAATATAAGTTTTATAAGTTTATTATTTAATAAATTTTTAATTATATCCGAAATTTAAAATTTAATAAATTAAAATTTTCGGCTTAACTTTTTATATAATAAATATAATGTAATTTTTTTATAAATATTATTATAAAAATTATTAAAATTTTTAGTTTTTTATTTAAAATTTTTAAAATATATTTTAATTTCGGTTTTTATAAATGTTTTATTTTCGGTAATAAAAATTTATTAATATTAATATTAAAAGTATTATTTATTTAAAAATTAATAAATTTAAAAAGTTTTAATTTTATTATTAATGATTATATGATAATGGTACGTATTTATGTGATATGTATTTAATTAAAGGAAATACTTATATATTTAAAACATATAAAAAGTAAAGTTTTTCGTTTATTTTTAAATTAGCTTTTTTTTTTTTTAAATATAATAAGATTATTATTTCGTTATTTATTATTTTTATTTTTATTTATCATTTTTTATTAAACGTATATACTTATTAACATTAATTAATGTTGTTAAAATTAATAATATAAATTAATAAAATTAAAAGTTATTATTACGATAACTTAAAAATTTTATCGTAATAATATATGTAATATTAATAATTAATTTTTATTGTTTCGTTTATAATAAAGTTTAACCTTTTTTTTTTATAATTTATTTAAGTTTTTCCGATAAAATTTAAACTTTTTTTGTTACTTTTTTATTTTTTAACCTTAACTTTTCTTACGATGGTATAAATAGGTTTTTAATGTAATCTTAAAATTATAACTTTAATAATAACTTTATTACTTAAAAAATATAAACGAATTAAACGATTTATTTTTATATATTTTTAATTAATTTATTATTTTTAAACAATAATTTAATCTTACGGTTATAAAATGGTAATTAATTTTAATATCGGATAAATAATTTAAAAGTAAAAAATATTTAAATATTTATAAAATTAATAAATTTTAAGATAATCGATAAAAATGTTAATTACGCTTATATAATAAAGGAAATATTTAACGTATATTTAAAACATTTTATAAGATTTAAATTATTAAATTTTTCCAAATATTAAAATTATTATAATCGACGTTACGAAATATATTAATATAACGAAGCATTTACGTAAAACGATATAATTTTAATTATTTTAAAAGGCTTATTAATCTTTTTAAAATACGTAATTTATTATAATAAAATTTTAATAAATTAATAAAAGCTTAATAAAAATAATTTAATGTATTAATATAAAAATATTCGTATATTATACGAAATTAAATCTAGTTTACTTTAAATTACGAATAATAAAGTAAATGTAAATAATAATATACGGCTGCTTTTTATAAATCTTTTAATTTTAATAAATTAAAGTTATAATTTTAATTTATTTATTATTTCGGCCGGATTTTTTTAATTAACCATTATTTTTATTACTTAAACGTTTAATACTTTTATTACTTATTTTACTTATTTTTAATAATCCATTTTTATTATTTTATATGTCGCCTTTAAATTAATTATAAAATTTAATTAATTAATTCCTTTTAAACCCTTTTCTTTTTTAACTATTAATTAATTAAAAATAAACTTAATAAATAATCTTTTTTTTTTCTTTCGGTTTTTTAAAATTATCGATGCTTTTTACCCCTTAATTACCTTATAATTTCCTACTTTTATAGATTTATAAAGTAATAATTAAAAGTATAACCTTTAATAAAATAATAAAAATAAATATCTTTATTTATTATATTAAAAAATATTATTAAACTTTTTAAACCGTTAATAAATAATTTATATATAATTTAAACGGTACTTTTAAACGCCGTATTAAAAAATAAAACTAGCTTAATAAAATTATGATTTTTTTCTTAAACGGTTTAATTATTTATATTAA
The DNA here is from genome assembly GCA_902806535.1 of Hypoxylon rickii. Taxonomy (NCBI): domain Eukaryota; kingdom Fungi; phylum Ascomycota; class Sordariomycetes; order Xylariales; family Hypoxylaceae; genus Hypoxylon; species Hypoxylon rickii. Next base: position 3,069,746 of record CADCWY010000003.1, read on the forward strand.
TAAATAATTACTAATAATAAACTTTAATATTTATCGATAATTATTTAAATAATAATTATTATAATATTTCTTTAACATAAATCCTTAATAAAATATATCTTTTAATTATTATCGGTTATTTTAAAAAGCCTAAAATAATAAAAATAATTATACCGATAAACCTTATAATATTTTTAAAAATAAATTTCGTTTTTTTTAACATTTATTATACCATAAAAATATAATAAACCTAATTTTATATTATATTTTTAATAATTTTTCCGGTAAAATAACTTTATATTTTTTCCATAACATTTTTATTATTAATATTTCACAAATATATATTTAATTATAAAACGCCATTTTAACATTAAATAAAATAAAATCTAATATTACCATAATTAAATTATAATTATATTTTTAATATTAAAGCTAATAAAAAACGCAAGTAAAAATAACTTAAAAATATTATAAGTATTTTTCGACAAACTTTTCTTATATTAATAAACTTTTAATTTTAAATTTAAAAAAGTAATAACTTATTACCGTTATTTATCATACCTATTAAATTATACCTTAATTATAATATACTTTATTTAAATCTTTATTAAAGTTTAAAAATTTAATTAATAAACTTTAAACATTTATTAAAACTTACGAAATTATAAAAATAATTAAATAATATAATTATAAATATAATAATAATAATAAAAATAAAAAAACCATTAATATTATATCGATTAAAAATACCATAAAATAAATAAAAAAGTAAATATAACATTAAATAAACCTTAAAAATATAAAAACAACGTTATTAAATTTATAAAAAAAAGATATTAATTTATTAAACATTTTAAATAAAAATATAAAAGCTAAAAAAATTAAAAATTAAACGAAATTTTTCCAGTAAAATTACGTAATATTTTTAATTAATTACGAAAGATTTAACGATTTTAACTTAAAATAAAATTAAGAAAATATAATAATTAAATTAAAAATAAATTTTAAAAATAATAACAACTTATTTTTAATTATAATTTATTTATTTAATCAAATATTTTAACATTATATAATCGTATATTTTTATCGGATAAATTAGTTTTCGATAACATTTTTTCTTAAATTAATACATAAAAAACGTTTTTAAAAATTATATTTAATATAAAAACTATTTGCGTTTTATAATCGAAAAAATTAATACTTAATTTTTATTAAAAATATCCCGATAAATATTTAAAAATAAATAATACTTATACCGGTAAAATTAATATCCGTTTCGGCGATAAATAACTTATAAAATTTTTCGAAACCGTTATTATTAATACCTTATTTAACCATATAAATTTTTACGTTATAAATATTAATATTTTATTTTTATTTTTATTTAAAAACATAAATTAACTAAAAATTTATTTTAATAACGTTATTAATTAATTAATATATAAAGATAATATTACGATTAATATTATCCGAAAATAAAGATATTTATAATTTTATTTTAAAAACATTACTTTTTACGAAAATAAAATTATAACGTTTTTATACCCGTTTCGATTATTTATTAATTATTAAATTATATAATTTTTAAATAAAATTAATTATAACGTTAAAATTAATAATATTAAAAAATTAATAAGTTTTATTATTATTATTAAATTAAAAGTAAAGCTTTTAAAAGTTTAAATTTAATTTAAAAATTTTAATATAAATTTTAATTATAAGGTAATTATTAACGTTATATATTTAAATAAACGATTCGTATTTTACGTTATTAATACGGCCATAAATTTTTAAGTAATACATTTTTAAAAAACCTTTTATTAAAAAAATCTGGAAAATGTTTAAATAATATTAAATTAATATTTATTTTAAATTTTTAACGTTATTATTTATAATGTTAATATTAATTTTAATAATGTTAAATTTAAAAATAAAGCTTATATTATAAAAATTATTTATTATTAAATTTTAATAAAATATATTAATTAATTAATAAAATTAAAAATATTATAATTTTATATGATAAACTTATAAAATTATAAATGATAAATTTTAAGGATTTAATTTTAATATATTTTAACTTTAAATAACGGTAAAAATAATAAATAATATCGTTAATTTTAACGGATTTATTTTTATTTTATTTATATTTAATGCATACTTTAAAATTAATATAAATTTACCGTTAACTTTAACTTAAATTTAAAAACTTAAGTTATTTAAAAAATAATGGTAAAAATTAAAAGTTAAAAATATAATAATTAATTAAAAATATTTTAAATATAAAAATAATTTAAGCATTTATAAAATATTTTTATATTATTTTTAATAAAAAGTAAAGTTTTTATTTATTAAAAAAAGTAGATAAAAAGTTTTTATAAAATTATTACCGTTATCGATAAAAACGTTATTATCGTTTTTAACGTATTAAACGGTACCTTAATTTTTAAGAATATTTATGTTAAGTCGTATATTTAACCTTAAAAACATTATAACTTATAAAAATTAAAAGTTTAATTATTTAAATTAACTTTTAATTTTAATAATTATATAATTATATTAAAAAAAATTTTATATATATAAATAATTTTTTTTATATCGTAACTTTATATTTTACGATAAAAAAAGGATAATTTTATTTTAATATTAAAGCTTTATATAAACGAAAAATAACCGCATTAAATAAATTATACGAAACTTTAAATATAAAAAGCTAAATATTTTATTTTTAGGAAATATTTTATAACTTAAAATATACGATTTAATAACCTATTAAAATACAATAATTTTAAATTATATATAATTTACAAAGTTAAAAATAAAAACATTCCGACTTTTTATAAAAGTTATAATTAATAATTTAAAATTATAGTAATTTCGATAAAAATTTATTATAATATATGCATTTATTATTTAAAAGTTAATTAACGTTTAATATTTATTTTAATGTTTATATTATATTATTAAAAATAAAAGTTATAATTTAAAATATTATTATAACTTATATTTAATTTATTATATCGATATAAAAATAATTTTCATACGTTTACCCATTAAATTAAAAATAAATATTTTAAAAAATATTATTACATATTATTAAATTTTTATATAATTTTATTAAATTTAAAACATATTAATTTAAAACATATTTATATTATTATTAATAATAATTACATATAAAACTATTAACGTTTAACTTATATTTATTTATAATAAAATTAAAACCTTTTAAATTTACTGGTTTTAAACGAATAACACCTTTAATATTAATATTAATAAATTCTTTACTACCGAAAATAAGACATTTATAAAAACCGGAATTAAAATATGCTTTTAAAAATCTTAGATAAAAAATTAAAGATTTTAACGGTTTTTATATTAATATTTATAAGAAAAATTACGCTGTATTTATTATATAAAAGGTTAAGCCGAAAAACTTAATTTATTAAATCTTAAATTTCCGGATATAATTAAAAATTCATTAAATAATAAATTTATAAAACTTATATTTCGTTAATTTATTAATTTAAAACTATTTTAATTATTTAATAACGGCTTAATATTTATAATTTAAACTTAAAAAACGAAAACATTTAATTCTAAGATTTAATGATAAATAAATAATAAAAATCGAAAATTTAATTACGTTAATTTTAACCTTTAAAATTTTTATCTTTATATTTTCATTAATAAATCATTTATAAATAATTAAAATTTTAACTTATAAATCGGTTATATTATCGCTTTTAAAAATAAATGATTAATTAAATAAGATAATAAAATACGAATTATTAAAAATATTATTTATTAATTATTTATTAAATATAAACGTATAATATATAATATTTTAATTAACGAAATTTACGAAATAATTTAAAGGTTTAATATTAGTTATATCATTTATTATATTATTAATACCATTTTAAAATAACTTTTTTCTTAAAATTTCCTTAATTTTATATATTAATTTTTTTATATTAATATTTAATATAAATGGGTAATATTAATAAAAAGGTTAATAATTAATTTAATAACATTAAAACAATTATATAAAAATTAAGAAATAAATAATATTCGTTAAATTTACGGTAATTATAATTTTATTAATGTTATAATTAAAGTATTTTTAAATAAAATTATAAAAATATTAATAAAAATAATTAAATTAATTTAAAATTAAAAAATAAGTAAAATAAAAATTAACATAAAGTTTATAATTAATTAATCGCGAAAAAAATAAAGTAAGTAATGGTTATATAATAATAATATGTATTTATATAATACGTATTTAACTAAAAAAGTACTTATATACTTAAAATATATAAGGAATAAAATTTTCCGTTTATTCCTTAAATTAATTTTTCCTTTTTTCCTTAAATATAATAAAATTATCGTTTCGCTACTTATTATTTTTATTTCTTACTTATTATTTTTATTAAACGTATATACTTATTAATAATTATAAATAAATATAAATTAAACGTTAATAATTTTATATATAATTATTATTAATAATAATGTAAATATATTTTAAATTAATACGTTTTAAATTTAATAAAATTATATAATAATTTAATAATATATAATAACATTTTTTAAAGTATTTATTTTTAATTTAATAAATAAATGTATAAAAATTATTTTTATATTAACGTAATAAATTAAATATAAATTATAATAATATTTTAAATTATAACTTTTATTTTTAATAATATAATATAAACGTTAAAATAAATATTAAATGTTAATTAACTTTTAAATAATAAATATATATATTATAATAAATTTTTATCGAAATTATTATAATTTTAAATCATTAATTATAATTTTTATAAAAATTAAAATATTTTTATTTTTAATTTTATAAATTATACGTAATTTAAAAATTATCGCGTTTTAATAAATTATTAAATCGTATATTTTAAATTAAAAATACTTTTAAAATAAAGTATTTAATTTTTTATATCTGAAGTTTTATATAATTTATTTAATGTAATTATTTTTCTATTTACGTAAAAACTTAACGTTAAAATAAAATTATTTTTTTTATTATAAAATATAAGGTTATAATATAAAAAAATCGTTTATATATATAAGATTTTTTTAATATAATTACATAATTATTAAAATTAAAAATTAATTTAAGTAATTAAATTTTTAATTTTTTATAAATTATAACGTTTTTAAAGTTAAATATACGGTTTAATATAAATATTTTTAAAGGTTAAAATATCGTTTAATACGTTAAAAATAACGGTAATATTTTTATCGATAATAATAATAATTTTATAAGGGTTTATTTATTTATTTTTTTAATAAATAAAAACTTTGCTTTTATTAAAAGCGATATAAAAATGTTTTATAAATGTTTAAACCGTTTTTATATTTAAAGTATTTTAATTAATTATTATATTTTTAATTTTTAATTTTTATTATTATTTTTAAATAATTTAAACCTTTTAAATTTAAGTTAAAGTTAATGGTAAATTTATATTAATTTTAAAATATACGTTAAATATAAATAAAATAAAAATAAATTTATTAAAATTAATAATATCGTTAATTATTTTACCGTTATTTAAAATTAAAATATATTAAAATTAAATTTTTAAAGTTTATCATTTATAATTTTATAAGTTTATTATATAAAATTATAATATTTTTAATTTTATTAATAAATTAATATATTTTTATTAAAACTTAATAATATATAATTTTTATAATATAAACTTTATTTTTAAATTTAATATTATTAAAATTAATACCGGCGTTATAAATAATAATATTAAAAGTCCGAAATAAATATTAATTTAATATTATTTAAATATTTCTTAAGTTTTTTAATAAAAAGTTTTTTAAAAATGTATTATTTAAAAGTTTATAATTATATTAATAATGTGAAATATAAATTATTTATTTAAATATATAATATTAATAATTATTTCGTAATTAAAGTTTATATCGAAATTTTTAAATTAAACTTAAACTTTTAAAAAGCTTTATTTTTAATTTAATAATAATAATAAAATTTATTAATTTTTTAATATTACCGATTTTAATATTATAATTAATTTTATTTAAAACATTATATAATTTAATAATTAATAAATAATTAAAACGGATATAAAAATATTATAATTTTATTTTTATAAAAAATGGTGTTTTTAAAATAAAATTATAAATATCTTTATTTTCGGGTAATATTAATTATAATTTTATTTTTATATATTAATTAATTAATAACGTTATTAAAATAAATTTTTAATTAATTTATATTTTTAAACGAAAATAAAAATAAAGTATTAATATTTATAATATAAAAATTATATAATTAAACGGGGTATTAATAATAATAATTTTAAAAAATTTTATAAGTTATTTATTATTAAAGCGGATATTAATTTTATTAATATAAATGTTATTTATTTTTAAGCGTTTATCGGAATATTTTTAATAAAAGTTAAATATTAGCTTTTTTAATTATAAAAATATAAATAATTTTTATATTAAATATGATTTTTAAAAAATATCTTTTATATATTAATTTAAGAAAAAATATTATTAAAAGTTAATTTATTTAATAAAAATATATGATTATATAATATTAAAATATTTAATTAAATAAATAAATTATAATTAAAAATAAGTCGTTGTTTTTTTAAAATTTATTTTAATTTAATTATTATATTTTTTAGTTTTATTTAAAATTAAAATTATTAAATTTTTATAAATAATTAAAAATATTATATAATTTTTATTAAAAAAATTTTGTTTAGTTTTTAATTTTCCTTAATTTTTTATATTTTTATTTAAAATGTTTAATAAATTAATATTTTTTTATAAATTTAATAATGTTATTTTTATATTTTTAAAATTTATTTAATGTTATATTTATTTTTTTATTTATTTTATAATATTTATAATTAATATAATATTAATAGTTTTTTATTTTTATCGTTATTATTATATTTATAATTATATTATTTAATTATTTTTATAATTTCGTAAGTTTTAATAAATGTTTAAAATTTATTAATTAAGTTTTTAAATTTTAATAAAAGTTTAAATAAGGTATGTTATAATTATAATATAATTTAATAAACATAATAAATAATAATAATAAATTATTATTTTTTAAATTTAAAATTAAAAATTTATTAATATAAAAAGTTTATTAAAAATGTTTATAATATTTTTAAATTATTTTTATTTATATTTTTTATTAATTTTAATATTAAAAATATAATTATAATTTAATTATAATAATATTAAATTTTATTTTATTTAATATTAAAATGGTATTTTATAATTATATATATATTTATAAAATATTAATAATAAAAATATTTTAAAAAAATATAAGGTTATTTTACCGGAAAAATTATTAAAAATATAATATAAAATTAAGTTTATTATATTTTTACGGTATAATAAATATTAAAAAAAATGAAATTTATTTTTAAAAATATTATAAGGTTTATTAATATAATTATTTTTATTATTTTAAGCTTTTTAAAATAATTAATAATAATTAAAGGATATATTTTATTAAAAATTTATATTAAAAAATATTATAATAATTATTATTTAAGTAATTATTAATAAATATTAAAGTTTATTATTAATAATTATTTATTTATATAAATAATTAAATTATTTAAGAAAAAAATTATAATTTTATTAAGTTAATTTTATTTTTTAATATAACGTTTAAAAATATCGTTTAAATTATATATAAATTATTTATTAACGGTTTAAAAAGTTTAATAATGTTTTTTAATATAACGGATTAAAATATTTACTTTTATTATTTAATTAAAGGTTATATTTTTAATTATTATTTTATAAATTTATAAAAGTAAAAATTATATTAATTAAAAATAATTAAAAGATAAAAAGTATTAATAATTTTAAAAAATTAAAAAGAAAGGAAAAAAAGTTATTTATTAATGTTATTTTTACTTAATTAATAATTAAAAAAGGAAAAAGTTTAAAAAAGGTTAGTTAATTAAGTTTTATAATTAATTTAAAGGCGATAAATAAAATAATAAAAGTAAATTATTAAAAATAAATGAAATAAATAATAAAGGTATTAAACGTTTAAATAATAAAAATAATAATTAATTAAAAAAATTTAACCGAAATAATAAATAAATTAAAATTATAACTTTAATTTATTAAAATCGAAAGATTTATAAGGAAATAATTATATATTATTATTTACGTTTATTTTATTATTTATAATTTAAAGTAAACTAGACTTAATTTTATATAATATATAAATATTTTTATGTTAATATATTAAGTTATTTTCGTTAAGTTTTTATTAATTTATTAAAATTTTATTATAATAAAATATATATTTAAAAAATTAAGAAGTTTTTAAAATAATTAAAATTACATTATTTTATGTAAATATTTTATTATATTAACGTATTTTATAACATTAATTATAATAGTTTTAATATTTAAAAAAGTTTAATAATTTAAATTTTATAAAATGTTTTAAGTATATATTAAATATTTTTTTATTATACGGGCATAATTAATATTTTTATCGGTTATTTTAAAATTTATTAATTCGATAAATATTTAAATATTTTTTATTTTTAAGTTATTTATTTAATATTAAAAATTAATTTTTATTTTATAATTATAAGGTTAAATTATTATTTAAAAATAATAAGTTAATTAAAAATATAAATAAGTAAATTATTTAATTTATTTATGTTTTTTAAGCGATAAGATTATTATTAAAGTTATAATTATAAGGTTAAATTAAAAATTTATTTATATTATTATAAGAAAAGTTAAAATTAAAAAATAAAAAATAATGAAAAAAAGTTTAAATTTTATTAAAAAGTTTAAATAAGTTATAAAAAGTAAAAAAATTTTATTATTAACGAAACGGTAGAAAATTAATTATTAATATTACGTATATTATTATAATAAAGTTTTTAAATTTATTATAATAGTGATTTTTAATTTTATTAATTTATGTTATTAATTTTAATAATATTAATTAATATTAATAAATATATATGTTTAATAAAAATAATAAGTAAAATAAAAATAATAAATGGCGAAACGATAATATTATTATATTTAAAAAAAAGGAAAAATTAATTTAAAAATAAGCGAAAAATTTTATTTTTTATATTTTAAATATATAAATATTTTTTAATTAAATATATATTATATAAATATGTATTATTATTATATAATTATTATAATAATATAATTAAAAATTAAGAAAAAAATATTAAATAAATAATAATAAAAGTTTTATATTATTATAATTTAATTAAATTTTATTTATAAAAAAAATTAGTTAAAATAAAAAAATAAAATAAAAAATAACGTATATTTTTAAATTAAAATTTATTTTTTATATTATTATAAATTATTACGCTTATAATTATTAATAATTATAAAGCTTTTAAGCCGTACGATAAAATAATAATAAAAATACGTAAAAATAATAAAAGTTATAAATATTTAAATATTAATTTTTAATATTACTTAAAAATAAGGTTAATTTTTATAAAAGTTTTCGGTTATTATAATAATTTTATTTAAGGAAAAAATATATCGTTTTTTAATTTTTAAAGATCTTTAAATAAAACGGAATTTTTAAGTATTATTTATTTAAGTTATAATATTAAAAAACTTAAATAATAAATTTATTAAAACATTTTTATAATTTTTCGTTTTTTAAAAATAAAGTAAAATTAATAAATTTTAATATTAAAAAATTATTTAATAATAAATTTACTTTAATTTTTAAAAAATTTTTATTTATTTATAATTTATATTATTTCTTTTTTTATAAGTTATAAAGCGTTAGTTTTTTTAAATATATAAATAAATCGTTTTATAATTTTTACGGTTAAATTATTTATATAAATAACAAAAAAAATATTAAAAATAAAATTTTATTTCGATTATTTTACGTTTTTTAAAAATTATCGTTTAAAATAATATTATAATAAAAATAGTTATAATTTTTAATTATATTAAAATATTAATTATAATAAATTTATAAAAATTAATATAAAAATTAAGTTTTTTATATGATTTATTAAAATTATATTAAATAATATAAATTTTCCTTAAAATATTTTTAATTTTATATAGTAATATTTTCGTAATTTAATATAAATTATTTAAAATAATAAAAATATGTTTTTCATTTTTCGATAAAATAAATTTACGGGTTTATTAAAAAAGGATTAAAAGTAAATTTTATAATTATAACGAAAGTATAATTAAAAGATATAAATTTTTTTAATAAATAAAATTATTAAAATATTAATAAATAAAAATAAATATAAAATATATATTATAAATTTAATTAATAATTTTCCGGTAAATAAAATTTATTTATAAAATATTAATAATTATTATATATTTTAATTAGTTTAATATTATATAAAAATATTTAATATAATTAAAATAATATTAAATTTTATCGAAATTTAAAACGATAAATTAATATTTTTTAAAAAATTTTTAAAATATTAATAAAATAAAAAGAAAAGTTTTTAAAAAATATTAAATTTATTAAATTAATAAAATATTAAATTAAATATAATCGATATTAATTTAAAAAAGCTTGTTAAGATTTTATGTAATATTTTAAAAATTAAAAATATAAGTGGTTTTATAACGATTAAATACAAATTTAAAAACGAATAAATTTTAAATGTGTTTTTTTTAAAAATCGTTATTAATTTTATTTATTATTTTATAAATTATATAAAAAATTTAAGATTTAATGTTTATAATATTATTAAAATAAGAAATGTTATTAAAATATTAAGCGTTAAAAATAGGTTAAAAGTTAAATTTTATATAAAATGTTTTTTATGTTTTAAAAGGTTAATTAAAAATATTTTATTAATTATTTTAAATTATATAATTAAAATTATAAAGTTTAAATTATTTATAATTAAATATATATTAAAAATTATTAAATGTTATTATTAATTTATTTTAAAAGTTAAATTTAAAAATAATAAATATATTTAAAAAGTAAAATTTATAAAATAATTAAGTAAAAATAAAGTTTATAAATTTAAAAAATTAATAAATAATGTATTAAATAAAATAATAAGTTAAAAAAAGTAAAAATAAAAAAATTAAATTAATAAAAAATAAATGATTAAAAATATAAAATATATTTTTAAAATTAAGAAATATATTAAATATATAAAATATTTAATATTTAATAATAAATAAATAAAAATTAAAAATTAAAAATAAAAATAAGAAATAAACTAAAAATTTTTATTAAATTATAAATTATATAATATATAATAAATGATTATTTTTATAAATTTAAAATAAAAGTTAAATATAAAAATATAATATATAATTTAAAATATAATTTTAATTTTTAAAAAATTATAATAATAAATTAATATAATTTTATATAATATTAATAGGTACGTACGTTTAATAAAAATAATAAATAAAATAAAAATAATAAGTAATAAAACGATAATATTATTATATTTAAGGAAAAAAAAAAAGTTAATTTAAAAACAAATAAAAACTTTACTTTTTATATATTTTAAATATATAAATACTTTTTAATTAAATATATATCGTATAAATACATATTATTATTATATAATTATTATTTATTTTATTTTTTATAATTAATTAATTATAAATTTTATGTTAATTTTTATTTTACTTATTTTTTAATTTTAAATTAATTTAATTATTTTTATTAATATTTTTATAACTTTATTTAAAAATATTTTAATTATAATATTAATAAAGTTATAATTATTATAATGTTAATAAGTATATATGTTTAATAAAAATAATAAATAAAATAAAAATAATAAATAGCGAAATAATAATATTATTATGTTTAAAAAAAAAAAAAAGCTAATTTAAAAATAAATAGAAAATTTTATTCCTTATATGCTTTAAATATATAAGTATTTTTTAATTAAATACGTATTATATAAATACGTATTATTATTATATAATTATCACTTATTTTATTTTTTTTCGTAATTAATTAATTACGAATTTTATGTTAATTTTTATTTTATTTATCTTTTAATTTTAAATTAATTTAATTATTTTTACTAATATTTTTATAATTTTATTTAAAAATATTTTAGTTATAACGTTAATAAAGTTATAATTATTATAGATTTAATAAATATTATTTATTTTTAATTTTCGTATAATTATTTTAATGTTATTAAATTAATTATTAATTTTTTATTAATATTACCTATTTATATTAAATATTAATATAAGGAAAAAATTAATATATAAAATTAAGGAAATTTTAAAAAAAAATTATTTTAAAATAATATTAATAATATAATAAATAATATAATTAATATCGAACTTTTAAATTATTTTATAAATTTTATTAATTAAAATATTATATATTACGTATTTATATTTAATAAATAATTAATAAATAATGTTTTTAATAATTTATATTTTATTATTTTATTCGGTTAATTATTTGTTTTAAAAGTAATAATATAATTAATTTATAAGTTAAAATTTTAGTTATTTACGAATAATTTATTAACGAAAACGTAAAAGCGGAAATTTTAAAAATTAAAGTTAACGTAATTAAATCTTTAATTTTTATTATTTATTTATTACTAAATTTTAAAATTAAATATTTTCGCTTTTTAAATTTAAGTTATAAATATTAAGCTATTATTAAATAATTAAAGGCAATTTTAAATTAGTAAATTAATAAAATATAAGTTTTACGGGTTCGTTATTTAACAAATTTTTAACCATATCCGTAGATTTAAAATTTAATAAGTTAAGTTTTTCGGTTTAACCTTTTTATATAATAAATACGGCGTAATTTCTTTCGTAAATATTAATATAAAAACCATTAAAATCTTTAATTTCTTTATTTAAAATTTTTAAGGATATATTTTAATTTTAACTTTTATAAATATTTTATTTTCGGTAATAAAAATTTATTAATATTAATATTAAAGATATTATTCGTTTAAAAATCGATAAGTTTAAAAATTTTAATTTTATTATAAATAAATATAAATTAAACGTTAATAATTTTATACGTAATTATTATTAATAATAACGTAAATATGTTTTAAATTAATACGTTTCGAATTTAACGAAATTATATAATAATTTAATAATATATAACAACGTTTTTTAAAGTATTTATTTTTAATTCGATAAATAAACGTATAAAAATTATTTTTATATTAACGTAATAAATTAAGTATAAATTATGGTAATATCTTAAATTATAACTTTTATTTTTAATAATATAATATAAATATTAAAATAAATATTAAACATTAATTAATTTTTAAATAATAAATATATATATTATAATAAATTTTTATCGAAATTATTATAATTTTAAATTATTAGTTATAATTTTTCGTAAAAATTAAAATATTTTTATCTTTAATTTTATAAATTATATATAACTTAAAATTATCGTATTTTAATAAATTACCGGGTCGTATACTTTGGATTAAAAATATTTTTAAAAATAAAACATTTAATTTTTTATATTTAAAGTTTTATACGGTTTATTTAATATAATTATTTTTTATTTACGTAAAACTTTAATGTTAAAATAAGGTTATCTTTTTTTTATTATAAAATATAAAGCCGCGATATAAAAAAATTTTTATATATATAAAGTTTTTTAATATAATTACGTAATTATCGAAATTAAAAGTTAATTTAAATAATTAAACTTTTAATTTTTTATAAGTTATAACGTTTCGTAAAACTAAATATACGATTTAATATAAGTATTTTTAAAAATTAAAATACCGTTTAATGCGTTAAAAGCGATAATAATATTTTTATCGGTAACGATAATAATTTTATAAAGGCTTTTTATTCATTTTTTCGGTAAATAAAAACTTTACTTTTTATTAAAACGACATAAAAACGTTTTATAAATATTTAAGCCGTTTTTATATTTAAAACATTTTTAATTAACCATTATATTTTTAACTTTTTAATTTTTATTATAATTTTTAAATAATTTAAACTTTTTAAATTTAAGCTAAAATTAATAATAAATTTATGTTAATCTTAAAATATACGTTAAATATAAATAAAGTAAAAATAAGTTTATTAAAATTAATAATATTATTAATTATTTTTACAGTTATTTAAAATTAAAATATGTTAAAATTAAATTTTTAAAATTCGTTATTTATAATTTTATAAATTTATTATATAAAATTATAATATTTTTAACTTTATTAATAAATTAATATATTTTTATTAAAATTTAATGATAAATAATTTTTATAATATAAGCTTTATTTTTAAATTTAATATTATTAAAATTAATACCGGCGTTATAAATAATAACGTTAAAAGTTTAAAATAAATATTAATTTAACATTATTTAAATATTTTTAAATTTTCTTAATAAAAATTTTTTAAAAATATATTATTTAAAAACTTATAACCGTATTAATAATATAAAATATAAATTATTTATTTAAATGCATAACGTTAACGATTATTTTATAATTAAAATTTATATCGAAATTTTTAAATTAAATTTAAATCTTTAAAAATTTTATTTTTAATTTAATAATAATAATAAAATTTATTAATTTTTTAATATTATTAATCTTAACGTTATAACTAATTTTATTTAAAAATTATATAATTTAATAATTAATAAGTAATTAAAATAAGTATAAAAGCGTCGTAATTTTATTTTCGTATAAAAAGTAATACCTTTAAAATAAAATTACGAATATCCTTATTTTTAAATAATATTAATTATAATTTTATCTTTATATATTAATTAATTAATAACGTTATTAAAGTAAATTCTAATTAATTTATATCTTTAAATAAAAATAAAAATAAAATATCGATATTTATAACGTAAAAATTTATATAATTAAATAAAATATCGATAATAATAATTCCGAAAAATTTTATAAACTATTTATTATTAAAATAAATATTAGTTTTACCGATATAAATATTATTTATTTTTAAGCATTTATCGAAATACTTTTTAATAAAAATTAAATATTAACTTTTTTAATTATAAAAATATAAGTAGTTTTTATATTAAATATAATTCCTTAAAAATATTTTTCGTATATTAATTTAAAAAAATATTATTAAAAATTAATTTATTCGATAAAAATATATAATTATATAATATTAAAATATTTAATTAAATAAATAAATTATAATTAAAAATAAATCGTCATTATTTTTAAAATTTATTTTTAATTTAATTATTACATTTTTTAATTTTATTTTAAATTAAAATTATTAAATCTTTTATAATTAACTGAAAATATTACATAATTTTTATTAAAAAACCTCGCTTAATTTTTAATTTTCCTTAATTTTTTACATTTTACTCGAAATATTTAATAAATTAATATTTTTCTTTTTATAAACTTAATAATATCATTTTTATATTTTTAAAATTTACTTAACGTTATATTTATTTTTTTATTTATTTTATAATACTTATAATTAATATAATATTAATAATTTTTTCATTTTTATTATTATCATTATATTTATAATTATATTACTTAATTATTTTCATAATTTTATAAATTTTAATAAACGTTTAAAACTTATTAATTAAATTTTTAAATTTTAATAAAAATTCGAATAAAATATATTATAATTAAAGTATAATTTAATAAACATAATAAATAGTAATAATAAATTATTATTTTTTTAAATTTAAAACCGAAAACTTATTAATATAAAAATATTTATCGAAAAATATTTATAATATTTTTAAATTACTTTTATTTACGTTTTTTATTAATTTTAACATTAAAAATATAATCGTAATTTAATCGTAATAATATTAGATTTTATTTTATTTAATGTTAAAATAACGTTTTATAATTAAGTATATATCCGTAAAACATTAATAATAAAAACGTGATATAAAAAGTATAAAGTTATTTTGCCGGAAAAATTATCGAAAATACGGCGTGGAATTAAATTTATCGTATTTTCGTAATATAATAAACGTCGAAAAAAAACGGAATTTATTTTTAAAAATATTATAAGATTTATTAATATAATTATTTTTATTATTTTAAGCTTTTTAAAATAATTAACGATAATTAAGGGATATATTTTATTAAAATTTATATTAAAAACATCGTAATAATTATTACTTAAATAATTATTAACGAATATTAAAACTTATTATTAATAATTGTTTATCGGTATAAATAATTAAGTTGTTTAAGAAAAAAATCGTAATTTTCGTTAAGTTGGTTTTATTTTTTTAATATAACGTTTAAAAATATTATTTAAGTTATATATAAACCATTTATTAACAGTTTAAAAAGTTTAATAATATTTTTTAATATAACGGATTAAAGTATTTATTTTTATTATTTAATTAAGAATTATATTTTTAATTACCACTTTATAAATTTATAAAAATAGGAAATTATATTAATTAAAAAGTGGTTAAAACCAAAAAAGTATTAATAATTTCGGAAAAACCGGGAAAAAAAAAGGAAAAGCTGTTTACTAATATTATTTTTAATTAACCGGTGGTTAGAAAAAGGAAAAGGTTTAAAAAGGTTAATTAATCGGGTTTTACGATTAATTTAAAACGATAAATAAAATAATAAAAGTAAATTACCGGAAATAAATAAAATAAATAATAAAAACATTAAACACTTAAATAATAAAAATGGTAATTAATTAAAAAAGTTTAACCGGGGTAATAAATAAGTTAAAATTATAGCTTTAATTTATTAAAGTTAAAAATCCGTAAAAAACGATTATACGTTATTATTTACGTTTATTTTATTATTTATAATTTAAAGTAAACCGGACTTAATTTCGTATAATATACGAATATTTTTATATTAATATATTAAATTATTTTCGTTAAACTTTTATTAATTTATCGAAATTTTATTATAATAAAATATACATTTAAAAAAATTAATAAACCTTTTAAAATAATTAAAATTATATTATTTTACGTAAATATTTTAATATATTAACGTATTTTATAACGTTAATTATAATAATTTCGATATTTAAAAAATTTAATAATTTAAATCCCGTAAAATACTTTAAATATACGTCGAATATTTTTTTATTATATAAACGTAACTAATATTTTTATCGGTTATTTTAAAATTTATTAATCCGATAAATATTTAAATATTTTTTATTTTAAATCACTTATTTAATATTAAAATTAATTTTTATTTTATAATTATAAGGTTAAATTATTATTTAAAAATAATAAATTAGCTAAAGATATAAATAAATAAATTGTTTAATTTATTTATATTAAATTAAAATAATGTTTTAAAGGAAAAAATAAAAAATATATATATAATAATTATTTTATTATATAATTTTCTGCATTTTTACCGTTTTATAATTTATTATAATCGAAAATTATAAACCGGATTTTAAATAGTTTAAATATGTATTACGTAATATAATAAAATATTAAAAAATATTTTAGTTTTTTTATTTTATAAAATCTTTTTCGATATTACGTAATTATCTTATAAATTTTTAATTTTTATTTTACATTAATTTATTTTTTCTTAAAATTAATATAAATATTTTTAAAATATTATCTTTTAATTTTTACCGTTAATTATTAAATTATTTTATTTTTATTACTTTGGTTTTTTTTCATTAAATTAAAATAATTAATTAAATTATTTTAATTTTTAATTAATTATATTTTTTAAAGTTTATCTTAATTTTTTTTCGTTTAATTTTTTAAATCTTTAATTTATTTTCGGTAAACATTTTATTTTAATTAATTTTAAGTTATAATTAATTATAATTATCGTTTTAAATTTTTTAATTATTATATATTTATATATATAAAGTTAAAAACGTTTCGTTTTTATATAAACTTATTTTTTATATTTAAAATTTATATATCCTTTAAATATATTAATTAAATTTAAATATAATAATTTAAGTATTTCGGTATTAAAACTTGTTAATTTAAACTTTTTTTTTATTTTTTAAATATTATTATTTTAATTTTAAATTTAAATCGTTTTAAACCCGGTTAAATTAAATATTAATATTAAAAATTTGCTTAATAAAACCTTTAAATAATTTACGCGTTTTATTTCGATTAAAATTTAAATACATTTTAAATAACGTAATAAAGTTTTAAACGAATAAATCCGGAATTAAAATATCTTAATATTTATACGACTAGTCGTTTTATTAATTAATTAATTATACGTAAATAATTTCGTTTAAAAATAACGTTTTTTTATTTTTTTTACGTATGTAAATTTGTTATTTTCGGCATTAATTTTAATTTTATTAAAATAATATCGAAATTATATATCCGTTTAATTTTAATATTTTATATTAATAAAATTTAATAAAGAATTTTAAAATTTATAAACTTTTAAAACTTTTCTTTTTAAATCGGTTAAATTAATATAAATAATTAAAATAAAAACTTAAGTTATTTATTTTTAAATATAACTTTTATTTTAAAATTAAAACTTTTTAAAAATAATATTATAAAGATTATAACGTATTAATTTCGTAATTAATTAAGGTTCGGTTTATATTTTATAAAAATATTATTTATAAAGTTTTTATTTAATTTAAATTTAGATATTTTTCTTAAAAAGTTTATTAAAACGTTAATAATATTTATAACTAATATTTTTTTCATTTTATTAGGTTTAATTTTAAAAAATTTCCTTATTTTTATAATTTTTACAACAGTTTAAAATTTATAAATAAGTTTTTAATTTTTAATATATTTTTTATAAAATATTTAATTTTTAAATTAAAGTTTTTCGATAACTTTTACGATTATTAGTTTTATAAAATCGAAATATAAGCTTTAAAATAATAAATTTATTTTTAAAATATATTTAACAAGTTTTAACGAATTAATTAAATAACGGTATAAAAGGTAAATTTTTTTAAGTTTTATAATAAATTGTTAATTTAAAATTTTATTAATATAAAAAGTAGAATTAAAAGTTTTTAAATGTAATTTTTAAAAATTAAGTGATTTTTCTTAGGAATTATTTTTAAGCGGTCGATTTTATATAAAATATTTTTTCCGGTGGTAAATTTATTACTTTAAATCGTATTTAAAATTTATAATTATTTTTAATTAATTAAAAACGCGTAAATTTTTTAATTAAGTTTAATTTTTATTTTAATTTTTAAAGTAAATTTAAGTTTTTATTAACTTTTTAATAAAAATAATCGTTAGTTATTATTATTTTTAATTTTAATAGTTTTTCGATTATGTTTTTTAAAATTTTTAAGTTAAACGAAATAGGATAAATTATTAACTTTTATTTTATTTAAAAATATATTCGTTAAAAAGTTTTAAATATAAAAACCTTTTATTTAGTTTTTAAATACGTTTTTAATTAAGGATTTATTTCGTAAAATTTTTAATATTATGATAATTAAATATAATTAATAATTTATTAATTTTAAAATGTTTTAAAGTTAATTTAAAGGTATAATAATTAACTTTTTTAAACCGTATAAAAATTAAACCTTTTTTATTAATATTTTTATTTAAATATAAATTTTATATATTAAAAATAAGTTTAAAAAATAATAATTTTAATTAAATATAAGATTTTTTAAAATCTTAAATTATAAGGGCTAATTATTGCTTTTATACATTTATATAAATTTTACCGTAAATTTAAATATTTTTATAAAAACATTAAAAACTGATTTAAAAGTTTTTAAAAATATTAAAAAGGTTTAAATCGGATTAAAAAATCTTTTAAATGTTTAAAATTATATCTTCGGTTTTTAATTTATACGTATCGTTAAAACTTATTTATATTATTTTTAAAAACTAAATAAATTAAATATTTATTATAAATAATTTAACGATTTATTTATAAAAAAATCTTTATCATAATAAAATATATTTAAGTAAATATTAATAAAAAATATTAAACTTTTTATCTTAATATTTTATTAAATTTTTAATATATAAATATCTTAATTTTAAATAAAATAATTAAAAATCGATATATTCGTTAACGGATATATTTTAAGGGTTTTAAGTTATTATTAAACTTTTAATAATTTATTTTAATTTTTAAATTAACATATTTTAAGCTGTAATTATTTCATTTATATTAAATTAATTTAAAAGGGTTTTATTAATATATATTTTATAACGATATTTTGAAATAATTGTTATATTATTATATTATTTTTTAAATATTTAAGTTATTAAATAAAATACCTTATAATTTTTATAAAAACATTTTAAAAATTTAATATAAAAATTATTTTAAAATATAACCCTTTTTAATTACCGCTTAATTTTTATAAATTCGGATATTTTTATAAAAATTATATTTATAAAATAACAGATAAAAATTATAAATTTCGGAAAAAAATATATATATTTTAAAGTTAAAAATAATTATAAATTTTTTTAATTAAAAATATTATAAAAATAACTTTCCGAAATTATATTATATAAAGTTTAAAAATTAATAAATTAGGTTAAAATAGAAAGAAAATTAATAAAAAATAATATAATAAATAAATAATAATATTTAAAATATATAATTAAAATATTAAAGCTTAATATAAATAAAAATTTATATAATTAAAAATAAAATAACCTTAAATATTAATTAATATAATAATAATTTTAAATAAAATAATTTCGGATTTTTTTCCACTTTTTATTAATTTTTTTAAATATTTTAAAATTATAAATCGTTATATAATTAATAATATAAAAGTAAAATATAATTATATTTTTAATTTAAGTTTTTTTAAGGATTATTTTATAACTTTATTTTAATTTAAATAATATAACCATTTTATAAATTTTTAGATAAATTTATAATTTTTTTTAGTTTAATATTAATTTATTATATATTTAAAAACCTTTTTAATAATATTGATTTCTTTTTAAAAGTTTAATCGTTTTTTTAGATTTTTAATTTCTAATATCTTTTTCGTTTTAAATAAACCGCTTTAACTTATTACCGGAAAATATTTTAATTAAAACTTTATTATTAATTTTTAAAATATATACCTTTTTTTAATGATTTAATTAATAAAATAAAATTTTAATTAGCTATATTTTAATTTATTTCGTTACGATATATTAATATACCGTAAATTATTATAAAAAATTAAATTTCCTTTTTTAAAAGATTTTTTATAACTTATAAAAATTTTATTAATTATTAAACGCGGTATATTTTCTTTTTTTCGGTAATAATTTTAATTATTTTTTAATATTAATAAATTTCTTTTAAAATATTTAAATTTATATCGTTAATAAATTAAAATAATTTACCATAATATTTTAATTTAATATTTTTAAATAAGGAAAATTATTTTTATCGAAAAATTAATTTTTATTAAATAATATTTCGAAAAAAAGATTTTATATTTTTAATTAAAATATAATTAGTTTATAAAATAACTTTAAAATTATTAATTTAATTATTTTTAATTTTATTAATAATTTTTTCTAATTTTTTTATTACTTTATATTTAATTTTAATTTACCTTTAATTTTATAAATAATACGTTAATCTAATTTTTATTATATAAATATAATTTTATACATTATTTTAACTTTTTTTAAATTTAAAATTACTATTAATTTTAATTATTAATAAAATATTATATTTCGTAATAATATTTTTTTTAAAAAATTAGCTATTTTATTTAAGCTAATTTTTTTAAAACTTTTATTTTAAATTAATAAATTAGTTTTTATAATAATAGTTACATAATAATAATACGTATTTACACGATACGTACTTAACTAAAAAAGTACTTATATACTTAAAACATATAAAAACAAAGTTTTCCGCTTATTCTTTAAATTAGTTTTTTTTTTCTTCTTTAAACATAATAATATTATTATTTTATTACTTGTTATTTTTATTTTACTTATTATTTTTTATTAAACGTACGTACTTATTAACATATAAACTTTTAAAATTATTTTATATTTAAAATTATTTAATATATATTAAACGTTTAAAATTTAATATTTAAAAATATTCATTAATATAATATAAAAAGTTAAATCGTATATTTAAATTATATCGCTTTTTAACATTATAAATAAAATTTTAAAACGTTTAAAATTTCGCCATATATATTTTTTAAAAATAAAATCTATTAATTTTTAATAAATTAAATTTTTATTCTAATACTTGTAATTTTAATAACATTATTTAATAATTTTTTACATTAATTTTAAAATTAATTACTTTACATTAAAAAAGTTTTTTAATTTTAATTAAAAATATTATTTCGAATAATATATTTAAAATTTATAACTTAAAATTTAACTTAAGCTTATATTTATATAATAATTAATTATTTTTAAATTTTTTAAAAGCTTTAAAATAAATAAATATTTAATAATATCTTAAAATTTTTAAACTAATTATTTAATAATTATAAAATAAAATTATTTTTAAAATAATCATTATTAAAATTATTAAATTTAACTAGATATTAATAAAATTATTTATATTTTCCTTCTTTTAATTATTTAATTAATTTAATAATTTTAACGATTTTTTAAAAATACATTAATAATTATATTTTTTTTAAAAATATATTATATTTTAAAATTAAATATTTTAATATACGTTACCTATTTAATTAAAGTTATATATAAAAAGTTAAAAAATTATTATTTAATTAAGTAATTAATATTTTTACGTTTATTTTTAAAATAAATTATATTTCGTAAAAATAATTTTAAAATTTTCTTAAAATTTTTAATATTATTAAATATTTTTACTTTAACGTATTATAATTTAACTTCGTTTTTTTAAATATTTAATTTATAACAAATTAATTTAAACTAATTATCTTTATTTAATTAATTAAAAATAATTTTTATCTTTTATTAAAAACGTTAATTTTAAAATTATATATTAATTAATAATATAATTTATTTTTATAAAATATAAAATATAATTAAAACTTTTAAAAGTTTTTATTATATATTTTTAAACGTTTTTTATTTAAAAGGTTAATTTTTTCTTAATAACTTAATTAAAGATAAAATTATTATAAAATATTTTTCTATTTAAATCTTAAAATAAATCGTTAAACTTAAAAATAATTAAACCTTTAAAATTATTTTATAAGTTTATTATTTTAGTATTTTTATATTTTAATTAAACTTAATTTTTAATCGTTAATTTTATATAAATATTTAATTAATTTTATGGATAATTAATAAAAATAATTTTTTAATATTAACCATAGTTTTAATTAATTTAATATTTAAAAACATTTTTAATAAATTTTTAAATATTTTAAAATAAACCGTTAAATTTTTAAAATATTTTTCGTTATTATATTAAGTTTTTAAGCCTTTAATTTTAATATTATTAAAAAAGGTTTATATTTATATAAAATTAAATTATATAAAATTTAAATAATTATTTTAAAAATTAAGCCATTAAATTTATAGCATTTATAAATAATAAAATTTAATGTAATAAATTAATAAAATTGTAAAAATAATTATATCTTTATAATATAATAATAAAAAACTATTAATAAATATATATGTTTAATAAAAATGACAAGTAAAATAAAAATAATAAGTGGTAAAATGATGATTTTATTATATTTAAAAAAAAAAGTTAATTTAAAAATAAGCGGAAAATTTTATTCCTTATATATTTTAAGTATATAAGTACTTTTTAACTAAATACATACCATATAAATATATATTATTATTATATAATTATTACTTATTTTTTTTTTATAATTAATTAATTATAAACTTTATATTAATCTTTTATTTTATTTATTCTTTTAATCTTAAATTAATTTAATTATTTTTACTAATATTTTTATAACTTTATTTAGAAATATTTTAATTATAACGTTAATAAAGTTATAATTACCATAAATTTAATAAATATTATTTATTTCCTGATTTTTATATAATTATTTTAATGTTATTAAATTAATTATTAACTTTTTATTAATATTACTTATTTATATTAAGTATTAATATAAGGAAAAAAATTAATATATAAAATTAAGGAAATTTTAAAAAAAAAGTTGTTTTAAAATAATATTAATAATATAATAAATAATATAATTAATATTAAACCCTTAAATTATTTTATAAATTTTATTAATTAAAATATTATACGTTATATATTTACATTTAATAAATGATTAATAAATAATATTTTTAATGATTTATATTTTATTATTTTATTCGATTAATTATTTATTTTTAAAAGTAATAATATAATCGATTTATA
The DNA here is from genome assembly GCA_902806535.1 of Hypoxylon rickii. NCBI lineage: Eukaryota > Fungi > Ascomycota > Sordariomycetes > Xylariales > Hypoxylaceae > Hypoxylon > Hypoxylon rickii. The sequence goes on from CADCWY010000003.1 coordinate 3,094,036, forward strand.
AATTAAAATCTTAATTATTTACAAATAATTTATTAATAAAAATGTAAAAGTGGAAATTTTAAGGGTCAAAATTAATATAATTAAATTTTTAATTTTTATTATTTATTTATTACTAAATTTTAAAGTTAAATATTTTTACTTCTTTAAATTTAAGTTATAAATATTAAGTCGTTATTAAATAATTAAAGGCAGTTTTAAGTTAATAAATTAATGAAATATAAGCTTTATAAGCTTATTATTTAATAAATTTTTAATTATATCCGGAAATTTAAAATTTAATAAATTAAGCTTTTTAATTTAACCTTTTATATAATAAATATAACGTAATTTTTTTATAAATATTAATATAAAAGTTGTTAAAATTTTTAATTTTTTGTTTAAGATTTTTAGGGGTATGTTTTAATTCCGACTTTTATAAATGCTTTATTTTCGGTAATAAAAATTTATTAATATTAATATTAAAAATATTATTTATTTAAAAATTAATAAGTTTAAAAAGTTTTAATTCCGTTATAAATAAATATAAATTAAATGTTAATGGTTTTATATATAATTATTATTAATAATAATATAAATATATTTTAAATTAATACGTTTTAAATTTAATGAAATTATATAAAAATTTAATAATATATAATAACATTTTCTTAAGATATTTATTTTTAATTTAATAAATAAACATATAAAAATTATTTTTATATTAATGTGGTAAATTAAATATAAATTATAATAATATCCCGAATTATAATTTTTATTTTTAATAATATAATATAAATATTAAAGTAAATATTAAACGTTAATTAACCTTTTAAATAGTAAATATATATATTATAATAAATTTTTATTAAAATTATCATAGTTTTAAATTATTAGTTATAATTTTTATAAAAGTTAAGATGTTTTATCCTTAATTTTATAAATTATATGTAACTTAAAATTATCGTATTTTAATAAGCTATTAAATTATATATTTTAAATTATAAAATATTTTTAAAAATAAAGTATTTAACTTTTTATATCCGAAGCTTTATATAGTTTATTTAATATGGTTATTTTTTCGTTTATATAAAATTTTAATATTAAAACGAAGTTATTTTTTTTTATTATAAGGTGTAAAATTATAATGTGAAAAAATTATTTATATATATAAAATTTTTTTAATATAATTATGTAATTATTAAGATTAAAAATTAATTTAAATAATTAAATTTTCAATTTTTTATAAGTTATAATGTTTTTAAAAGTTAAATATATGGCTTAATATAAATATTTTTAAAGGTTAAAATATTATTTAATATGTTAAAAATAATGGTAATATTTTTATTAATAATAATGATAATTTTATAAAGACTTTTTATCCATTTTTTTTAATAAATAAAAATTTTGCTTTTATTAAAAATAATATAAAAGCGTTTTATAAGTACTTAAGTTATTTTTATGTTTAAAATGTTTTTAATTAATTATTATACTTTTAATTTTTAATTTTATTATAATTTTTAAATAGTTTAAATTTTTTAGGTTTAAATTAAAATTAACGATAAATTTATATTAATTTTAAGGTATATATTAAATATAAATAAGGTAGGAATAAATTTATTAAAATTAACGATATTATTTATTATTTTTATTATTATTTAAAGTTAAGATATATTAAAATTAAATCTTTAAAATTCGTTACTTATAATTTTATAAATTTATCGTATAAAATTATGGTATTTTTAATTTTATTAATTAATTAATATACTTTTATTAAAATTTAATAATAAATAATTTTTATAATATAAACTTTATTTTTAAATTTAATATTATTAAAATTAATACCGGTGTTATAAATAATAATATTAAAAATTTAAAATAAATGTTAATTTAATATTATTTAAGTATTTTTAAGTTTTTTAATAAAAAGTTTTTAGGAAATATATTACTTAAAAATTTATGATTATATCGATAATATAAAATATAAGTTATTTATTTAAATATATAATATTAATAATTATTTTATAATTAAAGTTTATATCGGGGTTTTTAAATTAAACTTAAATTTTTAAGGAATTTTATTTTTAATTTAATAATAATAATAAAATTTATTAATTTTTTAATGTTATTAATTTTAATATTATGGTTAGCTTTATTTAAAAAGTTATATAATTTAATGATTAATAAGTGATTAAAACGGGTATAAAAGTATTATAATTTTATTTTTATAAAAAAGTGGTGTTTTTAAAATAAAATTATAAATATCTTTATTTTTAAATAATATTAATTATAATATTGTTTTTATATATTAATTAATTAATAACATTATTAAAATAAATTTTTAATCGATTTATATTTTTAAATAAAAATAAAATGAAATATTAATATTTATAATATAAAAATTTATATAGTTAAATAAAATATTAATAATAATAATTTTAAAAATTTTATAAGTTATTTATTACTAAAACGGATATTAATTTTATTAACATAAATATTATTTATTTTTAAACATTTATCGAAATATTTTTAATAAAAATTAAATATTAACTTTTTAATTATAAAAATATAAATAGCTTTTATATTAAGTATAATTTTTAAAAAATGTTTTTATGTATTAATTTAAGAAAAAAATATTATTAAAGGTTAGTTTATCCGATAAAAACATATAATTATATAATATTAAAATACTTAATTAAATAAATAAATTATAATTAAAAATAAGTCATTATTATTTTTAAAATTTATTTTTAATTTAATTATTACATTTTTTAATTTTATTTTAAATTAAAATTGTTAAATCTTTTATAATTAGCTAAAAATATTACGTAATTTTACTAAAAACCTTACTTAACCTTTTAATTTTTCCTAATTTTTTATATTTTTATTTAAAATATTTAATAAATTAATATCTTTTCTTTTATAAACTTAATAATATCATTTTTATATTTTTAAAATTTATTTAATATTATATTTCCTTTTTATTTATCCTATAATACTTTTAATTAATATAATACTAATGATTTTTTTATTTTCGTTATTATTATTATATTTATAATTATATTACTTAATTATTTTTATAACTTCGTAAGTTTTAATAAACGTTTAAAATTTATTAATTAAATCTTTAAACCTTAATAAAAGTTTAAATAAAATATATTATAATTAAGGTATAACTTAATAAATACGGTAAATAACGGCGATAAATTATTACTTTTTTAAATTTAAAACCGAAAATTTACTAATATAAAAAGTTTATTAAAAATATTTATAATATTTTTAAATTACTTTTATTTACATTTTTCTTATTAACTTTAATATTAAAAATATAGTTATAATTTAATTATAATAATATTAAATTTTATTTTATTTTATATTAAAATAATGTTTTATAATTAAATATATATTTATAAAATATTAATAATAAAAGATATTATAAAAAAATATAAAATTATTTTATTAAAAAATTATTAAAAATATAACATAAAATTAAATTTGTTATATTTTTATAATATAATAAATATTAAGGAAAAACGGAACTTATTTTTAAAAATATTATAAGGTTTACTAATATAATTATTTTATTATTTTAAGTTTTTTAAAGTAATTAATAATAATTAAAAAATATATTTTATTAAAGATTTATATTAAAAATATTATAATAATTATTATTTAAATAATTATCGATAAATATTAAAGTTTATTATTAATAATTATTTATTAATATAAATAATTAAACTATTTAAAAAAAAAATTGTAATTTTTATTAAGTTAATTTTATTTTTTTAATGTGGCGTTTAAAAATACCGTTAAATTATATATAAACCATTTATTAATGGTTTAAAAGGTTTAATAATGTTTTTTAATATAACGAATTAAAGTATTTATTTTTATTATTTTATTAAAAATTATACTTTTAATTACCATTTTATGAATTTATAAAAATAGGAAGTTATAAAGTGGTTAAAAATAAAAAAACATTAATAGTTTTAAAAAATCGAAAGGAAAAAAAAAAAAGCTATTTATTAAATTTATTTTTAGTTAATTAATGGTTAAAAAAAGGAAAAAAGTTTAAAAAAATTAATTAATCGGATTTTATAATTAGTTTAAAAGTAATATATAAAATGATAAAAGTAAATTATTAAGGGTAAATAAAATAAGTAATAAAAGTATTAAACGTTTAAATAATAAAAATAATAATTAATTAAAAAAGATTTAATTAAAATAATAAATAAGTTAAAATTATAACTTTAATTTATTAAAGTTAAAAATTTATAAAAAGGTGGTTACGTATTATTATTTACATTTATTTCATTATTTATAATTTAAAGTAAATTAAACTTAATTTTATATAATATATAAATATTTTTCATGCTAATATATTAAGTTATTTTTATTAAGCTTTTATTAATTTATTAAAATTTTATTATAATAAATTGCATATTTTAAAAAATTAATAAGTTTTTAAAATAATTAAAGTTATATTATCTTATATAAATACCTTATTATATTAATGTATTTTATAACATTAATTATAATAATTTTAATATTTGAAAAAATCTAATAATTTAAATTTTATAAAATATTTCAAATATATATTAAATACTTTTTTATTATATAAATATAATTAATATTTTTATCGATTATTTTAAAGTTTATTAATTTTATAAATATTTAAATATTTTTTACTTTTAAATTATTTATCTAATATTAAAATTAATTATTATTTTATAATTATAAAATTAAATTATTATTTAAAGATAATAAATCGGCTAAAAATATATAAAATAAATTATTTAATTCGTTTATATTTTCTTAAATAATAAAGTTATTATTAAAGTTATAACTTTAAAACTACGTTAAAAAACTTATTTATATTATTATAAGGAAAATTAAAATTAAAAAATGGAAAAAGTAACGAAAAAAATTTAAATCTTATCGGAAAAACTTAAACAAATTATAAAAAAAAAAGGGTTAAGTTTTATTATAAACGAAATGGTGGAAAATTAATTATTAATATTATATATATTATTATAATAAGATTTTTAAATTATTATAATAATAACTTTTTAACTTTATTAATTTATATTATTAATTTTTAATAATAATTAATATTAATAAATATATACGTTTAATAAAAAATAATAAATAAAATAAAAATAATAAGTAGCGAAATAATAATCTTATTATATTTAAAAAAAAAGCTAATTTAAGAAATAAGCAAAAATTTTATTTCTTATATATTTTAAGTATATAAATATTTCCTTTAATTAAATACGTACCGTATAAATACGTATCATTGTCATGCAATTATTAAAAACCTAATTATAATTTAAAAAAATTTAAAATAATGAAAATAACGCATATAAAAATTTCTTAATAAATATATTAACGTTTAACGGAAAAAAATATCCCATATAATTTTAATATTAAATTTTATTACTAAATTAATTAACCGTAAACCATTGTTTTTTTTTAATTATAAATTAAACGTTTTTATAAAATATATAACTTTTTTAAGATTTTATTATTAATTTATTTTTATAATTTAATTATAACCTAGTTTTTTAAAGTGTTAAAATAAATATACTTTTAATTTATTAAACGTTATAAAATATAATTTTAATTATATATTTAAAAGTTATTTTATCTTATATACGTTTTATTTTATTAAAATTTTAAGTAAAAGTTTTTTATAACATATTATAATTTTAATTAATACATTTTTTTCCGCTTTTATAAATTCCATGTTTTATAAAATAGTTTAAATTTTTTAGCCTTTTAAAGATAATTTTAAATCTTTAAAATTTTTTACATATTTAAATATTATATTTATATATAAGCTATTCGTTTTAAAAATTTAAAATTTTTCTGGTATTTTTAAACTTTAATAAAAACTTTTTCTTTTAATTTATTATTTTAGTTAATATAAAATTATTTAAAGGGGTATTATTTATAAAATAAATTTTTTCCATTTTAATTTATATATAATATTAATTTAAATATGGTTTTTATTTTTATAATTTTATCGTTTTTAATTTATTTTTTCCGAAAATTTTAAAACGTTTAATATATAATTAACTTTATAACTTTTATAAAGTTTTTATTTATAAATATAATTAATATTTTATTACTTTTTTAAGTTATAAAATAACTTAAATTTATTATCATTTTATTTAAATTTTTAATCGATAATAAATATACATTATTAATTTAAAATAATAGGTAATTATTATTTAATTTATAAATAATATTATTTTTATAAGGTTATTATTTTCGCTATTAATTTAACCTTTTTTTAACGGTAATTAATTTTCTTAATTATATAAACCTATTATGTTATTTAATATTTTTTAATTATATTTTTATAAGTAAACGAAATTTTAATTTTAATATTATTAAATATAAAATATTTTATTAAGATTTTATTATTAAAATATAAATTTATTTATAAAAAAATAAAATTAATTTTTAATAAAAGTTTTAAAATATTTAAAAAGTTTTTATTATATAAATTAAGATTAATAAATTTTAGTTAATTAATTAAATCGGCTTTTTATTATTTTAATATATCGTATTTAAAAAAATTTTATATTTATTTTATATAAATTTAGTTTTTTTATAAGTAAATTATATTAAATAATATAAAACTTAGTAATTATAAAAGTTTAAGTTTTAATATTAATTATTTTTAAAATAAATTTTTATTACTTTAAAAGCTTATTTTAACGATAAATTTTGGAAAAATTATATATAAACGAATATATTATTAAAAAAATGGTATTCGTAAAAATTTAAATTAACATTTTTATACCGTATAAATTTATATAATTTATTAATTAATTATTTTAAAACTTTTTAATTATTAAAACATTTAAACGCTTTTTTTAAACTTATTAAACTAATATTTTAATAAATTTCATAAATACCGTAATTTTTTTTTAAACTTTATATTATTATATCATATATAAAACTTATAAATTTAAGTATAAATTTTATTAACTTATTTTAATTAATTTTAAAACATTTACAATTATTATCATTAATTTTAACCTTTTAAAACTTAAATATTTCCATATTAAAGAAATTTTTAATTTTAACACTTTTTAAAATACATTTTTTTTAAGATAAGTTTTTATATAAATTTTTTCTTTAATAATTTTTCAATTAATAATATTATAATCGATATATAAAATAAAAATTATCCGCTATTTTTTATAACATTTATAAATATAATTTCGGCTTTTTTAATTTCTTTTTAAATTAAATTTTTAATATATTAAACTTATTTTTATCGTAAAACTATTTTAACCATAAATAATTTAAGAGTTTAAATTTATTATATTTTTATTTAAATTTATATATTCGAATCGTATTTATTAATAATTAAATATTTTAATTTTAAAAATAAAAATATTATTATTTCGCATAAAATAAAAGATTTAAATTAATTAAATTAACTTTAATTAATTTATAATAAGTTTTTAGTTAATATAAAATTTCTTTTACAAATAATATTATAAATATATTTTAAAATATAATAAATATATAATTATCTAAATTTTTAATTTAATTAATAATTTAATTAAATATAAAAACATTAATATATAAAAGTTAATAATTTATTTTTCCATTTTATAATATTTATTTATAAGATTATAAAATAATATATTATTTTAACTTAAAATTATATTAAAAGATAAATATAAAAATTATATCTTTAGTTTTTATATATTTAACATTAATATAATTAATAACTAAATAAAAATCTTAATTTTTTATTTATTTACATTAAAAAATTTAATAAGTTTATTAATAATTTTTTAAAATAAAATTATAGTTATTTATAATTAAATTAAATAAATATTTATTAATAAATTATTACATTAAAAATTCCATTATAATAATATTAATATAACTTATAAAATTTTATTTTTAATAATATTTCCTTTTAATTTTTAATTAATAAATTTAAATAAAATTAGAACTATTTATATTTAAATTTTTTCTTAACATTAAATTTATCTATTATTTTTTTTAAATTAAATCGTAAATTATTTATTTAATTAATAAATTTTTAATATTTAAAATTATTTTTTTAATAAATTCCTAACGTTTTAAAATAAGTTTAAATAACTTTTATTTAAAAAAACGTTTTTTATTATTTTTAAAATAAGGATGTTATTATAATTTATAATCGTTTTTTAAATTTATATTTTATAAATTTAACATTTTATTATTAATTTAAATATTTTTATATAATTTATTATAAAAGTTAATTTAATTATATATTTATTTTTTATAATATTAATAATTTTAAGGTATAACTTTTTTTAAAGTGTTTTATTTTAATTTTATATAAGTTAAAATGTTTTTAATAATTTATCGTAAAATTTAATTTAAAAAAATATAACATTAAAATTCGGATCTTTTAATTTTTACTTTTTAAGTTTTATTAATTAAAATGGTATATTTTTTATCATTTTATAAATATTAAATAAATCTTAAAAATTTTTTAAATTTAAAATCTTGTAATTATTAAATAATTAAACGTTATTAATAAAAGTCGTAAATCTTATATTTTTATTAATTACCTTTTTATTAATTTTAGGATTTTTTTAATAATTAATTTTTAATAATTTTTTCATATTTTTACCTTTTATTTAATAATAAATCTTCTTAATTATTTCGTTATTAAGTATTTTATAACGTTTAAAAAATAACTAATATTTTAAAGTTAATTTATAATATTATATTTATTAAATAATAAATAAAAAAAATTTAAATTTAGAAACATTAAGTTATTATTTTTAAACTTAAAAAATATTTATTTCCTTTTTATATTAATATTTATATTTTTATTAAAAATGTTAAAAATATTAAAAGCGTTAAAAATATTAAAGGTATTAAATTTAAAAGCTTAAATAAGTTTTTAATAAATATTACTTATAAATAAGGGTAATAAAAGTTAAAAAGCTATTTAAGATTAAAACTTAATTTTAATATTATTAAAATTTTATAATAATATTCTAAATAAAGGAAGTAATAAAAATTTTAAAATATAAATTTCTTAATTTTTTTTCTTTTAATATAAAATATCTTAGTTTATAAATATTTTTTAATATTTTTCATATCTTTTTAAATCTTTTTTTAAATCGTATTTTATAAGCGAATTTTTTAAATTTAAAATAAAATTTAATTACCGTAATTTTATATTTAACCGTTAATATAATATTAATTAAAACTTTATAAAATAAACCTTAAAAATTTTATTTAATAATATTAATTAAAACTATATTTAATACTTTAAAAATTAAAAATAAAAATTCGGAATAATTACATATTTTAAACTTTAAAACACCGTTTTTAGATTTTTTAAACCATTTTTTTTAGATTGTAATATTTTCTTTTTTTATTAACTTTTTATTAATGTTAACTTTTTCTGTTATAATTAATTGTAAATTTTTAAATAACGTAAGGTATTTCCTATTTTTTTATTTTTAATATTAAATTATTTTTTAATTTTTAGGTTAATATTTTTATTATTATATTAAATAATTTATTTATAAATTTATTTTTAAATTAATTAATAAATTTTTATTAAATTAATATATTATTATAAATTTTAATACCTTTTTTTAATTTTTTAAATAGACGTTTAAGTTAATTTAATTTTTAAAATTATTTAAGGTTTTATATTAATTTTTTTATTAATTTTTAATAATATTTTTTAAATCTTAATATTTATTAATAATTAAATATATAAACGGTAATATAAAAGTAATAATTAATCCTTTTAAAATTAAAATTATAAATTTAAGTCTTATAATAATTACTAATTAAATTAAAATAATATTTTATTTTAAAAAAAAATAAAAACATATATATAATAATTATTTTATTATATAATTTTTACGTTTTTCGCCACTTTATAATTTATTATAATCGAAAATTATAAATCGGATTTTAAATAATTTAAATGCATATTACGTAATATAATAAAATATTAAAAAATATTTTAATTTTCTTTATTTTATAAAATCTTTTCCGATATTATATAATTACTTTATAAACTTTTAAACTTTTACCTTATATTAACTTAATATTTTCTTAAATAATAAAATTATTATCGAAATTATAACCGTAAAATTAAATTAAAAATCTATTTATATTATTATAAAAAATTAGGAAAATAAAAAAATGATAAAAAATTTAAACTTCGTTAAAAAACTTAAATAAATTACGAAAAATAAAAATTAAGTTTTATTATTAATAAAACGGTAAAAATTAATTATTAATATTACGTATATTATTATAATAAAATTTTCCAGATTTATTATAATAATAATTTTTTAATTTTATTAATTTATATTATTAATTTTAATAACATTAATTAATATTAATAAATATATATATTTAATAAAAATGATAAATAAAATAAAAATAATAAATAACGAAATAATAATATTATTATATTTAAAAAAAAAAAAAAAGCTAATTTAAAAAATAAATAAAAACTTTATTCCTTATATATTTTAAGTATATAAGTATTTCCTTTAATTAAATACGTACCGTATAAATACGTACTATTATCATGCAATTATTATATAAATTTAATAAATATCATTTATTTTTAATTTTCGTATAATTGTTTTAATATTATTAAATTAATTATTAACTTTTTTATTAATATTACTTATTTATATTAAATATTAATATAAGGAAAAAGATTAATATATAAAATTAAAAATCTTAAAAAAACCGCTTTAAAATAATATTAATAATATAATAAATAACATAATTAATATTAAACTTTTAAATTATTTCGTAAATTTTATTAATTAAAATACTACGTATTATATATTTATATTTAATAAATAATTAATAAATAATATTTTTAATAATTTATATTTTATTATTTTATTCGGTTAATTATTCGTTTTAAAACGATGATATAACCGATTTATAAGTTAAAATCTTAATTATTTATAAATAATTTATCGATAAAAACGTAAAACGAAATTTTTAAAGGTTAAAATTAATATAATTAAATCTTTAATTTTTATTATTTATTTATTATTAAATTTTAAAGTTAAATATTTTCGCTTTTTAAGTTTAAATTATAAATATTAAACCGTTATTAAATAATTAAAGGTAATTTTAAATTAATAAATTAATAAAATATAAGCTTTACGGATTTATTATTTAATAAATTTCTTAATTATATTTAAAAATTTAAAGTTTAATAAATTAAGTTTTTCGGTTTAACCTTTTATATAATAAATATAACGTAATTTTTTTATAAATATTAATATAAAAACTGTTAAAATCTTTAAATCTTTTATTTAAAATTTTTAAAAGCGTGCTTTAATTTTAATTTTTACAAATATTTTATTTTCGGCAGTAAAAATTCGTTAATATTAATATTAAAAATATTATTTATTTAAAACCGATAAATTCGAAAAGTTTTAATTTTATTATAAATAAATATAAATTAAACGCTAATAATTTTATATATAATTATTATTAATAATAACGTAAATATATTTTAAATTAATACGTTTTAAATTTAACGAAATTATATAATAATTTAATAATATATAATAACGTTTTTTCGAAATATTTATTTTTAATTTAATAAATAAATATATAAAAATTATTTTTATATTAACGTAATAAATTAAATATAAATTATAATAATATTTTAAATTATAACCTTTATTTTTAATAACGTAATATAAGCGTTAAAATAAATATTAAATATTAATTAACTTTTAAATAATAAATATATATATTATAATAAATTTCTTATTAAAATTATTATAACTTTAAATTATTAATTATATTAATAAATACATACATTTAATAAAAATAATAAATAAAATAAAAATAATAAATAACGAAATAATAATATTATTATATTTAAAAAAAGAAAGAAAAAATTAATTTAAAAACGAATAAAAACTTCGTTTCTTATATACTTTAAATATATAAATATTTTCCTTAATTAAATACGTATTATATAAATATATATTATTATTATATAATTATTACTTATTTTATTTTTTTCGTAATTAATTAATTATAAATTTCGTATTAATTTTCCGTTTTATTTATTTTTTAATTTTAAATTAATTTAATTATTTTCTATTAATATTTTTATAACCTTATTTAAAAATACTTTAATTATAATATTAATAAAATTATAATTATTATAGATTTAACAAATATCATTTATTTTTAATTTTTATATAACTGCTTTAATATTATTAAATTAATCATTAATTTTTTTCGTTAATATTACCCATTTATATTAAACATTAATACAAGGAAAAAAATCAATACATAAAACTAAGGAAATCTTAAGAAAAAAAATCATTCCAAAATAATATTAATAATATAATAAATAATATAACCGATATTAAACCTTTAAACTATTTCGTAAATTTCGTTAATTAAAATATTACGTATTATACGTTTACATTTAATAAATAACTAATAAATAATATTTCTAATAATTTATATTTTATTATTTTATTCGATTAATCATTTATTTTTAAAAATAATAACATAATTAATTTATAAATTAAAATCTTAATTATTTATAAATAATTTATTAATAAAACGTAAAAATAAAAATCTTAAAATCGAAATTAATATAATTAAATTTTTAATCTTTATTATTTATTTATTATTAAATTTTAAAATTAAATATTTTCGTTTTTAAGTTCAGATTATAAATATTAAGTTATTATTAAATAATCGAAAGTAATTTTAAGTTAGTAAATTAATAAAATATAAGCTTTATAAATTTATTATTTGATAAATTTTTAATTATATCCGAAAATTTAAGATTTAATAAATTAAATTTTTCGGCTTAACCTTTTATATAATAAATATAACGTAATTTTTCTTATAAATATTAATATAAAAACCATTAAAATTTTTAATTTTTTATTTAAGATTTTTAAAGGCGTGCTTTAATTTTAATTTTTATAAATGTTTTATTTTCGGTAATAAAAATTTATTAATGTTAATATTAAAAGTATTATTTATTTAAAACCTAATAAATTTAAAGGGTTTTAATTTTATTATAAATAAATATAAATTAAACGTTAATAATTTTATATATAATTATTATTAATAATAACGTAAATATATTTTAAATTAATACGTTTTAAATTTAATAAAATTATATAATAATTTAATAATATATAATAACGTTTCTTTAAAATATTTCTTTTTAATTTAATAAATAAACATATAAAAATTATCTTTTATATTAACGTAATAAATTAAGTATAAATTATAATAATATTTTAAATTATAACTTTTATTTTTAATAACGTAATATTAACATTAAAATAAATATTAAATATTAATTAACTTTTTAAATAATAAATATATATGTTATAATAAATTTTTATTAAAATTATTATAATTTTAAATCATTAATTATAACTTTTATAAAAAGTCGAAATGTTTTTATTTTTAACTTTATAAATTATATATAACTTAAAATTATCATATTTTAATAAATTATTAAATTATATATTTTAAATTAAAAATATCTTTTAAAAATAAAGTATTTAATTTTTTATATTTAAAGTTTCGTACGGTTTATTTAATATAATTATTTTTTCGTTTACGTAAAACTTTAATATTAAAATAAAATTATCCTTTTTATTATTATAAAATATAAGGTTATAATATAAAAAAATCATTTATATATATAAGGTTTTTTTTAATATAATTACGTAATTATTAAGATTAAAAATTAATTTAAATAATTAAATTTTCAATTTTTTATGAGTTATAATATTTTTAAAGCTAAGTATATAATTTAATATAAGTATTTTTAAAAATTAAAATATCGTTTAATATATTAAAAATAATGGTAATATTTTTATCGGTAATAACGATAATTTTATAAAAGCCTTTTTATCCATTTTTTTAATAAATAAAAACTTTGTTTTTATTAAAAATAATATAAAAATGTCTTATAAATGTTTAAACCGTTTTTCGTGTTTAAAACGTTTTTAATTAATCATTATATTTTTAATTTTTAATTTTTATTATTATTTTTAAATAATTTAAGCTTTTTAAGTTTAAGTTAAAATTAACGGCGAATTTATGTTAATTTTAAAGTATGTATTAAATATAAATAAAGTAAAAATAAATTTATTAAAATTAATAATATTATTAATTATTTTTATTATTATTTAAAGTTAAAATATATTAAAATTAAATCTTTAAAATTTATCATTTATAATTTTATAAATTTATTATATAAAATTATGTTATTTTTTAACTTTATTAATTAATTAATATATTTTTATAATATAAGCCTTATTTTTAAATTTAATATTATTAAAATTAATACCGGCATTATAAATAATAACGTTAAAAGGTTTAAAATAAATATTAATTTAATATTACTTAAACATTTCTTAAATTTTTTAATAAAAAGTTTTTAAAAAGCGTATTATTTAAAACTTATAATCGTATTAATAATATAAAATACGGATTATTTATTTAAATATATAACATTAATAATTACTTTATAATTAAAATTTATATCGGAATTTTTTAAATTAAATTTAAACTTTTAAAAATCTTATTTTTAATTTAATAATAATAATAAAACTTATTAATTTTTTAATATTACCGATTTTAACGTTATATTTAACTTTATTTAAAAATTATATAATTTAATAATCGATAAATAATTAAAATAAATATAAAAACGTTATAATTTTATTTTTATAAAAAAGTAATGTTTTTAAAATAAAACTATAAATATTTTTATTTTTAAATAACGTTAATCGTAATACCGTTTTTATATATTAATTAGTTAATAATATTATTAAAGTAAATTTTTAATTAATTTATATTTTTAAACGAAAATAGAAATAAAATATTAATATTTATAATATAAAAGTTTATATAATCGAACGAAATATTAATAATAACGATTTTAAAAACTTTATAAGTTATTTATTATTAAAACGAATATTAGTTTTATCGGTACGGATGTTATTTATTTTTAAGCGTTTATTAAGATATTTTTAATAAAATTAAATATTAGCTTTTTCCGACCGTAAAAATATAAGTAATTTTTATATTAAATATAATTTTTAAAAATGTTTTTATATATTAATTTAAGAAAAAATATTATTAAAAGCTAATTTATCCGATAAAAACATACGGTTATATAATATTAAAATATTTGATCGGATAAATAAATTATAATTAAAAATAAGTTATTATTATTTTTAAAATTTATTTTTAATTTAATCATTATATTTTCTTAATTTTATTTTAAGTTAAAATCGTTAAATCTTTTATAATTAACTAAAAATATTACGTAATTTTCGTTAGAAAAACTTTATTTAACTTTTTAATTTTCCTTAATTTTTTACATTTTTATTTAAAATATTTAATAAATTAATATTTTTTTTTTATAAACTTAATAATATCATTTTTATATTTTTAAAATTTACTTAACGTTATATTTACCTTTTTATTTATCTTATAATACTTTTAATTAATATAATATTAATAATTTTTTTATTTTCGTTATTATTATTATATTTATAATTATATTATTTAATTATTTTATAACTTTATAAGTTTTAATAAACGTTTAAAACTTATTAATTAAATTTTAAACTTTAATAAAATTTAAATAAAATATATTATAATTAAAATATAATTTAATAAATACGATAAATAATAATAATAAATTATTACTTTCCTTTAAACTTAAAATTAAAACTTGTTAACATAAAAAATTTATTAAAAATACTTATAATATTTTTAAATTATTTTTATTTATGTTTTTTATTAATTTTAATATTAAAAATATAATTATAATTTAATTATAATAATATTAAATCTTATTTTATTTAATATTAAAATAACATTTTATAATTATATATATATCCGTAAAATATTAATAATAAAAAACGTTATAAAGGAAATATAAAACTGTTTTATTAAAAAAATTATCGAAAATACGGCATAAAATTAAATTTATCATATTTTCGTAATATAATAAACATCGAAAAAAACGGAACTTATTTTTAAAGATATCGTAAAATTTACTAGTATAATTATTTTATTATTTTAAGCTTTTTAAAATAATCGATGATAATTAAGGAATATATTTTATTAAAAACTTACATTAAAAAACATTGTAATAATTATTATTTAAATAATTACCGATAAACATCGAAGCTTAAAATTAATAATTATTTATCGATATAAATAATTAAGTTATTTAAGAAAAAAACCATAATTTTCGTTAAATTAGTTTTATTTTTTAATATAACGTTTAAAAATACCGCTTAAATTATATATAAATTATTTATTAATAGTTTAAAAGGTTTAATAATATTTTTTAATACGGCGGATTAAAATATTTACTTTTATTATTTAATTAAAGATTATATTTTTAATTATCATTTTATAAATTTATAAACGGTAGAAAATTATATTAATTAAAAGTAATTAAAGGATAAAAAAGGTATTAATAATTTTAAAAACCGGAAAAGGAAAAAAAAAGGTTATTTATTAAATTTATTTTTAATTAATTAATAATTAAAAAGAAAAAAGGTCCGAAAAAATTAATTAATTAAACTTTATAATTAATCCGAAAGTAATATATAAAACGATAAAAATAAATTATTAAAAGTAAATAAAATAAGTAATAAAAACATTAAACGTTCGGACGGTAAAAATAATAATTAATTAAAAAAGGTTTAGCCGAAATAATAAATAAGTTAAAATTATAACTTTAATTTATTAAAATTAAAAGATTTATAAAAAACGGCCGCGCGTCGTTATTTACGTTTATTTTATTATTTATAATTTAAAATAAACCGGACTTAATTTTATATAATATACGAATACTTTTTATATTAATATATTAAGTTATTTTTATTAAACTTTTATTAATTTATTAAAATTCCATTATAACGGATTACATATTCCGAAAAAATTAATAAACCTTTTAAAATAATTAAAGTTATATTATTTTACGTAAATGTTTTATTACATTAATATATTTCGTAACATTAATTATAATAATTTTAACATTTAAAAAAATTTAATAACTTATATTTTATAAAATATTTTAAGTATATGTTAAATGTTTTTTCGTTATATAAACGTAATTAATATTTTTATTAATTATCTTAAAATTTATTAATCTTATAAATATTTAAATATTTTTTTATTTTTAAATTATTTATTTAATTTTAAAAATTAATTACCACTTTATAATTATAAAATTAAATTATTATTTAAAAATAATAAATTAGCTAAAAATATATAAAAGTAAATCGTTTAATTCGTTTATATTTTTTAAGTAATAAAGTTATTATCGAAATCGTAGTTTTAAAGTTATATTAAAAACCTGCTTATGTTATTATAAAAAAACTGGGATTAAAAAATGGGAAAAATAACGAAAGAAAAATTTAAATTTTATCGAAAAACTTAAATAAATTATAAAAAAGGTTAAGTTTTATTATAAATAAAACGGTGGAAAATTAATTACTAATATTACGTATATTATTATAATAAAATTTTTCGGATTATCGTAATAATAACTTTTTAACTTTATTAATTTATGTTATTAACTTTAATAATATTAATTAATATTAATAAATATATACGTTTAATAAGAAATAATAAATAAAATAAAAATAATAAATAATAA
Source organism: Hypoxylon rickii (assembly GCA_902806535.1). NCBI lineage: Eukaryota > Fungi > Ascomycota > Sordariomycetes > Xylariales > Hypoxylaceae > Hypoxylon > Hypoxylon rickii. Next base: position 3,111,734 of record CADCWY010000003.1, read on the forward strand.
AATAATAATATTATTATATTTAAAAAAAAAATTAATTTAAAAACGCGAAAAACTTCGTTTTTATATGCTTTAAATATATAAATATTTTCCTTAATTAAATATATATTATATAAATACATATTATTATTATATAACTATTAAATTATAACTTTTATAAAAAAGTTAAAATATTTTTATTTTTAATTTTATAAATCATATATAACTTAAAAATTATTACGTTTTAATAAATTACCGGATTATATATTTTAAATTAAAAATATTTCTTAAAAATAAAACATTTAATTTTTTATATTTAAAGTTTTATACGATTTATTTAATATAATTATTTTTTATTTACGTAAAAATTAACATTAAAACGAAATTATTTCTTTTTTTATTATAAAATATAAAGTTACGATATAAAAAAATCGTTTATATATATAAAATCTTTTTTAATATAATTATATAATCATTAAAATTAAAATTAATTTAAATAATTAAACTTTTAATTTTTTATAAGTTATAATATTTTTTAAAGTTAAATATATAACTTAACATAAATATTTTAAAAATTAAAATACCGTTTAATATATTAAAAATAATAATAATATTTTTATCGGTAACGGTAATAACTTTATAAAAACTTTTTATCCACTTTTTTTAATAAATAAAAATTTCGTTTTTATTAAAAATAATATAAAAAGCGTTTTATAAATGTTTAAACCGTTCCTTATATTTAAAACGTTTTTAATTAATTATTATACTTTTAACTTTTAATTTTTACCATTACTTTTTAATTTAAGCTTTTTAAATTTAAATTAAAATTAATAATAAATTTATATTAATTTTAAAGTATACATTAAATATAAATAAAATAAAAATAAATCCGTTAAAATTAACGATATTATTAATTACTTTTACCGTTATTTAAAATTAAAACACATTAAAATTAAATCTTTAAAATTTATCATTTATAATTTTATAAACTTATTATATAAAACCATAATATTTTTAACCTTATTAATAAATTAATATACTTTTATTAAAACTTAATAATAAATAATTTTTATAATATAAATTTTATTTTTAAATTTAACATTGTTAAAATTAATGTTAATATCGTAAATAATAACGTTAAAAATTTAAAATAAATATTAATTTAATATTACTTAAACATTTCTTAAATTTTTTAATAAAAAATTTTTAAAAAACGTATTACTTAAAAATTTATAACCGTATTAATAATATAAAATATAAATCGTTTATTTAAATATATAATATTAACAATTATTTCGTAATTAAAATTTATATTAAGATTTTTAAATTAAATTTAAACTTTTAAAAACCTTACTTTTAATTTAATAATAATAATAAAACTTATTAATTTCCTTAATATTATTAATTTTAACGTTATAACTAACCTTATTTAAAAATTATATAATTTAATAACCGATAAATAATTAAAATAAATATAAAAACGTTATAATTTTATTTCCGTAAAAAAATGGTATTTTTAAAATAAAATTACGGATATTTCCATTTTAAGTAATATTAATTATAATGCCGTTTTTATATATTAATTAATTAATAACATTATTAAAATAAATTCTTAATTAATTTATATTTTTAAGTAAAAATAAAAATAAAATATCGGTATTTATAATATAAAAATTTATATAATTAAATAAAATATTAATAATAATAATTTTAAAAATTTTATAAGTTATTTATTACTAAAATAAATATTAACTTTATCGGTATAAATATTATTTATTTTTAAATATTTATCGAAATATTTTTAATAAAAATTAAATATTAATTTTTTCCAACCGTAAAAATACGAATAATTTTTATATTAAATATAATTTTTAAAAACGTCTTTTATATATTAATTTAAGAAAAAATATTATTAAAAATTAGTTTATTCGATAAAAATATACGATTATACGATATTAAAATACTTAATTAAATAAATAAATTATAATTAAAAATAAATCGTCGTTATTTTTAAAATTTATTTTTAATTTAGTTATTATATTTTCTTAATTTTATTTTAAGTTAAAATCGTTAAACTTTTCGTAATTAATTAAAAATATTACATAATTTTTATTAGAAAAATTTCGTTTAATTTTTTAATTTTTTTAGCTTTTACATTTTTATTCGAAATATTTTATAAATTAATATTTTTCTTTTTATAAATTTAATAATATCGTTTTATATTTTTAAAATTTATTTAATATTATATTTGTTTTTTATCCGTTTTATAATATTTACGATTAACGTAATATTAATAATTTTTTATTTTTATTATCGTTATTATTATATTTATAATTATATTATTTAATTATTTTTATAATTTTATAAGTTTTAATAAACGTTCGAAATTTATTAACTAAGTTTTTAAATTTTAATAAAAATTTAAATAAAATATATTATAATTAAAATATAATTCGATAAATACGATAAATAATAATAATAAATTATTATTTTTTTAAATTTAAAACCGAAAGCTTATTAATATAAGAAAATTTATTAAAAATATTTATAATATTTTTAAGTTATTTTACTTACGTTTTTTATTAATTTTAATATTAAAAATATAATCGTAATTTAATTATAATAATATTAAATTTTATTTTATTTAATATTAAAATAACGTTTTATAGTTAAATATATATTTATAAAATATTAATAATAAAAGATATTATAAAAAAATATAAAATTATTTTACCGGAAAAATTATCGAAAATATAATATAAAATTAAGTTTATTATATTTTCGCGGTATAATAAATATTAAGGAAAAACAAAATTTATTTTTAAGGATATTATAAGGTTTATTAATATAATTATTTTTATTATTTTAAACTTTTTAAAATAACCGACGATAATTAAAAATATATTTTATTAAAAATTTATATTAAAAAATATTATAATAATTATTATTTAAATAATTACCGATAAATATTAAAATTTATTATTAATAATTATTTATCGGTATAAATAATTAAGTTATTTAAGAAAAAATTATAATTTCCGTTAAATTAATTTTATTTTTTAATACGGCACTTAAAAATATCGCTTAAATTATATATAAATTATCCGTTAACGGTTTAAAAGTTTAATAATATTTTTTAATATAATAAATTAAAATATTTACTTTTATTACTTAATTAAAAATTATACTTTTAATTATTATCTTATAAATTTATAAAAATAAAAATTATATTAATTAAAAATGGTTAAAAATAAAAGAAAATATCGGTAATTTTAAAAACCGGGGAGGAAAAAAAAGTTATTTATTAATATTATTTTTAATTAACCGGTAATTAAAAAAAAGGGGTTTAAAAAGGTTAATTAACCGGGTTTTACGATTAATTCGAAAATAATAAATAAAACGATAAAAATAAATTACCGAAAGTAAATAAAATAAATAGTAAAAATATTAAACGTTTAAGCGATAAAAATAATAATTAATTAAAAAAATCCGGCCGAAATAATAAATAAGTTAAAATTATAACCTTAATTTATTAAAGTTAAAAATCCGTAAGAAAATAATCACGTATTATTATTTACATTTATTTTATTATTTATAATTTAAAATAAACCGGATTTAATTCCGTGTAATATACGAATACTTTTTATGTTAATATATTAAGTTATTTTTATTAAGCTTTTATTAACTTATCGAAATTTTATTATAATAAAATATATATTCGAAAAAATTAATAAGCCTTTTAAAATAATTAAAATTATATTATCTTACGTAAATACCTTATTATATTAACGTATTTTACAACGTTAATTATAATAATTTCGATATTTAAAAAAGTTTAATAATTTAAATCTTATAAAATATTTTAAATATATATTAAATATTTTTTCGTTATATAAACGTAATTAATATACTTATCGATTATTTTAAAATTTATTAATTCGATAAATATTTAAGTATTTTTTATTTTTAAGTTACTTATTTAATATTAAAAATTAATTTTTATTTTATAATTATAAAATTAAATTATTATTTAAAAATAATAAATTAATTAAGGATATAAATAAATAAATTATTTAATTTATTTATATTTTTTAAACGATAAAATTATTATTAAAGTTATAATTATAAAATTAAATTAAAAAATTTATTTATATTATTATAAAGAAAATTAAAAAATAAGAAAAATAATAAAAAAGTTTAAATTTTATTAAAAAATTTAAATAAGTTACGAAAAATAAAAAGTTAAGTTTTATTATTAACGAAATGGTAAAAATTAATTATTAATATTATATATATTATTACGATAAGGTTTTTCGGATTTATTATAATAATAATTTTTTAACTTTATTAATTTATATTATTAACTTTTAATAATATTAATTAATGTTAATAAATATATACGTTTAATAAGAAATAATAAATAAAATAAAAATAATAAATAACGAAATAATAATATTATTATATTTAAAAAAAAAGGAAAAATTAATCTAAAAATAAGCGGAAAATTTTATTTCTTATATATTTTAAATATATAAATATTTTTTTAATTAAATATATACCGTATAAATATATATTATTATTATGTAATTATTATATAATATATATTATATATATTAATTATTAACGTAAATTTTTTTTTTTTTAAAATATATATTATAAATAAAAGTTAATAAAATAATTAATAAAAGTTTTCGATATAAAATTTATAATATAAAAAATATATAATTTAAAGTTAAATATAAAATTTTTATTTATATTTTATAATTTTTTAATTATTTTAATTAATTTTTTATTTATAATAAAATAAAATAAATATTATATTTTATAAGTAAAAAAATAAAAATTATGGTATTTTTAATTTTAATATTTTAAATTAATTAATTTTAAAAATTAAAAATTTAAAAGTTTTAATTTAATAATTATATTTATTAATATTATTACGTTTATTAAAAAAACGAAATAAATAAATTATTAAGTTTAATTATTATAAATTTATTTTTATAATTAAAGTTTTATTAAATTAATTAATAATTTTATTTTAATAAAAATTTTTTAATATATTAATATATTTAAAAATGATATTTATTTTTATATATATTTATAATTTAAATGTTAGTAAGTACATATATTAAATAAGAAATAATAAATAAGAAATAAAAATAATAAATGGCGAAATAATAATCTTATTATGTTTAAAAAAAAAAAAGCTAATTTAAAAATAAACGGAAAACTTTATTCTTTATATATTTTAAATATATAAGTATTTTTTTAATTAAATACATACCGTATAAATACATACTATTATTATATAATTATTACTTATTTTATTTTTTTCGTAATTAATTAATTATAAATTTCGTGTTAATTTCCTATTTTATTTATCCTTTTAATTTTAAATTAATTTAATTATCCTTTATTAATATTTTTATAATTTTATTTAAGAATATTTTAATTATAATGTTAATAAGATTATAATTACCATAAATTTAATAAATGTTATTTATTTCCTAATTCTTATATAATTACCTTAATATTATTAAATTAATTATTAACCTTTTTCATTAATATTACCCATTTATATTAAACATTAATATAAAAAAAAATCAATATATAAGATTAAAGAAATTTTAAAAAAAATCGCTTTAAAATAATATTAATAATATAATAAATAATATAACCGACATTAAATCTTTAAATTATTTTATAGATTTTATTAATTAAAACATTATATATTATATATTTACATTTAATAAATAACTAATAAATAATATTTTCAGTAATTTATATTTTATTATTTTATTCGGTTAATTATTTATTTTTAAAAGTAATGATATAACTAATTTATAAGTTAAAATTTTAATTATTTATAAATGATTTATTAATAAAAATATAAAGGTAAAAATCTTAAAAATTAAAGTTAATATAATTAAATCTTTAATCTTTATTATTTATTTACCATTAAATTTTAAAGTTAAATATTTTCGTTTTTTAAGTTTAAATTATAAATATTAAATCGTTATTAAATAATTAAAAATAACTTTAAATTAATAAATTAATAAAATATAAGCTTTATAAATTTATTATTCGATAAATTTTTAATTATATTTAAAACTTAAAATTTAATAAATTAAACTTTTCGGTTTAATTTTTTATATAATAAATATAACGTAATTTTTTATAAATATTAATATAAAAATTATTAAAGTTTTTAATTTCCTTATTTAAGATTTTTTAAAGGTGTGTTTTAATTTCGGCTTTTATAAATGTTTTATTTTTAATAATAAAAACTTATTAATGTTAATATTAAAAGTATTATTTATTTAAAACCGATAAATTTAAAAATCTTAATTTCGTTATAAATAGATATAAGTTAAACGTTAATAATTTTATACGTAATTATTATTAATAATAATATAAATATGTTTTAAATTAATATGTTTTAAATTTAATAAAATTATATAACGATTTAATAATACGTAATAATGTTTTTTAAGGTATTTATTTTTAATTCGATAAATAAACATATAAAATTATCTTTTATATTAACGTAATAAATTAAATATAAATTATGGTAATATTTTAAATTATAACTTTTATTTTTAATAATATAATATAAGTATTAAAATAAATATTAAGCGTTAATTAGCTTTTAAATAATAAATATATACGTTATAATAAATTTTTATTAAAATTACCGTAATTTTAAATTATTAATTATAACTTTTATAAAAAGTTAAAATGTTTTTATTTTTAACTTTATAAATTATATATAATTTAAAAATTATCGCATTTTAATAAACTATTAAATTATATACTTTAAATTATAAAATACTTTCTAAAAATAAAATATTTAATTTTTTATATTTAAAATTTCGTATAATTTATTTAATGCGGCTATTTTTTATTTATATAAAGTTTTAATATTAAAACGAAATTATCTTTTTTTATTATAAAATATAAGGCTACGATATAAAAAAATCGTTTATATATATGAGGTTTTTTTTAATATAATTATATAATTATTAAAATTAAAAATTAGTTTAAATAATTAAACTTTTAATTCCTTTATAAGTTATAATATTTTTAAAATTAAGTATATAACTTAACATAAATATTTTTAAAGGTTAAAATACCACTTAATACATTAAAAATAATAATAACATTTTTATTAATAATAGTAATAACCTTATAAAAGCTTTTTATCCACTTTTTTCGATAAATAAAAACTTCGTTTCCTATTAAAAATAATATAAAAATGTCTTATAAATATTTAAACCGTTCCTTATATTTAAAACATTTTTAATTAATTATTATACTTTTAATTTTTAATTTTTACCATTATTTTTTAAATAACCTAAGTTTTTAAATTTAAGTTAAGGTTAATAATAAATTTATATTAATTTTAAAGTATATACTAAATATAAACAAGGTAAAAATAAATTTGTTAAAATTAATAATATTATTAACTATTTTTACCGCCATTTAAAATTAAAATATATTAAAATTAAATCCCTAAAATTTATTATTTATAATCTTATAAACTTATCGTACGAAATTATAATACTTTTAATTTTATTAATTAATTAATATATTTTTATTAAAACTTAATGATAAATAATTTTTATAATATAAGCTTTATTTTTAAATTTAATATTATTAAAATTAATGCCGATATTATAAATAATAACGTTAAAAAGTCCGAAATAAATGTTAATTTAATATTACTTAAACATTTCTTAAATTTTTTAATAAAAAATTTTTTAAAAATGTATTATTTAAAAACTTATAACCACATTAATAACATAAAATATGAGTCGTTTATTTAAATATATAACATTAATAATTACCTTGTAATTAAAATTTATATCAAGGTTTTTAAATTAAACTTAAATTTTTAAAAAGCCTTACCTTTAATTTAATAATAATAATAAAATTTATTAATCTTTTAATATTACTAATTTTAATGTTATAACTAATTTTATTTAAAAATCATATAATTTAATAACTAATAAATAATTAAAACAAATATAAAAACGTTATAATTTTATTTCCGTAAAAAAATAATACCTTTAAAATAAAACCATAAATATTTTTATTTTTAAATAACATTAATTATAATGCCGTTTTTATATATTAATTAGTTAATAATGTTGTTAAAATAAATTCTAATTAATTTATATTTTTAAGTAAAATAGGAATAAAATATTAGTATTTATAATATAAAAATTTATGTGGTTAAATGAGGTATTAATGGTAATAATTTTAAAAATTTTATAAGTTATTTATTATTAAAACAAATATTAACTTTACCGGTATAAGTGTTATTTATTTTAAGCATTTATCGGAATATTTTTAATAAACGTTAAATATTAATTTTTTTAACCGTAAAAATGCGGGTAATTTTATATTAAATATAATTTCTTAAAAATGTTTTTATATATTAATCTAAGAAAAAATATTATTAAAAATTAGTTTATCCGATAAAAATATATAGTTATACGATGTTAAAATGTTTAATCGGATAAATAAGTTATAATTAAAAATAAATTATTGTTATTTTTAAAATTTATTTCTAATTTAATCGTTATATTTTTTAATTTTACTTTAAGTTAAAATCGTTAAATCTTTTATAATTAATTAGAAATGTTACGTAATTTTTATTAAAAAATCTTACTTAACTTTTTAATTTTCCTTAATTTTTTACGTTTTTATTTAAAATATTTAATAAATTAATATCTTTTTTCTTATAAATTTAATAACGTTATTTTTATGTTTTTAAAGTTTATTTAATGTTATATTTTCTTTTTTATTTGTTTTATAATATTTTTAATTAATATAATATTAATAATTTTTTTATTTTTATCGTTATTATTATATTTATAATTATATTATTTAATTATTTTTATAACTTTATAAGTTTTAATAAATGTTTAAAATTTATTAATTAAATTTTTAAATCTTAATAAAAGTTTAAATAAAGTATGTTATAATTAAGGTATAACTTAATAAATACGGTAAATAATAATGATAAATTATTGCTTTTTAAATTTAAAACCGAAAGTTTATTAATATAAGGAAAGTTTATTAAAAATATTTATAATATTTCCAAGTTATTTTTACTTATGTTTTTTTATCGGTTTTAATATTAAAAATGTAGTTATAATTTAATTATAGTGATATTAAATCTTATTTTATTTAATATTAAAATGGTGTTTTATAGCTAAGTATATATTTGTAAAACATTAATAATAAAAGACGTTATAAAGGAAATATAAAGCTGTTTTATCGGAAAGGATTATTAAAAATACGGTATAAAATTAAGTTTATTATATTCCCGTAATATAATAAACGTTAAAAAAAATAAAACTTATTTTTAAAAATATCGTAGGGTTTATTAATATAATTATTTTTATTATTTCAAACTTTTTAAAATAATTGATAATAATTAAAAATATATTTTATTAAAGATTTATATTAAAGAAATATTATAATAATTATTGTTTAAGTAATTATTAACGGATATTAAAGTTTATCATTAATAATTATTTATCGATATAAATAATTAAGTTGTTTAAGAAAAAACCGTAATTTTGTTAAACTAATTTTATTTTTTAATGCGGTGTTTAAAAGTATTATTAAAATTATATATGAATTATTTATTAACGGTTTAAAAGGTTTAATAATATTTTTTAATATGATAAATTAAGATATTTATTTTTACCATTTCATTAAAATTATATTTTTAATTATTACTTTATAAATTTATAAAAGGTAAGAAATTATAAAATAATTAAAAGTAAAAAGTATCGGTAATTTTAAAAAATTAGGAAAAAAAGGAAAAAAGCTATTTATTAAATTTGTTTTAATTAATTAATGGTTAAGGAAAAGGAAAGGGTTTAAGAAAGGATTAATTAACCGGATTTTACGATTAATCCGAAAGTAATATATAAAATAATAAAAATAAATTATTAAGGGTAAATAAAATAAATAATAAAAGTATTAAGCGTTTAAATGATAAAATGATAATTAATTAAGAAAAGGTTCGGCCGAAATGGTAAATAAGTTAAGATTATAACCTTAATTTATTAAAATTAAAAATTTATAAAAAATAACCGCGCGTTATTATTTACGTTTATTTTATTATTTATAATTTAGGATAAATTAAACCTAATTTTATATGATGCACAGATATTTTTATATTAATATATTAAGCTATTTTTATTAAACTTTTATTAATTTATCGAAATTTTATTATAATAAATTATATATTCCGAAAAATTAACAAATTTTTAAAATAATTAAAATTATATCGTTTTATGTAAATACCTTATTATATTAACATATTTTATAACGTTAATCGTAATAATTTTAACATTTAAAGAAAATTTAATAGCTTAAATTTTATAAAATGTTTTAAGTATACGTTAAATACTTTTTATTATATAAACGTAATTAATATTTTTATCGGTTGTCTTAAAATTTATTAATTTTATAAATATTTAAGTATTTTTTACTTTTAAATTACTTATTTAATATTAAAAATTAATTACCACTTTATAATTATAAAATTAAATTATTATTTAAGGATAATAAATTAACTAAAAATATACGAAAATAAATCGTTTAACTCGTTTATATTTTCTTAAACAACAAAGTTATTATTAAAATCATAACTTTAAAATTACATTAAAAACTTACTTATGCCATTATAAAAAAACTAAGACTAAAAAATAAGAAAAATAATAAAAAAAATCTAAATCTTATTAAAAAACTTAAACAAATTATAAAAGAAAAAGGATTAAGTTTTATTATAAATAAAACGATAAAAATTAATTATTAATATCGCATATATTATTATAATAAAATCTTTTAAGTTATTATAATAATAATTTTTCTGATTTTATTAATTTATATTATTAATTTTTAATAATACTAATTAATATTAATAAATACATACATTAAATAAAAATGATAAATAAAAAATAAAAATAATAAGTGGCGAAATAATAATTTTATTATGTTTAAAAAAAAGAAAAAAACTAATTTAAAAATAAACGAAAACTTTACTTCTATATGTTTTAAGTATATAAGTACTTTTTAACTAAATATATACCATATAAATATATATTATTATTATATAACTATTATTAAATATTTACAAATATAATAAAATTATATATTTATAATAATTTTATATTAAAAAATGAAATAATAAAATGTAAATAATAATTAATAAACTTTATTAATAATTAAATTAAAAAGATTTAAATATAAATAATTTTAAGTAAAATATAAAATTTATTATATTTAATAAAAGTTTTAAATTATATAATTTTTAAATTATTAATAAAAAGAAATAATTATTTAAAAAATAAATTATATGTTTATTTTATAAAAAGTAATTTATAATTTTAATTTCTTCTTAATTAAGTTTAATAATAATTTAATAAATAAACTTAAAAAATTAAAATATTTATTAAATTTTAATTTTATTATTATATTTTTAATAAATGTATAAATAAAGATTTTTAACGAAATAAATTTATTTTTTTATATTTTTATTTTATTAAATAATGTTAAATTAAAAAGTATATTTAAATTATATAAAAAGTTAGGTAAAAATTAAAAACGGTAAAATTATTTTTTATTAAATTTATTATTAAAAATTTAAGGATTTTTAATTAAAAAAATTATAAATTAAGTTTTAAAATAAATAAATATTTTATATAAATTATTGTTTTATATAAAATTTTTAACTTATAAATTTAATTATAAAAAGTATATTTAAAATTATCGAATAAATAAATATTATAAGTAATATATTTATAATAAATATAATTAAAAATTTAAATAATTAATATAAAAATAATTAATAATATAAAATCTTATTATAAAAATAAAAATTAATAATAATATATTAAAACTTATAATTTATAATAATTATTTATATTTTAACGTAAAATTTATTATTTAACTTTTTAATATAAATAATAATTATATAATAATAATACGTATTTATACGATACGTATTTAACTAAAAAAATACTTATATACTTAAAACATATAAAAACAAAGTTTTTCGTTTACTTTTTAAATTAACTTTTCCTTTTCTTTTCTTAAACATAATAATATTATCGTTTTACCATTTATTATTTTTATTTTACTTATTATTTCCTATTAAACGTACGTATTTATTAATAATAAAAAATAAATAATAATAAAAAATCATTAATAAATTATTTATTAAACGAAAATATATTTAATAAAAAAAGGAATTAAATTATATAAAAATAATATATATTATAAATAATTTATAAATTAACGTATTTATAAAAAAATAAAACGTGCGATAATTTAAAAAAAATATATTTATTTTTATATAAAATTTTATTATTAATTTTATAAGTAATTATTTATTAAATAATTTAATATATATATATTTAATATATATTTTATAATATATTTACGTAATAAATTTATTTATATAATAAATAAAAACGAAATTATTAAAAAAAAATTTTTAAGTAAAATTTAAGCTTCATTTATTTTTAATTTCTAATATTTAATTTTTAAAAATAATATTAAAATAATATTTAATTTTTAAAAATAATATTAAATTTATTTTATTATAATTAATATTAAACTTTTAAAACGTAAATTTTTAAATTTTAATTATTTTTAATAAATATATAATTAAATTTTTCCGATATATTAATATTTATTATTTATATTATTATAACATAAAATTATTAATTAATTTTAATTTATTTAATAATAATAATATTAATTATATCGTTATTTATTATATATATTATATTATAATAAAAATATTTAAAATTTTTTAAAAATTAAAATTATATAAAATAAAATAAAAAAAATAAAAATAATTTTATTTTTTAAGTTTATAAAAAAAATTAATAAAAATTTTTAATAATAATATTTTTCTTTATAATTATTACTTTTTTATATGCCGAAAAATGGTATTATTTTTATTTATTTTATATTTATTTAATTAATTATTTTATTAATAATTATATAATATTAAAAAGTATGTTTTTATTTTAATTTTAATTAATAAATATTTTCGAAAAAATATTTATTTTATAAATAAATTTATAAAAATTTAATTAATAACGGAAATAAATAAATTAATGTTAATAAATATATATATTTAATAAAAATAATAAATAAAATAAAAATAATAAATAATAAAATAATAATATTATTATATTTAAAAAAAGTTAATTTAAAAATAAGCGGAAAATTTTATTTCTTATATATTTTAAATATATAAGTATTTTTTAATTAAATATACACCGTATAAATATATATTATTATTATGTAATTATTATTTATTTTATTTTTTTACGATTAATTAATTATAAATTTTATATTAATTTTTATTTTACTTATTTTTTAACTTTAAATTAATTTAATTATTTTTATTAATATTTTTATAATTTTATTTAAAAGTGTTTTAATTATAATATTAACGAAATTACAATTATTATAAATTTAATAAATATTATTTATTTTTAATTTTTATATAATTATTTTAATATTATTAAATTAATTATTAATTTTTTATTAATGTTATTTATTTATATTAAATATTAATATAAGGAAAAAAATTAATATATAAAATTAAAAAATTTTAAAAAAATTATTTTAAAATAATATTAATAATATAATAAATAATATAATTAATATTAAACCTTTAAATTATTTTATAAATTTTATTAGTTAAAATATTACATATTACACATTTACATTTAATAAATAATTAATAAATAATATTTTTAATGATTTATATTTTATTATTTTATTTAATTAATTATTTATTTTTAAAAATAATAACGTAATTAATTTATAAATTAAGATTTTAATTATTTATAAATAATTTATTAATAAAAATATAAAAATAAAAGTTTTAAAGGTTAAAATTAATATAATTAAATTTTTAATCTTTATTATTTATTTATTATTAAATTTTAAAATTAAATATTTTTATTTTTTAAGTTTAAATTATAAATATTAAGTTATTATTAAATAATTAAAAGTAGCTTTAAATTAATAAATTAACGAAATATAAGTTTTATAAGTTTATTATTTAATAAATTTTTAATTATATTTAAAAATTTAAAATTTAATAAATTAAATTTTTCGGTTTAATTTTTTATATAATAAATATAATGTAACTTTTTTATAAACATTAATATAAAAATTATTAAAATCCTTATTTTTTTATTTAAGATTTTTAAGGATATATTTTAATTTTAATTTTTATAAATGTTTTATTTTTAATAATAAAAATTCGTTAATGTTAATATTAAAAATATTATTTATTTAAAAATTAATAAATTTAAAAGGTTTTAATTTTATTATAAATAAATATAAATTAAACATTAATAATTTTATATGTAATTATTATTAATAATAATATAAATATATTTTAAATTAATATATCTTAAATTTAACGAAATTATATAATAATTTAATAATATATAATAATGTTTTTTAAGGTATTTATTTTTAATTTAATAAGTAAATATATAAATATCATTTTTATATTAATATAATAAATTAAATATAAATTATAATAATATTTTAAATTATAACCTTTATTTTTAATAATATAATATAAATATTAAAGTAAATATTAAACATTAATTAACTTTTAAATGATAAATATATATATTATAATAAATTTTTATTAAAATTATTATAATTTTAAATTATTAATTATAACTTTTATAAAAGGTTAAAATGTTTTTATTCTTAATTTTATAAATTATATATAACTTAAAATTATTATATTTTAATAAATTATTAAATTATATATTTTAAATTAAAAATACCTTTTAAAAATAAAACATTTAATTTTTTATATTTAAAATTTCGTATAATTTATTTAATATAATTATTTTTTATTTATATAAAAGCTTAACGTTAAAATAAAATTATTCTTTTTTTTATTATAAAATATAAGGTTATAATATAAAAAATTATTTATATATATAAGGTTTTTTTAATATAATTACGTAATTATTAAAATTAAAGATTAATTTAAATAATTAAACTTTTAATTTTTTATAAGTTATAACATTTTTAAAATTAAATATATAATTTAATATAAATATTTTTAAAAATTAAAATACCGTTTAATATATTAAAAATAATAATAACATTTTTATTAATAATAACGATAATTTTATAAAAGCCTTTTTATTTACTTTTTCTTAATAAATAAAAATTTCGTTTTTATTAAAAACGATATAAAAAATATTTTATAGGTATTTAAATTATTTTTATGTTTAAAACGTTTTAATTAATTATTATACTTTTAATTTTTAATTTTTACCATTATTTTTAAATAACCTAAATTTTTAAATTTAAATTAAAGTTAATAATAAATTTATATTAATTTTAAAATATACGTTAAATATAAATAAAATAAAAATAAATTTATTAAAATTAACGATATTATTAACTACTTTTATTATTATTTAAAATTAAAATATATTAAAATTAAATCTTTGAAATTTATTATTTATAATTTTATAAATTTATTATATAAAATTATAATATTTTTAACTTTATTAATAAATTAATATACTTTTATTAAAATTTAATAATAAATGATTTTTACGATATAAACCTTATTTTTAAATTTAA
This sequence comes from Hypoxylon rickii, assembly GCA_902806535.1. NCBI lineage: Eukaryota > Fungi > Ascomycota > Sordariomycetes > Xylariales > Hypoxylaceae > Hypoxylon > Hypoxylon rickii. The sequence continues at coordinate 3,127,385 of CADCWY010000003.1, forward strand.
TATTATCGAAATTAATGCCGGCGTCGTAAATAATAACGTTAAAAATTTAAAATAAATATTAATTTAATATTACTTAAATATTTCTTAAATTTCCTTAATAAAAAATTCTTTAAAAATGTGTTATTTAAAAACTTATAATTATATTAATAACATAAAATATAAGTTATTTATTTAAATATATAACGTTAATAATTATTTTATAATTAAAATTTATATTAGGATTTTTAAATTAAACTTAAACTTTTAAAAATTTTATCTTTAATTTAATAATAATAATAAAATTTATTAATTTTTTAATATTATTAATTTTAATATTATAACTAATTTTATTTAAAAAGTCATATAATTTAATAATTAATAAGTAATTAAAATAAATATAAAAACATTATAATTTTATTTTTATAAAAAAATGATGTTTTTAAAATAAAACCATAAATATTTTTATTTTTAAATAATATTAATTATAATTTCATTTTTATATATTAATTAATTAATAATATTATTAAAATAAATTTTAATTAATTTATATCTTTAAATAAAAGTAAAAATAAAATATTAATATTTATAATGTAAAATTTATATAATTAAATAAAATATTAATAATAATAATTTTAAAAAATTTTATAAATTATTTATTACCGAAACGGATATTAATTTTATTAATACGGATATTATTTATTTTTAAGTATTTATTAAGGTACTTTTTAATAAAAGTTAAATATTAGCTTTTTCGATTATAAAAATATAAGTAATTTTTATATTAAATATAATTTTTAAAAATATTTTTATATATTAATTTAAAAAAAATGTTATTAAAAGTTAATTTATTTAATAAAAATATACGATTATATAATATTAAAATGTTTAATTAAATAAATAAATTATAATTAAAAATAAATTATCGTTTTTTTTAAAATTTATTTTTAACTTAATTATTATATTTTTTAGTTTTATTTTAAATTAAAATTATTAAATCTTTTATAATTAACTAAAAATATTATGTAATTTTTATTAAAAAACCTTATTTAATTTTTTAATTTTCTTTAATTTTTTATATTTTTATTTAAAATATTTAATAAATTAATATTTTTTTATAAATTTAATAATGTTATTTTTATATTTTTAAAATTTATTTAATGTTATATTTATTTTTTTATTTATTTTATAATATTTATAATTAATATAATATTAATGGTTTTTTTATTTTTATTATTATTATTATATCCGTAATTATATTATTTAGCTATTTTATAATTTTATAAGTTTTAATAAACGTTTAAAACTTATTAATTAAGTTTTTAAATTTTAATAAAAATTTAAATAAAACATATTATAATTAAAATATAATTTAATAAATATAATAAATAATAATAATAAATTATTATTTTCCTTTAAATTTAAAATTAAAAGCTTATTAATATAAAAAGTTTATTAAAAATATTTATAATATTTTTAAGTTATTTTATTTATATTTTTTTATTAATTTTAATATTAAAAATATAATTATAATTTAATTATAATAATATTAAATTTTATTTTATTTAATATTAAAATAACGTTTTATAATTATATATATATTTATAAAATACTAATAATAAAAACGTTATAAAAAATATAAAATTATTTTATTAAAAAAATTATCGAAAATACGGCATAAAATTAAGTTTATCATATTTTTATGATATAATAAATATTAAAAAAAATGGAATTTATTTTTAAAGATATTATAAAATTTATTAATATAATTATTTTCATTATTTTAAACTTTTTAAAATGGTTAATAATAATTAAAAAATATATTTTATTAAAAATTTATATTAAAAAATATTATAATAATTATTATTTAAATAATTACCGATAAACATTAAAACTTATTATTAATAATTACTTATTTATATAAATAATTAAATTATTTAAAAAAATTATAATTTTTATTAAATTAATTTTATTTTTTAATACGACGTTTAAAAATACCGTTTAAATTATATATAAATTATTTATTAATGGTTTAAAAGTTTAATAATGTTTTTTAATATAACGGATTAAAATATTTACTTTTATTATTTAATTAAAGGTTATACTTTTAATTATTATTTTATAAATTTATAAAAAGTGGGAAATTATATTAATTAAAAAGTAGTTAAAAAGTAAAAAGGTATTAATAATTTTAAAAAATCGGAGGAAAAAAAAGGAGGTTATTTATTAATATTATTTTTAATTAATTAATGGTTAAAAAAAGAAAAGATCCGAAAAAGGTTAATTAATTAAGCTTTATAATTAATTTAAAATCGATAAATAAAATAATAAAAATAAATTATTAAAAGTAAATAAAATAAATAATAAAAATATTAAGCGTTTAAATAATAAAAATAATAATTAATTAAAAGAAAATTTAATTAAAATAATAAATAAATTAAAATTATAGCCTTAATTTATTAAAATTAAAAAATTCGTAAAAAATAATCGCGTATTATTATTTACGTTTATTTTATTATTTATAACTTAAAATAAACCGGATTTAATTTTATATAATATATAAATATTTTTATATTAATATATTAAGTTATTTTTATTAAGCTTTTATTAATTTATCGAAATTTTATTATAATAAAATATATATTTAAAAAAATTAATAAGTTTTTAAAATAATTAAAGTTATATTATTTTATGTAAATGTTTTATTATATTAACATATTTTATAACATTAATTATAATAATTTTAATATTTAAAAAAGTTTAATAATTTAAATTTTATAAAATACTTTAAATATATATTAAATGTTTTTTATTATATAAATATAATTAACATTTTTATTAATTATTTTAAAATTTATTAATTTAATAAATATTTAAATATTTTTTACTTTTAAATTATTTATTTAATATTAAAAATTAATTCCTATTTTATAATCGTAAAATTAAATTATTATTTAAAGATAATAAATTAATTAAAAATATAAGTAAATAAATCGTTTAATTTATTTATGTTTTTTAAATAATAAAATCATTATTAAAATTATAACCGTAAAATTAAATTAAAAAATTTACTTATATTATTATAAAAAAGCTAAAATTAAAAAATAAAAAAGTAATGGAAAAAAGTTTAAACTTTATTAAAAAATTTAAATAAGTTATAAAAATAAAAAGTTAAGTTTTATTATTAATAAAATAATAAAAATTAATTATTAATATTACGTATATTATTATAATAAAGTTTTTAAATTTATTATAATAATAACTTTTTAATTTTATTAATTTATATTATTAACTTTTAATAATATTAATTAATATTAATAAATACATATATTTAATAAGAAATAATAAATAAAATAAAAATAATAAATAACGAAATAATAATATTATTATATTTAAAAAAAGTTAATTTAAAAATAAATAAAAACTTTATTTTTATATATTTTAAATATATAAATACTTTTTTAATTAAATATATATTATATAAATATATATTATTATTATGTAATCATTAATTAAAAATAAAAATAAGCGTTTTATAAAATTATTTATAAATAAAATTTTAAACGAAAATAAATTATTTATAAATTAAAATTTTTCGGTAAAAATATGTTATTTTATAAAATATTTTATTAAATTTAAATTAAATTATATTATTTTAAAAATAATATTAATTTAATTTAATAATAATTATATATATGATTATTTTATATTTAATTTAAAATATAACGATTTATTTAATAATATTAAAAATTTTATATTTATTTAAAAAATATTTATTTTTTTTCGATTATAATAATATAATAATTTTATTAAAAAAATAAAACTTAATTACCGGTAATATTTTAAATATATATATATTATTTTTACATATATTATAATTTTTAAAAAGTTAAAAACGAAAATTTATTAATTTTAATTTAATATTATAACTTAAATTATTATTTTATTAAAAAATTTTTATAAAATATTTTTTTATATGTTTTATTTAAAATATTTTTAACGATAAAATTATATTATTATTAAAAAATAAAAAGTTTAAAATATAATTTTTAAGAATTAATTATAAAAATAAGAAAAAATAGTTTAAAAATTATAAAAAGTTTATTAAAAATATTAAATATAAATTATAATTAAAAATTTAATTAATAAAAAGTTAAAATAAAAACGTAAAAAATTAAAAATAATAATTAAAATAAAGTTATTAACGATATAAAAAAAATAAAATATTTGATTTTTATTTAATATTTATAATTTTAATAAATTAAATATTTATAATAAGTTTTTAATAAAATAATAACTTTATTATTTATTAAAATTAATTATAATATAATTAATTATAATATAAATATTAATAATAACGATAAATTAATATTTAAACGTTTAAAATAAATATTAAATAAATTAATTAATATTATATAAAATTATATTTTTATAATTAAACGTAAATATAATTTTATTTTATTAAATAATAATATTATTAATAACGAAAAAATATTTAAATTAATAATAAATTTAATTTTAAAAATGCGAAAAAATATTATTAAAAAAGTAATTATAAAATTAATTAAATAAAATAAATTAATTAAATAAAATAAATTAATTAAATAAAATAAATTAATTAAATAAAATAAATTAATTAAATAAAATAAATTAATTAAATAAAATAAATTAATTAAATAAAATAAAGTTTAATAATTTTTAAATATTAAATATATTAAATATTAATTATAATTAAATAATAATAAAAATATAAATAATAATTAAAATTAATAAAAATTTTTAATATAATAATAAAATAAATATAATTTTTATAATAATTTATTTATATATCGTAATATTAAAAAAACGTTTTAAAATTTAAATTATTATATATTTAATAAAAGCTTTTAATTTTATAAGAAAAAATTTAATATTATTTAAATAAAAAATGTTAATAAATAATTAATAAAAGTTAATAAAACTTAAAAAATAAAAATAAAGCTTAATAAATTAATAAAATAATTTAAAAAAGGCGGTATATAAAAAAAGTTAAATTATTACCATTACGTAAGTTATTATATAAGTTATATTACGAAATAAATCGGCGATAAAATAATATTAATATTTATATTTATTTCCTTTTAATATTTTAAAATTAAAAGTTAAAAATTAAAAAGCTAAAAAATTAAGAAGCTAAGGAATAAATAAGTTATAATCGAAGTTTTAAAAGATTAAAAGTTTTAATATATATCCATATATATATTTATATATATATCCATATATACATCTTATATATATACCTATTATACGTATACCAAGAGGCTAGCGCGGGAGCGTACGCGCGTGCGTGCCCCCGGGCAGCCAAAACGCTCCTGCGCTGGCCATGGTGGTGATGATGATGATAACCTACCTAGTAGGAAATTGAAAAAGACGTTCTTAAAACTCGGGTTATTGTGCATCCAACGGGGGCCTCCAGTATGGTCATGAAGCTGTTGACAATTACTTTCCTAAAAAGGCATATGGTTTATAGCGGTATTTACCTACCTCAACGACCATCTAGCACTACCGTTGGCTCTGTGACCGACCATACCTAACCAGCTTCGGTTACCAAGATTCAACTCCTTTCAATGATCATCCAAGAGAGAAAAGTATACTGAGGCCAGTATGAGTTCAGGAATCAGCCTCAGGAGGGTCTTACCAGCTTCGCCCTACCTGAAGAAACGAAGCAGAGCTCTTTTACGTAGTGCAACAACCTTCGTCCGAGATTCGTGTGCCAGGGCATTCGGTAAAGCTTGAACCCGAGCATCAGGACAAGCCCTAGAGATTCCTAACCATACAAGCGTTAGGGTGCGAGGGAAAGCCTGTCTATAGCAGAGGTTATATTCTGTTACCGGCAGCACAGAGCGGTTACCTGAGAAATGAGAGATTTATACATACATATGAGCACCTATCTACGAAGTCTAGACTTCAAACCCAGGGCGTTACCAGACAACCGTGGCTGGGGTAGGCATGTAAATACCGTAGGTAGGTAAGTACCTGATCCCGAGGGGCTCTGAAACCCTAACACTTGAAACCACACGCTCAGAGACAGTTCGTCGTGACAAGAGTAACATCTAGGCTACCACGTATCCGTCTGGGCGGAAGCAGAGACCCTTTCTCCTCCAGGGCTGCTGCGTTTGGGTATCTACCCGCACCATGTTGCCATCGTCTGGTTTGGTTCGGTGTTGTACATACGAGATAATTTCCGAGATGAGCGTTCGATGTCACGCAAAGATCCTGAACTTACCCAGCCGGGCCGGGTCGCATTCCGTTTCCTGCCTAGGTATCTCGAGTTCAGCAGACTGCATATGCAGTTATGTATAATTTTTTACTTGGGTACGTGAGAAAAGAGGAGTAGCCCGTTAGCCAATATCGAATGATGGCGATATGGTGGAGATTCGCAAACCGACCCCTTTATCTTTATTAACCTTAAAATGCCTGCAAAATCTACGTTTCCGATGAGGGCATCTTTCATGGGTGGAGAGGTAAGCAGAGCATGGTCCAGTACAATTTTCCCCTTCGTCGAACGTTTCCATCCCTGTCGGAGTCTGGTAGCGTGTGGGGTGTCATGGTGCAAATATGGCAGCTCGACCAACACCCTCGACATCTACCACAGACGCACGGTCGAAAAGTTCGACGCATTGGCCAGTGACGGTGATTGATCTATTCGCCATGATCCGAGCAAGGTTTGTGAGACACACGCGAAGAATAACGTTCTCTGATCTTGTCGAAAATACCACCCAACTATGCAAATAGCTTGACGGACGAGGTAAGGCGGCACAGTCGGACGAACACATGGCCAAATAGGGAATACGAAATCCCCGTAGAAACTCAGCAGAATCATAATGGGAACACATCTGAGGCACGAGGTCGACATGAGAATTCCCGATTATTTGATACTAGGTGATCATCATCACGCCTTTCCAGTCTCTACCCGATAGGCAATGAGCATAGATGCCAACCGAACGACTAGTCATCAGTCAAATTAGCACGACGCTATACCGCTATATATGTCGATGAATACACGTTTTCCCAGAGATTCACATCGTCGATCATTGCGGTAGGACGTGTGGGACTCGGTAGAGACGATAGTCTCATGGGCAGCGTGCCATGTCGCAGTTGATCTTTGGAGAGGAAACGGTACTCTAGGAAGATAACAGGTACGCATGATAGGCATTTCTATGTATATCATGCTCTGCCACGGCGTTGTGGTATCGCATTATTACGATGGGATACTAGCCACGGCCGCAAATAGAAGGGAATGACGGCGAAAGGATCGCATCGGCGGGCAAAATTACTACAGGGAGAAAGTCGCTGGAACTAAAAATTGCAGGAACCTTGCACCGCATAGCAGGCCAACCTACCTAGGTAGCCATCCATGGGTGTCCCTCACGTACGCCTACCTACCAGATGGAGCAACCGAGTGCCAAATTTTACTCCATGTGGCCAAACGGCGCAGCGGTCAGATACGTTCCGCACGGCCATTCCTTGGGGGCGCCTCAGTGAGCAGCAACCGATCATTCAGGAATTGGCGTATAGCACGACGTAATATTCATTCCTCTGCCATAGCGAGCTGCAACTGCAACTCCAAGGACTCTAGGTACCGTAGGTGGTTAGTAGCAACTCGCTACGAGCCGGCCGAGGATAGGTGTGACAAGATGTAGACGGTATACCCTATGAAAACACACCATGCTTGCAGCTGGTTAAATACTGACATCCGTTAGGGTGCAACGTTTAAGAAGCTTGACACATGTGTGGGAAGGGTTCTTGATGCATCAATACTCACTTGCCTACATACCTACCTACCTATACCTACGTACTACGTAGTCTATAGTGGTTTTCCAGTATAACCATGAACCTAGAGTACGTAGCATGCGACGGTGCTGTGCATTCCTTATTCAGCAGTTGAGCCCATCGCGTTTACGAGCTAGGAAGAATCCGTTAAGAGGAGCATAGATACAACCGGGGGGTTGGCGCCAGGGAACCCCGGCACTTAATAGGGGGGTCCCTGGACGTTCACGAGCCGGGGAAGACGATGCTGCCGTGCCCCGGATTTGTGGCGTTACGCCAAGCGGTATCAAAAAGGGCTCGGCCTTATGGCGGCCCTTATTGGTCTAGCTCTAGCTGGCCGTCGCTCCTTTGGCAGCAAATGGTTCTCGTTAGGAGACCCGAGGGAGGATGCTGGGAAACTTGCTAGGCGAGAAAAGCCACCAACAGCACACCTTGCTCGGTAAGAGTCTCTGGCGCGCCACACGTAACGGATGCTTGTACTCCTGTGCTATAGAATGGCACGCCGTGTACGTGCGGCCAAGATACCAGGGGCGCCATCCAAGCGACTCCAAATGCTATGGACTATGCGGCAGATCCATGGGTTGCCGTCGTCTGGACAATCCTGACCTGCTACCTTAGATCCCTTCGCAGCGTAGCGTAGGGCTTATAACTCCAGCATCCTAGATCGCTGGGAGAAATAGCCAGAGAACGAGAGAACTTTGTTACTTCGTTGGTGCGTCTCGGCGATCCTATCGCGATTGGTCTAAGTATACGATCAAGCATCTGCGTCTCCAATCCCCTGCCAGAGATCCAATTTCTTAGCGTTCGGTTGCGATCAGGGTTGTGGGTTATGATATACATATTCCCCTTGCGCCCCTCCCTCTCGCTGTTGATCGGAAGTTGGTTCTTCTTCCGATCCTGCTGTCATCCCGTTAGTTTCAACTTTATGCTCGACCTGGCCGCATTGCCCAGGGAAACACCGTCAACATGGAGGCAGCAGCACCGGACACCCTAGGGCCGATGATGAACGCCGTCAACTGGTTCTTGACCGCGCTGGCAGCGACGTTCCTAGGTCTACGGGTGTATTGCAAGTTTAGTCGTCATCGGGGGTTGTGGTGGGACGATCACGTCTTAATATTCGCTTGGGTAAGCGGAGGGGATCTTGGCCTCTATGATAAGAAGCATCTCTAATACGAGTCGGGCGATTATAGATGTGTCTTGTTGTCGCCGTCGGCTTCATCACCAGCTCGATATCGCTCGGGTTCACGAGCCCATCGGGGCCGAAAAGTCCGGAAGCCGCGCTCCGGCTTCAGATTCACGGAGGTGTGCAAAACGTGTTCTTCGGATTGGCAACCGTTCTCAGCAAGACATCATTTGGGATCACATTATTAAGGGTCACGGAAGGGAGGATACGATTGGTCGTATGGTTTTTGACGATTACGATGAACATCGCCGTGTTCCTCTACATCATATTCACGTTCCTCAAGTGCAAGCCGGAAGTGTACTCTTGGATTAAGGGACCGAATTGCTGGAGCACGGAGAGATACATCAACTATGGCATCTTCGCTGGAGGTTCGCGAACACCACATCCGCTTATGGATCGAACGGTATACTAACTTGTTCTACAGCATACTCCGCGTTTGTCGATTTTTCATTCGCGACGATTCCCTGGTTCCTGATCATGAACCTCCAAATGAGGACGCGGGAAAAGTTTGGCGTGGCAATTGCCATGAGCTGTGGTGTGATGTACGAGATCACTGACTCGCGCATGAGCTGAGCATTTGCTAACTCTCACTAGTGCTGGAGTGACGGCCATCATGAGATGCATCTACCTACCCCTCCTTAATTCCGGAGCATTCTCTAGTAAGTTCACCATGTCAAAGGTTGGCGAACGATCTCGGTTGTTGACCCCTTACTAGCTCAAGGAACAACTCTGGTCATATGGTATGTGGCCGAGTCAGCCGTTACCATTATTGCGGCGTCTATCCCTGTTCTCCGGGCCTTGATCAAGGAAATATCTTCGTCTCTCGACCGGTATAATCGCAGCACTGGGAACAAGTCGGCCTTGAAGAGTCACCAAAGCGGGATGAAGAACCCACCAAGGGGGTTACACGCTAGTAATGTCGTGACGACCGTCGTCGGTTCTCGAAGGGATCCCAGCGACCCTAACGGCGATGCGAGCAGTGACAAGAGCATCCTTGACGCACGAGCGGCACCAGGCAAAATCGGACCGGGCAGAATCGTGCAAACGCAGGAGGTCAGATTAAGTTATCACGACCGAAGCGATAACGACAGCGAACAAGGATATGAGATGGATAGCGTGGGAAGGAGTTCAAGATGATCTACGGTGCCTGGATATGGCGGCATTGCTAAGATCTGTGTATATGAAAAAATCTGTATGAGACTCATGTGGAATGTAATGGATACCCAGTCTTCAAAGGCCGACTCGCAGAGGACACCAATGTGCAGATTAATTATCAGGTACCTACCAGGTATCTCCAACCCATCCGAGCAGATGATATCCACACGTATGATGCCTTACAGTCGTGATATCTCATAGGGCATTGGCTTATCTGCTGATGGTTCACCACGTTCACGTATCCATGGTTCGTTGTCTCCCCCTTTCAGCAGAAGCGGTAATAATCTACAACATAATACCCGAGAAACTTTTCTTGGTAGTACTCGCTACACATCCCTACCTTCATAATAGACGAACTCACCCCTTTAAGGATGCCTACCTATACTCAGTATCAATCCTCGGCTATTTCATATGCGATTGCATACGACGTTGCCACGCGAAGCATATAGGGATGAACCATCTCGAGAGAACCCATGATGTTTCTAGCATGCGGCAAAGTCGAACGGAACAGAGCAACCACCTCCCTATCTCAATAAAGTTGAGACGATCAAAATCGGATAATAATTTAGTGGCAGCTGGAGCAGCGAACCGGCTCCTAGCTTCGCATGGCAATGAGCAATAATCACCACGTGTACGGTCCAATAGGAAAATCCTCAGTCAAGGATCTATGGTTCAGTACCACATAATAAACATAGTGTCGGTAGTCTTGCGAAGCAGGTAGCCAATAAGTTGTGTAACGTTATTTGGACCATCGCCCCTATGACCATCCGAATGGGAAGGAGACGCAGCTGGTTCTGGTTCCGGGCCGACGAAAAGTATAACTGACCGAGAGAGTGCAACTCTTTCGGGGAGATCGCGCTTTTTAGACTAGTATATCCTACACTATAACGGCTTTAGCTCGCTTGGCGAGGGAATACCAACGGGGTCCGGCGAGCTTGTATGCAACGTTAGGTGTAATGCGACGCTACCGGGAGTGTTAGTAGACTTCTCGAGTGCCAGGGGAGTAACAGAGTAAGCTGAAGCAGGACTGGCCTTGGAGTTCTTAACCATGTGGTGGAAACCATAGAAAGCTCTTGCGTGGTTCTCTTATTACCTACCATATTTCACGATCGGCTTCGGTCAGAAATCGCTCTCAGCGAGTTCTACCAGCGATTTTCGGTGGACGAAAGCCTACTGCCCACAACTGTGCCGCAACCCGATAGACAAGGAATGCCGGCAGTTACCAAGACTTGGAGTTCGTCCGAAGTCTCGATTAGCCATCATAATCTCAAAAAGGTACTAGGTAAGTATCAATATGTGATTCAGTATTGATATACTACGGTACCTAAGGAGGGGTTCGATATGTGACTAGCCGCATATTCCATAAGTCCCTCAGTCTCCACGGTCATGTCGTCGCTATCCTCGCTTCAAGTTATCTTATGTTTGAATAACTTTGATATTAGACGCGTAGTTTGCCCCATACAGGCCACATGAGCCCTAATCCTTCAAAGCCCCTTTGCCGAAAATCCAACAGCTACTACGTAGTTGGTGCGGCTCAGCTTCTCCCCGCCACGCTCGCCGGCAAGGCGTGCTATTATGTTGATTTACAAAGGCGCATATAAGCACGGCGAGGTCCCAGGGTTCGGCTCCCAACGCGGCTAACCTCTTCCTCCTAGAATTGTCGCTTAACGGCCAAAGCGATTCTTGGGGAATAGTGGATAGAGGTTGACCGTGCGCAGAATGCTACGCAGATGCTAAGTGTGGCTAGCATCCGAGGTTTAGCATAGCAGACGTCGGACGATCACTTCAACAACCACTGGCAACGCTTAAATCGACAACTATGATGGGGTATTCCTAACGCCCCTTCGAAAATATGACTTCGATGTTCGACTCATAAATCTTATGTCCTAGGTAGATACCTCACAAGATCGATACATACCTACCTACAGTATAGTAGGTATACTAGACACAAGGACCTAGTTACCCAATACTATTATCGTATACTCGGCTCCTCTTCCAATGAACGACCGAATATCGGATAGCAATCTCAACTCTATGCGTAGCTGACTCAAGTATCAACATGCTTCAAGGCCTCTTGAAATTAATATGATGATATTTAAATACCTAATGACACAGATACCTAGTAGGCAATGGCCAACTAACTGTTGGTAATATTCAGAATGTAAAACAAGAAAAATGGTATACAAATGCTTCAAGCCCGTATTAATCCTGACAAGGCTAATAAAGGAACATGGTTGATATCGATACCCCCGAGAGCCAATATCATCCCCAACAACCAGAAACGATCAATAGATACGAAAATTTATGCTGTGTTAATATGAAACTGATCTGAAAGCTTTAGAATTACCTCGTCAAGCCGCAAAGCTTACTCAATACTATCGGGTATTGGAAGCCTACGCTCCAACTTGGCTGGGTTCGGATTTGAGCGTCTCTTGCGCCGCCGGACTCATGGGCTTGAACTCGCTGACTTGATATCTGGAGTTATCTTGTCCTCGGTTTGGAGGAGGCCTCACGGGCTCTACCTTGCCATTGTCTATAGCACTCGTGGTTAAGAACAACAAACTACCTATGCAAGCAATAAAATGCGTCGAGGGCTGGTGAGTGTCACTTACGGGGCATATGTGCAACAATATGCTTACACCTGCTGCAGTTGTGGTTGATCTCTTGTGATGCACCGCAGCAGTAGACAAACAGTGCTAAACAACCGCAGAAGAGGCACAAGCACAACGCGAGCAAACTGTAACACTATTGCGTAAGCATATTTCCAGCCTCAATGTTCCTTCTAATAGGGGAATGTGAAAGAATGGAGTGGATTCAAACGTACTGGGTTGACGTGCTATGCTCTTTTGTGACCGTGGTTTTCTGGCGTGACCTGCACCAAGGACAGTCCACATATTCGGGGTTTTCTCCTAGGTCCTCAAGCCTCACCACATAATTCTCTGGTAGGTTTTGTTTATCTGTCTTCGTCGGTACATGCATCGGCCCCGTTGGGAGCGGTTGCTGGATGTCAACGGTTTTGAGAGTCATTTGTTCGCCAGCGCCACTTGGAGTGATGTTGAGTTGTGATGTGGCTAGTGTGATCTCGTCCTCTTCGGGCCTCGAGGCTGAGTGTGCGGCAACACTATCGCCATGGCTAGTTGAACCCCCAAGTGAAGATTGGGCAGTCGGATCCATCTTGTGTACAGCGTCAACGTGGAGACGGTCGGAGGGGGCTACGAATAAGCAGCGCCGAGGACGATGTAATTGGAAACTGGGGACATTGCTAGCCTTTATGGACGATTAGGAGCCTGTGGCGCTGTAATCTAGTGTCGCCAAGGTGTTTCGCCTCGCTATTATCGTCCTTAGTGCTGCGGTTTGAGAATATGACCGAATGAGAACATATAATTGGAGCTTGTATATTAATACACTCTTGTACAACCCCAACATGCATAGACGGCTTGACCCCTCGTATTACATTGACTAATTTAAGTCGTCAGATAATCATCCAGGGCGCATGTGCAGCTCACCGTGGCCAGCGAGTCGTTGGATGCCTAGCACCTAGGGATGTATCTTCAGTTGAAGCCACGTCCCATCCTATTTCTTCGTCCTAAGAGAATGGATGGGGTTACGCGGCAACCGACGCGATCAAGATGCATTTACTCAACGTGAAGACATACCGGCTCGAGAGGGTAGATGAGTTCAATCAAGTTCCATACGCTATACTGTCCCATCGATGGGATTACAAGAACGAGGTCCTGTACGGTGATATGGTGGGCGACGAGGACGACATCGATCGGAAAATACGAAAGAAGCTTGGGTTCGCTAAGATTGAAGGGGCCTGCAAACAAGCTGAAAAGGACGGCTGGGATCATGTTTGGATCGACAATTGCTGCATTGACAAAAGCAGCAGCGCTGAACTGTCGGAAGCCATCAATTCGATGTATAGGTGAGCAGAACTTGATGATTCCAATCTCAATCGTATCGCCCCCCCAAAAAACTCACCAGGGCAATCTAGATATTACCAAGATGCCAGAATTTGCTATGCATATCTTGCGGGCTTGCCTAATGATATAGACCCCCGCGTTGACACTGCATTTGCGGACCACGAATGGTTTGGAAGAGGCTGGACGCTTCAAGAACTAATCGCTCCCCGAGAAGTGATATTCTACACCAATGTTCACGAAGTCGGTGAGGCAAGTAATAGCAGCCGCCGTCGTCAGAGTGACTGGATTGAGCTCGGCCGGAAGTCGACATTGCGTGAGAGATTATCGCAAATTACGGGGATAGACACCGACGTTCTCTCGCGTTCTCGAGAAGTGCGGTCGATAAGTATTGCCAAGCGCATGTCGTGGGCAGCGCGGCGAAAGACGACTCGAATCGAGGATCAAGCATATTGTCTGATGGGACTTTTTGATGTCAACATGCCTATGATCTACGGCGAAGGTTCCAAGGCTTTCCTCCGGCTGCAAGAGGAAATCATGAAGGATACGGGTGATGAATCGCTGTTTGCATGGCGAGATGACCACGCGGATCCCACGAAGCCTACGGGAATTCTCGCAACGTCGCCGGCCATGTTCAAGGATTCGGGTCAATTCTTCGATTATTACGAATGGGAGCCGCGCGTCCCGTTCTTGAGCACCGGTCGCGGACTGCAGATAACGCTCCATCTTCGCTACGTCCAAGACGATTTATACGTGGCGGCGTTAAACTGCCCTCAGCCGTCGAGGACGGATGGGTTCGCGGGTATAAATCTAAAGAGGATTACTGACTACGCCCAGCTCAACCAGACGGGGTCGTATGACCAGTACGTTAGGGTCGATAGTGGCAAGCTGCGCTCGTTGAGTAGCGCAGTAGATAGGGGAAACATTACGACTATATACGTTCGTAAGACAGGTGTCGCACCATCCGCATCTCCGATCTATCCAGACCATGTGGTACAGCTTCGACTGGGACCCAACCCTGGGGATGGATACCGACTTTACGGCACGATGGGTATCAAGGCGAAAGCACCGCTATTCTTCGCGAGGCAGGACTGGATCAGCCATAAGCTCGACAGTGCGTTTCAAGTCACCAAGCAGAAAGGCCGACTCGCGGCCGTTGTGGTATTTAGGCGGAGGGACGACACGGCTTTCACAGTTCTTCTAGGTTCCCGATCCGACGTAGGGGATGTAGCCGCCCACGTGCTCGACGAGTGCGAGGAGGGTCGGACCTTCGGAGAGTGGGCGAG
The DNA here is from genome assembly GCA_902806535.1 of Hypoxylon rickii. Lineage (NCBI taxonomy): Eukaryota > Fungi > Ascomycota > Sordariomycetes > Xylariales > Hypoxylaceae > Hypoxylon > Hypoxylon rickii. Next base: position 3,142,714 of record CADCWY010000003.1, read on the forward strand.
ATTATTCGAGCCGCAGCCTCTCGGTGAAACGGTAGAGCTTAGTCACGAAAGTGTGCGTGTCAATATCAGCTCCAGGGTCGTGCACGCCAATAAGTATTTCGTCGTAGATTTCTCCATAGAGGAGAAACCGAGCGTGATGGAAACGTTAGTGGGGATGCTCAATGAGAGACCATTAGGTTCCGGGAGGGGCCCGCCTTCGGTTGACACTGATTCGAACGAAGGGGACTCCAAGCCAGCACAAGAAAGCCGGGGCACCAAATTCAAGCTGAAACGACTCTTCAAACATCAAACATGATAGCATGACCATCTGATCTTCGTTGGATTTTTTTTTCGGAAGTTATCTTATCTTCATATCACTTCTTGTTTCAGTATTATTCTGGGTAATAACTCACTAAGGAGATCGTCATCGATTTAGATATATGCTTGGCGACCAAGTTCTCCGGGTTAGTAAACGCAACACGAATGACAAGAAATTCGCAGCAGAGTGTGTAACGTATGTGGCGGAAGGATGGTGGTCGTTTTTTGCTATCCAAAACTTGGATTCTTGATAACCTTGATAACCTTGATAACATATTCTGACTTCCCCATCCCACGCGTTATCGGCGATGCGAAGTCTCTTAAATCATAGGCAGTATTATATTCAGGGTGCAGTGTGGTATGACAACATCCCGCGACGGTACCAAGCTGAGTAGGGTTAGGTGGAAGCGTCCAATCGAAGATCAGGGTCCAGCTGACGTCCTCTAGTGCGGCTGAGGTGTTGCGGGAGTAAGGATGCAAGGGATGACGAAAGAGTAGATGGAAAGTAGATGGATCGTCAAATAGATTTCATCAGTGTGGGACCTTCGTTCGCTTGTTCGGTGGACTTTGAAGTGGGCTCGTCAGGTTGTTGGCGCCGGAAAACGAGTCAACCCATTGGGCTGGATCCGAGTAGTCCGCAAAATCCGGTGGTGCTTGGCGCTGCCAGCTTCGTTCTATATGCTCTAGATGCTTTAGCGTGGATGAATTGTCTTTGAAAGAAACGCCATCGTCGGATACTCGGAAAACGAAAACGAAACTTGATTGTGCTCCTTTGCTTTTGTACCCTCATGCCCTTATGTCCTTACTCACGACCCCCCGTGACGTATAGATACCTTCAGGGCTAGTAGAATTCGCTCTGTTGATTTTCAGTATAAGTTACAAAGAAGCAACCTGGTTACCTACAATGGATTATCTGCTTCTTTGTTGTATGCTTGTCCCGCTCTTGTTTTTGAGTCAGTATCAGACGATCCCACAATAGTATAAGTTGTGATAATACACTTCCCGCTCGCTCCATCGCATTCGCTCATCCAACTGCCCCTCATACTCTTGACTCTGAACCCCGAAACCCACGGCTTCCAACTTCCGAAACATCCGAACAAACAAGATGGACGATTTCCCCAAAACCCTTATTATCGCCATCGTTGTCAGCGTAGTGGTGGTGATAGTGGTTTTCTGTTTAATATACTTCATCGCGCTCAACTGGACCAGACTGCTCCGTCGCGGCGCACCCGACCGCGGGGACTTGCCGCCGAGCGAGAAGCATTGGCCGCAACCGCGAAAATCCAGCGACGAAAGCTACTTCTCATCTCCTACCTCGTCCCCGAGATCTTCGCGCATGAGCACTGAGCCGATGCTGAACCTATCCAAGCCGTACCGCGATGAGCCGGTAACACCACCCCGCAATGCCAAACTTACGAAACTATGAGACACCGCTCGTTTCTTTGTTTGCTCTGCTTTGCCTTTTCTTCATACGACATGAGATACGAGTTATGACTATCGGGGCTTGCATATACCTACCGGCGTTCTAAGAGAGAAATTACCTCACGGTTCGGTTATCAGACTGAGTGCATCGATGCTGGTTACATCAACAATTTTGGCTGGGTGTTTTGGAGTTTTGCGTTGTGGCAGCGGTATGTGGGGCGATCTAGAAAAGGGGGGAAAGCGGAGGAGATAAGGGGGCTAAGCGATGAGAGAGTGGTGGCATGTCACACAACATAACCGCTTCAGTCGCCGATGACTACGTATATCAAGTACATATGGTTACCAAATAAACCCCGAAATACTTCACAATACGGAAATATTCTATAATTCGTTAGGCTCTTACGACGTGACCTTTGAAACTAAGTAGCTACTCACCTAGTTCGCTGGGAATTCCCAAGCAACAACGAAGATGATATTTCCAAACCCTACCTCCATGTAATAGCACATCTAGACCGGTTGAGCAAACGGTGACGTGTTGTACGACATGGCGGCAGCTGCGACGATCCGGACACCCGGTTCCGATCTGCGGAAGCTAACAGACGCCCCAGCACCAACATATCAAGCCATTGATATCATACTACAGCTAACGTACCAACTACCTGGACAGTAACAAAAAAACGAAGCCATAAGGAGACAAGACGATACCAACCCCTAACCTTTATCCAAAGAACACCCCTCTGCTCCCAGCAATAGACCCCTACCCTAAAGCACCACAACCACGCCCAAAAACCCCACCGCCGCAAGCGCCCCAACCACCACCCCGCGGGGCCGCGCCCCAGCCGCGTTCAGGAAACTCCCGATCTTGCCAGCAACCCACTGCTCGGCATCGCCGGCCTCGGTCTCGATATCCTGGAGCAACGAGCAGGCGCCGCCGCCATCGGCCCTAGCCTGGAGCAGGCCGGCGCCGAGGCTGGGGATGGCGATGCCGACGCACAGGCTGGCGGCGGCGGACACGTCGGGCCCGCGCGTGGCCAGGAAGCTGGCGACCTGCGACTCGTAGGCGGCGGCGGCGGTGGACAGGGCGGCGGGCAGCGCGGACACGAGCGCGCACGGGTTCGTGAGGAGCGCCGCCGGCGCCGACGCGAAGCTGGCGAGGAAGGATGCTAGCGCGGTGTTCGTCGGTGTTGGGACGGCTGAGAAGAGCGACCGCGCGGCTGTCTCGCACGAGGCGAGGGCTCCGGCGTTGGTTGGGGTGCTGGTGGTGGTGCCTTGGGCGAGGGCGCTGGGCGCGAGGAGGGCGGGGAGGAGGATGTGGAGTGGTCGCATGGTTGTTGATGATATCTGGTATGGCTTGGATGTGAACTGGGTAAGTCGGTGAGTACGAGGGCTGTTGGTATTGGGTGTGCTTGTTACTGCCCATAGGGGTGGAAATGGCTGGGACTATATGCACCCATTCTTCTGCAGGCTCTCTATCTCAAGTCCTACGTTGCTTGCTTACCAGGTTTGTTTCCCATGTTGCACGGATACGGGAGCGTCGTCCAACGTGAATAGCTCACGTCCCGCCTCGAGTTGCAACAAGGCAAACCAGCCAAGTATGCAGCCGAACCATCGTAGAATGCAAACCGCCTAAATGGGGACGTCAGTTGATTTGTGTGTCATTCGACCCTCCTGGCTGACCTCAATTCTAGGGCTCATTTTGGCATCTTCGCTTGATAATGTACGAGGGCTCCGGGGGGTCGTGTTATACGATGCTGAGCCTGCTGGTTGCCTGGTGAAGATGTCTCGAAATGTATAGGTTGGCGGGAGTGTCGCCTTCCACCGTGAATTCCCCTTCTGGGCGCCTTTGCTAGATGTGGACTCGTGAGCCTCACATCTCTGCGCATCAACTCAGACCCGGGTAATAGTAAGGTGTCGCAACCCGAATAGCAGGGCTGTGGTGTCCGTATTTGGACACAATCGGCCCGCGTGTTGGTGAAATTCCCAGCAATCATATTTCAAACGACTCTGGTGTCACTCGGACGTTCGAAACCAAACATCATGACCTCAAGCGATTTTCAAACACGAAACCATGGACAGTAGTACTAGCCAAATGATAGCATTGTGAATGTATTCGGCTATCAACTACCTAACTAACGGTTGGTCCCTCCATGGCGACCCTAGCTATATGCAACTGCCCCCAGTACTAATTTTTATACCTCTCGATAACCGAGCATAGCAATGATATAAATACAGGTAGAATATACAAATTAGAGACATTAGGTATGCAGCTCCATCATCCCGCGAAGGGGGCACTAATCAGACATTATACAAAACGACTTACGGTCTTATTCGACCGTTGCAGTATACAATAAGGCGCAAACGGTACCCCAAGGTAATCTTTAATACCAACGCCAATGCTGAATCCAGAGACCACGCTGCTCTAGCCCAATGGGTCTCGGATACCGGAGTCCTGTAAATGCGAGAAAGAGGAACAAAGAAAGTATATATCGGTATGCGTCGGCTTTAATCTCATAGAGTCATGATGGGTCAAGACATGAAAGGCTCGAGCCCATGGTCGGCAAATCGCTCATCTTATGCTTGCAAGCTCTTGAATCGTCCCTCGAAAGCTTTCACCCTCTCAGCCTGAAGCTCCCTTTCTAGTTTTCGGGTCTGGCTGATGGCTGCTTCGCGGTCTTCCTGTAGTTGCATAACCTCGATCTGAGCGGAGTTCATGCGACTCACAACCTGCTCCATTTCGGCATCCGCGTCAGCCAGAGCATTCTCCAGCTCGGCGATACGAGCACGGAGGTTGTCAATCTGGGCTTCTTCAGACACATTCTTGGCCGGCCCAGAGCGTGTAGTGCTGAGACGAGGCGACCGCGCGCCCGAGGCCGAGAATAGAGGGGATAAGGGGGACTTCGGCGGGAAGGTACGAGGAGAACGTAGGCCATCGCGCATTCTCTTCAGCTGTTCGCCGTGACTAGCTCTGAGGGCGGTCACCTCTTCTTCGTGGCGCGCGATGCGATCCTCGGAAGCACTTTGCGCAGCTTCCAATTTCTCTTCGAGCTTCCGGAGCTGTACTTGCATCATGGTAATACGGTCCTTGTTGGCTTTCTGCTCAGCCTCGCCACGGGCCACGGTATCCGAGATGCGTTGGCGTAGTGTCTGGTTGGTGGAAAGCTGTTGACGGACCTGGACTGATAGCTCTTCGACGCGACGGGCGGATTCGCTGAGTTCGTCAGCAAGCTGCTTTTCGGACTCAAGATAGACTCGTTCGCCAGCCTTCAGGGTCTCCAGCTGTTCTTTATAAGATGTCGCCTCCTGGCGGGCAAGGTCTCGTTCTGATATCGTAGAGGAAAGGGTGTACTCGAGTTTTTCCATTGCGATCCTTGTCACTTCGTCTTGTGAACTGCTGGCTTCTAGTTTCTTGATACGCTCAAGGGACTCGGCATACGCCTTCTGAAGGTCTGCGTAGGCGGCAGACAACGAATCCGAAGTGACGGGAACTGCTAATTTGCCACTTTCGCTACTCTGGCGCACGAGCGAAGGTGGAATGAGTATATCTTTTTCGTTAAGCAAGCCCCTGAGGGAGGCAATTTCTTGCTCTGCTCGGTCAAGGTCCATCTTAAGGCCGCCGAGTCCCTTCTCAACTTGCCACTTCTGGTCGAGCGCCTCTTCCGCTCTTCTGCGCAAAACATTGATTTCCGTCCTGAGAATGGTAATCTCTCTCTGGAAGCCAGCCTTTTGTGGAGACTCGGTTAACAAGCGGTCGCGTTCTATCTCCAGGACTCGAATCTTCTTTTCGTTTTCCCGGTTTTGGTGCTCTTGCCTGTCTAGAAGATTTTTCAAAGCTCTGTGAAGGGCATCTCGTTGCTCCTCAACATCCTTAAGCCTTTCAGATAGTTGGTCTCGAGATTCAGTTGTTTTCACAGTCTTAGACCGCGAAAGGGACGGGGGCCTCTGTAGCCTGAAGGACGAGGGTGGCCCAGTCAAGGAATTCGACCGAGATAATCGGGATCCAGCGGAAGCGCCTTCTTCGGAAATGGTACCCATTGCGTTGGACTGAAGCTGTTTCAATGAGGTATTCTCGACTTTGAGCGTCTGAAGCTCCTGTTGCATCTTCGTTGACTCATAGGTCATCTTTTCTAAGTCCGCTGCCTGCGCTTCGAGGCCTTCCACGCGAGCACGAAGCTGAGGCACAATCTCCTCCCGAAGATTGTCGCGTTCGTTGGAGGCGTTTTGGAGCTCGTCCTTGAGGGCAGTCAGCAAGTCCTCGAAGTTATCTTTGACCTGTCTCTCCTCGGAGAGCTTGCGCCGCAGAGTTTCGCAAGTACCCTCCAGCTCTTTGATACGTCCACTGGCGTCGACATTGTTGACATTCGAAATGTCGATCTGAGAAGCCCTTTCCGAAAGTTCCTTAATCTGCTCATCAAGCTGTTGTCGCATGGACCTCTCGTCTTGAAGCTTGTTGGTCAATTCGAGCCTAATTTGTGCCTTCTCTTGCTCCGACCTCCTCTGTATCTTCTCGATCTCCTCCCTGGATTGGTCATATTCACTTAATTTAGCTGTACTGTATCCCGAGTCTGAGAAGTAGTCGCTGGTCCTCTTGTTCGCGGTGGTTGTGGGATTGTCCCTCTCCGCTTGAAGTCTGTCAACTAAATCTTCTAGGTCCATCTCGCGCCGAATTGAGGAAGCCAATTCGGCCGAGATGGCCTTTAGCTCATCTTCCATCTCTTCGATCTGATGAGCGGGCGATGTGGTGGTGGTGGATGGTGTGGCCAGGTACGATTCGTAGTATTCCCTCGAATTTGGAGATAGAAGCGTCGTCTTGGGGGCGTCCAGTAGTGATTGTGGTCCAATTGTTGTAGCCGGGGATGCATCGGAAATACTAGACGTCTTTGAGAAGTTAAAGGGCGATGGAAGAGGTGAATGGCCTTTGTCCGAAGTCTCTGTGTTCGAAGGCGAGTTCCAACCAAAGAAAGTGCCTAGCTTTGATGATCCAGGTGATTTTGGTAGTGGTTTGTCTGTGTTAGGGGTCTTGAGCTCGCGAGCCTCAGCGGTTGGTGTTAACGTTGCGTCGTCTTGCTTGAGATTCAACTGCGGAGGAGAGTTCTTCCGCGTAATATGTAACGACATAGTCTCACGGTGATCAGAATTACTATTATGGGACGAATCTGAATTATATCCGTCGTAAATGTGCTCGTTCAGTGGGTCCTCGTCCTCATCACTAAAGAGGTCGTCATAGGGTGTATGACTGTCGTGTTGCGACAGGTCAGATGTATGGTCCGTTTGAGGATCGGCAGGGTTGCTAGCCCGAGAATCTGGACGCTCGACTTCATCCGCTATGACAGCCGAGTGGGAGTCTACCTCAGCCAAAGGATGACGAGTCTCGGAAGTTTTGCTGGATAAACTTAATTAATTAGTCGCGCTGGATTGTAGATTAATGAAACACCGACTCACTCTCGATCCCCCTGGATTGGTATAATATCGTTTGGTGATTTTGGTGATTCCAACGCAGGCCTAACCACAGGCCTAGTGGGAGGATGGGGAAACTCGTAGACGGTAGGACTGTCTACCGAGAAGGAGCGTGAAAACCGCTGCTCCGGCCTAGGCAACCCTTTTGCAATGGCCAAGTACTCTCCCGAGGAATACCTGGTAGCGATTGGCGACGCGGTGGACGACAACGGCTTCCGTTTAATAGACAGCGACCGCGGTGGCAGCTCAGCACCGCTATCGATGACAAGCTTTTTCGTGTTTCTCGAGGCCGGTAGGGCGTCGGGCAAGTCTGGGAATTGCGATTGGTCTGGAAAGGAGGGAAAGGGTTGGTGAGAAAGAGAAAGATCAGATGAAGCACGAGAAGTCTCAGAGTTGGCCGTGAGGGAGGGCCGGTGCTGATGGCCTTGCAAGCTTCGGCTCTGGCTCTGGTCGACAGACATGGTGTATGTAGATTCGACTACTACTCCCTTGTCTTATCACTCATGACTATTGGGAATGGGGTGGAGAGGTTACAAGCCTAAGGAGCCAAGAGATTATTGACTTGGACTCCCTAACCTAGGCAAAATGGGAATGTAATGTAATGTTTCACTGACGATAGAGAAAGGCAATAACAACGCGAGCGGTGGTATAGTGTGTAGCGGTTAGTGTATGGTCGACAGCCTCGAACCAGGAGAAGAAGAGTGAGAACCACACAAGCACACAAGCACACAAGAGAAGAAAGAGCGAAAACAGCCAGAATTCGTGTAGGAAGTCCAGGTTCGTTCAAGTTCGTCCAGGTTCATCTAGGTTCCGGGGTGGAAAAGGTGGTCGAAAGGGGCATGGCGGCATGGGCTACTAAATGGTAGCGTCGCAATCGGTCTTTTACCCATTATTAGATCAGTTTAGACATACTACGGTATGGTACTATGGTACGCTTAGGGAAGAGTGGTGAAGGAATCATGGATGGATTGAAGAATCCAAGTGGTTCCTTGGGTTCCTTGGGTTCCTTGGTGTGGTTCCTGCGTCCTGTGGACGCGAGAAACTTGACAGGCATTCTCTCTTCAAATCGTTACTGGCTCGTGCGGACTTTTTTACCCCTGGAATGGCTTACCATAATACCAGGCATGTTGTGTACGTACTTTGTAGTACTTTGTGATACATGGTAAATGGGGCTTTCAGGAGACAATTCTAGTGGCTCGTCGTTGTCCATTCTCTTAAACCCCTGTTTTCCTTGTTAATAAATCCCTGTTCTGTCCCTGTCAATCCGTCAACTTCTCAATTAGCATTTTCGCGCCGTTAACCTTGTCTTGCCTGTTTTTGTCAATTCGCAATTTCAATTGCCTTCCAACCGAATAGCGATGGCTCTAAGCCACCGAGCAGGGGATAGAGGAAGTTACTGTGTAGTAGCTGACTGCCGAAAGGGATACCACCAAGTATTTCGCTACACGCCGCCGTCATAAGACCAAGCGAGCGAGCTTTGGAAGAATGCCAGACTTTTCTTTCCTTCTTCTTTTCGTCTAGTTGACCAAGACCAACTCCAACCTCACACCCACGAAGCCCCCGATGGGAGGGGCTTGCCGTTCTCCTGCATGCTGCAGTATGCAGGTACCAACATGCAGACGCATCCTGACGGCATATCAAGTGATTGATCGTCCATTCGCCTGCGGGGTGTGGTTCGCTTCGAGGTACGTGCCCGGTAGGCAATCGCAATCTCACATTGGCTGGATTGGCTTTTCCCTTTTTAGCTGGTAAGATAAAGAGCGATCGATCTTAATAAAATCTCCAGGCTCATTGTTCAACTCCATTGCGCCCTAGGCGGCTAACGGGAATTTTGAAAGCCAATTGTTGTTTGATCTTGTGTTGGTGATTTCGCAATATCTTGCGGCTAGAGAATACCTACTAATTGCTGGTTGGGACATACACTGATTGGGATACATTGACTCTTAGCACATATTGTATGTAGGTACATAAATAGGTAGCGCGCGGCAAGATGCAGCGACCAAAAGTGGGAAATTGGTAATTGGATTTATCTGTAATTAGGTATTATGTATTTCGGTATAAGTGATGCTGCACAACATCCGCAGCATCGGAAAGAGACAGGTCATAAATCTTTATGTACCTAGGTACTTTGCCCACATGAGGACAATTCGTGAGACCCTCTCCATGCAGCACTGGGTTCAGAAGCGGCAGTCTTGCTCTCACAGCATACAGGCTTTAACCCCGGTCATCGCCGCCAATGATTTCCTCAGTTTGAGCCTCAAACCCTAACGGTTTAAAGGTGTGCGAGTGCCACGTTGAGCACGTCGTAGGTGCATGTGGCCTCCATTTCCAAAACATCAATTGACCTATTTCATCGCGCCATCTAGTAGTGTAGAAATATCAATATCTCAAAGTCGAAAGACAATTTACGTAGTAGTTCATTTGGGCTGACCTAAGATGCAGTTCTTTCCTGTGCAAGCGATCGAGTGTCAGCGCTAGCTTATTCCCCTGCGCACATCAGTGGGAACAGTTTCTCCAAGATACTAACCTCGTAGCCTCGCTATTAACACCTTGTTTAAGATGCCACTCTCGTAGCGAACCACTCGAAAAAGGGGTTAGAGCGATGTGTTATAACCCAGACAAGAAGCTTGAGCTTGGTAGTCGTACGACGCGTTCTCATGGTATTAATTTTAGCCAAGCATCACCAGCTCGCCAAACAATTGAATAAGACAGATACCCAATAATAAATAGCAGCACTGTTCTTTATTAAGCACCTATCTATCAATTCATACTAGGTATGCGCACCTTGCAGTTTTCGGCATCCATAACAAAGCAAGAATAAGATCAAAGGTATCAACCAGTTTTCGTCTTGGCAGGCGTTATTCAATTGTTACTGTGTAGTCTGTTTACGGGGTCCCCTGAGATGGGAAATGAATGAGGCTCTCGCAACCCTGGCATGCATCTAGATCTAAACGTCCCGCTCCACATCATGTCCTATTAAGGGTCTTGCGAAGTAAACATGTCTCAAACCTTGGAAGTAACCAGGTGCAACTGGATCACTGGGTTAGGCGATTTCAGACATCCCAGGTGTATCTACCATCTAAGACTTAACTCGGGTAATAGGGACAATGCCAACGAACTTGCCTTGTGTTAGTCGGGGAATATATGAAAAGAAAACCTTGCATCAAAGTTGGAAGAATAGAGTGACAATAGCAATCAAGTTGGTATTCCCACAGGTACTAGGTACACAAACAGCATTGAAGAATACCATAAATAGAATCTTGGAAGACTACTAGGTACCTACCTAATCATGGCTTTCGGTAGCAAGTTCAAAGGGATACTTGGTAGCTCGTATTAGAAAGACTTCATTTCCACATCCATCGTAACAAAGTACCTACCTAGGTAACTAAGGTTATAGCCCAAGGACTAGGTACTCCAGGTATAGACCAAATCGATAAATAGAGAAGCCCCTTTTGGAGGACAGCCGGGACTAAGAAATCCTAAATCTACAAGTCTACCCGGTCTTTGTGATACGTGACCATCGCGAAATGTCAACGTGTTACGAGGTGCCACAACCCTGAAAATAGAGATACGCATATCCACGATCAGAGACACCACGCGCTGTGGCACACGCCGTAAGCCTTGAAGCCCAGGCGAATATCGGCCGAGGCCCAGCACGGCTTAATTTCGGGGTAAGAGCGACCCCTCAGCGCCTACCCCGCGCGCACAGCATTATATCCTCCAAATTCCAACCGGAATCTCAACATCAAACCGGTCGCCCGGTTAGCTCAATCGGTAGAGCGTGAGACTCTTAATCTCAAGGTTGCGGGTAAGTCTTACTACTTCGATCTAGTCATCGAACCTCAATACTAACAGGATCCCCTAGGTTCGACCCCCGCATCGGGCTCAATTCCTGATGCTTCCCAGTACACTGGGATATGCAACCCTCTCTTTTTGCCTATTTTTTGCTTCTCTTTTCTCACTGTGCTCGAAGGTTTTTCCTCTTTTAAAGCATTTGCTAGAGATTAACACTGGTCAAGCGTTTTTTGGTGTTGCGGGTGCCTAGTGAGGTTGTACTCGTCGTCATCCGCGAGACAACCGGGTGCTTCGGTTACCCTCCTGCATGTGATGCTGCATCTACCCGTGCTGCTACCCGTGTGCCACCCTGATTCTCGGACTTCTCTTAACCCCGTGATCGTACAAAACGACGTGTCCGAGCTTCCTGCCTTTGGCGGCTGGCTAGACGGCGCTTACCAGAGCTTCCACTCGATCCATCCTGCCATCACGTTGTTGGTTCCTGGAAGCACGGGGTACCGTGTACTTTTGGTAGACGTCTATCTGCCCGATTACGATTCTCTTCCCGGTCCCACCTGTCCACCAGGTAGTTGGCTCACGCGTAATATGCTTCCGTCTATCGTAGCTGTAGCAAGTACGGGGACTCAAGCAAGTGTCGGCGTGGCCAGTACGCCCTCGTTGAGGTCCAATGGATAGTCCCACCCAGGCATATCCAAGAATGAATGTTGGCTGAGAACACAAAACACACAACTCTACTCCTGTAAACAGGTATTCCCCAAAGATGCGCCGTGCCAGTAACACACGCTCCCAAAGGCTGAACCCAATTGCACCTTAAACGCCATGCCGTGCCACGCTACACAAGCCGGCTGAAACAGACAAGCCAAAAAACCGTACACCTCAAAACACGCTACTCTTGCTCCACTTATTGCGCGCGCGAACACGCTTTCCGCAGAAGTAAAACACATACGGCACAGGCACAAGCGCGCAGGCGAAGGCGGCGAAGATGCTGGAGCCGGGGCCGACGCCGAGGTTGTGGTAGAGCGGGGTGACGACGAGGGGAAACGCGGCGGCGAAGCAGCTCCGCAGGAAGGTGTTAGCGGCGACGGCGCTCGCCGCGTACATCTGGAAGGTGTCGACCAGGTAGTTGAGGGCGGCCTGGAAGATGGTGTTGAAGCCGCAGCCGGTCAGGTACAGCCCGAGCACCGGCACGATCCAGTGGGCGGTGGCCGGGTCGGCCGTCCACCCGGTGACGAACTGGCCGGCGGCTAACAGCACGGAGCCCAGCATCATGGGCGGCAGGCGTTTCTCCGGCACGGGGCGGTCGCCGACCGCGTGGTACGCCTTGTTGTAGAAAAGCTGGTTGGAGATGTTGACGGCGGCGCCGGTCAGCGAGCCCAGGCAGATGGCCAGGAACGGCAGCTCGCTGGCGACGGTGGACCAGCCGCGCACCTCGCCGAAGATGATGGGCACGGCGCCTAGCTGCATGTACAGGATCCCGTAGCAGAAGCTCGCGTACAGCGCGATAAGGAAGCAGATGGGCGTGCACAGCAGCTGCATCGGGCGCACCAGGAACTTGCGCGCCAGCTCCACCACGCTCACGTCCCACTCCTCGAACCGCGCGTGCAGCGCCCAGTTGCCCGTCTCTAGCCGCAGCCGCCGCGCCTTGGCCACCAGGAGTCTTGGTGGGTACGACTCGTCGATGAACACGACGGCAAACACCAGGATCACGGACTGCAAGATCCCCGTGATGTACTCGGTCCAGCGCCAGCCCAGATCCGGGCGCGCCACGCAAGCAGCCGAGACGATGGGTCCGACAGTCGGGCCGCCGACAACAGCCATAGCGTAGCCGGCCATGGCAATGCCGCGGTAGGCGGGGCTGAAGAGGTCGCCCAGCACGCCGCCAGTGTTAGTGACTGGAGCAGAGGCGAAGAAGGCGCCCCAGAACCGCGTCAGCATCAGGGTCTGGAAGTCCTTGGCGACAGCGGACCCGAAGGAGAAGCAGATGGCGACGAACATGGGCGTCAGGACCGCGACGCGACGCCCGTACACCTCGGACAGCGGCGCCCAAAGCAACGGGCCCAACCCGAAGCCGAGTAGGAAGAGCGTCGTGCCCAGCGTCGCGACTTGCCGGCCAACGCGGAACTCCTCCGCGACCTGCATGGTGCCGGCGGAGTAGGACGACGAGGCCCAGGTGGCAGTCATGGTGACTAAGCCATAGAGGAGAGTGGTAATGACTTTCTTATGGCGCGGCCAGTTGATGGGGTGGTAGGGGTCATCGGGCCCGTCGAAGTCCACGAGGTAGTCGGGCCCGGTTTTCTGCTTCGCGAGCGGATGGGAGAACGGGGGTACAGTCGGCCGAGAGCGTATCCGAGACAACGCAGTGTCTCGTCTTGAGACAGACCGCGAGAGCGCGCTCGTAGCGCCGTCTGGCACGTCCCGGCCGCTTGCGCGCAGCTGGGACGGCCGTGTCTCGAGGGTGCACGGGCGGTGGCCGTCGTGGTATTTCTCCGTGGGAGGGCACTCGCAGCTGGATGATCTTCTGCTGACTATCGCTGTGGCGGGGGAATCCGGATCCGGTACCTGGTTCCTGGAGGAGGATCTGCGCGATCGCTCCGAGTCGTCATCTTCTTCTGATGTTGGTATTGACATACTTCGGCCCTAAAATATATGCTAATAATTTATAAATTATAGGGAAAAGGAAGTATATAATTGTATCTACTTACTACATGTATGTAGTAGTATGCATCCAGTTAGGTAGTATGTAAATAATTGCATAGATGCTTCCAATTCGATATCTCCAGTCTGTGGTGTCGTCATTCGATTTGGCATACAATTGATATAATTGACATCATAGCCGCCTTCTGGTTTTAGTCCCTTGCGCTCAAGTCTTCTCTGTAGCCGAGGTCGAAGCCGATGGACTTTAGTTGAGCGGAGTTCGATTCCGATGACGTAGACCCTGTTCTTAGAAGCCTTTCAGATCTTTGATGTATACGACCTTTCATTGTTCGGAGCAATAACTTGAAAGCTTGATCATATCGTTGAATAGCTTCAAGTTCTTAACCAGGTCCACGGGCGCATATACATAAGTTCCTCTAAAGTGTAGATCCTTACTCCATAGCGTGTCTACATCCCGCACCCGCATCGGCACCATCGCGAGAGTATTGTCTGACTGGGTCTAGTCATCCGAGCGGTGGGCATACCCGATACAAAATTTAAGCGAGACCGGCTCCGGCCTCGCCTCCGAACCTCTCGGGCTTTCGAAACTGCGTGTTCATAATGGACCACTGGCACTAAGCAGATGGAAGCTCATTCGTAGGTACCTACATATAACAAGTCAATATGGCGTTCGTCGGAGCGTGAGGGGATATTCTCAGCACACTAGCTCCGTACCTAGGTAAAGTTCGTGATGCTGGTCTCATACGGGTGAAACCATCTTCTGCAGTGGTACCAAAGCTTTACATAGGAGCAAGCACTTGCGAATTACTCAGGTCCCAAATTCGTCGTAATTTCATGATTTTGAATTAATTTCGAAACCGTGTTGGTACCTACTAGGTAGTATTTAGGTACCCAACCAAATTTCACCACCCCGCCTCTTCAACCCCTTTTTCGCCCAATCATCACGGCGTTTTATTACGCACTAGGTATATACATTAGGTATCGTCTCTATCGTCTATATACAGCCGTACGCTCCAGCGCCGCGTGTTAAACCCGGCCTATCCCCTTTTAATAATAACGTAAATCTAAATCTAAACATCTACCAAGCGCCGAGGAAAAAAGGGGGTATCGCTATAACTTAGGGTTGAACCGGCTGCGGATGCGCTCGCCGAAGAGGAAGAAGACGACGGGGATAGGGATGAGCGCCAGCGCGATGAACCCCAACAGGCTGTTGCCCCACCCCAGCCCCAGCGCGTTGTACATCTCCAGGCCGCCCAGGGGCAGCAGCGCGCCCAGAAGTGACCGGAGGACTGTCATGGCGGCTGTGACGGAGGCTGCGTACCGGGGGTACGTGTCAAGGAGATAGTTTTGGATGCAGAACTATGCGACGCGTTAGTCAAATTCAAACAAGTTTAATAAAGCTATAGATAGGTTGGATAAGACATACCATGACGCCCATCATGCCAGCGCTGAAGATGAGAACACCAAGCATGGGGACAATCCAGTGCACGCTAAAGTTGGTCGTCCACCCGTAGATGAACAGACCAACGGGAAGCGCGAAGCCGCTGGGGACGGTAAGGACGGGCGGGATGCGGATCTCCGGCTTATGCGTGATGCCCTTTGCTTGGTTCCGCTTCACCATCCAATCCGTGAGCTGGCCGAAACCTACGACGCCGATCATCATACCAAGGCCAGCGGGGAGGAAGGTTAGACCGCTGTTGCCCTCGTCGAAGCCGTACTGCCCCGTGAAGACGAACGAAAACGTCGTGATGAGCAGGTAGAAGATGCCGTAGGTGATGGCGACGTACAGCGCCATCGAGGTGACGATTGGCGTGGTGAGCAGGAGCTTCATTGGGCGGACGATGGCGAGCTTGAATTGGTCCCTGGGGCTCAATCTTCCCGCGAGCTTGCTACGTAGGTGCTCGTTGCCGGTTTCCTTACGAAGTTTGCGGGTCTTGCGCTCGAGCAAGACGGGGGCGAAAGTCTCGCGGAGGAAAAGGGAGGGCACGATGAGAACACCACCCTGCGTCCAGGTTAGCTTACGTGTAATGAGAGCTTGTGTATAGGGAGAGACAGTACCAGAATAGCAATCAGCCAATATACCCATCGCCAACCCGCGGCCTGAATTAAGTAGCCTCCCGCAATGGGCCCAATACACGGGCCCAGTAGAGGACCTAGGGCCCACATCGACATGGCCCTGCCTCGCTTTTCCACGGGCATGATATCGGCGATCGTTCCGCTTCCGATAGTTATAGGTACTGATCCGGCGAGGCCCATCAACAGTCGAAAAGCCATCATCATTCCGATACCGTTGCTAAGAGCAGCACCGACGGTGAAGATGACGAACAAGATGTTGGCGATGATGTACAAGAGTCTTCGGCCGTAGATCTCGCTCAATGGTGCTATGATGAGCGGGCCGAAGGCAAATCCTAGGATGTAAACCGACAGCAAGAAGGTGGCGATGGTGGAGGATGTTTCGTGAAATTGTACCATGATACCCGGGATACCGGGTGCAAACATGGAAGAGCCGAGCGGGCTATGTTGTATTAGCACCTATACAGTGATTGCTATCACGCCGTCGTGGAGTCGATATAGGACTCACGTTACTATCGTCATTATCGACAGAATACCAATGATAAACCATTTCCGCTTGTCTGTCCAGTTCATTGGGTTGTTAGGGTCGTTCGGGCCATCCCAGTCCACGACGTTGGGATCTTTTTCATCGTCGCCGGTTTGGAGGTTGTCGGGGCCGGACTCGACGTCCTTTTCTGATTCTGGTCCGACCGTCGAAGAATCGGCCTCCGGTATCGCAGCGAGGGCCTTCTCCGTGCTTTCGGAGTCCATGGTTGAATAGTCTTGCTGCACCCTCGATAATGTTGATCTGGCTCGTTGATGGTTTGTTTGGTGTAGTTGAAGGAGGGCTCCTTGAAATTTAAGTAGTTGTAACAGCCTTAAGAGACGATAACCCGGTGTTGGTGACACGACCCTAGAATATATGTTCCCTGTATTTCATTTATATAATACAGTCGGACGGCATCGAATCCCGTTCATCATAAACGTTACCCCGGATAGGAGATCGTCCCGGAGTTAGGAATGCATAAATTTGTGCAAACCCCCACATGGAAACGTGCCATGTGGGCATTGAGCTGAGCTTTCAGCACTCTGGTTGCGGTCCAGGCGGTCAGCGCTATGCCTATTCGTCCACTATTCCCGTAGCTAGCACCTAAGCGGCGACGAATGGGACCAACTCGGCATAAAATTGTGCAAATATGGCTTGATCCGACCATTTGCCCCTTTCGTAAAATGAAGGAACACTGAAAAAGGCCCCTGCTATACGCGGAAACACATCTATTCGAACCGGAAGCTCGAAGTTTCTACTATATGCCATCAGTTCTGAATCCCGTTTTCGCGTGCGTAAGCTTACAGCCACAGCTTGCGCCAACCGCGGGATAGGCGTTATTTCCAGTTGGTGGCATGGTGAATGAAGTCACCACTGATCATTTCGATCAACCCAAAGACATACCAATCGAGAGAAAATTAATAGAGTACTGATTTGTTGGAAGGACATACGCAAGATTACCTAGTCGGGTGTGAACCGAGTTTTGAACCGAGTTTAGGAAATTAGGGGTTATCAAGGTTAAACGATAGAAAAAGTTCATGCTGGCTAGACCAACAACTAGTAACAGACAAGACCGTGCAGTAGTCAATGCCGGTCGGGTAGGCCTTTTCGGGGGCCTGACCAAACCCCGACCAGACCAGAATAACATGATTCTGAATCGTGCATCATACATTATCGTATTCGTCTCGTACATAATACGATCAAGACCTGTGCTGTCGTAAGCCCACGACGACAAGTACCGGGAATAGCCACGTAAGGGTCTGCATTATTAGCCGCGGGATAATATACCAGGATAATAAATAAACCAAAAAAACGAAGCCGTGGAGCCGGAAGATCCATCGCCCTCATTGGCTCCTCACAGCGGCACATCGTCCTGCTGCACGTCGTTGACGCGAAACGTCTCGGGGTTTCTCAGCGGCGTCCACCTCTCCTCCTCGGAGACGCGGTAGGGGCGCACGTTGTCGATGATGCCGCGGGAGGCGGGGAAGATGATGTTCTGCTTGTCGAAGCGGACGGCGTGGTCGGAGCTGGGCACCCAGCGGCTGCGGCGGCCGCGGAACTCCTCGAAGGTGCCGGCCCGGAACTCGACGTCGAAGCGACTCTCGGCCCCGTTCCACTTGCGCAGGTACTCGTCCGGGATCACGTACGCCTCGATCACCTCCTCGAACTGCGCGCTCGCGTAGTCCCGCACCTCCTCCAGGTACCGCCCCATCCCCGTCATCCGCCGGTCGTACCCCCGGTCCACGTAGATGATGTAGCTCTGCGACCCGTCGGCGCCGGCGGGCGGCTCGGCCTCGAGTCGGAGCCGGCACCGCCGCACCGGCGGCCGGAAGCGCGCTGCCGTCTCCAGGATGGCGCCGCGCGGTGTCGGTAGCACACACGTCACGGAGCGCACGTCCAGCAGCGGGTTGGTGATGGGGAT
The DNA here is from genome assembly GCA_902806535.1 of Hypoxylon rickii. NCBI lineage: Eukaryota > Fungi > Ascomycota > Sordariomycetes > Xylariales > Hypoxylaceae > Hypoxylon > Hypoxylon rickii. Next base: position 3,160,857 of record CADCWY010000003.1, read on the forward strand.
CCAGATCCAGCTGCCGTCCTTAACGGTATGCAGGTCCAGGGCCAAGTGCTGGGTGCCGGGAGGGTAGGGTCCCCAGCGCGGCACGACGTTTACGTCGGTGGGCGGGCGGCAGATGGTGACGTAGAGGAAGTCCAGCTCGGGGCGAAAGGCGCGGAATGGCACAGGGCAGCGGGCCAATGGCGAGTAGCGAAATCGCGTGCGGAACTTGGCGACGTCGCGCGACTCGCGACACACGTGCATAAGAACCGGGAAACAGATATCCACGAGAAAGGGCTCGAGGAACGTAGGCTGTTTAGGGTTTGGGCCGGAGGGATCATCGGTATCATTCGTGGACCAGCTTGTCCGCGAAGGTTCCTCTTCTAATGGCCATGGAATGCATACTTCCGGTATATCTTCCGGAAGAGCATATTCCCATATGGAATGGCGTAGCTCGATGGGCAGATCATTAAATTTAGTGAACACCGGTGAGTATATATCTGGTGACATATCGGATTTTTTTTTTTTTTTTAGATATGCTAGCTTCTTCTTCTTCCCCAACACGTGTTTTCTTCAGGGATCATTTCATTTGTTAGAAGACAAAGACGGTCAGGAGAATGACAAACTGTACAAACTGTGGCGGAGTTTGTAGTTACGCGTGTCGGGCTCTTACGGAGGTTCGGGCTGCCGAGAGTAGATGCACATAAACGGGTTTGCTTATGTAATCTTTTACTCCTCAGACTCCCGAGTCCTTAATCATTTACACTTACACTTACACTTACACTTACACTTACACAACTTGGACCTCACCGTTGCTTTCTCTTCTAACATCTCTCTCTATCATGATCATAGACTGATACTCTATAGTGGTCTGTCAATTACTTGTAGGCACTACGAGTAGTGTGCTATCTGGATACCTAGTACCTAGTACCTAGTAATTACATAGTACATACCAGCTAGTATCTTATAACCATCAAATTCAAGTACGCCGGGCGTTTTCATTTCCCACGCGTACTAACCAAATAGGTGCCAGACACCGACTAATAGACAGAATATAAAGGGGCTAGTAATTTGAAGGGTTGATAATTTATTCATGATCTCAATTATGACTCTTTAGCGTCAGACAACATACCAGTAGCTACAGATAAACAACGATAATACGGTGCATCCACCATATGAGTATCAAATTCGGGAACCAACTTGGCTGATTATCTAGGTAGGTTAGGTAAGTAGGATATGTATAGGTGCAGAATGTGCAAAAAACCCCTTGTTCATGATTATCATGCGTCGTAAACAGAAGCCCATCCTCTAATCTAGGTAGCCACCACGCCAAAACACCAAGCAATGCATGCATTGAAGCCAACCATCTTCAAATCACCAGAGGTGCCAGCTCAAGACTGCGCTTCCGCTCTTTCCTGCAGCGTGCAGCGCCGAGTGTCTTCCAGCTCCTTCCGGATGTACTCGTTGAACTCGTCCGGGTTGTCGAGGTACAGGTGGTGCCCCGCCTTGCTCACGATGGCAACCTTCGCGCTACCCTTCTCTCGCCTCTTCTCTTCCTCGGTAGCAGCCTGCAAGATCTTCGCCTGGGCCTGCTTGAGCTTCTCTTCGGCCGCAAGACCACCCGCAACATCCATCCAGTCGTTCTCGCCGTACATGAAGATGATCGGAAAGCCCGTTTCCTTCACGGCGGGCGAGGTCTCGGTTGCAGGGGTGATTACTTGCCTGCCTACGCGGTGTATGCGGTTGATGACGGGCCTGCGTGCGTGGGCACCGGGCGCGAGGAGATATGGGAGAACATACTCGCCGCTTCCCCGTTGCTTGAAGATAGAATACGCGTACTCATGGAGCGTCTGCCTCTCTTCTGGGGTTAGATGGTTAAATCTGCGTGTGGTCCAACCCGATGCGAGACGAGGTCCCAATGGGCCTGCCATTCGTACAAGGCTGAACGGCGATATGTTGGCATCCCACAACCAAACCAGCCACGGTGGGTAAGGGCGTCTCTTCGGTGTATTAGCTTCTGGTTGCTGTCCTTTTTTGTTCAGACTACTTCCCCCATGGGGTTCAGTGGTTGACTGCTGATCCACGGTGAACTCATCCTGAAACGAGGAATCCATGGGTTCCGGCATGTCGGCGTTGACGGCGTAGGGATCCTCAGGAATTCCTACCGGGGAGGCGAGGATGAGTTTATTGATGTGGCCCGGATACTTCAGCGCGTAAGAGACGCTTAGATAGCCACCAAGGGAATGACCAAGAAGAGTGAACTTCTCGATCTTTCGAACCTTCCGCCACTCCTCCAGCGCGTCTATGAACCAGTTCTCTGCTTCTGTGATCTTCGACGCGGGATCTTTGGCGCAGATTCGGAATGAAGGTCTCGTGGAGTTGCCCATTCCTAGCCAATCCAACGCGTAGAGCTTCCAGCCCTTGCTGCGGCTAAGTGCCTCAAAGTTCTTGTAATAAAACCCGAGCCCAGCGCCATACCCATGGAGCATAACCAGCGTATCGTCGACCGGCTCTCCGACACGTTCAACGGAAAATTCGTTGAGGCCCCGGTTCTTGCCCGACAGCTTAACCAGCGTCGACTTCCAGACTCGTGGTCCAAACGGATCGATCTTCGCCGACGTCTGGGTCTCGCCGGGATGTTCGGCCGATGGCACCTCCGCGGCGGGATTCGTCGATGCGGCGACTGCTTCTCGTAGGTAGGGGATGCATGATATAACGTTACGCTCGGCAATCGTAGGCGTGACACTGTTCCACTGCAGTTCCGTTAGAATACGCTAGTTCAGGCGGTAGGCTCTGGGTGTAGTCGTTGGAGATAGCAACACGATAGGTATAAGATCAGACGCCGAAACGTACCCATTGGTATACGGCCTCTTTGTAGCCAAGAGGGAACAGTCCGGCGCTAGGTGGTTTGACAGCCGGCGTCCCTTCTGGGGTTCGCTCTCGCGATCTTTGAGAGGTGGACATGGGTCGAGGTATTCTTCCGACAGGTAGGCTGGATGGGACAGGAACGGGATCTTCAGTGGACATATCAGTTTTCAAAGACGAGGGGTTATTATTCGTGTGCTCTGTTCGCGCGGCGGCGGTGACGAGCTTCCTCGGGTGTACAATAACGGAAGATGGATGTTTGAGCATACCGGAAGGGTGGCAAGGCCGGCCACGCCTTGTCTTATATGATTACGAGAGGCAAGGTCCGAGACATGGAAGAGAATGCGACACGGGGCTACCGCGCCACAGCAAGTACCGGGTACCTACTGTGTTGTGACACGTATAACACCTGCGCACGTATAGTCCACCTGAGCAGCTGGGCGGGCTGGCAGGCAATGATGACACAGGGTCGACTGCCTAGTACCGAGTATGTGATGCGTAACGCAGCAGGGTCCGACCAGTCGGGATATTGCATGCGATAACTTTTTTGGTCAGATCGAATCTGTTCAGAGTGGCTTAGTTCTAAGATTAGTTAAGACCAAATGGATTCTATGGGTTCTAGTTCGATCGGATTGGCCGCAGGTTGGTCATGGAACGCATTGGACGAGTCAAGGAGCATGGTCAGGGGGGAAGGGATTGGGAACGTGGAAGATTGAGGAATCGGAGATGCTTAGTTGTACTATGTACCAAAGGCAACTTGAGCAAGTCTACTATGTAAGGTGACCGAAGGGGACCCAGGAACGTTGGAAATGTTGGGCCGGTGGGCATTAGAAGCGTTCTCGGCTTTTTACGTCCTCCCGCTCCGAGCCAGTTGCATTGGTGGCGCTCGTTACCAGTGGCCATCATCTGTGTCGTAATACATTTTGATATAGAGGTCATGTCTTTTTAGGCCACTCAAACTTGTTGATACCTAGTAGGTACTACTGCGCATAGTAGGTAACCACATGAGTATTATGATAATTCTAATCCTATAGAAACTCAAAACGATGTTCACAGAGGTGTAAGTATGTATGTAAATATGAGGTAAATAATACTGGGTATAAAGCGTCATGAAAAGGGCAGACTTCCAAGGTTCAGTGATGTACTCAGTACAGAGGCACCGATCATCCCCTGTATTTTCTGTTTTCTAGTTGCTTATGCAGGTCCCGCGGATTTCGGGGTTACGAGCCAGACCTTCCTAACTCCGTTGGTGGGGGCTCAGCCACTTCCGTTAGCAAAGGTACCAGGTACACTACTAGGTAGGGTATCATTGATGGACGTGTTATCTCCAGACCTCCTTACATACTAGGTAGTATATCGTATAAGATTGCCTTCCTGGCATATCAGATTTAAATATTAATGTGTTATGCTTAAGTCTCTCATATTCTTATCTCATATTTAAAAGTAGGACTTGTTATCATGTTCCTGGCTTAGGGTTATCGCCGCAGGGTCAAAACGCAAAAGCCACAGCCATCTTCGCTGATAGCGAATCTTGATCTTTAAAGATTTATGGACTTCTAGGCATGGCATCGGTTGCCTTGTTGGCGGTAGACGAGGGGGCTGTTTCCGTAGCCACGGGCACCCTGTCTGCCGTCCGGAACCTCAAGCGGAAGGACTCGGACGACTTGATGAGGCCGGCAGCCGCCGATTATGGGTCTTTCCATACACGTCGGCATTGCATTCATAGAGAACAAAGTGCTGGGGCTGTCAAATCTACGATTTATCACTAAGGGCTTATGAGGAGGAAAGGAAGCCGGCGAATGACGATATCGTATGCTCGCAATTCAATTCGAGGGTAAGAGAGCTACGACAGAATGGTACTTTCGATAACGAAATTCCTCAAGTTTTATGTCAATTCCATACCCCATATCGTCCACGTCCAACATCCCACATCTGTGGATTCCCTCCAAGCTCCGTATTTGAGACGCATATCGTTGTCACCTAATGATCAAAAAGTATTAGTTATTGGTGAACCGTTCGTGTGTGTTACTGATACTCAGTACGAATACAATCCATGGACAGACGAGTCAAAAAAGGGGGGAATGACTCACACATGCTGACAAGTTGGAGAAAATTGCCGGCGCATGGCTTTTCCTCGATCTTGTAATCCTTCAACGGTTTACATCCCTTCTGATCTTTCGACGGCAGAACTTCCACGTATATCTTACTATCCGACCTTTCGAGGCCGCTGCCGCCTTTGCAGAATTTTCGGCTTTCCGGATACCATTGACTATATGACCCCTTGTTGGCCCCTATGCAGTACGCAGGAAAGTCACCGGCGCTGTCTTCGTCGACGCTGTCCCCTCCCATATTAGCTGGTGTCATTTTCATTGGTGCCTTGTTGGCACGGGCTTTGGAAATACGCACTGCTTCGAGTCAATCCAGAAGTTGTTCTGGGCGGATCCCTTGACGTCCTTCTTCGCTACCCAGCCATATCCACCCCCACAATACTGGCGTATAGCGGTCAGGTAACTTCCGTATGTATAGTTTTGAGGCTTATGCTCATTCGATCCGATGGTAATCTCATCCAAGTTACAAGTATACCCCTCCGGCATTGTAGGCGTGGATTTTGCACTGGTGGAAGTTTTGGTGGGCTTGGCGGTTGAGGTCTTGGAAGCGCTAAAGGTGCCAGAGGTCTTCGGCTTGGGAGTTTGTGATATTTCGGTTTCGGATGAGGTCGTGGTTTTCACATGTGAGCCGAGCTGTTTCTGGACTATACAGTTTAAAGTCAGCACACTCTCTTACGATCAACTTGCACACCAATTCGGTCCATGATTTTGGATTCGGGGATCCTTTGCCCCTGGACTTCGTCTCTGGTTGCTGAGCATCCGAGGAGATCAGCGTAAGGCCAGCACTCACCCCAATCTGGGAGTTCTACTTTAGGGCCTACTCTAATCCCAGTATGGCCCCCGTAGCTCAATATCGGTGGGTCGCTTGGCGGCTCTGAGAAGGTATAGGTTGAAGTAGTGACAACATCCCTCGGACAGGAAACAGCAGAAGCCCTATGAATCGAGTCAGACAAAATAGAATACTCGCTAGATATGTTGATATATGCATACTTTGGCTGCTCGGTCTCAACGATTGTCTTCCAACCATCCTTCACCTTGCTATACGAAGTCAGAACGGTAGCCGTCTGAGTTGTCGTCTTGGTACAGCTATCAGTCGTCTCTTGAGTTGATGTAGCTGTCTGAGTCTGCTTGGATTGCGATGTGGGGGTTGGATCAGTATGATCCTTACTGTCGTCTGTCGTATCATCGTCGTCGTTGTTGTTGTTGTTTTTGTTGTCATTATTGTTATTGTCCTTGTCGTCATTTTTATCGTTATTCTCACCATGATCTTTATCACCATCTCTGTCATTATCTACATGATTTTTGGGATTAGGTTTGATCTTAGGGATCTTTGGAAGGTTCGGGATATTGGGAACTATGGCCCAAGGTGGAATATGGGGAAGTATGTCTGGAAGCGGCGGCATCCCCGGCTTCGGAGGTATAGGAGACCAGAACAACGAGTCGTCCTCCTCATCTTCGGCCGCGGTGAAGGTTACTACTGGCGGTGGGTTTCCTGAATTATGTAATTAGCACCTTGTACCTTGGATGAGCTTTCGGAAGTAGCATTTTAACAAGGTATACCTACCCGTAGTAGCTGTTACAACTAGGGTAGGAACTGACGGAAATTCCGTTGAGGATGTCCCTAGAGGCTTCGTCGTTGTTTGCAGTGTTGTCACGTTTATGCATGGGCATTCACAGCAAATCTCGTCAGCCATCGAGTGACTAGCAAGACCAAGTAGGAGAAACAAAGGCTTAAAAGTTGGCATTGCGTAATTTAATATTCAATCTTCTCACCCAAAGATCGTACGCGCTGCTCGGATTGGGGGTAAACCCGTGGCGAATGCCCGTACGAGTGAAGATGTTAATCTTTGAAAGATATCCAGGAAAAATTACTACTGAAATAGATTAGTACCAGACGATATATCAAGTAAATGAACCAGAAGTTCCATAGCGGGAGTATATCAAAATACCTGAATCGTACCTACTAGGTACTCGAAGGAGGCCGAGCTCTGGGTAAGTGTAGACATTGATTTACCCTATGGCACATAAGTAATATATCTACCATATATAAAAATATCACGTCAGAAGGCCGCCCGATGTTACATTGATTACCCCAGTGTAAAAAGATCTAGGTCGTGGTTATTATTAGTCCCAATGCTGACTTGCGTTCCGGTCCAAGGCGTACCGTTATGTCTGGACGGCGCTAATCTGTCAATTCCCTGAATTATCAGTCTTCCTTCTAGCCTGGTGTATCAAATCAGCTCGTTTACGTGGATGGCAATATCTGTGACAATTATCAAATAAAATCGAAATAAAGCTGTGGTTGGGTGATTATAGGCTACATCATATAAGTGAAAAGATTTATTATCGCCTATGTTATATTGGCAAGTCTAAAAAAAGGTATAATAGCCTTACTGACAAGCTGGGCGACCACGGCACATGCGGCTCAAGAAGGCTTTTTATGAAACTCAATATCGATATTAGGCTTACTGGAGCCGAGGCGCGAAAAGACCCTAAATCTAGCGGCGAAACAGCTCTCGATCCTTGCAATTGTTGAAGAATTCCTGGAACGGACCCCTTCCATAAATCTAGCTGGTAGAACCTACATTTTCTCAGGTTATTATGGATATCTAGCACATCATTTATCAGATGGCATTTGCGTTGCTTAATCCAATAATATATTAATACATCTCATGACCATGGCTCGTCTTTTCTTTGTAAGCTTGGCGCTGTGTTTATCTGTCGTTACAGTTGTCAGGGCGGAGATTGACATCGGCGAATTCTGGAATCAAGGTGAAAGGTTTTTCCCGGACGGTAACCCCGAAGACCAGTGTGGCTGTAAGCCATGGAAAGATAAACTACGCACGTCCTGGGAGGAGACGGGGCTGGTAATGAAATTATTCCCGGGTGCTCTTCTAGACCATCGACTAATTAATACAAAGTGTGCGACTGCTGCCTACGAATCAATGAATTATATTGAGAAGACTCGTAGGCCACCAGATGATGATATAGACGGGCAGTTCGAATGGGACAAGAGAGGCGGCCCCCTGATTAGTACGTCGTTCCCGTTCTGGGGTTCATTCTTTTGAATTCACTCCATTCTATGTGAACTTTCTAACATTCCGTGTTTATGAAGCTATGCTCGGCATCAAGTTTGATTGGGACAAGGACGGGAAAATCCAAGGAGGAGATAACATGGTCAGGTTCAGATTTATTCGATGGGTGGGTACCTGTGCATCCTCAGCACATCGGATATCGAATGTAAGAGTTGACTTATAATTCCTTCTAGATTTTTCATAAGATCTCCCAGGCTGTGCTAGAGAACAAGACTTATGGGAAAAGACCCCCCGCTGGCTTATTCTGCACGACCAAATGCTTCAAATACCTAAGACCGGATCAAAAAGACCCGAATCACCCGCTTCGACTGGTCGGTCAAATACCGAAGAATGATGCCGACTCAAGACCGGCGTTTCGTTACGGGTAAGTTAGCTACTGTCTACTGTCTACTGTTCAACTGCTTGGGAAGCAAATGCTAATCACTTTTGCTATAGCGCTTGGTTCTGGAACAATAATAAGCACAAACTATGGTTGAAAGCCGAGTCTACGATAAATGACCCCGGCATCTGCGACGGGGAATCGTATGGGATAACCCTCGCGAACGACAGTATCATGGTGCTTTGCCCCCTAGCCCTCGATAATTCTAGGGAGAGACTTATAAAGAACTTCATTGAGGAAGACGAAGATATAGACTCAGACGAACGTATGGTGCTATCCTTGACAATCACGCACGAAATGTGAGTTGAGGAAGGGCTAAAGCCTAAAGGTCATGGCCGATGCAAAGTCCGGACTGCAGTGCTAATCTTAGATCATTCTTTCTAGGGCGCATTTTTTTGGACTGCTAAAAGATGGACTGGACGATCGTAAGGAACTTCTTACTTCTTATGAGGTTACACTTTCAAAGTCACCATGATACTGACTTCGTCATCAAGAATTCGCGGTAAACAACGAGGGCGAGGAGATGATAGATGAGGACGGAGAGCCGCGGCTAGTATATGGATTAAATAAGGTGATGAACTTAGCGATCTTTTCTCCTCACCTTTCCGCTTACACAGCAGAGGCATATGCTTATTATGCTATGAGCCAGTAAGTATTGCACCGGCATCTGAGCCAAACAATGTCCAAGGATCGTGTGAATATAAATGCTAAATATTGATGATATTGGATAGGTATCTTGGGACCGTTAATTGGTCTGCTGGGAGGGCGAGTTCAAAGCCCAACGAATTCCCGGACGTATGGGAACCACGCGAGAAGGACAAGCCTGAGAAGGACAAGCCTGAAAAGGCACAAGCCCAAGCTACATCAGTACTTACCTAGTACTCAGTACCTAGGTACATATATACCTATCTAGTACATATCTTGATGTATGTAGTAGACACCATTGGTATCCATAGTATAAAATATCAGAAACTAGAAATCTTGATTTCCTCATAGCCTTGTTGTCTTGCAAAAGATCATCAATGTCGGTATCAAGTATTGATGAATAGGTGCATTGGCGCGTAGGTACATAGGGCGGTACATGACAAAGTGCTGTGAGCTCAAGCTATGACCATCTGGGCACTTCTAGAATCCCACAGCTAATGGTCCCTGGGCCAGGGCTGGCTCCCAGGTCCGTTGTGGGGGGCTATTCACCTACTGCTGAATTCTGATAGGTGCTGATAGGTGCTGATAGGCGCTTAACCTCTCCAAAAAGTTCCAAGGTTATGACGGAAAGCTTGCAAAATTGAACTAACTCTACATGTATTTACTCCATTTTCTCCATTTCTGTTTCTATCAAAATATCAATACCTCATCAAGATCACCCAGCTACCCAGCTACCCAGCTACCCACCCACCGACCTACTACCAACCTACCCCCTCCTTACTGCCACGCCGACACAAAGAATTTTTGAATCGATATCCACAGATGTACCGGTAAACCCGAAGCCACGTTGATGCGGGCTTACGTCCCAGGCCGCCTCATCTGCTTCATACCGCCCTGTTCACAATCGACGCGAAAGAGAAGGAAAGAAAAGGAAGAAAAGAAATAAAGAAAAGAGCAACAATAACTATGGCAGACTCGATCGACTCGATCGTCAAAGGCGCCCCGACCCCCGGCCAGGAAATCAAGTCCCCTCCCATAGGCACGAGCCCTATCGGTGTAGCCAAGCCTGGCGACCCCTTGAAGCACACCCCGAGTTCGCCGTCCATGATCTACCTCAACATGCTGATCCTCGAAGCTTCCTTGCGTTCCCAGTACCTCGAACTCAGGGCCCGAAGGCGCAAGCATACCTTCTTTCTAAGCTTGCTGTGTCTCTGGCTCGCCGGCTTCGGATACGCGCTGTTCTTCGCGCCGCGGGAAGACGGTAGCGGTGTCGGTGGTTCGGTATACTGGGTGGTCGACATGACGGAGAAGGTGTGTTTCATAAGCGGCATCGTTACCGGCATATTGGTGTGGGCGACCGGCATATGGGAACGAGGGATCCGATGGCCGCGGCGCTGGTTCAGCATCTGCAACAGAGGGCTGCGGGGATTCAACTGCAAGTTGGTTGTCATCAAACGATCCTGGTGCGTTGAGCTTATGTCGCTTCTCGGCTTCTTTTTCACGTACGGGGCGTTTTCTAGCAGGGCAGGTCAATATCGCTTCGTGGAGCCTTCGATATTGCGGGAAGTGGATCGAGAACTGAATCTCAACCGCAACGAACACCCCCAACTCCCGTTCGTCAGCACAGACGAGGAAAAGGGCGGCCACGAGGAGGATGTGTCCGCGGGTGGAGATTACGTCAAGCTATTGCTATGGCCCAAGCCATTCTCGCCAAACTTCCGAGAAAATTGGGAGGTTTACAGGAGCGAGTACTGGGAGAGAGAAAACGAACGGCGAGCCCTGCTGCGAGCGAAATTGAAGGCGCGCGACAGGCAATTGGCGAAGCAGCAGAACGGCTGGCTATGGTGGCTACCGGGAAGACGAAAGGTGGAAGAAAAGACGCACATGCACATGCCTAGCACGGGGGACACAGAGAAGGTCGGGCACCACCGACCTGCCAGCATCGCAAAGGAGAATAAGCGCACCCGAAGTGGCAGCTTCCGGCGAGGTAGCAACTCGGCTGGATCCTCACGAAGCCCGACGCCTCCAGTGGAGTCGGAGGAAGGGGGCCGGAGCAGAAGGGGCAGCATGACGTCTTCGACCCCAGGGGGAAGGCGGAAGAAGCATCTCTCCACGGCGTCCAGGTCCAAGAGGCCAGGGGTCGAGTCACGATCTGTTACGCCGGAGTTCTCGTCGCCACTTGCCAAGGAGAGCAGTGCCGGAAACAACGAGGCCCCTTGACGATTCTTGCAAATCAAAGGTTGTATCAACATGGCCGATCACCTTCTAGTAGTGTTAATCCATAAAGAGTATAATTGTTCAAGCTACTGTGTGTCTTATGCCACGGATTAGATGATGCTACAATCCTCTTACTGCTGGGTATTTCTAGAAAGCCAGCACAGGCATTGAGAAAAGAAAACCCCGTTTGCATGAAAATAAAATGCTCGGATGGAAACCTGAATCCCTAGGAAAGCAACCCGAGCTATGGGATGTATGCCTACTAGGTAGCATGAATGTTTTTGATCAATCGATGCATGTTCGCATAGATCGGACCCCCACATCCATGGACCCGTCTGTCTGTTTGGAAGATCGTGGGGACCCGGTGCGCTGAGGGATCTTCTAGATCCTACCTACTAGGTACGTACCTAGTATATACCTTAGATTGATACTACGTACCTAGTACCTAGGTACCTATGCTTAGCAGTAAGTTCAACCATTATAACATAGATACCTAGTACCTACCTAGGTAGTAGTACATAAGTCGAAGTAGTCCTCTTTTTCTGCATTAAGAATCATCGATCAATCTTTTAATTAATCAACCCATCCACTTTCGAATCAACCTGGTTGATTTCGCTAACCGTCTGAAAACTGTGTACTACCAACCCACCAAGCTCGGCGTCGCAATTTATTACCTCATCAATCACAATCATCAGCCGCGTACTTCCGTGCACAACCGCGCCTTGTCTCGGATTCCGATACTGCTCAGTACTAGATACATACTTGGTACCTTGGTACCTTTAAGGTTGGTACCCCTACCTAGTAGTATCTAGTAGTACTAGGTAGGCAGATACGCGTGGGCCTAGCAGTAAATGTAGGTACCTAGATGCCACTGGAACAGAGATCCCGATCCCAACCAACATCCTCCCGGCTGCATATTGCTCACAGATTGGCGACGCCACACATCGCTGACTTATCTACCACTAGGTACCTACTAGGTACCTAGGCATCTACCTACCTACCTTCCTTCAAGTTTAATCTTCCTCACTACTTGAACCTTCACGATTTTCATCACTCACACAACATTGAATCCGGTCTGCCGCGTCGTATTCTATCATTTATCAATACCTCAACAGCAATTGACCCTCTGATATTACTAGGTAGGTACCAGTATATCCACTCTTGCGGTATTAGGTACTAAGTACCTACGTATTAGGTATTACTTACCTAGTAGTAGGTACTCTTATGATACTAGGTACGGGTGGGCCGGCGTACCGAATCCAGGTTCAAGGTCGTCTCTATCGTTACGATTGAATATCGTTGCGATTGAATATCGTTGCGATTGAATCGTCTCGGCTACCTATACTGCCACACCTACCACACCGGGAGATTGTAGAATAGGCTACCCAAGTAACCGGACTGACCATGTCGAGCTCAACTCCTTATTACCCGACATCCACTCTCCACAACACCATTCCTTCGGCACCTTACTATAAGCGTGCCCCCAGCCCTCCCTCCATCGTCATCCCTACCCCAAGCCTCCAAAGTACTACCGGCCACATTAAAGTCGTCCCCAACTATGAAAAGGTTGATCCCGCCTCGCTAAGCGCGGACGACCTGAAGATCATTACCCAGAACCACAAGGAGCAGCTGGCCCAGGATTCCGGTGCCAACTGGGCATACGAGGACCGACGTGTCGCGCAGCCCATCCTTGACTTCCTCTATCTCGGTCCCTCGAGTGTCGCCAGGGACAAGCAGTGGCTACGCCAGACCGGAATTACTATGTTGCTCGCCGCCAGAGATTCCCAGATGGCCGGTATACGTTTGATGGCTGTGGATAGAGTCGCACAGGAGCTCAACATCCAAGCGGAGCATGTCGATGTATCCGGCTACAACGAGCTGATTCGCGCATTCCCTTCTACTGTCCGGGCAATAAACGACCACATGCTAAGCGTCTTCCGCAAGCAACGTATCAACGAGATGGATAGCCAGGTTGACGACGGCAAGATGGTGATCCCTCACAGCGAGTTTCGAAGAGGAAAGGTTCTTGTCTTCTGCGAGACCGGCAACGATCGTTCTGCTGGTGTCGTCGTCGCTTACCTCATGTCCGTTTTCGGTTTAAGCCTAATCGAGGCCTGTCAATTTGTCCATTTTAAGCGCTTCTGCGTGAGCTTGACCGATGATCTTCGATTGGTTCTCAAATCCTACGAAGAAATCCTCGCTGCGCAGCGTATGGTGCATCGCCACGAGCTCGCCAACGTGTCCAGCGAGACCAGGAAGACGAAAAGAGGCTTTGACCGCACGCAGGACGACGACGAAGAAATGGGAGAGGCCTCTGAGGCTGTGTCTTCGGACATTGAACGCTTCGTGGGTCGGACATTCCTTCCCTTCATGGATAAAACTGGGGAATCTTCGTCGCAATAATCGTACCAACGAAGGCTTCGTTCTATAGCATAGCAGGCGTTACGTGATTCGGTTCGGGAAAAGAAAAGAAAAAGGTTCCTTACGAGGGGATAGGCTGAGGGCGGTGGTTTGCATGATTAGCTTCATTGCCAAGCAACGATGGCTAGCACAGGCGTTTAATGGATGGTACATACCCAAGCCATGATTCTTTCAATGGCCGTTGTAAATAGCTCTTGAGGTCAGTGGTATCCATTACATTGCTTGTGTCGTATTGATACAAGGGGACCACCGAACTCATTACCTAGTCACCTGGGGAAGCCTTGCTAGGTTGAAAATATCTTGTTACAACAAATCATTGACCGTGAGTAGTGATACTGACGTCTCCCTGGATCTTTAAACTTGTAAACGATGGAAAGTATCATGATTCAATGTTCCGTATCTTCGTGGTTACGGGCTATAGAAACACAGGGTCGCGTATGAAGTTGCCCAGCCCTGTTTCAACTTCATGAGAAGTTATGACTCCACTCTCTCGGATTCTCTAGAGCAACCCCCTTTTTTGACCACACTAACGTGGGATATTTAACAAAAGAGCTACTACTAACCTCGAGAAAATATATTTCAAAACTTACCTCCGGGATATTCATGAACCTCTCTGTGTCATCTCATTGCTAAATTGGTTTTCCTATGTCCTCGTACCCTCTGCCAAAGTTTGATATGCTTTCACTCTCTAGTATTCGCCTTCCGCTCTTCTTAAGGGGTTATTTACTAGGTAACTAGGTAGGTAGGTAACTACTAGGGACCTAGGTAGGTACATAGCTCTCGTCTCTAGTATGTACCTATTGAAAGTAAATGCCATTGTATCTGGCTGTAGTCACCTACTGAGATGAAGCTTCACACGTTGGATTTCATGAAATGTCCAATTCTACAAAATTCACTAAGGACGGGAGTAAGAGGTGCTATGAAACCTTTTGTTGAAGGGACATAATTGGAGCTTTTCCTGGTGCTTTTTGAAAGAGGGCATGGCTCAACTCTCACATCCAAGAATCAATGATATTAACACTTACCCACCCAAGAAATACAATGTGCTATACGGAAGACTACTTGTTATATGAAATAACGAGAGCCACACTGCTGTAATAGCATGGTTGACTAGTAGTTGCTTAGGATACCTTAAGCCGTCGTGAAAGCTGGGAAAAACGAAACGTACTCATAGGACCAAGGGCCAAGCGGATCACACAAGGGGCTTAACATAATGCAGCACATCACCGACAAATAGGGGCTGCGGTCCACGAGCCTCGCTGTTTACTCAGCTTGGTATGTAGGAGGAAGTACCTATGGTTCGAGTCTGTTCAAGTCTGTTCAAGTCCCCAACAGGAAAGGAATACTTGTGTACCTAGTCACCCATGAGACGACGGGACTCAACATACATGCTCGTTAACCGGACCCTATTCAAATAGCCTAGAAATTAGTATTATCCATTATTATGTCGACCCATGGGTCATAAGAGGGAACATGCGTGGACTGGCAATAGTTCATGGAGTCACCTTGCTTCTGACCTGATGGCCTCATCGTCGGTGCCCCTCTGGTTATCCTCGACGATGTCAACCCCCAAGATTTAGTAATATATTCATTAAGATAATGCGCACAAAGCATGTACCTCACTTTATCATCAGTACCTACCTAGGTAGGTACCTATCTACTGATCAGCCAAGGGAAAACATTATATTTTCCAAGATCCAAAATCCATTCCTCCATCCCTTGTTTATCTTCCCACAACCTCTCCAACCTTTCGATCCCTCCCCCATTCTCTCATCCCTACTACCTAGCACCCTACATACACACACACACACACACACACACACCCATCCATCCATCCATCCAACCTAAATATACCCTCTTCACCCGAAGAATATTTTCCTTCTGGTGATCTTGCTTCTTGTCCATCAATGCCCATCGACTAGCCATGATTCAGAATCTACCTTGAGCATTATGGCAAGCTCTATGGATGGGCAGCAAGGCATCGAAGCTGATCCTCTCGGATCAGTCGCGAGTGGACATCCAGGAGATGGCACGTCGCTTCCGTTTGAAGTTGATGATAACATTCTCAACCCACACATTCTAGGTAATGTTGTACTTGATGAAGAGTTCCTCAACCGCCCACTTCAAGAAGTTAAAGATCCTTCTGGAACTTTTCTTCCAATTCCAACGACTTCAAAACACGACGAACCAGCTTCTCGCTTTCCTTGCATCTGTTGGCCATTGATCGAATATCCTGTGCAGGCAATTATTCTCAGAGTTCTGAGAAGAGAATTAAACAACTTTAGATACGTCTGCACTCGACTGGGATTATTTCGCGAGCATGTCGAAGCATTCCTAGAGAGACATCAGAAGGAGCCCACTCGAGTCCACCATCGCATCATTAGCGAGGAATCACTTATTTATGGATGCAAATACCTTGAGCTCATTCAAGCACAAGAGTTTATTCCATCTGTACGTTCTCTCGCACATCGCCGTAACCTTAACTGGCCCTTCAAGATCGCCTTCGACGCTCCTACCCTTTCGATCCCTCGAGAACCCCGCGATGAACCTCTTTACCTCCCCGCTTCAACTGAACCTACCGGCCCCGAGAAAATTCGTGACCTGGCAGTACAGGGACTGGTTGGCCTCGGAGCGGAATCTGTTGCTATCGCCTTCCAAGCTCTAACCCGCCAACCCCACGGCTACGTCCCAAGCATGCAGTCACGAATCCTCTATGTTAGACTTAAGGCCGGATGGTGTGTTGTCAGCTCCACCGGGGTCACGCAACTTACCGAAACTGGCAAATACAGAGTGATTTATCCAGGAGAAGAGCTCATCAACAAGGAAGATATGGACGAGTATCTCATATGTGATAACGAGGATCCGTGTCCATTATACCAAGAGTACCAGGAGGGTTACCAGTCTTTTCAAGATGGTTAGGAACCACAACAATCGTCTGAATATCCTCATGCATCTAAGAATCCTGCACACACATCTTCCGATGCTCTGGCCCAGGGAATGGCTAGCGAAACAGGAATCACAACCCAGTATGGTGATCTCCTAGAGGATACCACACAACAGTTCTCCAAGCTGAGCATATCGTCACGACAGCAAAGTCGCGAGAATCATATGTCTCCAGACGACGCGAGCTGGTTCAATATACTCATGGGCTGCTCACCATCATCGGACTTGGCATCCCCTGAAGATCCAAACTTCTTTGCGGATGCTTATCACGAGCCTTCAAAATCTCTCGGTTCTGATTCATTCCAGTCACCACAGAAAGACTTACGTGCGTACTTCCCGGACAGGGATACTCTTATCGAAGCTTCGGAATCATCTATTCCAGATTCACCCGAAGTCGAGAACGCCGTTCGTTCTTATGGCAACCTGAATGCCTTTTTTGGTTGCCCGAAAACCCCCCTTTGGCATTCACCGGAGCATTCAGATGTTGATATGGATATTGACGTCTGTGACTCGGACGCGACTATTTCAGATATAGAGACCCCTCTTCAAACACATAGTTCGCAGACCGCAACGATTGCAATGGGTCCTGGTCTGCCTCTCCAGCCTCGAGATGATGCCAGTGGCCTGATCCCTGAAACCCAGATTCTTGGTATCGAGAACCTGGTTGAGTTGCATTACGACATCAAATTCCAGGTTAAGCTCCCAGAGAAATACTTTATTATTTCTCCTAGTGGCAAATACATCAACTTTGATTTTGCTTCCAATGGCATTGAGGGTAACGGTGGAACATATACCGTGGTACCGGCCGGCCATGCAGCACATGACGACTGCGAAGTTTTCTACAACAAACTGGCATTGGAGCACACTGCACTTTTTCGAATGACCCTTAACGTCCCTTCGGTTGTCTTCCACAACGGACAGATGCTTCCTCGACTGCTACAACCAGATCTCCACCAGTTCTCTGTGTATGCTGGTGGCCGGATCGAGGCACGCAGCACGGGCGGGTTGTATGACTTAAACAGGCCACTACCACCCCTTCGAACCCGTGTTCAACAACAACTAGAAGAGCTAGCAGATGTCGACATCTATGGTGTCAGTGATGATAATGACGGCTCCTCCACTGATGACGATGGTCCAATTATCATCCCAAAGCCCACCCAGAAAGTCCCACAGAAGCGAAAGCAGGACAAGGACAAGGATAAAGTCAACAATGAGGAAGCACCGAAAAAGAAACAAAAGACTGACAAGGCCCCTATCAAGATTGTCCTCAAAAGTGCTGCTACAGCTGCAGCCTCGAATGCTACCAGTGTCGCCCGCAAGGCTTCTCTCAATGCCGCTCTCAAAGCTGCTACTGGAGATGCCAAGAAAGCCGTTAAAAAGGCCACACGTAAGTCTACTAACAAAGCTACAACCAAAATAGTTGTTCTTAAAATTCCTCCTTATCTCGCCCGTAGACTTCTTCTCAGCGAATCTCCTCCCCCAACCGAGGCTCAGAAGGCACCAACTGAGGATGCCAGCTTAAGTGAACCCAGGGATGGACTGCGCGAGATTCAGGCTGAGGCCCTATCCGGTGACCGAGTCTCCCCAGGCAACGAATCTTCCTCTAGCCGCAGCCTCAGGGGCCGTGAGATTTTCACGGGCCACGTGGACTTGCCCCAGAAACAACCAGAAGCACAGCCCAAGGCCCAATCCAACGTGGCACCATCGACTCCTGAGCCTCAAGTCGCACCTACAGATCAACAAACGGACCAGCTTGGAGAGAAGCCTCGTGAATATGTTGATGTGAATTTGGAAGACATCGAAGATTCGGTCATGGCGACAGTTGGCAATGCCCAGCCTGAAGAGCTGCCCGCGGATCAACCCGCGGACCAATCGGTGAGCGAACCTATCGGCGAAACAGTGGAAGAGACCGGAGGTGAAGTCGTAAATGAGCTCATCGACCAAAACGCCGAGGAACCTGCTTATGAACCCATGGACATTGACGAACCGATGAATGACCTAGTGGACGAACCCACTGCCGAGCCCATGGACGGACCTGCAGAAGAATCAATGAATGACCAGGTAGATGTGACCATGACTGAACCTATGGATGAATCTATGGAAGACCCTATGGAAAGTCCTATGGATAAGCCTATGGAAGACCCTATGGATAAGGTCGCGGATGAGCCTGTGGAAGACCCTATGGATATAAGCATGGATGTAAGCATGGATGTGGCCATGGGCGGAACTGAGGAAGAATTCCCAGAGCAGTCTCAGGAACAGTCTCAGGATCAACATGAGGAACAACTTCAAGAGGAGCCTGATGAGCCGTCACAAGAACAACATGAACAGCAACCCCAGGATGAGTCTATGAGCCAGAAACAGTCTCCTCCCTCGTCACCTATCATCTCAGAGCCTATGGTATTACCTCGAACTCGAGCACGACCAAACACCCACCCAGTCTCGAACGTTACCACCCGTCGAGCTTCGCTTCAAGCTCAACTTGAGACACAAAACACGAGAGAGACAGAATCACCTGTGCGAGAAGAGTCAGCATCCAGCATTGAGAATAGGACTCGCGACAAGGCGCCTGCTAGGAATGTTATTACGCGAGAGGAATCACGTAGACGCGCTAACGAATTCACTAAAATCCTTAACGAGACTGCCGAGTCGCCCATGAAACGCCAAATGCGATCCCTATCCGAGGGACCTTCGGCTGCCGCCAAGGTAGCGAGACAGACGCTTGATGAACCGGAACTCGCACCACCCCGTGTCAAAACGCGCGCACAAGCCGCTGCAGAAGCAGCTGCCGCAGCTATGAAGAAAAGAAATGAGCCGGACAAGCACCTTCAATCCAGCCTAGACGCTATGGAAAGATCTCAGAGGCAAGGGGAACGGTCTGGTGAAGCCACGTCCAAGGCCAAGCCCAAGACAAAGGCAAAAGCTCCTCGAGAGGCTAGGCAAACGACCCCCAAAGCAGCCTCGAGCTCTTCTGCCTCCCCGAATCTCCCCGAATACTCCGGGCCCGCTACCCGAGCCAACCCTACCCGAGTTAGGCTTACCAGTACCAGTACCAATGACACGAACGCCGCCCCTACCGCCGCGTCCAGCACAACCTCCCCCGAACCTCATACTCCTACGAGTGACCACAGCACCAGCAACATCGCCGACTTCTACAACAGCCGCCGAAACCTGCCCATCACCCGCTCCACGGCACGCGCCGAGGCGTCGAACGCAGGTCGCGGCGTGCGCAACAACCGCGCCCGTCGCCGCGCCACCTCGGTCCTCCCCGCCCTCAACCCACCCAACGTCACCACGCGCCGCGCCTCGAGCAGCGCCTCGAGCAGCGCCTCGCAGTCCGCGGCCCAGCAGCGGCGAAACCAGACGCGCTCCACTTCTTCGGGCGCCGCCGGCCAGAACAGGCGCTCTGGGCTTCCCCGCTAGGGAGCCTAGTACCTAGTGCTACCACATACATACCTCTGACTTGCAACTTTACTGTGTGTCGAGGAGTGAAGAACGAAGAATTGCTAAAGGGGGGTGGCTGAAGGAACAAGTTGACAGCAACGTTGCTAACGAAACGAAAGGGGGGTAATGGAACGTGCGAGGAAAATGAGACCCAGGGAAGATTGGGAGGAAAGGGGGGCAAAGGAGGAAGGGAGAATGCAGAAATTGAGCACGGAGAGGAGGGAACGAAGGACCGGAGAGGAGTCTGTAAGAGTTGAGGGGATGTGGACTGCGGGAGATTGATTCGCATTGCGGTGTTTTACGATGGACGCATAGTCAGTAATCAGGAGGCTCTCTGTCTCGGGCTACGTAGGTAGTGTACCTAATTCAGGAGTCAATTTCATAAAAACCAGAAACGCACTGGAGGAGTTGAGGTGGGTGTTCCGTGAGATGCTAACTTCTACATCGTAGGTCAAGTATGATCATATCCGAGTATTGGTCTGTTTCCATTTAACTCCTGGATACCTTCAAGCTTAGTAGTAACATGGCCTACTTATATCCTCAGATCATGCTTAGTAGGGACAGCTTTTTGTTCTCCAGGTATATCTCAGTACACCAACCGGATGGTATCGCGGGGTCTATGTATTCCCTCGTAAACTTCAGAACCACATAATCTTGATCCACAATCTTTTCTTCATGTGAAACATCTTAGATCCTAGTATGATAGTTGAGTAGCAGCATAGAAACTAAGATAAACAAAAACGGAAAAGGAGACTGCGGCTTCTTGACCATTGAACAAGGGGACTGAAGTCATTCATTTTCGAAGCATGAACATCCAGGTAGCATCTTGCACACGAGATTAACCCTTTACCGTCTCCAGAATATCCTCGTTCTTGCTGTGTAGTGCATTGCCGTGTTCAGAACGTGCTGGATTAATTCGACCTATGGTGAAGGCCCGGGATTGCACCGGACGGGCACCGGCGCAGGGTCAAAGCGCAACCGAAAATGGCCCGAGCGCCTGCCGAAATAGGCATCTCGGCCCGGACGTTTAACGCCGGCTGGCTCCGGCGATATGTCCGATGGTGATGCTGGAGGCAAAGAGGAGATTATAACAAAGATATGAGGTTCGTTTATAACCCCCCAGTCGCTAAGTTTGTGAATGCTAGATAAAAGGCGCTCTGCGGGCTATCTATCCAGGTAGAAACGTGGCAATCTTGTTGAATACTCCATAACTATGAATGCAATAGCCCTGATCACTGACATACACTGGGTGCCTAGTCCATAAGGGCTAAACAGTGCATTAATATACTAAGATCGAAATACTGGTTAAATTATGCTCGATAGGATTGTCTAGGTGATGGTGTAAATTTCTAACTGGCTACTATGAACGACACCTGAGTGTTGCAAACTGTTTGATAGGTCGACTCTCCTCAAATCTCTCGAGGGTTCGATCATCCAAACAGACGATTACCTCCAGGCCCCCTCCTCCCCGTTGGTACCAGCTGGAATTCTTGGGAAGATGATGGGGTATCTCTTGTTCGCTAGCTTCGGAAGTCTAACAGTTTCACATTTTCCAACGTCTCCCCAGTCTAATTCATACGCAGCCTGGCCCGCCCACGAGACGATAGATACACCGTCATGGCGAGGTCCTAAAATTATTGGGGGATCTTCATCAGATACGGCATTCAAGTATGCCAACACGTCTTGCACGCTTTCTCCGTTGACACGTTGGAGGGAGGCACGGATTGTAGAAGCAATACTTGCCAGTTTCGCTATCGAGGCCGAATCAAGAAGCAAACCGTCGCTTTGGGGGGCGGCCTGGGTTGCGAGGGAGATTAGGTCATCCTTTGATGCTGATGCAGTTGTCATGGCGAATGCAGCGCCGAGATAGTCGGAAGGCAACGGTGGATTGAGCCGCGAACGGAAGTTCACGGGGAAGCCTATGGTGCTGTAGGTCTTCGTCTTAGTTTCTGTGTCTTCTTTTGACGTAGGTAATTCGTTCTCGGCTACGAATATAGCACTCCAAAGCAACGCCACGAGAACGTCACCAGTGGAGACCCAAACTTCGACGTTCCGTGAGACGACATGTTCATTGACTACGCATTTCAGGGCTTGTAGAGTCCGCTGGGGAAAGAAGTAGACACCAGTCGCGAAGCCATTAGGATGCGATGAAATTTTCGAAAGTCTAGCGAGGTCGTCAGGTCCTTGAATATGAAGTAGCCTAGGAAGAGACGTGGGCGATACTCTTTGGTAACCACCAGCCTGCTTGAGAGCTTCACGATCTAGCCAGGCCGAGTTAAAGCCTGCCGCAGCGGAGGCTCCTGTTCGGCAGTATGAAGCCCAAATCTTTAGAATGGAGCCAAACCCAGTGATATCAATTGTGCAATGGTGAATAGCTACGCAGAGGATGAAACCCCCTTTGACTCGCGATAATCTCACCCGACACACGGGCGTTGGGTTGGGGAGCGGAGGCTGAGTGTCAGGTGTCAAGATTCCTGGCGCATTGAATGATGAAGGTGGGAAATGCTTTTCCCTTGCCGCTACGTAATCGACTGTATCTGATAGATCTTGTTCAGAATAGATATCGTTTACAGTTTGACATGTTTCGATTAAGGAAACATGCTTGGGGTTCCCTGCAATAAAAACATTGGAGAGAATATGAGGGACATCGGTTGCGACCTTGGCTAAGCTTGTTTTGAGAGTGTGAGAGACGTTGGGATGCGTCGAGGGAAAGCCGAAGAGTTGTCTAACATAGCCTCGAGGCATCAATTGATCGAGCGGGGAAAGCGCTGTCATTCTGGGGGATTAAGCAGCGAGTCTTGGTAAGATGAGGCAAATGCTCGAATCGTTATATGAATTTGATGATACAACCAATATTCAATATGTCTATTATGCCATTCTAGTAGGTAATTTGACGGATGCAAGGCTCGTGGTCGCTTTAGCAATTGATCTTACATACCAGAGGATTGGTGCCTGGGTTACCTAGCTGCCTAGTACTGAGTGTGCTGTGACCTAATCCTGCTTTTCGGGTTACCGTACTAGGGAAGCAGTCGTCGGTCTCTCAAGGCGACAGATGCGATGGGGTGTTGACGACCTAGAACTGGTAGTATAAAAAGAGTATGATGCACTTGAATGATTATTCCCGAATGTGTCCCAACGCGCGGCACTTTCAACGTTGTCCTGGCGTTGTATCCACGGACGCAGGTTCAGTATCGCCCTGACCAATCCGACAGACGAAGCTGAGGGGCGTGTTGACACCAGACTTGTCTTACCTGCCCAGATGCTACGCTGTTGATCAAGGAGATTGATTCCCCGGATACCCAGTACTGACTTGGGGTCTGGGTCGTGATCATTGGCCTCACCCGCGACCTGCGACATCAAACGCGGTCCTTTTTCTCAAATGCGTGGACTGGTGGGTTGCACGTTGCACGTTGCAAATTGCAAATGACAGGAAAGGCGGAAAGCCGGGTCGATGCGCGGTAAAAGCTGTACCAACTCGCTGGATTCAATGGTCTGGACGATCCAGCGTTTCCTGGATACCCAAGGTGCTAGAGAGGTACGCTAGAGGATTCGTACGGCATCTGATCTCATCAATATCCATATGATTTATTGCTTCCACTCCAAAAGGAAAAGATTGGTTACCGACATACTGACCGATTTGGGCGGAGATTACAGTGGAATAAACTATTCATTGATGCATCCATTGCCGTATCCATTTATGTATGTATTAGGTGCCCCAGGCTGCCCAGGTTAGCTTGATGCTATGCACCTCATCTCCATCCCCTTTTATGCAGGTTAGAAGATCGATGAGAGCATGAAAAAAGAGGACATTTAACGTTTCGAAAATTTCCGTAGCTACGTTGCTGTTTATGCTTACGAACGCGGAGTAAGCGGCTGCTGGAGTGTGATGACGATTTCATTCGAGATAGATCTCTACGAATCCGTATTCGGCTTATGTACCGGATGGGTTGCATTTTTTAACCACCTGTGCAGTTCAAAGTTGATACCTATAATTGATCAGTGATTAGAGCCGATAACATTTGATGAACGTTACAGTTAAGGTTGTAGGTACTTATGTAGCACGCATGTATGTACCTATCGAACGCGCCAACAGGCAACGGGTGCAAATGCCCGGATCATGGATCAGGGGTTCGAACAAGGGGAACAGAGGAACAGGGGAACAGGGAAACAGGGTAGTAGTGGAACAGGGGCTCACAGTGCGGGCAGTGGTTCCAAGGCTCCAAAGTTGTCCATTTATTTTAAACGGCGTGGCTTGGGCTGGGGTAAATAAATTGCTGCCAGCGCTGCAGCGCTGCAGTACTGGAACATTTGGAGGATCTAGTCTCGCAGTTCTCGTTGGCGTAGGCGTAAGATGCAAATTTAGCTACATGTGTACAGCCTGAGTCCTGGAACCAAAAGAAAAAGCGCGTCTTCTAATAGTCACTGCCACCGTGAACTCGTACTGTCGGGCCTGGTCAACAGCGGCCACTGCTACCGCACCGCACTACGTAAACAACACCTGGGCAACATGAAAAATACAAGGTTCTGGTTGAAGGCTATAGGTAGCGGATAGCGGATAATGGATAACGGTAACCCCAGGGTCAGCAGTTCATATTAGGTACCTGGTAGGTGGATAGGTACCTAGATGTAGCAGTGGTACAGTACCTTCAGGGCAGCTGGGCCAGGTCCCGTAAACAATTGGGAACCCCAGTCCAATAGTAGGTACCTAGTACTAGGTAGTTTTGGGGGAGGCCCGTGATTTTTCAACCTTCAGGCTTATTGGCACAAACATTGATCGAATCCGTATCGTAAACATGGACATGGGCATTGTCGTCTTCCTTCGTTCTTTCGTCACTTGATGCTCGCTCGATTTGACTGGACTTTAGACTTTACGTCTACTTTGTACTTGCGACCTGCTCCTCGTGTGATTCGTACCAAACACAAATGAATACACGTATATGATTCTATTCGATACCAAGTTGGACATTTCCCAGTTCCGATCCTGATCGAAAGACGACATGTACTATATTGTTTGATTGTCTTCATACTCATCTAACTCGTTAAGATTTGATGTCGACTGCGCCTTTGACGACATAGCCACCAACCCTGAACCGGACGATACGCCCAATACGCCTTTCATTCAACAGTTGCTGATTAAACTGAAACATACTCCTCCGTTTGCCTAATATTCCTGTCTTCGCCGCCGCCGTTGTTTCGCCAGCACCGCACTCTATCCACGACCTGTGTTGGAAGGGGCAACGCTAGCTCCCAGTCATCGAAAAAGTCGATAGGTTATGAGAAATGCCCAGTCGCCTGCAGAAACATAGACCGAGTCCGCAGGAGTCCGAAGTCACTGTCGAACACGACGTTGAAAACGGTAAGGAAATTCTGGCTTCAATGTCATTCTCTACTTTTACGACAAGATCGATCTCTTTAAACAAACAATTGCGCAGTATACCTATGTAGAGACCAATCATTGATGTTTGTTCCTTGACGTTGCCCTATTCGGGTTTTCAAGACAAAGCAAAATCCCCCACACTGTTCCCGCACAAAACATGTTCGAATCCTGGTTAATTCGTTACTCTTATTATAGAATCTGCGTACCCGCGCTCTCCAGTGCTAGATGCCAGCCCTAGAACAAAGCCTGCACCTGCTTCATATAGCGTGAAGAACACAATGAGTCCCTCCAACGCAACCCCTGAACCTACATACAACCTATACGCCAGTCCTGTTTTTTCCTCACCCAGCGCCAACGGCAACGGCAACGCCAAGATTCCCTCTACCATCCGAACCGTCCCTAGCTTCGAAGAGCCCTCCGATGTCTCCTCGTTAGATTCGCCCTCTGCTCGGAATAGCGGCTTCTCTAGCTCCGTTCACAGCAATGTTAGCGGCACGTCGTACCACTCCCAACAACCGCAGACACATAGCAGCTCGACAGTGAGATTAAAACCACAATCACCTGGTCCAGAGTCCCCATCTCAGAGCGAAGGTTCATATATGTCTACAAGTGACGCGACGCGGGGACGAACAGAGAATACGGACGACCCTACACTCTCTTTGCCTGTTCCAGAATCCACCATGTTTGAGGATCGGCCAAGAGTGCGGGATGCCTCCCCGCACTGGGATAGCGCCGTTGGCAAGGCCGGCTTAGGAAAGACGGGTCGTGTCATTGATAAGCTGGTGTCAGAGAAGGAAGCGCTGAAACGAGATATCCAAATCGAAAGACTGAAGGCAGAAGAGGCGAAACAGGCCGCTAAGTTGATCGAGGACAAGATGGAACGCATGGTGGCGGATTACGAGGCTCGTTTGTTGGAAGCTAACGTCACCAAAACCCTGCTTAGTCGCAAGGAGCGTCAAGTCGAACATCTGCAATCCGCAGTCGAGCAGGAGAAGAAACGGACGACGGATGCTCAAGAACGCGAACGGATATGCCGAGAAGACATGGAGAAGAGCCGTCGCGATACCCGAACCGAGCTCTCAGAGGCAAAGTCGCACGCCGCGCTGATGGATGGCCGGTATAATGCCCTAGCGTCGCATTGGAAAGATCAAGGCGAGGAGGTGAAGCGTGCCGCGGCCGAACTCGACGGTAGAATCAAGGCTTTGGTTGAGGAACGCCGGACGGATGATGAAAAGATCAGCGTCCTCCGCGATTTATGTGACCAGCAAGATGGAAACATTCGTGACTTACAAAGACAAAAAGAAGAGATTGCCAGGCAGTTTGAGGCCTACAAACGCGAGCAGGAGCAAGCGTTATCCAATATCAAGAAAACGGCTCGCCAAAGGGAGGAGGAGCAGGAGAGAACACTCGAAGAGTCGAAGCGAGTACTTGGTCAGCTAAGATGGGCGCTCAACGTAAAGAAAAACGTGAAGGGCGCCGAGTAATGGGCTTATGGCTCCCATCCTAACTTATAACCCGTCTTAGGCCTTCCCCGCCAAAGAGAGCCCGAGCTCTACTACTGATTATGACCCCCCTCGATAATTGGGAGGTACATTTGACCCATAACGGCCATTTTCTTTACGACCTGTACCTAATATGCGAATGGTCATATTATATCTTCAAGCTCTAGAGCTTTTACAATTCGCCTGTGCCGATGGACCCAGGTAACCATCATGAAATGGCCTCGCGATTCCCTTCTCCCATTCGATTCGTCAACCGCAACGCCCAGCATATAGTGATTATGGGCAGGTCAGGAAAAGGTGCCCGAAAATAGCTATGGTCTGGATATGTTACGATGATTGATTGGCGTTTGCGGGACGATCAAATTTTTTACGACTCTACGGCCCGGAAACCCGACTCGAGCTCTGCGGGCCGTGACATTTTAGTTTTTTTCGTCGCAGGGCATCTCGTAGTTGGGAGGGTGGAGAGGCAAACCCTGGGCTGGAATGGCAAAGCATGTATGAATATTTATTTACATTCACGACTCTCCCTCTGGTTTCCTACGTTGCATATACCCGGATTACTCGTTCATAGAAAGGAATCATTTTCTTGGCTTGCTTGCTCCTATTCGTGCTACTCGTGCTCAACATGTCTTCCCTGATCCGTATTCCCAATTATATGCGATTGATCGCTGTGACTTGAAAATCGACAGCTACCCTACTGCTTCCCGTCGGCTGCTTATTCCACACTTTGTCCGCAAATCACCTAGGTTTCTTATGTATGCATCCCCACGCGTATAACAAAGCGACAGCATTAAATTACCCCACGAAGCAATGCCAATCAATCGTAAGGCTGGACGTTGCGTCGGAGTTTTCACCATTTAGGCGCTCGGCACCACAACCGAATATCCCAGTAGGCCGAGTCCTGGATTGGCCTTCACGGCGCACCGGAGGTAGACGGTGCTCTCCGCAATCTCGGCGGCGCCACCGTCCTGTCCACGTTCATGGTCCGTCACCCCAGCCCATCGCGGCGCTACAAATCACGGCAACCTGAAATGATCTACCATCTTAAACCATGCCAAAAAGTTATGCAAGGGAGCAAGCCCCACTATGTCGCCGTCGACTTTGGCTGCCGGCTTCTCCCCTTTACCTAGTATATTGCATCCCACGCACATGTCGTCCGTTGCGCCCACCGTCAAAAGCGTCCATCTTCACTTGAATTATATATGATGCTGATCAAGTCGGGTATTTCGAAAGGCTGCAGGTTGTCGAGGGCTAGGGCCTTCCCCAAAACCCCAATGAGACTGTACCCATTTATTGATTAATATTTAATATAGAGCTATTTAAGAATGCTTAGGGTCCTCTATGTCGTATCTTTGAATTTGCTATTTGACACAGCGTTCATACAGAACTAGGACGAGTAGGACAAGCACTGGGTTGTCTCTATCCCCCCTTACCAAGGTATCGAAATGCTAGTGACTTCCTCGAGATACCAGACAGCGGTAGAATAGTCGTATTGATATTCGCCTCTGCTATGTGGTGCGACGAGTGTATTATTCGTTTTTACAGTAAGCCATAACCATTAATATCAAGTAAAGCCAACACCTGGTAGTTGTATGTATACTATATAAAGGTCCCCTAATGCCTACTAGGTACTCACGGCTCCAGAGGTGGCGCCAATAGCCCCAGTAGGTGATCGCAAGAGTGTCGGTGATTTTGGTTGGAATTGTCGCTCCTCTGGAACTAGATAGGGCTGAAGTAAACCTAAGTCTATGGATATTTTAAGCATTCCTGTTGCCTCCATGTAGGAGGGCTTGCATTTATCCCGTACATGATCCCCCCAACGGCGAAGCAATCCAATCGTCCTGGCTTGAATCGCTCTTGACATAATACATGATGGTGCCCATGACCCCAAGGCCGTTTATTCTTAGGGTAGCTCAACTAAATACCTAGTGACAATGTAGTATGAGACTAGTAGTGACTGGAATATCAAGGCCTCTGGGGGCAGAGGGACCCAGTCGTGACCAGAGAAAATATTTATCGCCTATTGACTGCTGGAAAGTACCAAGGGGCTAGCCATAACCAGCGCGGTTGGGGTCAAGTTACATGACCATGCTTTCCCATCGCATGAAGTACATAGGTATCATATGTAATTGGTACCTACCTAGTGCCTATAAGCTTTAGATTCCAGGTGCCAATCCTTGGTACCCAGTATCATGTAGATACCTCTAGTGCTAAGCTCAACACCGGTAGGGAAACAACAGAACTTAGAAGCTTAGCCTGGAGGTCTTCAGGGCTGTCAGTACTATATCAATACCTAGTACTAGGTAAATCTATGTGATATGTACATAGCCCTGGAGATATGTATGTATAGACGGTACTAATGGTGGCAGCTGCCCAAGCAATCCATAGATATTTGAAAAAATACACATGAATGATGTCGCCTTTCAAGTTTGATCGGGTCATGCCCGCCTGTTTGGGAAAAGCTCAGAAAGGATTTACGCCGGGATGGTTGTTTGTTATGGCAGTTACTCGATCGTGTGCCTGTTGAGACCCAGTCCTCAGATAGAATTATCCACGAGTGCCCGCCTAATGTTGTTGCTGACCTACATGTACATACCTCCCCTGATGTACCCAGAGAATCAGAGAATACCTAGTAGGAAGTGACACCCATCATGACACCCATCATGACCTTATGCTCTTTTGCCTTTTAGGCCAGCCAAGGGCCAAAGAATGATCCAAGCAACATCATTTATACCTACCTAGGTACCTAGTACATTTCCAGTGCACACCTGATCTTCATATACATCTATGATACCTAGGACATGATAACTTGAACACCCACGTCCTGTCGTGCATGCTCTCATGTCCCCAGCCGCCATACCTCTGGAAGTATTCAACTTGATACCTAGCACATGTACTCAGGTATGTATATTAACCTACTAGGTACCTAGTAGCTTCCCCTGTGACACTTTGACCATCTCCTAATTTCAGAAGATTTCAATATTATCATCTTGGAATGGGAAAGAACAAATAAAGAACGGATTAAAAAAATAAAATCATTAACTTGCTCAACCCTACTAGGTACCTATGCTAGGTATGTAAGTACTTCATTTGTTACCTAGGTAGGAAACGAGGAAGCTCCCATGAACTCGGCCTCCGTCTGATCTGCTCCATCAACGACCAATATTTAATACTTCCCACTCTGTTCACCTTTCAACCTCCCCCATTCCACCCTCGTCACACTACCCTCGTCACATTTTTAACCCTACCCACCCTTTGAATCGTGGACAAACATACTACTAAGGTACTCGTGACTATCAGAACCCCGGGTCCTTGTCTCCTCTGCCTAGTAGTAAAAAGCACTCACCACTGACCTCCCAGTTGTTTTCCTGTCGTTGATCCCAAATCGTCCATCGTTGTTCATCGGTGTTCACTGAGGATACTACGACAACCCTTCTTCATTTCACAGAGACTGTCTACCTATTCTCAACATTCTTTTGACTACCTACTATTCCGAGATATTAACCATCACCTTTCCTCCGGATACGCGTCGAGGACTCCCTATTGCAAAATACGGAAGTGACCGTTCAGCTCATCACGGCAAAGCTTTCTGTGGTCGGTTCCTTGCCTACTGGGTGCCTTATCACGCTTTTCCCGGTATGTCCTGTGATCATTTCCTTAATTTGATTTCCCATTCTGCAGGAGCCCTTGTACTACTGCTTTGGTCTGTTCCATTTATTCCTGGCATCTGGTGCTAAAATACTGATGGGTCTACTGCACAAGTGATCTTTCAGTATTAAATCCTTCAAACCTCCCATACCCCAATACGCATTCTGCAGATTGTCGATCACTGCTATTCTTTCTGTAAACCATAGCAGACTGGTAACAATCGTTGATTTACCCTGTCTGGTATTCTTACAGACAACATCCTCGTTCTACGGTAAGCTCACTGTCGATTTCCTAACTCTCCAAAAATCCTATCCTGAGAAGTCATCTCCGTATGTTGTACTGGACTACTTTCGTCGGTTCCCTATCTCTCATATTGTGAAATTTCCCTTCTTTCGTTATTTATCGTGGCTTCTCTGCTGCTCATGTCATTCTGGGATATCTCTCCTTGATATTATTTATCATCAATTTTATGTGTCCCTTCTGTCGACTATTTACCTACTAGGTACCTACCTACCTTGTATTTCTCGTGTTTCTTATCCTGACGCGTCTCTTTCTCAGCCTGTTTATTGTCGACGGCATTGGTAAAGTTCAGCAGATATAGTGGTCGGTCCCCTGTCTGCTGCTTTGACAAGCGACTTTACCTTCTGGTGGGTGCCGGACGATAATCTTAGCTTTCCCACCCTCTAACATACCCCCGGGGATTATCACCGAATACTTGTTTCCATCTTTTACATCTACCAGTTGTCTATTGTCGGTCTCTAAGTGTTCCTATTCTGACATATCCCATCTACAGACTGTTTATTGATGCCTGTAAACCACAGCAGGTGTCCCTAGTCGATTCTCTTTACTACCTCGACTCGTTCTTCTCTACATATCATCGACCTGTCGGTTATTCTGCGATAATATTCCTAAAGCTCATTGCGGCCTTATGGTCGTCGATGCCGTTTCCACCATCTTGAAATACCCTTTCCCCTACATGTTCATTGTTGGCTGTTGTCCTCTCTGAACCTCGTCGTCTATTCGGCCTGCCGCCGACCGTCTAGCCCTATTGTCTCTATTGTCTATACTCGTGCAATAGAGATCGTCATCCACTTCCGCCACTTTACGAGTTAGGGAGCCTAAAGGAAAAGGTAAGCACCCATTCTGATTATCTAGTACTAGGTACCCAGTACCTAGTAACCCATTTCCTTGCTTCTTAACCCGTTGCCTGATACCCAGTACTTGATTCTTTCCTAACTCACGAGGCCATGCTTATATAGGACGTTCTCTCACAATCTCGGCTATTGTTGAGATACCATAGTACCATAAACAAGAACAGTCATTCGTTCTGAAAACCTGGTAAGTTATTTTTATTCCTGGATTCCCAGGTATTTCGAATTCCCGTCATTCTCATTCTTGTCTACGACCTCACATCCCACCACTTGATTCCTATACCACCTGACCTCTTCATCATCACAGCTACTCCTCCTTTCCTGTCAAATATCGGTACCCTGAAACCACTATTTGCGAATATGACCCAACACGAAACATACTAACTGGAAGAAAATTAAACAGGACCATGTCAAAAAAGGGCACAGAAGAACGACTCGCCGAAGCGGTCCGCCGCGACTTTGGCTGGGCGGCGGCGCATGGCACCCCAAAGCCGGTGGTGCCCAGTACTACTGAGTTCATTCTGGCCACCAACTGGTTTCTACAGCCAGAGGGCCTAGAAGAGTTCCAAAAGGAACTCCAGGGAGCGACCAACGTAAGCCTTGTCCCTCGTCCACCTTTCGCGAGCATTTTTTCCGTAGTGCTATCTCATACTCACATACTCATTTCATCGTAGAAGCCCAAGGTCACGTACGATCTGGGATCTTCCTCAATGAAGATCCAATGCGTGGCCTCGGACGAAGATGCCATGGTCGACCTGTGCCAGTCTATACTGGACAGGATTGTGGGGGCGGAGCTCGCTGAGCTCGGTGACGACTTGGTGAGTATATTTTCTGTAGCCAATTTACTTTTTGTGTTGTGTTGTCTCTAACATGTGCATAGGCCTTGAGCAAGAAGATTGCTTCGCCCGAGCTCTGGCACGCCAAGCTCAACACCGACCAGACGAAGGCAGCGTGTGCTCTGGCGTTAGCCCCGCCAGCAATCAAAGGCTGCACCTACCAAGAGACGTGGGCTATGCCGCAGGAGCTGACCCAGAAGGGTATAGCACTCGGTAGTCTCTTGACGAGAGGAGCTTTGGACGAGCTCCAGCACCTCACAGGCTGTCGCCTGGATGAGATTGGCGACGGTTTCACCGTGTATATCGGTGCAAACTCGCCAGAAAGTCTCGAGAAGGTTAAGGGCAAGCTGGGAACCTTGCTCAAGCATGCGGTGAGTTTTCCATCATATTGCAATGGAAATGAAACGATAGTCTAATGATCCCAGGCCAAGCCTTACCGGGCAATCGCCCGTCTGGAGAACTTCGTGTACGCCGAGGGTGAGCAAGGCACACCGGGTACACTTACTTACCTAAAGCATGGGCCCAAGTCCAAGCTTACGGCGTTATTCTTAGATCGTTCGCTGCATCGATTGAGAGAAGGATCCCCAGCCTATCGAATAATATTCGAGAGCGGCGTCGTGGTGGGCCTGTGGCATGGTCAGAGGGTTACCTTTAACCAGAACGTCATCCCCGCTGTGTCTTCCGAGAACGCGAATGAACTGTTCAAGGAGTTCGCCTCATGGGACTATGCGGCAAAAGAGGCTTTGAACATCCCAAAGTTAAGCAGAGAAGCATCATTAAGCCGATTCCCTGCTTATGCTGTTATCGTTGCCTCTTGGCTCCATCGGTTGCCTCCCCCGGAATTGATGAAGGATCCGCGTGACAGAAGCCCCGGTCCTGACAAAAACTCAAGTTCTGACGGAAGCTCGAGTCTCAACCGCGACCCAAGTCCCGAGCGAGAGATAAGCCCTCATAGAAACACAAGTCCAGAATCTAAGCCAGTGGATAATGATATTCGACCCCCGACGCCGACTTTCAACCACAGCGAAGAACACGCCACTGATCAAGGAGGACCCCAACAACAGCCCCAGCCTCTCGGGCAGAGAACGCTCCCTCCCGTAAATGGTCGAGGTAGTCATACCGGTGGACGAAATGCTGGCAAGACTCGAGGAAATAGCTACAATCCTGAGAACCCATCTGGAGGACGATATAATCAGAGTCAACGAGGTCGTGGAGGCCGTGGAGGTTGGTCGGCACGGGGCCGCGGAAATCGAGGACGACGAGGTAACCTGAATACTTCGGGTAGAATTCCAAACCCGAGTCGATTTCCAGCACAGCAACCCAGTCATCCCAATCTGGCCACTCAGCCAGCTGGTACCTTCGACCCTAGTGCCGGTATCGTCCCTGGTGCGTATATTCCTCCCCATCTACGACACAATGGTGTTCCAGTTCAGACTGCGCTCACAACTGGGCTGCCAGGGCCGTCGGTTGTCGTTTGCAGAAGACCATTGGAGCATAACTTCGAGGTCCACGAATCACCCCGAGCTTACCAAATGGGGCTTTTCGACGATCCTCAGACTCCGCCCAAGCAAGTCGAAGGAGTGCTCATTGACGTCTCCATTCCCGACCCTGAAGAGCATCTCATCGATTTGTCCGCCTCCAAGCCGGATGCTATTCCGCCCGTAGGCGGCGGCGCGGACACAGAGGATCGATCCCAGGTTCAACACAGTGTCATGAAGCAGCAGGCAGGTTCACAGCCATTGCGCGGATCTTCATGTCTAGATCCGGACCCCAAGTTGATGCAAGGTATGGCCAGAAGAATCGGTCAAATGATGGATTCCCTGGAATACTTCACTGGTAGAGTCTTACTCAAGGTTGAACTCGGACGTATCTGCTTTACCAACATCGACCGAAGCAAGGTGCTTTCGCCCAACAACTATACTCCAGGGCAGGTCCCGTCGCAGGTCCAACAATTGCAGGATATCAAGCAGACCCTGGACAAACACCAATTGGCCAATCGAGACCTCGTCTTCTCTAAAATATTGACAAGACATGGTGCAGATGCAAACTACGTTGCCCTCATGGAGGATGGATCCGGTGAGAGAATGTGGACACCTCGGAATTGCCGTTCTGTCTACGAACTCAACATGTGCGCCTTGTTAGATGACGGCAGAAGCTGTCGTTTCATCATCGAGATTGACGGAAGCAACTTCTCAAGTGACATCTACCTACTCACCGAAGAATCACGTTTCCTCCTTGCACATTGCCCAAAGCGCCAATGGGATTTCAGAATGAGCATCTCAAAATATCGGGATGTACGTGAGACATTTGGTGACTTTACAGACCACCTAATCAGCTCCATGCAGGTCATGTAAGTAAATATGTGTGATTGTTCTCTATTTTTCTTTGCTAACTTTTGAAACAGCCCACAGGAATCTGGTGTGCCCCAGTTGAAATTCACGTTCAAGGAATCCCACAAAGTCGAGATACTGATGCTACGAGTCCGCAACTCCGCATTCTACCAGAGAAACAACGATGGAATCCCGACTATGACCAAGAACATTGCGAAGAACAAGTCCTCTGCCATAATGGAGATCTGTGAGGTCCATGATATGACACCGACGGAGATGATTCAAGAGAGTGGCTGGGTGGCTGTCGAACTTACGCAGCAGCCTGGGAACAAGGGAATTGGCCAAATCGGGACTTGGTATGAGGTCTCGCTCCAATCCGGAGCTGTCAACGAGGCTGTCGAACAGAACCGCAACCTTGAATACGGCGATGAAGTTGACTGGACCCCCGAGGAACTATACAAGACCGGAGTGTATCATGACCTTATCCGAACAGCAACCGAGGTTGTCAAGAAGATTGACGGAGTTGGCCACTGGGGCGATAATCTCCAGATGCCATTCTCAGCACCCCGAGCATCTTAAGTCTAGCAAGGGCTTCACCATTCTGACGGTGGTTTCTTCAAGCTAATCACTGAAGGGTGTTTGGGGTGGAGGCGAGAATTGCCGATATGACGAGGCGGATGTTGCGGGGAGTTTTACAGAGTTGCGGGGATTTTACAAAGTTTTCAGATTGTCTTTACCGGCGTGGGAATGAGTACCTAGTCGAGTTGCCGTGGTGAGCTACTGGATTCTCTTGCTTTTCTTCTCTGAAGTATGATGGATGAGCAAGACTGCTGTAAATAGCTCGATCGCAATGGAAGATGATGAAAACTACTTGTGTCTGGTGTTAGCTCTCGTAACGTACAGGTCGACTCTGCATTTGTGCAGGTACCTGAATAAGTCCACCTCTTATAACGCTAGATCGTATCCCTCTTGCTATGATAGTGGTCGCTGACAACTGTCACGACCGGTGGGTTATCGCATTGGGAAGTATTATTCAATGAACGTTTATTTTAGGTTCCTTTTTGTGACAATGACAATATCCATCTGTGTCCCTAGGTATTCACAGTAGCTGGCTGGCCTGGATAAGTGGCTGGGCGAGACTGGCTAAATAAATACACGATAATGACCATCCCTTCGACATGTTGGCTGGCTGGAACATCTCAGGCTAATCACACTTCTATTGGGTATTCGTCTAGTATAGCGGCAGAGCGTACACGCACAGGAACACGTCTTCTTCACCCACATGCCTCGTCGTTGGCTATTGAAGACCCAAAACACCAACACTTGTCTGCAAAAATAACTGCAGACCCCAGCAATGGGCAAGGGTTCACCAGCGGATGCTCAACCACCTATCCCCGTCCTTCTTCGCGTTTCTTCTCGGGGAAGTACTCTCCCCCGCGTCTTCTCCCCCCCTTCCCCTTTCTCCTTCTCCATCTCCCTCTACTGGTCCTGGTCCTGGTCCTGGCCCCGGTGATCTCAGTGCCGGTGCTTGCCGCGTGACAACACCCCTCCCGAACATCGCCACGCCCCTGCGCATAGCAGTCGTGCTTCTCCGCCGACCTAGCCCGCCCTCCTAGAGCGCGCTGAGGTCCAGCGGCACGCTGCTGCCGCGGCCGGCACGGTACTTGCGGGGCCCGCCCTGAAAGGGTCGGGGCTTGGGGAACTCGTTCTCATCCTTGAAGTGCCAGCGGCTGTCCTGCACGATGTACCGTTCGCCGCCGCCTCCGGGTCGGCTGGACTCCCGGGGACTCGTCACTCCGCTGCCCGTCGGCGTCGGGCTCGGGCTCTTGCTGGTGCCGTTCGGGGCGAGCGTGTACGTGCTTGGGTCTAGCATTGAGCGAAGGTTGGAGCC
The DNA here is from genome assembly GCA_902806535.1 of Hypoxylon rickii. NCBI lineage: Eukaryota > Fungi > Ascomycota > Sordariomycetes > Xylariales > Hypoxylaceae > Hypoxylon > Hypoxylon rickii. The sequence continues at coordinate 3,197,685 of CADCWY010000003.1, forward strand.
GGCTCGTTGGCGGCTCGTGGAAGGTTCCCTCGGGGCTGGGGCAGGGGGTGTAGGAGCCGAGGATGGTGGCGGCGGAGGAGGCATGGAGGTTGGCGAGGAGCGGCCCCCGGTTGCGGTTGCGCGCATGGCGGCCTGGAGGGCGATGTTGGGTGATGGGGCGCTCGGGGGTGGCGCTGATGCGGGCGGCGGAGGTGGAGGTTGTGAGCGTGTTGGCGCCGCTGGTGGTCGGGGAGCCGCGGCGGGTGGGGGCAGCGGTGGTGCGGGTGCAGACGTCGGCGGAGGGGGTGGCGGCGCTGGCGCGGATGTTGGTGGTGGAGGTGGAGGTGCCGGGGGAGCAGGTGCGGAAGTGGGAGGCGGAGGAGGTGCGTGACTTGTGGGTAAAGGCGGAGGGTGAAAGGGCGCGGTCTGCGGTTTTCGGGACCCGGGCGGAGGTGGTGGTTTCTTTCCAATTGGCGGCGGAGGTCCTTTCAATGACGCTGTAGAATTAGGCCGTGGTGCATCAGTTGCTGTTTTCCTGAGATTTGCTATCGAGGCATGGGGACCCGGCACGGGAGGTGTTGGCACTGCTCGCCCTGGGATGGCGGGAGCTGCTCCGAAGGGTGGTCTCGGTGCTGAAGGGGGCTTTGGAGCTGATGGTGGTGCTTCTGCCTCGGAAAGATATGACGCATTTTGGTTTGCTACAATCGTGGTGAGCATGTTAACCTTACTTCGGAATTCGATAGGGCCACGAGCTTACCTCCGGTGTCTACGCCTCCACCGCGTTTCTTGAGCTTCGGCATACCGCCGGCAAATAAACCTGCGAGCTGAGGCGCGGGTTCCATTGACACACCACCGCCATTACGGTTTCCTTCGTCACTATTACTCCTCGCTCTATTACCGGGGACTGGTGGTGCCAGGCCGCCGGGCGGTGCGGGAGGTCTAGGCATACCCGGAACAGGGGGTGCTCCTCCCATTGGGGGCCCGCCTCCTCCCCCTCCTGACGTCTTCCCTACTTGAGGAGCGGATCGATCGTTCGTCACAGCCTTCTTTAGGGCTTTTCCTTTGGTGATATCGCTAAGCAGGGCGCCACGGCCGGCGCCGGAGCCTGGTGGTGGGCGGGATGGCAGACCGCCGGGCGGTGGAGGAGGAGGCGGTGGCCCTCCCATGCCTGGAGGCGGCGGCGGAGGAGGTGGTGGGGGAGGCATGTCGGAGAGAAAGGCCCCGGGCTTTGTATGATATGGAAATTTCTAGTAAAAAGTCTCGTGGGAAAGATATCAAAGCGTCAAGTCGTTAAGTAAACTGCGGCAAAAGTTCAGTTTGGGAAGATGGTATAACGAGTGTCACCCAGTGTGGAAATGGTAACTGCACACACACGCACGCACGCACAACGGCAGAGGGTATTATGGATAATGAATATTGTCGGGCAAATCTAAAGTGTCTGGGTGTATATATCTGAGGATGGTGTAGCGAGTTGCGTAATTGTGTAATTGTAATCGTTGCGACGCGCAATCCAAATCAAGTGGTGGTGGTTTTGCTGGAGCCTTATCAATGCTTGAAGAGGTTCCAAGTTGCGAGATCAAGTTCAAGTTTGTAAGGCAATTTGGAAGACCAAGTTGGCTAGGTCTCAATTATTGGGTACTACGACTACGTATTATCAGGCACCTATGAAATAATCTACGGGGGAGCCTACAGGCCTCTTGACTGTTTGTTACTAAGAAAATCCCGAACCCGAACCCCTGGACGGCTGCTAAAGTTCCAAGGGGCTTCAGCGGCTGCAAGGGGATGCTGAACTAATAAGTTTCCTTAACCGGCCCGCTGTCGTCACGGATTGTGGCGCAGACGTTGGTACCTATAGTACATACTACAGTATTGCCAATAATAGGTACCTATTTAAATTGCCCCCGCTAATTTATTCACTGCTGCTGCTGCAAACTGATCGATAAGTGAATTAGCTAATCGGCCCCTCGGCGCCTTTTTCCCCTGTAACGATTACCCAAAACGCCTCAATGCAATGTCGTGCAATGTCACATTCCGAGATGCAGGAAATTTTCTGACTTACCCAATTACCCAATTCCATCCAATTACCGAGTCTCTAATTCAACTTCCTTCGTTTCCGCAACATCTACAACATCATCGTGTCAGGTCAAGTCATCGTCGTGTTATTCTTACATCTCACACACACTTCACACTTCACCACTCAAACTAGAACAGCAAGCAACCTCATCAGAGACACATTGAGTCATTGACGCGAGGCTGTGAAGTATAGGAATCTCATCTCATGAGGTGGATTCCCGGCTGACAATCGAAGAGAACTCAAAATCCACGCAAATACCACAAGATGCCTCGAGTCACTGCTGTTCCACGACCACAGGCAGTATGTCAGATTTGTGATTCTATACTTGGCCGTCGTCTCCACTCAGCAAACCCCGCTTCAAGCTCTCACAATATCTTAGGATTCCGAAACCAATGTGGGCAGAATCTTCTGAAACAAGGAACGGTTCGGAATCGTTCTCTGACCTCAGCGGTATTGCCCACTCGGAAGACCACGCCTAGCTCCAGCAACATTCGCAATTCTACGAGCACTATAGGTGCTGCGGGAAAGCATGATGCCGCAAGGACTTCAAGTAGCGCGAGAGAATACGATACTGCGGAGAAGCCGGTGCCTAAGCCGGCACCTAAGAAACTTCCTCTACCTCTCACTGATATGATGGGAATCATAGAAAATGCGAAGTCTAAAGTGCTATCAAATCCTGGAGTACCTCCTGAAGCCGATGTGAACGCAGCCCTTCAGGTGTGTTGGGTCGTGGCTGACTACATCATGGACGAAACCGTACAGCCTCAGTTTTCCCATATGATGCATGAACTTGACTCTGCTGCTGCGGAACTCCTCTCGTTAGATAGCACAAGTAATTCAAAGTCAGCCAAACCCACCGAGTCGACCCATGTCGTCGCTATAACGGCACAGATACGACAGATCATCGACAAGGTCTCAGACACTGCTTACGCCGTGATAGCCCATCCGCATGTCTTCATCACACCGAAGTTACTCGCACGATATGTCAAAATTCAAGCGCGCCTTGGCAAAGCTGAGACTCTGCCCGCGGCATTTCGGATGTACGCTTCAAAACCTATGCCCCGTGAGTCTGGGAGATCCGTCAGCTACGTTGAGCAGAATCCCAACAAGATAGCGAATGCCATCGATCCCAAGGTGATCGAGAAGGCCCTTGACACGGCCATTGAAGCAAAAAATCTGGACGCGGCGGTTGGCATCATCGAAAATAGCTATGCGACAAAAGCTTTCATCCGAAATAAGCTGTTACGTCGGTGTTCAGTACCCGTGGGTACCTTCGCGGCTACACCAGTGGCGGCCTACGTGTTGGCTACCAATTTCTCCGACCTTCAAAGCGCCATGGATAGTGCAACCGCTACCAACGTTGCATTCGTCGGTATACTGGCTTACGTGGGGCTTACGGCGTCTCTTGGGATCGTAGCGCTGACAACGGCCAACGACCAGATGAATCGTGTAACCTGGGCCCCTGGCGTGCCTTTGCGGATGCGATGGATAAGGGAGGAGGAAAGGGCCGCATTAGATAAGATCGCATGCGCGTGGGGATTCCGCGAGAAGTGGCGCCAAGGCGAGGAGGAAGGGGCTGACTGGGATGCCCTACGCGAGTATATTGGTCAGAAAGGCATGGTTCTAGATCGAACCGAGCTGATGGAAGGGATGGATTACTAGATCTAGAGCGTGGGGTTGCCGTCCGTTAAGGATCTCACTAGGTACCTACCTATGCAGCTACGATTCCCTAGATAGCTTGAGATCTTTACCCATGGATATGGATACGTTGGGGACCCATCGAGGCTGCTCACTAATGGGAGTAAAAGTCATCATCTCATACCGGTTCCATTCTTCCAGCCGTCTCTCGTCCCCGCCAAGAACCCGCTCAATGTCGATCTACGCCATCGCGTCCTGCCCAGAAGTGAGAAGTGAGATGAGAAGCCGGAGGCTGTGTTATGAACGATTGGGCCTTACCCGCGCTACTTGATTCATGAAGCAGAAACTACGATAAGCTCACCATCGCCTCCATATTAAGTTTGCTTCAACCGTACACTAATCATGCGGCGTCCCACATCAAACGTCCAGTATCGGCCTTATGTTGAGAGAGTAGCACAAGCTTGCTGCGGATTGGGGCTTTTGTTAGAGTCCGCATAGCAGGGAACTGACACATGCAAACACAATGGGCATCTCTGTCGTCCTTTGTCTTGGGACTCCGTCATGAGTTAGTTGCAAGGCACATGAGACGGCCGCACACACGCTGTAGATTGCTGGCTTGGCTAGGATAGGATTTTTTTTTTCGCGAGATGGGGAACGCTTATCTCCTCTCCTTGGTGAGGAGTCACACCGTATAGATGTCTTGCTTTTTTTCACCCCCTTCCTTGGGCCTATAGCATCATCCATTTGCTGCCCGAAGGCGTCAGCCGTGGCGCACGACAACGTAGTCCACCGCGTCCCAGCACGGTAGACCATCACTTGGCACCAAGACCGGGCTGGTTGATATATCACAGTGACGAATCGAGCTGGTCGTCTCCCGTCTGGTCGTCCATTGTTGTTGTTGTTGCCTGTCTACCACGCACCTACCTACCTACCTTCTACCTACCAGACTTGTTTACAGACAACTGCCGTTCGCCTCAGACATAATGGGTGGGCAATTCACCCCTACCGACCTTGTACGATGTCCGCACTACGCCCAGTTCGCCTCCGGCCTCGATAGGGCCCATTTCGACGGCATCTACTGGTCTCTGTTCTTCCTCGTCATCTTCACGCTCTTCATCTCGTCCTGGATATACCAATCGTAAGGCCCACGCCGCTGCGGGGAAGGGGAGGGCCAGGGAGGGAGGCATATGAAGAGATCATTGGGCTAATATGACGGGCACCAACCAAACAGAACGATGCGGTTCCGAGACAAGCCAGGGTTCACCGAAGCCGAGTTCCGCCGCAAGCTTAAGGTTAGCCTCGGCTGCTGCACGGCGCTGTTCCTGGTCGCCGCCATCTTCCTCGTCATCGAGGTGTTCGCCCTCCTCGCGCTTCAGTTCTGCGACGGCGAGGACCTCATGTCCCTGTATTGGGCCACCTGGACCATGCTCCAGCTCGGCTCCGAGATCGCTATCTTGGGTATCGACCTCGCCCTATGGCATCATCTGTGTGATGTCCGCCATCCGTACGTCTTGCCTTATACCCTCCCCCTTCCTGTTACAAGAGACGAAGGCTAATCGTTGGTCGTGGTATTTGTAGAATGTGGGCGTTGGCGTTGGGCACCCCCGTCCTGGTCGTCGCGGGCTTCGGGCACGTCATCCAGGTCGCGCTCGGCATGTGCTTCAAGCGGGCGAGGGCCCGCCGGCAAGCCCGGAAGGGCTCAGAATCGGACACTGTGGTTGGCCCCGAGCCCGAAGGGAAGGAGGGCATGGGCACTGTCTCGTCGACGTGAGTTCTCCCTCGTCCCGTATCTAGCGCCATGATAGGCACAGTGATTAGGTACTGGCTGCTAACTCAACACCCGCGTCTTAGCACCAGCATCAAACCGGCAACGGAGCAAGTCGATTGTCTACCCTGCGAACCGAGCGTCCTCGAGGCCGGCCAGGCGCTGTACCTGGCCGTCGATGTAGGGGATGATGAACGTGTGAGATCCTGGCCGTGCTACGTCGGCATGGCGGACGGGAGGGCTGTCGTGCGGATGACCGTGTACGCGGAGGGGGTTCCCGGGAGCGAGGTTTAGGCCTTGTGTGTACGCTGTTTCCTGTCTATTATGCATTGTATTGTATCGCATTACATCTTTCCTCTCTGCTCTGCATTTCTGGGCTTGTTTTTTAGGCATTTGGAGTTATGGGACAGGATTTGGTTAACGGCATGGCAAAAAAAAAAAGGGGGAGGTTGGATGGATTTCCTCTGTAATGACTTCTTCGGATGGGCACCTGGGCACACGGGTAATGATCGGGTAATGGGTAACGGGCATGCATGTGGTGGGTTCTGCGACGGCATCTAGGGTTACGATCCATATGTATTCAGGGGTATCCCGTGGGTTGATTTGTTACGGACCAATGCGGGCGTTGGCATGATATTACGCCATGTTGTAGGCTCATAGACGATAGCAACTCATGGATCTTACCTACGCCACTGTCTACCCACCTGCTCATCGTTTGTTCCATGACCATACAATATATGACTAAGTCCTGTGACGATGTGTCGTATTGGCAAACGCCGAGACACGGGATATTGCACTAGTACGAGCGGCGAATAACATCTACGCAACGACCTCTTCCCCGGGTGCAAACGTCCCACCGAGCAGCAAACGGTACCCTACGCACGTGTCCTGGGTACTTGCAGTTTGCCAAGTCAATATCCGTTTGCAAGAATGAACTACGATCTCTTCCATCGCAAACCTTTGCCCCGGCCGGCTACTCGCCAATCAAGCGGGCAGCACAGACGATTTAGGTGTTTGAGGGCATACGCACGGCAATAAAGTTTGATGGGCGTTCTTTTCACGAGGTCTTGGTCTGAGCAGTAGCTCGAATCTGAACGTGAAGGCCAAGGGGCTAGACAGGCGTGTTGGGACGACCAAACATTGATCTAGAGCGTCAATCGTTAAGAGTTATCTTATATATACCTAGGTGGGTGGGTGTTTGCAATGAGGTGGTGACGAAGAGAGCGGTGATAATTTTAGCTAATGCAAGAGAGAGGCTTTTCAAGTTTAAATTCTGTTACGAAAACCTTGGATTGTGTATGTAAATGCCTCAGCCTCGGAAGGTTTATCCAGATCGGATTTATTCACGAGAAAACAGTCGTCTCTAGTATTAAATAGGTGATACTGAGGCCACCAAGTACTCTTGTGATTGTGTAGGCGTCCGCGAAAATAGATTCATCCAATATAGATGAGATATTCATCCGAATTCGACAGCAAGATATTGGGTAGGGAGTGTTCGGATATAACGAGTATCAAACTTAGCTGGGGAGGGGTTGGAGATCTGCACAGGGGGGTAGACTGATTGCTACCTGCAGCTTTGCAGTTCGAGGCATTTTACAGACACTAATCTCTTCACAACGTAGTAGACCTATGGTATTATTCATCATGATTTTAAATGAGGCACGACGCAATCGGGACCTGAGATGGCGAAGCTCACTATTGAACCATTTTCGAGTAAGCTGAACTGGGTAGACTCGCTGGTCGCTACACACGGCCTGCCCGTCCGACTTGCAAGATCTCGCCCGTTAGTCGCTCGTCGCTCCGCAGAACCGGCCAGCTCGCGCCATCCGCCTTATACAAGCTCACCTCGAGCTTCGTGCCGAGGATCTTGTACGTCGACTTTTCCGTATCGATCTGTCCGAACAAGGGGACGGTAGTCTTGTAACGCTTGGGTTGCGCGTCGCTTGTCGGCAGGTCCAGCGCGAGCCCTTGCGGTTCGAACTTGACCGTCGCCTTGTCCTTATCGATCTTCTTCAGGAAGAAGGACGCTATTACGCTCGTAGGTGTCTGGTAGAAGTCATGTCGAACAGTCTCGAGAAGCTCCTCTCCATTCGCAGTTGTCGGGGTGTCCGCTGTCGCGGGCTTGCCCTTCTGCTGGCCGGACCCGATGAACAAGTGTCTTGGCGAGGTCTTGCACCCTTCGATCTTCATGAATTGGTCGAATTCTAACACCCGTCGCTTGCAGCAACTGTAGCCCTTGCTACCCTCATGAAAGATTGGGGCACCGGGGTGGTGAACACATTTCTCGTCATCGGACCGGTCCTGTCCCTTCTTATACGCCGCATTGCAACCTTTCCGGCGACAGACCTTACCGTCTGGAATCTCGAGCGATGGCTCATCGTCTTCGGACTCTGGTGGGGGCGGAGGCGCGGTAGGTGCTGGTTGAGGTGCGAGAGGGGCACGAGCAGGCGCAGCAGACACGGCTTCGGCAAGCTTAGAAACGAGGGATTCGGGATTTTCGGGCGCTTTCTTCTCGATCTCGGGAGGTAAGTCTGTAGTGCTGTGCTTGCCTTCGGTGCAGGGAGGAATCTCGAGAAATTCGTCAAAGGTCAGAACCCGTGGCTTGCAGCATTTCCAGCCTACATGGTGGGGTAAGAGGTGATGTTAACGAGCGTCTTCGATGTGTGATATGACTGGTTAGTTACCTTTCTGCCCCTCATGAAAGACTGGAGGACCCGGATGGTAGACACAGACCTCGTCTGGGTCGGTATAAAGCTTGCCACAACCCTTGTGGACACACTTCTGAGCCATGGTTAGGGGCTTTTAAGGGTTTTGCGTGTGCCGTACTGTTTGTTTTTAGGGTAGAGTTGCTTGACTCGACCGGTTCTGCGGTTCTAGTCCGTTCGTACGTTTAAATGATTTCTTCTTTTTTCTTTTACTTGGAGTTTTGGTGCTGATCTTCCAGTTTTCAGTTTGGAGTATTTACGTTTTATTAGTGTAAGTCAGCAGAACAGCCCCATACATATAGGCGTTGACTTGGTGTATGAGCTTTGGCTTTTCAGCAAATACTGGTGGAGATACTGGCAATGCCACTAAATACATGCAATTTATGTATGTATCAAGTATTTGGTTTTTTTGGCTGGGTTTGCTTGGTTACTGGGGCAGGTATTTTACTACTGGCAGACGTGAAGATGCGCGCTGGGAAGGGATGAATTAAATTCAACGATTTCTTGTGTAGAAAGTGTGTAGAAAGTGGTAGAAGTTGCGAGCCTTGAGCTCCCCACCGCCTTCCGGAAGAAGCTCTGTGCTCCCCCTGCTCGCAGCTTCTTTCCAGGGTTGTCGAAAAGTCCCCGCAGCAACGGCGCATTCGTTTGTCCTATGACGTCGAGGGAGCCAAGACACGACCTCCAATAAGATTCGATGCTACTGATTTGGGGGAGGGGGAAAGTATTGCGCAGCAACAAGACCAAAAGACCAATACAGTGGCATAAGAGAGCGAGGTCGTCGTTGATCTACATATCCACAGATGTACTTATATTGCGTCTGCATCGGATCGGTATAGGTATTACTAGCAGCAAAGGTGAATCATCTGTTTGACAAAGTAGCTGCTGGGAGATCGTGATATTTGTCGGCTTCTATCTTCCTTGTGGCGATGCGCCAAGGCGTCGGTCACAACGAAAATGGCCCCGAAGGGCGCAAAGCAAAAATTAAGACCGCTACAATCCACGAGGGATGATAGAAGAGGGTCGACGCCACGCTGTGCAATGCAGGTCTCCCCTCTTAAGACTCCTCTTTCATGAGCGAGGATGCTTCGGACTGGGTTCGTATGAAGAAGAAGAGAGGAAGAGGAACACAACTGGAACTGTTGGAATTGAATATATACACCCCAGAATCTCCCCCAGAATCAGCGCGGGGTAGTGATTATCGGATAAAATCATATCAATTAATTATTTGGCATCCTGGTAGCTTTTTTTTTTATTTCCAAAAAAAAAAAAAACGTATTCGAAAACGAGGTTAAGAAATTCCCTTTCAAGACGACAGTGAACATACGACGCAAGTCATCATACGATCCCCTCTGTTTTTATATAAACGCAATTATCCCTAAGCTCGCTCAATACCTAGAACACCACACAAACTTCAAAATGCGAGCTTCGAGTAGATTGCTCCAGGCCTGCAGAATCACCCTCTTTACTCGTGAAAACTGCGGGCTCTGCACCGAAGCCAGATCAGTCCTCTCCGAAGTATGGGACTCTCGCCCTTTCCAATTCAAAGAAATTGATATCATCAAATCCGATTCCAAGCCTAGCTGGCGGGACCTGTATGAATTTGATGTACCCGTGGTACGTAGAAACCCCCGTTTGAAGGCACTTTACAAGACCTCAAGGCTTAGACTCCATGTCCTAGATCCATATCAACAAATCTTCCGCGCCCGAAGAACATCCACAATCGGCTTCAAAGGTCCTCAAACTTATGCATAGATTCACCGCCGACCAAATCAAAGCCAAAATGGACCTTGCTGAGAAGGCATAGAGGGCAAATGAAGGCGAACCACTCCAGGCTCTGTCGCCAATCATCTAGTACATATAGGTATAAGTGCTAGGTACTGGGCATACAGATGCGGGTCCACGATTCTGTGGACACTGGAATACATCCAAAAAGTTATTGAAATTCACCATCCTGTTGGTTTAGGGGCATGCTTCTAATATCTGCCAGCCGCCTTCGGTGCTTGCTGCCCTCGAGCAGTGCTCAATGACACGCCAAGCGCAGCCTGCAACAGCGTCGTATCGAGAGCAGCGCTGATCATGTGGAATCCCCTATCCGCGTATTGCTTCGCCTGCTCTCCGCTTGTGGCAAAGAACCCGCACTTCTTGCCTGCCTTGAGAGCAACTGCTAATATCTGGTCGATGACTTGTACCAACTCGGGCTGCATGACTCCGTCTATTATGGGATGACCGATATTGTTTCCCAAGTCAAAGGGACCCACGAACAGCACGTCGACGCCCGGAACAGCTGCTATCTCTGCGACGGCATCCAATGCCTCCCGCGTTTCTATCTGCACCATTGTAAGCAGCGAGTCATTCGCCTTCTGCAGATATTCTGTCATGCTTGGCGCTGGGTTGAAACGTTCCATCGCAAACGGCGACCCTAGCCCACGCTGGCCTTGAGGTGGGAATTTGGCTGCCCTGACTATACTCCTGGCCTCCTCAGCGGATCGAAGCAGTGGAACCAAGATCTATCTTATCAGCACCAATTATATCCAATTGTCTACAAGCCACTTACACCATGTGCTCCGGCATCCAGCGCGCCTTATTTCGTCGTCAGTAAGACGGGATCAATTGTATTGGGCCTTAACTTACGTTTCACCATCCAACCTTGCATGTCTGGGATTCTCACGATAGGGCTAACTCCGCAGCTGGCGATGGCTGGTACGGCCTCATGCATTGCAGCATCTATCACAGTTATTAGCACCTCCACTCTATCACCTCGAATGCAGGTATTCTGGTATTGCGAGTGGCGGAGCCCATACCGTCTATATTTCCGTGTTCGCAGTCAACCATGACCCAGTCCACACCAGATCGTGCCAACACCCTCGAAACATTCTGACCAGGTAATGTTTGCCAAACACCTATGGACGTTGCCTCTTGCTTGGCAAAAGCGTCCTTCAAAGCACATCCTTGCAACATGTTGGAATACGATCGTGTCAGGGCTGAGATCTTAGAACAAGATTTGGGGGTGTAACACCTTGAACTGGATAATAATGCCTGGCTGGCTGAAGCAGTCACACGACTTATAAATAACATCGACTCTGCTATACCTACCTACCTTGTAGCGGATCCCTCGAGACTTAGCCAACAGTAGCAACTGATTAGCGATGCCCGCACCTGGAATTGATAATATGCCCTTCCACCGGCCGATCTATGAGGAGAAGCCGGCTACCGCTCCCCCGCGTTTGTATGGTAAACTACCGAGAGCGGGGTAGATGGACTCTTCATTGTTACCCCTATTCCCATTCAACATCATAGTATTGGAACCGTTATAGGTGCCCGGGATATAATAAGAGCCCGAAATCGAAACGGAGGTGTTAGCAGTAAAGAGATACCATCCCTAGCTCCCGGCTCTAGTAGGAGGTAATTGCTGAATTACATCAGTGTCGGGTTGGATCACTTTGGCTGAGGCTCAAAGAAAGCACCCCCATGTTAATCGATAATTAGAATTCCCAGCTGGACGGTCCCTATTTTAGCTTCCTCCTGGTTTAAACCTTAAATATATTAATAGGCCACCTTATTTGGGCACGAGGACTTGTTCCTGGATTTGTTACCGGGTAAGGTACTTCAAGTGTATATGTCCCTCCAGCGATTGCTCCAACTCGGTGTAAAACTCGGGTCCCTTCAGCCTGAGCCTGAATAACCAATATGTTTACTACTAGGCAAGATCGAGACGCGGCGTCCTTGAGCCCAGGTTATTGGATACCTCAGAGTTATGTACCTATGTATCCCCGACTAAATTTGTGATATGTCTTACGTCTAGTTTGTATTCATTGTAGAGCTATAAACATCGCTATTACTGGATATGTAGCTATTTTCGTGGACCGTTTGCCTTGCTCTACTTTTGCTGCCTCTTTGAAACCCATATTGTGATAATCAGCGTGTGGTTAAGCCATGACCCCCCTAATCCCTCGCAGCTTCACGCTCGTTTGTCCGGATCTCCTTGGCCGCGGAAGCTTGTGTGGCTGTGTGGCCCGACTCTCCTTGTTGGGGTAGGGTGGGATGAGATTTTGTGAGTGTACATCATATCGTACATAGCTCAGGCGAAACTGTCCCTGTGCAGCTTCGTTCACTGGGCGGGTAATACAAGACGAGTAACTTTAGTATTAAGCCTCGATAGATGGCCGGGGGCTCGAGGTAGCCAAACCTGGTTCGACCAGCTGGCGCCTTGGTGGCTAAATAGCGTAACCAGCAACGCTCGTAGTTGTCTAATAGATGTTAAGCATGAGCAATATATGCGAGCTCATGACCTCGCACGTTCCTAGTGGGAAGGCTGTATGTCGTTTTGGAGCAACATTTGTTGCCGGAATCCCTGTATCCTGCTCATGGTACTCTGGGCCACTTTGTCGAGGGTATCTGACGGGTCGGGCGTGCCCGCCGGCATGTTCTGGACAGCCGAGAACATCTGGCTCAGGAGCTCGATGTGGCTGACGAAGCTGCTGTTGTCGTCCTCGTGGTCCGAGAAATTTCCTCCATCGGCCCAGTCCGCGCCCCATATCTCCGGCGGGATAACGTCGCCTTCGAACAACGCAATTCGCACCGGCCATTGCAGGCGTGGCCACCATTCCTCGTCCTCTGGGTCGAACAAGGACACAATGCCCATCACCTCGCGACGCGCCACGCCTTTTAACCACCAAACGCTATCCAGGCACTTGAGCAGCGCGAAGTAGCTGGCGAGAATAGCAAGGGCACGTGGGCGACGGGTCTCCAGCAATTCTACGAATCGACGCGAAACGGCAGCGAGGAATACCAACGGAGCGCCGGTATGGGGTATCTTGTGTGCCCAATCCAGTACGGCAACGGCGTGCGTGTACGCCTGGCGCGTGGACATCTGGTTCTCCGGGTTGTCGTCCATGTTCGCGATCTCGTCCTCGACGCCCCTTAACAGATGCCCGAAGAAAGTCGCATTCTGCCCCGAGAGATCGAGATTCAGGGCCGGCTGAGACTCGATTATCGGGATCACGATCCCGCTATGGCGCAGCCATTGCCAGCTCGAGGCCACCACGGCCTTGACCCCCTGGAACGAGTGGAACCACGATAACGGCAGCGCGTAGCCGTCGGACCTGTCCTTGAGATCGCCGCTGTCGTCCCGGGTGAAGATGCGGGAGGCCGTGGATTGGAAGGCGATGAGGGCGGCGGTGAGGAACAGCGTCTCGGCGTTTTGCTCGGTGATGCCTTTGCTTAAACTCGCGCTATATTCCGATAAGGTGGATGCCATGTAGGCGTGACTGGCACGTACAAGTTCTTGGTCTTGCGGAGTATGCGACCGCAGGTGGAGAGCGGAAACGGCGAGCAGAGCATCCGCCAGGAAGCCGGCGCCGGTGAATGCGAGGTTCGGGACAGTGTCCCGCCATATCCTTTCGCTCACTGGTGATGATATGGCCAATGTTTCGCACGTAATGGTGGTATAGTGGTGGAGCAGCTTCAACTCCATCATGCGATTGGATTTGTTGCTGCTATTCGTCAAGGGGAGGGGTTCCGGATTTCGATATATGGGGAGAGGGGTGGTAGATTCTACGGAGGGTGTCGGCGGGAGAGTGCTCGTGGAGGGACTATCGCAGTTGCTGGTCGAGGTGGTCGGACGGGGAGTCTCGACGGGACTGAGAGAGTCGACGACGTTGGGATGTTCGAAGTCGCAAGGAACGCCATGCTTGGTACAGTTTCCACATCTAGGGTGAACTTCGTCACACTATTCAATGGTTAAGCGCTATCAGGGGCGCGGTCGTGCTTTTTTCGACCACGTACCTTGATCTTCCTGGCTTTACATCTTCGGCACCCAGCACGGGACTTCTTGTGAGATCTTCTGGGAGGCATCGTAGTAATCACGCAGTATCAACACTATCATAATCGCGATCCGGCAATATTGCTGTTACTATTTCTATAAGGGTATGCAAACGAATCCATCGAAAACGAGTTCTATGTGGATACCTTACGTCTTAAGAGTTAACAAGACAGAATAAGAGTACATGTAAAAGTTCCGAGTTCAGAGTTGATGTAGTTCTAGAAGGGCTGGAAGGGTTTCAATGGCATTGGAAGTGAGGGAGTGGGGGGAGTTTGGCCGGGGGCGGCAGGGTGGTTAATTGTTAATTGACATTCGCATGTGCTAAGCCACTCTTCATCGAGCGCGGCAGATCCGGGGCGGTGGGAATAACCAATCATCGCTAATTTCACCTGGCTTAGTGTGACTATACCTACAATTAAGCCCTGAAGGTTCTCATAATGGTACCTGTCCCTGAATACATGTACCTAGTACTCCTTACTCCTAGCTACTAGAGATACCTATCAATTAGTATATCGATTTTTCCTTGATGAACAATTGAGCCCCGAACAGATCAATCTCATGGATTGAAGAATAAGGAGGCATCTTTGTTCAACTGGGAGAGTACCTAGTAGTTCGAACTTCGGGATTGACATTGACATACAAAAGTACCCAGAACCTCTAATCCCTCCTCCCCCTTTAGTTACATGTAAGTGGTGCCACTTTTCGTGAGCCACACCGTGGAGCTTCTGCAAAGTAGGACTTCGGCGTGATAGCGGCTCCGAGTTTCCGCTTTCATGTCTTCCCTCATTTCCGTCTCAAAGTTGAACGTCGCGCTCTCGGGTTTTGGAAATCATCTTCCTGTAGGCAGCCATTTCCGTTTCCACAATACCACCTAAAACAATCCAGCCTAACAGCCCAACAGCCCTAAGCACATCATGTGGATTTGCCGGCCTTTGATCCATTAATATTATCAAGATTATCAAGATCACCAGGACTATACTGTGCAAAATACGGACTATGCTATAGTGTATTCCACTTGGACAAGCCTTTATTATTAGACCCCCAGCTTTACGTAAGCCTCAGGGGTCACCTTTGTGGT
Source organism: Hypoxylon rickii (assembly GCA_902806535.1). Lineage (NCBI taxonomy): Eukaryota > Fungi > Ascomycota > Sordariomycetes > Xylariales > Hypoxylaceae > Hypoxylon > Hypoxylon rickii. The sequence continues at coordinate 3,212,745 of CADCWY010000003.1, forward strand.
CCCCAGGACCGTTAGCCTCGTCGGCACCCTTCTTACGTCCCCCGGTGACAAGATGGCAATTCACATCAGGAGACTAGGATGGCTTGCCATATTCGTTCTTGTCTGTTTTGCTCTCTTCTGGGGCAGGACCTTATACACGACTACAAGCCTCTCGGAGCAACTATGTTCCGTCCTCGGGACCTGTCAGGCTACCAGACCAGAGCTCTTCTCAGTCGGAGAGACACCCATCACACTCCAGGGCTACGGAGAATTCGTGGGAAGGCCGGTAAATACCACCCTTAGCGGCGTGAAGCTCCCGTACCAAGTTGATGCTTGGCTTGGTATTGATTACGCAAAGCAACCTGTGGGCGAGGGCCGTTTCAAACCCGTCGACTGGCCGGTTCCATTCGAAGGTGTGAAGAAAGCTGTTGCCTACGGCAAGGCATGTGCTCAGAGTACCAAGTACTTCGCCATAGAGGCGCAGGGAGAAGATTGTTTGAACTTTAACGTTTACAGGACGCAGGGTGTCCCGTTGAGCAAGAAGCTTCCCGTTTTCGTGTATATTCACGGCGGTAGCTTCAACTTTGGCAGCAGCAGGAGCTTGGACGGTGCCGCATTCGTGGCATCCTCAAAGGCGCCGTTAGTTGTGATAAGCTTCCACTATCGTCTTAATTCCCTTGGTTTCCTCCCTTCGGTTCTCTTCAGCCAAGAAGGTCTGCTCAATCTCGGGATTCGGGACCAGTATTTCTTCTTGAAACATTTCTTACAGAAACACGTCAGCGCTTTCGGAGGCGATCCAGGGAACATTACTCTCGGAGGGCGTTCGGCAGGTGGGCATTCTGTTGGTATCCATTACTTCCACAACTATGGCGAAGATGCCGGAAAGCCCTACTTCGCTAGAGCCATTCACCAGTCCGGGTCCGTCACTGCGCGGGCGTTTCCAAATGCCACTTACCCTATCTACGTTCAGCAATTTGAAGAGTTCATGGGATTCCTTCGTTGTCCTATTAACAACAATGCAGAGGCCCTGGCTTGTCTCCGTTCGGCAAAGCTCACTGATATCAGAAAAATTAGCACAAAGTTACTGAATGATTCCCAGTTCAACAACACGTGGCCATTCCAACCCACGCAAGGAGGCCCATTGCTAGAAAAGTTTGGCTCCCAGTCAGGTTACGACGACACGTTCTTCCACGTGCCTACACTCACAACTTCAGTTACGGACGAAGCAAGGTTTACGATACCGACTAGTTTGAAGACGAACGATCAGTTCATGCAATACATGCTCGCAAGCTCACCATCCCTGAACGATGACGACCTTAAGTTGTTGGCCAGTTTATACCCTGATCCAGTTGCCGATGCCGCATCTCCCTTCAAGGATTCTCCAAGAGGAGCGCAATATACCCGCCTGTCCGCAGCTTGGAGCGACTACGCATACATATGTCCTGGACAGGAGACGGCGTATAGGGTTGCTACGGCCGGGGTACCGACTTGGAAAGCGCGGTTCAACACCAACAACAGCTACGCTGCCTGGCGCGGCATTCCACATGCTGCCGATGCAAAGTATACCTGGCCAGAGCCTAAGGCGCAACATCCAGAAATCGGACATGTGCATCATGGTTACCTGTCTAGCTTCGTTACGGCTGGCGATCCAAATACCCATAGATATCCAGGTTCTCCTGAGTGGCCAAGGTACGAACCCGAAGGATATGGCCTTGATTCTAAGCCTGCACTGCAACTTGCCATACAACCCGACGGGACGAAAGTTGAAGCAGACGACATACGACGTGAAGCATGCCTTTTCTGGAGGGATCCTAAGAGAGCTCCACGACTAAACAAGTAACCTGATACAAAAGTCTAATTGCTGTATTAATATAAACCAGTCTTTGCCCACATTCGACCTATCATCAGACATCTTGGTGCATTCCAACACGTGACTTAGAGGGGGTAGAGGATCCCAACCCAACCCCAAGTTAGCTTGGGGAGACGTTGTCATTAAGAGCTATTATGGCGTGATCACCTAGGATCTGGACCTGCTGGTGAATCTACCGAGGAGATATCTAACATTTAATACCCGATGCCATACCAAGGTTCAATGTTGATATAGGTTATTGATATTGGGTGTTCTTTAACGTGCGTTATAAACTCAAGATGTCAACTTCGTTCAGCAAAATCCCGGTTATAGACCTTTCATATGCAGACGTTGAATCGACCAGGTCTGAGCTACTGAGCAGTCTTCGTTATGCTCTTACAGAAGTCGGATTCCTCTATGTATCGAACCATGGTGTCCAGGCGGCAGTTGTTGATGGGCTCGTAAAGGCGCTGCCAACACTTTTCGGCCTTGATTATGAGGCCAAGACGGAGGTCGCGTTAGAGAACTCGCCTCATTTTCTCGGATATAGTGGTGTAGGCAGTGAGAAGACAGGTGGCAGAACAGACAGAAGGGAGCAATTCGAATTCGCTACGGAGCTGACACCTACATGGAGCTCTGGCCTTCCGCTATATGAACGCCTGCGAGGTCCCAACCAGGTCTGTCTACAGCTTAAAGGTCAAAGTTAACCATTTTACTAATTCTTCCAGTGGCCTAAAGGGGAACCGGAACTTCGATCCGTGGTGGAATCATATATAGAAGAGCTGACAAGCCTTGGTGAACGGTTCCTAGATCTAGTCGCTCAGGCGCTCTCGCTTCCAGCGGGCACCTTCCAGCCCTTTTTATCGGATCAACACCGTTTAAAGCTAGTGCATTATCCTGCACTACCAGCCGGTGACCCTGCGGTTTCCCAACAAGGAGTCGGTCCTCATAAAGATTCTTCTGGATGGTGGACATTCTTATTACAGGCATCGCCCCCCGAGGTAAAAGGGCTACAGGTTCTCAATAAGGCTGGGGAGTGGGTTGACGTCCCAGTGGTTCCGGGAACCTTTGTGGTCAATATCGGCCAAGCCTTTGAGGTAGTGACCAACGGCGTGTGTAAAGCGACAACACACCGAGTTCTTTCCGGCCCCCATGAGCGATACAGCGTGCCATTCTTCCAGGGCGTCCGCCGCGATCTTACCAAAACCGAGGCTATCAACACCTTAAAGACCCATTTCAGCAAGCTAGCTACCAGTACAGAATCCGACGAGGGCCATGCGATTGACTCCGCCTTTTTGAAGGGAAATTATGACACTTGGGGTGAATCACAGCTGCGGACGAAAGTACGCAGTCATCGCGAGAACGGCAAGAAATTCTACCCCGAGGTCTTCGATCAGTATATCAACGACGATGTATGACGCGGCTTTAAGAGCTCTAGAGTGAACAGTCTTGAAAATAACTGACCATCACGAAATCGCATGCGTTAAATTCGTCAATAATTCCTATAAAAAAACCCACTAATCATAGTACTTGGCCGCTTTGCCGCCAATGATCTCCTGCTCGCTTACGTTGCTCCTGGGTTTATCTTTCGCAACACCCTTCGCTACACGCGCTTTTACCCACTCACCCGCAGTAATACCAACAGCGGTGCCGTCCGAGGTTTTATTATATCCCAGACGCTCCAGCACGCTACTCTCCACAGGCCGAAGCTCGAGACTATCCTCTGGCCTTACGAAATAAAGTACGCCCAAGCGGTCAATTTCTGCTTGGTCCGGTGGTGGAGCGACGACGCGGTGGATACTGCTTCTTAAAAACCCGTTGGTGAGGAACTCCAGTGAATCTGCGAGGTTCACCGTGATGCTCTGCGGGTATGGCTTGACCCACTTCCATTGTCCTTCGGGCGTCCGGACCTGTAACGCGGCCACTGGCTGTCTGAATAGCAATGTCAAGCTTCCGAAGTCCGTGTGTCCCTTTACCCATACGTCCTCCAGGATGCGATTCTGCTCCTCGGTCCGGTGGTGGTATTTCATGTACCGCAGGTGACAATCGCTCTTTTCGTCATACCGGTGTCGTCGTAGGAAGTAATCTTCCGGGAGCTCTAAGATTATGGCGAAAAGTACGAGTAGCTTGCCCACGATGCCGTCGTGGATATGCCGAGCAAAAGTCTCGATCTCCCCGCGGTTATTGCGGATAACATCTGGGTGCGGCCGTTCAAAGGCGGGTATAAACTTGGGGATATTGTAGATTTCGGTGTTGTCGTGAACTCCAGGTTTCACTTCCTGCTTGGACCTTAGCTGCAGGGCGACTAGGCCACCATCCAGAGGAGGGTACTTACACGAAGGCCAAGAGGCTTGTAGCCATTGTAGCCCCCATTCTCGAGGTCCGCCCGATACTTCAACTTCTCCTCAGTCGGCAGCTGGAAGACCTCTTTGCCGATGGCAAACTGTCGGTCGACCCGCTCCTGACTTAAGCCGAAATTGATGATATAGAAGAAGCCAACCTTCTGAATAGCTTCGAAGAGCTGCGCTGCGAGCTTCTCCTTTCCGCCTGGTACGTCGAATTGGGAAAGATCCAATGTCGCAAGGTCTGCCCAGTCGACTAGGTGACATAGCATTAGTCGAGAAATCACATCACACCGGGATATTATTAGGTACTCAACTTACGTTCGTATTTCGTCTCTGGAACCTGGTGATAGGTCGGTATGCCCGCCTTCTCTTGGATACTGCTGGTAGCGACTGCCGCCATATTTCTCGTCCAAGTTATATGATTGTACTCAGCAAGGCCAATTGCTACGATATTTGTTATGAAGTCGTAGATGGGGCATCTCGTAATTCACGCGAACGCGCCGACCCGGAGGCACGGTTCGATTTAAGCACAATACGGTTGGACGAGGATCGGACATCTTACCCACGACCAACAGGATTGCGTGATATCGTTACGAGCGCGAATTTCCAATAGATCCAGGGTCCTGACGAGTTTGAGAGAGGGGCATTCGGTTCCAAGTTCCCGGATACTACCAGCTCGCCTAGTTGGTGGACGCTGGTGCGAGCTAAGTGAAGTCGTGATCATCCTTGCGGATGACGAATCCCGGACGACACGTTCTGATCGGTCGAGAGCCCCAACCCCAACTCCCACTCCTTGCCACACAATCGGAGGGGTTTCCCGGGATTTATGTTCGCAGCACGGATATACCGACGATAATGAGCATAGTACATACAAGGACATTTCTTTAGACCGTAGTTATACCTGGCTCCCATCTAGGCGTTTTCGTAGCTTTCGAGTAGATCGTTTCAGTCAGGCCTGGAGCCAACTCTTGGCAGACAGATACGCACCAAGATAAACATTCGTGATTATAGCGGACTATGGTTCCATGATTCCCCGGGTCTCCGCCAGGGATCATGTTGCCCAGTTGACCTGGCCCTTACTCAAAAGACTCGGTATATGTGTCACGCTGTCGTGCCACCTTGATATCATTGACAATTGAGAAACTGTGCCCAGCAACTTGGCTTCATTATCCATCTAATAGACATCATGCCACTCGACAAAGCGCCTGTGGTAACATCCGCAGAGCCTGCGGAAGCGTCGAGTCCCAACAGCAGCAGCAGCAATAGCGTCAACGATGGATTCCACCACGCCAGAAGAGGCGAAATAGTTGACAATGTATCCGACGACACCGCCATCGATGGCTACGACGCAGAACGGATGCGAGCGCGAACCGCGTTGACGGCGGAGGAAGAGAAGAAACTCATCCGGAGGATTGATTGGCATCTGATGCCCCTCTGCTCCATCATCTTCATGTTCAAGAACCTGGATTCGGACAATGTGAGTTAAGACTAATTATATGCTCGTCCAACAAGAAACCGCAACTGATTTCTCCACGGGAAGGTCTCGAATGCGCGTATCATGAACAAGGGGACTTCTCAGAATATCATGACACAGCTCAACTTGACGTCGGATGAGTATGCCTTGGTTGCTGCTCTGTATTATGTGAGTAAACACGGACTAAGTTGATGGGTTGACAATGACTAACAGCAATTCAGATACCGTATATCATCGGAGAAGCGCCTTCAAATCTTCTGCTGAAGAAGTTCTCACCTTCTCATTGGCAAGCGAGGATTGTGAGTAACCCCTGAAATCTTGACTATCTCAGATACCCCGAGACTAGCATTACTTGAGCATTTCTTATATGTCCATTATCGCTTCGAGTAGATGCTAACCAACAATGCCATAGATGGTTACATGGGGTATCATGTTGGCGTGCCACGTCGCGGTCAAGAATAAGGAGGGGTTATATGTGACAAGGTTCCTTTTGGGACTTGGTATGGCCATCCCCTTTATCAAATGAATCCATTCTAACTCACGTCACAGCGGAGGCTGGTATGTTTCCGGGGATAATATTGCAGATGACGTATTGGTATAGACCGGACGAGATGTCTTTTAGACTCCTTTACTTCTGTACGTGCACCTTGCAAACACGGGATCGCTGTTGGAGGCTGACAGATTACCCTTCAGATATCTGTGGAAATTTCAGCGGAATTTTTGGTGGTATACTCGCATTCGCTTTCGACCACGCATCAGGTGCTGGTGGGTTATCTGGATGGCAATGGTGAGATCCCAAGGCCCCTCTTCTACCCCACGCAAGACTCACATGATATACCTAGGCTATTCCTGGTTGAAGCAATCGCGACCATTATCGTTGGAGTCGCTGTATGGTTTCTCTTGCCTGACTGTGAGTTCGCCTAACCAAGCGACGGGTGCGGCCAGCACTGACTTGACAGTCCCACAAACTGCATCTTGGCTCACGGATAAGGAGAAGGCGTTCATACAAGCACGTCTCCCCGCCAATGCACCAAGAGCAGCAGAGCAGGATTTCAAATTCAGCGAAATTGTGTCGTCCCTGAAGGATAAGAGACTCTGGCTCTTTACCTTCATATGGGCATTCTTCACAGTTGGGACGTCCGGGGTACGCTTCTATCAGCCCACCGTTATTGCGGACCTGGGGTTCACGTGAGTCAGTTTCAAGCGTGGAGATATACCAGTACTAATAGGGCTCGCTTAGCACAATCGCACAAGCACAACTTCTCAACCTCCCCATCACTATTCTCGGTCTCATCGTCATCGGGGTAACTGGTTTCTTTGCCGATAACGGTCGTCTTCCACGTCCTCTGTACCCACTCACCTTTCTCACCATCATCCTCGCCTGTTATGGCGTGTTGGTGGCATACCCCAGCAATGGTGCAGTGTATGCAGCAACCATGATCGGTAACGCCGTAACAAGCGCTTGGTTTCCCATGATGTGGCCGTGGCGCGTCCAGACGACGAGCCGGGCCACAGGATCTGCCTTCTCCATCGGCTTTGTGAATAGTTACGGCCAGATAGGTGGTGCCATCGGCCCCCAAATCTTCCGGAGCGCCTATGCCCCTCGCTACCAGGTTTCGTTCGCTGTCGCCATGGCCCTCGTCGCCTGCTGCATGATCACCACTCTAGTGACGTGGTGGGTCACCCGTCAGACGGAGCGAGATACCCGGAAGCTCAAGCTGGCGAGAATCGCGGCCGCCAAGCGCGATGACGCGATCTTGGATGATGTGGTGGATAATGACTTAAAAAAGAAGGGCGGTGCATCTGCAGAGGTTTGACGCCGCTGTAAGCAAAAAACGCGAAAGATGTCCGAGCCATGGAAATGTTGCTCCAAGACTATCGTGGAGCCTCCGGGGTGTGATGGAGTGCTACCCTCTACTAAGTAGAACACCCGAAGAAACGGATTCCTCTGAACTTTGAGCCCAGCATTGAGACTAATGTCCTTGTCTGATAGGTACATAGCGCTGTTGATTTATACTGAATTCTCTGGAGCTATGAGGCTTTGTTGGTGCCGCCATAGATGCCTAGTCTGAACCTTGTCGGAGGACCGTGAGACGAAGATAGTCTGCACACTCGATCTGCGCCTATGCGCCATGAGGGTTATCAGATGGATCAGAGTGAAGTCTTGGGTTGAAAAAAAAAGGAGAATAATTGACGATATCGGTATGCAGCCTATAACAACCCAGATACGACTTGTCTTGGCGACGACCCCTGAAAAGAAAACCCAACATCTCTTCTGAGCCGCATAGCTGCTTCTTCCGCGGCCCGCGAGTAAGTACCGAGGGAGACCTGACGATCCATTCCAAGAAGGATACTAGTTTGTTGAATTCTAGATTAGAATTTCCCATTTTCATTTTTATTTTCGTTAGCCCACCCACACTCGTGCTCCCCGTGGGTATTAGGCATTATGACATCCGGGGTTCCGGGGCTAAGCTGTGCCCAAAGGACTCCAGCAGCCCAGCAACCGGTACATTACGAGATCCATGGGTCCATGGATTCATGGATTCATGATACGTTCAGTCTTACATGCCTATACAGACCTGCAGACCTGCAGACCTGCAGACCTACAGACCTACAGACCGCATCACCGCGGAATTAACATCCACACTTTCTTTTGCTCACCCTTATCTCCTACGACACAATCTCCAGAAAAATCGCATCAGCTTTTCCTACCCTGCACAGATATCACCCGCCCATCGGGCCAATCACGTATCGGATGGTGGTTCTTATTACTTGAAAAGTGGCCGTCATGTCGTATACGATTCCGCAACACGACCTATCTAGGTACCTTGCGCCATCGCCACCGACGAATCTTCATCTAACACAAGATGTCGTCGGTGGGTGCACCGGTGAACGAACGGACGTGGGACGACGATTTCTGCCTGTGCGTGCGAACCTTACGTGTAGCCCTCGCGTTGGGTACCTAAGGCGGCAGCCCGTCGTCGCGGCGTAGAACCCGACATCGGGTGGGTTTCTCCACGTTCGAATCCCAGGTCTCCAGGACCAACTTACGCGTATGAACTTATCCCAGGCGCATACGGCACTAGATAAAGCTTCGCAGCGGCCGTGCCTTAGGTGAACTTTCTTTTTTTCCCTCGTCGGCTTCCTTTCCCTACTCCTTTCTGCTATCATCACTTAGGTCACCGCCATCACGACAAGAGCACGGGCAAAGCCAACAAAGACTCACCAAGAGTGTGTGTGCGTGCGTGCGCGAAAAGAGGGCCTAGAGAGAAAGAGAAAGAGTGGAACAGCAATGCGGGACAATCTCCGCGAGTCCAGCATCGGACAGATCGCGCGCCTCGTCTTCCGCCGCCCGGACTTGTTCCCCTACCCGGAGGAGCTCGAGTCCTTCGAGCTCCCCGCCAGCCTGAGCGCCAGTCCGAGCGCCCTGCTCGACCGCAAGCTCCAGCATGAGCTGGCCAAGCAGCAGAAGCTGCAGGACGAGGGCCTGACCCCCTGCACCGAGCAGTCCTTCTTCTCCACCGGCACCACCACCCCCTTCGAGGAGAAGGACCTTGAGGCCGCCGCCTCCGCCGAGGGAGAGGGCTGGCTCTCCTCCACGGGTACCGTCGGCGGCACCCCCGCCGCCATCGACAGCGGCGCGGCGTGCACGCCCACGGCGGTGTCGACGCCCACCCCCTTCGCGAAGGACGGCGACGGGGATGCGTCGTCTGCCACCAGCGGGAAGCGCGTGGTGGTAGACTGGTACGACGGGGCGGACGCGGCGAACCCGCAGAACTGGCCGTTCGCGAAGAAGGTGTGCGTGACGATGCTGATGGGGTGGTACACGTTCGCGGTGTACGTGGGGTCGTCGCTGTACGCGCCGAGCCAGTCGATGGTGATGGCGGCGTTCGGGGCGAGCCACGAGGCGGCGGCGCTGGGGATCGCGCTGTACGTGCTGGGGTACGGCGTCGGGCCGCTGCTGTTCTCGCCGCTGAGCGAGATCCCGTCCATCGGCCGCACCAACATCTACATCGCCACCTTCTTCGTCTTCGTCCTGCTGGCCCTCGGCGCCTCCGTCGTCGACACCTTCCCCGGCCTGCTCGTTCTCCGCTTCCTCCTCGGCTTCTTCGGCTCCCCCTGTCTGGCTACCGCCGGCGCTACCCTCGACGACATGTTCGCGCCCTGGAAGCTGCCCTACGTCCTGACCACGTGGTCCTCGTCGGCCACGCTGGGGCCCGCGCTAGGTCCCATCGTGTCTGGGTTTGCCGTGGCTAAGATGGGATGGCGCTGGGGTGCGTGGGAGCTCTTCTGGCTCTCGGCTCCCATCTGGCTGCTGATGTTTGTGGGCTTGCCCGAGACGAACCCGGACGCGATCCTCCACCGGAAGGCGGCGCGGCTGCGCAAGCGTACGGGGCGGACGGACTTGCTGTGCGAGGCGGACCTCAAGCGCGCGCACATGACGCCGCGGCAGATCGCGGTTGACGCCCTCATCAAGCCCTGGCAGATCAATGCGCTGGACCCGGCCGTTCTCTACACGACGGTGTACGCGGCGGTGCTCTACGGCGCGTACTACTCGTTTTTCGAGTGTTTTCCTTTCGTCTTCACGGACATGCACAACTTCAACCTCGGAGAATCCGGCCTCCCCTTCTTGGCTTTCGTCCCGGGGCAGATGATCGCCATACCAGGCTATATCATATGGTTCCGGCTGAAGGCGGAGCCAGTGATGCGCAAGGAACCACCGCCTCTGTACGGCTTTCCCGAGAGTCGATTATTGCCGGCAGTTCTGACGACATTCCTGGGGCCCGTGGGATTATTCATATTCGGTAAGTGACCTCCTACCCCCCTTATTTGGAGCAGTATGACTTCTACGAAGTCGAATTCTCGTCAACTCGAACAATCCAAAGGTGAGGATAAAAGAGCGAGAAAATCTGACAACACACTAGCGTGGACCTCGAGCCCCGACATCCACTGGATCGCGCCCATCATCGGCCTGATGGTGTTGTACATCTGCGTAGTCGTCGCCTTCCAATGCATGAACTTCTACATTGCGCGCTGCTATCCGAAATACTCGGCTTCGCTCTTCGCCGCTAATACCTTTGCGCGCAGCTCCTTCGCCGCCGCTTCCATTCTTTTCTCCAAGCCCATGTATGACAAGTTGGGCGTGGGTGGGGGCGTGAGCCTGCTCGGTGGCCTCACGGTCCTCTGCGCAATCGGCATGATATTTTTGTACTGCTACGGCGATAGGCTAAGGATGAGGAGCAAGTTTGCCCAATCGTCCTAATGGCTTCAGCACTTTACACAAAGGGTACTAGGTATAATATAACTAATCGAAGAGTATTGGCTACATGGCACCTAAAATTCTAAATTAGAACAGGACCAAACTTGTATTCTAGAAGAGGCAGAACGGGAACTGGACTCAAATTGGAATCATCATCGACCATCGGCCGTCTTGTATGTTCCATGGTCGTGGATAGTATAATACAGCACTATAATACAGGCGTTTGTGCGATTCGTTGAGTCTTTCATTCGGGAGGGTATCCTTCACATAGGAATCGCGAGACGTAATATACTGCTGCCAGCCGGAAATCACGCTGTGAAGGTAGTTGGCCTATCCGTCGCCCTAGTCTAGTTTGTTTTCCGAATGAAAAGGTCCTGGCTTCTTTTTTCTGCCTTGTGAATGAATCCATAGTCCTTGTCCTCCTGGTATGTAGCGACGCGCCGCAGTATGCTGTGATACCTGATTGGAGAAAGTGCGAACCCCTCAAACCATTAAGGACACGGTATCCTTGGAACGCCGATGATCAATTGTGATGCAAACATTAGTGAATGCTGTTGATCCCCCATAGAATATAGAATTGGGTATGAGTTCCGTAGTTATCCGAAATGTCGAATGTGCGTCAAGGCAGAATTATCAACTCCCAACTCCGTACGAGGTATCTTGATTGGTTTTACTTTTAATCCACAAGAACGAATCCACTCTGAAAAGTCCGCAATTATGACGCCGTGTATGCAACGTAGGCTCCTGGGGACCTACTCTCGAATCAACCTAGTTTTCTGAAGCCTTCTACCCCTAAAGCCGGCACTTCAACTTCGCTCAACCCCGGAACACCCTCCTCCCGTCTTCTATCGATAAAGCTGTTGCACTCTGCCACCACAAGACTCCACTCAGCCAAGGCTCGACCGGCGTATTTTACACCAGTGGCGAACACGCCCTTAGGCTCAGCCGGCAGGACGATCGGCTCCTGCATGGGGTTGAGTGGGTTCCGCAGCACGGCTTCGTCTTTGCCGCTTCGGCCCGTGGGGCTTATCGGACTTCCAAGCGGTATGTCATCGCTGTTCATATCATCAGAGTTAATCTGGCTATAACTTTGCCGGCGATCGAAGTTCATGGAAATGCGAGGAGGCGATGATGGAATTTCGATGGGGTCGGCGTTCTTCGCGGAATCAACCAGGCCCGGATTAGGACTCCCTGATATTGCCCGAGTTGGGGCCGGTCGGCTCGGCGAAGGGGGTCGCGGACTACCCGTTTGACCTTTCGCAGCAATCCAAGATTGGGCTGGGCCCGGTAGCCGCGGTCGGGTCAGGATTCGGTTCGGCGGTGGCATTGTGCCAGGGCTATTCCACGACAATGTGAATTTGAAAACGTATTGCATGGCTTCGTAGGTTGGTGAAGAACCAATGCTGTCTGAATCTGACTCAGGTGGGCTGACATTAGAAGCCTTAGCTGGCAGAACCGTCCGTGTGCGAGCCGCCGCAGTCTCACGCCTGATAGTTTCTAGGTCAGTGCCTGCGGATGTATTACCCGCAAACGAGAATATTTTTCCGAGAAAGCCTCCTCGCTTTTTCTGTTGGTTTGGTTCAGCATCGACGAAATCCACTATAGACTCAAAATCGGTGGCTGGGTTTGCAGCCGCATCGGCTTGCAACGAAGACGGAGAAGAAGAATCGAAGTTCACCATAAGTCCGGGCTGAACAGTAGGAATCTCGGTGCGAATGATCATAAATCGCTTTCCCGGGGTTGGAAACGAAGGGGCGGTCGATGGTAGGATTTTGCCCTGCTGCTCGGAAGTTTGCTTGAGCCAAAGATAATGTGACCACGTAGTCTTCAACCGCGTATAGACCACCATGAAGATCTTGCTGTGATAAGGTCAGTAGGCAGATCAACGAAAACAAATTCCAGGGCTCTTACGCATCAGAATCGTTGGCGCTACCGGCATCCCGGCATATTCTCCAACACAACAGTCGCATATAATATGCTCGGACCATTGGGCACCAATTATTGAACAACTTATCAAAAACCTCTTCCGAGAGCAGCCACTCAAGGCAAATCATCTCTTTGCGAGCTTGGTTGCTGGCAATGGTGTCCCAAATGGCGAATATTAAGGATAGAACACGAATCTCAGATAGCGTGTTGTTTGACTCCAATATCTTTCTGCAGACGTCAAACCAAAATGGCCAGTCAACGTAGGCTACCGCAGGCTTTTGGGCATCAAAGAAGTTTTCATAAGCAACTAGTGATTCTTCCAGAAAGTCGCAGATGGTGAAGCATGCACTGTGGTCAAATTGAGAAGTCCGTTTGGCTGCAGCTTTCATAACAGCCATGAATGATTCCGCAAATATGTGCCGCGCATCCACGAAAAGCATGGATGCCGTGCAGAGCATGTCCTTCAAAAGGACTATAAGACGGTTCTCATTCATTCCTTTCATGATATTGTTATTATTGGGGGCGGCCGGTAGGGCTGTTGCTGTTGCATCAGCGCCATGGACAGTATCCGCCAGAGGAGGTCCTAGCGTAGCTTCCACAACCGCCTGGCGATGGATAGTCGAGTCGAGAATAGAGAGAACTTGAGCGTTAACGAGCACAAATCCGGGAGCACGAGCCTTCTCGGCCAGCGGCAGTTCTGTAGGGATGAATTCTCCTGCTAATGCATAGTAATACTTGCAAAAGATGAAGAACAAATCCGTGTCTCGTCCGGTCCATCGGGACACCCATGGTCCTTGCCAGGCGATCTTGGCCGCAGTGAGTGGTAACTTCGCAGCTTGCTTGAGGGAAATTGTCAGAGCCCTCGCAGAGGTACAACCCAACTTATCCACACAAGGAGGGAAGAGTGTGACGATGTCGTCTGTTTCCCTTTTGCCCACTCGCGGCAGGCCGAATTCATCCGCAACCCGACGTATACAGTCGGGGCTTAAAGACCAGAGCCGAACTAGCATATCTGCAATGCCTGGTGCAAAGAAGAATGCGTACGCACAAGTCTTTCCGGCAAAGTTGACCAGGCTGAGAGGAGTATGTCGAAGGGACATCTTATCTACCACCACCGCCATCTGCGCCACCAAATTCGCAACGAACATCGTTTTCACGTTGTGTCTTGCGGATTCGGCGAGGTAGGTGGAGTCCGTTGAATCTACCGAAGCAGAGGACCTATTGCAGCTGGTCTGCGATTGCCTCGTACTTTCTAGAGCCCGGTCCACGAGGGGCGTAAAGCTGTTGTGGCATTGGCGCCATTCCGGTCGCATCATAAGTAGGGTGATAGCCTCAAGCAATATGGGTCTGTCAATCCCGGCAACCGGCTGTTGACCCTTTGCTTCAAGCAAATCAAGTAACCCCATCCACCACTTATTTATGATTAGGGTTCTTCGTTCCAGGTCTTCATGATGCAATCTTTTATTTGACGAATGGTTCGCATGATTCTTCAAGAATGGCATGAGGATGCTCCGAATCATGGCCACTTTCTGGGCTACGGGCTTCCCGGTGAACTTGTGACAATCGGTGTCCAAGGCTCGGAAGGCCGACCAAAGGGGGTCCCTCATCTGAGGAAGTTTCGCCTGCATCGCAATCTCGTCTGGGAATGTACTACTACTCGTCTCAGATGCGCGCGATCGACGGGTTTCCGTGGATGGTGGGGCGATGCTAGCTGTCGAGGAGGCGGGGCTATCATGCTCGTGGCTGGCCTTGCCTTTCCCCAGCATTCCCGGTTGCCGCTGCTTGATCCTGCTAAGATAAGAGCCAAATTTACCGCGCGAGTCGGTCGACTTATTGCTGTCGCTATCAGCCGGTGATACTGGACGCTTCCTAGAGCTCTTCCTCAGCTTCATAACTGAGCTATTGCTGGCCGACCGTTCACGTCCCGGTCGGCCATCTGACACAACACAAGATTCGTCCTTCTTTTCTCCTGGTGAAGGCGATCGGGATCCGGGTATCCATGAGCGCTTGGCCAAAGACGCGATCGAGTCGGAAACATGTCGATACGTGTCCTGCGGCGAGGTCGGGCTTAGGAACTTAGAGCTGCTAGGGCTCTCACCATCGCCAGGCTCCTTCTCTACTACTTCCGCTGGGTTTTCCATATCGCGTACCGACTGTTGTTTAGAAGATGGCGTCCATAACTGAGGTCGATTTATCGTCGGTCTTCGTTTCGTTGGTTTGCCTGTCCTGGGCTCAGGGCCGGCCATACTCTTCTCGGTAGGAGGAATTGTAGGCTTCTCATTTGTGCTGTCCTTTAGTAGGTTCTCGGAGAAGGAAAAGGTAGCATCGAAATCCGTTCCGAAGTCGAAGGAGGGGACATCGAAGGAGGACAGGCTCGGGAGACTTGGGAGATTTGTGGCGCTGGACGATGAGTGGTGGGAAGGCGTAGTTCGAGTTAGCTGAGATTGGGATTGGGACTGGGACTCAGACTGGGACTGGGACTGGGCTTGAATAGCGTCTGGGCTAGACAAGCGATCCGGGGTGGATTGTGAAGAGGAATGAGTGGAAGACTGAAATGGCTGCGCGGAATCGACGGTTGGTAAAACCGTAGCAGTCAGGGTTGGGCCACTCATTTCATGGCATGTGTCTGCAGCCCAGTGGACCAGGCCAGCTGAGGCCCGGAGGGATTAGTAGTGGGCAGATCTGCTAGCAGATCTACCTGTTTGTCGCCCTGGTGATCTAAATAGGGGGTTTAACGTGCTTTGGTTCCAAGTGTGGTAGTATGCGTCTTGGAATGGGAGGATGGAGGGGGGTGTCGCTCAAGGTTCAATCCGACGATGTCACCTTAAGGTCATTAGGTTAACGAATGCAGCAAGCAAATGAAATAAACGAGACCCCCGCCTAGAAGGAATATGGAAATAAAGCTGGGAAAAAAGAGAATAGACAATATTAGCGAAAGTCCTGTTTTTTTTCCCTCTTCCCTACGCGATAGCCTGAAGACAGAAGACAGGGGGGTTGTTTAAAAAGAGAAAAAAGAAGCGTAACGAATGGAGGTGGACGACTGGCCAATGAATTAGTGAAAGGGAAAAAAAAAAGGTCAATTACCAAGCCTGGAGTGATAGACTGGCCAAGCTACTATGTAAGTACCTAATAGTAAATTGGTGTTTCAAAAAGCTAAAGGATACGCCAGTACACGCCAGGTCCTGGTACCTTAGCAGCTTTGTTTTAGCAGCCCACGGTCCCAAATCATAGGTACACACAGGGCTCTAGTGCTACTAAAGACCACCAAAGGGCTACTAACCAGAGTGACTAGAGCAGGACTAGCATTTAGGGCATTTGGGGGTTGTCAATGGTGCCTGGCGGTGCCACTGGAGCAGTTCCAGATTGGTTATGACTGTTAGGTGGTACTTGGTTGATACATCTGTGAGTTAACAGGCAATAGTCCAAATGGTTCAGTGTTATGACTGATGGATGCTTGTGCTGCTTGTGCTGTTTGAGTATTGCTTGTGCGTCCATCCATGGATGGTTTATAACATGGACATGTGGTGGTAATAAGGCGGCTCAGGCGAGGCGTGACTGCGGGCGTGCATGTACCCTTAGATCAGTCATGTGGGTACCTGGTAGCCTGTGTGTAAGTACCCACCCGGTATCTTAGGCAGCTACAGCCACTATAACTCAGGTGATCCCATCGAATAATAGTACCTAGTACCTATGAGGAACCCATTATATGAAGAGATGTACCTAATATCAGTGACTCTCCGCTTTTAGGGTCCTACTTTATTTGAGATTTCTGGTACAATGATAAAACGTGAACTTTTACAGCCCCCAATGATGTACTACAGTATTTTAGACCACTGATATACATTGATATACACGTATTGCTCCCTAGCTCTGTACATAGTACACTACAGTTGTCATTAGTGCACATCTAATGCTTGCCTCCATGTGCAGATTTGTTTGTATTGTACCAGCTTGTAGGTGTTACTGTTGTATGCAGCACCGAGGTATCAATGATCTCCCATAGAGTCATAGGGGTGCATCTGTACCATGTCGGTAGACCAGGTAGGCAAGTACATTTCCTACTTGGTAAATAATGTAATGAAATAACACAAAGATGACACCATGCAAGTTGGTAATAATGATGTGGTCAAACGCCTTGTTCACCTTCTAATCCACGTACGCTTTTCATAGAGATCGGCAAGCCTACTAATCCGGAACCAGGATCTTCCAATAGCCATGGGACAGAGCAGACCGAGTACAGCGCAACGTGCTGCAGTTGTGAATCAGTATTCGAGATCCGAAAAACTTAATGCAAGCCGTCTGCAGAGCAGCGGAGTGAAAAGGTGGTTGGAAAAGAGCAGAAAAAAAAAGAAAAGCACCGTGGACATTGATGGTTTCACAACTAAATTCGAAAAGGGGTCCTGCGAAATCCTTATACACGAGCTGTGGCATCCAGCAATACCTAGCAACAGCCCGAGACCCGCAGGAAGTTGAGATTAGCTACACACTTACATACCTAGTACCCATTACACATCCGGCGCAGTCAGTCCATGGATGGTCGAGCCATCAGCCGCTTCGACACGATAACTCGTACATATGGCCTGCATGCCTGCGTGCTGGTAATTCGTCCATCGAGCTGCACCGAAAACCCAAGTTGCCGTAGTCAGAGTCTAAAACGAGACCGAGCAGCCCGAGGCCCAACCGCCGACCTATTCGTTTCGTTTCCATAAGCAGACCCTAGGATCGTTTGATGTGTTCTTCATGTTCAGCCTACGCTAGAGGTTCACGGCATGGCGAGCTGAGCCTGTGGTGTACCCGATTTGTGTTAGTCCCGTGTTGCGACTGGTCGACTCAAGCGCCTCCTCCCCCAGAGGACTCAATAGTTGGGCGCTCTAATCAGCAGTCAGCAGTCCCAACCTCGCCCAGGCCTTAGACGACATATACTACGCATGTTCAAGGTCAATCTAGGAATGCACGAGTGAAGGCTCATGGAATTATGGTTCCGTAGTACTTGAGGAGTTTATTAGATATGACCGTTGATTCGTTGATCCTGGAACCAAAGTATCCACTCATGGATATTTCACCATGGTTTGATGTTTGACAAGCAAGAAAAGGCATTTCAAATATCCATATAGGTATGGCATCCCTTTCCACCCGGGCCGTGGATGTGCTTTTATCTATTATCGCGAGGATGTTATCGATTAAGAATTATATGGATTGCCCATGGAACCCCTGGCGTCCTAGAGCTCTACTACCTACACAGTAGTAGCCTAGGCTCACAGGGTCTTCAGGGATAAATCCATGGGATTTTTTGATTTCGCACTAGACGCACGGGCCGTAAATGACGTGACGTGACGTGCAACTTTGGAAGGGATTTGATATGGTCCCACGTTTGAAATTGATTGCACCGTTATATGCAAATACTTTCCAATGGCTTCATATATTCATGTGACAATTTGATGGAGTTATCGAGTTCTCCCTCCTTCAGGGGCCTCTATAAGACTCCTGCCCCCTTTAATACCGGAGCATCATTATCTTACCATTTCCGTATAGAAACTCTTACCAGACAGACTATCAAAGTAAGTAGCTTAGAATATGTCAGACATAAATATTAAGGCCAGCTCTCCCAATATTAGGTAACCAATGAATACGACCCTTGGTGGCGAAGTACATCGTGAGTTCTAACCCAAGGCAAAGTATCCTGTTCCGATGACTGTTAGTCCTTAGATACTGCTCAAGTATACGGACTGTTCGGCCCTTGAAGTAATCCTAAGACGATCGTAGTCCAATCGTCGGGGGATTAATTAAAACATGGCGATTTCTTCTCCTGAAATATCCGTTGACCAACTACGGGCCGGGGGCGTTAGCCACCTACATATCTAGATACCTACGTACTAGCTAGGTAAGCAAGCAAGATATCGTATTGCAGCGACGGTAATCGGACTCGTAGTGATCTGGTCTGATCTGCCGTCGCCACCATGAGCCAATATTATTATAGCAGCAAGAAAATAAAGCTATCAAGATAGGTAGGGCTTCGATCTGCCTGTATATAGTCAAAACCCAGCCTAAGCTGAGTCTATTCCGTGACAATCAGAATCCCAACACCTAGACAGATGGCAATATGTAAATAGATGATATACCACGCCATTTAATAAGTTAAGCACGCAAAGAGCCCGAGCGGCCCTCATCAAGGTAGACGTCAATGAATGTAGCATATTACTAGGTGGAGATTCATCGCGGTTTATAACAATGCGTATCCCGTCCACCATTTTACATACAGACCACGCAACCCCCCCCCCAGGTGAGACACCACACTCAATAATCCCGATATTAGGTAACACGACATCAATATAATTTCCGCCGAAAACACGGGGAACTTTTGATCCGACGCATCGGACAATCGGGGTCGGTATTTCGGGACGATCGGTGATCGACGGGGGTGGTGGACCAACACACAAGGTGATGTCGAGAGTGGTGCCACTCCGATGACTCTAGCAGCCAACGTGGGTCCCAACGAGCTAGGCAACCGCAGAGTAGAAAGAGTAATTCCAACCCCTCTCATAGGTAATGATGGGTATTATTCAGTGAATTTCCTTGGCTGTTTGGTATCTCCTAAGACATTTTACTTCCCTACAACTACACGTCCTCACCATGTCGAACTCTACCACCGCAGAAGACGGCAGCAAGCTGGCTGCTCTCAATTCCGCTACGCTCGGGACCGAGATGCCGCAGATCACGCTGCCGGACGGGAGCAAGGTGCAGACAGGAACAGTTGGGTACGTTTCACATTTCAATGCCTCTATGATGATTGGAAGGATGGGGACTGCTAACACGAATCACCAGTGCCCTACTAGTGAACATCCGCACCTACAACGAAGCACACAAGGCCGGCGACACGGGCAAGACGGCACAGCTGGAGGAGGCGATGCACGCAACGCTACCTCTACTAGATAGGGTGGGCATGTTCGACCTCTTTCGGCCGGAAGAATGGATCCAGGGCGACAACGCGGGGCGGACGGCAGTGGGCAGGATGTATCAAGAGTTTAAGTCGTCACGGACGAAGCAGTAAGCAGCAAGGAGTATCATTGGTTCGGCGGCGGGCCGAGAGCCGCACGATGCAAACCTACCTACCAAGTAGGCTGTAGATATATCGCGAAACGGAAGACTCCCAACTCCGTCGGTCATGTATGTACACGCAGCAAGTAATATACCGGCAAACCAACCAGCCATCAACCAAAACGCCAGGTCATGTTTAGTCAAGCGAAAAGACCATGCAACGCTAGTTCTTCTGGCGTTTCAGGGTATCGTCGTCGTCCGCCACCTCCTCGTCCAGGCCGCGGCTGCGCTTGAGGCCCTTCATCTTCCTGGTCTGCAGCTCGCTGAGGTCCTGGCGGCCGAGGTGGATGCGGCCGAGCTTGTCGCCGAGCCCGTCGGTGGTCACGTTCTTCTTGACCTTCTCCTCGCCGGCCTTGGCCGTCTTCATGGCCTCCTTCAGGACCGCCTCCTCGGGCTCCTGCATGCGGCCGGGGCGGAAGTCCATGCGCGGGCCCATCTCCTCAACCTCGACACGCGGGAGTCGCTGGCCGCTGCGCTTCGTGGTGATGAGGTATAGGCGAAGGTGGATGGCGGGCTTGACCTCGTCCCCGACGGGCTCGTCGGCCGCGACGCTGATAATGTACTGCAGGCCTTCGACGTCGATCTGGTCGCCCGAGGCGTCGCCCTTGAACAGATCAATGAGCATGCTCTTGGCCATGGTGTACTCGTTGGCGACGGGGCTCTCGAAGGCGGTTCCCGAGAAAAGCATCATGGGTCGAAGGCCGATGGCGCACTTGCGGCCCTTGAACTGCGCGACACGGCGGAAGCTCTCCGGGTCAAGATACAGCTCTAGCATATCGAGGATCTTGCCGTTGAAGGTGCGCGCGATGGTCAAATTGTGAGGGCGCTTCTTGGAGGTGCTGCCGAAGACTAGGATTGAGGTGTCATTCTTCTCGCTGAAGAACTCGAGCGACGAGGGGTCCTCGAATGGGTGAATAGCATTCTTCTTGGTAAATTTCTTAGCCAAGGGCTGTCGGAGTTGGTGAAGGTCGGCTAGGGCGTCCTGGACGATTTGAGAGCAGCTAGTACCACGTCTGAATTATGTGTTAGTTTCGGCACACATGCATTTCGACAAATGGAGGTGTAACGTACAGGAAAAGAGCCGTCTTGGGGTTCTCGACGACCTTGGGGGCTTTCTTCTCGAGCGCTCGTTTCGAGCGGGCGTTTCGCGGTTTTCTGAGGAGATTCAGTAAGTAAATGCGAACATAATCTTTATCTTATTGAAACATACATTTGTCTCAACATTTTGATTAGGTACTAAACGATTGAAATTCTTTGATTTCGGGAAGTACCTATGGCAGATCAACGTCAACAAATTATTGAAGCCGGAGGGGCTTTTGGAAATTTTCTGGACGGCAGTACTTTTTTTCAGTGGGTCAAAGGAGGAAAATAAGGCAGGCGGTGTGGGAGCTATGCAGGTGTCAATATTGATGTACCTAAGTACCTAAAGCCAGCTACTAGGTACTCAGGTACCTAATACGTCTCAAACACATTGCAACTTGATAACATCGAACTTCCAATTCATCACGGAGATTGCTTACAACCCGGGAAGTGAGTCGCTTGTACAGATTGCATTTCATCAACATGAAACTCCATTCAGATGCCTCCGTCCATATACGTCTGTACAGTGTAGAATAGTTTATATCACTCCATTATCTTCTCCCGTACTCCTCTTGCTTACGTACCTCCCACGAATAGATACGTTTCAGCTTTTAGACCGTCGGCCGAATGCCAACCGAATCCGTGTTGTATGGTGATGGCGGCGCATGGATGAAAGAAGCGCTCATATGCAGTTCTACGCAACGCTGGCAGGGGTTCGTCAGGACTTGCTGTGAAAATCTGGGGCTGCCCGGTCGAATTAACCTATTTTGCCCTTCCGGCTGTATCGAGTGGTCGTCTACCACTCCTTAATACGAGATATCGTTTGATGCGGAGACGAGCACGTTGGTATACTGCAGAACGGATGGTCAACATAAATGTGCTTCTCTGCTGCAACCTCGCTCAATGGATTCCCTGAGCTATTCTCTCCTTAGGCCTCCGGAGCCCTTTTATGTCATTCTTTTTCTTCTATAACCTTCACGTTCGTTTTCTAAAGCGATTCGCTCATTAGTATTCATCACCATGAGATCCATTCTTTTCTCCGCCGCAGCCGTTGTGCTTGCTCGATCCGCTTTGGCCCAGACCGTGTCCGGATCGGCCGAAGGATTCGCGTCGGGTGTTACCGGTGGCGGGTCTGCCGAGCCCGTGTTTCCTGCCGATATCAATGAGTTGGTTTCTTATTTGACCGATGATACCGCTCGTGTCATTGTATTGAACAAGGAAGTGAGTCAGACTTGCTGCGTGCTACATTAACGAGGACGAAGGCTTATCATTTTCCCATTCTAGTATGACTTTACAGGATCAGAGGGTACCAAGACTGAACAGGGCTGCGCGCCCTGGGGCACGGGGGATGGCTGTCAGCTAGCTATCGATGGTACCGGATCCGTATGTACCCCTTTCCGCACCTACGACGCCTAGTCAACGAGGACATCTATTCGAAATCCCTGCTATGCGATATCCCTTGGCCCCTCCGGATAAGACAATGACTGATCTCCCTTGGTTTAGTGGTGCGGAGACAACCCCGCCGCAACGGTGACGTACGATGTAGCTGGTACGGAGGGTATCAATGTTGGCTCGGACAAGACGGTTCTCGGCGTTGGAAGCAGTGGTGTCATCAAGGGCAAAGGTCTACGATTCGTCAACGGCGCGAACAACATCATCGTCCAGAACATTCACGTCACTAACCTCAATCCCCAGTACGTTTGGGGCGGTGACGCCTTCACTTTCTCGGGTGCTAAAAATGTCTGGGTCGATCACTGCACGGTAGGAATGCCCCCTACTCTCGGATCAACCGTCTGCTAATCTCACTATTTAGACGTCGCTTCTAGGCCGCCAGCATTATGTCTTTGGCCGAGACCAGAGCACTGGCATCACTTTCTCCAATAACTACATCAACGGCAGCACCCCGTGGTCAGGTAAGACATTAGTGAACTCTATCAAGAGCATTTCGGAACATTGTGCGCTGATTGCAACTGTAATAGCTGGCTGTGATACCTACCACTATTTGACCATTGAGATGTTGGGCGAGGGCGACCAAGTCACGATGCAGAGTATGCTCGCCCTTGCTTTGAAATCTTTGTTCTCGCTTCTAACTGACTCAGATAACTTCATCGAACACACCTCCGGTCGTAGCCCTGGTCTCTCCGCGACCACTCTTCTCCACGCCGTCAATAACGTTTGGAGTGACAACAATGGCCACGCTATCGAAGGCGACACGGCTGGAAAGGGTATTTTCGAGGGCAATGTGTTCGACAGTGTCAATACAATCATTGTGGACGACTTTGTTGGCCAAGTGAACAGCTGTTCCGACGAAGCATCGGCCGCGGCCGTGGAAGCTGTGTTCGGTCGTGTATGCCAAGGCAACATCGTCGCCAACTCGGGTCCATTCAGCAAGGCCGACACGGACTTCTTGTCCGAGTTCAAGGGACTTGCCATTGCAAGATCTACCCGTGCCATGGTAGCCCAGAACAAGGTCCCTGCCAACGCTGGATTCGGCAAAATTTGAATGGCCCAGAATATGAGACCCGAGACAGACGAGCGAACAGTGATGAGAGATTAAGCAACCTCAAAGTCGATATTTTGGACTGATTTTATAAGAGCGCAACCATTTTCGATTCTACAATGAGGATCTCATCCTGAGTCCGCGACATTTTGTAGACCCGTCGTTTGCAAGCTCCCGAAGTTAGCGTAGCCAAGCAACTAACAGACTCGAAAAATCGCATTTTAAAACCTCGGTTCTGGCTACCGTATGCAAAACATATTTCTTGTGATTAAAGAGTCGAACCTTTCGTAAGCACGGCATTGGAATGAGTTAAGCCGACCTCCAGAACTCACAAATATGAGCAAGGGGAATAAGCTTGACTATACCCCTAACAGAAACAAGGTATTGTGTTCCGTTACTTCATCGAAATATGCCGAAAGCCACGAGAGGATATTGCGTGCCTTCTCGCTGCCAATATCTCCTGCTGGTTAATTACCCGAAGCCATGTGGATGCGCGCCAGGGGGTAAAAGTCAATGATCGATAAAGGGACCCAAACAGATGTTTTTGACGGTACTGTGTGTCAATCGCGAGCGATCCGATACTCATACTCCTGGACCCAACACGAGTACCCCCACGATGCGTTCGTTGCGGTTATTCTAGGATCGGAATACCACGCAAGGCCTAGTTGTTCAAGAAATGACCTACCTATGCTCACCGACGACACGCCTCAATGTAGATTCTAGGCCTAGTCTCATTTCCTGAAGGCTGGGTAGATACAGCCGTACGTTCAACAGACCATCAGGACATGGCCTACTATTATGAATTTATGGTGCTCGAGCACCCTAAGGAAGTTGGGCCGATCTGATCTCCACGGAACCAAATCTTGGCCTGCTAACGAGATACGCTATGTAGTAATCTCTGCTAGGTATCATTCGCTACGCAGTATCATCGCGTCCTAATCCATGTGATCGGCGGGTCAACCTGCATAGAGATCTACAAGGTACCTTGTAGCACGCTCCGTCGATGCAAAATTAAACTTGATTGTTCTGCTGAATGAAAGGGAGTATGCTACGTTATATTACAATAGTATACAAGTCTTCGAACTCTCAATTCAGATATTGGTTGGTTTTTTGACTGCGCTAATTATGTCATAGAACACCTCTGACGATATGCCGAAACTTCGGTGAGCTATCGTGGTTCGCGTGGTCGAACGATGCCGCTTCCCGCCTGGCCTTTCCCTCCTAGCTCTTAAAACAAATTGACCGAGCAACGGGAAAGTTGGGGGCTAAGGGGGGATTCTGGTGAATTCGACTTTTTTGGCTAGTGTATATATACCTATGTATGTGTGGTCTTGCTAAGCGAGCCCAAAGCCGCCCCATCGCCTCACTCGACCGATTTTGATTAGGCCTCTATCAGAATTTTTTTTCCAGGTAACGTTCACCTCGTTGTCCACACCCGTGGGCTCCGGCTGTTTATCATTACCTATGTACATAGTATATCGGATACTGCAGTGCTACCCCAATATGCAGCTGAATATACCTCTGGATGGCTCGAGCTATTATCGATGTAACGCAACTACCGGAGTAGCTCACATTGGTGTGTCGATTATATTACACCGGCGGGGGCCGGCGCACAGCCCAGGTCGGTTTCGGGCTAGAACGGTAGTCTTGGAGGTTAGTAAATTATCAGAAAGCATGGCAAACGGAGCCGTCACGGTGGCATTGCCGGATGCGGCAGCTCGCCCTGATATGGGGTCCACATACGCCATCTTAACATGATACTAACATGACACTGTTCAGGAACAAGCTTTGAGCCGCATAAAATTTGATGTCGCTGTTAACGGCCAAATGGCCCAAGCTGATTTCGGTGTGTCATACCAATAGTAGATGCTAAGCATGAACTGTGCTATTTATGAAATTGCCCATTAGTAAGTACTACGCAGCAATAGGTCGCCTGCTCCTGAAAAAAAGGAAATGATCGACTATGCAGCTCGAATATGGATAGCTACAGCCTGCCGGAGCATCTCAGCCATTCTCCATATCGATATATTACCCGCTTCACGATTCCTACAGGCATGTCCACGGTAGTCTACATCCCAAGACTGGCTAAGAAAAGCTTCTGGAAGCTTGTGTGAATAAGCCTGGTCACTCACGGCCCTGTTCCAGCTTTGCCCAGTCCAAAACAACATGGGCAGCAGAATAACCCCGAACCGCCGAGTGCCGTACACGTCAGACAAGCCCCTTTATCCTCCCTGAAAGGCTCTAAATCTGGGGGCGAATCTCCCAACTCGGTAGGTCTGGCAAAAAGAGCTAAACTGCGCATGGACAGCAAGAAAAGATCCAGGGCTGCCAAATGGGAACCAAACCAGGAGTTCAGATCGCGGAATTGTGGTTGACGGTAGACTGCCGTTTTCGAGCCTAGCCGTAGCTTAGCTGTCACACCAGGCCTGGGGATGTTCGACGGACTCAACGGGCCGGGGTCGTTCGTCCCATGAGGCTGGGTCTCCGGAGTTACATTTGGGTGCAATTCTTTTTTTTTTCGTAGAGGTAGTAGTACTACACTACGTGCAGAACTAATAACACGAGACAGCTAAGAAACCGGCTGGAGGGATCGGCACGGTGCAGGTCCCCCAAATCTCCATTATGTCCCTGCGTACTCTTCTGGCCTTGCCGGTTCTGGTTTCCGCTACTACTACAAACACATCGCAAGAAACCAAGGTGTGGCCCGAGATTAGATCTCTTTTCTAAATAAACGCAAAGTCTGGGGTTTTCCTTTTTATCCTTAAAACCTCCTGCTCGCGTGCTGCTTCCGATGGTTCTGTGGTGTCATTCGTTTTGCTTCCCCCCTACTACCAGAGTCGACGATCGTATTCACGGCTAGACACGATGCGGCCCCTTTCGTTGTTGTTACTATGCTTGAGTGTATTGCAATCAGCGCTGGCCGCTACCGATGTTACGGGCATGCCCCCTGCATGTGGTGTAAGTCCTTAAGAGTCTTAGAAGAGGATAGAATTCGCTCTCGAGGGAGGACATCGGCGAAGGACTTGGCTAAGAAGCTTAATAGTTAAAATGTATCGTGTCATCGGCCGCGAATTCGAACTGTGCACCTACCAACAGCACTTGCGTCTGTACCAATGAGTTGCTCCTGGCTCAGATCACAGAATGCGTCATGGCCAGTTGCTCGGTTCGCGACCAACTATGTGAGTTGGACTGGTGGAATCACTCCACTGAATTCGGCGACTAACTCGAGGAATCTCTAGCCACGAAGAAATACTCAGCCGAATCTTGTGGTGTTGAAGGCGAGGACAGGACAGGCGTCATTTGGATCACGGCGATAGTCTTCGGTTGCCTTGGATTCTTCGCTTTCGTCTTACGATGTGTTGCAAGGCTTATCGGACCGCACGACTGGGGACACGACGACTCGGTTATGTGTGTAGTCATGGTAAGCCGGCATCAACCCACGTTGGGGGTTTCCCCTTTTCTAACCCTTAAAATCGTAGGCTCTCGAGATCGCCCTTGCAGGCCTGTCTATACCACGTAAGCCCCCTCATAAAAAAACGTCTATAATGAGTACTATGCTGACGATTACCAGTTTCCCAGGATGGGCTTGGTAAGGACATGTGGTTTGTGGAACACGACAATGTTACCGACATCCTTAAGGTGAGTTCGCCCCCACTGTGAGTCAACCTACTTCGATGTGCCCATCGCTAAAGCGGGATCTAGCTCTACTACTTCGACGAACTGATTTACATCTCGGCTCTAGCCTTGACCAAGGTCTCCATTCTTTTCTTCTACCTCAAAGTCTTCCCGAAGAAGTCGTTCCGCACGTGCACGTATGCGCTCATCGCCATCAACCTTGTCTACGCGATCACCTACGACTTCCTTCTGATCTTTCAATGCAACCCAATCGACGGCGCCTGGCGGACTTGGGATCGCGAGTATGAAGCGCAGTGTATCAGTATCAACGTCCTAGGTTGGTCTGCAGCAGCAATCAACATCGCGCTGGATCTCGCCGTCATCACTCTCCCGCTCCCGGAACTGTTTAGGCTCTCACTGTCGTTGAGGAAGAGGCTGCAAATTATTGCTATGTTTGCTGTCGGTTTCTTGTATGTTCTCCGGCTGGCCATAAAGCGGCGCTTACTAATCGTCTCGCAGCATCACAATCGTCAGTATCATCCGCCTTTACTCGCTGATCCGGTTTGGCAACACACAAAACGTCACACGTAAGTCTCGATAGGACCGCCCTTAGTCTCCTCTAATTTACAAACTCTAATCCTTCTTATAGAGGACTACGTCGAAACCGGCTACTGGTCTACAATCGAAGTACCAGTCGGAATCATCTGTGCATGCATGCCGGCAGTGCGATCGCTCTTCAGCTTAGCGCTCCCCAAGATCTTCGGAACTACACGCGGCGCGACCGTCGGATCAACGTTCAACAGCTTCGGGCCATCCTCATCGGGCAACCGGCTGGGAGGCGACTCGCGCGCCAAGATCAGCGTCAAGCAGGAATGGTCGGTGCTCAGCGACGGGCCGGACGGGCTCCTGACGGTAGACGAGCAGCCGCACGGCCGCAGCAACAGCGACGTCGAGCTCCTAAATGTCGGCCCTCGCGCCGGCGTCGGCCTGCATGTGACCACCGACACGGCCGACGACGGCGTCCCCACGAGGAAAGTGACGCTCTCGAAGACGGGCGGCGGCACGTGGCGCGGCATGAGCATCCCCGAGCAGCAGGAGGAGTACAAGTCGTACTCGGTCACCCGGGAGCGCGAGTTGCGGTAGAGAGCAACGCGCAGGGAGGGCTTGCGAGGCTACGTAGTTGCAGTGTTAGATGTCTGCTTGCTGGCTGGCGAGTTACCTGCCCCTTCGATCATTATAGACTTCATTCTTTCCATGCTGCTGGGCTGATCGATTATGTCATGATGTGATGACTGTCTGTGTCTTATGTTCGTGATATTGTATGTGATGATACCTCGCTTCCTAGGCCCTTCCTGTATCGGTGAGCACTGCGCTTGGAAGGGAAATGCGCTAAGTTTAACAGACACGGTATGGGTAACAAGTGTTTTGGCACATTTATTATCATGGATCATACGGCTAAAGGCTGTAAGCATTCAAAGTATTAACTTAGCGAAAATATTTATTCCAGGGTGACATATATACTAAGTATACATTTAACTGCAAAGGTACAATCAATTCCCCTTGTGAATATCACGTGACACCCCTGACGATCACAACAACCCAACACCCTTTCCCTCATTTTTCTTGAAATATCTTCACTCCTGATAATAATGCGTAACAAAGAAAGTACAGTAATAGTAAGAAAGGAAAAAGACAGATGTGGGGGGGAAATGAGACCTGGATAATTTCCTTCCTCGTGCTGTGCACCTCCATATTCCTGGTTGGGGCGTGTTCGAAGTAGGTCCCTTGCTGTAGCTCATCGGAATCCATACATCGCAAGATAGGGTTTTGTGTGGTTGAAGTGCTGGGAGATAGGAGTAAACGGTTTGGGAAGAGGGATCCGGACGGAATGTAGAAGAAGAAAAAGGAAAGCTGCCACCAATACGCCTGTGTCACACTTGTGATGAAGAAAAAAGCCAAACACCAAAAAGCCATCACAAGATCTGAACCAGACTCTTGTGCCAACTCAAGTAGAAGTACATTGCTCAGAATAAATATCATCATAGCAATGTGAGGGTTCAAAAAAATTGGGTTTCGGTGCGAACACAAGCTCTTCCACGAAAGGGGTCGAGCATGGTCCGACCATGGAGCGAACATGTGCTCTTCCACCTCCTAAGAGGTTCACAGAAGTCCGACCATGTGATGGGCCAAAGTACAAAATGCGCGAAAAATCCTTGTAGCTAGCTTCTCGGGGTTCGTCGTTTCGTCGTGTACCTAGAATCTGTGATTTGTCAATGGCCCCATCAACCGACCACAAGGGCCGACTGAGGATTAGAGTGCAGCTATGCTCGGAAGGGTACGTTGAAGGGAAATTGAAACTATACTCATCCAAGGCCCCGGAGGGCAGAGGGGGAGGGGGGTTGCAGCCAGCACTCCCAAAGTTTTCAGACGACTTTACCCGAGAGCCTGGTGCTTGATTTCGATACCAGTGGTAAGTACCGGTCTGGCAACGCTGCTACTTTCATGGGTGTCGAGGCCTACAACCATATCCAAGTGGACACCTCTCATCGGACTGGTCTCGAAAGACGGCCCGGTTATTCTCAGCCGCGCCCGTGACGCTGAGGGGGGGTTGGGATTTGCTTTTTTGGCGGCTACCTAACGCTGGCCCAAGATGCAACGCCATGACTGACGTTACCCAGCGAAGGGGATGCCTCCTAGACAGCAGCAGCTAGAAGTGCATTCCTAACTGTCACTGCCCAAAGTCCTTAATCGTGATTGTAGTCCCTGCTAAGATCATGGTGCACGACCCGATTCACGCCTATTATGAACCGTCATCCATCGCAGGCACATGTGTGGACCGACCCAGTGGTAGGCAGTTTCGACCCGAGTCGCCCCCACACACGATTTTGTTTGTTCCGGGCCGCGAACCGGTCACTCCAGAAGACTGATGCACCAAATCATTCCGAGCGGCAGTGTGAAGGGCCCCGCCACTCCCTTCACAAATCCCAGAGAGGCGTCCCTCTCCTCACCTAAGTGAAAACAAGACCCTGCCGGTGGCTTTCCCCGAGTTCAGGCAATGTAGTCACTACTGTGAAGGCCCCACCACTCCTTCACGAATCCCAGAGAGGTTTCCCTCCCACACCAAAACGAAAACATAGTCCTGCCTGTGAATGTCCCAGACGATCAGACTATGTAGTCACTTTGTGATTGTGTTCTGGATAGTGTTAGTAATGTGTAAACATATAAAGCGGGGAGGGGTTTCGACGTGTTGTTTACTTACTTGATACGACCTTGAGTCGCTTATGTGTAGTGTGTAGATCCTAGGGCGTTAGTAGAAAAAAGGTCTCGACCATCCATTACTAGGATTGATAGACCAAGTATATGTATGTTTGTGTGTGTGTGTGTGTGCACAAGACGCGTTAAATCTAGTTGCCAAATCAGTATTGTTTACCTGGGTAGGTTCCAAGGTACAGGCATGGATCCAAGACGCGGGTGTGTTGATTTGGAGTGAGATGACACGTACCTGATGGTAATATGGTAGATCATGGGACCAGACACGTCCATAGGGTAAAATAAAATTGATGAAGGCAGATAGCGAGGATAGATGATCAATGAAGGGTAGAATGAAGGGTAGTGGCTGGGCTGGAGGAGTGGAAGCTTGTGTGTTTACCTAACGCCTTAAGCTGAATAGGTAAAATGGGAGGAATGTTGCCAAGTAGCGGAAGGGAGGTGCGAGCGGGAGTATATGAACGAAGTTGATGTAGTACCGAGGGATGGCTAAGCAAGTGTTGATGAAGAGAAGCGAGGATGAAATGTGTAGGATATGCAAGATGGAAAGTAGGGCGAGGGGAAGGATTGATATGTCCAAGTCCAAGGTAGGAGTTGCGCGCAGGAAGGGGAAGAATGCGGGGGGGAAAAACAGAAGAAATTTTGGGTTGTGGATGTATGGTTGTGGGTGTATGGTTGTGGGGATAGATGGGAAGTTTGGAAGAAAAGAAAAGAACATCTGTGGTGCGATGTAGAAATAAAAGTGCAAGATGATTTGGATTTGGGTGTGATCTGGAGGAAAAATTAGTAGCAGAAGCTTGATAATGTGAAGCAGGGGAAAATACCTAGTTACATGTGCGGTATATGAAGAGGTACTAGGTACATGTACATAAGCAATATGCAGTACCTGGTATTGTTGTTGCATGTTCAGGCCTGGTAGTGTTGACTGCCCGAGACGCGTTGCGCGTGAGGTGATGCTGATAATTACTAGAAGGTCAGAGAAATCGAGCTTCAAGTTGTTCTGACTCGAAATATCGTGATTAGTTGACATACCATGAGGGAAAGTGATATTGTTAATCGTAGGTTAGAGAAGGGGATTGTGAACAAGAACTTGAAGGATGAGGAAGTATGGGTGTGTGGTGGTGGTGTGGTGTTGTTGCTTTTTGGAAGTTTTTGAGCGAGGGAGGGAAGGAGACGAATGTAAATAATAGATCGCAGATGAGAGGTCTGCGAGATCAGGGCCGGCTGTCCACAGCTGTGGGCAAGCTATTGTCAGCCCAGAGGATGGGATCATGTATTATCAGCTGGGCAGGTGACAATGTGTTTGGTGACGAAGGCCTCTGGCTGGTATGATGAGAATGTTGTGTGTATCGAGAAGGAAGTCAGGGAAAAGTGAAGAGATCCATGGAGGAGGATGGGGGTGATCATGCTTGAATGTAGGGGAAGGGAAGGGAAGAGAGTTCGGAATAAATACCTTGGATGGATGTTGGATGTTGTTGT
The DNA here is from genome assembly GCA_902806535.1 of Hypoxylon rickii. Lineage (NCBI taxonomy): Eukaryota > Fungi > Ascomycota > Sordariomycetes > Xylariales > Hypoxylaceae > Hypoxylon > Hypoxylon rickii. The sequence goes on from CADCWY010000003.1 coordinate 3,244,614, forward strand.
TGATGTGTGAGTTGGATGGAATATGGGCAAGGAAAATGGGCGGTAATAAATACTAAAATGAAATCAGGGTTGGGAGTATGATATTGATTTATTGATCGAAGAAAATAAAATAAAAATAAAAATGAACAAACCAATAATAAATAATAATAACAGGCATCTACGAAGAAATAAAAATAACAATGATATCGTCACCTACCATAGTACTAACTGGCACCCACCCAAGTCGAAAAATTCATGCTACTGGTCCCAAACCTGAGGTAACTAGTATTCTAAAGACAGGTACCTAGTGCGTATTGATGTGAGTACCAAAGTTATTCAATCGGTGCCCTAAGACCAGATTTGATAATATTAATATTAATGATAAAATGATATCTACGAGATATAGATGTGGCACGTATACATATACCACCTCGAGGAAAATATATCCACCATTTATCATACAGAGACAGACCGTCGTTGGAGTGGAACTCAAGGATAATCCGGGAACCCGGAGTCGGATTAGCCCACCGATACCTGGGTACCATGGTATTACTGGATAGGTAGGTACCTACGTACTTTAAGGTTGTTAATAATATCTCATATGGCTCTGGTCCAGAAGTTAACCATTGCATGATAATTTTCGAGCTGCTGCCGAATGCTGCAAATAATGTCTTGACTCTATAGTGACGTAGCGACTCACCTCAGGTATTATCGGCAAGCTCGGAACATCGGAGTTGTTGACTGCAGAGTTCTATTTACTGGGTTCTACAAAATGAGACAATCGTCGACGAGAAAGGCTGCTCGTCTCATTCAGATTACAGGCAAGAATATACAAAGCAGGCCATCTGTAACTAGGTATTATATCCAAAGAGTAGCCTGGGGATATCTTAAGATTCGATAGTCGTAGTAGTTTAAATATCTGCACTCGATCAGACCCAGTAGGACCCATGAACCAGACCCCAGAGATGCTCTGCATTTCTTGACCTTACTGCCCCTACTAGTGCCCCTGCTTTGTCGAAGAGCGAGCTATACGCAACTGTCATGATGGAAGGCGGAAATGGCTTCCTTATTGCGCGAAGATATCCCAAACAAATCTAGGCGCTTTATATAAGAACAGCTACATATGCTAATACTACTTACTTATGATATTTTACGATAATTCCTCAAATTGTTATGGACATTGATTTGAATAAGTAGTGCGAATATCTCCCATGCTGGATCCGGAGAATGTGGCTGTTAGGTCGGGGGATCTCTACTGGGTTTCATAGTGACGGGTAGGCGGGGACGTAAAGGCATTCATCATGAGTTCTACATACCGTATTGAAGGAAATACCGTTTGCAAGCGGTGTCTCAAGGATGTAGACTGGTCATTATATGTATTCCGAGGCTATTGAAGAGTGTCACGGCCAACCCCTTATGACTTTTTACCTAATTCTTGGAAATTATTCTTGCCCCCAGAACACCTAGCCCATTGAAGAGTACGTTGACAAAATATACTTACCATTATTGTTTATTGCTCGTAGGTATAATCCATGAGAAACCACCACACTTGAGCCTTTGGATGGGAAAGATTGATATTTAACCAGACAAGCCCCTTTTCCAGCAGCAGTTGAGGTTGGGATCGTGGATCTCGTACGAATCATACAGGACGTCCTTGCGGCTCACGGATGGACCCACTGAACTATTCAGGGGTTGAAAAACACGAGTAGACCGCCTCCGCGGCCGACTTGGCCTCCTACATATCTAGGACTCGCTGATCGGATCGTTGAACTTCTGGTCTATGGCCTTGGAATGAGCCATTACGATACTGTGGTATTGATAATGCGGGCTGACTGACTTAACGAATGTCCTGGGAGCCTGAGTAGGTACATAATGTCGGCTCCATGTCCGCGAACCCGACAGCCAAGTTACGTTAATGTAAGGAATACCCTTGTCATATGCGTGGGTGATGCCCCAGCGATCCGTGTGGTCGGGATTTGTTACGAAGCCGTTCTAGAAACCTTCCTAATTTCTGTTTTGTTCTCTGGAATACCCGCTCTGGCCCAGCGAAGTAAAATACATATCCACGTCCTGCTTATTTATTCTGCAAGGTCGATGTGATCAGTCACTTACTGGAAAAGAAATCAATTTGATGCCTACAGAACTAGCCCCTGAACCCCTGAAAAAGCTTATTTGGAGTGGCTTGGCAACGAAGTATTATTCTAGCAATATCGATACGAGAAATCGGCCACTACATAAAAACACCACCATATTATTGAGTGGAATGCGCTTATTTGTGGATCTAGATGGCCTCAAAAGACTTGCTATCCACTTTTATAAACGAAATTGCGAATTCAAGTTACATACACTAGGTAGATGACTGTTGTGTTTCTACCTGGTACCTCACAGGAGGTAGGTATCCGATGGACTGGAGTATCGAATCTTTGATAGGTGTACTCCCCTCTATTGTGTCCAGCTTTCGTGATGATGTCCTAGGCCTCGAAATCATGAAGATTGCGATGTTTTGGATGTAGGACGTTGGGGCAGCCCAACGGACATATCCGACGGTCATGGATCCAGTGTGGGCTCTACACAAAATCCGTCGGGACGGTCGGGCGATCTGGGGATGCCAGATTCGGACTTATGGCGGACTGGAACCACTGGGTTGGAACATTTCTAGAATACTGCAATGTGGGTTTTCTTTACTGTTATCCGCCCAACGGATTCGAGGTCCTCAAAGGGTCGGTGCTTCGGCTAATGATTAGAATATGGAACAAGACGCCAAACCAATTGATTTCTCCTACCAATTGTTGCGTACAGGTAAACAAAAAAGCTTATATAATCATATTAGCTAAGCAATCAAGCTCGAACATTGCTGAATTAGTACTCCAGCAGCCTTGAAGACCTACAAATAACCCGGAGCAGCCTGGATAACAAGTCGGACCTTAGTAGTAGATATAGCCCTAGAGCTTGAGATTTGATGTTGTTCGATGATCAAGATGACTTCTAAGTCTTCCGGGGCTTTTGCGCTCATCTGTTCTTCATCTGTTCTTCGACGCTTCCTTCAGCCGCCTGTTATGTAAGCATTTGCGCCGTCTGAATCTTGATTATATAATTACGTTCGAAGTGGGGCCCTGAGACGTTGGTGGCTTATGTAATACAGACCATCCTGCGTCCTTCCAACGGGGAACGCTTAGCCTGAAAAAAAAAAAAAAAAAAAAAAAAAAGCTCAATTGACACCACAGCATCGTTTTGTTTCTCTTCAAAGTTGCTTCTATGACATGCAAATTGCAAATTGCATATTGACACCAATGCTAGATCCAATTCTATCTTGCCCCACGTCGGCGCTTATCTAGGTATCTAGTAGGTATGCCCGCGGGCTTTGGTTGGTTAGCGAATACGGTGTCCGCATCTTCGTTTGCGTGAAGGACCACTCACCGAAACTCTTACTTGAAGCCCAGCGATGGGCAGCAATCACAGTCGCTGCGTCGATCTGCCAACAGCGGTTATCCATTATCCCCGAGCTACAGCTGAAGTGTCGTCATAACCCTGCCTTGCCATTTCGAAGCCGGCTGAGTTCAAACGCGGAATCTGTGCTCCATTCTGTGCTCTATTCTGCTCAGAATGATAGAATAAGACCCACCCGCTTACGAGCGTCTACGCGTTGCCATTTCCAAGTGATGCAGACGGTAAATTCCGATAGGCATCAATTTTTGATGACCAGCGATTGGTACGTGTTTATCTAGGTACATACAGAGTCGTCCACGTATAATATGACATTTCGTATCCAAGGCGTTCGCATGCGTGTAGGATCCGAGCTTTTACTTTTGGCAATATCAGCTTGGTACCTCGCGGGACCATTATCGGGTGGGTCTTTTGTTGCTGCCCTGACATATTGATGATCACCCTTTTCCATCGTTAGCCGCGTGCCGACCAGGCATTTCAAGGATAAGGCTTGGGAATTTCTAGGGACTTTGTCATAGACCCAACGATTTCGATACATAGAGCGGTGTGGACCAATGAATACCTGAGTGCCGTGCGGGCCGTACCTGTCAGAGTCATACATAAGACCTCGGAAGCATGTGGATCAGGCTCCTCTTCGACCCAGGCGACAGGGTTCAGCTTCTCATCGTCCCCGCCGCCCCATCGTCAGGACGCGATAGGTCGCCGAGCATCGTCAGTCGTCCCATACATACACCGCGTTCGAGTCCCCTTCGTCACATTTCCGCCGTGACTCGAAGATGCTAGAGGGCATCACCAGGCTAGGATTTTGCAACCGTGGATTCGGATTGATCGCACTCAGTACTCCATCGGGTGGTCCTGGAGAGTTGACCTTGGGTCTTGTTCACCTGATCGTTACGAGTCGCCGTGGAGGGACTCTAAGCGCCACCAAGGTGGATTTAAGGATACTCGCCAGGGCGTGGGGAGAGACCATGTGATATGGATTCCTTGCAATGGGATGCTCGTTGGGCACCCAGGCTCTCCTACCGGCCACACATGGTAAGGCAATGTCGAGATCTCGAGGCCGCCTACCTTCCGTATGCGTATATCTTTGGTCCTGATGAAGACTACTCCCCTCATGATTTACGCTTACCCGACAGATCGGCTCCTCCCACTTACCCCTCTTCACCAGTCATACGGTGCATAGGAGGAAAATGACGTCCATATGCACGATCACAGAGGCCTGGGTCAATGTGAATTATCCAGCATACGTGTGGGTTTGAGCCATATGGAAGGGTCTTTGGCCGCAGGAACCATGGGGTGCTTGCGCAAGACACCATGAGTTCCATTTAGCTGAGTAATTCGGTATCACATTCCGGTCTTGCGACGGACATTCAATTTCGCATCGCGAATGGCGTTTCTCCATCCCAATCTCTACCTAGGCCATCTTCGTGTGATGAAAGTGCAACTTTGAAGAGTTAGTTGTAGTCAAACCAGAACGTAGCCGTTTTTCTTTTTCCTATTACGAATAATACCGACTCTATCTACGACTAAGCAATGGATTATACAACCTAGAACGTATTTTGACGCTTTACCTAGGTGTAGAGGCCATCCTGCATGGCTCTGACAAGGATACTATTTACCCTGGTGTCCTTTCTCTTGACCATTATCCATTTGCGGACAGCTCCACCCTCAACCCTTGCATGGAGCCCAAGATATTTTACCTCTACATACGAAGGTATTTCGAAACGGTGTAGTACCAGGTTTTCACCATTGTCTGGAGACTCGCCGGGCTACCGGGGACTCTTTTATCATGCCACCCACAACTGAGGTGACTTTAAACTTCGTTACAGTCGGAAGTTTAGTCACACGCTGGCTACATGACACATATATCCGGGCCCAGATCCACGGATCCGTGGATCCGCTCAACCGTCTTTACCCATTTTATGTGATGTAATGTTCAGCATAAATCAAAAACATAAAAAAAAAAAAAAAAACAATCCACATATGGATAATCCCACTCTTCTCACAGAAAATAAATTTTCAAACCCGGACACGAACAAGTTGATGGGGAGTTCCTCTTGGCGTGCTGTACTAAACTGATTATCGCCTCGCTAGGCCAGGTGACACCAGTTTACTGGCTGATTCGAAAGTTCGCATCGGCGGCTGTGAAGCCATCGTAGAATTCACCCAAAAATATGTGAACAGCCAATACCATCCAATGTAGGTGCTGACTGCGCCTTCTGGAAGCTAACTAGTGCTGATGTGACGTCTCCTTTACCGTTTGAAGGTCAGGAATGGCTCGGTGACCCTGCCATCACATTCTCCTAGCTCCGAGCCTTGCAAAATTTGCTACCATGGACGCGTTCTCAGTTCCACTCGCTTCTTCCTTGGGCCTGGTCTGGGATACGATGAGAACCATCACACCGGTGATCCATAGGAAGAAATATTCCAATACGCCGGAATGAAGCTGCTCCCACGGCCACGTGGGATTTCACGCAAATTTGAGCCCAATTGGAAAGTGTGGCTCTGGCGGATCTCACCGACTGGTACCGAATGGTTGGTCGTCCCAAGCGAAGCTCGAAAAGGGTTTCATATGATAGTGGAGAGACATGATGGAGACAGTCAACTTCGTAGGCACTCATTGTACGCATGTATCAAGGCTCCCCTTTAGTATCGTGTAGGTAACCATCTATATAAGACTAGATTTATCCCATCGTCCTCAATTGCATGGAAACATACCAAGCCTGCTACACCAAACCCCATCATAACCCTATCTACCTAGGAATATTTCATTCACCATGGCCAAACTCCTAGGGTGCTTGAACCTCCCAAGCTGGAGGTCTAGCCGGCTACGAAATCGCCTCTGCCGCAATGGCGGAAAGAAGCAAGATCTCGAAACATTCATTCGCCCTCTGATCACATCCTTCGTCACAGACTTAGGATACCGAGTAGAGCACATGGCCGATAAGGAGTGGACGAACAACGAGAAATTCTGGGCAGCCTTACACCAACGCGCAGACGAGATGGGTATTCCCCATCCACAAGGCTCCCACGCCTACAAGACCTTACAAGTCGGAGGTTGTTACGCTATCGTAAGTTGATCGCCATCGCTTGATGTCTGGTGGGTACTAACGAGGAATAGGTTTGCCTTCCAAGCCACCCGCTTCACATCCAAGTTTACGTCGGAATCTACGCCTGGCTCTGCGCCACCATCGACGACGTGACGGGCCGGTCGCTGCCAGAGTTCGAGCGCTTCCACGAGCGCTACATCACCGGCCAGCCCCAGCCGATGCCTCTCCTCGAGGCCTGGGCCCAGACCCTGCGCGCCGCGTTCGACTACTGGGACCCCGTCGTCGCCAACTTCATCGTGACCGGATCCATGGATTTCCTCAACGCGTGTATCTTGGAGGCTCGGTCCGACTTCCAGAGCATGAAGCCGAAGAAGGGAGGCCAGACCTGGCCCTGGTACCTCCGCAACAAGGACGGCATCGGCGATGTCTACGCCTACTTCACCTTCCCGAAGGAGCTGTACCCCGACGTCACGAGCTTCCTGGAGGTGATTCCGGACATGTCGATGTACATCGCGCTGACCAACGACATCTTATCGTAAGTATACTACCACTCTCCTGCCTGGCCATTCCGATGCTAATTTTAGTAGATTCTATAAGGAAGAGAAGGCCGGCGAGGATGGCAACTACGTCCACCAGAGAGCCTACTACGAAGACAAGGACGTCCGGACGGTGTTGAAGGAGATCATCGTCGAGGCCGAAGCAGCTGTCCACCGCATGCGGGCGGTCACCGACGGAAGGGGACCTTACAAAAATGTTCTCGATGGGCACATCGTGGGGTCTATGGCGTTCCATTTCGTATGCGAGCGGTACAAGCTTGGCGACTTCTGCATTTCGGAGCAGCGACGGAACAGCTCGCTCAGCGTTCGATCAACCTCGAAACTGCGCCAGCTGCGGGAACGGAAATAACGGAATTCGGGAATCGGGCTGCGAAGAGGATGATGGGATGGTCTTTTTCTTCGGCGCTGTATACGGAAAGCAATTATATTGTAACGCGGGTTTAAAGGGTTGCCTCACGGCCATCTTAGAGTTCTCTTGGGCCATGGGATGGTGATATGGATCGGATCAATGTTTCGAACGAGAAGCCTACGTTCGTAGGGCTGTTGTATGTACCAATTGACGGAGTTTCGGGGCACCACATGGGAATACGTGATTACTTCGGATCCAAGTCCTTCTGTAGGTTCATGAGAATAGTAAAGGTTGACTGTTTAGAGCTAATATCAGCAATGTCGAGATACCTAGAGTTGAAATATTGGCCTGGCGTAACCTGACCCTACGTATGAGAAGTACGGAATTTGAATTTAATACGGAGTACCCGTCAACATAAGGTAACTCGTAGGGACATCATGTGTCTAGTTAGCTCTTAATAGTCGATATTATCTGGAGTCTTTCGACCTCGTAGGAATCTGCTCGGTCTGTGCGCCGACTACCTACTTTGCTTGTACCATTCATACTGGCGGCCTAAGGAACCAATGGCCACATGTCCAGTGGTATTTTCGCTGTCTACGACTCTACGGGACGAGCAAACAGTATCTAGCGTATACCAAGTAGTACTAGCGCCCATTGTGCTTTGGTACGTACTTACCTAATACGGTAGGCGTGGTACCTATCGTCACTCTCGCCGTCGTACATTTCCTACCTTAACTTACCACGCACAATATCGGCGCTAAGCCAAAGGAGATCAAAATTAAATAATATTAAGTTACGCAGTGCTGGTAAAAATAAATTTAACAATGGTAAATAAAAAATTGACGTGTCAATGGCAGCCCGCAGTTGCCCAACCCCGTTAACGGCTGGCTGAAGGCGACAAAAACATACTATAAATTCAAGGCAATCTTCCGAGGGTTACAACCTTCTTTTCCCTTTTACACAAACAACAACAGCTTTTCAGCTTCCTGAGTCTGAAAAGAAAACCTACCCAAGCCTCCAGTCTCCAGTCTCCAGTCCTAGCCAAGCAAACCAGTAAGTTCCTGTCTGCAATAGAATTGTTGGCTTTCCTTAACCAATACCCTTCCAGTAACTTTCATTCACAACAATCCTCGACACGAGTCAATACTCTCACCCCCAAAAACTTTACGCATTCTCGTATCGCCAAGATGGTTTCCGTCAGCGGTATTGTCAAGCACGTTGCCGTGTTCCTCAGCACGGCGCCGCTCCTCGCCTCGGGCAAGATGTGGGCGCAGTTCTGCAACGACAACGCGTGTTCCGAGAACTGCGGGATGTCGGTGGATGTCAACAATCCCGGCTGTCTGGACCACCAGGCTGGCCGCCAGTCCGTCCGCCTCCACGGCAGCACCTTTCCAGGCATCTACCTGGTCTACTCTCCCGGCCAGGGCTGCAACTGCCAGCACGACTGCACCGAGATCCCCGGCACCGGCTATCCCACCTGCATCGACATCTCCGGCAAGGCCTTTTCCCAGTCCTTCCGCTTCCAAACTACCACGTGCCTCGAGCGCGAGGGTGGCCCCGGCATTGGCAACAACTGCACCCCCCACGACGTCGTTGTCCCCGGCAACATGACCGCCAACGTGACGGCCAACCTGACCGACTACTAAGCCGAGTCGGCTACGCCGCCCACAGCGCGGCCCTAGTTAAGATCGTCTGATATTTGCAGGAATCCACCTGGGGGGAAGAAGGAAGTTTGGGAGACTTGCACGTTCGCGACTCGACTAGCTTAGCTTGAGACATAGCAAACAATGAATCAGACGACTTAACCACAATAAATTTCTTTCGTAGTGTGATATTCAGTAACGTGGTATGGTGATGCTCCTCTGTGTTGGCTATGGATATAGGTATTCGAAATAGGCCTATGTACGTGGACCTTGGTATCTTTATCTGGCTACCTATTAAGCAATGGCTAAACAGCAGCTAGACAACGATTGAACAGCGGCCGAACGATAGCTAAGAGCTGGAGACTTAGAAACGATCATCCACCCATAATCTAGGTTATTCAATGCTCGAGGGCTAATTCAGTTACCCTCAGTGCTGTTTACTAGGTATCGGTGTCTTTTTGAAAGTCATCGCGACCTTTCCTACCATATGTTTTCCCGCCCAACCGTCATATACGAGATGACCGACTTCAATGATTTACTCCTGTTGATCCGGCGATTTCGACTTCCCCAGTAGCTATGGCGTAGGGCGTACCTGTAGTGGCAGTGTAGTTTGGGCAACCAGATTTAGAGGGAGACGATAAGGGTGGTGATAGCTTGAAAAGCACCAGATGATTAGTACCTAGTACCTTTAGGACCCAGTGCCAAAGCAAAGGTACTTAGCTTTGTACGGATAGCGCACGTTAAATGAAGTACCTGATTTACTAGGTACTTTGTGGTTAGTAAGCAATTGGTTTACCTCTGACTTCAAGCGAACCGACAACTCTTAGACGATCCGTATCGCAATTACGCGCACGACAAAAACGCCTTCTTTTTCCAATCGAATCCATTCCGAACGACGACCTGAAACCTTTGATCCGGATCGATGAAGTTCCCTCGAAGCTGTGTATACGTCCTCGCCTCCTCCGCCAGCCCACTCGCCTCGCCATCCACTGCTTCGTCCCATTCCCTCCATCCTCCTTTCGCGTCGATTTTCCATTCGATTACGGTGGGTAGATAGTCATTTTCGCCCTCGCGCTGCTCTCGGTACACCCCGTCCAAGGCCAGGACGAATCTGTCCTTCTTGTCGGCTTGCGAATGGTGATACAGAACCCTTGGATTGCGACCTGGCGTCGAGTTAGGGAAGAAGATGGGACTTGCGAGTGTTTGGATCGGCATCTCCCCCTCCCCAAATTGGTCCTTTGTGAGGTGGAACCTCACTACCTTGGGATTGCAGGATAACGCCGGAAGACACAGATACAGCGCATCATCGCCCCAGTGAGAAAGGACGTATGGGGCCCGGAGTCTGTTAGTCGATACCTTGCATTTGTAAGTCAAGCATTGAGCATCGACACATGGTTGTAGCATATCATTTTCGCTAGGTCCCTCGAATACGAACGTTGACAAGAAAACTCGACAGGTCGAACCGATATCTTCGCTCTCGGAAATCATGACCAACAGATAGTAGAGGTATTTGCCACACGACGAGAAGCGCATTTCTGGAACGTACCTAGTCAGTAACATTGCCGTTCTGGCTTATGAGGACATTAATGCCATACCTCGACAGATAATAGAGGCTTCTGCCCTTGCCGCAGCAGGCTCTTCGATCTCCCGACACGAAGTCTCGCCACTGGTCATATCAACGATCTGAATCTCGTGAAGGCTCTGAGGAAATACAGCGACTCTGCGGTTGGGGTGGAAGGCACACGATACTTGCAATCGAGTGTTCGATTGCTCCGTCCACGGAAGCCAAAGAGGCTTCTCGCCATCGCAGCAAATAACCAAGCAATCAGATACTGGCGTTGCGCGCTCGCTGTCGCCACCGGGATCGTCACCAGAGCTGCTCCAGCTTTGCCCCGCATCTGAATCCGAGTTCGAATCCGAATCATAGCCCGAGTCCGTTTCATGTCTCCCTCGTCCTTCAGTACACGCACGAGAAAGGTGGAGGGCCAATCCCGACCATCCCTCTCCTGCGGATGTCGATTCCGTAGCGAGGATCCACCCCGAAGTGGAGCTACCCGATTGATCTGATGTGTGGCAAGGCCCGGGTGCGCAGAAGGCTTCTGCTTTTTCACTGTTTGAATGGCCCACATCGAGATTTCGCAAAGAAATCGACCAAGTTGTGGATTGAGCGGGGGATGAACTTGAAGGCCTTTCGCTAAACCGAACGAGCCGTCTTGTTTCTTTTTGCTCTGGCAACCTTGGGATCGTGCCGACGCTAGCTGACTTGCTCGCCGATATTGGGCCCTCCCACCAGCATTCCGTGCCAGAATTCAGGTACGTTACCAAGGCATGAAGCTTCGAATTTCTGAAGAATGCATTTGATAAGCTCACAGAGCTTGCTTCGATAGGCGCCTTGACCCTTGTTGTTCGAATGCTTTTCGACATCGTGGTAGCTAGCCCTGGAAATACGCCCCGTCCTATCTGATCAAATTGACAAGAGCTGGAAGCTTCCGAGTGCGAAATCAGAGACTCATGCCATTCTCTGATAAAGTCGTACAGCCCTCGACTGATGATGTCTCCGTCGGGCTTGTAAATCTCGAGCCAATCTGGCAGAGGGACCATGATGCTGTCGTCCTTATCCAATTCACCGCTCCTTAGTCCCAACGCAACGGCAACCCCACCTACGTTGGTATAACGAGCGAATATATGGGGGCGGACTTCGATCTGAACTGCTAGACAGACCCGGAAAGCTGGGCTTTCGATCAACGATTTCACTTTGTGGAAGAGCTCTTTGGAGTGGTTGACGTCCTTAAGGTGTTCAAACCAGAATGCCGCTGAATACTTCAAGAAAGCATGCTCGTTGTTGTTAGCCAGGGTTATGGGTATATCGACCTTGCTCTGGTAGCGTCTGAATTGAAGGTATTTAAGGCAGTACAGTCCGAGCTCCAAGTTGCCTTCTTTCGGATTGACGAAGAAGCGGCGTATTTGAGTCCGATCGGCTGCTATCCCTAATCTGTCCGGGTTTTCCCTGAAGAAGTCCATAACAGATTTGTGGACGAATTTGATATTTCGATCATTTTCATCCCCATTTGGAGAGTCTTCCAGACGGATCAGAGACCCACCAATCGACTTTATGAGTTCGAGACTGGGAACACGACCAGGTTGGTGGTCATCGTACTGTTCTTCTATCATGATAGCTAGGGCATTGCGCAGCTCGCTCACTGTGAGTGGCTTCGCGGCGCATACCATAAAGAGGAAGATCCGTCTGCAACGTCAGGTTACTCATTTCGGCCATGAGGGGTAGTTGGACCAACGAACATACCTTGCGAGATTGCGCTCCGGCTCCTTTCTTTGAGCGAGACCTTCGAGAAAGCGCATATAACAGCCCGTTAACCCAAGTGGAAATCTTTGCAACTCTTCATGGATCTCGTCATTACAGGTAACTCCATCCCCACAAAGGATATCAAGCATGAGCTTTGAATACAGGAAATTCTCGCCCGATGCTACAGTCCAGTATCGGAGACAGTCCATGCACGTTTTTATCGCCAGCTTCTGGCTTTGGGATTCTAGGAATTTGAGAATATCGCCCTTGATCATGTCTCTAGGTGGACTGATTTCCAACGCTTGTATGCCTTCCATGGTGGCTCTGATCGGCGGCTCATTGCAGCTGGTGAAGAGCCACTTGGTTATGCCGAGCGTAGGAAAGCGTACGAGGCGATCGAACACCCCAAGGGCCTTTTCTGCGTCCGAGCATTCATCCAGGCCATCCACTATGATATGAACTCGAGGAATCTGCTCAAGAAATGCTTCCACCACTTGGGCAAGTATCTTGGGATCATGCAGTTGGTAGGCGTGACGCTCGACTTCCTCATGGTAGAGTTGAACCACTTGCTGTGGGAGTCTGCTCGCGATTGTCCTAAGTTGAAGGGCGATGGATCGAAGTGCACTCATTGGGGTCTTCCTGATGTTATTGTCGAAGGAATATCGATAATATACGCACTGATATTGTCCCTCGAGGTGATGGGCAATAGCGGCGGACATAACTGTCTTTCCGGAGCCTGGTGGTGCGTTATACCAGGCTACGATATTCTTCTTGACGTCGTACCAGGATTTGAAAGCAGGATGTTCGAACATCCAGTCGCAAGTGCCACCATGCCGGATAGTACGGCTATCGGCAAGATCACTCTGACAGAGGAACTTTGAGCCATCCTCTCCACCAGTGATCCACATGGCTATCTTCTTGGTTAAGTCCACTGGGCAGCAAGTTAGCCAGCAGTAGTCTTTCCCGGTAAGACGAGTATTGATCTAAACAGAGAGCTTTTGCTAAAACTCGATATTTAATGCTCATACTCACACTTCTGGTGTTTTTGGGATTCAAGAGCACCGGTTGCTTGGGCAAGTGCCAGGACGGCTCTGGAGTTTTTCTGCAAGTTTTCGAGGCAAACCTTCCACTCACTATCGATAGGCTTTACCAAGTTCGTAGCGAATATCTTGAAAGCTACATTGCTATTAGCACTTGACGATTGATGGGTGCCTATCAGAGCGTGTACAATTCCGATTCAAGATTTGAGAGGCCTTGTGCCAAAACCTGATGATCGTCTTATATGCGTCGAGAAGCAGTTCCTGCATCTCCTCAGACGTATCGTACGCGACCGAAAGAGTATCGTAGCAACGTAGATTCATCGCCACCTCGGCCATAATGTCGACGATTTTATCGAAAACCGTAACCTGCTCTTTGGCAAGTTGCAAGACAAGGCTGGCTCCTGTGAAAGCAATGCCAACCTCGAAAGGAGCAGTCGAGGCCAACGTGCTACACATCGTCATAAGGCCAGTGATTCTATCGACGAAAGGCTCAAGTTTAGAGCATAGGCGAAAGGACCTGCTTTTCATCTTCCTTGTGCTCTGCAGTTCCTTGATGTAATTTGATAAGTCCTTGGCACATTTTGCGCATTCTTCTGGCCCGTTGCCAGCAGACACATCGTTTTGAGCCGCTAGTACCTTCTGATAAAAAGGGGTATTCTTGTCCTCGTCTCGTTTCAACTCTGCAACCCATTGCCGCAACGCCCTTGAGAACGGTAGTTCGGGCGCCGATATGCTGGCCATCTTGGTTACCGTATCACTCACGAAGGATGCGTGAGAGTAAGATCTCGGAGCCTTGCTGCGCTATTTAGCAGCTAGATATGTAAAAGTCCGCACCCCACCCCGGAAATGGTTGCCTGCAGGTTGGTAATATCATATCCGCCCTGAACTGCCGAGCAGAAAACGATCTACTGCCATGATGACCTCTGGAAAAAAGCGGTGAAACTGCGGACGCATGTAACAATGATGACTGCTTTATCGTTGATGTAAAAGGCTTGCGGATATTAGCTCGGCACTGGCTACAGCGACGCGTCGCGTGACACCCGATCGAATATCAATCTGGGCATCCGAGAACCCTGTGGCGATCAGAAGATAAATTGGGCGTGCCCTCGCCACTGGACGGAAAGTGCATTTATCAGATGGCAATGAGGATGGAAAGGTCCTAGGTCAACAAGTCCTTCCCCCCTGTTTTATGATTCTGATTACCCCATAGCCCTTCAAATCCCACCCATAACATAGTTTTATCCAACCAGGCTTGGAGATCAGATCAGATCAGACGACCACAAAATGTCCAGCCGCGGGGAGCAATGCGAAATCCAAATCCGCAATATACGTCCAAAGGGGTCAAACACAAAGTATGGCCTTAAGAGCCTTGCGATCGAGGATGTCTCCTACGCCTTGGTAGTTGAGAGAAACTATGACGACAGAAACGTCCTGAAAGAAACAACTGTTCGAGTAAACTCGCCACATCTACTCAGAATTCTGAAGTCTGTCGTCAAGTACTATCCTATCCTGGCGACCGACTACAACGCCCCATGCGAGATAGACGGACCATTCCAAGTGCTGTTCCATTATTGGAAGGAGCTGCATGCTGTCTCAGATGATGATGACCTTGAAGATGAACCACGGATGCACCTGAATCTTCTGCTTGGGTTCATGGCATCCGAGCTCGAGCCAAGCAAGCAGAGAGTCAGCGATATGCTTAAGGCGGGCGCCATCAGCTTCTCAACCCTGTGGACAATATTTCGACCGGGCGCTCTGGTATACACTGAGGTTGATTCCCATCCTTGGCTACTCAGCCTGGAGAAGACGGCATACGAAGAGAACAAAAAGCAAGGAAAGTTCCTCGAAGTGCATTGCAACTATATCGACTATGATGGCCAGAATCATGGCCAAGCCACACGTGTTTTCAGAGTCTTTCAAAAGAAATCATTTGCAGCTGAGAATCCTTGTAAGATTCTCCAGCTACCCATCATTCCCCTCGACTGGCTTGAAAAAAGGGGAGACATTCAAGAACGAGTCGCAGAGAGGGGTAGGAAATTTCTCAGTATCCAGGGAGTTCAGGTAAAAGCTTATAGTGGGCTTTCGAGATACTTGCAAGAGCCTCCGTTCGGGTTTTATGACCCGGAAATGGCGGATTGGCCTGGGGTTTGGTTGCCGTACACAGTAAAGTCATTTCCTTCCGATATCTTATCAGATCGTACACTAACCGATAATAGGAGTCTGGACGCGTGGTCCTCGACCAGCAAACATTTAGGGAAGACCATTATCTCGAAGGTGTCTCCGTGGGCGCCATGGATATTGATGATAAGTCAAAGTGTATGCTTTGCCCGCCTTACGTCCATGGCTTTTCATTATATCGGAAGGATTGGTGTAGGTTCTACATTGATCACATTTCTGATATTGACTGGAACGAGTCGGCACTTGACAGCTTGGTGATACGGGAGGAACGGAGGTCCGTCCTGGAAGCCCTGGTCTTCTCGCATTCATTCCCGGGGCGTGTGTGGGATGATACGAAACAAAAGGGTAAGGGCTTGGTTATGCTATTGCACGGCAAGCCAGGAACCGGCAAGACCTTGACTGCAGGTGAGCGATCGTTTTCCTGATATAGAGAGGAGGTGCTCACGTTTTCTAACACATGTCCCTTAGAATGTGTTGCAGAAGCGACCAAGAAGGCCCTTCTGACAGCTACTCTTGGGGAGCTGAATCCGGACAATCGGGCTTACACCTTCGAAAGATATTTAAAGAGGATGCTTCGGTACGCAACGACTTGGCAAGCCATCATACTATTAGATGAAGCCGATGTCTTCTTGGAAGGAAGATCCGAATCTGCGAGCATCTCGACGGAGCATAATGCTCTCGTGGCTGTCTTCCTGAAGCACCTGGAATACTTCTCGGGGATAGCATTCCTGACGTCGAACCGTGTGAACGTGTTCGACGAAGCCATGAAGTCGCGCATTCATCTAGCACTTGAGTACAGGGAGCCAGATCATGACACGCGACGGAGAATCTGGGTGGCGTGCCTTGCCGCGATCCCAAAGGATGCTGTTGACATGGACATCGAGAAAGATGTAGACCAATTCTTGTCAGAGGAGATAAACGGCCGCGAGATAGCCAACTGCATCAAGACAGCCAGAACGCTAGCCAGCTTTAAGAAAGTGAAGTTGGCGGGCAAGCACATCCAGACTCTGCTCAAAACAAGACAGGAATTTGAGAGAAGTCTCAAAAGCATGCAGATCAAAAAATAAAGACGGATAGAAGCGATAGAAGCGATAAAAGCTTCAAGAGATGAGATCTATCACGTATTAGGACGTTCTTTTAGGATGGATCAACTCGAAGGGAGGCCAAGGGCCTTTGAAAATTAATGAAGAATTCATGAGAGCGACCAGTCGCCAAAACCAAACAATTGATTTTCCTTACGCGTTACCTAAGCAGAAAAGCTTATATAATCGGATCGGAGCAATCGAACGAACCGTAGAACAACAGGATGGAAACGATCAGTAGGACAATAGCCCTGGAATTAAGCCTTGACAGACCTAACTTATAGGTCGAGTATCAGTACCAAAGCCCCTGTTATTCAGCTCCAGGGCTGTTATTCCCAGCAGTGTGGCTTCAATAACTGTTCGCAATTCGCCCAATGTGATTACGTAATGGGTTTCCATCCGGTATGAAGTCACGGAGCCCTTTTCTCCAGCGCGTCATTGCAAAGGTATGAATCTCTCACATAGCCCTCGATGTTTTGAACAAACCTAGATATCTAGCATCTTCATAATACCCACACAACGAGCAGCATAGACAGTACGAAATTCAGCCCTAACCCATCTACCGCCGTCGCCGTCGCAGCGCCTGTCTGTGGTGCCGCTGTAGGAACCGCTGTCGAACTAGAAGGTTCCGAAGTAGCAGTTTCCAGACTCGACGTTTCGCCTCCTGTTGTGGATGATGTGATAGCATTGGAAGACCTCGTGATGGAGGCACTAGATGTACTTTGCGTTGGCAATGCCACGCTCGTCGCAGTACCGTCTGCTGTCGCTGTCGCTGTCGAAATAGCCGGATAGCCGGCAGGCGACAGCGTGTTTACATCCCCCGCCTGCGCCGACGACTCGACCCCCGCATCATCCCCCTCTCCTTCTCCCTCCTCATCAGGCCCATCGCAGACGAACTCCAGGGCCTTGAAATCGCCCGGCCCGACGCACCGCGGATCCTCGACCTCCTCGAGCAACGGCCGGGGGGCATCCTCCGAGATCAGAGCTTGACACGCTGCATCGCCGTAGATATTAAGAGCCGGGCGTGCGCCATTCGCACACCACGGCCGCTCGTTGAGGATGTAGGACCGGAAGGCGTCGCGGAACGCGGGGTCGGCGTTGTCCGCGCCGCAGGCGCCGATGCCGAGCACGAAGCTGTTCACGTACACGGGGTCCCGGCAGTTGGCGTCGGCAAAGAGCGTGATGTTACCGGTGCGGCGGAGCGACGCGGCGGCATGTTGTGGGAGCCCGAGGATGGGTAGGAGGGCGATGGGGTGGAAGGGTGCCTTCATGGTAGGTATTGACTGTGAAGGGAATTGGTGTGTTGGTGTTGAGGAAAGAAAGATCGGTGAGTATAACCAGACCTATATCGTGGCAAGCTACTGGCCAGCAGAAGGCATCGTCGAATCGGGAAATTAGCTGGCTACTAGGTATCTAGGTAAGTAGAGCTGGGGGGAAAACCAGGGGCTATTATGGGCTAGCTATCCAATACCGACCCACGTTCAACTTCTAGTGGAGATGGATTCTATCGATCAATCTGACTGGACAAGAGGACGAAGCCTACCTAGATTATAGGAGACGAGAGCTTCAAAATATGAACAGTATTATTCCTAATATACGTTTTTGTGAAGGTACTGAGAACATATGGCCCAAGTTATGTGGCCCCGATAACAATCTCGTACAGACTTCTGGTAAACTTTCGAAAACTGTCGATTACATACCTAGGTATTTACCAGCTGAACGCCTCATCCACTAACCTCACTACCCGCCCTTTGCGTCTTAGCTCGCACACAATTGCCCGCACCTCATCGGCCATCGTAACAGGACCGCAGACGATAACCGCAGTTTCGCAATCAACAGCAACCTCGCGTTCCAGAATAGAACGCAGGGGCAGTCTTCTCCCCACCACGATTTCACTTACGATACCGGGTGCCAGGATATCGGGCCTTAGAGTGCGGGTCACAGCCCCTGCGAGCGGCTCGCTGCGCACGCCCCAGAATAGACGCACACGTCCCACACCACGAGTACGAAGTAGCGGCCCCACTGCCGTTATGCCTACGCCGCCGGCGATGATGACGCGGTTCGGGACAGTTTGCACCTCGTCAAGGGCCGAGTCAGCATAAGACCCCTCCACGAGGACAGGGAGTCTTCGTTTCTTGCGAAGCTTGGATGTCAGGCCTTCTTGCGTCGTGCGCATGAAGAACGTCAGGCCCGGCCTAAAACAGGGGCCTGTAGGCAGTAGGGAACTTGAATGCTCCAAGTCGATCATAGACGTGTTGCCGGGGGTCTTCTCTACATCGCTCCCAGGTGAGCAGGACGACCTCTTGCCGTGGTTTATATCGGGTCGCTCCTGGGGCATGAAAGTGCACATAACAGAGAAAGGATGGTTTTCCCAAACACGCCAGCTCAGGCTGGGGAAGTAAAGATACGCGTGGCCGCGAGCAGTTACGCCGGGGACATCAACACGAATATAATCATCATCGATGAGAGTGACTTCGGCCATCCGGACCCCATTCCGCGCCAGTCGAGCAAAGCGCACCACCCTATCAAATGCCCAGATCGCAAAGGCGATATAAATCCAGGTCTCATAACCCCACTGATTCTCGAAGCGGTAATAAATATGGAGGTAACAGCCAATCAAGGCGAGGAACGCGAGTGCAAAATGAGAGGCCAAGAACCAGCTGTACAGTCTTTGCCGTATAGGGAGGGCACTCGCGGGAAGTAAGATGCTCAACGCCAGGGTAGCAACAATCCCCCATACCCAATACGTCAACTTGCTTTCAGAAGAATGCTCGCCAGCAGCTACGTATATTTGCAGGTAAATTGCGGAGTGAAGACACGCCTCGATGGTGCATATGATGGCGATCCAACGGTGTACAAGGAGAAATGTCGAGTGCGACCAGTTGGTAACCCATAACAGGATATTGTTGCGTCCAGAATAAAGAACGAGGAGTGGGAGGTTGGCGAAGCTGAGGACTCCTTGGCGATTCGTGATATAAACCAATAACTGGTCGGTTTTGGCCCCATAGTAGGTATTAGGCATTACTAGCCGATAGTCGGCGCAAGAGAAGACAACATTGATGATGACGAAATAAGTGATTAGCAGCGCCTGGCCACGGGTAGGAACAAGGACAAGGTTGTAAAGTGGCTCTCGATGTCTACGACCGAATAGGGGTGGGTCAATGATATGAGCACTGAACCAGGAAGTAATAAGTCTCGGGAATGGTACGAAACGTAGTAGCGAGCAGAAGATTGGTATCACGGCGCCGGTAATTAACAGAACTAGGCTTCTCCCTGAGTTAGTGTAAGGCTCGGTGAAAAGGGGTAAGAGGAAGAGTTCGACCAACCCAAAGTCGCTTTGCCTAGTTTCCATCTGCTCAAAGTACGAATCCGCGTTGTATATGCCCAAGTACACCTGCTTACTGACCAGCGAGGTTGTATTCAAAATAGACTGAGGACCGACAATTTCCACAGGGCGTGGATCAGCATGAAGCAAAGCAACAGAATAGGACTCTTTCGGGCTCGGCTGGCCGGGTACACGACCAATGAGAAAGGTATTCCAGTAGTACTCAAGATCGGGGACGGGGATTCCAGAGCAGTAGGTGTCCATGCAGTAAGCAACGCTGTGGAGGAAATTGTCGTCGGTTGCATAGCATTCGGGTGAAGTGGTGAACATCTTCATCGACATATCGCCCATATGGCCTCCTCCCATATTATTATCCGTAGCCACAGAACATTTCAGCTGGTAGCCGCTCAGGGCGTCGTGGCAAGCGAATGCGCAAGTCGGGTAGTACATCGAAATTCCATGTCCAACCAGGCCATACCCTCGGTAGCCTGCTGAAACCATGGCGGTCGCCGATGAACCGGCGAAGAGGATCGCAACAGTAACCCTCATAGTGACGACCTGAGGGAAATTAATAATGTCATCAAGTAAGGGTTTATACCATCAAGAGGGTATTAGTCGTTTTGTAGTGCGTCAAGAAGCACAAGAGCCTTCCCAGTTCTTTCCCGATCCTCGTACCATGAGCGGCGAAACGCATGTACGTATGACCCCCGTACAACGGCACTCCTGCACCCTCGGCAGTACTTATACCCTCTATTGTAGGAACCCATGTGTGACCGTTCACCTCCGCTAACCGGGTCTAGACTCGGTGACAGGAAGCCGATCTTGTCAGAGATTTTCTTACCTGATGCTCTGGCTCATGCAGGCAGTTAAACGTTAGGCAAATAGAGAATTCCTAGAGACCCGTCTCACTGTCCTCAAGCCGGGTAAATGCACAGCAGTCCCCACGAATACGCACTATAGCAAATGTAGTTAATCAGGATTAAGAATCACGTATAAGACGTTACATTAGAACGGATTCAGCGAAGAGCCAAACCGCTCAATCTTGCTCAGAATCTGGCAATATCACTATGAGTCAGCTAGGCTTGGAATTGCCTTTAGAGTCATGAGCATCAACCGCCAGTCCCATCCTACATGGCCATACGTGGGCCGCATGTAACCACAAAGCGTTAAGGTGAAAACTGGCAAAGTTATTTCGCGATATCCCGATTTCGATAGCGTGTACCTAGTCGTACATATGATGCCCACGTTGAGTTTCGCCCCGTAAGCATCGAGGTTTGCTAGCCATTCGCTTTGGATATGCGTTCAGATTGTCTCGACGATAGAAATCGTCGGAATATCTACGTGCTACACGTCTACAAGTAGGCACGCAGACCGAGACAGAGAGACTGGAACCAATCAATATGTAGGATCTGGGATGGGATAACCGTGTGTTTCTAGACCATTTCTACCTGGTAGGCGTTCATTCCGTTAGTAGGTACCAGGCACCGGGTAGCACTAGATTCGTAATGTTGCTTACTACATGTACGTAGTAGGTAAGTACTAGAAGCTGAGAAGATAGTATAGGTGATCGTTGCAAATATTCCGAGGCTACGCAATTGTTAACTTAATTGCTAGGCTGGGCACTTGACGCAAGGGATGTGCTGGTCTAACGAGTTCAGTACCGAGAACCATCAGGTAAAATGATGATATTCAAGCTGGTGCGTCAATGATTGATTGACACAGGCACGTAGCACCTCCGAGTAATATCTATTGATGTACATACCTAGGTACCTATGTAGGTACCTACATATACCTGCTATGTAGCAGTAGATACGTCGAAAATGTGTCGAACGTAAGTCTCGTTTGGCCATGTGTACTATGTAGGTAGGCCCTAGGTTACACATAATCTAGAAGGAAATGGAGGAGAGAGTAATATCGCTAAGCTCAAGCAACTCCTCCAATAAAGTCATAATTGATGTGTATTGGTGCTTGATATGGTACTGCATCATGCTCCAAAGGAGGGAAGAATCGGGCAATGTTCACATGGTTGACGGAGCTAACCCCTACCCCCTACCCACCAGAGAGATTTGTAAGTTGGTAGCAATCAAAAGAGAGTAGCGAGTGGCCAAGGAGCAAGCATACCGCATGTAGATGCTATATATGGGTACTTTATAGCCCGTATGCATATCTATATTATGTATAGCTGTTGAATGGAGAGACCCCTGCTCGCAAGATTTCAATGCTCTGTGTGATGAAAACATGAAAACATGAAAACCACGTTGGTGTAGATACTAGGTGTCTATCCGCGACCCTTAATCTGCTGGGGATGCCTTATGAGATATTTATATAGTATGCAATCCGATACTAGAATCTGTTTGAGATTCCCAAGGTTGTTGCGCCATGTTGCCGTGCCGCAAGAACTGACGACGCCTCGTGAGAAAACCGACTACCAGGGCTGCGAAACTTGCTCAAAGTTGCGCGTTAGAACATTCAAGGTTGTTGGCATCGTCCATCTTGGGGTATTGCAGCAAATATCTTCTCCAGCACTAGACTTAAAGTCAACGCAGGCGCCCGTCGATTCACATACATAGTAACTCTTGAAGCCTACCTGCTTTGCAGATACCTTAATAACAGCCCCGATCCTTTTCACCAAAGCCCAACCCGGGTACCTTACCTCATTTCGTCAACACTGTCACCAGTCCTAGGGCTCCAAGGCGCATACCTACTAGGTACCTAGCAGGTCTTTCTTTGAGCTCAAGGCCTTTAAAAGGAAATGGAAGGCACAATGGATATGTCTAGTGAGACAACAACTAGCATGGGCATGGGCATGGGAGAGATGGAAACCATGGACGATTCGCCCATGTCAATGACGTTCTTCCTCTCGACAACAACGTCGCTGTTTTCGAAGGCGTGGACGCCCGCCACAACCGCACAGTACTCCGGCACCTGCATTTTTCTGATAATCCTTGCTATAGTCATGCGCGCCATGCTTGCGACAAAGCCAATCCTCGAAACGTCGCTGTGGAATCCGATGACGGACCGCGGAGGAACCCTATTACCCGGAGACGATGCGGGCTATGCAAAGGAAGAGATTGCACGATCCAGGACACGTCTCTACGGTGCCATATGGCGGCGATGGTCGGGTTGGAGATTAGGAACGAGTCTAGGTAGAGCTACCTTTGAGCTCCTGTTAGCTACGGTGGGCTACTTGCTGTGAGTGTTGACGGATGGGTACCTACATGCTTGAGACCCAATCATGAATTAAATCCTCTTGCTAATCGGCATAATAGCATGCTCGCGGTCATGACGATGAACGTCGGGTATTTTCTCTCTGTTCTCGGCGGACTCTTTTTAGGTACATTCCTCGTTGGGGACCTTGCTGCCGACAATTCCCTCTATCAAGACCATCATTGTTAACGAGTCCATGCCTACACATCACGCCCGTCAAAGAATCACGGAGAGCGAGAGGAACAGAATAATTGATAATGACTAGGTACCTACGAGGTATCTAATTGGATTGGTGGGAAATGTATCGCGGGTGAAATTCCACGCAGGTACCAAGTCTCATGTTGAGTGAGTGAGGTGACTTGGTGGAAATTATACCAGGAGTTTCCTAGACTGCATAGGATATACGAAGTAGCTGAAAGCTTGATGACAAGTGAATCTCGGGGAAGAAGGCCGGCGTCCGGGATAGCATAGGCACATATTCCGTCCAACCAATGGTAGCACTTTGTGACTTAATTTCATGCCGAAGTATTGACCCCGTTATACCAGGTAGATTCATTGTTCCATCTGCAAACAAGATCATTCACGATGATTCGTCAAGGTCGATGCAGTCATATGTATGTAGGTAGGTTACATGTACATATCTGTGTAGATGAGACATTGAGTTTCGTTACTATTTTACCTGGTCATGTACCTGGGAAATATGGAGTTGGGTGTGATGTCGGCATGTCGTGTTACCCACGGACCTTGGACTGGGAGATGGGAGATGGGAGATGGAAGGGTTGACATCATTATACTACGTGTGTGTTGAGTCTGTGGCTGCAGCTGCGCTCTGGCGAGACTGTGATAGAAGCAGCTATCCACCATGTCTCAGGTCCCCTCCCCCTTAAAGAAATGAGAATGCGAGAGGCGAGCAGGGAAAACCAAACGGATTAACTGACAGATCAATTGATAAGATCTCTAAAGACCTCTTCTAGGTTAGGGAGTTACACACTTGGTAACCAATGAACAAGCTCGGAAATCAAAAAACATCATATGAATACTACCTACTTGGTCGTAGCGTGTGTGGGAAAATCCTCTGCTAAAGGACTCTAGACTTTTAACGGCGATGTGGGGTTGGAAATGCATGGTACCATCCCGCGCATTCTCCAGTGGGGCAGCAGCAGCAGGTGCTTGTGTCTTCTCATTTTTTTATGTTTGTCGTCCCTTCAACATCCAATTCATTCTCTTCATACTTGCTGCTTGTCCACTTCATCTACGTCGCCATCCGAGCCCTGCCAATTCTTTATACCCTTTTACAAGGTTAGCTATAATAGAGGAGAATTATTCACCCCCGATAGATACATGATACCCCAGGCAGTTTGAGCTTCTCTTCACCTATTTAACCAGCCTGTCATCCTGCTTGTCCTGTCCCTCTGAGAGGTTCTGCACTTACACATTAGGTGCTATACGCTCGTTCGTTCGTTAAGGTACGTGAGAGCCATATTCGACAATATCGCAGTCAACCGCCAGGTTCTCGGAACACAACGTACACATTTGGCGTACGAACAACGGGATGTCTGCCGATGCTGGAAAGGAAGGCAAGGGGTTCGTTGGTGAGTGCAAGGCATCTTAGCTCAAGATCAAGGGATCAAAATATGTCTTGGCACAATCTAACCGTTTCGGTAGATCCCGGCATTGTGATCACACCCAAAGTGTCGGAACCATGGTCGGTCGAGAAGGTGCTGGCGACGATCCACCCCGAAGCCCCCACTGAGGGATCAACTTCACCACTACCATTCTTTCACATCATCGAGCGACTGAAGACGGGCAAGCGGGAGGGATGGCGGCGCTTTGGCATTGAAAGGTAACCCCCCTCCTCCCCTCCTCCCCTCCTTAAGTAGTCAGAGGGAAGTCATATACTAATAACCAAGACAGAGGCGAATCGATCGCGGATCATATGTATCGCATGTCCCTGATGTCCCTGCTATGCCCCCCCTCGCTTGCGCCCAAGGTAGACCTCAACAAGTGCATGAAAATGTGTCTTATCCACGACATGGCTGAGTCGATCGTTGGCGACATCACACCGGTGGACGGCGTCCCAAAGCCAGAGAAGAGCCGTCGTGAGGCAGAAACGATGGACTACATCTCGAAAAACCTGCTGGGCAAGGTGTACGGTGGTTTGGTAGGCCAGGAGATTCGCGCAATCTGGCAGGAGTACGAAGACTCGAAGACGCTGGACAGTCTCTTTGTACATGACATCGACAAGATGGAACTCTTGTTGCAGATGGTCGAGTATGAGAAGCGGGTCAACAAGTGTCTTGACCTCGGTGAATTCGCTTATGTGGCGACCAAGGTGGCACTACCCGAGACGAAGGAGTGGGCGAAGGAGATCCTGAAAGAGCGGGACGAGTTCTGGGGCCTCAGGTCGCATGTCCACGGTGAAGCCGGTGTGAATGGCGGTGTGAGGGAGAACACGGCCAAGGACCAAGCTGCCTATTATGCCAAAGAGGAGCAAAAGAAGGCATAATGTAATGCATGATAACTATCGTGCACACCGCATCTGATCATTGGGGCTGGGCCATCTCGGCTATTATCCGTTGAAATGACCAAGTGAGTAGATCAAGCCAGGAAGCTCAACGTTTTTTTTTTTTTTTTTAGAGATAAGACCTAAAAAAAAGTATTGATATTTATTTATGAGTATAGGGGAAGTAGATACTTGGCCATAATCTGTCGTAACCGCACAGCCTAGGCTTAATGAGCAGTTTGCTTCTAGTCGTCTTGGCCAACCGATATTGCGTATTGGGACGGATGAATACCTATTCTTGGAAGTGAGGAAGGGAGGAAGGGAATGGGGAGAGACAGCAACGTGACTACCACATAAGTGCTATATCGTCAACATTTGAAGTGTCTGTGCTTTTCATTTGTGACATGGATTAAACCCCACCATGGATTACCATTACCACCTTGATAGTAGCTAAAATTCAGGGCCCCGGACCACTAAGATTATCTTATCTTCAAACGGGTCCATCTCATCCAATAACAAGTGCTTAATAAGTACCTACCTAAGGTACCTAGCTCACTAGTTCTTAGGTGCTAAAGCTTCCTCTACTGGCCCCGGAGCTACGGGGGTAGCCACCTAATAAAAGAGCTACTCTGTTGACTTTGTCCATGCATACAAGGGATGGTAGGCTCTTGACCCAGCAACGCTTCCATCAAAATTCGTCAACACCGCAACACTTGAAAATTTCAATAATCAATAAAGAAAAAAGAGCACAAGAAATAAAAATTTTACTCATTCATTCGTTTCATTCAGGGGCCTACCAAGTGATAGGGTCTCGGACTACCCAGTACCCAACCGACCGACTGACACCAATATACCTCTGCAGATTTTCCAGCTTCGTACAAACATTCCATTTGATGTTTTACAAGCTGTCGCATTGCCACGTTTTCCCGCTGGAACCTTTCGTCATACGAAATAACGTGCATCTACAGCTACTACTAAGCAAGCAGGCAACATCGCATCCATCCTAGTTGTACGCAACATCGAGACGGGACACCAGATCAAACACATTCGAAATTGTTCAGATCGTGGAAACAGATCGCAATTACCAAGCATCCCAAACATCATAATCGAAACCACCATTTTGTTGAATAGAGAGAGCCTTGAAAATCTCGAGGATTATCCAATTTACAAAGAGAGACATAGAAGAGGGGAGCTGTAGCCGACGCTACGCGAAACCTTGGAGCTCGAGTCAGGGAAAAACGAAACGAAAGAGAACTGATAACGAGCTCTATAATCTGATAATCTAGCCCAACCCACCTTCGTCTCACGTCCCTCGCGTCATCCAATTTGGTCGACACTTTACTTACCTACCTACCTATCCATCTATCAATTCAGACCACGGCGCCGTCATCACTAGCAACGAAACAATACGGGCAAGTGCCATTCTTCGGGTTCTTAATTTCTTTGAGCGATGCGACATATGTAAAAGGAAAGGAGGAAAAAAGGGCGCTATGATGCGATAACAAACGCATTGTCAACCCGTCGTATCGAATCCTCGAAGCGCGCATTGATCTTTCAAAGAACTAAAACGATAAATCTGCGCCCACTCCCTTCTGAATCATTTGATTCAGTGACCACGCCTACCGAATTGAACTTGTCCCGCTTTGAATTAACCCGACTGTCTTAAATCCTTGGCTTCAATAATACATGCTGAATCGACGTCGATCCTCGGCACAACAATAATGTCCTTTGAACAT
The DNA here is from genome assembly GCA_902806535.1 of Hypoxylon rickii. NCBI lineage: Eukaryota > Fungi > Ascomycota > Sordariomycetes > Xylariales > Hypoxylaceae > Hypoxylon > Hypoxylon rickii. The sequence goes on from CADCWY010000003.1 coordinate 3,272,008, forward strand.
CAGGTCAATATGCCCAGTGCATACCATTTTGAAGCTTCCAGTAGTGGTTCCTCCTTGTCCGGTGTCAATCCCGGGATGTTCAGACCCCCTGTATCACCTTCCAGAGCAGATCCGCTGTATATCAGCCGGAACAGCGTGTACTCAGACCGACCAACCCCCGTGTCCACGAAGAGGAAACGATACAGACCTAGTGATGCTACCCCGCTAAAGCCTGCACCGTTGACCAGTTGGACTAGGAGTCCCAGTGGTACGAGACTGAATACCGACGATGCTTATGCTGAGAAATTTGAGACGGGGAGATGGACTGGAGAGGGAGAGGGACGATATGTTCTGGCCGGCCAGATCGAAACCCCAAACGGATTAATCCCCAGTATCAAAGACGCGATGGATGATAGTGTGTATTCTGACGTCGACTACAGACGCGTACTGGCTTCCAAACGTCCTGATGCCGACGGTGAATCACCCAATTATCAAATATCTCCCGTGGCGCCATCCTCGGAGCCTCAAACGAGGCAAGCCGGTGGTTGGGGGTCGCTTGCTTTAAGTACGATAGGCGGGGTTGTTGGGAAAGTATTCCAATTTTGCAAGTCGGGCGTTTTTCGTGGATTCTACGCTGGCGGCGGGGCAGGCTATGCGATGAGGACGTCACCTAAATCGACACCTCGACAGCAGCCGTCATCATCCGACGGCCGGCCTTGGTGCAACGAACACGACATCCCCACACTTCCAAGTCTGGACACTGCCATAACTCCTAACACCTTACCCCCATCGGATTATTCTACATATCGCTACGAACCGGAGTCTCCCGACTCAACACCACCTCCAGCAGCAAAACGGCGACAGATCAACGACGGAGCCCCCGGTGCCGATGAACTCCGAACGAACTGGGTTATGGTTCAGGAGCCTGCGGAAAAAGCGAGGCCGCTCAGTAGAGCACCACGAGCACCAACGAACCTACAAGAGATATCCCAGCCCACTCTCAATCGCCGCATCGGTCGAGCTGTTAGCCGCATGGACCGTCCAAGCACTCCCAATTTTAACCGCCGTCACTCGGGCAGGATAAGTCATGCCGGGAGTGCATCCGTATCTTACCATGAGCCCGCCAGCTTTGCCTCACCTAGGACTCAGTCGCCAATGACATCCCATACACCTAGCCGAATCCCAGTACCCAGTCGTCCCCAGACACCTAGCCTACCGCCCTCCCGCATTCCTCAAAAATCTTCTTACATCCCCAGCCCTAGTGTCCACCCTAAACGTTCCCACCGAAGGAACAATAGCAATGCATCCGCGGCCTCGATTGTGTCTGGAAGGCCACGGAGAGCCGACTCCTCGATTCACGAACTCAAAGACAGCAGTCCTCGGTTAGACGCCGAGGCCAAGAATCTAGCCGCGATGAGGTTCCAAGAAGAGATGGATACGGATATCCGGATGGACGACTTCAATTCGAAACTCATGGATATGATTCGACAGGGGCAGGAGGCTTTGGGCACGACCATCGAGATCGAAACTGACGGTCACAATAGGGGTATCGATCCTTGGGAGGATGAATAGGTGCCTGACGAGGATGATGAAAAAAAAGGTGACGGGTGGCTTTATGACGGATCTTTCCATCCTAGGGACGGTGGTGGCGGCATATGCCACGTTAATGAGGTAATCGAAAAGGGGGCGTTCAGGGGATGCGCTTACTTTGCTCTGTCTATTCAAGGCTTCTTCCAGGCGTCATGGTTCAATACCAGTTTGATACCACTCGATACCATGTCCTTTTTTCAACCCCTTTCCCAGTTGATTGTTTCTGTTTCTGTTTTCATTTGTTAGGACTAAACCGCTACGACGAGATACCACCGCAATGGACGTCTTACGCTATTTATCGGCCTAGGATTAGCTGGTTTATGCAAGATTGGAACGACTGCTATACGAATATTTGACGCCTGATGTTGAGGGGTTTACTTTTCCCCTTGGAAATAGCTAGATAGGACTCCATAGTGCGCACTTATGGAGAAGCCAAAAAATTCCCCCTGTACTTCCATGATTTGAACGCGATTAAGTGTATACTGTGATTTAATGACGATGTTATGGATTAGGTGAACGATGATGCCGGCCCCTGTATCGATGCGTCGATTTCTACGGGTTGCCATCGTGGCATAGCACACGACTAAACGCTTGATTTTGACAGTTGGATCTCACTCAAACCGATACGATTCAACAGCTGGCATGTGCACATTCCCTGATATAACCATTACAGATTGCGTCCCTATTTCTCTCCTATTTGAGTATGGTACACCGCCATTAACACCCAACTACAACAGCGCTTGCTGCAGCTCCGTACTCCTATCCCAAGCCTCTGGGCATCGGTTTGATCCACCCGTCATTGTTTGATCTCCTGCTTCTGGAATAGTCCTATCGCGGCATTAGCACAACCGTATCCGTACGTAATAAACACTAAAAGAGTAAACTGACTCACCTTCCACTGGCGGCATCCACGGGTCGCGGAGCCTGCAGAAAAACTCGCCCTTGGGCTCGACCTGTCCGCGGGCGTGGTCCTCCAGGGTGCCGTAGAACACATAAACATAGTCACCGGCGTTGGCCTAGACGCGTCAGCAGCAGCCAGCCGACCCCCAGCAAACGAAGAGCGGCAACGCACCCCGTACTCCAGCAAGGGCCCGCCGCACGTGCCGCAGAACTCGCGGTGCAGCAGCACGCCGCCGCCGTTGTCGGCCTCGTGCACCGTGACGCGGTCCCGTCCCCGCGTCAGCCGGAACGCGGAGCGCGCGATCTTCGTCGTGATCCCGTGCTCGCCGCCCGTGAACTTCTTGCAGCTGCCGCAGTGGCACAGGCTCGTGCGCGCCTGCGTCTCCGGGTCGGCGAGCGTGATCGTGTACCGGATCGCGCCGCAGTAGCAGCTGCCGGGGAGGGGTGGCATGGTGGTTCTGGGCGAGTGGTGTGGGTTGGGGTCGGGAGATGAGGAGTGCTTGTGAAGATGGGGTAGGGGAGGTAGGCAGGTGAAGCCGTGTGTGAAGAATAGGAGTTGGGATGGGGGTTCGTGGAACGGTGGAGTGTGGTAGGATAGACGAGAGCAAGACGGCGATAGAATAGACCGGCCGACCTCAACTGATTGTCATACCACTCGGTATCTGCGGAGAAAATTGGAAACCTAGTGAGATAGAAACCTGTAGTTTTGGTGTCATAGAACGATAATAGCGATATCGAAGCTACTGCCTTTTCCCTGCGTCAACGACGGCGATCCTTTGGGGCTCCTCTTCAATGACGTCGATGAAGCGTCATGAATTCCTTTGGGTCCCCGTCCCACATGGCCGGGTCCGGGGTGACGGTTCGGACCGCTAGGTGGCATCCCGGTTTTTCTATCAGGAATGGAGAGACAGTTTCAATCTTAGCAATCCGGCTAGATTTATTAGACAGTAGACAGTAGGATAACAGTAGGATATCTTAGGTATCATATTAGGTGATTAGCACGGCGGGAATTAAATTCAATGGCATTCAGTACGGGCTTCTCCAAGACCTCCGCATTCTGTTCCAGGGGTCCTTGGCTACTAGGTACTAATTTCTACTACGTAGCAATACCTAGAACACCTAGAACCTAGCCCTAAGTAGGTAATTTGTGATAATTCAAAGTGCTAGGTCTCAAGTCTTCACTACTCTCCTTGGACCGTAACCTTCTTACTCAATCCCAGGGGAGACCGGCGTGCCATTTTTCAGGCACTCGCCACAGGTTCTCCCAGTAAAATGACCTTCGGAGCCCTTTTGCTGTTTCTTTTTGCCGCACTCTCTGCAGTGGAGATGGCAGAGGTAGAGGTCGCAGCCCTTCGCTGCGCACTCCACCTTCCACCGGCAATCCTGGGTAAGGTGAGTTCCTCCACAACGGCACCTTTTTAAAGAGCATTGACTCCCCGAATGCCCCCTAGTGCCGCACATGCAGCATCGATATTTGCAAAGCATGGCGGATTTGTGTTTGAAGTGGCCGACGGGATAGTCGGGGTTTCCGCATCTTCGACTGCAGCGAATGTAGCACTGGGAGGCTGTGTGGTATTGCGGGAATGGACCGCATTTGCATCGATTGGTCTTCTTGATGGGACAACTGGATGCCTTGTGGGACTTGGAGTCGCAGTAGCCACAGTTTGACGGGCACTCGTGGGTACGATGAGTACGCCGGGCGCAGTTGGCGCATGGGTGCCTAGATGCCGTAAAGCGCTGGTTTCGCTTGCCTTGTTCCATCACACTCTTCGGCTTCTCCGAGAACATTGCTCGAATGTGTGTCCGGCTCAGGCTTCTCCGACGCGACAACTTATCCAGTTCCGACAGGCGGCGACGAGGGTAGTAGATGATGCGTATTTCCTCGGGGTCGACCCTGTCAATACCCCGAAGAATCGCTATGTTCCAAGCTTCGGGTGGAGGTGCACTACTTGTTCGTGATGGCCTACCACGATGCACTCTTTCGACCTCCGTCAGTGAAAACGGTGTAGAGGATTTTTCGATACTGCTGATCCTAGGATACGTCCCGTGTTTATGTGTTGGGGAGTATTCAATCGTATATGAAGGGGTCAGCCAAGGCGCTGTGATAAAATAGGGATCAATAATAGGTTTGCTAGGAGGCCCGTTCATGCGCAGGTAGTGGCCTCCGGAGTATACGAAAGTCTGGTAATGCTTCGCTGGGACTGTCCTCAAGCCTTTCAAGTGCTGGATCATACTCTTCCTCCAGCCGGGAGCATAATGGGGCTTTATGAGGGGGGAGGTGCGGTGAATATGCTTCAACAACATCCGTATAGAAGGGGTCGATTCGAAGTAGTACCGTTCGACAAGTTCCCAGATAATTGTCTGGAGGGTGGCCCAAGTCTCTGCCGAATGGAACGGGACGCCACGCCACATTGAGCCGTCTACGTATGTCCTATCCGCTATGAATGTGCGGTCGTGTTCGGTAGCGAGCAGTTGGAACAAAACCTGAATGTCAAGACCCAGACTGTGATTCCTAGGTTGCACGTCAACGGAAACAGTGTGCCGAAAAAATGTTTCCAAGTAGACGGCCGGCCGCACTCGCTTTGGGGTCATCAAATCTTCCATAATTCGGTTGACCAGGACATCACGAGCGCTAAGAGACCTGTGCTCGTATCGGCTGAAGTCCAGGTCGACCCCATTCAAGGGATAATGAGAAGCCATGCTGAGAACTTTTGGTAGTATCTCCCCAAGGCAACGATGTCGACACTTTCCGGTTACAAACGTACCTAATACCTACTAGATACTATAGGTACTAGGTACCTACCTACCTAGTGTAGTACCCTAGGTAGTAGGTATTTGGTTTTGATTCTGTATGTGAATGAGGGTACTGGGTGGGTTGTGCACCGGAAACCAAGTTTGGCTAATGTGAATGCTTGAATGCCCAGAGATATCACCCTGGTTGGTGGTGGACGCTTCTTGCCGATGCCCACGACAATAGTGTTTTCATTGTATTTAAAAGCTGCAGCTTGCTCTTGAGACCTTCATATGCAATTCGCGTAACGAAGTAGACGGTGGTAGTGGGAAGTAGGATGAGTGTGAGGTGAAGCTGTTCAGCGTAAGGTTGTAAGGGTTGCGGATATGACGTGGGCTTGCTTGCTTGTACGCGATTGCATTCCGCCGGTACAGTGTACTTTGACAGTACGCAACGGTATACTTGTACGGATCCAGGGCTTGGCTGCTAATCGATATCAACACATCAATGATCAATTACTAAATGGCGTTGCGCAGGTGGTCAATTCAAACAAAACCCCACCGGATTACGGATTGCCGTAGAAGAACAACAGCAAGCATAATGCTTCATCAGCCTAGATGGCTATCAAGTCGGTATACATACTACTAGGTACCTAGTCGGCAATAATGAAATCCATACCTACCACCAAAGCAACCAGCCTACCGTATCACGAGAGCCCAGTTCCTCATCTCCTCACTTTGGTAGCGGATGACGCCTACTGCGGCAACGTTGCGACTATGATGCCCTGCCCGTCTCCGGGTGGCTGATACAGCCCCTCAATAGCCAATCCTGCCTTTTCTAGTAGTGACTTCCATTGCGATTCGCTCCTCTCCATCGAAGACATTGCCGTCATCATCAGCAAGTCCCACTGCGCTGGCAGAAGAGCGCATCCCGCATCTGGAAGGATGAAGTCGTGAATGACAAGGTAGGAGTAGCCCTTCTTCATTGAGGCTTTGATGTTCTTCAAGATCGTGAGGCTCTGCTCATCCTGGTAATCGTGCAACACAAATTTCGTAAAGTAGATCCGGGCGCCTGCGAGATTGTACGGTTAGTCGAAAACACTGACGCAGGTAGGCCTGAGAAATGTTAAGACGGGATTCGCGAGATAGGAAGACATACCCTCTACGGGCGATTCGGTGAAGAAGTTGATGCCCTGCTTCTCTACGCGCGACGGCAGCGAGGTCGCACCGTCGAGGACAGGCGGCTGGTCCTGGAGCACCAACCGCCCGGGAGCGTCGGAGAATTTCTGCTCGAACTCAACAATATCTTGACCTCTGCCTCCCCCGACGTCGACCAGGAGTGGGGCTTTGTCGTCTAGACCATCTCCGGCGAGAAGCTTCTCGCGAACCGGAAACCAGGTTACCCAGGAAGAACGGCTGCCTCTATCCCCTTCAAAGAACGCGTTCGCGCTATCCCAGAGTTCCTTGTTCTCCGGCTTGGCGAGCCAGGGAAAGATCTCGAAGCCCTTGGCGTCGAATGCATACTGGAAAGGACCGTCTTTGGGATCCGTCGGGTTGTTGTGGCCCGCTTGCCGAAAGTAGGCGGGTGTTTTAGCAAGCGAATTCGTAGAGAAGTCGTAACTTTGAAACACAAGCGTGTCAGTAAACAGAATGCGCGCAGTGATTCGTATATGTCTGATGGGGCCGAGTATCTGGTGTCGTCGGACTTACATCCATCTGACCATGGCTTGGGTTGTTCGCCCCTTTAGGTGCTCAGTCCACTTCGTTGGCCCGTAGAGTCCGGGCCCTTTTTCCGCCACGTAGGACGATGCCGTGAGAACGCGGAGTAGTCGCCCTGCGGTCAACCGTTATGAACATGGTGTTACATCTTCTTTTACACCACGAGGGGCTTACGAAGCAGGAGTTCGTCTGCACCCGTCTTCTGGGCTAGTTCCGCTGCTGATGTTTCATCTTTCTCTGATAATATTGAGAACAGGTTTAGGTCAACGCCAACCCGCATCGCCATCCATATCGCAGGCTACCAAACCGAAGTGAGTTAAGCATGATAAAGACATCAGCTAGACGTGGCTCACAGTGTAGGCAAATTTCAGGAGAGCATCCTCAGGTTTCTCGAGGAATGGCACAAGCTCTTTGGCAGCCCGTAGCGCATTGACCCTCTCCGATTCAGTTAAGGAAGCCTCGGGACTCTGCTGTAGAGCACTAGCGACTTTCACTGCGCTCTGTAGCGTGTCTGCTTTAGGTCCTTCCCCAGGCATGGTGTTAACGGTTCCGATTCGAGGGGGGGTGGAGGACACCTGGGTATCGGCGACAGAAAGGCCTTGGAAATAAGCAAGGGAAAGGAGAACCTCAGGAGGCGATACCGAGCCGCTGGTGCCGAGAGGGACATGTCAGATTTATCGTAAATTCAACAACTGGCTTCGCAATCGCTCCGGGGAGCACTGGGGCCCCATGTTGGCCATATCTTTGAGGGAATATTCAACCGAGACGAATCAACTGTCGTGTTGGTGATGCATGGCGCCATCTCCGTACCACCATCGATCGAGAGGAGGGAGCAGGGGCTCTTGAAAAATCGAAGATAACAACGACGGGACCCGGCATATGTCGTGAAATAAAGAAACGCATTAGTGTGGTATGCCGTACGTGACCCGTTGGTAAGATTTCGGTAGCGAGTGCCAGCACCCTCAGGGAATAGGAATCCTCCCGCAACGTTGTTGTTGATCTTCAGGAAATCACCAATCAGGTGATTGGCAATCAATAACGTAAGTCCTGCATGTTATCCCTACGGGAATAATGAGGGCCTTACCATTTGAGTAGGCGGCTTTGTTTTATTTATTCAAAACCGTATTCTTTACGAGTTTTGGATGCTTCTAACTGTATCCTATGAACAGACTTACCTACCTAATGACATGGTGGGCCAGATGGCAAGGCAATCGGAAAGGATCACAAGCATCGATGTCGAATGTCATTACTTAGGTAATCAAATATACAGAACCTCGAATGGCAACAGCTAGGTATACTACGACATAAGGTGTGGGATTCGTTAATGACGAGGATGGTTTGACTCGCGTAAGCTCAACGGATCCCTGCCTGGTTGTTCGCAGAATCGTCCGTAATACCACCTATCGAAATGGTCCAATGCTACCTTAACTTTGACGTTCGTCCCATCGTGTTCCTTCACTGGAAGAATTATGTGCTGGGATACGAATCTTATGTCTGCATATACTAAGGCTGCATAGTATACTGTTCGTGCTCTGGAGACTGTCGGGGGGGGGTGGCACGGCAATAGAGCCCTTGGTGAGCGAATGGGCAAAGATTACGATGATCAATGGATCCGGAATGATTTACAGTTCAGATCTATGCGGCGAGCATTTGGAAACCTAACTTTCTTATGTGGCATAGCTCCCGTGCTGGATCCCTCAGCGGGGTGTGACAAGATAGATATCAAGATTGTTTCCAACAAACACATTCCTTTAGCGCCACTCATCCTTTACCTTCTTCCGGAGACGGCGGTGACTTGCGGCTAACACCTGTTTTTAGACGCTGGTTCCTGACAGTTTAGCTATGGCGGAGAAGGATTATCCAACAACAATCAATGCCGTCTCGTGGATGTTGGGCGCCTTGGTGATTGTCGTTTGTTCAGCCCGAATCATGGCGAGGACTGTTATAATAAATCAAGGAGGGCTAGACGATGTCTTTATGGTCCTAGCGGCGGTAAGTGAAATTCTTCCTCAGACTTGAATTTATCACTCGACGAAACTCACAAAAGGGATTCAGTTATGCGCCATTACCTGTTCGGCACTGGTTACGGTCAGCGTTCACTATGGGTTGGGGACGCATATCGACACAATCACCGATCCGGTGGCTAAGGCCAACGCGATCAAGTACACCATCATAGCTCCGACACTATCGATCGGCGCATCTACGTTCGCGAAATTGTCTATTATGATATTTTTGGTAAGACTCATGGGCATGGTTGCAAAACGTTGGCACCTCGTCTGCGTATGGATCCTCTGCATCATACTGGTCGCTCTGAACATTCTCGCGATCGCCATCATTGTCTGCTTCTGCATTCCTCCTGCGGCCCAGTGGGACCCCAACATCAAGGGGAAGTGCATAGACTATGGCATACAGTAAGTTCTTTCTGAGACTTGGGCCGAATTGCTCTACCAGGTGCCTAACACCCCAAAAAGAATTGTTATCGCGGATATCCAATCGGGATACAATGCTCTCATGGACTTCGTTGTTGCGATCGTTCCGTCATTCATGATCGCAAAACTGAACATCAGCCGAAAGATGAAAATCAGCTTGTGCGGTTTGATGGGAGGCGGTGTCTTGTAAGTTGCTCTAATTTCCTCATTGGGTTTACCACTGACAGAGTAACCAGTGGAGGCGCTGCGACCATCGTAAAGATAGCCATGATCGCCAACTCGGATCACGTAGATATTACGTGGGCCTGGGCTCCATTGTCACTATGGTATACGTAAGTTCACATGAAACCTCCACCGTATGACAATATGCTGACTGTTTAATAGAGCAGAGGTATGAACCCCCACCACCCCCAAGGCTAGTCATGCATAGGACGTTTAAAAGATGTAGTTTAGTTTCTAACCACATATACAGATGGATTTGATCATCATTTTCGGAACGATCCCCGCGCTCTGGCCGCTATTCCGAAGGTTGAGGCACCGACACGGTCGTAGTAGCCGAGGCCCGTATAGGAACGCATCGAGCAATCCTGAGCACCCGAGTGGCTCGGAAGCATATCAATTATCAACATCGAATCAAAGCCGCGGTAAGAAGACGGGTATGCTCACTAGAGCGCTCCAAGATGTCGATGACATGCGGACTGGAGAGAGGACGTGGACCGACGGGACGTGATCTGGGATCGGTTCCGGAGCACAAAAATACGCCTAATAGGTACTGGATAGTAAACACTTGATGATTCTTGAATGCCAATCGGTACTAAGCACAAGTGGTTGGTATCATCATTGCCGGCGTGTATTAGCGTGTAGTGATTGGTATCGTGTCCTGTAGCGGCGAAACCCCTATGCTGTCGTGTGTACGTCCCAAGAGCCAGAAAGTAGATTCACCATCTCCAAGCCAATAGTGTGAATGTATATCAAATATCAGTAAAGTCGATGAGGCACCGAAAAGGGGTTCAGGGGGTGGCTTTTACCTATAGTACATCCGTGGCTCTTGTCTTGTGTGACCTGCGATAAGAAATAAGCCATCAAGCTCGGAGTTTCGCCTCGGCGTTAAGACTCGCAGGGCAGCCCATCCGGAGTATTGCTTTGCGAGATGCGCGTCTCCGAAATGTCGCAAAGGATTGGACTCACACTCAACATTTTTTTCTCTTTCATTCTTTTGAAACTCACCAATTTTTCTACCTAGATTTTATTTTTCGCTGTTTGTCATGATAGATTGATACAGGACCTTAAAAACAACAACCATTTCCGTAAACCAGCATACTTGGATCCCCACCAAATCTGCGCTAGATTCCATTCCCGGGCAGTCTACGTCGTATGCAGCGATACCAAGCACCCGACACCTAATCCGTACCTGGTAGTGGTCTATCTAGATCCACACCGATCACCTTGGCATAGACAAGATGCCACCCATTTCCTCCACACCCACACTCTTCCGGGCAGTGTTCCGGCGACAACTGGAGCAACTCCGCGTGAGCCGGCTGCCGCGATCCGCGCCACGCCGCTTCCAAACCAGCCAAACCAGCTCCAACGCCACCGAAGCAGCGAAACCAAACCCGAAACTGGAAACGGAGAACCCGGTCCCGGCTGCAAGCACTCCTGCAGCTCCCCTGCCCTTGTGGCAACGCCTCGGTCCCCTGACCCGAGCCGGCCAAGCTTATGGTCGCGCGCAACGGAACCGGCCTTGGGCCACCCAGATCGTGAGCGCGCTCTTCATCTACCTAGCTGCCGACGTCAGCGCCCAGAGCATCGGCGGCAAGGAGTACGTGCCCGAGCGCACGGTCAGAAACATGGCGATCGGCGGCGTCGCCGCGGTGCCGAACTTCCTCTGGTAAGTGACCCTTTTTTCTACGCGGGAAAGAAAACCCGCCTAAACCTATGTCCAGGTTCGTGTGGCTATCGCGCAACTTAAACTACGGGTCGCACGTAGTCTCGCTGTGCGTCAAGATCGTCGTCAACCAGAGCGTGTTCACGCCGATCTTCAACAGCTACTTCTTCGGGGCGCAGGCGCTGCTGGCGGGCGACAGCCTGGCCGAGACGTGGGACCGCGTGTGCCGCACCGTGCCCGTCAGCTGGGTCAACGCCTGGAAGCTGTGGCCCGCCGTCATGGCCGTCAACTTCACCTTCGTGCCCATCCAGCACCGCAGCGTCGTCGCCGGCGCCGTCGCCGTCGGCTGGCAGACCTACCTGAGCTACCTCAACAGACAGGCCGAGATCGAGGAGGAGCGCGCGGGTATTGTTCATGCTCAGGGGGTGGCTGCGTTGCCCGCTGTTGGAGCTGCGAAGCGGTCCCTGGCCGCGTAAATTCGTCTTTGCGTCCGACTCGCCCTTTTAAAAGACTTCTTTGTGGCATAATTTGGCTAGATTGGTAGACTGGCTTCAGAACATAAAACCCGGGTTCCTGGTATCAACATATTCCAAATCAATTGTGTCTCAAGGGTGATCATACAACGGCATTAGAGGGGTAGAATTAGAATCTTTAAAGCCTGAGGTCTTTCAACTCGTTATTCCATTGTCTATATGAGACATTGTTGGCGTAGCTACCACGCCCCGTTCCCAACTCACCTTTGTGCCCGACCCACCCCATACCCAGGTGCGCACCAGTTCTAAGGCCGAATTCGATATATGTTTCCCAGGCACAAGCGGCCTCAGCTAGAGAAAGATACTAACAGGCCATCGGGTCCGATCCGACCCAGGTCCTACGCGCCATGCGGCGTGGGCATAGGGGCTGCCGTGCTGGTTGATACAAAACCAACAAGGTCGCTATCATAGGATGTACTCGTTGCAGCTTTGCGTCGGTCAATAACTACTAGGTACCTGGGTGGGTACACCACATAAGCGTTTACAACTCCTGGTAGCCTTTCGTAGCAATGTTGTAGATTGCTCGTTTTACACCCGACCGAAGTCCTTGGCGCAACTAATGCTTCGGGGATAGATAGGTAGACGGGAAGCCAAATACCTTCTGCATCACAACCCGTCGAACGGGAGACCAGTATATACCTAGGTAGTGGATGTGCACATAGGTATTTACCCTAAGGTTGATGAGGAACCCGTGCATGATATGGGGCCATAGTAACATACCAATAGTGTTAAGTCACCGCCAGAGAGCAGACAGATACCATTTAGCTACCCTACGTGTGAATGAGATTTCTTTCTCTTTTAAGCAGCAGAACAATAAAGCTTGTTCGGGTCCTACATATCGGTTGTTCCTGAACTCAAGCATTGAATCTGGAACAATGTTTTGTTCACCCGCTCTACATAAGACCAGTCATCTTCTGCTTGACCACGGAAAACTTTTGGAAGATCATCATCACCTTCAACTCTACTTCTCTCACCACCTTCTCTTATAACATCCAACCTCAACCAAAATCAACTCTTCTACATTTCACTTCAATCGATCGCTTAAGCATCTCATCAGCATGTCTCACCCCGGAGATTTCCCCATCTACACCCGGTACGCCCCGGAGCAGAGCGTCCTCCCCGGCAGCGGGCCATGGGAGCTGTCGGAGATCCTGGAGAAAGTCGGCATGCAGCAGAGCCTGGACATGTTCGGGCGGCTCTTCGTGCTGTGCGAGTTCCAAGAGTACGTCATTGCGCGGCCGTCCTTCGACGCGTTCGAGCCGCTCGAGCTCGTCGACCGCATCTTTGAGCTGCTGTGCCGGTCCGACCTCGTGATCTCCGTCGACTCGTACACGACGCCCCAGGCGTACCACAGCCTGGACGACATCTGGGCCGAGTCCATCTGGGTGGCCCGGCTGATGAGCCACTTCGCCCGCGGCGGGTGCGAGTACGTCAAGTGGGATCCCATCGACTGCTCGGCCGACGAGACCACGGAGGAGGGGCAGCGCAACCGCAGCCGCATGCTCCACCGCATCGGCTCGGTGCTCGAGATCCTGGCACGGCTCCAGCGGGACCGCCGCACGGAGGAGTACGCTGTGCTCGAGAGGGGGTTCTGCAACATGGGGATCCCACGGGCTGTGGATGATGTTCAGTCGGCAGGAAACTCTGACGGGTTATTCCCGTGGTCCGCGGATTATGTCCCGCGGGAGAAACGCAGCGAGAAGTACAAGGCTGCCCACGCCAAGCTTCAGCAACAGGTCTGGAATGACCTCGAGTTCTTGAAGGGGATGGCGGAGGCGTGTTCATTGTATGGGTAAGCTCCTCGCACACGGCTAGGTTGCCAACATGGGGATAAACCATTCCATTGGCCGGCCTAGGATTGTATAGAAGGTAGGCGGATCGTAGATGACTTTTGATTCTGCTCATCGTATATTCGTAACCTTACAGCTAAGTGAGATCTGACCTTACATGGGTATACCTACTGGGTACTAGGTACCTAGATTGATAATATAATAAATACGGCGGACTGACGTCCGTCTCAATAACAATAGCTTCTTTACACTGCTAATTCGTGATTTGCTTACCGGTATATAGCCAATGTGAAAAGATATGTTCCAAGACCTATGTGAATTATACATGAGTCTTATTCCTGTGTCGCGATGGCGGTGATACTTGCGGTTAGAATAGGAGATTTTCGACTGCTGAAGGTATTGCACCGAAATCAGTTCGTTTTCAATCGTGACAGACGGGAATGTCCCGGTGGGGAAAAGGGGGTCACTTCATCGAAACCATAAGGCACTAGGCACGAAGTTCGTATGCCTTCAAAAGCACAAGAAGAAATCCCGAGAGATTGTTCATCAATTGAATCTCGGAATATGTTCGTAGCGTACTAGGTAGACTTGAAAGACTTCAATGTTATAATTCTACCTAGTAGCCACGGCACCAGACGTCCAGGTGTGACCAGCAGCGGCGCCCGAGTAAACTCCAAGCTGTTGTAGCAAGTCCCAACAGCAGTTATTAACCTCCCAATTTTCCAATACGCCAATACGACCAAGACCACGAACAAATAGACCCAACACAAGACAGCAATTCAGATACCTAAGGACTCAATCAATCAGGACCCAGCTCTCCACTGACAAACCCGATTTGTCTCCTTGCACCGGGCCCCGCGCCGGCGATATTCGCGGCCAACGCGCTCTGGCTATCGACCAGTTTCCTCTGCTCCTGAATACGGCTCTTGAGCCTGGAATCCGCCGCTTTATCTAGCGACTCTAGCTCCTCCCTCTCACGGAGCCTTATGCTGCTAAGTTGGTTGGCATTGCCCACCCGCTCGCTGCCCATGTCGCGTTCCCATTGTAAGAGGCGAGACTGCTTCTGAGACTCGACGGAAAGCTCTGCGTCTGCGAGGGCCTGTGTTCGCGTTAGGCTCGCGTGGGTCAGCGCTTCTTGGTGCCTGACTTCTGCGGTGTGCTTCGAACGCTGTTGTCGCATTGCCGCATTGAACAGGTCCTCTTCGACGCGTGCACGCTCTTGCATGGCCGACAGATCCGCGTTATGTGACCGTTTCTTGCGGGCATCCTCAAATTCGGCCTGGTTGGCCCAGATCTGTGCTTGCACAGCTGCAAGCTCTTTGCTTCGCTGTATCGCGAGGTTGTGCTCTTCGTTGTCTTTTTGTAGACGGGCTAGTCGGGCCTTGCGCTCCTGTTCTTCAAGCTGAATATTCGCGGGCATGCCAAGGGCGTCTTCTGGTTGCGGGCCGGTATTCGCGTAGTACGCGTCGACTCCACGGTTTGCCCGCAGCAATGTCAAAAGCTGCGGCTTTTGGTCAAAGTCTGGTAGTACGCGTTGGACGTACATGGTAGGTGAATAGGTGAATTTTCCATCTGTGTAGTAATTAAAGGGCTTGTTGATGTATTTCCACATATCCGCCCGCAAGAGAACCTTTGTTGTGGTTATTGGGTCGGCAGCCTCGAACGCTAGGAGAAGCACGGATTTCCCGTCGGATTGAAGAGTGATGTCGGATTCGCTTTGAAGGAGTAAGTTGATGGCTTTCTCCATCGCCTTTTCCCGACGTGGTGTCATCTCGATAGAATCTGTCGCGTGTAGACATAACTCTCCAAGCGCACTACGCCCGCCGTGTAGCGGACTGGGGAAATCAGGATCGTGTCTATACTCAACCAAAACTTGCATAGCTTGTAGGTTGAGTTCCCGCGCTGCGTTATGGAGCGAACCATCGTTCCGGGAGGCGCCGGCGGCTAGGAGGTTCGACATCATCGTGATTGCTAGGTCGCCCCCGATAGCAGACGCCATTGACAGCGGGGACCTTCCCATTGCGTCTGTTACATCGACCTCAGCATCGGCTAAGAGAAGGGACTTGACAATGTCCTGTCGGCGAGCCTCTATGGCCAGCATCACTGGCGTAACACGGGAAACCGGCGTCTCGTAGTTCACCTTGGCACCCCTTTCGATTAACAGATTGATAACACTGCTGCTAATTTTCTTCTGGGGTTGCAATAGGCACCACATGAGCAGCGTTACAGGTTCTTGTTCGTCCAGCTCTTGTACAACTTTGCATTTTGTTATCTGGTCATGATAAAAACCCGCGTCAAGAAGTGCGCCCAGTATTTTGGTTGATCGTGGAAACTGGCTTAGGGCCCTGATGAGAACGGGATCGGAGCCGGATTGGGTAAACGCGACGTCCATGTGGCTTTCTCCATCGCTATATTCTATGAACAATGTTATTAGGTCGTGTATCGTATTTTCCGTCGCGGCGGCGTCAAAGATTCGAGGGAATGCATATGTCAGTGCTTGGGAATCAGGCTTCTCGCGCAGGAGTCTGTTCAGTAAGTCAGGGTCTCCTTGCGCCGCTGCATTTTGCAGAGCCTCCCCGTTGTTGTAATTGATATCTGCACCATGTGTAAGGAGTAAGTCGACGAAGTCGTTGGCCAATTGTCCGTGTGTCTCCATGTAGAGACCCAGGACTGCAGCGAACGCTGACCCAACCCCTTCCCCAGTGGCGCCCTTTTCGAGAAGGCATTTGGCGATCTGGTGCCCCCTATCGGATAGCCAGGAGGAAACATTGTCAGGTATAAATGCTTTACTAAAAACCAGCGATGTGTCTTCGGCGCTGATCTTCGACTCTAGGAGCTTCGAGAACGCAGAAGGCGACAGGGTCCTAGTTGCGTCAATCAATGTCTGACAGCCGTTGGCAGTCGAAGATCCTCGATTGTGAACGAGAAGCTCAATAAGTCTCTCTTCGGGTTCTTCTTCGTTAATCGCACGGTTCAGCGTAGAATGGACCGCGCTTGGAACGGGTTTGCCAGCCTGGAATATCCAAGAGATGACGGTAAACCTGTTATCGCTACTAAGATCCCAGGAGGCGTCCATGGCCCGTACCAAGGTATGGGAAGACGGTCGCTTTTGAAGGCCACCAACATCTAAGATGCCCAACAGCATCTCTAGGTTACCTAGGAATGCACTTCGAGCTGCCTTCACAACTGCCTCGCCGTCGTTATGATCAGGACTTGCCCCGTAAACCAGAAGTAACTCAACGATATCTCGGCCCGCGTCGCCGTACCTAACCGCAGATACGAGTTGAGTGTCGACAACTTCTCCAGCGGCACCCATCTGCAATAGTAGTTTGAAGATTTCTGCTCGCCGCTTCAGGTCTCCCACCTGCGTAGCAGCTTGAAAGCCCTTTTGCAACGTTTTCTGAGCAACCTTTGTTTTGCCTGCCAGCAACATCGCCAAGATGTCAATGGCACCTGACTTGCAAGCTTCTACGATGGCCTGACCGTCCTTATGGTCCACGCAACCACCATTTTGAACGAGGATTGTGCCGAAATCCACGTCACCGTCCGTAGCCGCAGCTAGTAGCGCATCTGATACTACTTCGCCTGATGCACCGGCCTTCAATAGACTGATAGAGGACATACTCCTTGATCTCTTGTTCTTCCCCCTTGTTGCCTGCACGAAGCCTGTGTTAAGAATTTCCACAGGAAATTGTTTCTTGCCCAGAATGAGTTCCACTACGTCTTGCTTTTCTCTTTTGATGGCTTCGATCAGGGCCTGGCCGTCTCGAGTATCGGCTCGAGCTAGGAGAATATTGATGAGGGGGATATCGTCGGGGTAAGTGTTGACAGCGAAGACCAAAGCCCTGTTCACTTCACTTGCCGGTATACCACCCTCTAGGATCTTTTGCGCGAACGTGAGCCTATCCATTAAATCGCGAATGCGAAGAGCGTGAGGCATAGCAAAGGCCATTGAAGTAGGACTGGGATTCGCTGTGAGCAGCACTTCGACCATTTGCATGTTTGCTGCTGCGACTGCTCGACATAATGCTTCAGCATTCATAGAGTTGACGTCGGCGCCATTTGCTAGCAAGATCTTCAATGACGAATAGTTCTGTTCTTGTAACGGAATTTTCAAAATGCTTTGAACTTCTTCTATGAGCAAAGAGGTGACAGTATCTTTCGACTGTGTCCGGCGTAATATTGAGTTCAGTCTTTCGGTCTTGCTTGGTGATGGTTGGAGCTTCCCCACGGTTTTCAAACCTCGTTCTAGGGTCTCGGCGTTGGGCTGTCCTAGACTAAGAATCATTTCTAAAACCTCTGGGTCCGACAGAAGTACGGCATGCTCCACTGCGATTCCCTTGTTCACATTTACATCGGCGTTGCCCTGCTGTAATAACGTTTTTAGTAATCGCTTATCGGGTGGGTTAGTTCGCACCGCCGCGTCAACAGCAACTGATATTTCAGGGCCACCTTGAGACGCGCCAGCTTCTATAAGCATGTTCATCATCTGGAGCCGAATTGAACCGTCATCTATCTCCATGGCCCTGGGAATTGCTCTCGCTACTACTTGGATGGTAGGTTTACTCTTGAGTAGCCTCTCCAGTAGTCGGACGTCCTTTTGCGAGATGGCCGCGGTGATGGTATGGCCCTCGTTGAAGTTCACATCCGCGTTATATCGAAGGAAGAGGGATATCAACTTTTCGTCTCGATGGGGTGGCTGCTCATCAATGGCGTTCTCTAGAGCGGAATGAACAGACGGACCCGTCAGTCCCGCCCTCAGAAATAATTCGGCGATCTGATATCGTTCAAGAGGTGGTAGATTTCTCACGCTGGGAAAGATTTGGGCCAGTGCAACGGGATTAGGCGGTTTGCTTGTTAGAATCAAGTTGGCAATGGCAGCATGTCCTCTTTTTACAGCAATCTGTAATGACAGCGCGCCTTTGTGGTCAGTTGATGCGGTCTCGTGTCGTTCGAATACCATACTTCTAGGTCCCTTTCGGATGTCTTTACTCCCAACAATCTTCCCACCAGGGAACAGGGGCGTAAGAAGCAATTTTACCGATTCAATGTCACCAGCTTCCACCGCATCGATTAGTGCCTCATCCAGGGGTGGGCCAAACGCGCCTTTATGAAGTAATAGGTTCAGAAATGAATGCCGCGCTTCAAACCTCATCTTTTTTGGTAGAAGTTCGACACACTCAGACGCATACTGGGAACTGAACTTAGACTTTCCGCCAAGCATAACCTCTACCAGGTCGACCTTGCCTTTCGATACCGCCTTTCGGACGGCCATGGCATCTTGGTACTCGATTGACGCCCCAAAAGAGATGAGGAGGTGCACCATCTCGAGGAAATACGTTGCGCACGAGTGTAAAAGGGCTTTTGCCAACGAATCGCCCTCGGCACCAGCACATAGCAAAATCTCTGCCATTGCTAACTTCTCGTTTGGGTTGATATTGGGATGCGTCATAAGCTGATCAAATGCTTCGTTAACGCTGGTTTGAGCCGGGGGTCTGTTTCCAAGGACGATAGCAAGGGCGATATCTCTCCGACCTAACGAGATGGCGGCCTTCAGCGCTGCGGCGCCGTCGTGGTTGCCATCTGCTGTCGATTGACTTAGCTGCCCAACCGTATCAAGACACCCGGCCCTTGCTGCTTCTACCATGGACTGCGAGACCCAAGACGGGGATGGTCGCCCATCGGAACCTAGAATAAGCGCTACGATCTCGGGCTGCCCTCCTACCGCGCATAGTTGCCGGAATGCATCTTGTCCATCGGCTGTCTGAGATACGCTTGCTCCATATTGCATGAGAAGCCTGGCGAGAGGTACATCTCCGTCTCGAATTGCAGTTGGCAGTGCGGTATCCAAGCTCAGGGCGTCGGCGTATGGTAGGAGAACCTCGACCATCTCATGCTGGCCATTTTTCACAGCAATTTGCAATATTTGACTCCGCTCAGCGAGATCAAGACTTTTTCTTCTACTGAGTAAACTGGTCCGGCTCCTTTGTGCTAGGTTCAGGTTCCCGCCTACTAGGTTCAACCTATTGATTAGACATTCCGCAACGCCTGGTGACCCCTGATTGGTGATGTGAGCTACCAGGGTGTTGTATATCTCCCTGTATTCCCACGTCTTTTTCTTTGTCGTGAAAGCGCGAGTGAGGCTTCCCTTAGACTGCTGATTCTGGGCCTCGGCAGCACGCTGCCTCTTGAGCAATTCTTCCGCCGTGTGCTCATCGTTGTCAGTCCGGTACGATGGTGGTATATCTGGTCTTGGCGATGGTGAAGAGGGAGGCTGAAATGTTACGCCCAATTCCTCGCCGAGTGAGCGAAGCCGTGCCTGTCTGCCTTCCTGGATAGGAGATTGGGCCATTGTATAAGAGACTAGGCTTGTGTCACCGATTACTCCTATGGGTATACACTGGAATATCCCGTTCGGGGAAGAGACTGGTCAGAAACCAGGGATGCTAGTTACGAGACTTGCTCGTGTCTAGGTGAGACGGGCCTATTATGTCATCAAGGGTTTTGGTCGAATTATGTTACGAATTTTGATTGAAATTATGGAAATTGTACTCTTAGATTGATAAAAAAAAAATGAAAAGAATTCTCATAACCGCCTTGTGTTGGTTTGAAGTCAAGGGGTTTGCGGAGGAGCGCCTAATGAGTTGTCACCGACAATGCGGCGTGTAGTATTTGGTAGGATTAGGTAATAAATGCAAAGATCAAATACTCCGATTGATGCTAATACTAATAAAGACTGCGCTTCGCCAAGGTAAGGGATAGGGATAAGGATGATGATTTGAAGAAACGAACGTAGAGCCTGCTAGAGAAGAAGAGAGAAAAGAAATGTGCGAATAGGGAAAAAAAGAAAGGGCAATGTTTCATGGCGCCTCGATATTGAGACGACGCCGGGTCCAAAAGGTAGGTAGACGAAGCTTGAGCCACAACCAGGGGGTACCGGGTGGATCCCGGCTGCTCATCATGGAAAAGACTGTGGGGTTCAATTCAAATCCATGTTTGAATTTCAAGGTTGAAATGTTCTAATTAATGTTTCTTTCCAATGGAATTCTTCATTGCAAAATCAGCCCTGGCGGACGTCAAAACCTTCTAGGTTAGTGGATTTATAGGTGCTAAGTATCATTAATGTACGTAGTATCATCGGCGCATCCATGGATTGCAGCAGTCTTCTAGTATAGCCTTGAGCTACCAGGACAGCATCTGTGATACCACTTACACCACTTACACCAACACACCCCTTCCCCTGCACTGCCTCAACCTCAATCTCTCAATCTCTCATCCGAACCCGCCTTGGCAAGCTGTGGTGCCATCTAGCATTGCGCAACTAGGAGCGCGTCTCTTAACTTTGTCTGGCGCCAACCAGCCAAACTGGAATCGCTCCGATTGAACACTTACACTGCCCAAGAGCTGCCACGCATACCTCGGTACCTTATTCGTTCATCGGGATGCAATCCTTACAATAAGTATGCACTCTGCGTACTACTTTGTGGTCGTATACGAAGTACGAAGTCCACCATCTTTCCAGATGGATTGCTAGGTGATGACGATGCTGATGATGGTGGTGGTGCCCCTGTAGCGCTATCGGCACCCGCATTTTTCGAAGCTTCGATGTTGATTCGACGGTTCCGTTGGACAGGCAGACCACTAGGTTGGTATGGGGTGGCTGTGCAAACACAAAGAAGATCCTAACTGCGTTTATCACTGATCGACTTCCTAAAATTTTCATATATCTGAAAATCTAGACCCAGGTAAGCCTACAACTCATCAGATATGACGAATCCAAATAAGCCAACCCCGGTTGATCATGGTAGACTGCGGGTCGTATGTCCGTATTAGGTCTCGCATTCAACAGTCACCTGGAAGCAAGCTTCTTTGTTCATTCGTTGGACTGGAACAATAAATATAGAACCCCAGCTAAATTGCTGTGTTACGTCTGATTATTCATCCCGTCATTATCTGCCTTCTGAAATTTAAAGGAGACTTGCTTGCTGTCTATTCTATGGGAGGTGCAAAACGCACTGGCCAGGTCGAAAATTTCGTCGTTAATCAGATTCGAAGAGTGATCAATTTAACTCGAATTGGCCAACATCCATGCCTGTCCTTTAAGAAGTCTTACCCTTGACATTAGCTAATAGTTCGGCTGGGGGTTCCTGCCGATAGCCCTTAGGGTTGTTTGACACCCACCGCCAAAGGTCTTCACATGCCTTCTCCATGGTGAGTTCTGTTTTCCATTGGAGTTCCTGGTTTGCCCGTGTCGGATTGGCCGTCAGGTCCAACACATCTCCCTGCCTTCGTGGCACAACCTCGTAAGGTAGATCCTGACCTACTACCTTGCTGAAGGCCTTGATGATTTCGAAGACGGTACTACCTCGGCCGGAGCCCAAGTTCCAGGCCTTCACGCCAGGCTTGTGTTCGCGAAGGTAGTTGAGAGCGACGAGATGACCTCTCGCGAGATCAACAACGTGGATGTAGTCACGAATTGCGGTTCCATCTCGGGACGGGTAGTCTGGGAGAAAAAAAGTCAACATCACCCCAAAATGGAGCGGGAATCTAACACACCTTCTCCGAACACCAACAACTTTGGCCTTTCGCCTGTAGCGACTTTACCTAGCAGAGGCAAGAGGTTGTAGGGAACACCTTGAGGATCTTCTCCCATGATGCCGCTGGGATGCGCACCGCACGGGTTGAAGTACCGTAGATTGGCACCGTTCCACTGCTCAAATGGCTTTTCGGCCTTCTTCAAGTTCTGGCGCTGGGCGGTGATGAAATCTTCGATGATGTTCTCAACCATAGCCTTGGTTCGTCCGTACGTGTTCGTCGGGCCGATGGGACAATGCTCGGGGATGGGAATCATGTTCTCGAAGCGGGTGGCATCACCGTAGACGGTGGCGGAGGAAGAGAAGACAATGTTGGTAACATCGTGCTTCTTCATGGAGCTCAAGAGGGAGATGGTACCTCCGACATTGACGCGGTAGTACTCAAGAGGGATCTCGGCGGATTCGCCAACAGCCTGGCTCATGGGTCAGAAAATGATGTGTTGCTGAATCGACGAGGGGTTGGTGAGCTTGCCTTGAGGGCGGCAAAGTGAATGACGCTGTCGATGGTGGGGTGCGCAGCAAAGACCTTGTCGAGTTCATCTTGGTTCGTAAGATCGACCTTGTGGAAAATGGGTCTCTTGCCGCAGATGAGCTCGATGCGGTCGAGGGCAACTTCGGACGAATTATATAGGTTATCCACGATGATGACCTCGTAACCGTGTTCGAGTAACGCGAGGGAGGTGAAGGATCCTATATAACCCGTTCCACTATGTGGATAAATTAGCACAAAGTTTACTATGCAACCAATCCATCCACAATCTCGTCTCGTTTTTGGGGCAATTTCGTCACTCGCAGTCTCGTCGCCAGTGGTGGGGGTTTGTATTAAGGGGGTGGAGTGCGTTCCGTATGTACACCGGATAAGGCACAGGAAGCACTTACCCGGTGATCAGGACAGTTCCTACAGCCATTTTCGGATGATTTCTAAGGAATCAATAGACGATGAAAAGAATCAAAAGAGAGATGTCGTCGGGCAAAAAACAAAAGGTCTAGTAAGGAGGAAGGGGATGTAAAGTGCCCTAAGATGGTGGAAAGTCACAACTTTTGATGGTGCGGCGGTCAATAAGGATCCCCATTTTTAAAATTGGACGAAATTGGAGGGGTTGCAGATTTGCCCCTCCTTCTGGCGGACGCTGCAGCCGCTGCTACATAACACGCAGCTGTGGTGCCTGGCCCTTCAAGAGGTAGTGTTATGTCTAGAAATGCACTAATCGACGCCGTGCATACCTAGTACTTAGGTAGGTACTGTAGCGTATATAAATGAGACAGGGAAAGGTGTGATTGACGGGTGATATAATCACTGGACGACCTTGAAAATCTAATATCTAATATTTTTAGATGTATTTACTACCTACTAGGTAGACAGTCCAGTTAATAACTTGAATAAGACAAAGCCCGGCGAGAGTTGATATTCCAATGCTGGACCAAGCAAGCAATTAACCCGGCACAAATGATAACTAACCCATAGCAGTCTAGCACTCCCACAGATGGATAACCTGGAATTGATAGAATCGTTCGAAGCAACCTTGGAACGATCAAAGATCGATCCATCAATTGGATTTAAGAACTCATTGACCTTCCCCTTCAACGAACGTGGCGGGTTCTATTTATACATTTGATACCTGCAGATACAAATCATTGTACTTACCTATAGCATAATAGGTTCGCAATATACTGCGCAAAATAGCCATCACCATCACTTGACGGAAATGAATTTTCCAGCAATCGATCACCTGCTGATGTAGGTACGATGACGAATTTTCCGAGATAGTCTTGAGACCTTACGATTCTTGGTGTGTTCGCCATGATATGTAAGCAGGATAGAAACAAGTCTTAGAAGGGGGGCTGGGGAAGCTTCTGATGTTATATCAAGCATCAGACGTCTATGCTGTTTAGTTACCTACGTTAATAGAATCGGTATACGAACAAACCATAGCCTGCAAAACCTTGAACTCCGTTCATCTTGAACTTGATATCATCAACACTGCTATCATGGATGAATTCGTTGCTACTATGTAGGATATGCGGATGAGTGGGTCGTTTAGCATAGCAACCAACTTGGAACCCTGGAAATTGGAAATACCTAGTATCGTGTACCTACAGCTCATATGTATACCTACTACTAGGTACCTAGGTACTACTAAGTAGGCCCCGCTGCCCCTGTTGCCAAGCATTGGCGGCTTGCACGCCTACCTGTGGCGGCGTGAATTTTTCTAATTAACTTTTCTCGTTTACTTACAAAAACAAGCCTAGGATTAACAGATACATTAATCATCAATTGATACGTATCTACTTGGTGGTACCCACTGGCCAGTCAAATTCATTGCTAGGCAAGACAACGCGACGCGACGGGACCGGATAGGCCAGAAGATCGCATTCTCTAATCTCTAATCGCCCAGTCGTCAGGTATTTGAGGACACGGAATTATGAACGATGCGGCTACAGCTATTTTGAGGTCCTCAAAGTCCATTCCAGTCGTCTCAGTCCTTCCAAAAAGTGCCTTTGACCTCCCTAAACAGGAAACGGGCAGAGGGTGAAAGGTGAGAGGTGAAAGGCTAGAGACGAAGAAAGAAAGACATTGTGTTGCATGCTCCATGCCGTCTTCGGAATCATCCTGACAAGTCTCGCCTTAGCTAGACAACTCCGGCTGTCAACCTTTATGCACCCCAGACGAAGCCCACATGCGTCGCCGCACCCGGTAGACGCCCGCGTGTGTGCTGCTGTAGCTGTTAACAAAGCCCGAGTACCACATCCACCCCCAGACGCTTTCAGCATCACAAGATTGCCAGATCCTAGGTTTTAGATCCCGGGGCTGGGCAACCCTCAAAACCAACCCACCATTCATTCTTCTACATCTACCCATTAAATCATCACCATCACCATCACCTTTAGTCTTTCATCCTAGTCCTCTCAACGACTCGTGACCTACTAGTGACCTACTAGGTAGTTGACCATCAACGACTCTCCATCCTCGCAACGTATCGGTTCATCATACCGGCCTATGGTCCGCGAGGTGACTTGAGCTGTAGTTCAGAGTTCCAGGGTATGGGTGAATAATAGGTATGTGGTTACGACTCGTCTCATCTCCAGGTTGCCCAGTTGCCATTCACCTCATAGGTCATTCCTGGTATCCCCATTGGCGACAGTCCTGTCGCGCAAAATTCTCACAGTGACTGCTCTATATCCCCCCCCCCAAATTCCACCTTTGGCGGATTAAAAATCTTTACAATCTCACCACACTCTACGATCTGAACACATTCACAACCTCATCGTATACTAATATGCATAACTAGGTCTCCAACCCTTGCGATCATTTTAGTCAAGGTCATTTGAATATACCTTCATAATGTCTGCTACACGCAACACCCGGGCGAGAAGTCGCGCGAATGGCTCAAGTGGTACCTCCTACCGTGAACCACCGTCGGCGGATCTGCCCGGTTTATATCCGATGCATGACGGATCATATGGCGTCAATACCCATATAAACGTCGACTCTAGCAGGAACCGGCGTGGTCGAAGCTCTGGGGCTACTCTCATGAACGAAGAGGATGTCAACAGACGCTTCCTCGAAAAGATTGGTGATATGGGCGTTAACAACCTATCCAGGAGTGGCACGAACGGAAGCTCACGAACCAGAGGGGATGAGCTCAAAGGAGCCATTGAGGAATCCATACGACAAGTCCAAAGAGACGATGCGCTAGGCGCCGCGAGCCAGGCTGGTGAAAAAGAAGTTCAGGATAAATCCGACGAACAAGACAGCGGCGGTGGTCGAAGGGCGAAAAGATATCCCGCTCGCGTCCCTTCTCGTGACGACGCTCGACAGACCGGACAACCAGATGACATCCATGAGATGCCCCCTCATGTTCCTAGCTTAAGCATACCTTTCCAGGAGGAGCATGACTGGGATAACGTTCCGAGGCCGCCATATACAGCTGTTAAATACAGAAATAGGGACCCTGAGACACTTGTTCATAATCGCGTCCCGTCGGGAATGTATTCGACTGGTTCCTCCTTTTACAGCGCCGCGGCGGGGCAAGGCTCTGCTATTCTAAACGAATGGCACCGCCCTAGTTCATCAAGAACTTATGTAATTGAGAATGGACTGTTCAAGGACGCAACGGTTCAGACACCTCCACCAAAGACTAATACTGGTGTAAGCCAGACTCAAAAAGATAAACCCATATCAGACCCCCCAAGCCCGAACCCTCCGATTCACAACCCTCCGGCTCCTGACCCCCCAAATCCCGACCCCAAACCCCCACAGCCACCCATCTCAAGGGACCAAAGCACGCCGCCCGTAGTCGGGAGCGCCAGCCGTCCAAGAACCAGCACACGTCAGCCCCAACTAATCCCTATCCAAACATTCGAGTTAGTACCGGAAAACCAGCACGCAGAAGTCACAGACCCAAATAACCAACGAGGAGGAGGCACTTCCCCCTCCCCTACGCCCCCAATCAACACTGGTCCTGAAGTTACGAGGCCTAAGCTCAGTGATAAGGAGATGAAAATAGTGAACCTTGCCGTTGACGAGTTACGAGCGCCAACCCTGCAACAGCGTCGTTCTACCCCTCGAATTCAAGATCTGTCAGAGCTCTCCTTAACAGAAAACCACATAGTAAAGTCTTTGATAGTGGGTTCTACTCATGACAAAGTCACGATTAGCAATATTGTCAAAGCGCTTGATGAGGTTGCCGAGGGTTTTGCGCCCTCTCCGCCGATAAGACTATTTGATGAGAAGGACCGCATCCCTGTCTTTGGAGAAAGACCGCGTCCAACCAAATCCGAGTATTATGGTAGTGACGCCGATGATGATAGCGACCCAGCTGTTGCTTTTAACAAGAGGGTACCGCGGCA
This sequence comes from Hypoxylon rickii, assembly GCA_902806535.1. Taxonomy (NCBI): domain Eukaryota; kingdom Fungi; phylum Ascomycota; class Sordariomycetes; order Xylariales; family Hypoxylaceae; genus Hypoxylon; species Hypoxylon rickii. Next base: position 3,299,008 of record CADCWY010000003.1, read on the forward strand.
GCCTTCGTCTCCACCAAGACGTCCCCCCCGCGAACGAAGAGTCAAGCAAAGCTCGGAATTTACCTTCACTCTAGGAGCCTTGAATCCCCTCCAAAGCGTGATTGTTGTGTTTCTGTTTGTCCTGGCCATTGTTTGGACTGGCTTGACTATCGTCAGCCCGGGTTCTACATCTACGGATCGTGATCCTTTCCCTGGCGGTGCCACATCGTGGTTCAATATGGATAGGATAAAAGGAACTTTTAGCGGAATCGTTCCATCAAAAATTGGGAACCCCCTCTCGTCATTTAAGCCCACTAAGAGAGGTTCTAGGCGATCAAATAAGTCGCCACTACCTATCAACATCGACCTCGAAGAGCACATGCCGGATGAGATTCACGTCGAGGTAGACAAAGACGGCAAATACAAAATAGCGCAGGACTTCTGGCATGGATTAAAGGGTTTGGCAAACGGGGATGGGATCACCACGACGTTGGAGGACGCTAAGAGTGGGAAGTCGAAAAGCTCGGACGCACCCTGGCTTGATATCAAATCTCGCTTGGAAAAGGAGGCTCCTAAGCCGGGCCCAACCTCAGATACCGTCAGTGTATACCGGGCTGATGCCCGGGTTGACCCATTTGTGGATGACAAGGCTGGCCGATCTTGGTTGAACTGGCTAAAGCAAAATGAAGAGTCATTAAAAACGATGGTGGCAGGAGCTGTCCTTTCCAAGGAAGACTTCATGAAACTATTCCACCAGGAAATCCAGTCACATGAAAGCCATGTTAATCAGGAGTTCGCAGCTCTGAAAACCCGAATCAAAGAACTTTCCGAAACTTTGAGCAAAGTTCAACTCTCTCATCGCGGTCCGGGAGGTCTAACCGAAAAAGACGTCAACACCATAGTTCAAAAAGCTATCAGTAACGCCAAACTTGATGCGGTGGCCAGCGGCCAAATCCGCGGCCATGCGATGGATATGTTAGCCAACCAAATCAATTTTTTCGGCATCGGGTCGGGTGCTACCCTGAATCCTCAAAACTCATCGCCTCAGTGGAAAATTCCCAAGGGCTACTTCCCGTACGGGGCCAAAGCCTTCTTCAACCGCGACGGCTACAAACCTCAGCCCAGACTTTCCGTACTCGCCCCATGGTCTGAGGAAGGCGAATGCTTCTGCAACGGCCCCAAGACCGCGGGGCAGGTGGTGGATACGAACTCGATCCAGGTATCGCTAAGCCGCAATATCATTCCACAACACCTTGTTGTGGAACACATATTGCCCGGTTCCACGTTGGACCCTGGTGCGATGCCCAAAGACATCGAGGTTTGGGCTTATTTCGAGGAGTTGACACTGCGGGACGAGGTCAGGGCGTTTTCAGAGAGCAACTTCCCGAACACCCCCAAAGAGACTAAACTCAACGAGGGCTTCATCAAGATTGGCCACTTCGTCTTCGAGAATCGGAACTACGGCGAGCCGTACCAAGTTTTCAAGCTTAGCGACCTGCTCACAAAGATGCAAGCCGGCAGCCAGGAGATCATCGTGCGCGCCGTCAGCAACTACGGCGCCGACCACACGTGCTTCTACCGCCTGAGGCTCTACGGCGATGTCGTGGACAGGGACACGGCTTCACTAGAGTAGCACGACAACACGAGTTGGGAAGCATAGGGAGGGGTTGCCATGGTACGTGACACCCCAGCATGGCACAATGGAGGGCCACAAAGGAGTAATAAGCATCCAGTCGTTCAAAAGTACGTACCAATAGACACGAAGAATTAAACGAGGGAGACGAAGGAGAGGCCAACCAATAACGGCTATCTGTTTGCCCACCTAGGTACCTAAGCAGGTAGGTACCTAGTAATACATATAGCTGGCAGCAGCAGCTTAGGAGTTCTTGGCATTGATCGATTTCTTCTCTCTCTCGCGGACGGCGGCGACGGAGTTAGAGGAGAGGGGGGTTACCGTATAAGGTGGACGGCTCGACGGAGGATGGTTGGGCGGCTTGCTGTGAATGGGTTGGTGGGCGGATGGATGCAACGATTAGACCCGTTCGGAATATTCCGCATTATACAGTTTTCGCAATTAAGTCATTAGGTGCCACCTATCTAATCTACCTGCGTATCGCATCTGTCTCTTTCGTTCCCTCGCCTGCCTTGCTCCTATTCGCGTAGATCAGGGGTAAGTTGCTGGCCTTTTATACCGGGTACCCCGCGGCTCGTTTCCTACGGGGAGTGGAGGCGGTGCTTGAACTCACGATGGCTTGCATTTAGACAACACCCCGAAGAAATTTGGCAAGCAGAGTCCTATAACCGAATAGATAACAGCAGGTTTCTAGCCCACGTCTATGCCCATTGTATGTCTAAAGCGCCTCCGTAATGGTTTATGAAATCAACATCTCCTTCATCTATGTAAAACGTAGGAAGTCACTCATACCCCAAGTAACCATTGATAGCCCAGGAGTCACCAACCCTCTAGACTCTACAAAGTAAGATAATAGCCAGTAGCTCATCCTCTACATAATTCCAATGCTCATCACCGATGTTAACATCAACCCTATAGTGTCTACTGCACTAACCCCCTTCCTCTTCCCAAAGACCCAAAGCCTGAATTGCAGAACATACACACTGAAAATCGCCAACCCAAAACTTCTGGCTTCTGTCATCTTAATTCACACCTCCCCTAACCCCCCCAGCGCTACACGCGGTATTATCGATCCCTCCCCAACCGCTCCTCCCCATCCTCCGTCAACTCGTACGCGGGCCGGAACTGCTGCCCATTCGGCCTATCGCTCGGCTTACCCGCCTCCTTCAGCGCCGGGTTCGGATGCGTGTCGTCGGTGCCGCCGAGCGACGTGTACCCCTTGTCGTAGAGGGAGCAGTAGGGGATGCGCAGGGCGCGTATGAACTGCGCAGAGCCTAGTGTAAGCATAACTACCGTTGCGAGCGAGGAGAACACAGCAGCAGAGCAGGAGGGGGAAATGCAACATACCCCCCAGACCTCGCGGTAGTGCCAGTCGATGACGGGGTGGATGCGCATGAAGCGGGGCCAGTCGGCGTCGGTCTCGTCGAAGAAAGTGAGCGCTGCGCCGTGCGGGTCGGTGCGCCGGGTGCCGACGAAGACGGCTTTGACGTCGGGGCGGTCGCGCAGGTAGGCCGTCAGCGCGGGCTTCATGGGCTGGTCCGAGGTCGTCAGGTCGAGGTGGTAGGTGGCCGAGGTGGCGGCGACGAACTCGTCGACCTCGGCGAAGGGGAGCGGCGGGCGGATGTAGATGGCTTGGAAACGGCGCGGGAACGGCGGCGGAGGCGGGGATGTGGAAGAAGCGGGGGGTGATTGTTGGGATGGCGAGGAGGACGAGCGCAGGGACGACGACGATGGGAGGGAGGCGAGGATGAGGATTAGTAAAACGAGGCAGTCCTTGCCCCCGTTGTAGGATATTGAGAGTTCATCTGGTCTGTATGTTGTCAGCATAATTAGCCCTTGACCCAGTGTCGCAATTGGGTTAGCTATCCTATTCGACAGCTTGTGAGTAGAATTGAAAGGTTTCAGACCTATACCGCCGCAATGCTTCGTCAATGACACCTCTAGCTATTATGATCTGGTTCTTCACGGAATTGAGGACGTCATCCTCTACCGGCGTGTCAAGGAAGCTGTCAACCCTGGCCTTGAGCTGGTGGCACAGCACCTCGAGCTCGTTAGGAGCGACGCCGTTGACACGGGGAGCCGCCCCGTTCTCGGGTCCGGGCATCATGCCTTGGCGTCAATTCTATATCGTCTCTTCTCGTGTGGCTCCTTGCGTGGCTATCCTGTTCTATCCGGTCGACCTAGCTGGACTAACTGTTTCGCGGGGAGGGGCGAGACAACGGATTGTGGGTTCTCATAGAATATCGCATTCCATGCTTTACGCCTTGGTAACCAAGCAGCAGACTGAGCAAGACAACATGGGCGGAAGAGATTTCAGATTTTATCAACTGATAGGTCGGTTTCAGGTATGAGTAAGATGTAGATAAGATAGAGGTTGCTGCCGCGGTGGTTGTCGAAGCCGATCGAGTCTTGGTGAGTCTTGGTATACAGTAAGATTCACTTAGATTCACTAAGATTCGATTTACCAAGAACGAGAACCTTGCTAACCTTGCATATGATAGCCCTGGAGGGGATAGGGAGAGGGGTGGAGAGCGTTACCGTCGCCGCGGGGCTCTTTATGGTCCACGGGCTATGCCATAGAGGGGTCTTCCCCTTATTTCTAGCACTGGAGCCTTGAACGATCCGGGGTTTCGGGCATTTCATACTGCCCAGGTGCTTATCGATATTGACCACTGACCTGAAATGGACGCGTTGCAGTTGCAGTGGTCCTACTAACGTTAAGGAGTCGTGCAAAGCCCCTATTAGCAACCATAGCAATCTCATCGTCAATCTAATCGCAACCGAATTTAATGAATAGTAAAATTGCAGTAGCAATTGGATATACAGCATACATAATTTCGTACTGATATGCGTCCAATGGTAGCTGGAATAGCTGGAGTTCACTGAACACTTCATACATTCCACGGGTATTATGGAGTAACGGATTAAGATCGTCTACTATTCGAAACAGCCACAGCCCTTTAATCCTCAAGCAGGCCAGCGGCCAACGCCTCATAGTCTTCCAGGGTATCCGGTGCATCTGTGACTTCGATAACTTTTCCTTTGCCTTTCTGACTCTTGGCCTTTCGTCTCTCATCATCCGAGTCATCCTGGAACCACTTCTTCGCTTTCTTCTTCGGGCGCCTCTGCTCTTCAGCTTCGCTCTCGCTACTTCTGTCGTCCCCTGGCATTGGTAGGGACGCCAAGAGAGCAAGGGGATCTTCCCCGTCGGCAGATGCTGCGAGTTCGGGCATACTACCCGTCGCTTCGTCATTCTCCATAGTTTCTCGAGCTTTCCGCTTCTCCCTCTTCTCTCGCCGTCTATCCCTGACAAGCTGTTTGTCGTCAACGTCAGCCTCCTTGACCTTGACTGCTTCGCTCTCGACGAATTTCTGTCGTTGGGCTTCTGCTGGACCATCCTGCTTGAAGTCATCTTCATCCTGAATTCTGTACGGATGGTGTGCCAATCCCTCATCGTCGAAGACCACCTTATCTCCCTTGCCCTTAAACTTCAGCATCTTCTTCTTGGACTTAAGCATCTTTTCCCTGCGCTTCGAGTCCACCACAAATGGTTCCTCTCCGCCCAGGCCAGTGATGACCTTGGTTCCAGGGGCTAGCTCCTCGTCGTCCTGAGCATCATCTAGGTCGTCGCCGTTGAGAACCCTCTTTACCGAAAGGAAGTCCTTATCATCATCGTCGTTATCCGCTGCTTCCTTCCCATCGCCAACCATTTTCGTGTAATGACTTGTTAACACGTCTTGGTTGGTCCGTTCAAACATGCGGTCGTACTTTGTCCTAACTTCGCCCTTCTTCTTTCGCTTCTTCCCATCTTCGTCCAAGTCGGACTCGGAATCACTGGACAAGCCGGCACGGGGGGCGTTCTTTATTTTCTTGACATCCTCTCCTTTCTGGAACCGGATTTGCGGCGTACCCGGAAGACCTAAGCTGGCAGCATATGCATCCAGGTCCAGCTTGTTCAGATTAAATATTTCCTTGTCCTTCTGTAGATGGATAGAGCGCGTATAACTGATAAACGCTTTCTGGCCGAGATACTTCAGATCTGGATTTTTGAAGCACATGTCCTGGATCTGGTTTTTGATACTCTGCTTCTTCTTTTCCCGGACGTTGACTTTGTGTATGGGCACTTTCCGCTGCTCTAGCCGCTTAAGCATTCCTTCTTCTTCGCTTGGATCTAAGAACAGCACGGCCTTTCCGTTCCGCTCGTAGCGCGCCGTCCTTCCAACTCGATGAATGTAGGTATCGGTGTCCTCGGGACAGTCCATTTGGACTACCCAGTCAACGGCAGGAAAGTCCACACCACGCGCGACAACGTCCGTCGCAAATAGACAAGAATGCTTGGCTGCTGCGAATCTAGACGTGATTTCTAAACGCGCAATTTGTTTCTGTCGGCCGTGTAGATGTAAAAGAGGAATACCGGGTTGTAGGTGGCGAAAGCTCTCGTAAACAAAACGGACCTGTTTTCCTGACGATAGAAATACAATCATCTTGCTCTTGAGATTGGCCTTAATGAATCCATACAAAGTCTCCATCTTCTCCTGGAGCGGCGTAACGAGGTAATGTTGTGTTAGCGTCGTCGGGGTTGCAGCCGCAGCAGCTTCGTGGACAGCCACATATTCAGGGTCCTTCAAGCTCAATCTTGCCAGGTCCGAAACTTTCTTGCTCTGCGTGGCGCTGAACAACATCGTTTGTCGCGACTTGGGCAAGTGCTCCACGAGCGCGTCGACGGCAGACTGAAATCCCATGTCCATTATTCGATCCGCTTCGTCCAGAACAAGGATCTGCAGATTATCCACATCGAACCCAGCAGTCTGATCTAAGTGCTGCAACATCCGACCTGGGGTGCAGACCAAAATATTCATCCTCCCCAACCGTTCCGCTTCTTCGCGCAAGCTCTTGCCTCCGATAATCAGGCCCGCGGAGAAGGTGTGGTAGCGCCCAATCTTTCGTAGGACTTCGAATATCTGAACGGCAAGTTCGCGCGTAGGCGATATTATCAAGGCCCCCAGCCCATCGTATTCGGTCCATTGCGCACGGTAGAGCTTCTCAAGGACGGGAACGAGGAAAGCAAGAGTTTTTCCAGAGCCAGTTTTCGCAGCGCCTAGTATGTCTCGACCTTTTAGGCCGAGGGGTATAGCTCGGGCTTGGACATCGGTCAGGTTTTGGAAATGCGACGCTTCTAGGCCGGAGGTAGTCGGGTTTGAGAGAGGAAGAGCAGAGAACTTGGTGCAGTCTTCGGGTTTTGGTACCTAAAGAACAACACATTTGGTTAGATGGCCATACAGCCATTAAGAGACTTAATGACACCTAATAGGCACTTACGAACTCATCGACAGCAGTTTGTAACTTTTGGATGTCTTCTTGGTCTCTTTTGAGTTTTAACGACTTTGAATTTTCTTTTATATTTTGCTGCTTTTGCGAAGCACGATTGCCCGTACGAGAAGCAGGCATTGTGATGTGCTGTAAGGTTGCGAGGATGCTCTTTTTCTCCTTGACGAAATTCGAGCTTGGGACTCTTGGGCGATGCGATGCGCTATGGAAATTTTAAAGAAAAGAAAGGGAAGAAAATAAAACTGGGCCCGAGGGGAGTTTTGCCAATCTGGAGCTACGATAACACTTGACCGCCTACCTATACCAGCTGCGGCTATTGAACTCTACTAATGTGTCAGCTGTCCGATATTATGCTACGTCTATGCTGCAGCTGGCGGGCGTGTCTTGTTTCTAACTAGAAAATTGATTCATCAATGCCTCCAACCAATATCGTCAAACGACATTAATCAACCCAAAGACATTTTTATACCATGGCCAAGCCGTTTATCATGAGAGAACGGACGTGGTAATTGAAAATTGACTAAAGTGTTGGTATTTTCAAATTGTCTACTTGCGTACATCATATGAACATTGACGCTAGATCCATCCTTTCTAGCAGTTCGCTTCTTTACTTGTTAATGCTGGGTATAGCTCATCCTGGTGTTGTTGTAACATTTGCAGCGGGTTCTTCCATATCAAATTGCGCTGCTTCATCTCATACATGGCTCATGCCGTAGGCGAAGCGAAATGAAATCATATAACCGAAGAAATACAGCCATGTGAAGTTGATCATAGCCTGGCTCTCTCCTTGTGAGTCTTTGCCTCCTCGGCGATCAGCTCGGCGGCTCTCTCAGCGACACCCAGCACTGTTAACATAGGGTTGATCGTGGGGATGGTTGGGAACACTCCGGCGTCTACGATGCGTAGCTTATTCAGACCCTTTACCTTGAGCTTCTCATTCACCACTGCCATCTCGTCCTTGGTGGTATCACCCATCTTGGTGGTACCGCAGGGGTGATACACTGTGTGCGCCGCCTTGCGCGCATAATGACTCAACGCCTCGTCAGATTGCACCTTAGGTCCCGGAGCAACCTCACGCTTGATCCAGTCCTTGAACGGTGCCTGCTCGGCAACCTTACGCGCCGCGCGCATGCCGAATACCAACGTTGCCGCGTCATAGCCCTCCGGGTCCGTGAAGTATCGGAAATCCAGAGAGGGCTTGACGTTGGGGTCCGCGGACGTGAGGAAAAGCCGACCTCGAGAACGCGGGCGAGGGATGTTAGGCGTCATGCAGAACGCGTATCCATCCTGGATATCGGGATATCCTAACCGAAGAGTGTTGAGCGTGAATGGGATCTGGTAGCAGTGCATCATAACGTCGGCAATATCTCCATCGGACAAACCCTGTGGGTTGGCGGCCGACTTTTTAGCTCCCGCACCAGGTGCTTCACGACGCAAGAAGATGCCCGCGTCAGAGTCCATCGTTGTTTGGTTTTGGGGCACCGGTTTCTTCAGCTCCCACATAATGATACTCTCAGGGTGGTCTTGCAGGTTTTCACCGACGCCTGCAATGTCGCGAACTACATCGATTCCAAGATCTGACAATTGCTTCTTAGGTCCAAGTCCCGAGTGCATCATGAGACGAGGGGTATCAACGGCGCCGGCGCTCAGGATTGTTTCGGCCTTCGCTTTGATCGTACGTGAGGAGCCATCCTTCAGTGTCAAGGCAATACCCTCAACGTCATCTCCATTGACATTTATTTTTGACACCCATGCGTCGGTCAAGATCGTCAGATTCGGCCGCTTCTCTTCGCCCCTTAGAATAGGGTGGATATATGCGACAGATGCGCTGGATCGTCTTCCGTCGTCTGGGTTATAGCTCACGGAAAAGAACCCAACGCCGGGCTTCAGTGAGCCAGTTTCTTTGATGTGGTTGTTGAAGTCGTCGACGACCGGGATATCAAGCGCCGTGCTGCACGAGTCAACCCAGTCCTTGCACAGCTGATTGCGATGCTTTGCATGAACTGGTTGGACGGTGTTCTTCAGTCGATCCAATGCTTTCATGAATATGGGGAACGTCCAGCCCCGAGCTCCTAACGACTGCCAGATGTCTAGATCATATTGGAATGGTCTGAAGGAGATCAGTGTGTTGTGTGAGGAGCAACCCCCTAGAACCTTTGCTCGCGAATGTCTAATGAAGGAATTACCTACAGATCACGGTAAGACGAGAGCTTAATTTAACGCAGATTGCCAAGACTTACCCATGGGCTGCTCAGTGGTGCCGTAATCATAATCAAGCTCGCCACCCAACAGTTTCAACCATTGTCTGAGATCCAGGACTCGGTCGTCCATGTAATCACTTGGGCCTGCTTCGATCAGGAGGATTTTCTTGTGAGGGAGATACTCCGCTAACCTTGCGGCAACAACACAGCCAGCTGTGCCTCCGCCGACGACTACATAGTCATACTTATCGGAGTCTGACACCGGAAGCTGAGTAGTAGTCATTTTTATGATCCTAACTGCGGGAATTTTTTTCTCTACACGGTCCAAGAACAGCGTAACGCGTGTATCCAACGTGTGGTCTTCGGTGATCAGAAATTGGCTACGCAACCAAAGCGGCAGCCACGGTCTATTAATCTTACAAAGGCCTCGGGGTGGACGAGCAGCAAACTTGCCAAGCCGGTACGGTAATCGGTCCAAGGCTGCTCACTTATTTAGTATGGGGACCGCTGTTACCAATAATTGGTCCCGTTTCTTCATAAGACCCTGCACATGCAGGAAAATCTAATGGGGTGAGCGGTGAATGGCCTGATGACTCGCGGTTGAGAGACATACGGATTTATCTAGTGGCTGGGACCCCCGTGCTGAGATAGGAAAAGATGGACTTGGCTTGTCGGCTTGCAGTACTAACCAGCTAGCTAATGCAGCTCATGCTTTACGACGAATCCTACTTACGTCTTCTAGCGTCAGGGTGGATTGCCACCTTTCGATGCTTAAAGTGCTTGGAAATCCCTTAAGACGAGGTATCATCTCCGTTGTCTAGGTAGGGAGTATACTGGAGTTTCTAACGCTACTAACTGGTACCAACAAAAAAACGCAATTGACACTAATGATAAAAGGGTAAAGTCTCCGTCAGCTCAGAATATTTTAAAGCCTAACAAAGATTTCAAGGGGTCGGTCCTAAGCTAAGGTAAGGCCCCCTTTACCCTCGAGCTCACCAATCGGGCGGGGTCATCGTCGAGTTCGTGAGCCGCAAAGTGCCGAACCCGCCTCTCCGCTCGAACCTGATGACGTGAATTCTTTCCGGACCGATCCAATTAAAGCCTCCACGTCCGAGGGTCGCGTTTCAATTGCTATTTACTATTTACTACTTACTGCCTAGTACATTCTTAGTCTGCTATTGTAGCATTTACACCGACAACTTCGTATTGTGGGCGGACGAACTTTTCGTACGACCTCGGCGAGAATTTGAGACGGGGTTTCATGCTGTGTGGATTTGGTTGGCTCCGGTTTGGATACATCAAATCGCATGTTTATCGCCTACCATCTCAAAGGCTTCGCACTTTTACTAGAGGGCGCAAAACTTCACAAAGAAGCACAGTATTTTTTGGCTCATAGCTCACACGGTATAAGGCAAAATTTAATCTGTCGGCCTGTTGGACTTGGCACCATGGGATTCAAAGACTTGGACCGTCACGCCTTTTACGCGGGAAAACCGCAACCCTCGTCTGAATCTTCAGGCCAATATGAAACTATCGATCCATCCAACGGAAATGCTGTTTGCAAGATATTCAACTCGTCGTCTAAATCAGTCGATGCCGCAATCCAGTCCGCCCAAACTGCATTCCCGTCGTGGTCAGCCACACCCCCAATAGAACGGGCTCGCATTCTACAACGAGCCGTCGCACTGTTGCGAGAATACAATGACGATCTCGCACGCATCGAAACCGTCGACACTGGCAAGCCATTTTCAGAAACGTCCACCGTAGATATCATCACAGGAGCCGATGTTCTTGAGTATTTTGCCAGCTTAGTTGCTAGCGGTGGGCTGAACGGGGAGTCTTTCCGACTAAGACCCTCTGCTACTGTCTACACATCCAAGGAGCCTTTAGGTGTGTGTGCTGGTATTGGTGCTTGGAACTATCCTATTCAAATCGCTCTCTGGAAATCGGCACCCTGCCTTGCTGCGGGTAACTGTATGGTTTATAAGCCGAGCGAATTTACCCCGCTACATGCCGAATACCTGGCGGCCATTTACCAAAAGGCTGGTGTTCCCGATGGTGTTTTCAACGTTGTGTATGGCAGCGGTGATGTGGGATCTTATCTAACCAAACATCCTGCGATTGCCAAGGTCAGTTTCACCGGGCAAGTTAGCACGGGCATGAAGGTGGCCGGTGCTGCGGCCGGGGGCATGAAATACGTGACCATGGAGCTTGGCGGCAAGAGTCCGTTGGTTGTTCTGCCCGACGCTGCGGTCGACCAAGCCGCTGACGTGGCCATGATGGCCAATTTCTTCAGCACCGGGCAGGTCTGCACGAACGGCACCAGGGTGTTCGTCCCCCGCGCAATGCAAAAAGAGTTCGAGAAGACTCTTCTCGAGAAGATCCAGTATGTTCGCGCCGGCGACCTGTTCGACCCCGCAACCAACTTCGGGCCCCTAAGCAGCAAGACGCACTACGAGAAGGTGAAGCGGTACGTGCGCCATGGTGTTGAGCAGGATAAGGCCACGTTGCTCTACGGTGGACCCGAAGCGCCGCAGAACTTGCCTTCAAAGCTGCAAAAGGGATATTGGGTCCAACCTACGGTATTCACAGATTGCACAGATGACATGACAATTGTGAAGGAGGAGATCTTCGGCCCCGTCATGGCGATCCTGCCGTACGACAACGTCGACGAAGCGGTCCAGCGCGCGAACGCGACGGAGCTAGGTCTCGCAGCGGGCGTGGTGGGCCGCGATATTGACGCATGCCATACCGTCATCGCAAAGCTGGAGGCGGGCATCACATGGATCAACACTTGGGGTGAATCGCCCGCCGAGATGGCAGTCGGCGGTTGGAAGAAGAGCGGCGTAGGGGTGGAGAATGGAAGGAGGGGCCTTGAGGCGTGGGTGAGGAATAAGAGCACACTGGTTGAGATGGGTGGAAGCGTGCCGACTGTCTTTTCAAAGCTATAGTTTTCGGGCGAGTTCTATCTAATCCAGAATCGTCCTGTGTAATTCAAGGCCATGCGAGTTGTTCGTCGTATGTTATAGGGAGCCGCTAATATGGGACCGTGTCGGTATTTCTCCTAAGCGCAGGTTGTGCTTTATTACACGCTTTATATCAAGTAAACCCCAAATATTGTGCTCTTCTCAAATCCATCACGCATCCCAAGATTGTATACAGTAATCTCGTAAATAGTCGTTGGCTTGTATATACTAGTCTCGCAATACGGGACAAGGCAAAAGGAGCTTGGAGACCCCTCATTAACATACCAATACCGCAGGGTGTCCTGTGTTCTTAGATTATCAGACACCGCATACTCGGTACGAATCACGCACAGCTTCATTATAAACACGTCAATCCTCAGACGCTCTAGAGGTCTTGGTGCGAAGGGACCAAAACGGTTGAATTGATCGCTCACAAGCTGGCGTCCAATGTTGCACATTGGGAAATGCTGAGAAACCTACGTATGAATAAAATCGTACGGTAATACTATATTAACCTCAATTAACGAAGTAAATAAAAAGTAGTCTCCCCATATCTTCGTATAGACATCTGGAGAGCCTTGGCTATTATATGATAGGGCGCCGGCTCGTTCAATTTAGGCTACATTGATTCCTCTGCTACCTCCTCTTTTGAATGCGACGGATTCGATCTAAACGTGGCTATGTTATTGATTTCTTGCATCTGGGCCATCAAGAATCTAATGGTTCTCTTTATAATCCAATCCCCCAATGGGCGAATGCGACTCAGACAATGAAATACAGGATTAGGGGGCTAGGCAACAGGATATAGAAGCAAGTATAAGAAGCCTTCCGTATAGCATGGAGGGGTTGAATATTGGCACAGCTCGAAATCCGTACACAGTTCACCCATTACGATGGTCTCTGTGGTATTTGTTGCTGCGCTCGCAGCTACGGTTCCTCTGACTCAAGGGCACTGTTCGTTTCCAACCTTTTTCTTGACAGAAATAAGAGTGGCAGAATAACATCTTCCAAGTTACGTTCGTGCGTATCGCGCACAATGGCGAATGGAAAGAACCTCTGCAATATATCCGGTAGGCATTCGATTATTCTCCTCGAGGGCTTTTAGGAGTACGAGGCATTGAACGATGACCTAGCAACAAGACCGATCCCTATGACGAGCTTCGGGGGGTAAGCGATAAGCCTTCAACCTTCCGCGGCTACAACTTCCCGACATACTTCGTAGACCGCTCGGGGTCCATGCGGTGTGGCCGCGACAACATGGCTTATGCTGCTGAAGCTGAAGTCCTTATGGTCAATGCCGGTGACTCGATTGAGTTCGCACATCAAAGGGTTGACCCTTACCTGTGGACGGATGCAATGTTCAAATGTGCCGACGGGCGCGGTGTGTGCTCCGATGGTGACTGGATCATGGACATTAATCACATAGGCCCAGTGCTCGCTCATCTCTCAAAAGTACCAGATGGAGAGGATGTGCAGACGTACGATGGATCAGGGGAACGGGTCAAGATATATACTCTTGGGGTGGAAATGACTTCGGATCAAGGGGTTCACTGGATTCCGCATAATAACTCCAATATACCGCCAAGGGTGAGTGTTCCTTTTTATTGATCTGAAGGGCTAACAATGTTTATTCGTAGTACCTAGTTCCAATTCAAGATTCCTCCTCAAACGCCAGCAGGGCAATATCTCCTACGCATGGATTTGGTATGGGCATCAAGAAACGACAACCCCAATGGCTTCGAATTCTATGCTCAGCTTTACCCAACTTGCGCACAACTAGAGATCAAGAGTGATGCCACCGGGCTGCTACCCAAGGGTATCAAAATTCCAGAAGACTTTTCCCCAGAGTCTCCCGGTAAGTTAAATCTTTCATCAACTTTCACTATGCTTCTACAGCATCCGTCTCGAGAATCTAGCCCGTGGGCTGACTTGACTTTAAAAAAATAGGCATGGTGACGAGTCCGTCTATGACAGATGGGAAGTCGGTGGACGAAGATTATGTATACCCGGGCGGATTCCTCTGGGATGGGGAAAACCTGATCGAAGACAAGCCTGAGTTTCTCAAATGATGGATGGTTCTGAGCATAACGTAACCACTGTAGCCCTATCGAAGCAGGCTGAAATAACCTCCACGTCTTGGGATTCAATACTGTCTCTGTCTTGTATGACTTGTAAGTTGTGAATACTTGAAAGGCGATACTAGTGATATTGACTGTGCTAAGCCCTAATGGGACCAGCTCAGCAGCAGCGACCAAGATCCATTTTACTTAAGTTTCGAGATATTTCTTTCAAATCCTCTATTCCTAGTGCATTAGCCGATTCATACTGCGTAGCTTGCCAATCAGTTGTTGTTGTTGTTGTTGTTCTATTTAACGCCGGAGCGGGCGAGCGTGGGCTCCTCTTCCGCAACCTCCCTAGGGGTATGGGGCGTGGCAAGCTCTAATATATACCTAAAATACATGATCTGATACTATTATGATGCCAAATCTTGCCTCTGGGGGCTCAACATTCCCTGATTAGCGATCACTACCTGTCGATCGGCCTAATCTCAAGCCTTCTAGGCTTTGCAGGTCTGAACTAGATGGGTGGTCTAGTGGTTGGTTCTGGGGTTCCACGTCCTGTGGTTCCCTTCTGTGGGTTCTTCCTTCGGCCCTGAGCTTGGGGCCTTGGCTGTTCGTTCCCTCTTAGAGGGATAAGTGATTAGGTAAGTTTTGTGTTTTTATGTTCCCTCTCCCCTCCGCTTGCCAATCAGTCAATGAACGAAAGGAAGGATATCTTCATCGGCTCTGCCCAAAGTATTGGAGAACTAAATACGTATATAAATAAATACGAAATAATTACGTTTCTTTGATAATCCCTTTAATGTTACTGGCTACGACTATAAGCAGTTTATTAATCCAATGCTTCTACGCCTCGCGGGGCCAATTTAACAATGCCTAAGTGATTTGGGAGCAATACTGCCAAGTAGAGCCAATAAGGCAACAACACCGAATACCTACCTAGTATGTACAAGATTGCCTGAGCGCTCTTCCGAAATGGTATAATACCTACCTAGTAGCCTACTAGGCACGAAACGGTCATAATTCAATCCTTCTGGTTTTGGAAGATGCCACTACTCCGACACGACTTGCGACCGGTCCTCCCGAGCGGCACAAGAGGCGAATGTTCCCACCTTACTTTTCCTGGTTTGGAAAATTCTACTACTCCAATATGATAATCTCAGGAAATCTTCGGCAATAATATCGTGTATCCGTATGGCTCATACGATTTATGCTGCTCACATTTGGATGCAGCATCTTAGCTTGTGTAGATTCACCGCGGGTTCCTAATAGCAATAACCTGTGAAGATTCTTAGACGTTAGGGATACCTACCTAAGTATGCCGAGCGAGATCCAGAGATCGAACTAACGAGATCTGAGTAGGGAACAAGACTGCTTTGAGAAATGTAAACATTTTAGGTATTTGCTGTCATAAGGTGAACATAAAAGAGCTAGGAATAACGTCGTTGCTATAGGAGACTACTATCAGTAGGTACTTAGGTAGGTTAGTATAGGTGTAGCCGTCCTTATTCGCCAGCTCTACGATTTCAGGTTTCTGCAATAGCCTATTGACAGGGAAAAACTCGATGGTTTGAATCGCTATACTTAGAATTTCAGTTTTCATAAGTAACCATTGATTCCGCTGAGAATAAACCTAACCTTTCCTCCAGCCATCTATCCCTACTCTTATTATAAGTCCTTCGTGTATTGAAGATGCATCTTTTCGGGTGCTTAGCCCTCTGTCTATTTTCTACCATCGGGGTTACGGCATTGCGAGGATATGCCGACGTACCAACTTTCTTCCATGGAGGTCAACGGTACTTTTACAAGGACGAATGGCAAACAACAGCTATGAGTGGTTGCGTTGAGTATACTAATAAAATCGATATTAGTTGGGCCGATCTGGTGAAGGTGATTGGAGTCTTCCTCTTATCATTATCGCGCAATGAACCTAACCACCTCGTACCTGTGGCAGAAAATTGACATGACCTATCTGGCGTTATGGAGACATAGAAATAATCATAACGTCGAACAAGTAAGATTGAGAAGCGAAACTTTCAGATGTAAGCATCAGAATCCAATACTTGTCGAATCTCTTTGACCTTTTGGGATAGCATTTTACAAGTATCCTTTACTTGGTCGACGGGAGCCGCAAGAGGTGGGGGATGCGATGGGGGAACCGTTTACTGTATGCAATCATCTTGCCGTTTCAGCGGACAAACTGGGTTGGCTTTCGATATGTGTGCTTACGCTCCGCCCCTAGACCATTGCTCGCATACGTTCCGCCCTCCAGAAGGCAGCCATGGGAGAGTCCGATCCCGAGGGGCTAAACGGCTTGCCACGATGGAATGGCCTATACTGCACCCCCGGTGGCTTCAAGTACTACCCCTTTCATGGACCCAGCGCAGATCTGCTGGGTCAGAAAGTCAGTGATGAGGTCTTCCTCTCACCTACCTGGGACATCAGCCCTACATGGCCGAATGGGTACCAGGTATGTATTCAAAGAAAGCCTGGACCTCTGGGGATAGCCATTGCTGATAAATTCCAGACATCATATCCCACAAACCTTCTTACCACCTAGACTTATATCACTAACTGCATGACTGACAGATACTGGTGGTTTAACAATAATAAAATGATGTACGACTGGCAGACGCCACAATACCACGGCCTCTGTGGACATGGCGTATTGATGGAAACCATGGTGGCTTTGAATATGATGATGTGGTGTGAAGGTGGCCTAAGACTCAACTCGTCGCGCGCCTATAAAAATATCGATGGTAAAACAAAGGTTGGCGACCCACTAGATATTGAAGACACAATGTCTGGGATTTGGCTGCGGGAGTTGTGAGTCGATTCCCATGTGCAAATTTACTGACGGGCTATTGACCTACCGGCTCACACCTTCGTAGGTGTATTTATTTTGGAATGAAGCACCGTAAGTGAAACTATAATTGGCGGATATAAATCTCTTTTTATGTTCGAGACCGTCTTTTATTTCCCTTGATACGCAGTATATGATGCTTGCTGACGGTTTGGCAACGAACACAGAAATGGCCGTTGACTTTGACGGCAATCCTGTGGCGGACCATTTCGTACCAGCCTGGGGAGTAAAACATGCCTTCAACTTGGCAAAGAACTTCCCAGAGCTAGCGGCAAAGAACCCAGAAAACCTCAGACTATTCGCTGAGGCAATGTAAGACTCCGGAATATCCATACAGGCAATGCCTTCACTAACGGTGTTGCAGACACTCTGGACAGTGGGATTGGACGGACGGCACCGCTCAGCAGATTAATAAGGAAAAGTACTCAACAACAATACCATTTCCATTCGATATACCAGTGTTCCATTAGCCCAATATTCGGAAGAATAGATGAAAACCGTCACCACGAGGTGTTACGGAAGAGCTAGGAGTTCTAGGGTTAGACAATGTTTGAAGAATCGAGATTATAATAAGCCACTTAGCAGTCGTTTCAGCCGGCGTGCGTGAGTATGCTAGGTACCTAGGTACCTACTAGGTAGATATCGCCCCTATAATCTCCCAGTGTAACCTCTCCAGGTGTAAAAAGCCGTATCTTCGTCATACAGAGTTACACAATGCCGAGTTCAGCGCGGAAATGCGTGAATCCTACAAGCCACTGTGCTCACCGGACATACCCAAGTTTCAGCTGAAAAAAGCAGTATTATTGAGTTGCCGCTGAGAAACCTATCTATCCCCATTTGACAGTTTCCCGGGGTCTCAGTCTCTCCCGTCGTCTTTAGGGAATCTACCTACCGAATAAACACAATGGCATTCAACCGTAAGTGTTGTTGTATGGCCGGTAGGGTATTTGCCTCTTTCTTGTTGATTGTATTCTGGGTTTGCAAATTTACCGATGCAACTGCAATACCAGCCTTTCAGGGCCCTTACGAGGTTGGGGTGCGCAAATACACCATAGAGCACCTCAACAATCACGATCCAGTAGCGCCGAACCATATGAGCACATCGTTTCTCGCCACCATATTTTATCCCACATTTCAAACGCCACGTGGTGCCCCGAAGCCGTATCTGAACCCAGAGACGGCGACGATATTTGAGGGTTCCCTGAATTTTACATCCGGAACCTTAGCGTCCCTCACTTCGACCGTGCAGCCAGATGCCCCGTTCCTCAACCCGACGGTTCTTGCCGCGAAAACAGAGGACAGCGAGTTATCCTCCCTCCCAACCCTTTTGTTCGGCTCCGGGGCCGGCGGACCACCCGTCGAAGGTAACACGATCCTGCTATCGGAACTCGCGTCATACGGCTACGCTGTGATCGGATTAGACCACCCTTTCGAGCAGCCTTTTGTCCGATATCCTAATGGCACGGGTGTTGAGGGGGTTGTTATCGACTACAGTTCCATAGAACTCATTACGGATATCTACGAGATGCGGCTGGGGGACAGTGCAGCGCTCCTGGACCAACTCCCAGACTTGGTACGGAAATTCGGACTGCCCTTGAATATAACTCATCTCGGCGCCTTCGGATACTCCCTTGGTGGCGCTGCGGCTCTCGGGTCACTACAACGAACCAAAAGTCTTGTTTCAGCTTTGGACCTAGACGGCACCCTTTTCGGAGACCCGGCTCAAAACAGCAGCGTTGCCGACGTGAGGAAACCTGTGTTCCTTTTGGGCAACGAGGCCCACGGCGGGGAGTTTGGGGGCGATTACTCGTGGGCTACGTTCCCCCTCTGGCAGACGGGATATCAGCGGAAGATGCTTATCAACGGAACAACGCACTACGATTTCTGCGACTACACCTTCTGGAAGACGCTTGAGCCGGGCGAGGAGCACGGCACAGGGTCCATCGATGGGAATGAGCAAGTTGGAATTCTGAGAGCCTATGCGAAAGCTTTCTTTGATCGTACCTTGCTGGGTCGTGATACACCCATCTTGGATGGACCGTCCCCCGAGTTTCCGGAGGTAATGTTCTGGGACATAGATTAGACTTCGCATCAGGTAGGTATACTTGATGTGCATGGTAGAGAAACAAGAAGCACGCGAGGGAACCCTTTACTGAGCTAAACGATGGCTGCGGTATTGAACTACGCCTTACTGCACAGCCCGCCAACGAAGTTGGGTGCATAACCTAGGTATATCTGCATCTGCCCCACCATATGTGTGGCTGTGCCCTAGCGCCCTCGCCAGGTCAGTTGTAGTCGGCATGTTACTTGAGCCAGTTATTATCAATAGGTAATAATCACTGGTTGAGGCTGTTTTGGTATTTCCCACATTTCATTTCTTCTTCCTACTAAACCGTTATCCGCTCAGGATATATGTCGTTAAATCGTGGTCATTGATGTGTTATCAACTCATTGAAAGGTATTCCGTATGTGGGTGTGTCTATTATACGCACGCTGCAGATCGATGCCCAGCCTACGGCCGAAATGGGCATCACATAACAACAAGGTCCATCTTGGTCGGGTATACCTGCCAAACTCACGCTGGGCGTCTCGTTCGTGAGGCTGGCACCCCAGACCCCTCGACAGCAACAACTACAATTCCAAAAGCAAAAGAGCGACCTTCAGTAGCCGAAAAGCCTGTGCTCCGTCCGGGATCAAACAAAAGTCCATCTGACCTACCACGGAACGCAGTACAGAGAACCAAGAAAAGTCGTAAAGGGGGGAATCGTAGTATTAAAGGCGATGACGTATACGACAACGCAATAAAAAGCGAAGGCCATAAAACCGACCTACCCCGGCGATTAGCCCCCCTGTCAACTCGGCGTGGTCCGCTGGGGCAGCAACCTGTGAAGGACTTCATCGCCGGGGGAGCCAACAATAACCCGGTTTCGCCCAGTGACTCCGATGATGACCTCTCTTCGGTAGAGGCCTTTTTATTTGACGACGACGGTCGATCCAGCATATCGGCTCCCAGTTCAGTTGGATCACCGACGGTTCTGGAACGCCTTACCAGCGGTTTCTTATACGACGATAAGCTCCATGATCTATGGCCTGGGGTGCTTCTTCGGTCGGATTCTATCGAAGAGGCTGAAGAACAAATCGCTCAATTGATTCTGCGATATAGCTTGGATTTGCGGAGTTTAGCTCGCAAGCGGTCCACCGAAGTGTATCAGACTTCCTTGGAGATACGAGCCAGCCGATTCGTCAAGCGGAAACGTCGATATCTAGCGGAGGAGATATCCAAGCAATTCTGGTTGCCTTTACTGGCCACGACTCAGTCAACCGTTGAGCATAGTAGGTTCAAGAGGGACTTGAGCGAAGTATTGGATGATGAGTCAGACGAGGAAGACATTGAACAGCCTGATATTGATCAATTCTTGGGTATAAATGAATTCTTATTTAAGTCGGAACCTTTCCGCTACTTTAGGGAAAATGTTCAGCTCTTCGTCGAGAAATCATCGGGTTGCTACATTCGAACTACGTGGTTCGACTCGGCACGAATTCTTTTCGACAATGTTGTGTCTTTAAAATGTTCAGGGCCCACCCGGGGGAACACAAAACGGATATATTGGACCTGTGTAGGCAAAATCGTCTGAGTGACTTTCTAATCGACTGCGGAGGCTAATTTACGCAGGAATGTGGTCTCCAACTTTACGACGACTACACAGACGAGCAGCCTGGCGCGCTAGATGACATTAAGGAGCTGCTATCGAATTGTAAGATCCAATCCAGGGGCTCTCATGACCTCGAGTCCAACGCGGCAAAGCCGATAGAGAATACTTCGAACCAAATATCATCGACCAAAGGCTCATCTCGCTCAAAAGCCTTCGACTTCCGACTACCTCGGTATTGGCAGAGAAACGACCGTCTGCAACCTGGAAAGTGTTTCCGAGCTTCACAGGCGAGTTCCGAGGAAAATCACAACTACCTTCTCGCATGTGTGCCGCTTAGCCGTTGGGTTTCGAAACTTTACCAACCCGAGATCTGCACAATAACGTCGGACCAGGACTTCTTCACGTTACTGCGGATGCTGTATCATACCAATCGCCGTAAGCTGTCGCTCTCTTGGTTGCGAAGAATGAAGGGAATCCATTTTGTCCAGGTGCGTCTCCCCCTCTTACGTCGAGGGACTTCCACTAATGCCGTCTTCCAGTTCGATGTCCATCGCACGGAGATAACTTCCATACGAGCGATTCCAGCGGTACCACCGGAAAACTTGAGGTCTCAGTACCAGTACGACCCAATGCCTGCTCAGCTCATTCCACCCATTGGGCCGAACATGCTGGTGCACTTCTTCCAGAACCCGACGCACGCCAGCGTCTTGCCAGACCTGTACAAGAGAGTACCGAAGAAATTGCACGAAAAATTGACGCCATGCAAATTGACAGGGCTGTCAGTGGGCTGGGGAATTCAATTTGTCGAAGGCGTGGATACATTCATGCTATTCGTAAGTGGCTGTGTGGGCTTTTTGGTTTGTTTGTTGATCGCGATAGGTTGGTCGGTTGCGAAGCAGGATATCCAGGGGGGTTTTGGAATAGGGGGCTTCATCTTGGCGTTTATGGTGTTTTGTGGAGGTATTGTTCATTCGTCTCTTGACTCCGTGGGCACTTGATGGCATACAAAACAGGCCTGGAGGATTGCGAAAGACCAGGATACTAAGTACCTAGGTACATAGGGCTGGTCGGTCATGATACTACTAGGTAGGTAGTACTTAGTCGCATAATGGGTTAGAACGGAGGCTGTCATCTATTTTCTGAATGGCCTTGATGTAGACGTCCTTCCAATAAATTACAGGGCCGACCCTGTGCGCTGTGCGCAGCTTGAGTTGCCTTGTATCGATTTGTCGTAGCAAAAGTGAACAAGTTTCAAAGTTCGAATATGTACATTGGAGGAGTATGAGGAGAGTACAAAAGAAATATTCCTCGCATATAAAAATAAGAAATGCACCCGTCGTTATAAAATACCTACATAGTCCTACTGGGTACTGAATTAAGTACGGATGTGTACATTTTGTACACAAAAAGCAAAAGATTTGGTAACTGCCCCCACACCGGATTGAACGATGGACCTCAGCATGTCGTGAGACTGGAAGGTACGAGTGCTGCGCTCTACCACTGAGCTATAGGGGCTGATGCTGCTATAGCTGATTCTGATTAGTTGTTGAATTACTCCAGTGGCTTATATTCCAAAGTCTTGAAAAAGGTGGCTTAGCCACATGCTTCGGAATTGATGACTAATGAAGTTGGTACTTATCACGGCCGGGAACAACGACCAGTTGCTAAGAATTGCAGGTCACTAACAAGACTCACAACGGCTGGCGACAAAATGAACCAAGAGAGCTCATACCCAGTATACCTACCAGGTACTCAGACGCATTCATGAAGAAGCATCATTGATGCTCCAATCTGGCCTACAATGGGCATACAGGAAGGGTATTAACTCTCTCTTTGAGAGCTGACCGTGGGCTTGCTTGGAACCCCTTCATGAAAGCAAAAAGAAGATGGCAAACCAGAAATGAAAGGTTCGGAATAGTTACCTACTATGAGTCTAACAACACGCCCTTTTACGTGAAAGAAATATCATAGATGCCAATTGCTAGAGAAACGTTTGGGCTTTGTGTGGACAATGGAAAAATCACCTCCAAACGGCCCATGTAGGACGCCCAGCTGCAATAACCGCCGTTTGACCCAAAAGGCGTTGCGGCGTTTGCACAGGCTGGATAGGTACCTACCTAGGCACTAGGAACCTGCCAGGCATTAGGTAGGTAGGCACCCGGTACCTGTATTAATGCTATGTAGGTATATGTACTCTGATAGATCTATCTACTTCAATAGGTGCTTCAATGTTACTTGTACTACTACTAGGTAGGTACTAGGTATGTATGTACCTAGTAGGTAGCCGTCGATGACCACAGCCCTGGAGTCATCAGGATCAATAACACAAACCCAATACGTACCGGCAAATAGCAAACCAAAGTTTTTTTTTTTTACTTCCTCTTATTTCTTAACTCCACCTCTCATTCTAAATTCCCTTTCACCCCGTCCATCATATGTTTCGTCTTCTAATCTCCTCCGTTCCTGAAGAAGTACGATTCATACACTCCATCTTCAATCCGTTTCTCAATAGGATCCCTGGGTCACTGGGTCAATATCTGGTCCCCGATAACTGGGATTCTCCGCGTACCTTCAGCCACTGACCACTTTCGAGGCCTACGCCTTCTCTATCCCACTTCTAATCATGGCCTTCCCTCCTACCAAGGCAGGACTTCAAAGTCTCATGGATGGCCTCAAGGGATCATTGGAAAAGAAAGACGAGCCGAGAAAGACTCGACAAGAAATCGAGACGGCTTTTGCATCCTCCGTAAGGCGAGCCCTGTATATTCTTACTGGCCATGTCCCTAAGCTTACAGCAGTTTCTAGAAGGTATTCCCCGAAATGAAGTTTCACGATGATGACGAAGGCAAGACAGTCCAATCACGACCTTGGGTTATTTTCGATTCCATGCGCCCGCCGTCCACGAAGGCGGTAGGTGATTTGAAGCCCATCAGGCTTGATAATCTTTCCGCCAACCGCCGCCATGTAGACACGGTAATTACATTGAGGACATTCACCCACGCTAACTTTGACTGTTATCTCTGTGCCGGTGTGGAGGATCCTCACGGCAATGTCGCATGCGTCATTTTGCACATCTCCGACCCGTCTCTCGAGCCAGAACAGATCTTGCCTAAGGGATTGGTTTTTGCTGTGAAAGAACCATCGAACGATGACTTTCCGAATGGCCTCCATGGTGTTGTAGTAGAACATCCGTGTGACGTGATCGAGCTCCATCCCGATAGTAGCTTGATGCCCATCGCTTGGAAAGCAGATATCCTGGCAAGTTGTCCTGATGGCCCATCCGGCTGGAAAAAGAAGGGAAACGAAGCACTCCAGCAACAGAATTTTATAGGCGCGGCTCGTTCATACGCCATAGGGATCTCGATTTGCAAGGACGAGGACAGCGAGGTCCTTCAGCACTTACGACGGAATCGTGCAAAAGCGAACATCTCTCTTGGTCGCTACGATGAGGCACTGCAAGATGCGTTGAGGTCATATATTTCCGACAATAATGACACGGTAAGCGAGTGCCTCAACAAGAAAGCCCTTTACCGAGCTGCAAGATCTACCTATGAGCTCGGCCGATTCGAAGAGGCCCAGAAACACCTCGAGGAAGCACTTGGTCTGAGTGAAGACGCCCCAGACCCCTATGTATTGCATGAACTCTCTCGAACCAAAGCTCGCATTCGTGAAGCGACGACCGGTGAATACGATTTCGACGAAATCAGTCGATCTATCCGGCCAGGCAAGGCCCGAGTTGATGCTGCAAATTACTTCGCCAACACCAAGGTTGTTGACCACAAAGATCGGTGGGGGCGAGGATTAGTCGCGACAAAGGATATCAAAATGGGCGATCTGGTTTTGTGCGAGAAGGCCTTCTGCGCCGCCTTCGATCACGACACACATGCTCAAGCTTACACTAATGGAGTCATTAACTTTCGCACAGAGCGCGAAACTTCCGAGATTGAGTCGAGACTTCTCGCAATGATAATTCAGAAGGCCACACACAATCCGAGTATTTCCGGACCCCTTCTCGATCTCTGGGCGACAACCCGCTTTCCTCGAGAGGGCCGGAAGGTCCAACGTGTAGACGGCCGAACGGTCTGTGACAGCTTCTTTATAGATTATGTCGCATGGCAGAACGCGCTTAAACTACCCGACCTATTGCGAGATCGCGATATGCAACCTTTCATGCATCCCAGCACCCCGACACACGGATGTAAGCCCCCAAAATCAAAACATCACCAACCTTGCGCTATCTACCTCCGCGCCTCGCTCTTCAACCACTCCTGCCAGGGAAACTGCAAGCAGGCGTTTATCGGCGACCTCATGGTTGTTCGTGCCTCCAAGCACATCAAGAAGGGCGACGAGCTCACCACATGCTATCACCTACCGCGCGATGCCGACACCAACGACTACCAGCAGATCCTCTACAATGCCTACAGCTTCTACTGCACGTGCGATCTATGCGAGGCCGAAAAGAAATGTGTGCCCCTGCAGCAGTGGAAACGAGATAAGGTCATGGCTCGAATCCCCGACGACCCTTGCCAGGGGTACATTCAGGGCGTCAAGCTTCGCCTGCGTGAGATAGTGGAGGACACCTACAAGCCCGAACTGTATAAAAACAACCCGCGCCTAGCCCTGCGGCATGTCGACTGGATGCTCATGATCAAGCACATGAACAAGATGCTCGAAGGCGAAGGCACTGCCAGCGCCGGGCGCTACCTAGAGTACGCCATAAACTGCCTCCGAGACTGCGGATACGTCGTCAACGTCAGCATGAGCGAGCAGACGCTGCAGATTGATGCCTCGATGGCTGTGCACTGGGAGGACACGGTGGGTATCGCCATGCATGCGTGGAAGGCTTGCCAGAGGTTGGGCAAGCTGACATTGGGCGGAGAGTTTGAGAAGTTTGCGCGGTTGATGTGGAAGATCACCACCGGAACTATGCTTGGGTTTGAGGAGGACCATGGCTCTAACATGTTTGTTAGAGTCTTTAATTTCCCTCCTGGAGAGTAGTTACCGAGTAACTGTACCTAAATGGGCCCCTCCTGAGGATAACCGTCATCGGGTACTGGGAGGATGTGAGTGGCCACGGACGGTGAGTCTGGAAGGTTTCGAGGGATGGTTGGGACGTGGGTGGTTGATTCCAGAATGGTGATGAACCTTGAGGCGGTTACTTCTGCCTAGAATAACTCACCACCCCTCTTTAAAAAAGGAAAAGGGGGTAGGGGATTCACGAATCAGATACAAGATTCTAGGACTTTAATGAGAGCAATCGATGATTTCTAATACACATGCAATAAGTACCTAGTACCTAGTAGGTAAGCAAAACGAGGAAAACACTTCGACCACGGTCGGGGAGCTTTGACTGCTATGTACCTACTTAGTAGGTAGGTAGCCAGTACGGCCACTGCGGAAATAATTGATGGAGCGTGATATTATTTTAGGCTATCATGCTAATTCATAGCTAAACCATCGCTTTTATTTCAGCCTTACAGAGGCCGAAGGACATATAAGTGAGCCCAGTTTGTCCTGCCTTCTGACTCTTTATCCATCCCTCAACCCCTTGCTGGCATATAGGCGGCCCGACGCTCAGGCTAAGCGAAGTGTTAGTATTGTAAAAGCCATCATTTATATACGTTATGTGGATTTCGTAAGTAAGAGAAACAACAACACATAGAAACCAATCCTGGGTACGGCAGCGGTAGCAACTCAGGGTGAGACTAATACTTACTGAACTGGAATCGCCCATTGTCGTTCTGGACTCGTTCGGAGAGGTTGACATCAGCCTCAACCCACTCGCCATCGAGCTTCTTTAGGCGAGCACGCAGGACGGGTACACTGGCGCCTCCCTCGATTGCGTATCGGACGTCCTCGGCCGTGTCGGTGAAGTCTGGGGGATGTGAGAAAAGAATTTCAGTGCTTCGATTCACTGCCACGTACTGTTTCCACCCCATTCGAACCGCCCTACATACATGTTAGTACCCGGAACACAAGTATGGGGAATTTATGGAAAGAGGCGATTGGGTATTACCGTCATTGTTGCCGATGAAGTCGTTCAAGTTGATCTCGGCGTCGGAGAGGTCTCCGCCCTCGGTCCGGAGGCGGCCCTTGAGGATGTGGCCGTTCTCAAGACGGATGTCTTCTGAGGTAACGCTGAAAGACATGGTATGGTTTCTGCTCGTGGACTGTTCTTCAGGAAATCGAGATGAGGATGCTGGCCACGAAACAAATCCTCGCCCTTCCGCAACAGTTGGTGCCCTTTAAATACTGAACCAGGGCCATCGAGAGGCCGCCAGCTTATACCATAGTCGACCGACATTTCATCACCTGTGACTTCAAGACGTTGGACGACGTAATGCGATAGGCTATACGCAATGTAGCATCAACGATCCGGACCTTCCTCTTGCACCACTTTGTATAACAACGTGGTCCTATCAATCTTCAGCAGCTGGAGACGCTGCGGATCTCCAGCGCGATCGCATAATGCGGCACGCGCACAAGCGCCTTCCTCTAGATCCTTATAAGCCGTGCGAGGCCCAGGCGGGCGCGAATCAGATATTTTCTCTCGAGCTTCCAGTCGCCAGGGCGCTAGACTATCCGATAGGCTCGTGGGCCCGCATGCGCTTTATATCTGGGTGGAGCCGGTGCCGCTTGTTCGCGTCTAGACTCGTACGAAGGACGATACCCCTCACGACATATCGGATCTATAATAAGCTAAAGGGAGTACTGGTCACAGCATGAACGTCTGGTGTACCACCCCTGGTGCTGTTGTGGACAGTCTTCGAGTGGTGGCCGAATAGCCGGCCGAGTTCACAAGAAACCCCGTACTTCAAGGGTAGCTATCTGTGCAGCGACCCCACCTCGGAGGTTACGTTGGGTGAGGGAAAAAACAGCAGCGTCCTTGGCCTCGCAGATCGAACTATGGCTCAAGGAATCCTTGATGAGCTGAAAGAAGGATCATTGTGAGATCTAATCGGGAATCCCCGTAGCCAGGATATTGTTATAGGGATGCTTACAAGATTTCACGTCAGGCTTAGCAAAGGTGTTGCCATGAGCGAAAGGAGGCATGGAAACTCACTTCTCCCTAATTCGAGCCGGCAGACCGCTTATCCTGAGTGTTTATGAGACCCATCGAGAAAAAAGGGGTGACATACGTTCAAGCTCGTATTACCGTGGTCTTGTGAGGCAGCCCAAGTGTCTGTACCCAGGAGAGCTTACGAGGGGTATTGGCTTTCTCTGTGTCTGCGATTACGTCAAGTTGTCCATATGGAAGATGTAGGGGAAGCCCCATTGCTACGCGGGGGGGGGCCGAGCTCAAGCACAGCTATGGAAGACTACTACGTACATACAGGGTATAACATGTAGACTGTTTCCTTTGGAAGTCCCTGCAGGTTCCTGACAGCTTGAGCCCGACTGATCCTGGGCCTATATAGTATGGATTCTTGTGTATTGTCTTATATGGTACTATGTGTCACAGGAATCACAGTACAACGCAACTTTCCGGCCAATTGTGTTAACGTCAAGCTTCCCCTCCTCATTCTACTTGACCCGAAGCTAGGTAGGTTAGAAGAGTACCTGGTAGTCACGTAGAAAAGCCCTGGATGAAGCTCGGCGAGCGGTAACTGGTATAGTCATATAGGGGCTGAACAAGTCAATAGCACCATGCCTTATCCCATAGGAATGGTGTCACGAGGCGAACCTAGAAGACGAATATACAACTCTGTTGTTGTGCGAGGAACCTAAGACTATGCTAGGGCTATGGGAGGCTACATATACATGTAGCCGTCTTTATCTAGCCGGCCCTTAGCTCTGACGAACAGGGCGGTAGGTGTGTTACCCATAGGTGAGGGAATTTAAGCATTGCATATATTCTCGCGTTTGCCTGCCTCCCATGATTCCTCGACATTGATTCGTATCGTAAATAGAGCCAGCGGCAGGCAGGAGCCAATTCTCTACGGTTCCTTATCTTGGCCTTTGGTCTTGGAGACCGTGTCGGCGACCCGTGTAGGCTCCGAAACAACTCCTGAAGGATGCCACCGATATATGGGGCCTAGCTCCTACGACCCTGATCCCGCGCCGGTTGCTATATCCGGTTAGTAAGGGTCCTGGTATGGCTTCGGATTCAGGTAACAGTTTACCACCGAAGCCACAGATGAGCAGAACAAAGTGTTATAAAAAAATTCGCCGTCTTCGAACCATATAGGTTGTATTTTCTTAGAATAATATAGAATTTATTAATGCTAAGTAGGCCATCTGATTGTTATCGATGAGCCGACGTGTCCCTGCCTTTGTTTGTTTCACTGCATAAGCAATCATCGTAAAACGGGAACTGATGTTTCGTCTTCCCTTCGCATCCCGACCCCCCAAAGGTCTACTGCTGTTGTATACTGGGTAGCCGATTAGCCGAGCCCACCATGAGTTCAGTTCGGACAGTGTTTCCGTTACACGTGAGCGCGTATTCGTGACAACCCACGGAAGATGGGATACCCGTGCTCGACACTGACCGGGCGCCGGAGCCATTCGCTCCCTTCGATCCCGGAGGCATTTCGTTCTCTATGTTTGATACCCGCTCGTCTGTGCCTGTTAACAATTTAGAAGAGCCTAAATACTAACAGCAAACGATCCCACGCGTCCGGACCGGGTCGTCTTCTACGTTACCAACCTGGCGCCCCAGAAGAGCGCTCTGATGCACCGGACCGTCAGTCTGAATTATGCCATGATGTTATGGGGCGGAGTCGTCCTGGAGCTCGACGGTGGAGAGGAGAAGATAATTAAAGCGGGCGAGCTCATCATCCAACAAGGGGTAATTCATGCGTGGCATAACCGGACTGGTGAATGTAGTGCGAACAGGTCTTGCACGTTCACCTCTTGAACTAGGGGTTGTAGGTGCCCAAGAAAACCCGTGCTCGATGTCTCATTAATGAATACACGACGTATTGTGCCCACGAAACGACTGACCAATTCATTTTCAGGGGTAGGGCGCAAATATACGGGAGTTCCCTTAACCCACGAAGACGAGTGCGGTAGGCCTAGGTAAGTGGCCTCTTCTCTCGAGAGACCAGAAGGATCAACAATGAAGGACGGCACTTGATCCCGCTCTTGTGTATCGTCAGCGGACCGACTTCTTCGTGGAAAATTCCGCGCGGATGTAGCAATCAATGGGGCCTTGCATTTGTGACTGCATTTCCGACCACCCTTTCGGTCTCATGGCGAAATATGATGCTTGCCTCGTCATGGTAGCCTTCGCAGGTCTCGTCGCGTTTGATTCATCTTTGGCATGCGGATCGTCCCTGTTCATATTTCACCCTTCGCTGGCGACGTCTAGAGCATCCGCGGCTCAGGCGTGACATAAAATCGTTCGAGAAACTGCGGTGGCTATTTCGATAGATATTAGGCTAGTCTTATACGTCAAGTATAAGGGTATTATGAACTTCGTATAATACGATGATAGTCGTTGTAGGTCTAAGTTAAGTCGTGAATGGATGTGAGAAGTAGAGTCGATCAGATTGATGCGGGGATCTCCGAGCACCTGGACAATGCTCGAAATGCTTAGATAATCTGGTGGGATTCTTATGTAATTCTTCAATTCAATGAGCTATCGTTTCCAGCATGAACTTCTGTGTTTGTTGCCTTCTTAAAATCTGGACGAGTAAGGATCTCGATAAATTTGGCCCCGAATATATCCAATGCTGCTTTCATGCTGCACACGACACATAATTGATTCACCCGGAGTTCCAAGGTAATAGGCTAGTCATGTTCCCAACTAGAAAGTTCCAGAGCTGCTCCCAAAGAAGTGCCAAGCGTCGGGTTTACCTTTGAGAATACCCAAACGAACGGCGAAGCCGACTGCAATTGACCAAATCGTCATGTTGTTAACTGCATAGAGGTTTCCGATGTCACGTATGACGCGGGTTAACCATTTAAGCTATGCGGCGAATCGAACGGCTAGCAGATCTGGGGTTGGAATAGATTGCTTACACAGTCCGGTTTCTGGTAGTGATGATGGCGGCAAGTTTGGAGGCTCATCCTCCACCCTCCTCCACATCTTACCCCAGACGAACGAGGGTGGATCGACAGCGTATGACGTCCCCATGAACAAATGCTCGAAACTTCGAGCGAATGGGTCTCGAGGTTAGAAATGGGATGCTCGTCTTGATCTCACAGCGTCGCACGCCTAACATCAAACATGAAGTCATTCGTCACGAGATGATCATGAGGTCGGTGGTCCGGTTGGGACTTGAGGCGATTATATAGGCGCCAAATCTTCCTCTAGACCCCGTACCCGCTTTCGCACCTCTATCACCAAATTCACAACCACACGCCAAATTTCAATATCAAGAAGAATACGATCTATCAACCAATCATAAGCATACCAGAACAATCCAAATCATGTCTGCGGACGGACACGGACTACCAGACAGCGCCATCGTGGGCGCGCACGACATGATACATCATGCCGAACAAGAAGAGCACGAGCATGAGGCTGCCATGAAGCGCGGCATCACCGACGAAGCTGCCGAGGCTGAATACACCTTCATGCACGGCGCTGAAGAGCGAGCTGCTCGCGAAGAGGTATGTCGTCAATTCTGGAGTAACATATGCCCATTACGTATACTGACATATTAGCAGAGGAGACGTCACTCCTTCAGCAAGGTCAAGAGGACCTTAGAGAAATTCATTCCAGGGAAGCATTAATCATGCTACTTTGATGGGTAAATGTTATGGCGCTGGGCTGGGTGTTGTACGATATATCGTTACGGTTCGTTTTGATGATATCCTATGCTTGAATAGCAATTTCGCGGTCTCCTAAGGACCCTTGTATTAGTCATATAATACACGATTGTTGTCTCATCGAAATCTTCTTGGTATGTTTATAATTCTTAGAGAAAGGTCTATGCTATGGATATGGGTATTAGAAACCTCGGAATCTTATCAGACTTTGTAGAGCTTGGGCTGGCTGCGATTGACGCCACTGCCGGGGGGCGGAGGCGCTGGGAATAGTATCCAGTAACTAACCCATAGACTTGACACGAAAACCTAGTCGAAACGAGGCCAATTAGTCACGAATGTATTCCAAGGAGCTCATAAACCCTAGGTTCCCAAGAAGGTAATTCAACTGCGAAGTTCCGATCGGTGATATGCGTACCCAGTCGACGTTTAGGCTATTAATACATAGGTAACCACTACAATCAACACAATCGACACAGGTGACCCCGCATCCCCTACTTCAATTCGTACAGGATGAATGCAATACTTCAGAATCAGAATAAGATAGATTAGCGTACTGGGCTACCTTTTTCAAGAGGCCGGCAAGATTTGCGCCGTTTGTGTTTGTGTAGCCTTTAAAATTCGAGTAGCTACAATCGATCGAGTAACAATACGGAGTAGTTTCGGCGGATGACCCAGAACCGGCAATCATCTAGCTAGGTGTCCATTTAAACATAGCGCCTTGTAGTGCGGCCAGAGGGAAATGGCTGCTGCTGTTGCGACAACTCTGTTGGCCCCCGCCTTCGAGATATCCGTGGACGAACCCTCACAGACGACTCAGGTTCCGAAGCGTCACGATGTTCGAACGAATATCAACTATTACAAAGACCCGGGCGACGGGTCTTTGCCAATGCCCATCGTGATTGCCGAGTAAGTTGTGCCCTCAACCAGCCATATGCTTGGAAGCAAACTAACACAAGCCTCCATCCAGCAACACCGTGAGGAACGAGCGCCCACACATCCCCCAATCGGTCACCGTCCACGACGTCACCGGGTCCGAAGCGGACTACACGCTCGACGGGCAGGGCTTCCAGTTCGTGCCGCACGCGAGCAAGCTGCGGGCACTGTCCGACTTCCAGAACGACGACCTGGTGAAGGCGGAGTACTACCCGGAGTCGGCGCAGCTCCTGAAAGACATGTAAGCCACTCCAGTAGGTTTCAGGCAAGCAACCACGCCGCATGCCTAACCAAACCATAGCACCGGAGCATCCCGCGTCTTCCTGTTCGACCACAAGACGCGCTGCGGCCCGTCCAACTGGCACAAGCTCGGCAAGGGCAACCGAGCATCGCGCGGGCCGCTGCTGCGCGCGCACGTGGACCAGTCGTACGCGGGCGCCGAGCTCGTGCTTCGACGGTGGTTTCCCGACGAGGCAGACGAGCTAGTGAAGCGACGGTACCAGATCATCAACGTGAGTTCCGGAATTCCACCTCCCTCCAGGCACCATGGACCAGAGTGGGACATGCCCAAAGTAGCATACTAATAAAAGCACAGCTCTGGCGCCCAATAAAACCAATCCACAAATCACCCCTCGCGGTCGCCGACGCGACCTCGATCCCGGACTCGGATCTAGTGGCGGCGTCGATCCTGTACCCGGCGGACCGGGACGAGACGTGGACGATCCGGCCGAGCGCGGATAGTAGCCACCGATGGCATTACAAGCACGGACAGCGGCCGGACGAGGTGCTGCTGATCAAGTGCTTCGACTCGGACACGGGGGTGGCGGCGCGGCGGTCGCCGCACACGGCGTTCGATGACCCAGAGGCGGAAGGGAGGGAGGATCGGGAGAGCGTAGAGGCGCGGGCGTTGGTTTTCTACGATTAGCTAGACGTTGTCTGGCAGTGATGATTCTTGCTGCTGCAATAGTCAATGGAAAGTCAAAATGGGCTAGGTTGTGTACTTAGCACCCATATGATGGAGTATTATAGTGCCAATGATCCAAGCCTGAGCCTAAGCCAAGCATCATTAATACTATACACGATGGAAGCTGCGCTAGAACGGGGAATCAATTTGGTGCAATCAATTTGGTATCATCGTGTAGAGCATAGGCTATTATGTAGGTACCTAGGTAGTAAGCAACATTAACGCATCCATCGCCACATAAAATTTGTTTCGTTCTCTTCATTCTGCGTCCCATGCTTTACTAGGGCTGGGTAGAGGGCTTGTTTGAATGCGTGGCCTGCTTTTGAACACAGCTTCGTAATCTTCCTGGCCGCCTTGAATCAGTTCATCGGCGATCGATGTGTCTTGGAAGACCTCTTCTTCGAGTTTCGGGAAATAGCTATCCTTCCTAGGTGGTATTTTACTCTTCTTCTGCGAACGCCTCCTCTCTAGTTGTGCCTTTTGTCGCGCGGCCTCGAACCCCACCATGGATCGTCGAGTGCGAGCGACTAGGTCCTCATACTCCTCACCCTTTTCCGGCATGATGTTCGTACTGTCGTCGATATCATCTGGGCTCTTAGTTATCTTGATGGGGGATAATTGGGTGAGGTCTTCATCATTATCGAATGATAGGGTTCGTGTCATGGACATTCGCGTCCTTTCTGCTAGCGACAATGTGTGACGATGCTTTTTCATGGGGGAGGGCGAAGCATTCGTCATCGAAGCCAGTATTTCATCTGCCAAAACTTGGGTTGGGGATACTGAGCGGGGCGGCGGCGACATCGATTCGCCCGAGCGGGATTGCTTGCTTGAGGGGACATCGTGGGCAGCAATATGTGACGTCGACGTTGAAGACAAAAACTCAGTTTTCGATTCAATCGAGCCTTGGTCCCCGCCATGAGATTGCGTTGGGTTTGAAGGTTGAGTTGATGTTATTCCTTCCGATGTATTAAGCGTAGGGGATTGAACCGGAGCCACCTGCTTCTTTTGATTGAAGGACGTCTCGATTGGAGACACTGTAGGTATTCGCCGATTGGTTTCAAGACTAGACTCAGGAGGCGCCAGGCGGTAACGGCGCTCAAGCGACGGTTTTGTGGGCTTTTCAATTGGACGAACCTCTTCCTCCTCCTTCTCATCTTCCCATTCGCTAATATCAGATATTGGATCAGCGGTTGGCTGGGGTTCGGCGGGGTGCGGAATACTGCTAATTGAAGGATTTCTTCTCGAACCTCCCAGGAGACTTGAGAAATCCGGAATTTTGGGTTTTCCAATAGCCTCGAGCTCAGCCTTCATGCCGTTAAGCAACTTCGCATATTGTGGGGGCGGTGCATCAAGAGGCGTCCGGTCCGCTGCATTTGTCCGGTTTTGGCCTAACTGTTGATGAGCCGTAAATGCCAAATCAACAGCCTTTGGCTTCCTCTTCCCTTCCTCCTTCATAGTAGGTTGCGGTGGCATATCGCCGAACATCTTCTTTCGAAAGTCATCCCACTTTTCCAACCTCGCCTTTTGTAGCTGTACCCGGTTGTCCAGCTGTTCTAGGAGGCCAGTATTTTGGTCCTCTAGGTCTGACACTCGCCCTTCCTGGACGCCGGTCCAAACATCATCGAAGCGACTACTGAGAAGCCCGCCTTTGCCTAAGTGAGTGTCATTGAAAAGAAGACTATTGATCCACTCATCATTGCCAGTCCAGTTTATCTTAATAGTCTTGTTGACTTCTGCTTTCACTTTTGCTGGTATCTTCTCTTCGCTCCGTGCGACTTCCGTCTTCACCTGCTCTTTTCGCCGACCAAGATCGTGTTCCTTCGACGCCAATAATTCCTCAAAATCACGATACTTCGCACGCGCAACATTCTTCTTAGCTAATATAGAGCTTAAAGATGCCTTGTGGGCGAGTAAAAGCGCATTGAGCTCGGTGCGGTCTCCCGAATATCCCCAGTTCTCGAGGGAAATTTTCTCGGAGATGGTGGGTCGGTACTCGGGTCCAGAATTCAGAGCGCGTTCAGCCACCAGCTTTTTCAGCACTGCGGAAGAGAAGGCGGCCAGGACCTCTTCAAGACGTTCTCCCCGACATTCGTCAAGCATAGTCTTCCGTATGACAGCATCTCGACCGAGGACTCCATTTTTCTTGGCTTGTTCCAGGCCACGAAGGAGCGCCGCCCGAAGGTTGATGGACTGAACTTGATCGAGGGGTGGGTAGAATGGACGGAGTTTCTGGGATTGATTAGCATTGATGTCTGATGACTACACCGGGTAGAAGACTCACATTTTGGGTTTCGTCAAAGTCCCACAGGGTGAATAGCTGGTACAGGGCCCATTCGACACTCTGAATGCGCTTCTTCTGGCCACCAGTACCATCCTTGGCCGAGAAGGTTGCAAGAGATATGTCAGGCCAGTCGGGTTCGAGATCGAGTTCTAGCAAGCGTAGGTTGGTAAGGAACAGGGCGACATTGGAGGTAGAGCTGGGGATCTGGGCTGAGGTGATAGTAGGGGAGGGCAGCTGAGGGGCGGTCAAGGCTGTTTTGGAGGGGATGCGAAGTGACCGTGTGCGTGCCGCCGAAGTATTGGCTTGATGAAGCGACATGGTGGCATCGTAGTAAGAATTATTAAGATGGCGTATAGTCCACGAGAAAATTTCAATCAGAAATCAATCGCCTTGGCTAGCGGAAGGCACCAGACAGGTAGAAATTGAGTAGAAATTAAGTAGAAATTGAAGCTCGTTGATCTGAAGCCTACAATTCTACAATTCTCCAGGGCTACTATTGAGCAAGGATGCAGTAAATAGTCAATGGCCACAGCAGCGTAGGTGCATATGTAAATAAATGGTTTTCTCCATTTATGTGTTATTGACTTTCCAGTTTCTGCATAGAAACCCGGGTACATGCATCAATTGTGCTGTATGACTTTATCAAAAGCCTATCGATAACATTACCTAGTATTATGGAAGCAACCTACTCCCTTTTAGGCTTAATGAGGCTGCACTCCCCCCTGAGGCTCCTAAGTACCTTGTATTCTTCAAAAGGCAAGACATCAAAATCGAAGGCCTGTGGACGTCTTGGGCATCCAGAACAATCGCCATTTATTCTACGAGACTGGAATTCGTCACGGTATAAGATTACCAATACACAGTGGTTCCAAAATTAGTAGTATGATGGATACATCAATCATTCAACTAACCCAACCACACAGAATTACCCGGCAAAGTTTCAAAGGTTACCCGCTACCCGCATGTAGGTACAGTGACAGGTAGCTCTGTAGGTACGTGTCAATACAGTAAATCGCCAGCACCATGGCCACCCAAAGAGACAACTGGTTCCACACGTACCATATCAAGTCAAGAAGCCAATTGAAGGGGGATGTTAACGTATACAATATCGAATCCCTTGTTTTTCCAGAGGTAATTTTGCTCTGAACCCCGGAGTTACGAAGTATGGCACTGATCCGATTCATATTTGATCCCATCCCAAAAGAATCGCAAAACCAGTGGTCGAAAAATATTGGACTAACTGCCTCGGTCAAGTGTACCCCCAGAGGCGATAGATAGAAAATTCATTGATATTCCCGCAAGGTTTCTAGGTACCATTTCAATACAGCTAACCCCCTATTCTATCCTTTAACCCCCTAACTGAGCACCCCGCATTCTCCAAGGCTCTAGCTATTAAATCCCACTACCTCTCCGCGATCAATACCAACCAGATTAATCGTCAAGTTGCCCGACACTGGGTCATAGCGCGGAGCGAGAATATCGCGGCGATGCCGTGGGTTCGCAGTACAGAAGCCGGCGTCGCGTTGCTGCTGCTTTTTGCCGAACGCGTGCTGGGGTTGCGAGAGCAAACGGACAGTAGGGAATAGGAAGGGGAGCAAGCGATGTAGGTTGCGTGTTGACTCGACTCGGATACGGGCGCATGTTGCGAGGGCCGTTTGCTAGATTTGGTCGGTCGATACGCATGGGTTAACAGGCAAGCTGTTCGAGTGAGTCGATAACATATCGACTCGTAGTATTACCTCGGACTTTCACGGAATTGACGATAGAACGGACACGGGTGTACGCCCCTTAAGGCATTCTGTATCGTCACAGGATGGGCTCTAGGTAGAGATTAAGTGTTTGCTTTTCTGTTGTCGGGGACACACTCAACGTGAGGGCTTAAAGGCCCACAGAGGGGCTCTAGGGGCTGCCAGTGCTGCCAAGTGAGTTGGCTACCTAGTCAGCAGTACATATAGTATATAAAGGAGGCAACCCTCGCCGTGGGGGTTAGGGTGGTCAGGAGTCATGATCGTCTGCCTATGTGCGTGATAATCACCCCCAGTGCTACTTTCCTTCACTTCAAGGCCTGCTTTATATACGTGTGCTTCAGCCACCAACCGGTAACATGAACACGAGGGGTACCGATCCCACCCCACGAGTTCGACTGCTTCCGTCTTCCTGTACGAAATATGCCCGGATGTGACGCGGCCGCAGATGGCCACGACTCGGAGAATAAATCGACGTAGAGATCATCTATGCGTAGGTAAATAGCGACCTACCTACTAGGTACCCAAGGACCTACCTACATTTCCTCGATAGGTCAGTTGTTCATCATCAGCGTCCTAGGTTCGGTGTCGTAGTTTCGAAGTCACCAAGAACTGGCCACTCCAGTCCGGCGAACAGAAGAAGATAGCTACTTAAAAGGGCTTGCCCCAATTCATTAATGTATCGCGAAAGTACAGGTATGCGGCTCTTCGAGCCAAAGCAACGATTTGGTCGTGTATGTACACTTGCGAGCAGCTTCCCCGTGCGGAAGACCGGCTCGATGCCATTGGAAGTGCATGCAACACATAACCCTCCCCTCCTTTTTGGATGATAGCTGATGCTATCAACAGAATCTCCACCCACCCACCCATCACTTCCTTCCATGAATCCGTTTCCGATCGTCGAGTATTGTTTTTTACTGAGAATCTTTGGGGTTGAGTACGTCGTTGTATAGACCGCACTCACATAAACACCCCTATCTTAGTAGTTGCTGGGATAAGGCTAATGGCAGGTGAGCCAGAAGTATCCGCGTTGTCGTCAAGTCTTGGTTGGGCAAAGGGAAGAATCAAGACATAAATAGTTGTTGCAACTCAGCCAGAGACAATTTGGTGGCATCCTGCGCACCCTTCTCGCTGAGGATTGAGTCAACTAGCTGTCGTTTTTGCTGTTGCAACTTTAGAATGCGGTCCTCCACCGTGTCAATGACTCGCAGTTGATACACCCTTACGGTCCTGTTCTGCCCGAGGCGGTGGGCGCGGCCGATGGCCTGCTCCTCGACGAAGGGGTTCCAGAAGGGCTCCGTGATGATGATCCTGGAGGCCGCGGTGAGATTGAGTCCGGCGTTGCCCGCCTTCAAGCTGATTAGCAGGACTTGGATGTCGGGGTCCTCGTTGAACTCTTTAATCGAGTCGTCTCGCTGTTTCCCGTCCATATCTCCGTCGTAACGCCTGAACCTGAAGCCAGCGGCCGAGATGGGAAACTGGAGTATATCGAGGAACGAGTTGAAGACGCTAAAGATTAGCGTTTTCTCTTTCGGGTCCTCCTGGTTGAAAGCACGCAGTAGCTCCATGATCTTGTTCGTCTTTGCGCTTGGTTGAAAGAACTTTTTTGGTTTCTTTTGGTATTTGGCTTTGGAGGCTACGGTCATCTTCTGTGGCTTTTTCTTAGTTGAGGACTTAGAGGCCTTCTTGTACCCGCGTTTCTTTCTACCAGTCTTCGATATTTTTAGCTTCTTAGCCTTGGTGGCGACTTCGTCGGAGATGGAAAGCTTTCGTTTTCCTTTGGTTCGTGAAGACTGCTCTTCGAAATCGGAGACAGCCTTCTGCCCAGGAGATGATAGAGCCGCTTTCGCCTCTTTCGCTGCATCAGATAGCTCAAGGAGTTTATCCACGGGAGGCAGTTCATCATCGTCGTCGACATCGTGGTCTCCCGCATGCTCATTGTCGTTGTTCGAAGAGCCATCATTCTTCTCCTTGTCGATAATTTCCTCGTCTCCGTCGTCGTATTCTTCCTCGTTGTCTGATACGATAAAGTCTTTCAAATTTCCGTCGGCATCCACGTCTTCATCGTCATCCGACCCCTGCTGGCTCTCTGCATCACTACCCGCGCCATCATCTTGGCCACAACCTAAAAAGAGCTTCTCCGGCGCATGAACCTCCATGAAAACGTAGTGCTTGATGACACTTTTGAAGTCGATTCCCGAGGAACAGCCCTCCACGATACAAGTAGTGTTGGGTCGCTCGACTTCGAGCAGACCTGAGAAGCATGAATAGCAGATCAAATGGCCGCAAGGGTGCAGGATCAGTGGATTTTGTATATCCTCGTCGCAATACGGGCAGTGGAACTCTTCTTGGTCCTTGAGCGCTTGGACGACTTCGGCACCGAGGGTGGAGGCATGGGCACGCATCTCCTCTTCCGTGCCGATATCCGTGCTGTCTGGGACACGTTGATCTTTGATGAGATGTGGATGATCACAGGCTTGGCGAAGACGGAGTACCAGTAGCAAGATGAGGGCGAATGAATCCATCTCTGTACCTGCCTCAAGGAACTCATTAATCTTCAGTTTCTGCCTCTCTTTGAGAGCTTCATAGTACCGTCGCTGCTGTTTGTCGAATATCACTTCAACGTCCTCTCTGATCAGGGGCAATAAGTTAATGATTGGTGCTCCATCGAGCGTGCTTGACATCGTCCGACGAAGGGCCATGCTCCTCATTATGACTTGTAGCTTCTTTATTGCATGGTTATGTTCAGCCGGATGTTTGTTATTGAGAGGTGCGTCGATTTTGCTGTGGAACGCGGCCCACTCGTGGTAAGGCCTGATACGTAGGAACCGAATAAGCGGATATAGTTCTTCCACTCTATTCATCACTGGTGTGCCAGTCATGCAGAGTCGATAGGTTGCCTTGATACTGGCAACGGCCTGGGATATCTTGCTATTTCTGTTCCTGATGTAGTGGGCTTCATCTAGAATGACTCGGTAAAAGATGGCTTTATCGTTGAAAAGGAGTCTTTCTTCTTTACCCCTGTCCTGGACGAGCGTTTCGTACGTAGTAAACACTACATCGTATGTCAGGAGACTGGGGAGGGTCATTCTTTTCTTCACTGAGCCGTGTAGGATGACGGTCCGCAGTTTCACTCCTGGTTTAACCTTGTTGTCGAATTCATCGCTCCATTGCTTTAGGAGAGAAAGCTTGGCGACGACGAGAGTCGTCTTACAGGCCAGGTTTCTGGATGGATTAGCCAGAACAAGCGCAAGCGCTTGAATTGTCTTGCCTAATCCCATGGTGTCTGTTTGAGTTGAAAATTAGCCACATCTCTTGAAAAAATGTGAAGAATCATTATTACCTGCTAGGAGGCCTCCTTTCTTGTTGTTATCCTTCTCCTGTTCAAGTAGCCAAGTTAGACCAACTTTCTGATGCTCCAACAGGACGCATGCCATCGCCTCAGGTTGGTTAGCTCTCTTGTCTGGGGGATAATATGTCTCAGGCATATTCATGTATGTGAGAACATGATCAGATTGAGGTGCCTCTCTGTTCTCATACGGAACGGAAGGGCCAGGCATGGAAGGGTTTTCATTAGGACCGTCGGCATTATCATTACTGGGGAAGTTGCGCTCTTGGGGAGCGGGGTTGGGAGCGGGTTGGGGAGTATCTGGCTGTGCCATGATGGTATTGTGTTGGTCCTGTAGCGTCGCATGGGTTGGTGTACGCGCCGAGAAACGACTTTGGTCGATTTGGTCCATGTTTGCTCGGAAACCTCGAGCAATCTCGGGAGCAGTGCGTAAGATTCGGGCGACGTAAGGTAAGAGGTTGTGAGCGGGCCAGTTACTTCTTAGTAGACAATCAAACTGCTTAATTATCTCAGGTCTGCCTGGAAAGCGATCCTAATGATCGGCAGGTCAGAATAAAACAAGAATGTTGGGGACTAGACACTGGACAAGATGCCGTGGATGGGTATTCGAGAGTTAGTGAACTGTGATCTTACCTGAATCTTCTGTCTGAGTTCGAAAAGAGCTATATCGCCAACTAGCTTCTCTTGTTTGGATATGGATTTAGCTTGTTGACGTTTTTGCAGCTGTAGTGGTTTTAGTTCTTGTAAGTTTTGCTGATCCCTCGCGTTTCGCAGGCAAGCCGTCTCCGGGAGACGTGCTTGCTTGCGCTGATCGGGGTCTTGATATTCAGCTTTCTGATTTTTTGAATAATGTTGCGGTCTGGGTTGGTGGATGTTAAGTTTGGGATTGAGGGAATTGGATGAATGGTTAGCTAAATTGATTTGTGTTGTTTGGGATCGTGGAGAATGGATAGGTCTGGCTTGTTCGCGCATGCTGCCATGTAGTTCCTGGGCCTGCTGGTTTGCCATTATGAACTGAGTTTCTTTAGCCTGTCGAGTGCCCTTCTCATGATGATGTTCGACGATAAAGAGGTCATCCTTCATGTATAGTCGTGAAGGCTCGGGCGTATACACCGACTCGGCCAACCGTCCGTTCCTTGAACTCGCAGTAGGCGATGACAGTGGCGGCATGACTACTACGACGTTCGGAAGTAAAAACTAATAACAAATATAACGAGCGTCGGGTGCTAGATATGGTGATATATCAACAAACCAAGCACCCAATTTCTAGTAAATATCCATGGATGGCCCATAGAATTGTGTAAACACCGCCGTTTGTCTTTGTCAAAGTCGAGTTGTCTCTTCGGGTAACGGCATCAATTTAGGTTATAGCCAGGTACCTACCTAGGTCTTTGCACCCCAAGAGATTCTTTGGATATCATGGACACTTTGATTCTCGCAAATCCTGTAAAGGTCATTATTGGTATAAATGCGGGATGAAGCT
This sequence comes from Hypoxylon rickii, assembly GCA_902806535.1. NCBI lineage: Eukaryota > Fungi > Ascomycota > Sordariomycetes > Xylariales > Hypoxylaceae > Hypoxylon > Hypoxylon rickii. Next base: position 3,341,162 of record CADCWY010000003.1, read on the forward strand.
GTATTGGAGTTCGGCTGGGCTGTGGGGAAAAACTGTATAAATCCTCAAGACCTAAGTCTTATAGACGTGCCGTAGAAGTGTCGACAAACTCCAACTCACACATATGAAGAAGGTATAAGACTAATGCAATTTCTTTAGCAATCGCAGAACCCAATTTTTACAGATTGGATTGAAGTGGTGGTCTATTAGTGGTGTCCTAGCTGCCCTTCCCGTCTCTGCCGTCGTTGTTGTCTCAGCACAGCCTCTGGAGGCGTCCTAGCTACCTAGGTAGGTATGTAGCCTTTAGGGGTTTAACATGTCTCATACAGTCTTGGAATATGCATTAATCACTACCAGTACGACGCCACGTGCGTACCTATAGATCCATGCACTCCAATATTAATCTGTGCAGCCCAATGGGGGATTCGTTGTTTTTTCTTTTTAGTATGCATTTATGTCTACCTCTAATCTCTAATCTCACGATCTTCAAAGTTGTTTAGTACCAGGATAGATGGGGAGGTACTAGGTACCTATTTGGTGGAAATTTCGAAATTTAGTACCTATATCAAGATCTATATCAGTATATGTGCACCCTTAGAGTGTTCCGGGTTTGCCTCATCTATTAACAATTTCAGATCCAATACATACATAGTATCTACTAGGTACCTATAGTCAATGATGTACCATATAACGTTTATCAAAAATGTTACGGCCAGTGTTTGCCATCCCCAGGCTGGTAGCCTTCGAAGCCGAACATGTGGCACCCCCACCGGTTCTGCCTTTGAGCCGCGCTCATCAAGAAAGATAGCACTGGACTCGACTGGCTGCAGCCATATAAGTCACCCATGCATCATGTATTCTTCCAAGGTTCCAGATGTCTTCAGCGGACAAGCTGGAAGAGCCCAAAGGCCGCTATTATTTACCGTATAAGTGGAGATAAACCACATAGATGTATCTATACATACTAGGTACTTGTACTTGTACTACTTTCTTATGAAACCATTCTATTATGAACTATTATGCCAATGGCCAATGCCAACCTACCATAGCGGGAAAACCGGTTTTGTTGGAACGTTACCAAAATTGGTACGATTGCCTCCATTGGAACGTTTCCAGGTTTTAGGCCTTTTGATTAGCTAAAATCAGATATAAGTAGATCTAAAATTATTACCGATTACGCTATCGCTTTAACGCAGTACTAGCCGTTCCAAAATATTAGAACTATACCAAAAATTGGCATATTTACCAACATAATAGTCGATTAATTAATCGCTAGGTTTGGTACTACACACCTAGTAGGTTTACTCATTAATTAATTTTTTTTCTAAGTAAAATTTCCACACCACCCACACACATACATCTTCCACATACAACACCACACATAAACATCACCACTTCTCCCCTTCCTTCCTATCGCATAACCCCTACTAACTTACTAACCTACTAACCTACTAACCTACTAACCTACTAACCTACTAACCTACTAACCTACTAATCTACTAATCTACTAATTTATTAACCACTTATTTAATATATTAATTTACTGTTGATACATAAATAAGAACGCATACCTGGAACACTAGATCACCTTAGATTACCTGGATCACCTTAGATTACCTGGATCACCTGGACCTAGACCTAGACCTGGACCTGGACTGCTAGGCCTGGACTGTTAGACCTAAACTACTAAACCTAAACTAATTATTTAATATATATTTACCTTATATATAACTTTAATAAATAAATAAATAAATAAAAATAAATAAATAATATTAGAACGTTTTTAAAAATTGGAACGGAACGCGCATATTGGTACGGAACGCATATTAGCACAGTTCCAATATTGGAACTGTATATACCTATCTAAATCGGGATTATACACGTTACAGTTTAAGGCCTTTGGAACTGTTCCAACGGCCCTTAGGACCACTGCTAGGTACCTATGTACCTATCCAATGCCACTATGAAAATGCTCTTATAACCATATGCTGATCTCTGACACCTCATTCGACTCTTCAACCTCCGACGCCCTACACTCTTGAGGTCATGACGATGCCTCCTGCGCGGCAGCAATACTATGAAGGCTGCCCGAGGCCCTCGGATACGCGACTTTCGCCTCCCGTGTCCCGTTCACACCGTTGACTCCATTTACGCCGTTTGCCGCGTACACACCCGCGTAGAACTCATCCTCATCCTCGATATCGTCCGGCACGCCCCAACCACCGCCCCCAGGCGTGTGAACGACGCAGCGGTCGCCCTCCTTCATGTCGACCTGGCCGCGGGAGCCGATGTTGATCCAGCGCTCGGTGCCGTCTGGCTGCTTCTGGACCCAGTAGTTGGCGCCGCTAGCGCCGGGTTCGCCGCCCATCATGCCGTAGGGCTGGTGGACGCGGCGCTCGGTGATGAGGCCGTACGTTAGGGGGTGTCTGCACTCCCAGTCGCGGACGATGCCGCATCCGCCGTTGAACATGCCGCGCCCGCCGCTGCCCTTGCGGATGGAGAACTCCCGCACCAGCACCGGGTACCGCTTCTCGATGATCTCCACGTCCGTCGTGCGCGTGTTCGTCATGTGGATCTGCACCGCCGACGCCCCGTGCCACGTCGGGCCCGCGCCCTCGCCGCCGCAGATCGTCTCGCCGTAGCTGAACCCGAAGCCGGTTTGCGGCTCGCCCGACTCGTTTCGGCAGTTGCCGAAGAAGCCGAAGCAGTTCATGCAGCCCTGTGATCCCGCCGCGGCTCGGAAGGCGTTGAGGAGGAGGTCCACCAGGCGTTGGGAAGTAAGCGTGTTCCCGCAACACACGGCTGGACCGGACGAGGGGTTCAGGAAGCAGTTCTTGGGAAGGAGAACCTTCGTGGGTGCAAGGCAACCTTGGTTCAGTGGTATATCCGAACCGATGAGGAGTCGCAGCGAATATATCAGCGCCGAGTACGTGATGGCTGGCGGCGCGTTCATGTTGGACAGCATCTCGCAGGTTGTTCCGGCGAAATCGAATGTGCCAAAGCCGCTTTCATCTATCGTGATCTTGACCTGCATCATGGACCCGTTGTCCAAGAACTGCTTTGCCTTCAGTGGCTTTGAGCCGTACTTCTTATAAGCGGACTTGAGGAATCCTCGCACGGCGACCTCTGCATTTTCTTGGATCTTGCTCATATAGAAATGCACCGTGGCTTTGCCATATTCTTCCATCAGGGACTGGATAAGATTGCTGCCTTTGGTATTGGCAGCAACCTGTGCTTTAAGATCCGAACTAGTCAATCCATTAGTATCGTCTACTTCACCTCAACAGGGTCGATTGTCCGGGTCGAAACGTACAGATTGTCATTCAACCGCCGCGACCCGCTGCAGTTGGGGTACTTCCCAGGCTCAAGGAGAATCTTCACGATTCCCTCCTCGTCGAAATGGTTGTCGCGGACCAAGAAAAACGACTTGATGGCAGCACCCTCTTGCCATAACTCGGTAGAATCCCTATTCGACTATTAGCTTCGACTTCACGGGCGGATGCTATTTCTCGGAAGACTTACGGAGGCATCGAGTTGCCGCGATAACCGCCAATGTCCAGATGGTGACCGCGAGAGGCAGTGTAGAAGCATATCGTCTTGCCATCGGTATCAAAGACAGGTGTGATGACGGTGATATCTGGGGGTCATTAGAATCTTGTGATACACATGACATTGAGAATCATACCAGGAAGATGGGTACCACCAGACTCGGGGTGGTTTGATACGAGCACATCGCCGGGTCGCAGATTGCCTCGGTGGAGGTTGTGTTGGTACTTGACAGCATACGACATGCTGCCCAAATGGACAGGTACGTGGGGTGCGTTAGCCACCAATTCGCCTTCCGGACTGAAAATGGCGCAGGAGAAGTCGAGGCGCTCTTTGATGTTGATAGAGATACTGGTCTTCTGCAGAGTCCTGCCCATCTGCTCTGCTATACTCATGAATCGGTGACCGAAGATGCTAAGCTTAATGGGATCCACCACAAGCTCTTGTTCTTCTTGAGACTGTTGCGACTTCTCTTCAACTAGGTCAATAACAACATGCGAAGTCAGCACTCGGGCTTGCGACCCGGGGACGACTACAATGGTCTGGGTGTTGTCAATGATTATAGCTGGACCAGCTACGACGCTGCCCGGTGTAAGCTTCTTGAGCAGGAAGACCTTCGTCGGCTGCAGGCCGCCTTCAGCGAAATAGGCTTGCGTCTGGTGACAGTTAGCAATGTGCGTTTCGGGAAAGGTCCTTTTATCAACTTCGCCAAGGGTTGGAGATATCATCTTACTGTTCTGTCCTCACCATCGCTAACCTCCGAGAATGTCTGGAATTTCAACTCTTTCACGAGTTTCGAGTTATCTTGGTTAACCTCAGTACTCTTTCCAACCCCTCGGATTCGCACGTCATCAACGTGAACCTTCTTATCTCGAGGAAATACGAACGACAACTCTCGCAAATGCTCTCTCTCGAGTGCCGTCCTCCAGTCCCCGTCAGCGGGAGCCAGAATCATGAAATTGGTATCGGTGCCTTGATATCTAAGGTTGAGGTACTGTTCATGTTCGATGGAATCCTGTTGGATTCCTTGCGCGAGCAGGCCGTCGGTAACTTTCGTCCTGAGACTCCGCATCCGAGCTTCCAGCCGAGGCAGGGATTCGCCAGAAAGAATTTCGGAGCTTGGTTCTTGGGCTTCCTGAACGACTTCTGCCAGCGCCATACCATAGGCTGAGAGGATACTGGAATACTTGTGGATTACTATCCGCTTAATCCCTAGTTTCTTGGCGATTTCACAGGCATGTTGGCCGCCGGCACCCCCAAAGGTTGCAAGATTGTGCTGTGCGGTTTCGAATCCACGGGCCTCCGTTAGTGCTCGAATGGGGCGACTCATAGACTCATTGGCTACATCAATGAAGCCGTGAGCGACCTCAAGTGGAGTCATGGAACGTCCTGTATCCGCGTTGATCCGTGCCGTAAGCTCTTCGAATTTCCGCGACACGATATCGATATCGAGGGGCAGGTTCTCGGTGGGTCCAAAGATTTTAGGGAAGTAATCGGGGATTAATCGCCCAAGTAGTAAGTTGGCGTCAGTGACCTGGTGAAAATTGTTAGGAAATTTCGTTGACTAGTGAGTGGAGAGAGTAACACTTACAGTAAGAGGTCCCCCCTTCCGGTACGAAGCTGGCCCGGGGTGTGCGCCGGCCGAGTCGGGACCTGCTTTGAACAGCCCATCCTTCCAGAGAAGCATAGAGCCACCACCGGCAGCTACCGTGTTGATATCGAGCTGTGGAGATTGGATGGAGACACCAGCTGTCGTGGTCTCGAAAACGTGCTCGAAGGTGCCTCCGTATCTAGACACATCGGTACTTGTACCACCTGAATTTGTTAGTTTCTACGTTTGTTTAGCTTCGAGGTGGAATGCTTACCCATGTCAAAGCCAACGAGAGGGTTTCCATCATATGAAGTTCTGGCATGACCGACCACACCTCCCGCAGGACCGCTAAGAATGCCTCTTAGACCGTTGAAGCTCTTGTGGTTTACGAGTCCACCGTCGGACTGCATAAACTCACATGACACGCCGTCGAGATTGCCGTCAGCGAAGACCTTGGCAAAACCGGATACGTAGCGGATGATCTCAGGCGTGAGATATGCATCGGCAGAAGCAGAGCTACCTCGTGAGATCATCTTGATCATGTTCGCACCGACCGATGAAGACGTTGAGACATGCGTGAATCCCACGTCTTTCGCGATCTCGGCGATGCGATTCTCGTGAGTCGGGTAGATATAAGAGTGTGCTAAGCAGATGGCGAGGGTGTCGATCCCTTCAGCTTGAAGCTTAGCTAGCTTTTCCCGCACCTCCGCCTCGTCTAATGGGCGGATTATGCGGAGTATATCACCAGTGATTCCTCTAACGAGAACTCCGGGGATCTCTTGAAGGGGCGGGCGGCTGTCTCTCGTAATGTCCTCGTCAAATTCCTCGACAGTGATGCGCTCGGAAACTTCGACCACTTTCTCGTAGAGCAATTCTGGCTTCTTGATGCCAAGCTCAAACAACTTTGGTCTCGATTGGTAGCCGATTTCTAGTAGGTCGCCGAAGCCCTGGTTAACGACGAAGGCATGTCGGGTTCCTTTTCTTTCCAGCAGCGCTATATTGTATGAGCATCTCAACTTAACATCAGGGCTGATCTGATATACACACCATTTGTGGCGACAGTCGTTCCCATTCGAATGGAGTGGATTAGGTCTTTGGGAATGGGTGCGCCTCGGGGGATTGGCTGACAAGACACGGTCTCAAGCACACGACGAATACCTTCTGCTGGTGCATCGTCGTAGCTGCTAGGGTCGACGGACAATAGCTTCAAGACAATATCTTCTCGGCCTGGCACGCTCGCCCATATATCGGTGAAGGTGCCTCCGCGATCTTGGAGACATATTAGTTGAACGTCACATATCAAACAGAGATTGAGACTGACCGATCGCGAATCTCACGCTTTTAGGCTGCACTGCCGGGGGAAGCGTTCCGACGGCCATCTTGACTAAAGGTGTGCTTGAATCCGGCGAGTTGCTCTATGCCATGAAATGGATGCGTGAACATAGATAAGCCCGAGGGAGCCTGGGCTGATATACCAGCTACGACATCGTGAGAAATCGGGCTTGGTCCGGCACCGGAAGGGTATTGAAGACCGACGACAAGACCCCGATAAATTGGGTGCTCGATTCGAGCTTCCTATCGCTTGCTAAAGTATCATCTGATAGGCTCGAAGTTGGCCATCCGCCATCGCGGTGTTTGAGGAGAATCGATCCGTCTTCTCGGGAATGTTCACGAGATTATTTACCCATTATCCCCTCTTCGCCCTCCCTGCCCCCCTCGTTATCTGCGTGGCACCCCTGTCGTCGGTGGACCTTTCTCCAATCTAGCGAAGGGTTCTCCGCATTCGCCGGCACAGTGTGGTTCCAATTTATTTACACACGGTTTGGAAGACGGACGCTCGTCGATTCGAACTTCCTCGTCCATTTCTTAGTTCGTATTATGGACCACCAACAAGAAGCCCAATCCAATCAAAATGGCTCAATTGCCCCGAGCCAAGTCCTCCATTACCTGAGCAAAGTAACTCACCCCCAGCCAACCCTACTTAGGTATCAAGTCTAGATAGTACTACATAGTAGGTAGCGGGTTTCGTACGATACTAGGCTAAGGTCGTGGTTATCTATCGCCCCATCAGTAGCACATGGCTACCTGGTAGCTGTGCCATATCTAGCACCGAACTGCGTTACGTCGAACACGGAGCTTAACAGGTCTTCGCGGTCTAGTTACTAGTCATTGGCCACAGAGACATTGCCGACATGGCTGCGAGATGGAAGTGGAGTCTTACGTACAACATGATAACTCAAGTTCCTGAGTCCGGGGTATCTGAGCTTGGATGTTAGAGTGCGCCAACCCCAGACTGATAAGATGCGAGTGCCATCAATAGGAGTCTCATCTATAAAGTGCTCGACGAACCGTACGGGACGCCTCCGGACTCGAGGTGCATCGGACATCTGTACCAAACTTCTGTAACTCGTCTGGATTCTTTTTTCAACAAGTTCAATCCTAGCACGATGAGTCAAGACACGAAGAGGGACGATACCGTCCTCCCAGTCACGTCCGCCATCGTCGGTGAGACTACCAAGACAGTGGACGATGGCGCCTTAGACGAGGCAGCAAAGTATCTCGCCAACCATGAGGAGTTCGGCCCGATGAGTCCCGAGCAGGAGAAGAGGATTGTAAGGAAGATTGACAGTTGGATGCTTCCATTGGTGAGTTACACTTGGATTTCATTAGTTGATATAGGATGGACCTCGGAGCTTAAGGTATGCCGTGGAGTTGTGCTTCCAAACCGCTGACATGCTCTCTATAGCTAGTCTTCGCCGCAACCCTCGCTGCCGTCGACAAGGTGCAGATGGGAACAGCCTCGCTATACGGCTTTCAGACCGACAATGGCATGGTCGGACAAGAATACTCCTGGCTCGGATCTATCCTCCCCTTGGGAACCTTGATCGGTCTTATCCCGGCATCATGGCTGATCCAACGATTCCCTCCAGGGAAGCTCTTGGCCGTAGGGTCGCTTATCTGGTCTGTCGTCACAATGTGCTACGCGCCAACCCGTTCATGGTCCGGTTTCATGGGCCTTCGGTTTTTGCTAGGATTCTTGGAAGCGGTTTCCGTGCCGTGCTTGACAACCCTCATCTCATCTTTCTACAAGAAGGAAGAACAGCCCCCGAGAAACGCCAGTGAGTGTCAGGCTTCGAAACTGTCAAAGGTGTTGTCTAATAGTCATTAGTTGTCTTCGCATACTTCTCCTCGTTATTCAATGGCTTCTTCGCTTGGGTCATTGGCTATATTCCCGACTCCGCCCCGTTACTGAAATGGCAATACTTATATATCCTCACCGGGTCGATCAATGTGGCCTACGCGCTCTTCTTGCTGTTTATCCTCCCGGATAGCCCGATGAATGCGTTTTTCCTCACCCCTGAGCAAAGGTACCACGCCACCCAGAGACTAGCCGAAAACCGCACTGGCATTGCCAACAAGAAATGGAAGTGGGACCAAGTATGGGAAGCCTTGATCGATGTCAAGGTCTGGCTCATCGTACTATTCAACCTTGTCATTAACATCCCGAACGGTGGTCTTCAGGCTTTCGGATCGATCATTCTCAACGGTCTAGGATACAGCCCCTTGGTTTCCAGCTTGTTGACAATGCCGTTCGGCGTCTTTGCTACTATTGGCGCCTGGATCTTCTCGTACATTGCAGCCAGATGGCATAATCGACGTGCGTTGACCGCCTCTATTGCGTTGCTGATTCCCATTTTTGGTACTGCCTTGGTGTATGGTTTGCCACGGACCAACATTGCCGGGCAGCTATTCGGGTTATACTGCATGTACTTCTACTGGCGTAAGTACTCGGGTGGCCACTCATCAGTTCAATAAACTAACTAAAACAGCTCCCTACGTCGTCGGCGTATCTCTTATTCAAGCAAACACTGCTGGTGGTATGCAATCATTCTCAACTCAAATTAACTCATCAATCACTATATACAAATTCTCAAAGCCAAATACTAATCCCTAGCGCTCCAGTAACCAAGAAAGCGGTTACATATTGTCTCGTCACGATCGGGTACGCCGCGGGTAACCTCATTGGACCCCAGACCTTCAGGAACAACGAAGCACCCAAGTACACGACCAGCGTAATAGCGATGTTGGTCAGCTACTGTGCCTGCATGTTGCTCATGATGGCGTATTGGCTTGTTGGCTCCTGGGACAATAAGCGGCGGGACCGCAAATACGGCAAGCCGGAGGAAATCCACCATGGTACCGTCGAAGGCTTCGTCGACGTCACGGACAAGAAGCAACACGCCTTCCGCTATACCACCTAATGCTATGAATAAATAGGAGGATGTTGCTGGGGTAGTGGTCAATGTGGTCGGGTCGTTTCTCGGGGTTAAGCCGTATTGGATATGTCGCATAATGTCACTCTAGTTGTAATTAATCATGCCAAGCTAATAGCACCATGTCGCCTTCCTTGCAAGATGCTCCATCCTTGGGATTTATCCGGTTGTAAATCTCGTGTTTTCCATACATCCTCAATGATCAGCCTAGCCTTCTTCACGCTCGCGAGTTGTCTTGTCTGCTGGAGCGCGGCAAGGCGGCCTAGCAGAAGCTTCCGATCCTCGTCGCATTCCGGGCGGATGCCCAAGGTAGCCACTATGAATAAAGGCCAAAGGCCCGTGTGAGTGCGAAGTGAAATCTGGGGAATAAGTGATAGGATCTGAGAAGTCACTCGGACCATGTGTGGCTCGTGCGGTCCGGCACCATCGATTCTCGAATAAAGGTAGAGCATTGCTGCAAGACGCTTGACCTCCGCAATGGTGTTGAACTCGGATTTAAAGGAGTTGAACCGACCGGGAACCTCTTGGCGCAACTGATGGAGAAGCCTCTCGACGTTATCTCGACGTTGTTGTATCGCGACTGGGAGCCTCGCGGGAGATACTTGTTCGATCAATGCGCCTATCTGGTTTATTTCGGATATCAAAATAAGCAAGTCTCTCGAGCATCCAGTGAGCGCTAGGACAGTCGGTCTGTCTACGGATATGCACATTTCGGTCACCATGTCGGCAGCCTCCATCAGCGTGCCTCCAGTCGCAGCCAGGATGTCATGAGAGACAAAGTAGGTGACGGCAAAATAGAGAAGAGCTTCTTGTTCCGCGCTTAGGCCCCTAAGGTCCTTGAGATGAGAAGAAAGAAATGTGCGCGCAAAGTCCGCATGTATAGTCCACGCGTCGGAGCAATCTTTTGAAATCTTCTCCGGTCCATCAGCAATCTTAGAAGGTCACAAATCACCAGTAGCCTTTCAACTCACCTCGAAGAAAGTCAGCATCAGAGTTGACGCAATGACTTGGTCTTTGAAAGACCCATATTGCCCCTCATGGGGCTGCCCCGAGTCTGAGGCCAATTGGCTGATTTGTGTTCTCAGGAGATTTAAGGCTTTGAGCCTATGAAGCCACATGACCGGTTCGTATTCAGTGCGGCCAATGCTCTGCAGCTGGTTTGCGGCTGCAGCTAGTACACAATGGAAAAGGGGACCCTCTTGGGAATAAGTTGCCATCTTCAGCACGATATCCCTATATGGATTAAAAGCTGGGTCTATCACAATTCGCGGCGACATGAAGTGGTCGAAGTAGTTGAAGAGATAACCCTCGGCCTCGCCAAGACGGAAAGGGGAGAGATATTGTGGGTATGGGGCAGTCTCGCCCAGTTGAGACTCGAGTTCTCCAGCATCATCTGAAGAGAAAATGGCCTGGTCCTTTTCGCTTGTTTGAAGACAGTTGGGATTGAAGTCGGCCTGGTTCACGTTAAGAAACATCCAGCTCTGGATTGAAAATATGAGGTCCTCCGGTAGCACCGGTTGGGCGCTCCGGCCGCGAGGAAAGAGGATGACATGCTGCCAATTCAATCTGATCTCGTATCGACAGGTGAAGCCCAGCCGTTTACAAGGCCGACATATGGGGCGGTCTTCCGGGCATTTGACACGCCGCTCTATAGGTTAAAGTGTTAAGATGGTAAAGCGTTGAGACAACAGGAGATGATAGGTAATATCTTCTCACCTCGACACTTGCGACACCCGCTCCGTGTTCGTAACTCTCCCTTCGCGCGGCTTCTCATTGTGCCCTAATCCTCTGACAGGGGGTCACTGATCGGCAAAGATGCAAGATTGACAAGTCAACTGCAGGATTGGTTTGTGGATTGCATGCCACTATTTCCAGCCGTCTGTGATCTTCTACCTGAATACGCAAACGAGGTAGCAGGGTATGTCAATCAACCAAGACTAAAACTATCGAGCAGAAGCAGAAGAGGAGTCATCGATGTCGTCCAAGTCGGGGTAATACATTGACGCGACTCCACTTTGCCGCGTTGTCTCATTTTCTGCTTGGAAGTTGAAAAGTTGGGAGTTGGGAGTTGGGAGTTGGAGAGTTGGAGAGACCCATTATGGATGGATGGATCGAAGACTCGACCCATGACCTCGAGCCCCCAAACTCTAGGCCCGAAGTCGTTATCAGAGGAATCCAGAGATCAATTACCTCCAGCCTACCTAGTACCTAGGTACATAGGGTACAGGTACGCCTATAGATACCCAGTACATACCTACCTTAGCGGCAATATGTGGTTTCAAAATACGATTATTTATTTGAAAATCATTTTTCAAATAATAATCGTTTTTCCTAGAACAACGCCTTTCCACTAAATAATGCAAATCCACCAATTTTTTTAACATTATTATTATCTGAGCTACGTTTATAATAATAGATTAATTGATTAAATTCTGTAATTGTGTAGATGTAGATATAATTGTAAATGACCTCGTAGCGTAATTGTAAATCGTAGAATCCTGTGTAACCTCTATAAAATTGATCGTGTTGTACAGGTTGGAGGTTCGATTCCCAGAGTGTACGTCCTTTTTTTAATTTTTAGATTTTTGGGGGATTTTTAGAAAATTACCATTATTCTAGGAATAACCATTATTGAAAAATTTGCATTCGCTCTCAACTGAACCGTTATTATATGAGTTATGTTAATTCGCAAAATTACCATTATTTAAAACCACCCACCCACGCTGTGGTAGTATGTAGGGCTAAGTATAGTTGATACGATACCTATACGATAGGGATCCAGATCTTGAAGCTAAGGAGATAAGCATGGACGAGAGCTCCAGCGATGGATGAAGGCTTTTCCAGGCTGGCTTCCCCCTCAGTGAGTGGTGTTTCGGGGATACAAAGGCCTAGAAAGCCCTGGAGATTATGGGGGTCCACTTCCCCAACTCTCCACTTCCCCGCGATACCAGAAAACCAGAAAACCAGAAAACCAGAACAGTAGTCCACAGAACGATCCTCGATTTTTCTCCACTACCAGGTTCATTCATAATGCAGGTCGTTTACAACTTCCTTGAAGGTATGCAACAGACGTATGAGGTTGTCCCAAGGATTTCGCAGATGTTGAAATGTGGTCTGGAGGTCGTGAGACTGGTTGTCCGATACCGCTCGGGTGAGGAGGCGAGGACATATGGGGTTACCATTCACCCACCAGAGAAGCGTAAAAAAGAAAGAGGGGGATACCAAAATGAAGTTATCATCCTTCTTTACGATTCCCGATGTTCTCGCTGAACTTTTAACGCAATACATGTAGTCAATGCACACGAAGGTACGAGCTACCAAGTATCAATAGCTACTGTATATACCTATTACCTAGATACCTAGTACCTAGTAGGAATGGATAAGCAAACACCCATCCTCATCCTGGGTGCGGGGACCTTTGGGATCTCGACAGCTTACCACCTTGCCAAGTCCGGCTACAACAATGTTACCGTGCTCGAGAAGTCCCCTACTTATCCACCCGAGATTTCGGCCGGTAATGATCTGAATAAGATCTTGCGTGCCGAGTATGAGGATCCTTTCTACGCCGAACTAGCCCTCGAGGCTATGACCGCTTGGAAGTCCCCCCTTTTCGCGCCTTACTATCACGAGACGGGCTACCTCTTGTGTAATTCGTCTGCTGCCCCAGAGAAGTCCAAGAAGTCCCTCCAAAAATCGTTGGACTCTATCCGTCAGCGCCCAGAGTTCAGAAATAAGATCACACCTGTTACCTCGCGAGACCAAATCCGCAAGATTGCCCCTCAATTCGACGGCCCCATGCCATGGAAAGGCTACTTCAACAGCTTTGCGGGTTACGCTTCCGCTGCTGACTCATTAACGGCTGTCTATTCAGCGTGCATCGCATTGGGCGTGACTATACACCTGAACTCACCCGTTCGATGCCTGGCCTGGTCGGGAGATGTCTGCACCGGGGCCGTGACCGCCAACGGCAAATCCTACAGCGCTTCTACGACAGTGCTGGCTCTGGGGGCTTCTCTAGGCTCCATTCTGCCACAAATCGAGCGCCAGATTATCGCGAAGGCCTCGCCGCTGGCCCATATCCAGCTCACCCCCGAGGAAGCTGCGCGGCTCCGCGGCATCCCCGTGACGTATGCGCGGGACCTAGGATTCTTCTTCGAGCCCGACCGCCGCACTAACTTATTAAAGATCTGCCCTTCCATGGCCGGCTACACCAACTACAACACGCCGTCGGGGCTGTCGCTGCCGCCTGAGGACAACGACTTCATTCCTGCGCAGGACGAAGCCATGATCAGACGTCTTTTGCGGGAGACATTGCCTGCGCTAGCGGATAGGCCACTGGTGGGGCGGAGGGTATGCTGGTGCGCAGACACCGCCGACAGCGAGTACGTGATTGACCTGGTGCCGGGAAAGCGTGGGCTTGTTGTAGTAACAGGTGATTCGGCACACGCCTTCAAGATGCTGCCCACGGTGGGGGCGTGGGTGCAGGACGTCTTACAAAAGGGGCGGCAAGATAATGCAAGGTGGCGCTGGAAAGAAGGGAACGACGCCGACGTTGATATCAGCTGGAGAGTGGGTAAGACTATGGACATTGGCCAAGTCAAAGAACTCCGACGGGATGGCGCAACGACAAGAGCAAAATTATAGTACCTACATGCATTATGTAAACCCAAAGGTCAACCCGTCAGGCCCGGCCATATGAAATGCTGATGTTAAAATCTTTTTGGGACAATAAAAGACCCGAAGAGAAGGAAGATGGATGAATATCACATTGTAAGGGGTAATGTTGGTCATAGTACATCGTAAATGGATTTTGAGATTAGAGTCTGGAGGCGATAAAAACGCCAAATCCCCATAAACTCCCATGTGAGGGTTGCCCCCCTAGGCTTTTCCCACATCCCCTGCGTCCTCCTGTAGTCTCGTTCATTGCTTCAAACCCTTTCATGTTAGATCAATGATATCTGTACGCCATAATAACAACAGATATACATTAGGTACCCACCTAGGTCCCTTAGTAGTCACCGCTACGCCGCGGTGGTTAGCCTATAGATGGCCCGAACCCACAAAGCCGTGCGTCACACTCGACGGTTTTCTCATTTCTGATATCTACCTAGGTACCTACCTCTGTAGGTAGCATACTAGGTGTTAATTAGTATCTGACACAGGGCTAGAAAAGGGGCACAGAAACCCAATACCCGTCCCTCCAGTCTTTTTATGGTAAATATAGATCAATATCTAGCTGCATGATATCCACCTACGGGTACATACCTACCAAGGTACCTACCTAGGTACCTAGGTAGGTAGGTACTGATCTTTATGATTTCTCTCTATCTTCTTTATATTCTCTTGCCCATCTCTTTTCTTCCATCATTCTCTGTGCTTCTTGGTTGTTACGGTAACTACCTACATCTGCATCTCCGATTGATGAACATAACGATGATTCTAAACACCATTCTCATACGCCTACCTTTATTCCTGCTTATCGCGGTGAATATACTGATTCCTGGCTCCAATGCCATCCTCACCGCCAAAATACATATCTTTTTCAGGGATCGCTCCAGGGTGTTTAGAAATAAGGTTCCTTATGGGTGTGCATCGCAATGGGAAACACTACAGGCAGCCTACCACGAAGGATACGAAGTTAGTTACCTACCTACCTACCCAGACACCTACCTAATACCTAGTATCTTCCATTGTTAGTCTTCACTGAACATGTCTAATATCTCGTTTGAAGAAAATCTCCATTATGAAGGAGCTGCTGTACTTGGTTCAACCTGGAAATAGTTTGGATGGCCCCACAACGCGTCCTGCAAGCAAAGAGAGGAACTTCCGGAAGCTGAAGGGCATGCTGACAGTCGAAAGTACGTGAATCTTTGTACCTCACTCTATGGCCATTGTATTTTGACACCTTTTTGTTAGGAATCTTCGGAGTAAGCGGAGATATCGATTCTGGCCGACGAATAGGTTATGATGCGGTTTTCATCGGCGATTTAGCTCTTATGTTGAAGGTTGTTGGCCCCCATTAAAAGAGCAACCATGTAATATTGTTAATATTTTTTCTCTCAGACTGTTGCGGATACTAGACGTGCAGTCAAGGAAAACAGACTAGTCAGACAAGAATTCCAGGCCAATGCCCTTTATTGCGGAGATGGCGCCTTTGAATATTTCGGACCGCTGTCCCATGACCCGTTGAGACCAGGCAAATTGACCAGGGACGAAGACCCAACTACGGGAGGAGGCGCTTGGAAGAATGGGTAAGCATCATTTTCTAACCTTGAACATACCCTTAGCCTCTCAGAAAAAAAAAATACTTACTGCTCCCATTTCTATAGTGTTTGGTTCCACGCTGAAAGAGGGTTTTGGTTTCCTGGTGATAGTTCAGAAACTCACACCGGGATTTGCCCGCCAAGGCCAAGTCCCATATTGACAAATACAATTCCCGAGCTGGGCATGGTGGTGTTTTGTAAAGAGGCATTTCAACTACCTGTCAAAACGGACCCCAACATATTTCAACCTGATGACACTTTAGACAAACAACTTAGTCTATCCTCACTTTGGGTAGCCCAGATGTAGGCCATTTCTGATTATAATTTCTGCTATAATTTGACTCGTCATGAATGAATGGCTAATTACTAATGCTTTAGGATTCATTATGTTGGCGCGCCGGAGATCACCTTTCGTGAGTTCAACCTAGCAACGCCGCCGCCTTCGTGAAACTCCAATCTCCTAACATTTTCCCAGAAATTGCGGTTGACGCTAATGGTCACGAGATATGGGAGGGCGGTAAACCTGTTTTAGCGGTGACTGCGGAGCACGCAATGAATCTAGCAAAATACCGTCCGCACCTGGCCTTCCGAAATGTCCATAACTACAGGGTGTTGGCCGAAGCATTGTGAGTCGATTCATCCCCGAATGATGCGGGAGCGGACCAGCTAACGATCCTCACTAGATTTTTAAAAAAATACGACTGGTCAAGTGGCAAAGCCATACAAATGCCGGATCCACATAATCCTGTCAACGGGGATGTGGATGAAGAGGCCGAGGACATTGGTGACGAAGACGTCGAGGTTGAGTAAGGGACGGCAGGGTGGGGGGGGGGAATAGAGGCGTACACGCTCTGCAGGGCAAATACATTCTGCTCCGCTATTTATAGACTTAATAAGCCTATATCTATTTCTAATAGCCGTCTTCAATTTCCACTAGTAAACTTGTCCTTGTCTTTCTCGGCACTTTAGATTTGCTATCGCAATCGCGATTTAACAAGCCGCTACATCTAGACCTTGACCATCCTCCGCCGAACCTATCGTCTTTGACAGCTTCTATCGTATTTCTTATAGAGGCGACTCGGCATTCACCTTAGAGGTCACCATAGGTCTTCAAAAGGGGCTAACAAGTATAGTATCGCTTATCACAATTCCCTAAAGCACCCTATCTAGCTCCGCAAGGGCCCATTTACTTGACGCCAAAACTCAGGGCTTACTAACCTAAAGGGGGTTTTGTCATAGAGTGAGCTTCTAGGTGGACATCTATTGGTGCCTTGAATACGAATGCTGGATTATCCGTTGATACATGCTCGACCAAGACCTCGAAGATAGACGGGTGCCAGAATAACCGATGCTTCGGCTTCCCTCATGCCCTGAGTGTAGATCGTATCTGTCGTGACGCTGAGGGTACTTTAGACTGCAGCTTGGCTACCTACCTAGGTAGTTTTCATTGGCTTGGGAATCTGTGAATATGGCGATCGAGCAGGAAGGTAATATGACTGGCCGGCCATACGACCAGAGACATCATACAAAAGCTGATGACCCACCTGGCGTTCCAGGGGCCTCCTTCAAATAGCACGGATACCCACCTCCAGCCCAGTTCAAAGCTCTCATTTACATTAAAGATTATGTTACGCCGGAACAGCCTTAGCCCTAAAGCCTTCAAGGATGTCCTCCACTGTGCCCTCGGGAACCACGCAAGTGTCGAACCTACCACAAGCTAAACTTTATGTGACCGTTACAACCTCCCCCACTCTCTCTCTCGGCAACCCGGACGCGACGCTGGATGTGACCGTGCATGTTCGCGTTGGGCATTCGGTAAAGCCAGGGGAACCCATCACCTTCTGCCGGCAACGGTCGCATTTTGACGTGTTTGAGATAGGGGAGGGAGGAATCGACATGTTTGCTCGCGGCGCCTTTGGCGGTGGTCTTGTTGGGGTAGAAGAAGACGGAGAGAACCGAACAGGGAAGAAGGTGTCATTCGGGATGTTTCGCATCCAGGAAATGCCCAGTAGCAATTCGCTCGACCTGAAAGAGCGAGGGTATAGATTCTTGACCGTACCGGGGGATGGTTCGGAGGTCACCGTCACGCATCACCTGGACTGGGAACGGATATTCCGATATGCGGACGGGCGTACGAAGGACTACTTTGAGCCTGGGGAAAGGTACCTGTTCGGGTTCAATGAGCGCTTTCTTCGCACGCAGTGGTGGTGTTTTGGGGACCTAGAAGGTGACTTAAAAGACAAGAAATTCTATCCTCGCGGCGAGTATTATGTCGACAAGGATCCGGGAGAAGAGTTCATTCGTAAAGGCAATTACGTATTAAGTGAGGAACCCAGACATCTGGCGTGGGAGTGGCACAGAGAAAGTAACCTTGTTACCTTTGAAATCGTCGAGTAGCACATCGCATACATACACCGAATGAGGCGCATAGGCTACATGATTATTTTAAATAGTATCAATCTTACCTTACATACCCGATGACCCCCCAGGCGAGTAGTAGCCGAAAAGCTGAATGGTTACCGAAAGCGAAAATGTGGTTCATGCAAAGAGATTAGGATATTAGAAGATCGAAGGAGCAGATAAAATTAAATGGTAATCAATCGGTGTCTATTAAAATCAAATGCCTGGGCCATCCTAGCGCACAAGCTGTCTATGTGGACAGATACTAAGAAAAAAGGTCTATATTTAAAGCAACGATGCCAGGGAATCTAAGGTGAAAAGTCTGATAAACTCCTGATCTCATCCTCTTCCTTATTTTCCGGGAGCTTCTTACCGGGCAATCGGACAGCCCGATCCAATGCGACTGGCAAACCCCTGTGCCGACCCCGCAGCATTACCATAATCATGATGATCTTGCTTCCCGTGTACATTCCTCCGCTAAAGCTATAGCTCTCGTCGGGCAGGCCAATGCTGATGCCGATGTTGGTGTATCCCGACACGATCTCGAACAGGATGTTGAACACGCTGTAGGTCAATGGGTCGTTGAGCGTATGCCGCGTTTCGATCAGTGTGATGAGGAACAGCATCAGCGCGATCCACCACACGTCGTGGCTGAGCTGGCCGCGCACTTGTTGCGAGACGAGACTCGGGGGCCCGGTGGTTGGTAGCTGGTCGAGGGAGTCGACAGAGACTCGCGCGAAGTCAACGACCGGGGCTCGCCGGAGTGGTTTGGTCGGCGGTTGCGCTGGCGAGGCAGCATTGACGCCGACACCTTGGAAGGCCGTCATGCGACGTTGGAGTTGGCGGCCCACGAACGCGGTCCCGCGCCGACCAGCTGCGTAAACCTTGTTGATGGATCTGGTGGACGGCATCCGCGAGACCGTATCCCAGTTCTTGTTGGTCATGGCCGGTGTGAGTCCAGGCCGATAGTGATCGTCGGGTTCATCTATTGCCTCCTCGAAGATGCTACTGCTTGCCGAGTGGAGTTGCTCCTCTTCCGTTTGATCGCCTTCATAAATCCCCAAGGACCGTTCCTCGTATACGTTCGAGTTTCGCATGGTAATGATGTGAGGGTATGCTGCTGTATAATAGACGACTAGCCAGAGCACTTGGATGTCGAAGTACACGGCCGACGGTGATACTATGGCGTATCCTCCCGAAGGGATAGCTGTGGAAAACCAACCTTCCGTTAGCCCCAGACCCAATTCAGGTCGCCGAAGCATTAATATCATCACACTTACAGAAACCTTGGAAGAGCGCGTCAAATATTCGCTGACCAAGTGGAATCGCCTCGAAAGTCGGGTTTCCAACGCTGAGGACCAGGATCAAGATCCAATCCACTACCACGAAAGACGTAAACGTGGCAGCGAACGCCCAGGTGTCCTTAGCAGGGAACAAACTGGTGTATACACGACGGGGAAATTTCAATATAAAGTCAAAGCTCTCCTTCCAAACACCATATTCTTGGTCCTTGGAGAAGAGATTCAACAAGCAGGACATGCTCCATATAATGAATCGCATGAAGACGGGAAAAGATGCCGGGCCTGCTAACGACAGCAATGTGACAACGGTAAGCAGGAAATAGGAAGCCTGGAAAGGTATGAACCCCGCATCCAGCAATGTGAAGCCAGCATTATTATATGCGGATATAGCAAGGAAGATACCCGCCCACCACGGGTTCTGTGCATTGACGGCGGCAGTCTCCTTTGCGTGAACCGACATCCAGGCGCCAAGGGCGATGGCTCCGAAGAATTGGCATAGCACGAAGTAGGCGATGACGAATATGGAGAGAAATTTGAGGGAGCGATACTCGACGCCACCAAGGTACTCTCGCTGGTCCTCGGACAAGTTGAAGAATTGTCCGTTTCTTCCGACATTGCGCTTCTGCTCCTTCAGGAATACCTGGACGTTGAATCCGTCCGCGCTGGTCTTCGACTCCGCCGTTGAGGATCTTCGTCGCGTCGTTCCGCTTTGGTGCGACGGGCTTTGGTAGATGGAGTGCCCGGTCGTCATCGACGGTCCTTCGAGAGGCTTGTCCTCCTGGACTGGCTCTAGGAAGCCAATGCGTTGCTGCTGGCTTCTCATACGTTCCAGCGAGACCTCCGGAGCAACCCCCTCTTCCAACATGGCATTAGCATGGTGGGAGACCCGTGGCTTGCCCTTGGTCTGTCCCTTTCCAAAGGAAGACATGACCTGCAGTCCAAACATGGCTCCGGTCATGCCAACCAAGGCACCGGTCCCAGATACCTTCTTTTTCCTCTTCTCTCGCTCCTTCTCCACAATATCCTCAAAACGTTTCTCGAAGATATGCTTCCGGAACTCGATGGTGACGTACGAGATCAGGACCTGGCTTCCCATAATCATCAACACACACAACTCGACCTGCTGGAAGGTCGTCAGCTGGCTGACATTGACCGTGTTGAGACCGGATGCAGTAAGCGCCGACATGACCATGAACACGCTGTCCCACCAAGGGACGCTATACGCAGGTTTCGAAGAGCCCCAGAAGATGAGCGATGCGACTATGGTGACGCCGATGAAGTACGCATAGTGCATGGTGATGAAATTTACAGGCGGAAGATACGGCCTGACGGCGCGCGCCACGGCCGCCAAGGATCCATATGCGCTAGAGTGGTGCGTCTTGAACTCCTCCCACCATCGAAACCCCATGATGACTTCCACTATCAAAAGACACCCTCAGTCTTCCGATGAAGCCACCAGGGCTCGCAGAAAGCTTTTCAGAAACTTTTAACAAAAACGCGAAAAAAAAATTAACGAGTGGCGGTGGGATTTTTCCTTCTTTTGTTTGAAAATCTGGGTTCACCTTCGTTTTGTTTTATGCCTAAAGGCAGCATTGGGGCACGGTTTGTGTTGTGCCCAAAACGCAGATTGGATCGCCAGGGTAAAAGCCTATGGGTTCTGATCAGCATTCGTAAAGCTCATAAACACTGGAGCAGATGGATAACGATCAATCCAACAGATTGATCACTGTTGATTTAATCGAAAACCCGACGCTCCTGAATGTTTCTCGAAAACGGTTTGTTCTATTGTTTGATTGTTAACAAAGGGTACCACGTGTTTCCACGTGACTAGGTAGCCACCCCCTTATTTATGCATCATGGATGTTGATAGCTCCGAGTGGTTTATGTTGTGAGACGGGACAGCACAGCACAGATAACCCTCGGGCCCCGGTGTCCAGGACTTGGAATCGCCGGAGGAGTCAATGTTTACGACTCAACCGCGCAATAGTCTCAAGAAAATTCCAAATCAAGAATTAGAAAATGAGAAGAAGTCGACACATCAATATTGATATTTCCAAAGTTTCCCAAAGCCTTTGGCATCAATAGGCGTCGTTGCTCGAAAGGGAGGATGTTTCAACTTTCGTATTCAACTCTGTTTAATCTTAACATCTCTTCAAGCTTTATTTATCAGCCTATGAAATGGCTGTGGGCCACAAGCCCGAAACATGCAATGCCTTGATCTGAACCCGATTCCAACCATTTGGTATCACCTCTTATGTCCGATATCAACCATCAGATAAGAGATTGTTTATTTCTATTTCTATACTATCAGTTTAGTAAGCAATTTGCCCTGGTTCCCACCGCTGAATAAGCGCATCCATATCTCAGGTTGTTCCTCGATCTTCGCTTCCACTATGGTCTCATTATTTTGCAACGTGATTTTGCCTTCCGCCGCAGCGCTGATCAACTCTTCGAGGATCTTGGGCACCTTGTCCATGTAGTCGAGCATGATGAAGCCACGGATGACGAGGCGCATGGAGATTAGCTCGAACCAGTTGCGCAGCTGCATGGGCTCGGGGGTGTTGTACCCGCTGACTGCGCCGCACACGGCAATCGTCCCGTTCCGCTTCATGCGCCTCAGCATGGCGTCCAGCACATGGCCCCCGACGTTGTCGAAGTAGACGTCCACCTCGTCCGGCGTCGCCGCCTTCAGCTCCTCCGCGAACGTCGCGCTCTTGTAGTTGATGCACACGTCCGCCCCCAGCTGGTCCCGCACCCACGCGCACTTCTCCTCCGACCCCGCGATGCCGATCACCCGCTTGGCGCCCAGCAGCTTCGCCGCGATCTGCACCGCCATCGACCCCGTCGCGCCCGCCGCCGCCGAGATCACGATCGTGTCCCCGGCCTTCGCGCCGCCGGCGTAGACCAGACCGGTGTAGGCCGCCAGCCCCGACGCCCCGAAGGCTCCGAGGTAGTGCGTGAGCGGGAGGTTGTTGGGTAGCGGGTTCAGAAGCTGCGACGTCTCCGCGTTCAGCACGACGGACTCGCTCCATATGCCGAGATGGAAGTCCATCACCAGATCCGAGGGCTTAAATTTTGGAGACGCCGATTCGACGACCTCTGCGATTATGCCCGATCGCATGGGCGACCCTGTCTTGACAACAGGGACATAGAACCTCTCTTCCGCTACAGTGCTCTGAATGAAGTTTCGCAGGCCGGTGTCGTTGGAGAAGTATCGCACCTTACATAGGAGCTCGCCTTCCTTTAGAGGCGGTAGTGTCACGGTCTGCAGCTTGAATGTCTGGTCCGGGCCAGAAAGCACCGGAGCGCCGGTGGGCTTTGAAGCGAGGACCCACTGCTTCGTGGTGTGAGACTTGGTAGATGATGCCATTGTTGATTCACGGGAGTTGCTACGGAGCAACTTTTGTTTCGTGCCGTCGGTTATCTCACCATGCCGGTACTTATATACAGCTTATCTACTCCCGCTCATGAAGGCCCATAATTTAGGCCGAGGTTGACCGCCTTCATTAGTTCCTACTCCCAGCAATCTCCTTGGGTCATTAAAGTCCCGCTGTAGACGATGCTACGGAAAGATTGAGGGCGGTGACGAGCCCCGCGTCTTCAAGTGGGGTAGACTTTTAAAAGGGTGAGTAGCCATTGGGGTTTTGGATCTGCTTATAGTCCCGGAGTAAGAGCAAGTCCGGAGAATGGTGCGCGGAGATGAGCGGCTCGGCAGTGACAACGAAATGCCCCTTTTAGCGATAGCGGGCATAGCTCAGGGTTGGACCTATATTAGCTCCCACAATCCCGCAACAAATTGAAGCCCAAACGCCATACGAAATCTATCTACGTCCCCGATACAGTTGATCACTTCCAATTGTTGATGACTTTGGATATAGCTAACCTGTTGAAGCCGACGAGAAAAAAGCCAAAAGACCTATTGACACTCCCCACATGCTGGAGGTAGGTATACATTGACCGATATAGATGATCGATCGTCTGATGTCTCTCTTGCCACTGACCTTGCCCATTCTGTAGTCGAGATTCGATCGAGCTTAGCTAAGAACATATTATACGGGAGCATGAACGCTACACAAGAATATCTCCGTATCGTTTCATGCTTCCAGTTGAGACCAAGCAAGGTAAAACCAGAGCTATTTTACCTTCATTTCCATATCGCCATTTGAGCTACTTAGCTTCCCAACGGTTTTCAACTTGAACGTCTATAAAAGCAAAGCACCAAAGTTGCCACGGGATTCGTGCTAGACTATTAGGGGGACGAGTTGTAGTTTATTAAAAAACATATGATCATTCGTTGAAAGTAGGAAGGTACAGGATACTGGGTTAATGTGTGATATCTCGAGATTGGGGCAGGAATGATTTCAAATGCAGCGGTGTCCAGCCCTGTATCATCGTTCCTGGCTTCAGACGTCGTGGAGAGTAACGACGGGCGTCACACTAAGGCCATAGCGTTTCCGTCCGCCCGATTACTAGCGGGTCTAGCTACGACTTAGTAAGGGCGGGAACGTTCCTATTAGCTCCCATCCCATTTCGGCTTTACTATCGGGAGACTTGTTCGAGCAGGTAACGAGCTAATTACATTGGCCTCCGCTGGCTAGCCGTCGACTAGACAAGACTAGAACTTCTAGGTGCCATGGAAAACTAGTGACTAGCACGAAAAGGAAAACACGCCATTCGTTATTTACGAGATATTAATGTTAGGCGATACCACTTCACGAGGTGAAATCTGCATTCGGTCTAGAATTCCTATTCTGGCGGCGTAGGCTAGAGCGGATGCGGATCGTTGCGGACTGCATAACAAGTGCGCAGTAGTCCGGTATGATCCATAGCCAGGATTGAGCATGGGTTTATATAAGTCGTTGAAGAACCGATCTAAAGACTGGCCCAACAGTTCGTTTGTGTTTGAATTTCGTTGCCACTCGTACGACATGGTCCATCACGAATTCCACATATGCCCATCCCGTAGGGATATACTATGAGGCAAGAAGACATCGGGTATCCAGCGGAGTTTTGATATCATCTTCAACGGGGGGAAACCTGTCTAGGTAGATTAAGTCTAAGCACACCGTCTTACCAGGGGCGTTTCATAGCAAATCCAGTCTATTTTAGAGTTATTATTATAACCACAGATTCGATATTGATGGTACTGTCGGCGTATAGACGTTTTCGTCATGTCACGATGTTTCATCGTCTAAGCTAAGCTCAATACACGCAAGGTGTCTACCTGGGTAAACACATAGCGGGATAGAATCACGGCACTGAGAAGGCACAGGATTAAGGCTGGAAATTAAGCTATCCCCCGGATTCGGTCCCCCGAAATATTACGTTGTAACCATCGCGATAAATGGGGAGTAGTGGATTATACCACACAGATAGGAACCTGATATATGCACCATGTATGTCCACCGAAAGTGGGAATTCTCGATTTGATTCAGGTCCCTGGTTTGCAAAGAAAACCAGCATTGCAGGGTGAGCCAAGACCAGTTACCGGGGGCTTTGCAGGTTATTAGGCTTCCGGAGACATAGATTTCAATGGATCCTTCAAGTCGTAGCTAAGATGATATTGCATGGTTTTTTCACCCCTGGGTGCCTGACTGGGGGTAATCTGCCTTATAAAGAACATTCCTAACCATTATTCTAGATCGTAAATCAACCACATCCAAGGTTGTTCGATCTTTTTTAATCGAGATGGCGGTTCCTGAGGTCTTCTTGCCTATGCTGGGCTTCGTGCGAGCCGAGCTCGTCGTTAATTGCGTTTTTGTCTTCTTGACTTTGGTAACGGTTACGTTGAGAGTTATAGGCCGGTTAAGAGGGCCTGGGCTAGGAAATGACGACTATCTGGTCCTCCTCGCGGCGGTTCGTTCACCCATCCACTTGATATACTGTCTGATCCAATATTCTAACAAATTCTCAGCCTCTAGGTGTCGGGATGTTGGTCTGCCAAGGACTTTGTAAGGGTTCAAATTCTAAGAAACAACAAGGAGGAGCTGACCGAGTATTTTTGCATAATCAGTTGCGCCCATCGGGAATGGCTATAGCTTACTCGAACACCCGGAACGTAAGTTGAGGCGCGAAATCTTTCTATAGTACCTAGTGTACAACTATCAAGTTTCTATTACTACCTAGTACTCAACTCCCATTCACACCTAATGGAGCCGTGATCGCATATACATTCTCTTAGAAATTTCATTAACATTAGTATGAACCAATAGTTGCCATCAATATCCCATTCATTCTCCAGGTATGATCCCCATAGTGTTGCCCTTGCTTCTCTTGAAGCGATGTACTAATGATCTACCAGTTGACATTCTTTATGCAAATCATATATGTCACCTTACTAGCATCCGTAAAAGCGAGCATGCTGTTTTTCTTCTTGCGTGTTTTTACCACTCCTTTCATGCAACGCGCGGCCTGGATTTGCTTAACATTCGTGGCACTGTGGCTTGTATCCTATCTTTGTGCCTGCATTTTCCTCTGCAATCCGGTCTCAGCTCAGTGGACTGGCCTTGGTACTTGCGGCGCTTATATCCCAATGATCCAGTCCCTGATCGCGACGAATGCGGTTGGTGATCTTATCATCATGGTTCTTCCCATGAAGATTATCTGGTCCCTGCAGACGCGAACGACTGAGAAGATTGGTATCACTTCTTGCTTCACATTGGGCATCGCGTAAGGCCAACTCCGTCTTTGGATCTATAAGATTGTATTCTGACAGGATTATTAGCTGTGTTATATGCGCCGTCTTCCGATTAATCTATATCTCCACGGTCGACTTGAACAGCAATGTTACCGGCACTATGCCTACGACTATCTTTCTCTTTATCCTCGAGCCCAACCTCGCCATTCTATGTGTCAGCATTCCGATGCTTCGGCCGTTCTATACGAGATACAAGGAACGATCGCGCGGCGCTTCGAAGTTACGCGAATATTCGGATGAGAGGACTGGTGGGTCTCGAAACAAAGCGTCCGCCCAAAGGAGCAAGCAAGGCACAGCCAATGACACTATGAATCTGACGACTTGGGAGATGGACGACTATCACAACCAAGACACGAGCAAGTTCGATGCCGCGGTCACTACTACGTACGGCGACGAGTCCGGGTCGGAGAAGAACCTAACGATGCCAACTCCAACAGCCGGCAACGGAATTGCCGTGGAGACGCAGTGGACTGTCACTAGATCTTGAGCGTTGGCTCTATGACCTGTTTTTGCGAAGCTTAGCGAATTGGTTCAAATTGTTTAATTATTGTATTACTTGCCAATGATCGGATCAACTACAGAGATATGCGCTGGAAAAAAAAAGGGGGATGATTAGACTCTAGACAAACAAGGGACGATCAAGACCGACGAAACTGGGAAAGATGTTTTGGATTACGACATCATGCAACGCTGATTCCTATTGGCATCGACTCGATGACCACCGAAGCATCCCAGGCGTATTGAGTTGCGATATTATGGTTCGCCCAATAGCTCAACATCGTCCTTGCTACGTTTGCGTTAGTCAATATTATCTTTCATATCTCCCATTGTTTATAATTTACTTGTAATACGTACAAGACGTAATCAGCTTGCCTCAGCTACAAGACTCGATTATGGGCGATGATTTACCATATACCTACACATCACCTATTGCCTAGGTCTCTAGGGGGCATGGTCTGGGGAACTCATCGGACAAATCCTCTTGGTCTACCTAGGTACCTACCTAGTATTATGCGTTTATGAAAGGGGATCCTCGATCCATTTATGGAATAGAGCTCTCTAAACATAGGCCTCAAAGCCTTGGGAGTTATTCAATCGAACGACTGAGCGATGGGTCTCGAGACAACTACGAAATTCATCTTATCCACCACCCCTCTACACCCCTATTTGTGCGAACCTATAGATATGCCCGTCCAACCCTGCCAAGTATCCAAGCTTAAAATCTTTTATTTATTTGTATATATTCAAGTTCTGACTCAGAAAAAAATGATCAAAACATCCATCTTTTCGTCCCTTCCCCTCCCAACCCCTGTAACCAGTTGTTTCCCCCTTATCGCTTTGAATTTTTACCTTAGTAGCCGTCAAACTCGAGTCGTTTGGGTGCTCAATATCAATCCGAAGGCGAAAATACCGACGCGACCCCACTCTTTCGAAATGTCTCTTGTATGTCATCGACCAGTTGCTCAGGTTTCTCGTATGCGGCATAATGCCCCCCCTCGGTATGTCTCTTCTCGAATACTACAGGACCCAGCGTCCTACCCCACGAACTCGGCAGCACGATCACATCTTCTGGAAAATATGACAAGCCCAAAGGAACCGTGTTCCATTGCAAGAAGAAGTCCATAGTCAGACCTGGCTTTCCATCCTTGCCCTCCTTGGGGTGCGTTATCTCGTAGTACATGCGGATACTGGCGTCGGCACCCGCTTCGCTAAAATAGTAGATACTCATCCAAGAGATGATCTCCTCATCCGTCCAGGGATACTGATCTGTCCAGTAATGGAGTTTCTCGTAGAGCCAGGCCAGAAGAGCCACGGGGCTGTCGACGAGTGCGAAGCCGACTGTGTGGGGTTTCGTGCTCTGGATCTGGCTGTACCCGCTTTCCTCGTCGCGATAGCGTTGAGTTCGTTTGAGCCCGGCTTTCTCAGCTGGCGTATATCTCCCAGTAAGGTATTGCAAGACCAAAAACGGGGTCTTCAACAAGGACGGAGGCGGTGCTAATATGAAGTTGAGATGCGATGCGAGCACGTGGCCACGGTAAAGTAACCCCATGGCCCGGGTGATGAGAGTACCCATATCACCCCCTTGCGTTACTAGGTGGAGGTCAACATTACCCTTTTGACCGCACAAGCACATCAAAGAAATTTAGCCGAAGGGGGAAAAAGACATGAATTGTGTACCATATCTATCATATCCAAGCTGTAGCATCAGTTTGTGGCAGACCTCGGCGTATTGTGGTACCCCAAACCCTGGCTTCGAGGTGCGTTGCGAGAACCCGCAATTTGGGAGGGACGGGGCAACAACATGGAAGGTCAGCTTCTCATCGCCCTCGCCATCGCCAGCAGCCGTCAGAGGCTCCAGGATCTTAGTAACTTCAAGATAACTACCAGACCCTGCATAAGCTTGTCAGCCGATGCCACGGTGCTCTTCAGGTTCATATCTTCGAAACTCACAACCATGACAAAAGAGGAGCGGAATGCTTCTAGGATTCCGGCTTTTTCGATGAATGAAATGAATCTTTAGGGCATCCTCATGCCCGTCGACGGATACGGTTGTAGTGAATTGCGGTAGTTTATTCAACTCCGCCTCGGCACGTCGCCAGTCATACTTTTCCTGCCAGAATCTCGCAAGTCGTGTGACATCTTCCAGTGGAGCGCCATATGCCCAGTCATTGGAGAACGTTGTTTGCCCGGGTAAGGTCGCTAAAGAAAGCTTTGTTTGAAGTTTTTCGATTGCTGAGTCTGGTACAGCAATCTGGTAAGGTTCGATTGTGGAACTCATCGTCAAAGATGTCAAGGTGAGATAAAGGATGTTTGAGGATGAAGATGAATGGTTTGTTATTGTTCCTGGGGTTCTACGACGTTCAAAGAAGCTGAGCTGTCGTACCAATAGCCTACCCTACCCTACCTACCTAGGTAGGTACTTAGTATCCATAGACAGCCGCCGCATGGTTGCATATGCGGGGGTAGTGCACAATCCCAGGAGTTGCTAATCAAAGAATGCGCTGCCCTATTCGCTGTGTCAAAATGAATGGTATCATAGATGTGAGTTGATAGAGTCGTACCTGGGTAGCCGGAGCTTAAGAGGATCCTGCCGTTGACTTCTCACTCGCGATATCTTGCATACATGCAATAGAAAGACTGGATGCATGCCTACTAGGTACCTACCCAGCAGTGACCGGATTCAAGCTTACAAACAACGATCACACTGTTTACATTTTGAAAGAACACGAGCCCAATGATGCTTGTTTGCTCATAAAACAAATTTTAAAATACCTCCGTAAAGAGCAGAGCTCAAGCTGTAGATAGAAGCAGTTGAACCCATTATATTGGGTATGTAGGTACCCGCACCTGAATGCGAGGCGTTTATCATGTTTCGGATCATTGCTCTAGCTTTCTACGCAATTCTTTAATTCTCGAATTCTTCACCAAATATGTAATGTAAAATACTTCCCAAGCTGCTATCTTCCTTTACTTCCCTCACCAAACGAGTCTGACCAACGTAACTTCATTTGGCATTGATATTGCCCATGGTCGTGCCCTTCCTGTTCCTTCCTAAAGACATTCTATAACTTGCCCGTTCACCTGCTCTACTAGGCACACTTACATCAAGATTCCATCCTTCTAGCATTGGTCCTCCTTGCTTAAGTACCTAGTGCCTACTTCATCTCGCTCTACAGCTTTCCAACCATTCAACTATTCCCTCCCATATCCCACGCCCACACGAATCACCCTACGAGTATTTGCAAAGATGTTCCACACAAATATCCTCCACGGTGGCATGTCCGCGGGCGAAACAGTAAATGTACTTCTTGCCAACACGGAGGCCGTCAGCTTGTCCAACGAGGGCAGCGCGGCATACCAGGCGGGACAGTATGAGGAGGCTGTTAAACTACACCGAGAGGCGCTGAATCTCAAGCTACAGGCCTTTCCCGACACCTCGATCCAGGCAGGTATCAGCTACAATGGCCTGGGCGAGTCCTTGCTCGGTGTCGGTCGTTTGCAGGAGGCCGAGGAGGCACTTCTCAAGGCTCATGCGATCCGAGAGCGCCGCGGCCCGGCTTTGGACGCCGCCGCTACCCGTGATATGCTTGGCGCGCTTCGCGAGGCCCAGGGTCGATTCGAAGAGGCACGCGAGATCCGCCTCAAGGGCAACGCGAAGAAGCAGATCCTGTGCGGATTTTACAAGGTACGTTCCCTCTCTCCATGAAAGCGTACTTGAAAAATACCTAGTGCTAATCGATATCAAGTGCCCTGCGAACAAGATGAACCCTGTGAGCAAACTCAAGGCCTGTGCTGCCTGTCGATCCGTCTTCTACTGCAGCAAGTCTTGCCAGAAGCAGGACTGGACCACACGACACAAAAGGTTCTGCCAGGAGCACACCCTCAATACGCAATCTAGCAAGGAGGCCATCCAGGAGGCCATCCAGGAGGCTACTAAGGAGGCCAGCAAGGAACAGGCAGCAACTTAGGGGGAATTGAGGGCAATCAAGGCGGGATTTTACCATGTTAAAATGCCAACTGAGTTAGGTAGATAGCTCAGTGTCGATATCTAAGCTATGGACCATACGAAGATTTTCTACGATCGCACGTTGTTTTACACGGAAGATCTCCTTCATACTTCATACGCCGTGCTCCGTCTGGGTGTGCTTGTTCGACCGCCTACCTGGGTACCTATATAGGCACCCAGATATGAAGATCAAGCCAGAGATTAAGTTCCTACTATGTAGTACCCAATCATTATTCAACTTCCATTACCATACTATTCACCTCGTTATCTACAGGCTCAAACTTGGTTGCTTGCCAAAGCTGTGGGAATTAGGTATCTCTAGGGAGGTAGGTACCTACCTACTCGTAGTACGTGTAAGCAAACATGAGAAGATCGCTTCCTGGGGAACGGCCCATCGTCTGAATTCCGCCATTCGGTTGAATTAGCCACTAGACTTCACTAGCTATATCTGTAGGCACGCAAGAGAGAACTGCCCGAAGGTAGTGGTCCTGAAGAAGAGTCCTGGCGCTGCATCGACGGCAGGATAATATAAACCCGCCATTTAGCAACCACATATTTTATACTGTTGCCTGCATCACTTCTGGCATCCGAACCTCGTTGATCGTAGGTGATATTGCGATACTTAAATTCGATGGGGTCCTCTATAAAGTAAATCTCGTTATCCGAATTAACAAGATTACCTATCCACAGCTCTGGCTGCTGCTGTTAGAAGTATCATTATCGAAAGCCAAGTCTTGGATTTCTACTATTTTAGGAGTTTCATGCGTACGACGACGCAATCCCAATATACCAGAAATGATAAGTTGCTGTCCGAGGTTACTGATTTATGGCCCAACCCAGTGAGAAGAGAAATCAAGACTTTGTCCAGTATTTTCAATCCATCCGCTTCAGGTTACACTCATCGTATAGGGTTGCATATGAGACAATACATATCCTGTCTAGGTAGCCAGAAACAGATGCTTATAGTAGGTAGTTGGACTAGACCTTTGCGTACCTGTAACGTTAACCCCCTCGGCCTTCGCAATCCTCGAAATTGCCGTATTTACGAAGAGAAAATCGCAGTTTATTCAGGATTAGGTAAACTGGGAATTGGACCTGGTTGTGCCACTACATTGATGATATCGACCCTCCCCCCAAAGAATTGGTACTACAATACCATCCAAGTTTCCACGTGATAGGTGACATTCGGTTGTACATTAATAGGCCTTTTCAAGGTTCAAGTTGTAGTAGAATTGCTGGCGTTTTCAATTCCTGCGCCTAAAGCGCATTAAAAATAATGACATCTGATAGCTCCTTTCTTCTTCTTCCTTTGGTTTGGCTACGATTTTTCGATGGGAGCCAAGTAACCAATAATTGGAAAATGGCGTGGATTACTAATCGTTCCGCGTTTGGTGGTTGACAATTTTCAAATGAATATGATCTCCTATTCGTCCGGCGGCTACACAAGTAGGACAACGATCACCCCCTCGGATTTCCCAAAACTTGAAAGGTGAACTGGACTGTCATGTGAATGTTCCCTATTCCCTGCGTCTCAAAGCACTGGGCGCGAAGCTTCAGAGAATCATTTGAATTATTTCTGGTTTCAAAGCAGTACGACCGAATATGAACCATTCGATCGCTATCGCCAAAGACTTGACGAACTCGATTAAACCAATCAATATCGGATTTTGCTTGACTATATCTTTACTGGATATTACCTACCAACATTGAAGGTATTTATTGGCTCGGCAAACCGAACTCAGAAGGGAGTGAGTACGCGAATCATTTACGAGCGCCTCCGTGTCACGATAAGAAAACAAATCCGTGCTCTGCGCATCAAGATGGGTCAATATATATACGATCCACTTCCAGGTTGTGGCACAGTCTGATATCACAAATTGCTTAGCCATGCCGAGACAATGATATTGGCACGAACGCTCCCATACAAGACACAAGAAACCCGGCTTGTCGTGATCACCGAACGAATGTGAATGCGCCTTTCAGATACGTATAGATTCTGCGTCGTCGGCACCGAATCAAATATTGAAAAGAAAATTATGATGGGTCCTGACAAGATCGACCCGATGAGAAACGATTAAGGCATCACCGATTTGCATGAGGTTGATGCCAGCTGCCTAGGTAAATCCGGAGTTTGATTTAATCAGGACCCCAAAATTACATGTGAGCAATTCCGATGTTGATTCAACCAACTGACTCCCCAACCCCAACCCGATCCATCCATCCATCCTGTGCTGGCGTCGTTCAAAGATCAAAACCCCTACACCCCGAATAGGAAAAAAGCGAGGGTCAAGCTGCCGCCTCCGGGTTAGTCATGCAACCTTTCAATTCGATACAAAGACCTTAATAGGCCCGACCGTTCGGGTTGTCTACCTAGGGTATGTTTCGTTTACTCGTCCAAGAACAATGAAACGATCAGATATTTTGCATCGTAATCGATGTGTCGCATGTGTCGTATGTATGTAGCTACTTAGGTACCTACCTACTCAGTAGAGTAACCCCGCAGAATGATAATGTCAACGGAGCCAGCTCCGAACAAAAGTCTATGATGAAGAATTATTAGTTGTCTTAGGATGATATACATTCGAATCCCAAGTCAAAGACAAAGACGAGCTCAACAAAGCCTAAGCTTTCTTGACATCAGTGCGTGGGATACCTGGATACCATGCATCCTGAGGAACTCGAAACTGAGATTCTGAGACGGTACTACGTATGTAACTGGAAGGGTTTAATGTTGTATTTTGTGGGGGTCAGCAGGCAGGAATTCAGTCCCGGGGCAACGGTCATCAGATCTTGGTTGCATACCGTTGACACCAACCTTGGGACTCTCGACGTCTCTTATGCTACGTGGGCTGCGTGGCTGCAGTTGGTTTAAGTGCTATGACGAAAGCGGAGAGCAGACGTTATGGGGATATTTATGGGGATCTTATGGAGGGGAGGGGATTTATGGAGTTTATGGGGAGGAGTACAGCATACCACCATCACGAATGCCAACGAACAGAATAAGACAGTTCCGGAGGTTATGTCCACGGTTACATGTAGGGACCTTGGAGGAAAAGAAATCAATTGATTAATGGATTGAATCAAACCTCAAGAAAAATGTACTAGGGATTCGGAGATTTCTAGGAATCTCTAGGAATCTATTCTGGATTAAACTCCAGCGGGCTTCGTCGTCACACAAACGCCAGCCCTGGAAGCATCCACTAATGACCCTAAAACAACAGCGGATGGTGCGTCCCGTCACGGCCGTAGCGTCACTGGGGCCTCCATCACCTCCATCACCTCCATCACATCAAACTGATCCCAGGTTGGTAAAAATTCTGAACGCCAGTGCAGGATCGGTGCCGGTGCAGGAGTGTCAGGTAAGTCTAGCGTCTCTCTGGACTCTCATTGGGGGCGCACCTCACCAACAGCAACCCACAAAATCACCCATATTGATCCATCACAAGTCACCCAAGTCACCTATACGCTGAGCCCACCAGACAGGTCCAGGCCCCTTACACAACCCCTTACACCGATAAACCCGTCCAGGCCTTTTTCTGCTTCACCGCCACCGGTCAACGAAAATGGTCCGCAGTGATTTGAAGTTAAAAAAATAAAATAAAATAAAAATAAAAATAAAAATCTTAAGCTACATTTCCTGATTACCTACCACCAATTATCTACCTACCTAGGTATCTACCTAGTACTTACCAACTACCTACATGTACCCAAGGTAGCCGGAGTCTTCTTATATCCTTACTCACATCCTATTGTTGTATATCCTCTTTATCCCCTCTTCTAGTCGTGAGAATCTACCCTTTCACGTTTTTACGTTTTGCCCTACTCAGGTGTGTTATTTAGATCGGCATGTGCGCTTGTCGATTACCGCATTCCTGCGTTCTTCTTCCTTTCACGTTCTAGTCCCCCGATTGACTCTGGCCTCCGTCCTCGTGGGATGCTACATTATTACTGGTTGCAGAACGAAATTTAGCATCTCCTTGTATTCTTTCACGGGCGTCAAGCGTGCAACATGACTCTCTAAGTTTACCTGCCTTACCTACATCTCGCATATACCCGAACGCACTATGTGGAAGTCTACACCCAAAGAACATGCTTTCGCACGCTCCGGAGCCTATGTCCGTGTGCGAACGTGAATGTGAACCTTTCTACGAGCTTATTCTACCTGCTCCCCGCAGCTAAGGAACCCTGAAAACGAGGATTCAACTTGCCTGGGTACTAGGGAATCGAGCAATTAGCTTTCTATCCTCGTACAGAGTATAGAAGGGGCTGCTGCTTCTTTGGAGGGCACGTTAAGACAACTTCCTAACTCCGTCTTGCTGTGTACCTACCTAACTTCCTCCTTCATCTTAACTTCCTCCAGCCTTCAAGTCACCAAGTCTGCGTTATCGGATTTTACGAGTGGCTCGCCATCATGAAACTTGATGTTCGACTCAGATGATGTATCCGCTGGAAGCATGACAGACTATCGATTCCTTCAACCACATCTCGAGCCTCAGTTCTGGCCACAGAAGCAAAGATGGCTCCCCTAGCAATACCGCCGGACCTATCGCATTTTGTTGAATATTACCTCGCCTCTCATAGTACCGTCCTTACGAAGCGCGCCGTCGATCCACAACCCAACATCAAAGACCCGGTCCTCTTGGCTCTTGCGTCCGTTTCCCTCTCCATGGCCTCACTTAGTGTGCTTGCCGCCCTATATGCCTTTTACTGGTTCGTGAGAATGAGGAGGAGCTTCCGACACGAGTGAGTGAAAAAGACTGGAATAACGCTTCCTTCACCACGCCAGCTGGTCTAACCCTGTTTCAGCTTGATAATGCTTCTCATCCAAAGCGACATGATCAAGGCGTTATGGCTCGTCGTTAGTCCGATCACCTTCTTCGCCAAGGTTCCCGTTGGCTCGGATTCCGCTTTTTGTCAAGCCTCGGGCTTCTTCCTGACCGTTAGCATCGAGGCGTCGGACATTGCTGTTCTTCTCATCGCAATACATACGGCCTTGTTTATCCTCAGGCCGAAGAGCGACACCGGTGCGACAGGCCTCTACCCTTATAGACGAATAGCATACTCTTGTTGGTTCATTATCCCTATAGTGCTGGCTGCTATCGTACCCATAACTGGGGGTAAGTTTGATGATAACGGTCCTCACTGTTACCTGCCGATGCGCCCCTTTTGGTATCGCAGTGCTCTTAGCTGGATACCTCGGTACGTTATATTCGCTATTATCATCGTCACCTACGTGTGCCTTTACATCTATGTCGCGTTCCAACTTCGGCGGTTTGGCAGAGATCAAAGACGTGCCAGCACAGCACAGGGCTATCATACTAGTCGAGGTCATAAATATAGCCACCGCCACGACGAGAGTACCGATAGTACCCCCACGCCATTCACAGAATCCGGCCTGCTCGATTCGGCACGAGGCAGTCTGACGAAAGACGATGATGCAAGAGGTCGTCAGGCATCAATCAGCTCCGCTATTAGTGCCCTAAATTTCGGCGGACCAAGTTCAACTCCGCCAACACAAACACGGGAGAGCTCGGTTCGGTGGAATGCTGTCGATTTTAATCAGATTTCCTCGGTGGCGTCGGAAGCTAGGCTAGAAGCTCAAAATGACTTTATAAGTCCCAAGTCACCGATACGGGGTGCGGAGGCTACCATCCCCATCCGAGTACCCGAACCCGTTCACTACGCCTCCCCGCCGAGATTCTCGCAACATTCAGGCCACGGCCATTCCCGCTGGAAGCAATCGATTTCGATCAGCACACGTAGTGTGTCTGTGCCTGTTAGCAACTTTTTCGGCGCTTTTCGCCGCGGTCTCTCGCGAACTGAAACCGGCAGCCAGACGGACTCGTTGAGCTCAAACTACCTGGAAGACAACACAGAGGAGGTGATGCGGCGGTCGCGCGATAAGCAGCTTCGGCAGCTGCGCCTGATGCTGGTTTACCCGGCCGTCTACATGCTGACGTGGGTGGCTCCGTTCGTGTCGCACGTGGTGCGGTTCAACGACCCGTACATGTATAGTTCAGGGGCACCGCAGCCGGCGGTGCCGCCGCCGCCCCTCGCCCTGCAGATCGTCAGCATTGGTAGCCTGTCGATCGGCGCTGCCGTCGACTGCTGCTTCTTTAGCGCCTGGGAGAAGCCCTGGCTGCACCTGCGCGGTGGTTTCTGGCATAGCCTTGTTCTCCGCCTGCGCGTCCCCACTCCCCGTCGCCATCGCAGCCACGGCGCCGGCCGTACCCGCGACGAGATGTTCGTCGATGCGCGCACGGCCCGCACGCGCCGCGAGCAGGAGGAGAACTTTGAGAACCTCACCAACGAGGCCGCGGTCGCTGCCAGAGGTGTGTCCGGAGCCGGGCTGGAGCGTGGCACCGCGCCGCGCGAGTGGTGGGATGCATTAAATTGGGAAGATTCCTCGGTCGAGTCAAGCGCGGCGAATTCGATTCGGTTAGGTTCGGAGCGGCAACAGCAGGAGCAACATCATTATCATCCATAAACAGCATTAATCATTGCCTATAATCGCCTATACTTATTATTACTACTACTATTACTCGGGTTCGGCATTCGCAGCATCAGCATCAGAACCGGGCATTTGGGCATTGGGGACATGGTATCGGCATTCATTCTGGGAGCGGTGCATTTACATTGGTCGGGGACCGTGGGGGGCATGATAACGAGTTTATTTGCATACGATCACGTTACGGTACCTGGTTTTCACGGGAGTTGGGTTGGGTCGGGGGAGTGTACTATGCGTATGGTGGTGGTGGTACTGGTGTGAGGGGGCAGACTGCCGTTTTAAATATATATACCCACCAATCAACCCGCCAACTCCTGCGTGGGACGGGGGAAGCATTTCTTAGCCAAAAAAGGGGAGGGATGAAGGGGCATTGGGCGGCGTTCTTAATAAGCATTGCGTTACATTGGCCGTTGCGACAAGGCTACCCAGTACTCATATGAGTATGGTTCGAAAACAATCCTGTCATATACGAACCGGTATTGAAAGATGGAGATGGGTCTGGGTGGATGAACGAGATGGATGGGTCGATGACTGAATGACATGGGATATCGGAGAGAACAAACACGTGGTAGCAAAAGTTCACTGCCAACTATAACTCTTAATAGGAATAATCTTCAGTGTTGTCATCATCAAACATAATATCATTGATGTATTCATGCTTGCTTTCTTGTAAAACCTAAGACCAAAACGTAGCAGTACGCGGGACGCCTAGGTATCATGAACAGCCGACCATTGAAGATGGGTTCGTACGGGGTTCTACCCAACCAACTCATCAGACCCATTCGCTATGGTCCCCTTTGGTGTGACCCTAGGTAGGCGAATACCTGGTAGGTAATAAGAATGGCTGCTGTCGACTATCGTGGATCAGACGCCGTGCCCACCCCCCAGAAAATGCAACGTGAAAGATGACGCTCAAAAATTCTTATGCATGCTGACGGGCCCTCCCGGCAAACCAGCTTACAGCATTTCGTACCGATCCCAAGGTCCGCCCTGGTCCGGCTCCCTACGCTGCTGCGTGGGGATGCATTGCTATATGAAAAGCTACCGTCTTTTTTTTTTTCTTTTTTTAATAGTCTTCTTCTCCTTCTCCTTCCCTTCTTCCCAACCCTTACTCCCGCAGGAAACGCAGGAACGCCCGCGCCACGGCCACGCCGTCGTGCTTGTTGGCCACGCGCCGCATGCCGTCCGTGAATATGTCCTCGCCTAGGATCCCGCCGTACCGCCGCATCTCCAGGATCTCCCGCACCATGTCCGACGTGAACTCCGGGTGCCCCTGCACCGTGATCAGCCGCTGCGGCACGTACATGGCCTGCACCGGGCATATGTCGGTGCTGGCGAGCACCTCGACGCCCGGCGGCACCGAGAACACGACGTCGCGGTGCATTTGGTGGATTGCCTGCCGTGCGCATCTCAGTCAGCAACCAATAATCTTTTAGGGAGCGGCGTCGATCGCGAAAAGAGAAAGAGGGAGGAACAGAAGGAGGGGAAAGGAAAGGACTCACCAGTTTCTCCACGCCGAGCACCTTCTTGCCCTCGTCCGTGAGCTCGTGCTCGGTGACGCTGATCTCCCACCCACGAATATTCTTGCCGACGTCGGCGTCCATGGCGCGGCCGACGATCTGGTGGCCGAAGCAGACGCCGATGACGCGGACGCGGCCGCCCTCGAGGCAGCGGCGGGTGTACTGGACGAGGCGGACGATCCACTCGTCGTTGTCGTAGGCGGAGTACTTAGATCCGCTGATGAGGACGGCGTCGACGGTCTCGGGGTCCGGGTACGCGTTCAGGTCGTGCACGATGTCGTGGGACGAGAGCTCGAGGAGCGCCGGCAGCGCCTGCGGCGGGTTCAGGCTCGCGCATGCCCGCTCGAATAGGTGCGTGAACACCCCGCCGTACGACCCGTACTTGGCTTTGACGCCGGGCACGGGCGTGTCGGCTTCGAGGATCGCGAGGCGGGTGGGAGGGATGTATAGGGAGCCCATGGTTTTCGTCGTGGTTATCGTTTTGGTTGTCGTTGTCGTCGTCGGCGAGCTGTGGAAGGGCCTAGGGGTCGCGAATAGGTAGGTTGGATACGGATAAGGCGGTAAAGGTGGATAAGGACTTTCTAGGTGAAGGCCTAGGTTTAAGTGCTACGAGGATTGCGAATAAGAGAAGTGGATACACAATTGGGTCTTAGCGATCAAGGGTTCGGATGGGTTCGTATGGGTTCGTATGGGTTCGTGCGGGTAGACTAGTGGATTGGTGACTTGAGGATGCAATGTCTCGGGCTCGGAATGGCGTCAAAGACACGGCGTCAAGCTGGTGTTTTTATATTCGTCAATATGCCTACACGGTAGGTAGTCACGGTACGGTATACCACCGAAGACCAGCTCACACGTAGGTGGATGAAACAGTCAGGGGATGGTTCCTCTTTCACCCCCCTATTCAGTTGTGAGTCGAGGCACCACAGATGCAGGAGCCCCTCTCAGAATACCCCTCATAGCAACACATCGTTTACCACACCCTTTCATGAATGGATAGGTGGTTCTTTTTTTTTCAAGCCTGTTCCTAGCGCCGTCTGCATGCGTTTGTGTGTGCCAAGAATTAATGATGTTAGGTTCGGAGATAGAATTTTGAACGGGCCGGGAGGTCCAAGAGTGGCGGGGTGGAAAGGAAGAAATCTCCATTTGACCAACGAGACTATAACGATAGGACAATATACCTATAGCTATTATCAGTTAATTATTATTGATAGGCAGAATCCTTCAACGGGCGGTGAACCACTTCGTCATTGGTATAAAGCCATAGCTAAGTACCTACCTATAGGTGATTAGGTGATTAGGTGGTATTTTGTATACTACCTAGGTAGGTATTTTCGTATATTTTCTGTACAGAGATCGTAAAAAAGACCCCGGTTACCCTTACCATCTTTTACCATCTTTACCATCCTTGCCGGCCTTACCCATCCTTACCAGAGAATTACATATACCCAAAGGCATATTAAAAAGCGACTCCAGGCAAAGCCAGGGGTGACCCTCAATGGTGGGTAGGACAGATCAATCATGATGCTTGACGTACCACATCCAAGCATGTAGGGTGCCGCGACGTAACGCTGTCGCTTCGTACGTACCATCCCAATGTCCATCCCTAGACCTATTTCGTACACGTACCTTGAAAAGCGTATGTAGAGGTACCCGGAAAGCAGGCTCGCACGGAAAGGTACGGATGTAGGTACATGTCGGCACGTAATACGCCTCAATGAAACGGTACAACCTGCGTACTTGCGGCTCAGTGGTCGAGATGTGGCTAGGATGGCTCGGATGCTCCTGATTTGTTGGTACAAGATTTAGGTCTCACGTCCTGGCAACATACATCAAATGTGCTAACCCAGCAAGCCTTAGGGGCTCATTTCAGAACCTCAGAACACTGACACATAGTTATTTATAACATTCATAACAGGGCTTAAGTCAAGTGAGCTTCTATCTTACGAGTACGATGCTTTTTTTGTCTCTTTAAGAACACGGTAATAAGAGAGTAAACGTTGTTTTTCTCTTATCCAACATTCGGTCCGCTATTCAGGACATTGGTGTGTGCCCGAACTCCTTCCTCCGCTATGACAAATCGATATTGATCTTGTGCGCGATTGTATGTGTGAGCCGTGTATCAATCGATGAGGCCCCGGTGAGATGTGAAATGTGATAGGTGGCTTCGCCGCTCACCAGAGTCGCTGCGCTGCTGGTTCGGCAGCTCGGAAGACGTAGGCCTGGAGGTCGTTAGTCTGTTCGCAAGGCCGTACCGAAAGTTTGGCAACTATCCGCGAACATGGGATTCACCCCCTAGTATATATCCATATGATGTTTGCGATTAAAGCCCCTGCAATGCGACGCTCACTCTGGGGAAGACGTGCCTCGGCCTCGGGGTCTGCCCCAGTTACGGCGTTTGCTCTTAGGTGTGGGGGCTACTATACTCGATGGGTACGCCCTATAGCGAAGAGGGATATGCAGTAAGCAGCCATTCGTTGTGGCACCGCGCCAGTGCCACGTCGGATGGGTGGTGTGTATACAGGTACCGCGCCTAGTTTGGGAAGCCATTCAGACGAATATCGACCGCCTCGAGCTGAAGAGCGACCTTTCTCAAGACATGACACCATCGGGTGACAATATTGACGCGGGCCTTATCGAAAAAGGGTGCCGGTGCCCTACCAGCCACGACTATCGGTATGATCGCCGGTCACAGCAGCAGGCATGTTTATCTGGCGAATAGACTGCAGCATGCATGCGAGCTGCAACTTACCGCCACGGCTATACCGAACATTAAAGGAAATAAACTTGCCATGTCCCTTTCCTCCCACCCGCCTACTTGGTGCCCGTCTGTTTGACCCGAGTCTGTATACCATCAGCGTAGCCCGTGTAAAATCCCATCGAGTTCTATCGTTCCTGCTGTCAGCACTCTATAGTTATTTTGAGGCATCTGGAACGAGGAAACCTGGATCAAGCTTCTCTTGCATCCGATCGCCAGTGGCAGAAATCCATCGTACACAGATGTGGCTAAATATTGGTAGGGGGATTGGCGACACTAATGCAGCGTGCCAGGCAACTAAAACGCTATCATGGGATAACGAAGCCCCGACGGGACGAGCAACGAGCATTGTTGGGCCTTGGCATATACCGCTTCCCGCGTCCTCGAGACTCCAACAAGATTCCCATTTTTTCCCAACGTCTAGCGACGTAGCCGCGTTCAACGCCAACATGTACCGGGCCATAAGGGGTATAGAGGTAAGTGCTTACTCTAGCCTCTAGGTTAGGTGTAAAGGTCAACCTGGCAAGCCGGGCCACACTGACCACCTGCACGGCGAGAGGGGGGAAGGATCGCAGGACACCAAGCTCGCAAGTTGAAGCAAGAGGACCGCTGTGATCCCAAGTGTTGGCCAATCTGGGTTCACTAATCAGACGACCTTTTACAGCGAGAAGCCTAAGGCTATGTTCGTTCGAATCCATCACGCCGGCACGGTTCCCCGGAAATAGGATGTTGTATGAAACGAGCAGATTTCCTACGTACGTAGAAGATGATAACTGGAAATCCTCGTCAATATCAAGAATACCCTCGTCTATCCAAATCCCGAGCATGACGCGTCTGTATGGCATGAAATCAGTTCAGAGGCTAGGCAAAGGTTGTACGGTCGGGATTCCTT
Organism: Hypoxylon rickii; assembly: GCA_902806535.1. Classification (NCBI taxonomy): domain Eukaryota; kingdom Fungi; phylum Ascomycota; class Sordariomycetes; order Xylariales; family Hypoxylaceae; genus Hypoxylon; species Hypoxylon rickii. Next base: position 3,383,395 of record CADCWY010000003.1, read on the forward strand.
CGCAACATACCTTCAATGCCGCATCCAGGCAATCAGGCTCTGTCGGATCACTACTTCCATAGCATCAGATACATAAAATTAGAACGGCTAGATGAAAACCTGGAGACCCTTAAAGAGGCATAACTTTGCGAGTATACATGCAAGGCGACTGATTCGACGAGCGTCTCGTCCGTAGCATCAACTTGCCTCAGCGGCTGCAAGTATCGTCTCATATGTCGTAACTCTTGATATGAACTTCTACCCCATGACCTGGATAAAGATTTGGTCAAGCATCTGAATGGGTAAGAAGAGTAGTGGCGATATTCTCTAATTTTGATTGATGGCTTGAACTTCATCAGGAGCTTAGTATTGGCTCTGGGGAAGGAAAGAAGATCTACCTTTACTCCAATGAAAATGAACAGGTGACTAATTCACAAAGGGAGCTTGGCTTTTCAATATTACGACATGCACGCTTTGGTAACCCAGCCTACCTACCTAGTACCTCGTAGATTCTGAAGGCTCTTCAACTTCTCATCTATATTGATAGATCGATAATTGATTTCATAAATCGATCGGCAAGGAAAGCTTAAAACACTATTGATATATTTTATGCAGAGACTTGAGTTACTTCTGATGACTATAGGTATGAAAGGTCAGATAATAGAGAGAATGTTAGGTAATACCTCCCTACTCATATCATGATACCTAGAATAACTTGAGACTACAAAGCATGACAACCCAAGCACTCGCTAATCTTGGGAAAGTGTCCCAGCAGATCGTCGATTGGGCTTTGCCGTATTCTATTCGATACTAGTCGGGCTCGCGATCATGGGCAGGTCAGATCATGTTGATCGAAAAAGCAAGATCTTACTCATACAACTTGATACGATCCTAGGTAGTGGAAAATCTATTATCAGAAGTGAAAATATTATAGGCAAACCTATATACTTACTAGATAATTTGGTATGCTTTTATTTCTTCACGGCTTGGCAGGGGTTTTAACACATAACCGATTATCTCCAGCTAAATCCAGTGTTTTGAAGCCATCTCCGGTTCTTGGCATTATCTGATTCGGGAGACTGCGAGGCCCCTAAAAATGCATATTACCCGTTAACTTTTCAACTCGGCATTTTCAGGAACGAATTGAACCCTTAAGCCAATCAAGTCTAATATTTAGGCTTGATCTAGTGCTACTATGCAGTATACGGAGGATGGATATACTGCATGTGATCAATTGCCCCAATCAACAGCCTCCAAAAAGGAGGTTTTAATCAAACCAGAGGTATTCGATTAGAGCAATATGCTGTGCCATGCTGTGCTATGCTAACGTGGATCGGCCGGAAAAGCCCGAGTCTCAAGACCAAGTCAGAGTCGATATAGTATGAGACAGTGCTCTTAACACGGTACATGCCTCTGCGACCGATAACAAATCAATTAAAAGAAGAAAAGGGGAAAATTCGATGGAAACGTGGCGAAAAACACCGTCATCATTGATTTAACAACACTTCAACCCTTTCATGTAATCTCACCTCATCAACTTATAACCCGGAAATCCCAAGCTGAAAAACTTAGCAATTTTACCAGTCAACCAACTTTAACAAAGAACCAAATCAATTCAGCATACTCTTATACCGTAATTATCCAATAATCTTTCCTCTCAATACCGTGCCCCCTGCTGCGTAGTCGTGTCGGAGTAAACCGGACACGCCTAAACCGTCTAAGAACGGGTTATCATCTGATCTGGCATGTTCCGTAACATCTGAGCCTGCCCGTATCCTCGTCGGCTTTCCTTCGGGAAGACAGTGGATATACCAACATCTGATCCCATCAAGATCTTAGACCGACAATTCTCTGAGCCTCGCCTCAGCTGCTGGCGCGATTCGGACGTGGTCGCCGCATTCATTGGTTGGGCGGCTCTCGTGTGTTGGTCGTCGGGGGCGGCCTCAGATCCACTATCTTCGGCCTCTCCCTTGTCCCAGTAGAAGGGTCTGCAAAGCACTTCGTATATAAGCTTGACGTGCCTTGTCGATGCGTGTCTAGGTTTCTTTCTCGAAGCCAAGACAACGTGTTTTCTGCTTTTGTTGACTCTTACTCTGTATCTTTTGTACTACCCATGTCACACGTCATGGCGCACTCACATCTGTCGATAGATTCCCTCCCTAACGAGGTATGAGATCCCTTCCACTCGACGCGACCAGGATCCTGAGTATTGACATCGACTCCCAAGGTCATCATCCAAGTTCTGAGCTCCTTCCCGACTCGATCGCTGCTGCCCCTTGCTGCTGTCTGCCGTCGGTTCTATGGACTAGTGGGTCGTGTGCATTACGCTCGTTTGGTGGAAGCCTCGCGGTTGCGAGACCACGAGGTGGTCCTCGAGTGCTATCATCCAAGCGAAAGGGTCTCGACGCCCTCGCTGTTCTGCGAATACCTTGGGATGAATGGGCTCACCGAGGCGGGCGATGTCGCTCATCTCGGTGAGATCAGCAATCTGTACGCACGATTCCGTCCGTTCATCGGAGACGAGGAAAATGGACCGCGCGGCCAACGACAGTCCGGAACCGTGTTGGGGGAGATTGAACCGGTTGCCGAGGTGCCTTCGCATAGGGTTTACCTAGACTCCGGCGAGCTCTTCTCCCAGCTTTGCACCGTGACCAATCTGGTGAAGGTGGGTCCGAGACTCGGCCTGTTTTCGAGCATTGCCAATGTCACGGATAGCGTGATCCGCATATGGCGTGACTGGCTTCAGCGAGAGGCGGCAAAAGCAAATACGACAGTGGGCCAGCAGCAGCGAGCGAGTTCGGTGTCGGATGACCCGTCCATCCTGTGGACCGATCCGTCCAAGACCGTTGGCTTGAAGTTCCGAGTCGTGCAGGATCATAGCGTACCCAGACCTATCCTCTTCGAACACGACGACGAGCCATCGGTATCTTATTCTTTGGAGTTTGAAGGTAAGGTTACCCGAATGCATCAGGTCTAGAGGCGACTGCTGACATGCTGGTCGCAGAATTGCTCATCAGAGCAAATCGGCTACTGCTCAGTTTCGAAACGTCGGAAGCGCAGCAAGTCACCCATGCAGGTAAAGCAGTCGTAATTGCATCCATGTAAAGAGCATAGGCCGAACTTACGAGTTCTTCGAAATGAAAATTTCGGACTCGGTTACTATTTTTAGATCTTCCGCATCATTCTACCCAACGTAGAAAAGAGAAGAAAAAGAACGAGGTCCTGCTCAACCTCCCTCAACCTCCTCCCCACCGGAATAACCGATCCATCCACGGCCCGCCCCCCCCTTCTCAACCCGTAAGGCGACCGGACCAACAAAGCTGTTGAACATCAATGTTTCATTGGTGCGGAGGGTAGATATTCTGGCCCAGTGGACCGAGATGCGAGACGGAAAGCAACCCAATCGCGAGCTGCCTAGGCTAGTTTGGCCGTACAATACTGTGCCCGGCTCGCCTTTGGCTGGCTGGATATTGTACCACGTCTTGACCTTGAAGAGTATTGACTTACATGCTTTTTGCGGTTTAGGAGCTGTTTACTTCCCAGGTAGCGGTGCGATATACCAACCATGCAACACCTTTCTACAATGCGCCACACCGTCAGCGCGCCAACTCGAGTCGATGGTTCCTACATTCGTTATGTAGACGATGCGGGGCATCTTGGGTGGATGATGATTCGATTACGCGAACTAGAAGGAAAATATAAATGCCACATGAAGGATTATGATAGAGGGACAGGAACATTGGATTGGTGTGGTATCAATTTTACAATATCTAAAAGGCGAATTGGACTCTATTGGTGGTGGTCTGAACTGAGGCGAACTTTCTCTAGACTCAAGACTTAATTCTGCTTAATTCCTAGAACTAGAATAAATAAATTAGACTTGTCACATGGAAGGTCCTAGGTCGACATCATGATCGAAGTTGTGGCGGCCAGAGATCTAAGCGTCAAATGACAAGAGTCACAGGGCCGCAATCCTTGGCCTTCGATGCAGTCCGATAATCGAGTCGCCGCCCGTATGATCTCCGTCCTGCTTCGTTCGTAGCTTAGCATCACAATCACATTCTTCGAGACACATCCGAATTGACGCCATGGCCGTGCGCTAGGTAAACTTCAATAATCTCGATAATGCTGCTTATTGAAGCTTCGTCATTTTCTCTCTATCCTCGGTTCTACCGGCGCTGCGGAGGCTGACCGCATTGTTCCTGCATGACGAAGGAGCCGGGCATGCGTGCATATACCGAGAACAGAACCAGGTCACACCGACAGTACCTAGAGTCTACCCTGGAAGCTCACATTTAGTCTATTAAAACTTGTTTCTATTATGCCGTTGCCGTTCATTAATTTTCCGATCTCAATAGGCGATGAATTATAGCGAGGGTTCCAGATAGAGTATATGCATACCAGAACATAATACAATTAGGCAAGTAGGTTTCCTGTAAGGCCATGGGGTCATGTACAACTATCAAGCATCTCAAGGTGATGATCCAGTCGACCGGGCGAAGGTATCTGGCTGTCTGGTACCCATCCTTGGCCGGCACATAATATCCAGTAGCCCTAGAGGGTTGCAATGCGGGAGGATCCGAGACACGTTCCCTGCCTCAGGCGAGTTTCAGTGGTCCAGCCCAAGCGCAATCGGTCGGAATGTGCCGAGCAATTCGCTGAAGGTGCACGGCTTCAGGGCTTTTAGGGCTATACCAGCACTGTTCTCTTATCGCCATCCTACGATGGTCATAACATCCTCGACACGCCCGATTTGTCAGATCAAGATACTAAGATCATGTTCTGATCCGTGATTCTAGAAGATATCGGATGCGCGTCCATTGCAATTTACGACGCAAGCGAGATGTCGCGCTGCAAGAACCTCTCTAACCTAGGCAATGCTGGCGAATTGCCGCTGCGCTCGGGTCAAGGGGTCTCCAATTGCCGACGCCTTGCAAACGCAACGCCGGAATCATCACAGCTTCGCATCCGCGATGACAGAAACCGATACGTAAAAAAAAAAAAAATAGCCTGCAGGTGCGTTGAATACAATGCCACTCAAGCAGAAGAAGGTAGGTAGGGTTACGGATGACGGCATACGCGTACTCGAGTTGCTTCAACTCGCCCTGCGCCGCAAGAGAACCAGCCAATCCTGCTCGTTTCGTGCGGCGACCCAAGACTTTTAGCTACCCCTGCCTCAGAGGGCTAGTGTTTGTGATATCCTGGAGAGAATGACGATCTCACTCACAAATCGTCCGTGCTATCCCCTCGTTCGACGAGGACCGGGATCTGTCCCACGAGGTTGTCTGTCGTCTGTCTTCTGTCGTCGCTGAATTGTTGTATTGGTCTTTTTTCGCTATTTTCATCAATTTTCTCCTTCACCATCCTTATCCACTTTTGCACCTTCGCTTCGTTGGAGTTGAGCTTCGTGGGCCTGGCTGCCCTTTCTTGTAGGCGCCTTTTTCTGCTTCAATTGTATTTACCTTCTCTCGAAATTTTATTTGTTTATCTTGCTTTCCGAGCCGACGACACGATCGGCGATCGTTTTCCAGCTTGGAGTAGCGACTGTTGGGATAACCCGGTTCCCTTGGAGGTTGAGCCGAATTCCTGGGCGGTTGATATAGGGGAAGTGGGGACGGACAGATACAGGGACGATGGCAAGCCCCGAGCCGGCTACGCCAACAATCGAGGTAACGGATGTGGAACAGCAGAAGTCTCTGACGCCGAGAAGGGCGACGCTCAATAACCGGAAAACGCTGCCGCCGCTGCCGCCGCCGTTGTCGCCATTGCCAGAGGTCCCGGACTCGGCCAAGAAGACTGAAGATGCGAGTACTAATCGAGCATCGAGCCAAGCGTCGAATCGCGTATCATCTATTACCAGTGCGCTGGAGTCGATGTTGACGAACTTGGGAGGGAGTGAGAGGGGCGATGGGTTATCGTTAAGGTCACCGGAGACGGAACGTCCCCCGAGACCAGTGTCGAAGGATTGGCCACGACCAATGACGGCGGCGACTACAGCTACCACGGCAACAACGGCTACCGCGGCGACTGGAACATCGTTCACCAGCGCGGGATCAAAGCGGACTATCAAGTATGGGACGGGGAGACACGCGAGTGTTGAGCTATCCCCACAGCCTAGCGAAGACCCCGAGGATCCTCTCAACTGGCCGTTATGGAAGAAGCATCTGAACTTCTTGGCGCTGCTGTATATGGTCGCGCTGGTGGGGGTCATGAAGACGGCGTACATCAGCGTGAACAGCGTAATTGCGATAGAGGAGAATGCCTCGTACACGACAGCAGTCGCCCTGACCGCTGTTCCGTTAATGGTGTCCGCGGCGACTGGACTAGCATCTTTAATATTGGCGAGGATATGGGGTAAAAGGCCCGTGTACTTGGTATCGATGGTGATGATATTCGTTGGGGTCGCTTGGAATACGAGCGTGAGAGGGAGTTTGGCGCAGAACATGGCCGCGAGAGTATTTCAAGGGTTGGGGTGGGGAGCATTCGACACCTTGGTCTTGGGGTCGATTCAAGATACATACTTTGTTAGTTACAATCTCCCGGTTCTGGCATGAAGCGTACGTATTAATTCTCGCAGGAACACGAACGGCAGCCCATGGTAATTATCCACTACACCGTTTCTATCGTGATGATGTTAGGCTCCCCTCTCCTCGGCGGGGTTGCCTCGGCCGGCGAAAGGGGGTTCGAGGTGCAGTTCGAGATTCTCATCGCCTTCATAACAATTTCAGTCCTGCTGCTGGTGTTTGGGGCACCAGAGACGGCTTACGACCGCGCAATCCTTGAAGGAGAGCAGCCGATCATCCAACGCTCCCAAGCCATCTGGCCGAACATGACGTACACGAAGGAAGCTGTCCTAGAGTACGTTGCCAAGATGAGGCCATGGTCATACCGGACAAATGAAATCAACTTACTACTAATCTTGCAAGCACCCCGAGCAATGTTTGCACCTACAACTGGACTTCTGTTCGCAATTACGCTTTTGCCTTATGCTGGCCTCTGGAGCCTAGCCAGTTCACTCTCGCTGCTATTCTCTCCCCTCCCCTTCATGTTGTCCTCGGACTCGGTTGGCGCCTTGATGACAGCCCCATTTATCCTTGGTTCCCCCGTCGTCGTGGCGCTTGCTCTGCCCCTGTTCCAGAAACGCTTCACGCCAATCATCCATATAACGACCCTAGCCGTAGGCACCTCGATCGCATCGATAGGCATGCTGGGTTTTGGGCTTTACGTCGCTGGGTCTATGGAAATGCCTAGGAACGGCTCGGCCCCACCGTTTAGCACGCCATGGGACTTGGGGTTGGACCACGTTAGCCTTCCGGCCGCGTCGTTTTTAATTGGTCTCCTAGCCGTCGGATCCCTAGCCCTCGATGCTACTATCCAGCCTGTCATCCACCGATCTACAGCCTTCATCTCGGCGAACCTCGCAGTCGGCCTACGGAACACGGCGGATATGCACGGTGGCCTAGTATGCCTGCGGAACTTGTTCGTTGGCGTGTTCATCCAGTCCATCCCGGACGCGATTTTCGAATGGAACGGCCTGAGGATGGTCGCCCTAGGGATGGGCATCGCGCAGATCATCGTCACCGTGGGCATCTGTGCTGTGTATTGGTTTTGGGACGAGGACGTGAGGCGACTCGACGGACAGGTAATGGGTCTCATCAATCTGTCCATCCTAAGGAGGATGGGAAGTTTCTTCGATACCGACTAAAATCATACCTACCTTTCGCAGGATATTGAAAGGGGGGGAATAATGGGGTGGACCGGATTTATAATAGGTAGTAAACGATGCGTCGATAGCAAGTCAGCTGGACTATGAACTGTTACGAATCTCCTTTTTATATGATCGCGTATGTCATTTGACGCAATGAGTTTTGAGAACCTTTTCCGTTTGTTTTACCCGTTGTTCCGGGGTTATGTTCCGCATAAGGTTGTTTGATCTACCTTCCTTCCGATGAGGAGTTTCTCAGCCACAGACTCATCATTAGACGAGCCATGCAAAATACCTAGAAGTCTTGTTTTTGCATAAGACTTGGTTTATGGATGGTAGGTATTGAAGAGTTGCGATGCGAGTAACGGCATAATGAAGTATTTCAACCCTGGGCGGGTATAATAAGTAAGTCGTCAAGGGGTGATCTGCGGGATATGCCTACGCCCTATGTCATGAGTCATAAAGAGCCTTGGAAGGTCGATTTCCATAACCGCTGCTAGACCATATTATGATATGATTTCGCAAAAGGCCCTACCAGGGTCAATGAAGTGATCATAAACCTGCCTTTTCAGTGTGTGGTGCAAACCCCTTGGAGGTTTTCTTCCATTACGTACGACAATGATCTTCTCACACCATCACCACATTCAACTGCACTCGCTTGAAATAGATGCGCGCAACGGTTATACCCAGCAGATTGCGTTTCATTCGATCCTCCCGGCCCCATCATATCCGATGGATTCGGCGTGATATGTTTTGGTCAATTGGGTCCTTCCGAATACGCGCTATATTTTATACCAATCCGCCTTAGTGCCTAGTCCCTACCGCCGTCCCCAGCTATATATCTACACATTGCCAGCCATTCGCCGTGGTGTGGGTACTCGCCCTTCGATGTTCGTTGCCCGTTATCGTTATTTAGCACTAAGGTTGTTTTGATGACTCACCCTGGCAAAGAGGGACGACTATGTTAAGGGGCAGCCTCAGGAAGGAAATGCTTTGCCGGAGCATCTGCCGCAGTCTGATACCCTTCATTAAAAGCAGGAATTGATCGTTGTATTGCTCTTATACTAGCGAACAGTGTTTACGCCAATGATAAATTGAAAAAGTGCCCCTATTCCACCACGTACGATGGCGGATCAAGTGTCTTCCAAGCCAGTGGGAGAAAAGGAGGAAGACAAGAGAGATTTCATAATAGAATTTCCGTCTCCCTCAGTTGCAGACGACACGATACTCACAAGATCACTTGCGAATATTGTCAACGCTGCATATGCGGAGACTGAATCGGATATCTACAAGCCCGGGTTCTTGCGCACTTCGGTTGAGGGGATTGCAAAGCTCATACGGGCCCGCGAACTTGCCGTCGCATATCTGGACCCAGATGAAGAGGGTAACTCAATACTGAGTCGGCGGCGGGCTGTGGGTTGTGTGTCGATCCAAAGAATCGAGGTGGACAGAGCCGAGATGGGAATGTTGGTGGTTGAAAAATCGCAACGGGGCACAGGGCTTGGAAATGAGTTGGTTGCATTCACCGAGCGTTGGTGTTGCGACAACCTAAGAGGCCCGGGAGTCGCCATCGTACAGCTGAAATTGTTCGTGCCTACGCACTTTGAACACGCGTTCAAGCGACGGTTGGGGGCATGGTATACGCGCCTGGGCTATGAGATCACTGGTGAGGCCGATGTAACGACCTATTATCCAGAGCATGCCTCGCTGCTCACGGGCCCGACCAACTATCGAGCCATGGAGAAGAGACTCCGCTAGGGAGCTGCATACTGTTCACTTTTTAATAGAGCTCCATTATTGTCCCCTTCCCCCCTTATCCAGAACTAAGCGACCTTTAAGCCAAGATGATAAGACCGAGGCTTCCACCGAAGCATAGGTACCTACCTAGGGGCGCCTCATGTAAAAGAGCTCTTTGGCGCCTTTTTGGCTGCCCGCGCACCAGGGATTGGTAATTGGCTGCCGCATTTCAGAGAGTTTGCTTGTATTGATGAAGTTGAACGGTCCTTCGTCTTGACTAGTTGAAAACTATAGACCACTTGGCACAACATCGTGACATTCGAAAGTACTGATCTCCACCGTTGAACCCTGGCCAGTGGTTCCTTGAGGGTTCAATACTGAAATAGAAAGATACACCAGGGTCTTTTCTATGGGTTGCTGGCAAAGGTATGAAAGCTACTACGCATGAGTTTAAAGCATTGGCAGTTGACCTTTCATTGGCAGCTAGATCGGGAAAGACTGTCTTGACTTCGCCTATTATCAACAAGTTGGAAGAGTATCCAGATGCTATACTCCTCTCCTATTGCCTTTCATTTCATAACGAGACTACCTACGACATTACCGCTATAAGGCATCCATTGTTAATGCGGCTTATCAAACATCTAGTGAGGGAGGACGATGCTGAGGAGAATTACTTCCATGCGCCGAAAGTCTTCCAGAGGCTATATAAAAAATACTTCCACTCCCAGTACCCCCTTGAAAGCATGTTAGCGCAGCGTTTGCAGTGCCACTAAATGAAACGAAGTAGGCTTGCGTCGTCATAGATGCCCTTGATGAATTCCCGGATCAAGTTCCTGGGCCAGTTGGAAATCCTTGCTGACTCGCAGAAGAAGCACCCTTTCAGACTAGGGAGAAATTAGTTAAAAAGGAAGGTTGAGAGAACGTTGACCGAAAAGGCGGACGGTGTGTTCAGATGGGCAAGTCTTCAGCTCTTAGCCCTCAGAAGTAAAGACAAAGAGATGTCGAAGTTGCCCTGAGAACTCTACCCAAAAAGTTAGAGGAAACCTATCAAGTCATGCTAAAGAGGGTCGATGACTCAGTGTCGCGAGGCAGACCTAGAAGACGCGGAAACAACATCGTTGTTGCGCGAGGAACCTAAGACTGGGCCACGGCTATGGGAGGCTACATATACATGTGGCCGTCTTTGTCTAGCCGGCCCTAGCCCTGACACTCAGGGCATGCCGAAATGGCTTTGTCTGTCCTTTGATGGTTGGCTTACTCTAAACATGACATCCTATACTACGATTCTAACGGCCGACTCCGAGAGCAGACCGTTCAGAATAATGTAATTTCGTCAACTGGGGGATCGTTTCATACAGACTGCGGCCTCGACTCTAATGATTTCTAATTGCAAAACCTGAAATAAGGAGCCAGTTGACTACAGGCCATTCCCACTGCTGTTATATGCAGCCAGATACTAGCTACATCATGCGGAAATATCCCGCTATGCAGTCTAAGGACTCCTCTAGAGCAGCGGATGAAATTGTGACGGCAAGCAGCCAAGTCGAAGGGGTGGATTTCATGGTTATAACCAAAGTAAGTAATGCTACTGACGGCATGGGCTTAACACAAGAGGGATACGCCTTGGATTTTGAATCGCCGCTTGCTCTTCACCTAGCCGCGGGTCTGGGCGGCGAGATCCTCGTGCAATTAGGTACTCCTTGATGCCGAAGCCAACATAAACTATCGACAACTAATCTTAATCCAACGATTTCGGAAGGATACGGCCCTACACCGAGCAGTGATGAAAAACCGCAAGCGAGTTGTGGAACACCTTGTTCAAAATGGGGTTTCACCGGAACTAGCAGACGAGTGGGGAGTCGGCCCGCGACTTGATGATTTGCCAACCGCAAGGAGGGCTCTTGAGTATTGTCACCTATCACCAGGAGAAAGGAAACGTGGTTGGTATAGAAGGGTAGGTATGGACGGCTTCCTACTGGGCGCTCGCGAATGTTTTCCAAGATACTTCCGAGTTGTGAGTAGGGAAGGGGACCAGGCACCTCTCGAGTTGATTCGTAGCGTGCTCGTATGTTCCCAACATCGATACCACAGCTCTTCCTTTCAGACGCTTCAGACGTTTTCATAGGCGATGACGGGGTTGGCTGCATTGGAAATCCGGCGAATCGCGTCACGGATGAGCGGGTTGGCAGCTCCGTATTCCGCTGTTACTACTGGATTGCTTGCACGGCGCATCGCCTGCTGAAAGCTGACGCGGATCTGGATTAAGGCCCCTAATTGGAAGGTCACGTTGGTGCTGGCAACGGAGTGTGAGAAGATGTGGTGCTACTCGGTGGCTCCGAGTGGAGTTGATCAGAAGCCAATGGGATTGGTGCGGACTACGAACGACTACCAACACGACGAGCGCGATGACAATGATGAGGCTGTAGAGGCAGGCGGGGATTGGGCTAGAGAAACCTTGTTCAAAATAGCACCAGACGAATGTATGGTTAGTTCTAGGGTAGCCCTTAGATACATACCTGGTAGGCAGGTTCTCGGGCTTTTTGTTGTGTTTATTGTCCGGGAGCGAGGCAGTATCCACAATACACTTACGAGCCGGGATGGTTCGTGATGTGCGATTAAAAGCGTCCTTAGTAAAGTAGGTGCAGCTTTCGAAGGCTGAAGCCAACTGTTCTGTTGGATTGGATGAGAACCATCGCGGACGACCGAGGTGTGATCGGATAGGTGATAGTAGGGGAAAGCTGAGAGCAGGGTGGCCCTGTCCTGTGCTGCCCTGCTCTGCTTGCAGACTCGGCGCGTGCGACGCTTTGGATTGCCCCTGAAATGTCATGTGACCACCCTTAGATCAACCACACCCCCTATTTGCTCTATTTGCCCTATTTGACAGATTTGCCAGCGAAGCTGACATGTCACAACATACTGGGTATAACTTCTGGAATTTCCCCACCGTTACCAAGACTAGTAACGCAAATTATAATGCACAATTCGTTGGTCGCGAGTTTTGACCAAGGCATGTGCGTTTTTCAAGCTAGTTGTCGGTCTATGAACCCCATTCTCAATTTGCTATCCCTCCTAATAAGTGGGCTACATCTTTCGATTTTTTTACACCCACTTATTACTTCCAATAGCCAATGAACCTTGCAGGTATCCCTCATTGTAAGCGATTGGCTATTTTGGATAACCTCTTGGCCTGCTCTGACTCCGGCAACACTTTGCATGCTGTCGACTACCTACCTGGAACCTAGGTTGGTAGGTACCTAGTACCTAGACATCCGGTATTCGGTTGGGTCGGGGGCTTTTTTGGTATGTTGTTGGCAGTAGGTTAAATGCTTTTATACTCCCATGGCTATTTCAAGCGAGGGCAAATAGGGGGGTTTCCAAGTTTGTATACCTGTCTTCAAATGTTTGGTTGACGTCCTGGTTTGTGGTCTGATGTTTTATAATATCTCACCGAAAACTGCTTAGGTGTCTGACTTGATCACTGCCTACCTAGGTACTTGGGAGGGAGATGTCCGGCTTGTGCGAAACCAGTGTACGCCTCGCTAAGATGCCAGTCAAACGCATTAAGAATCGACCGATGTGTTAGAGAATCGAAATAGATCATTGTTTAATTGTTCACAACCAGACATTCCTATGTAAGTACGTATTTCAGTAGAGGTTGGGGTCTGTCCATCGCAATTATACGGCCTCACTCAAGGCGTCATAGCGGCTACCTCTCCCAGTCAGGTAGTTGAACTCTCGCTTTTTTGAGCTTGTATTATCTCCTGATTCTTCTGCTCCCAAGACGTCCTGGATTGACCAAGCAATCCTCTCCGCGCCAATCCTGGCGCCGATTAGATTAGGAGCCCCGGGGCCGAGTTGTAAGGCTGCAAGCCTGCCAGCGACGAAAAGCGGGACGTCGTCTCTCCACTATAGCAGTATCATCAGCATTCGTACGCTAAGCGTCCCTGGGAGACTTGTAGCTAGGTGCGTGGATGTAGGATGTTTGGATTTGCTTACGGCCATGTTCTCTGTGATGCAGGGGAGACCTCCACAGTTCTTAACCGGATAATCGGTGCACATCGATCGTAGGAATGGGAGACATTCGAAGTTACCTTGCACACCAGTGGCATAGTAGATATGATCAATTGGTGGCAGGGTCTGACTATGGTCTGACAACGATACTGTCCATGTCTTAGATGCCGGGTCCCATTGCTTCTCCTCAATGGTAGTGTGTTGCTGCAAGCAAAGCCGCCCCGACGAGATGTGCCGTTCGAGGACCTTCTTGTATGCCGGGGTGATGCTTCCTCCGTTTCGTGCGATCTGGATCTTCTCCCATCTTTCCTCGAGAGAATCGGCTGTCCAGAAGGCAGCTTGTTCGAAATTCCGAAATTTTCCCACCCATTCAAGTCCGATGTCAAAATATTTGACTTTCAGGGGTCCACGCATAAGTAGCCACACCTTAGTTACCCCTCGGCGAATAGCAAGGTCGGCCAGCTGAGCTGAGGTGAGCCCGCCCCCGACGATCACAACATTCGACGGGACTTTGGCGTTAACCTTGGCGCGGACGCGAGGAGATGGCATCTCTTTAATATGCATAGCGTGGGTTACTGCGTCAGTTCCCTCTGTTGGCATATCCGGAATGAATGGCGGGTTGCCGCCTACAGCTAATACAACGATCTTCGCATGATGCTCACCCTTGTCCGTTTGAATACTGAAGATCTTGTCAACGTCGGAAAGGCCTTCAACATAGTCGAAACGAATGTCTTCCACCTTTTCGCGGCAGACGATATCGCCGTTTAAATCATAACGATCCATGAGACATCCACAATGGGAAGCGAAAAGAGGGGTCGACGGGACGAAGTAGTCGTTCCGGTCGCGCTCATCAACTGTCGGTTCTGTTTTAGGTCTGTTATTTTAGTATAAAGATGCGTTGTTGGTATTCGCAGTGATCCTTACTGTCTTCCGCTCCTTTCTCTCTTCTTCCTCTGATGTTTACTCAACTCCTTTCCGACGCATCCACGGAGTTCTGTCAGTTCGTTCCCCCTTTCATTTCGATACGTATAGGCTAACAAGCCGTCTCGTTCTGCAGGGTCCACGTGGAAGAACATCGGGCTCCTGAGGTGGGAGATGTCGAAAGTCTTGAACAGCGTGTCCCATCGTGCCATCCAACGATTGTCAGTGGCATCTAGGACCAGAAGGTCCAACTTCGCATCACTTGACGGGGAAGCACATGACCCCCGACGTTTCTCAGAACCAGTCTTGTAGTTCTTGATGCTAGCCTGGTGCCTATGTTTCTGTATCCAGTGATATCGCTGATGCTCATCGTCTGAGAAGTTTGCAGCAGGCATATGTTCTTTCAGCCGGGCCGCAACTGCTAATCCACACGGTCCAGCGCCAACGATAATGACATCGTGGACTCGGTTGTCACTCGTTTGAAGATGAGCCATTTTCTTTCTTAATTAGACGATAACAAGAGGAAATCCGAAAGGGCAGTCCAAATAGGATAACTAGGTCGTATAAGGTAATGGGCGGGAGGACCTTGATGGTAAGGCGGACACCCTGATGGCATCTCTTTCTCCAGAAGAGGGACCTTGAGGTCACCATTGACAAATGCGATTCATTTGAATACATAATTTTAATGGCTATCTCATTAGAGAGGCGCAGCGTAGTTACCGTAGAAAGAGTAACGTTCTCAAGACGATCAAGCTAGGTAGCCGTGGGATGCTGGATACTGGGTATCGTATATACCTGATTAAATACTTCAAGAAATGTGGACTCGGCCAATTGATCCTATCGTCGGTTGCCTTCTCAGTCCCTTTCTATTGCTCGCTAGAGAATGCTTTGGGGTTGACTGGCTCATTCAAAATGTTCGGCGACATGGTGAGCCACGGCCGTCTCGTCTCCTTCAAATGTGCCACAGACAGGGCATGTGATGGTGGCTGACACCACGTCCATGGTAGGATTCGGAGCGTCGCGGTCTGGAACTTCGTCAATTTCGGCTGCGCCATCTGCTTGGCCAGTCTCTTTTGGACCATTTTTCTTTTTGGTTTTCCGTTTCGTAGGCACGATGTACGCACCCAGGTCAATCTGCTCTGGTGCAACTTCAAGTGGTTCTTCAGGTCGCACGTCGCGATAACGCGGCCGACGCCCACGTGGATACGAAACACCTCCATCTGTTGAATTGATAGGATCACCTGCGATCGACGTAGGATTGTCGGTTAATGCCGCATGGCTGGGGCTAGAACTTGAACTTGGGGTAGATGAGATGGACGAGATGGACGAGATGGACGACGCCATGCGCTGGACTCTTCCAATGCGACCATCAGTGAGCCTAACTTTAATGCCGCGGTGATGATCACCCCGCGTCAAGACGTCGCGGACTGTCCCGCTAACTTCACGGCCTGTGCGCTGATCGACCTTGAGAACAATGCTAACACTAGCTCCAGGGATGACCTCGGTCGTCTTGGGAACGGAATGATTGGTCATTTTTGATGATATGTGATAGGCGTCCTGCAGCTGGATGGTGGCGTTCTGATGCGTCGAGATCGGTAAGATGATACGATCTCATAACCCGCGAATCTGCGTCGAGTTCGAAGGAGCGCGAGGATTATTCGTCTTCGAGAAATGTGACGAGTCGAAATTGGTGTTCCCCCGATAAAGAGGTACGTGGCTTAGAAAATGCAAATTCTCTTCTTAAATGCATTCACGCTTAGCTGACTATACCTGATAACTTAGTACGTTCTAGTTGTGCTTCCAGAGTTCCAGAATTCCAGATTTTTCTTCTCTGCGGGTTGGTGCTCTGCAACATGCCTAGGTAAGCTTCTATATAAAGGATTCCATCTTCGTGGATGATCGCAGCTTGCATGCTGCATGCATATATGTCAAGTCACGGGATTCCCTATGGATAGATACCCCTTTTACCTCGTCTTACGGGTCCTTATTTTCCATAATTTGTCGCTATCTTAGTCACTAAGATGCAGTTCTGACCAGTCACCATGCAGATGACTAGTCGTTTGGAGAATAGGAGATGGCCGGCTTTCCGACGCCCAGATTTGTGGAATTCGATCTCCTCAGTTGCCTCTTACTGACCCTCACCGACTGCCGAGAGGCCTAGCTCTGCTTCATGTTATTGGTTAGGGGATCGCCAGTTGGCTCTCCATCCCTTGCAAGAGACGCACTAGGTTAGTCTGTCGCCATCGACTTGGCCCCTGTTACCTGCAAAGCTCCAACATAAAATGTCAAGCGTCTCCGTTGCCGGTGCTCCTTTCTTGGGCGTGAGGATTCATTAAATCCTCTCCTCGAGGTCCCCCAAACTCGACCTTCAGCTCTACTCTAACTTGTCCGGACTTCATTCACAACCTACGGCTCACTCACGATGCGCAAAGTCTTGGCGGGGCCGGCGGACCGTCTGCCAAGACCACCGTACGACGTTGAGATAGACGCCGTGCTGAAGGCGTTGGGGGGCGTGCCTGAGAGATACGAAGTAGAAAAGATTCGAAAGGATGCGTCAGCGAGGACTCAGCCTCTCACCAACGCCCTACTGGCTGATAAGAGCGTCAGCGTCGAGGACATCTCGGTCCCAGGACCCCGGCAAAATCTTACGGTCTCGGTTGTGCGGCCGGTTGGGACGACAAGTGATAAGCATCCATGCATCTTCTATATCCACGGTGGTGCCTTAGTTGCGGCGGATCGCTTTGCTGGCTTGGATACTAGTGTCATATGGGCAAGGGAGTTCAACGCCATCACGATGAGTGTGGAGTATGGTCGTGCGCCAGAAAATACTGGGACGCAACCCGCAGAAGACTGTTATGCGGCGCTGCTGTGGGCTAGCAACCATCTCCCGGAACTACGTATTGATCCCGATCGCCTACTTCTCTACGGAACCTCTGCGGGGGGTGGATTAGCGGCCGCGACCGCCCTCATGGCGCGAGACAAGGGCGGTCCGAGATTATGCGGCTTGGTTCTCGAATGTCCCATGCTCGACGATAGAAACGAAAAGGTCTCGTCTGAACAGTTCTCCACCGGCCCCTTTTATAACTCGACGCTTAACAAATTTGCCTGGAGATGTCTGTTAGGCGAGCGTGTTGGAGGTAGTTCCGTCACGGAATACGAAGCACCTGCGCGGGCACAGGATTTATCGAGGTTGCCCCCGACGTTTTTAGATTGCGCTTCCGCCGAGCCTTTTCGAGACGAAATCGTCGCCTTTGCTTCAAAATTGTGGGAAGGCGGTGTCCAAGCCGAACTTCACGTTTGGCCAGGTGGGCCACATGGTTATGACCGCATTGTTCCCTCTGCGCCTTTTGCTGTCCTTGCGAGGCAGACCAGGCTGGCCTGGATTCGTAGGGCACTCTTTCAAGCGACTTAATAGCTTGGCTTCCCAGGTGGTCGTTGCTATTGGATTGAATTCAATTAAACATCTCACCTTGCGATGTATCAACGGAATAACATCATGTGGTTCCACGATCAAGCGATTTTTTTTGGTGTGTAGGAGGGGAGGTGGGCTGTTTCGGGCGTACAGGAGAAATATAAAGCGTATATTACTCGCCAAAGTACTCTATCGCAACTTTAGACGAGGTGTGCATACCTACCTCCCTAGCAAGCTAGTAGGCAGGCAAGCATTAGGTATTCACAAGAGGACGCTCGGGACTTGGGGCAGTGGCTGCGAGTACATCCACGTGTGATAATTTTCGGGGTATACAAATTACATAGACTTCTTTACGTACTAGGTAGGCAGACAGGTGGCCACGGAGTTCGATGTTTTAAGATATTGGTCAGTTTGCTGTGCTTAGGCTTTTAGGTATGTAAATATCATGGATCAAGATGTCAAATGTAAATTGGTACTAGGTCTGTTCCCCTTTTTTGGCGGAGACCAGACGCAAATCCTTTAATTAGTAGGTATTTTTTGTATTTAAGTAAGCTGTACGGATTACGAAATGCCTACATTCCAGACTGTTCAACTTCCACAATCTCGGGGCAGACAGAAATATATAAGGCTTACAATCACCATAGGTAGAACGCATCACAACTTTATCGATCAGATCTTATGTTCATTTCTCTCGCCTCACTTTCACTAGTTGTATTGTTTCATCATCCCTGTTACTACCAGAGGCACGCCGTAGAATAATTACTATGTAGGTACCTAAGTAAAAGCTCAGACCAGAAAAACTGCACGCCATAACCATGGCATCCAGCTCTGTGGGAATCCCCACAAAGAACCAACTAGGTGCTTTCGACCGAAACTACCTGGATAAGGTAGGAATTAAGCCCTACATACCTCTCAACCACAACCCAGCCGGAATATCGAATTTTCGTCCCGCGTGTAGTATTAGAGATCACTACATAGTAGGTAACCAAGTATGTACCTACTACGAAATATTCAACCGCTCAAAACGCAGCTGTCAAAGACTTAGCGTGGTGTTCTTCATCTGCTGGGGGTGCTTAGTAAAAGCACATGCGATACGCCCTCTCCTACAGGCATTACGTGCCGTCTCCATATTAGCTACGAGAGCGCTGGTGACATATCAGAAATGTAACCTGGTTTCCAAGGCCGCGAGGACTGGGCATACTAGGAGGGATACGTATAAACCTATACTTTTTACGCCGTAAAGCCGAAACAAAACTGCCGTTGAAACGTGTAATCAGTAACCTGTATCATTGAAATATTGGAACTACCGAGGCAGTAAAGTTCTTTCTGGGCCTGCGAGCATAGACGAGTGTCCGTGATAGTCTTGCATGCACCAATAGCAATGAAGCGTCTGTTCATACATAGAGGCCAACCCTGTAGCATCAGGGGCCCCGACTTTTCCGAACTTGATACCATTTGTGCAGCTTACTCACCTGCTAGGTACCTGGGAACTGGGAAAATATCATATTAATGCCTACCTCCCTACCAACTGACTCTACTATGATCTAAATACCTGTCCAACGGCTTCTTGCGCTGTGCTCAAGCAACATATGGCAGCTGACTAATTCTTACACTATCTCCCGCCCGTTTAAGCTTCTCTATTCTGGGTACGCCACCGTAAACAAAACCTTCCGTCAAATAATCAGCCAGGCCTAGCGTCCCTTTGGTGTTATTGCAAGTATTCTGCAACATCATTCTACAACTAAACTGAACCTAGACTTACGCCCCATCGTAGGTTTCTTATCGTCGCTCCCTTCGATCATATTTGCCAGAGTTACCTGAAAGAAAACATCGAACGACCCGAACCAGACAATACGATATACGAATGCCTCTCGTACAAAGACACGACATGACGAGCGTCCAACGATTCTGGGTGGACTAAGCAGGCCAGGGTAGCACACGTGCCCAAAACCAACCTACGAGCAAAACAGGATCACCCAATGGAGTGCTAGCGGCGACATAATTGCTACCCGCCTACGTTGAAGGGCAACTTTAAAAAGGCTAATTTGACGTGACAACACACGACATTCCCAGCGAAAAGCCCGCGGACTCCCTCGGCGGTCCCTCCGTTGCCGAATCAAAACTCCTCCGGGTCGATTTCACGCAAACGAATTAGCCACCGTGTTCTTCGCAGAACAGGTCATACCTTTCAGGCAAAGGACTTTGCTGTCCTTTGCTCAGTTCAGGTCTTAAGTTGCTATTGCGTTTGGTAACAACGAGAGTACTAGATACATATAGCTCCTAGGCATTCTGCGTTATGATTAGAACCACAAATCAGCGTAAGCATCAGCAAAGCCATGCGGATGACAATCCGACGAGAATGATGCAGGGAAAACTCAGTAACTTTGTCCCGTAGTATTAAACATAACAAATGACGGAAACAGTGAAAATATATACACATACCACACCATCCCATATCATGTAGGTACTAGGTAGGTAATGGGTGTCTGGCTATATGAAGATATTTTCCAATCTATCACTGTCAAACACAAAACGACTATACTACATTATCCCTGCTTTCCTTCTCTGCATTTACTTTATATAAGTACCTAATAGTCCCTTGATCCTATCATGCTTTTATGTTCTAAGGTAAGTAGGTAGGTAGCTATGTGGGTACTGGTATTTTATTTCTGTTGACTTTCTTCGCGGCATAATTAGGCCGCCTTGTATTATCTAGGCGTAATATCCATTCAGGGCAAAGAGGTGCACGCAAATTTCCACATGTACTGCAATGAACACAATATCCCCTGAAGGAATAGTCAGAGATTAGAGAAAGGCCTCGTATCTTGGTCGAATTTGGGCTGTAGAGTTGTTAGTTTTAATCCATCGTGACTCACAGGCTTTGTATGAAACCAAAGTTCCAAGATACCGATACAAGTCAGATTTACCGGAATTCGACGTCTCCTGGACATCCAATCAAACTTTGATTACATTGTTTCCTCCTAATGTGATGACGATCAAATACTGACGGGCATCTTTGGTGTGCTGCATATTACCCCAAGGCGCGTCACAACGTCAATACCTAAAGGGGAAGCCGACGTATGTTGGGCTGCTTCATGCATACAATCCAAAACACATACATAACTGTAGAATTACCCTAGTATTAAGGACGGGACGGCCCACGACTTAGCCAAATGGGAAGCCTTCGGGCTCCCCCAATGCCGTGCATTGGTACATTATGATATGTCGTACTCTAAGCAGGAGTATCACATTTGACAAGCAGCAACTTCCAGGGGGGGCTAACACCGGTTTGAAGCGTATAGGCTGAGTTAGCTCAAGGTGGTGGATCCTGCAGACAACGTCAAACAACCACTCATGAAGCATCTGAATCCAATCAGAATCTCGGGGAAACAGCCCCAAATCCTGATGGCATTCTGCGTGAATTTCTGTAGACGACAGACTAAACTAGACCGTCCCGGACCCCCCCGTGGGGGGTGGAGTCACGGGAAGACAGCCCCTTTGAAGCATGCCAGGTTGTAAGCGCCAAACATGGTCAGGGGAAGTAGACCAGGTCACCGGGACGAAGCAAGAGATCGTTCGTACTCCTTGACGGATCCTGCGTATTATCAACCCCCCACTCATGCTAACATGATCAGCTCAGAATGACGGAGGAAAACCAAAGCTGTAAATGTACGAAGGCGGCGCAGTGGCTTTGAAGCTACCCAACTATATGGGAATGGAGAATAAGCTTCGATACGAGAGCCCGAATCACCTGCTTCCTACCCGGTTACGTAAGAGGTTACAATGATACCCTCGAGAGCGGCCTGGAAAAGCATTGGACGGGTCGTGGTTATCACTCAAGGTCGCCCACTTTCCAAGCACGTCGTCAAGACAATTCAGCGGTAGGCTATGCCCACCCTGTCTCTATCTGCAGAAAAGTAAGTACGCTTTATGCCCCCAACATAGATCAATACGTGTTTATTACCAAGGTAGATACCTAGGTTTGAAACCACAACACCTTTGAATCCACTCATCCATAACTCACCCGTAGGAACTGAATCCGACCGCTACAAGACTCCTAAACAGCCTAGCCATGTCGTGGAAGGTCGTTCATGCTGCGGTGAATATGATATGACAACGCACGTCACGTATAGGGCCTGCGTCGAGACCAGCCCCCAACCGGTGAACGCCTGCTCGACTTACACAGCAGAAATGCTCGTGCGTTTTCCGTAACCAATAACATGGCTCAATACGTACCTAGTAGGTTCCTTGCCTGCAAAGGATTGTAGAGCTGCGTATGCCTTTGGCCTACAAGAAAAGTCCGAGTCGCGGTTTCGGCCAGGACCGATGAATTTTATGTCGACATTATCCTGTGATTCGGCAGCTCGATACCCTCACGCTCCTGTTTCCTGGAGCTGGTTTCTCAACCGCTACGCTCCAAGATCTAGATACCAACCTGGAATAGAATAAACAATATACAATATCAATTCAATGCTACAAATCGTCTATGTGTATGTTCCTACCTACCTAGGTACCTAGCCAACTACCGACAAACCGAATCTCAGCTGGTCGACCCTACCAGTCCAACCACATCTAGACTTGGCCGAAGTCGTTATAGCGTCGAACAATCTCCCAATCTCGATGAACAACAAATTCCTTCGCAGCTACTTCTTAGCCCCGGGCTTCGGAATTCCTCTCCCGACTGGCGGTTTATTCGACGGCGTCCTCACGGCCGCAGGCTTAGGAGCCCCGGGCCTTGCTCTGTTGGCTGGCTTCTTCGCAGCCTGGGCCTAGCCACCCCACGTCCAATTAGCGTCGTCTTCATTCGTAATATCTACGTGCCTACCTCCTACACGAGCGACAAGCGAATCGATCGATCGACTGCTCGTGTCTACGTGGGGGCTAGGAGAGGAGGAGAGGGAAAAGACTTACGGTTACCGCGATCTGAAGCGTGTGCTTGGTCGACGCCCAATACTTGCGCAGCGGGCTGATCATGATGAACATCAGCGTCATGCAGTTGACGCCGAGGGAGCGCTGCAGCAGCTCCGTGAGCACGCTGCCGTTGTACGTGGGGGTCAGGCCCTGCGTCAGGCTGGCGAAGATGGTGCTCAGGTGCGACAGCGACGAGTTGATGTGGCGCCCCTCGACAGACTCGACGCCCGTCGCCCCGGACTCCTTCAACCGCTCCGTGCCCGCCAGGTCAACCAGGTTGAGCAGGCCCTCGCGCACCACCGCGCCTTCCTCGCCCCGCAGCCGCACCCGCGTCTCCAGGCTGATGATGAAGTGCGACCGCGACGAGTTGTCGTTCAGCCCCGTCGACCCGAAGTGCCGGTTCTTCATGCCGATCTCCAGCAGCGCGTCGAAGTCGTCCGGCGAGTTCAGCGGCATGAACTGTGGGTCCACGACCGCGCGGTCGACTCGTGAGATCGTCTTTTTCTCGCTGCCGCCTGCCTTGAGGAGCAGTAGTTCGTTGTTGTAGATCTCGTAGCAGCACCCGCGGGCTTCCATGTCGATGTCGAGCTCATCGAGCCGTTGCTTCTCTTTGAAGATCATGTTCCTGACCCGCGGGATGATGCCGTCGTTCGGGTAGTCCACGCCGTCCTCGCGCTCTTCGTTGGTGTCGAGGTTGCTCATCGTGTAAGTCTTGCCTGTCCCGGACTGACCGTAGCAGAAGATGCAGGCTTTCTTACCATCCACAACGGACTGCACGAAGCTGCTGATCTCGGTGAAGACGTCCTCGTTCGTCTCGTCGGGGAGGAAGACACGCTCAAACTCGTAGGTTTTAATATCAAATTGCGGACGTGCAGTATCTTCCCGATGTTCCCGTACTATCAACCTGGCTGGATGGTCGTGCATCTCGCCTCTTTCCGTCGAGTAATCCACCAGCGGTTCTAAATCAACTGGCCGGATGCGGCATATGACGCGGATAGCTCCCCGAAGCTTTTGCAATTCCTCAAAGATTAATCGTCGTCGATTCTCCTCAACCCGCAATTTGTCCATAGTCTCTTGGAACTTCTTATCCGACATCCTTTTCACGTCGAGAAGTTCTAGATTGAATTCCTTTTCGCGTTCTATGGCGCGTTCCTTCTCCATCTCCAAAGCCTCTCGGTGCATCCTCTCTTTATCTCTTAATAGATCTAACTCCCGTGTCAAACCGCTCAGCTCCTTTTCGTTCGTTGCGAAGCTGTCGCTTAATTTCTTCCTCTCCTCCTGTAGTTGTTGCTCCAGGATAGCAATGCCACTCTCCATTTCCTTGAGACGTGTGATTTCCGCCTCTTTGTCTTCTAGACTCTGAGAAATATCTGCATTATGAATTCCTTGAACTTTTGCCTTTTCTTCTAGTGTCCGCCGTAGTCTCCTAAGCTCCTCGTCCTTGGCCGCTAGTTCCGTCTTTGCTGATTGCAACTCGCGTTGTGATGCCTCAATGTCTTTCTCCGCAGACTGCTTGTTTTGCTCTACCCCTCGTTTGTATTCTTCGTGACGAGTTTCTTGTGCAAATAAATTTTGTTTTACTTGTTTTAACTCGAGATTGAGGGTTTCGTCTTCACGGTGATGTCTCATTTCGAAATCCGCCTGTGCTCGACTCAGTTGGCCTAGTTCCTCTTCGTGCGTTTTCTTTAGACTTGCAATTTCGGCCTCGTGATCTGTTCTCAATTTGGTCTGCTCGGCTATTCGGCCGTCGTTTGCCTTTTTGAGCTCCGAGGCAGTGTCGCCTAGTTTTCCATTCATATGCTCTTGCTGGACGCTGAATTCTGTTCGGATTCTTTCCACCTCGCTTGACAAATGCTTTTGGATCGTATCATTCTTTTCCTCCAGGACAGAAATTTCATGCTCCAACTTGGACTGGAGGGTTGCGACTCGGGCATCCGATTCGTCTTGTAATCTCTGTAGCTGTTGCTTTTTATCTTTTTCGAGAGCGCTTCTTAATTCTGCCGTTTTAGATTCAAAGCCCGCGCGTACTTCCAGAATATTTGTCTCGTGTTCCATTTGGATTTTACGCAGCTCAATGCCCCTCTCCTCCTCATGCTTCCACTTCAGCCTAGCAACCTCTTTCTCTAGTTCTGTACGCATTTCCTGGTGCCTGGCGTCGGACTCTTGTTGGACCTTTTGTAGTTCCTGTAGCCTTTTCTCTTCGCTTGTCGCCCGCGCCCTTTCAAACTCGGCTTCTAATGTTTGACGCACTTCTTCGACATTGTGCTTGTGCTGTGTTTCGAGGCTATGGATGTCTTCTCGAGATCGCAGGAGCAATTCTTTTATTTCGATATCTTTACACCCTCGTACTGATCCGAGCTCTTCCCGTAGTTTCTGTACCTCGTCTTTGTCTAACTTTTTCTCAGATTGATAGGCTTCCGAAACATCTTGATGCATCCTCTCGGCTTCTTGCAGCTTTGTTTGAAGTTCCGTGAGTTTTGTCTTCCATTCCTCTAGACGCTCTGTATGCAGGTTCTCTTGTAGCTTAGCTTGGACATCCAAGAGAGCTTGTGCGGTCCTTCGTGCTTCGTCAAGATCTTGTTGATGCTTCTCTGCCTTATTTTCTAGATCGACCTGGTATTTGTCGAAAATAGCCTTCTTCTCTTCAAGCTGCCTTTCAAAAAGCTCATGGTTCTTTCTTCGCTCATCTGTTAGCTGAATCTCAAGTTTTTGACTCTTCTCGTTTAATTCGGCTCGATACTTATCCTCTAAGGTTGTTGCGTATTTGCTCTGATTTTCAACCAATTCCAGGAGTCTTTCCTGTACGGCGTTGAGATCGTTGCGCAGCTCTAGATTCTCTGTTTGCCATTCGGCTCTGCATTCCTTCTCTAGCGCTCCTCTTTCCTCTTCGATTTGAGCTCTTGATATGACTAAAATGCGTTTTCGCGCGTCTTCTAACTCTTCGTGTAGTTTCGTGTTTTTCGATTCCCACCCTGCCCGATATTCTTCTTCGATCGCCCGCTTATCTTGAATTTGCTTCACCGAGAGTTCACGGATTCGTTCTCGAGCCTCTTCCAGCTCCCCCCGAAGATTTGAGGACTTCGACTCCCATGCTGTGCGGTGTTCTTGTTGGACGTCATGATGACGGAGTTGGTTTTCTGACAGCTCGATGATCCTTTTTCTCGCATCGTCTAACTCGGCACGCAGCGTCGAACACTGTGCCTCCCATTCGGCATTATATTCTTCCTCCGGGGGCTCATTCACTGGAATTTGGTGGTCCGCTAGGTCTAAAGCCCTGGCTCTCGCGATGTCCAATTCCCTGCGGAACTCAGATTGCTTTGTTTCAAGTATTTCTCGGTATCTGTTTTCAAGCTCTATCTTCTCATCATGATGCTTATCTATTATATCACGAATCCTTTCGCGTGCTATATCCAAGGCATCTTGTAGACTGGAGTTCTTTGATTCGAGGCTGCGCCAAAGATCGTCGGATTGAATACCTAGGCGCGAATAATTTAGCTGGAATACGCGAAGAATGCTAACTTTGCCCAGTAACTCACCCGCTCCGCTGGCTAAATGAACTTCCTGAACATTTTTCTGGCTATGTAAGGTGATGTTAATCATCTCTTGAATTATGATGAGCTGCTCATCAAGCCCATGTATCCGCTTCTCAAACCCCTCTACTCTTTTCTCAAAATGGACCGGGACTAAGAGACCTCATGTAAGTTCCTATCATGCATACGGGTTAGCTTTGGGTTTCTTACTCCTGGGTTGATCACGACCCCCAGCGTGTGCCTTGATCGTTTGGGCTGCCATCGACTGGGAGCCGGCCCAACTTGATCGTTGAGCTGATATCTGGCTGGTATCCATGTGTGGTACTGCATTGTGGTTGCTGTCTGGCTTAAATGGTGGCTTGTACGGTGTTGATTTATGAGGATGATTCGTGATCGTGGGTTGAGGGTGCTCTAGCTGGGCAGGGTCATCCCTCACATCCGTATAGGCCCAATTGAAAGTAAAGAACATTATAA
The DNA here is from genome assembly GCA_902806535.1 of Hypoxylon rickii. Lineage (NCBI taxonomy): Eukaryota > Fungi > Ascomycota > Sordariomycetes > Xylariales > Hypoxylaceae > Hypoxylon > Hypoxylon rickii. The sequence goes on from CADCWY010000003.1 coordinate 3,410,075, forward strand.
TCACCGGCCATCGGTAGCGTAATACATCGATGATGATATGGGGTTTCCAGCTTGCAAGTGTGCAATTGCCCCTCCTTTTTTATTCATAGGAAGCCACGCGATAGTTATGCGGCGATTGTTAGGGCGCCCTTTGTGCGATTGAGAGCCTCGCTGATTGGTGCGTCCTACTGATCCGGTGCCTTGGTCAAAGATCTCCAGGTAATAAAGACTGTTCTTTTCTTCGATGGAAGAAAGATTCGAGCACATTGAATGAATTGAATGAAAGTCGCAACGGCCCGTGATGGAGCGTCAGAAGGCGTCTCATAGAGCAGGTCCACCATTGGAAGTTTGATGTTATACCATTGGAAATTCCAAACGCGGTCGTGCGATTCCCCTATTGGAGAGGCTGCTTGATAAATGTACATGAGACGTTCATCTCAACAAGTCAACGAGAATACCTATCTTGGCCCCGGTGTATTCGAATATAGTACAGTTTGGACCGAGCTAGGTCTTACCAGCCCTGTTTTGTTAACTCCTTGACTCTACTGACACATGCCTTGAATCCCTTTTTGAATCTCTGCTGCCACCGCGCACTCGCGAGCCTTTTCCGCTTCAGACCAGGTCGCTCATGGTACCTCTGGTATTGGGATTCGTATCGGAGTTTGTTCTGGGATATTTGAATGGCTAGTAGCTTGAAAGACCTTGCCACGTCGACATTCCTACCAACATGGATGGTACGGCCAGTTCGTGGAACTAGACGTATATTGGGACGATCGGGAGCTGGGCGGTCTTGGACGGGTATCTTGTCCAATTCGCCGGTTTCGAAGTTAACGCTGGGGTGAGAGGTGAAGTCGTCGTCGTCGTCGTATACCGATAAGTCTGGCTTCTTGATTTCTTCGTCTTCTTGTGCCGTGGGTCGTGGTGACCTGCCAGGACTGAAGAGTCCTGCCGAGGAGTAATTATGGTGCCGAGTTGGAGATCCCAGTGAGTTCTTCACAGTAGAGTCTCGGGTCTTCGTATGTCCTTCTATGGATCGGAGACTGGGAGTTGTTGATATGTGTCGTATGCCACTTATCGAGGCTGCTTGTGCAATTGGAATTGGACAAGATGACCACCTGGGTGGAATGGTGCGCAACGCTGATGCTGATCGAAGGCCGGCTTGCACGGTTCGACAGAACTCAGCCCTGTATGAATGGACTGGTTAATAGATGTGGAATCTCAAGGGATTTACTTCAAAGCACTTACATTTTGGGTTGACTGGAATTGAGCCGCTTTCGGTTGGACCCCTGGAGTAAATTTGTTAGGAGAGGAGAGGAATGTTGTATGAGCTCCTAAGGGTTCGATTGCTGACTGTGATTGCATGCGATTTTCAATCTTCCTTCAAGACCGAGCGAGCTAATTTGGATGATCTGCATTGCTGCCGATGATCTGCCGGCCTCGTCCAGTAACGTTTAATTCTCTAGGGCTATATCTTCGTATATGTGGGTCTTAAAAAAGAACCAACCCCGCCGTAATTTGAACTTGATTGTGGCTGTTTTTTATTCTTGAGGCAGAGAGGCTAGTATTATGTAATGAGCTCAAAAAGATACTTTGGTACTTACGAACTTTGAACCAAATAAACCTTGTCAACAACTTGGAACATTGAACATCGAAATTGAACATTGAATCTTTGAAATTTCCAACTCACCATTTGAGCTTCCGACCACCCTGTGCCGTTAAGAATCCTTTCGTATTATCGACTTTCCCATCTCCCAAGGTGCTTAGGGTTTTTGCGTTCGGCTCATAACTTCGCAATTGTCGATATCCGATAATATTGGTGCGAACTCGTCCAATTCCCCCCGAACCGCGCCCGTCGAATACCATTTTCTCATCATGGCTTATAATCCCTATGGTGGAGGTATGTTCTCATTCACCATTTGACCATCGGCTTTCTTCTACCGCCGTTCTACAAATATCAGTATTTTACTAACACGAATGCCCTACTTCAAGTACCCGGCTTCGGTCCGCCTCCTTCTTATAATGCTTACCCTGGTGCCGCCGGCGTTCCAGGTATGCCGTCTGCTCCTGGTCTAGGTACGTGATATCGCCGTTTCATACTCCTGCAACCCAACCTAACACCGAACACACCCAGCGCGCGGCGCCCAATTATCCGTCAAATATACGTCCAACGTGATGCTAATGACCTTTCGCAGGACCTCCTCCAGGCATGTCTGCCCCAGGAACGGCGCCACCACCTGGCGTCCAGCAGCACAACATCAATCAAGCTAATCGACCTAGCGGTCTGCCATCCAACTTTCAAGCTCCCCCGAACATGCCCAATATCAACTTCAACGCCCCCGTGATCCGTCTCGGCACCACCTCCTCGAAGCCCCAAACCCCCGGAATCCCGGGTCGCAAAGATAGCGAGACCCCGAGTTCCGCCGGCCCCAGAGCCGGTGTAGGTATGGACCGCGGCCTTGACCAGACCCGACAGGCTCTACGGGAAAATATGCAAGCGTTAATTCCACCTACCAAGGAAGAAATCATTCGAACTGTGTTCGTAAGTGGCGTAACGGATGGCATCAGCGGGAATGGGGGAGTCGAGAAGATACTTGCTTCCGCAGGCAAGGTGCGTCGCTGGGATCGAGCTACGGATGCCAGTGGAAAGGACATGACTTTCGGATTTGCTCAGTTCGAGGACGCCGAATCCCTCTGGATTGCGTCTGAAATTCTGAAAGACATCCAGGTTCCGGTGAAAAAGCAAACCACAACCGAAGAACCCGCATATAACGATGATACCTGCACCCAATTCGAGAAGGCGACTCTCCAAGTCCGACTCGACGAAAACTCGACCAAGTACCTGGAAGCGTACAAGGAAGGCAGGCCTGACGATTCAGGTGCGGAGGCAAGACTTGAAGCTGCTAGAGGTGCGTTGAAGCAGACCATAAAGAATCTCTTCTATCCTACGTCGCGATCAGGAGGAGCAGATGCGGATGGCGATGTCACTATGAGTGACAGCGCGCCCCAGAACGGAGAGAATGTTGAGGTGGTTAATATCCCCTTGGCACAGGAGGACGAGCTAGCCGACATTCCGGCTGAGATGCGCGAGACCGTTGCCGCCGAAATCGCCGCCTTTAGAGAACGAAGCATTAAGCGTGACATGGAACGTCTGAAGCGCGAAGAAGAGCTCGAGGCTATGGAACGTCAGCGCAATGGTGCGCCGAGGCCCTCACGATTAGCGTCGCCGCCGCCCTCTAGCGCGAACAACATACCCCTAGGACCGCGCGGCGTACCCAACGCGCCGTCGGGCCCGAAGGGTCAAAAATCCGAGCTAGGCAAAGACTACAACAGGTCAATCCACTTCATCAACGGTGGTACGACCGGTGGTGGTTTGGCATATAATAGGGACGATGACGATGACCCCGCCAGCGATGAGGAGCTGGAACGCCGAAGAGTTGCGAAGCAGGATGCTGAGAACGAGAAACTTTATCTAGATGCTGAACGTCGCTGGCTCAACAGAGAGAAGTCTCGCACGGCTGCCCTCGAACGCGAGAAGGAGCGAGACGAGTCGGATGCGAAAGACTTCGCTAAGAACAAAGAAAAGATGCTTCAGCGACTGAAACATTTTGATGACGACGCAGAAGCCTCACGCAAGACCGAAGATTACTACAAAGATCGAAGCGCCTGGATCCGAAATCGCACTGCATTTAGGGCTAGAGAGATTGCCGCCGACGACGCTGATCGACATGCAGAAGAACAGGATCGTATCAAGGAAGAAGCGGAACGCGAGCAGGCCAGGGGTATGGCTGATTCGTTCCTTGAGAGGCAGGCCCAGGAGATGGAGCAGCGACAGACAAGCAGGGCTGGTGTTGCTGCGCCACAGCCTTTCAAGCTCTCCCTCGGTGCAGCCGCGCAGAAGGCACACGCGCAACGTGCTGCCCCACAGAGGAAGACCATTGCCGAAGTGGAGGGTCTGCTTGAAGACGAGGACGAAGATGCGACTTCCAGACGTCAACTCATCCCCATCCAATTCGAGCCGGCTACCGCAGCCGCCATGTCGGATGAGGAACGCGACCAAGCTGTGCGTGCGCTGGCCCAAGAAATCCCGAACGAAAAAGAAGGACTTTGGGATTGGGACGTTAAGTGGGATTACCTGGACGAGAGCGTCATCCGGGAGAAGCTCAGGCCCTTTGTGGAGAAGAAGTTGGTTGAGTATCTCGGCGTTCAGGAGCAACTTCTCATCGAAGTCGTCGAAGAACACCTCAGGAAACATGCCAAACCCGGAGATTTGGTTGAGGAGTTGGCGGAGGTATGTATTTCGTTACATCTCGATTCCAAGGTTTTGTCACTAACATTCAATATAGGCCCTCGACGACGAAGCAGAAGCACTTGTTAAGAAACTGTGGCGCATGGTTATTTTCTTCACCGAAAGTGAGAAGCGCGGCCTTTCCGCGTAATATCTTAATCATCCAGTTTTCCCTACCTGGGCATCTTGCAATTCTACCTCTTCATACGACACGCCGCATGACAATAACGGGAGGATCCGGGAGTGAGGAGTGAGTGTGTTCGTCTTTGCAACTGATGGCGTTGGTCCTTGGAGCCGAGGCCGAGGCCGAGAGAAGTACGATAAAGCTATACCTACTATCGTATACCCAGTGCCTACTAAAGCCTGTCAGATACCTAGCTAATAGTCTTCATCCGCACTAGGATGATACGAGCAGCAAACCCATGGAAGAAAAGAGGCTGGCGTATGTTGTGTTACATCCAGGTCTATTCAGTCACCAGAATTCAATTGACTTGACCAAACATTCCGTAGGTAATAGGGATTCACTACGTTGATCCTGGAGGTTATGATAGGCTGTCGCTCCTTGTGTTCTGAAGTGCCTCCAAGGAGAGTTGAGACCATCCCATCTATAGATCCATATGGATATTGGAGCTCTACTATCGATTCCCTTTCCTCTACATGTGCCTATAAGCTTAGGTACATAGGTACCTAGGTAGGTACCTAAATGCAAACTTGAGCCATCAGGCACATCTCCGGCTATTGATACGTGCTACATGAATGCCTACAAGGTACCAAGTACATACCTAACTTGTATATAACGCTGCACCGTCGGTATGTCAGTCCATGAATGCATTTTATACACATTCAGATCAACAGATATTTTACGTATAAACAAAGGCCTGTAGTTGGTTGACAGGGACCACGCCCCTCGCCCCACGCCCCACGCCGTAACGTCGTCGGCCGAGGATTGCGGAGTTCAATGGGTCCTACCTGGGAAGCCGAGGCAATGCTAAATCAACCTTGAACATACGGCCTAAGTGGAATGAAATTCACTTCGCTCATAACACAAGCGAAACGCCGGACCGTCTTTTAAATCCAATATATTCTTCATTAATTAGACCTTTCCGCTATATTATTTGCGGTTTGCAAGCCTACTACCTAGTACCTGGTTTATATGCGACTTAGCAACTTGTACCTCCTGTTCTCAGGGTTACGTACTGCTTACACGTAATTGGGAGACCTCGTCCACGCTTGCAAACGAATTCCCCTATCTACAAGTTTATCACCTTGGACCTACCTGCCTCTCAATAGGGCGGGCCATCAAATCATCTACATAATTTTATTTCACTCATATACCTTATAAACCTACATTCACCTGCGTATTAGGTTATCGCTTTCAATCATCTCGGACATTGCAAGCCCGTCATGTCCTCTGACTCCAAAACTCCACTCCCTCCCGCCCTCACAACGGAGCCCCCACCCGTTCCATATACTCTCATCTCATTCCCCAGCGCGCACATCCTCCTCGTGACCCTCAACCGCCCCAAGAAACTCAACGCCATCCCGCGCCCGCAGCATTTCGCGCTGGAGAAGCTGTGGGACTGGTTCGACGCCGAGCCCTGGCTCCGGTGCGCCGTGCTGACGGGAGCCGGGCGCGCCTTCTGCGCCGGCGCGGACCTGAAGGAATGGGACGACCACAACTCCTCCCGGCCCTCTCCCTCTCCCTCTTCGTCGTCCTCCTCCAGCCCGGACCCGCCCAAGCGCGAAGGCCGCTTCCCGCGCGGCGGCTTCGGTGGCCTGAGCAACCGCGCCGGCAAGAAACCCGTCGTCGCCGCCGTCCACGGCACGTGTTTCGGCGGCGGCATGGAGATGGCCATCAACTGCGACCTCGTGGTGGCGGCGGCCGCAGCGCGGTTCGCGCTCCCCGAGGTGACGATCGGCGTCATCGCGCTGGCGGGCGCGCTGCCGCGGCTCGCGCGCAGCGTGGGGCGCCAACGGGCGGCGGAGCTGGCGCTCGGGGGGAAGCCGTACTCGGCGCGGGAGATGCTGGGGTGGGGGCTGGTGAACGAAGTCGTGGAGAAGGAAGAGGATGTCGTGGAGGCGGCGCTGCGGTGGGCGCGGCGCATTGCGGGGAATAGCCCCGACGCGGTGGTGGTGAGTCGCGAGGGCCTGAAGCTCGGGTGGGAGGGCGTGGGCCCGGAGCAGGGCACAGATCTGCTGATCCGTGGGTGGTATCCAAGGATGGACCAGGGGGACAATATGGTGGAGGGCGTGAAGAGCTTCGTGGAACGGCGGAAGCCGGTTTGGAAGGATAGTAAGCTGTAGCGATGCACCTCGCCGGGGTGGTATCATGAGGTGCCTAGAGCGGGTATCTTGTCTATAGTGTCATTGGTATGGTATTTAATCAGTCTTAATTATTTTAGGTAGGTACATGATTGACCTGCCGCTCCTGTTCGGTTAGCATGTTGAAGAGGTATCTATGTGACAAGTTGAAAACGTATCGGGAAATCCTATCTCCTTTCTCATCGTAAGCCTCGCTCTCCCCAGCACATACCCCTGCCTGGGTTTTCACGATCTACATATCTACCCACCACAGCCTGACATAACTAAGTGCATTGCCATAATACCATCTGCTAATACCCGCAGCCTCAGATTATATATGTCTGGGTGCCTGCTAAGCACGAGTGCATGGCAGCTTTCTCCAAGATATTTCATCACTGGCTTTAGCACCTCTATCCCAGCCTTCTGAAAAGGCGGGATGGGTTGATATCAGATGGACGTATGTGGCTGCCGCAAGGGCGTGGAGGAAATGATGACGACGAAAATCACCCGGCGCTCACTCCCTCCGCCCATACCATGCCGCTACCCAGTCGCTGGATCAATCCATCCGGGTTTGACACTGACATGATCTGGTCATTAGTCTCTACCCCCCACCCTCCTGAGAATCCCTCGTGATTGAGCACCCATATCACCGGCATCGGTAAGATCTCTTTATATACCTAGGTTTTGGGGGTGTCACGTTACTGTAAGCGGAGGCTCGTGGTTTAGGGAGAGTTTGAGGAGATTGAATTTGACGATGAACAGAATCTGGTAAGTTTCGATAGCCTGAGTTTGATATATGGCCTATAAAGGGTTGGTAGCAACCTGGCGGTCACGTATTCGCCCTGGGCCTGTTCACTGGAGTAATTATTGATACTTCTATATATGTAGGTACCCAACCTATAGAATAGTGCGTAATAACATGATGAGATAGTAAACTGTAGATGTGCAGTATAACATAGCCACCAATCTTTAAGACGTAATCCAACTCACATTCTATTAGCCACATTTGTACACCTATACTAGGTACGGATGTTGTGCGAGTATTTTTCTGACTATACGAAGCGATGATAAGGATGTCAAGATGTCAGGATGTTAGGATGTTAGGATGTCAGGATGCCATCCATGGATGTCAAGATGTCAGGGGTTAGGGGTCAGGGGTAGCATCGAAGCCCCTCCCTTTTCGGCCATTCAGAGTCGTTCAAGCATCGTTTTGGAAGTTCTATGCCGAAATTCACCCGATCAGACGCAACCAAAGATGGAGGGTTCTGGTTAAATCAGGTTAAATCAGGTTAGAACACGAAACGGAGGCTCCTAAATTCTCACAGCATCTGCACATACATATAATTCCCTATACGCCGTCCGAATTAGCGTCGACACCCTAGCAATGGCCGCTAGCGATGTCTTCTCTTCCGTCTCTCCCGTCTCTCCCGTCTCTCCCGTCCCTCTCGACCCTCTCGACCCTCCTGCTCCGTTCCTCCCTCCTGTCTACGCCGTACTTGGCAGCACCGGAAACTGTGGGACTGCCTTGGTCCAGACCCTTCTCAAGTCTCCGAACAACAAGATCCATGCCTATTGTCGAAACAGGCCTAAACTACACCGCCTTCTTCCCCAAGTTGTTGATAACGATCAGGTGGAAGTCTTCGAGGGAAGCATCCACGATGTCGACCTCATTGCCAGGTGTATTAGCGACACCAAGGTTGTCTTCATGACCGTGACTACTAATGATAATGTCCCCGGCTGTCGACTAAACCAGGACACGGCCGCAGTCGTGATCCAGGCTCTCCAAAAGATCAAGGCCGAATCCCGTGCTAGGTCGAGATTCAAGCCCCCTAGGCTGGTCCTTCTCAGTTCCTCAAGCATCGATGACCACCTTTCTCGAAGCCGACCTTGGTGGTTTCGTCCCATCATGCTTGCGGCGGCCTCCCACGTCTACAAGGACCTACGACTCGCCGAAGAAATACTGCGATCCCAGTCCGACTGGGTATCCACTATATTCATAAAACCCGGGGGTCTGTCTGCCGACATCTCGCGCGGCCACAGGCTGACGCTGGACGAAGAAGAGTCTTTCGTCAGTTATCTGGATCTCTCAGAAGGTATGCTCGAAGCTGCCAACGACGAGGAGGGCCAATACGACGGCAAGAACGTTAGTATAGTCAATGAAGAGCGTGGTGTAGGCGCCAAGCTTCCAAGCGGCGCCTCTTTTGCCATACTAGTGGGGTTGCTGAGGCACTTTTTCCCTTGGTTGCACCCCTATCTACCGACGGCAAGACTTTAGCTATGGTGTTTTGGGTCAGCGACCAGTTCAGAGTTACGCAGACATATCGGCCTGGGGCTGGTGTCCTCAGAAAGCCCCAGACACTTGCGTACTAGGTACCTAACCATGCTCATCCATCAATTTTGTGAGATTGATGGTTTATAAGTGTCTATAGCAAACACTACTAAGACGTTATTAACAGAGTCATATCCTGACACCGGATAAAGTTATCCCAACTAAACGTTGACCCGTAGCTTGGATGATCTTTTGGTCTATATAGACAGCTCCCAGAGCGTCCGGATTGCTACGAGTATTCTAAGGTTCTTCGGGCGTACTTGATTTATGTGTACCTACTTAGGTAGGTACCTAGGTACCTTATGTATACAATCTTAAATTTCGAAAGGGGCTGCACCTTGAAGCCATACTCAGCCTGCTTAGGTAGGTACCTACATAAAATGCAACGGCGTAACACAACATAAACACTAGAGTCAGTATACAAATATGGAAGGTATCCGATGATTTATATGTACCTAGGTACCCAGTAGGTAGATGGGCACTAATAGCTTCATAGTTCAGAGGTACGCAACGACGGAGTTAAGAGGATCATCCTCAGTTTTACTTTTAGAAATGGAGTAATTTGAACATATTGCGTACCTAATACCTATGAATAAGCTGCCCTGGAAACGGTAAGCATCATAGATGTCTGCGCCCCCGGGGCGATTCCCCGTTACTAGCCCCAAGAATTGCGAGGGGAGACGGGATCGAGGGAGCTCTAAGACTTAAAAAAACTAGTGCAAGGGTTTGTAGAGGACATCTTTCTGGAGCTGGTATGGCTAGACTGATCGAAACACTGAAAACTGCTCATACGGAGATACCTAGTAGACATTATTAGCAATGCCAACATGATTCTGCCTGATAATCTATGGTCAACGGAGGCCAATTGGTAGGCCAACTAGACTAGAGGAAAACCAGTACTGAGGTTATGGTAAGTTCTAGATCAGGCAACCCGAGCCAGTATGACCTGGGGAGATGGTGGTGCAAACTGAAATCTCCCTCCCCCTACCTAACCCCATACCTACTAGGTGGTATGGTATCCCAAAGATATCAGCCACCAGTCCGCGCTCTTAGAGCAGAAGCTACCTAGACAAAGATTTAGTTAGCAAGAACATCAATTACGAAGTTGTAACACCAACAAATGAACGTCAAGGGCCATGTTGCTCTTTGATTCTGCCTAGTATCTACCAAGGTAAGTCTGGCAAAGGTCACAACGCCTCGAGGCATGGGTTTCCCCTTAACCTCCAGTAAGTTAGCCTGAGCAGATCAGATATTTTGGGAACTCTGAAATAGAACATTAGTGACTATTGGACCTAATTTCTTTGGATTTACCAAGGTTTCTAGATAAAGCTGCTCACTTGCTTAGGAGAATGCTGAAAACTCGGGCTTAGATGGACAACGAGATGATCATCCCCCCTGTTCAGTTTCCTGAACTGTTGGACTGGAATCTTGTAACATATTTGCTAACTGTCATGGCAGCGAGGTCGCAAGCCTTAACGAGCTAGCTCAGCAGTGATGCAGGGAAACAAGACCCAACATGCTTTGAGCAAAACTCCCCCACACTGAACCAAAGTGAACAACAGCCTCCACATTGGCTGAGATAGGAGTAAAACCCATACAGAGAGACACGTGACTGCGAAGAAATGATACACGAGGACTAGAGGCTTTTGGATGAGCCCCCCGAGGAGTCCCGCCGGTATATTTACACAAGAGCCGCCCTTTGTGAAATATTCAAAGCAGCCTTGTCGAAGTATTCCCAGAGAGAAGTCGTCAGCAGCAAAGAGTGTGTATAATGCTTGGGCCAAGACATTGATAACGAGAGAATGGCGCTTGCGCCGCCAATGGAATGTTCTTGCCTGCCGGAGTACATGACGCCAGTCATGGAGATCTGAAACTTTGGATGGCGATAGCAACTCAGCCAGAAGTACAACATCATTAAGTGCGACCGTCATCCCGCCGCCGGTGAGAGGATGGCGCATATTAAGGGCATCTCCTGCAACAACGAGTCCGGGAACGCGGTTTGAGACCGCTGGAAGAAAGGAATTGGGCATGCACCGGAGACGACCTTTGTCTAGACTCTTCGAGAAGGCTGGCTGGATGGCCGAGGGAAGCCGAGGTAGAACATGCCGCTTCATATACTGAAGAACGCCTCCATTCACGGCCTGGGCGGCTTCTAGGCCGTCAGGCACATTGACTAGCGCCCTGGTATCGTGTGTGCTTATCTGGTAGAGAAGAATCGGAGAGAAGGGTCCTATCAAGACGTGCCCAAAACGGTGGGCGGGCAGCGGCACATCATGCAGCTCGAGAGCCCAGAACTTAGACTTGGCTACTGGTTTTTGCGAAGTATTTTCCGCGCGGAACTTGCTCCGATAGCCGTCCGCAACAATCGTCAAGGGAGCAAAGAAGTAGTCGCGTTTGCCAGCCGTCAGACTCTTCACTCCGAGAACCTGACTAGAGCCTTCTGTCCTGACGAGACCATCCACCTCCGTTTCGACAATAGATATGTTGGGTTCTTTCGCCGCAGCTGCACGGAGCTTCTGTACGAATCGGCCATGGTGGAATGAGAAACCCGTAGTGGTCTCGGCTTGTTTGCTAGTCGCCTCAGAATCGGGTTTCGGATAGGGAATGGCCACAGGTCGATTATTGAAGATGATGTGGTACCCCTTGACAGGGATGGCGTCGATATCGTCCAAACAATGACGAAGTCCAAGTTTCTCCAACGCCTGCACGCCTCCAGGCTGCAGTAACTCCCCCACGATCCGGTCGGGCTCTTTCAGAGAACGCTCGAGGAGAAATACCGAACAGCCTTGTCGTGCGAGAGCTGTGGCGATTGCAGCTCCAAAAACGCCCGCGCCTACAACGACAACATCGGCTTCGTGGTGATTATTACGGCGGTAGGCAGCGTCCGTGATGCTTTCGGTAGTGACATCGACGTCACAGGAAGGGTCCCTCATGGTGATGGGAGACAATAAGTACGCCGTACAGTCAACGAACAGGTAACACAAAAGCCGGCCACCAAGGGCAAAACGCGGGATGGCGGATGAGCCAGTTTAATTATATAAACTGCATAAGACAATATTATATGCAATATTCTTTGCGAGTACCTAGGTACCTAGTAGTTGGTGTAGCAGCCCTCTGCTCAGGATCTTAGTTTTACCACCAACACAAAGCGTAACCGCCGGCGTGGGTGGGGTCGGTTGCCTGTATAACCAGGGATATGTGTAACCTCAGGAAGCTCAGGGTGTACAATGTGTGGGGTGAGCCGGGAAGGGATAGAACGTTGCAATATAAGAGTATGTCGTAAGGAAATGGCAGGACGCGTTGAGGTTCTTCCATAAAACCCGACCGAGGCTTCAAAATTGTCTAAGTACCTACCTACTCACCCAAATACCATCAATCGCAGACATGCGTTTTCTTTGTCTTCATGGCGCGGGTACGAATAGCAAGGTAAAGTTGACGTATCTATATACACCATTTCTGTCTGGCTAACCACGTTCCGGTCTTCCCCTCCCCTTATCCCTGGATAGGGAGAGGAAAGGCGCCTCATTCCATCCCTTTTGAGGGACTTTATGATACTTTTAACAACCGCATGACTAACACGGGTTTCATGACTACCTACCTATCCAGATTTTTGAGATGCAAACAGGTGACAGGTTTTCGCTGAAAGGCATCTCCCCTTTCTACGCATGTAGCGACTAACTTTTGAACTAGCCGCCATACGCTATGGTATAGGAGGACAACACACCTACGAATTCATTGACGGAGCAGTGTCTGCCCCAATGGCACATGGTAAGACACTGTTCTTTTCTCTTCAGCCCCCAAAAACGAGATGAGACAACCAATAATTATCCATTATGAGCCTCATACTGAGTTACGGATAGGGATCGACTCAATTGTGGGCCCCGGCGAAGAATTTCTCCAATACACAGATGATACCCGCGCGTCTAGTCTCAAGGCTCTGCATGCCTTGGAGAAGCTTGTGAACGAGGAGGGTCCCTTCGACGGCGTTATGGCTTTCTCCCAGGGTGCAGGGATAGCAGCTTCGCTTATAGTGCACAAGCTCAACGAAGATCCTCGAAAAGAGCGGTTACATCCGATCTTTCGTTGTGCCATCTTCTTTAGCAGTGCTGTACCTGAGAACCTATCCCAAGCAAGCGGCCAAGAGGGGCGTTTGCTAGATATTGAATCGGCTGGGGAGTTGATCGAGATCCCGACCGCCCATATATGGGGTCAGAATGATCAAGTATACCCAACCATTGGACCTCTGGTCAGCAGGCTATGCCGAAGTGACCGAAGGGCTGATTTTATTCACGGGGGAGGGCATGATATTCCTGGTCCCAAAGACCAAGACGCTGTGCTGGGGGCCATAAACGCAATCAAGAGAACGATTGAAAGGGCAATTGAATCGCGCTAGGAGGGAGGCATTCTATAAGCTAATGGTGGGTGGTGCCATCACATCAAGTCTTCTGAAAATACAACCCCAAATTTCCGCACATATGGTGGGTGACATTAACAAACGCTCTGACATCCGCCCCTTTAAAAATTGCAGGATCTTTGGAGATGTGAGCCCCAAATATCTAAGTACCCAAGTGTCAGATACATATTGGGTTCTCCATCATATTCACAAGAGAGACCATATGTGCATAGATACCTACCTACATACCTACCTGGTATACTTAGGTACTAGGTACTAGGTAGGTAGTCTGTTTACACATCCGTTCGCGCGTCTGTTCATAGATTCACGCCATAATGTTCTCATCCTCTTTACTCTTCCAGTTCTAGGATAAAAATACATCTATCATGTTTTTTCTCCCGCAGGTCTTGATTAATAAGTCATTGGTCAGACTCTTATCTGTTCTTTCTGCCACATCAAAAGCGTGGCAGGAATCTGTCCAGCTGCTAAACCAGTCAAAATCTTGACCTGGAGATTATATGCCTCTGCAAATATAACTCTAACGGCTTCTTGGGTTTGCGCAGAGAGCGCGCTTATGGTTTCTGGATAGCGCAAGAGTTGAGCAAGCTGGTGGGGGGGTAGCAAGTTGCCTAGCCGATTCCTGACCATGCCATTGAATGCGGTGGTGACGATTGCGAGACCGATTACACCTCCCATGACACGGAATTGTGGGACAGAACCCATAGCCACGGCTACTAATATGAGCAGAACCTCGAATAATAGGGGCACATACTACGTACCTTTGTCCCTTTCTTGGACTAAAAACGGCGTCATAAGGGTTATAAGGGTGATGTTTATACCGCAACCAAAGCCGGCGATGATCTGATAGCCATACTGAGCGGCACTCACTGCTTGAGAATTTGACAAAGTAGAAAGAAGGGCAAATCCCACAACCTGCAGTATCGCAGCCAAAAGTACTAAGTAAATAAGGGGCACTTTGGCGGCCTTGGCCACCGTCGGTGCAAAAATAGAACCAAATGGGGCAGCCAAGGTGAAAGGAATGAATCGAATCCCAGCCTGGAGCGGTGACAAGGAATTGACCAACTGAAATCTTTGGGGGAGTTGGAACATGGCACAAAACCAAGGCGCGCCGAGCAATAATGTATTCCTATTACACGCTGAGTTTGCCATCTGGAAGGAAGAAGACGTTACTTACAGTATCATTCCAATCCATACGCGGCTTTTGATGAAGCGCCATGGAAAAACCGGTTCTTGGATTCCTTCGCGAAGGGTAACGCGACGTTCCCAGAAGAGGAACGCGATCCAACCTAAGCCTGAGATTGTCAATAGGGATATAACGAATCCTGATTCCCAAGGGTATTCTACTCCTGCTTCTTGTAACGCAGCCACCAGAAACAACGTTGACATCAGGAGGAGAATGGTTCCAAGGTAGTCTAAGCGTTGAAGTGAATGCCGTGAGAAGGCTTGTCCATGACCGGGTCGCTCATGTCGAGGTTTCCCATGGTGGGGAAATCCATTGGGTAAGCTGAAGAAAAGGACAATCGCGGTAAGAACGGCTCCTGGAACGCTACAATTATAATGACATCTCAGAGTCAACGCCCTTCGAATAAAGGATCGATCCTTGTACTTACTTGAGCAAGAAAATCCACCTCCACGTCGTTCCCTCGCTAATGGCACCGCCTAGGATGGGGCCAAGCAATAGCGAGATTGAAAAGACCACAGATATAGAGCTGGTATACTTGGCGTACTTGTGTGAGGGCACAAGTTCGATGATGATGACTGAGCTTAGTGCATAATTTCCGGCTCCTCCAATGCCTTGGAATGCTCGGAAGACAATTCTGATATTGCTGTCAGGAAATAGAACCCTGGATCAAAATTTACGGGGTGACCAACAGTTGCTCGATGGTCTGGACCGCCCCACAGGCGCCGGAGAATACTGCAAACGTGATAACCACAAGGAGAAGCATAGACTTCCTTCCAAAAATGTCACTCAGTTTAGAGAAGATGATGAGCACGCCTATGGCCGTCGTAAGCAAGTTGGGATTAGACAAGTGCAAGTCAACTCACCAACGTAGCCCAACAAATACGCTGATATAACCCAGCTAGACTTGTTAAATCCGCCAAGTTCCTCTGTGATGGACACTAAGGCAGTGGTGACAATTGGGATCTCGAGGTTGGTGAGAAACAAACACATACATAGTCTAACAGTGAATTAGATAACGCTAAATGAATAAGACCATGGCTGTATAATTCACATACGATGCTGTCGTGAAGTGTAGCCTTGGGCCCTGGAGATATGTTTGCCTGCTTTCATATTCTTTGCTTGTGGCACCAACGTCCTTCCTAAGTGATAGCGAATGATTCAGTTCACCATCTGTGAGATGAACATCTGAGCCAATGTTGAAATGGTTAAAACTTGACATGATGTAAAACTAAGTCCCGATTCTAGCGACGTCGCTGTCGGGTCGGATAGTGAGTTGAAGGTAAAGGGTCATGGCGAACAGAAAAAGAATCATCTTTCTCAGTTTATCCCCTGGAAGATTCTAATGCATTGGATATTTGTGTAACACATATTCTCCGATGGTTAGTTCAAGCAACAAAGCGCTCTGAGGCTATGTAGGGCCCCTAAGTCACCCTTGTGACAGTGGGCCAACGGCGGGACGGCGGATTGGTGGCCATGGCCATGGCCTGCTGCCCGTATGGCCAGATGGCCGGATGGAACATCAAAATTTGAGGGGCACAATGAGGTGTCACGTCAATAAATTAATATGCAATTAATCTGCTCTAGTAGTAGTAGTTACATATATCATTGGCCTTTGATGTAGCAGTACAATCTGAAAGAAGACCACCGGACCCCAACTGAACTACCGAACTACCCAGTGCTTGGCACTTCAAAGATAGCACTGTGCGGTGAGCAACTTCCAAAACCTCATGAATCCTACATACCTAGGTAGGTATGTATTATTGATGCTTGGAGTACGTCCAGAGGACCTCAGCCTGCATGAAAGGATGCATATTGTTGGTTTTTATGGTATTTCTAGGACTCATGAAGCCTCGTCGCTACCAGAGGTAGGCGATGATCAGCCCAAGAAGATGGTAGCCGGCATAGGATTGAAATAGCACTGGGGATATTCGGCGAGGTTACACAATTCCCCCAAAGACAAGAGAGAAAGGCTTAATAGGAGAAAACCCCCTTAGCCTTTTCATAGCCATGATTTTGAACTATGACTTTCCCATAGTTCGAAAAAGCTATGAGCGGTTTCACTCCAGACGCCCTTGAAGCCATTTTAGATGGGCCGGCGCTTGCTCCTCCTCCTGGCGTCGTCCCGCAGTTGGATAATCCCCCTACCCGCTTGACGATAACAATAGTTGTCACGATCGTTTGCCTAGTGATGCCTACACTAGCAGTATGCATGCGGTTGTACACAAGATCCAGGATTGTCGGCCAAATGAATATCATAGACTGCAAGACACTCCACTCCATGGTAGCTTCTTTCATATACTGACAATGTCTTAGATTCTCTCATATTAGGCTATGTATTGCTTTTTGCTGTTCGCACACGCCCCTTTACTAATGCTCTCAGGGGTTCTTCGTTGGTTACAGCGCTTGCGTCTTTAACGCCGCAAGAATAGCGCCCGGTGTTCACCAATGGAATGTTCGGCTCAGAGACATGAAGCCCTTCTTATTAGTTAAGCTTGACCTTCTTACTTGGACTCATATATGTGTTGTTACGAGAGCTAACGAATCGATGGCTAGTATACCTACATCGGCTCCATATTATACGGAATATGCATATTTTTTACCAAGTTCTCGATCTTGTTGCAATACATAGAGATTTTCATGCCCACGAAAAGACCAAAATTAATGTACTGGGCTACTGTCTCTATGATCTGGGCCAGCTTTCTCCACTACTTCATCGTTACCTTTTGTCAGATATTTAGCTGCAAGCCGATTGCTAAAGCATGGGATCCATTCATTACGAAAGGCCACTGCTTCACCGTGACTCTCACCACCGCATCAAGCGCTATCAGTGCGGTATCCGACGTCGCTATGTTGATCCTGCCCCAGGTAGTTATCTGGAGGTTAAATATATCTTTCAGGCAGAGGCTTGGAGTCTCGATCATATGCTTGATAGCCGCTGTGTGAGTATCCACATAAATCCATTTCGTTCTTACCAGGTGTTAATCATCTTAGTGCCTGTGCTGCCTCAATCATTCGTTTATCGTACGCCGCCATTCTTCAAGATGAACCTGATATCACCTATTACACTTGGTATGCTGGCATCTTGACCCTTCCCGAAATGGCCGCCGGCATTGTGGTATCATGCCTACCGGTGACAAGGGCGTTTATCACCAATTTGGTCCAACGACAAATATTCCCCCGGGTCGCAGATTCTCTCGGGAGAGTTATAGGGCAATCGAGATCGCCGAGTCATCAAAATACCACGGCATACGAATTACAGAACCGGGGGAACAATATAACCCCCAGTGCTAACAGAGACAAGTCGTGGACGAACGCGTGCGGAACTGCTGGGATGATCGACCTCCCCAGGTCGGATTCTGCTACAGGTCTTCGAACAATCGACGCCTTTGATATTTCTCTTGAAGAGGGTAGACGCCAGATTTATTAAGAATCTATAGGTAAGGAAAAGACACAATTTGATGGCTTCCGCGAAGTAACTCGCGCATATGAGTACTAACACTGGGCCTTTTATTAGGTATGTACCTTAAAGCTGAGCTTAATAAACCCGAATTTGTTGAGATGCTGGGCGGCAAAACTTCCCATAAATATGGATGGGAAGCATTTCCTTACTCAAATGTGAGTCCCTTGACAAAGATGTGCCAGCAGCATTATCTTCAAGATAAGAATACCAGCTGAGTTATGTTTGAGTAGATCATACCCTGGAAGGATTTCATCGGCATGATCCAAATGAAGAGTACAGGTACATCCGCAATAGTATCACTCGACATTATAAGCACGCATTTACAATGATACATCCCACCCGTAGCCTTGTAAGGACTGGGATTTCCAAGTAAGGGAGTTCTGTACCCAAGTAACCAGCCCCCTCCCCAAGCTCATTGAGGTAACACTACAGACGGCACATCACATTCACGGATCAATGAGACCTCTCAGCCCACACTGCCGGCCTGATTAGGTACCTACTACCTAGTAGGTAGGTACGTACATGTGAATACGCAATATATCTCCTTAGGTACCTACTATGTAACTCGGGTAGGTAACTTGGACCACCCTAGGTACTAGGTACCTAATAGGGGGATACCTGGGTCGCCAAGGGATCTCAATCTCATTTCAATGTTGTCCTTTCTACACAACACGAGCCCAACCTCATTTCCTTTTACCAATTGTACCGCCGGGGTTCCGTAGGATAATTATTAGGTAGATAGGTACATATTATCCCTTCTGCATTTACCTACGGGGATGATACCTAGTAGGTAGGTATTTTACTATGATACGAGTTTCTCATTGTGGTTATCCCCTTCGCGCCTCCAACAATCGGTCTTCTCGCCCCGATCCACATCATCGAAGTCCTGAGCCGTGGCATAGAGCCACCAGCTACCTAATATCTGCACAGTTGAATCTGGCAGTCATAGATTCTTACAGGCATATTTACCTTGGAGGAGATAAACTTCGAGACCTCGGTCAATGCCAACATGACACCACCAGTTGTTCAAACCAGCGGTTCCTCAGGAGTTGGGAGCAGTAACGACCTCCTCAAGCCAATTGCTCTAATCGGATTTTCCATGAAATACCCAGGCGACGCCGACACGTCAGAGGGGTTTTGGAAGTTGGTTATGGAAAAGAGATCCGCGATGACCGAATGGCCGGAAGATCGAATCAGGCTTGACGCATTTTATCACCGGGATCAGGGAAAACAAGAACAGGTATCAATCCATAACTCGGAAGCTCGCTCACCATGAACATGAATAGAAACTAATGTTGGTACATGTAAGACATTCGTACAAGGAGCACACTTCGTGAGAGACAGTCTGGGTGCTTTTGATGCGCCCTTCTTTAACATCAGTGCAACGGAGGCGACAGCGATGGATCCGCAGCATCGCATCCTTCTGGAAACTACATATCATGCGTTAGAGAATGGTACTATACCTCTCCCAGTACTATGGAATCGGTGGAAACTAATAAGTGACCACAGCTGGCATACCAATGGAACGATCATATGGTTCCAAGACAGGAGTGTACACTGGATCTATGGCCGACGACTACAAGCACATAGCAGCCGGAGACCTGGATAACTTGCCGAAATACGGGGCAACTGGCACGACGATGAACATGATGGCTAACCGAATCAGCTGGTTCTATAACTTCTTCGGCCCGAGCGTTAGTATGGATTCTGCTTGCTCTAGTAGTCTCATGGCCTTGGACTTCGCTTGTCAAGGATTGCGTAATGGGGATTGTGATATGGTGAGTCCCTTCGGAAAAGTTCAAGCAATATGAGCCATGTCTTACCTTTGTACTCTAGGCTGTAGTGGCAGGTGGCAGCATGATACTGTGCGCCGAGGGGACGTTGTCTCTTATGAACATGAGCTTTCTGTCACCTCAAGGTCGTTGTTTCTCGTTTGATGACCGTGCTGAGGGTTATTCAAGAGGAGAGGGCTTTGGGGTGGTATTGGTTAAGAGGCTTGATGACGCCATTCGAGATGGCGACATGATCAGGGCCGTCATTCGGTCTACTGGGTCAAACCAGGACGGCCACACCGCAGGCTTAACTCAACCAAGCAAAGAGTCTCAAGCAGCCCTCATCCGAGAGACTTATAGAAAGGCTGGTTTGGACTTCCAGGAGACCCGATTCTTCGAAGCTCATGGTAAGGCAATTTGACGTCCTTAGAGTGTGAAACTTCTCTAACGTGCTCTTTTGTAGGGACTGGAACGCCGCTCGGAGATCCGATCGAAGCAGACGCCATCGGAACTACCTTCCGAGTAGTAAGATCTCAAGACGACCCTCTTTATGTGTAAGTACATTTCTAGAAGCCACAGGGATTTGTTAGGATATTAATTTTCTACTAGTGGTGCGTTGAAATCCAATATTGGCCATCTCGAAGGCGGCAGTGGCATAGCAGGAATAATCAAGACCGTCATGGTGCTTGAAAAGGGGCTCATCCCCCCAAACGCGAACTTCCAGAACATAAACCCCCGGATTGACGCCGAATTCCTCAACATCAAGGTATATTTCGTAAGCCCACGTCAAGACACCAATTAACGTTTGTTAGTTTCCCACTCACTGTGTCCCCTGGCCGTCTACTGGGCTCCGCCGAGCTTCGGTGGCCTCTTTTGGATTCGGGGGTTCTAACTCCCATGCGGTATTGGACGACGCTTATAACTATCTAGGAGAGAGAGGGTTGGGTGGCATCCATTGCACATCCCCTTTACCACCAAAGGACGAGAGAGACCTGCCACAGGAGAATCACAGCGTCGAAGATGTTGCCAGCATCCAAAACATTAGCGACTCAGTATCAGCTGAACCGATACATCCACATCCACCTCCTAGGCTTCTTGTTCTCTCGGCTGCCGACGAGGATGGTATCCGACGGCTCGTAGCTGGCTATGATGCCTACTTTCGGGATGACCCAAGGGCAGGAGAGAAAGATGAGTCATACCTGAATCGTTTAGTGTATACTCTCTCTTCTAGAAGAAGCTCGCTGCCTTGGAAATCATTTGCCGTAACGGATTCGGTTCAATCATTGCAGAACCTATCGAGCATCTTGTCAAAGCCGATTTTATCCGTTCAAGATCCGAAGACAGCTTTTGTTTTTACCGGTCAGGGTGCTCAGTATAGGAACATGGGGGCTGAGCTCTTCTCATGTCCAAGTTTCGGGATTTACATATGCATCTTCGACGAGTGCCTTCTTGACCTCGGCAGCACCTGGACAGTGGCTGAGATTCTCTTACGGAGGGATACTACTTATGATATCGACAACCCCGAATACAGCCAACCGTTAACCACAGCGTTGCAAATTGCATTATACGAGCTTTTGCGATCCGTGGGTGTTAAACCCTCGGTGGTAATAGGACATTCTTCGGGCGAGATAGCAGCTGCTTATGCTGCAGGGGCTCTATCTCTATACTCAGCTTGCAAGGTTTCCTATTATAGAGGAAAATACGCAGGAGCTTTGAAGCAGTCACCGGAGCAGACTGGCGCAATGATGTCTGTTGACCTTTCCGAAGGCGAGATGCGCTCTTTCATCAACAAGAACTTTGAAGAAACGGACGACCTCTACATCGCTTGCATCAACAGTCCGTTCAATGTCACGCTTTCTGGCAACGAAATCAGCATTGATCAAATCAAAGCCAGCCTGGATTCCGAGGATATCCGGACACGGAAGCTGAACACTGGAGTCGCATACCATTCGCCATATATGAAGCGTATCGCGATGGCGTATGCTGAAAGCATGGGCCGTCTTGAAGGGGACACGCAAAGAACAAGGTGGCCATGCATGATATCCTCCGTGACAGGACGATACGTGGAAGACCTTGGCTATCTGTGTAAACCTGACTACTGGATCGCCAATCTAGTTTCATCGGTAGAATTCTCAACAGCAATGTCTACGCTGTCGTTATCCATGGGCAAGAGGCGGACTCGAAGGCTTGGCGAACCCAAGACTGGAACCATAGAAGACATAATCGAGGTTGGCCCTCGCTCAGCATTGCGACGACCCATTCTCGAGTGTTTATCGAATATTGTACCTCACGCGAATACCCGATATCACACCGTACTAAATCGGGCAGATCCTACTCCGCAACCCTTTCTGACGCTGGTCGGAGAGCTCTACGCCCGGGGCCACGATGTCGATGTCGAGCGTGCAAATAAGATAGAGTTCTGCTTCCCAACTCAGAGGGAACACTTCTTGATAGACTTGCCCAAATACCCTTTCAATCACTCGAAAGAATACTGGCACGAGGCCCCTATGACTAGGCGTGCCCGGCTCCGAGGTTCGTCTAAGCATGAACTTCTGGGCGTTCAGGTGCCAGACTGGAACCCGCTGGAACCTCGCTGGAGAAAGTTCTTTAACTTAACTGAGACACCTTGGATAGGCCATCATAAAGTGAACGGTAAAGCAATCTATCCCGCTACTGGGATGGTTGTGATGGCTATCGAAGGCGCGACTCAGGTTGCAGACCCTGGCAGACGCATCATCGGCTACTGGGCTTGGGACGCAGTCTTCTCGGTCCCGATCGTCTTTGGAGAGGCAGGTAAAAATGAGGTCCAGCTATTGCTCACACCCGACAGCTCTCGCTCTGGGAAAAATTCCAGTTCTTTCAAATATCGTATATATTCAAATAACGACGAGGACTGGATCGAGAACTCCCACGGCACCATTCAAGTCATGTACGAGAACCCCGGCTCAGATGGTGCACTTGACCAGACCGAAAGTCTGTTATACCGCCATAAATACAATGAGGCTGTGAGAAAATGCCGTCGCAGTGTCCCGGCCGAAAAGATGTATGGACATTATAGATCGATGGGCTTGGACTATGGGCCCGCATTCCAAGCTCTAGACAACGTGGCCTGGGATGGAGATAGTGGTTCTATCGGTGACATCAAATGCTTCCCTTGGACATCTGAGCATTCGCAACACGACCGTCAACCACACGTGGCGCATCCGGTGACATTAGATGCTGCAGGGCAGTGCATGTGGCTTGCCTTGACCAACGGCGCCGAGGATGTACTATTCAACGGAATCGCAGTCACGCGTATGCGAAGTGCATGGATATCAAGTACCGGCCTCTCGTATCCAGATACCCAACACCTTCGCGCAGCCTGCACAACATCTTTGAGAGGGCTTCGCGGCACGGACTCCTCTGTGTTTGCCTTAGATCTCGACGGGAACTTGAGGTTCATGATATCTCACATGGAAACCACGGCTGTTGGCGGTGATGAGACGGCTTCCATGACTGCTCGTCCGAGACAGCTTTGCTTCGAACTGAGCTACAAGCCAGACCTTGACCTCATGGATTCCTCGCAGCTGCTAACGTGGATGAAAGGCGACTTCGAATTTGAAAACGAACCCGTTTCCTTCTACGAGGATCTAAGGATCGTTCTCTACTACTTTGCCACCCGCGCCTTGGAAGACACGCCATCCATTGCATCTTCCATGGCAACTTCTAAGCCTCATATGGCTAAGTATATCGAATGGCTTAAGAGCCAATTGTACAAGCAGCAACAACGCAGTCTACCGCATGGTGACTGGATACACCGCATTGAAGACATCAGCGATATGGAACAACTTATTGATCGGCTTGAGAAGACCAATTCTGAGGGTGAATTTTACGTCCATGTGGGCCGTAACCTCCGGCAAATCATTGACGGCGAGGTAGATCCGCTTGAGCTGATGTTCCATAGCGGCCATGCAGCAAGGCATTACCAAGAAGTGTGCGACACAATACCATGCTGCAAATTGGTCGCCAAATACCTGAATACATTATCACATAAACAGCCTCAGCTCAAGGTCCTTGAGGTTGGAGCCGGCACAGGCTCGATAACCGGGCATGTTCTCCGGGCGCTTCAGACCGAAGCAGGCGCTGCACGGCTGGCCCAATATGACTACACGGACATCTCCGCGGCGTTCTTCGAACAAGCCAGAGTGAAATTTGCCGAGTTCTCCTCCAATATCAACTTTCGTACGCTTGATATTGAGCAGGACTCCTCCAGCCAAGGCTACCAATCGGGGACTTACGATCTCATTGTGGCGGCTTGGGTACTTCACGCGACACAGGACTTGGCGGCTACGATCCGAAACGTGCGGAGGCTGCTCAAGCCCGGAGGGAAACTTCTACTGGTAGAATCCACAGCCCTGGACGTACTGCGAAGTGGTTTCGCGTACGGCACGCTGCCCGGGTGGTGGTTGAGCTCCGAGAAAGAGCGTGAATGGAGTCCCTGTATATCCGAATCCCAATGGGAGGAGGTGCTCGTAGCCAATGGCTTCAATGGAGTCGATGCCGCGTTGCGGGATTACGAAAGCAGCATATGCCATGAGCACAGCATGATAATCGCGACTGCTAATTCTGGCGTTCCAGCGCTTAGCGCATCTATTACCACGATAATTACGAGTCCGCAGTCAAGTCGTCAAGCGACGGTGGCAAGGGAGCTCCAGTCTCACCTTAACGAACAGCTTCCTACACGGTGCCAGATATTGCATATCACCGACCCAGAGATTTTTCAGCTTCCGCCAGACTCAACACTCGTTTTTCTAATGGAAATTAACCAGTCATACCTTGCTGAGTTGGAAGCATCGTCATTCGAGGCCTTGAAAGCCATGCTGCAGGTAGCACAAAAAGTCATTTGGATCACAGCTTCCTGTAAGACCGATGCGGATTCAGCACGGCTTCAGATGGTGCGAGGCTTTTCACGAGTACTCTCTACAGAGAAACCCAGCCGGACCTTCGTTACTCTAGCCTTTGAAGACGACAGTGTTGGACCAGATGTTCAGATTCACCAGATGCGCCAAGTTATTTTGGAGACCATCGCACATCCTAGCGACTGTGAGTTGGAGTATGTAGGGCGAGACGGCCTCCTTACGATCGGAAGAGTATTTGAATCCAAGAAGTTAAACGAAAACATTCACTCTAAAACACATACAATGATCAGGCACCTGCCACTAGGACAGAAACCCCCGCTTGTCTTAACGGTACCCAACCCAGGTCTACTTAGTTCACTCCGCTTCGAACGAGATCCGCGATACTACGAAGAATTGGGCGCGATGGAGATCGAGATCAAGGTTCAAGCCATCGGGGTAAACTTCCGTGACCTTCTGCTTATTCTAGGAAAAGTGGATGGTAATGGTCAGGTTGGGTGCGAATGTGCCGGAATTGTGACCAGAGTTGGCATGGATTGCACTACTTTCCAGCCAGGGGACCGCGTGTGTGCAAATATCATGGGTTGCGGTAACACATATGCACGCTGTCACTATCAGCTTGCTGTCAAGGTCCCCGAGAAGCTGTCACTCGCAGAAGCCGCTTCTCTACCGACCACAGGCGTAACCGCGTACTACTCCCTCATTACCCTTGCTAACATTCAAAAGGAAGATTCCATATTGATACACAGTGCGGCCGGTGGCACGGGCCAAATGGCGCTTCAAATTGCACAAGCAGTTGGAGCTGAGGTGTATGTGACAGTGGGCACCGAAGAGAAGAGACAACTCATGAAAGATGCCTATGGCCTCCCAGACAGTCATATATTCCACAGCAGAGATAACAAATTCGCGCGGGACATCTACCACGCAACCGATGGTAGGGGTGTTGATATCGTCCTGAACTCACTCTCCGGAGATGCTCTCCTTGCATCCTGGGAATGTATCGCCCCATTAGGACGCTTCATCGAGCTTGGTAAGGTGGATATTGACAAGAACTCAAGCCTGCCAATGTCGGGCTTTGCCAAGAACGTTACATTTCATGCTGTTGCGGTGGACTACCTTGCAGACCATAGACCTCGCGTGGTTGGAAGCATTTTGCACTCTGTTATTGAAATGGTTTCGAGTAATCAGCTTAAAATCGCTTCGCCGCTGCATTTCTATCCAATTTCCGAGATAGAGGATGCTTTCAGAGTCATGCAGAGCGGGAAGAACATCGGAAAGACGGTTCTGACACTGAGTACTTCGGATGTGGTTCCCGTAAGTCAAACTTTCTCAAGTTATTCTCCAGTTACTTCCAACACTGCACTGGCATCTATGCTTTCTTTTTGATAATGCATGCTGACCTCTGCAGACTTGGTTGGAGCCGACATATTCGTGTTACTTCGACCCACACGCGAGTTACTTGATTGCTGGTGGACTTGGTGGTTTGGGGCGCAGCGCCGCTTGGTGGATGTCTCAACGAGGGGCGAGAAATTTAATTCTGCTTTCGAGATCCGGTCCAAAATCAGCTGCTGCCCAAGCTTTATTAAAGGAATTGCGAAAAGAAGGAATACAAGTACGCACCCCAAGGTGCGACGTTGCCTCCCCTGAGTCGCTCTCGGCGGCGTTGGCGCTGTGTGCCGATATGCCTCCTATCAAGGGATGCCTCCAAGCTACCATGGTACTTCAGGTACGAGAACTAGAGTATCTGTTTTCGCAAAAAGTAACTTACAATGAATACAGGATGCGCTGTTCGAAACGATGTCTTGGGAGCAATGGTCAACGTCAATTCGCTCCAAAGTGACGAGTACTTGGAATCTCCACTCACAGCTTCCTCGTGGTCTTTCATTCTTCATCATGTTGTCTTCTGCAGCCGGAATCGTTGGGTCGATGGGCCAATCCAACTACGCAGCCGGCAATACATATCTAGATGCACTAGCCGCGCATAGGCTAGCCATAGGCGAGAAGGCAGTATCGATCGATCTTGGCTGGATGAGTGATGTTGGTGTTCTGGCCGAAAACGCGAGTCTAAGCAAGGGCAAGGAAGACATTGCCGACCTCGTGAAAATGGGCGAGGTGGAGTTTCTCGCATTACTAGACCATTATTGCGACCCTCATCTGGAGCTACGCGCGGCGGAACAAGCCCAGCCCATTCTCGGACTGCTAACACCAGCACAGCTCCGCAACGATGGCATCGAACCCCCAGACTGGCTTGTCGAACGCCCCATATTCAGGGGACTAGCTCAACAAGACGCTGACACCAGCGCCGATGGCTCCACCCGGGACGCATCCGGATCCAATGGGCGTGACTGGGCCGGTGAATTTGTCAGAGCACCATCCAGAAGTGAGGCTACGAATGTTGTCATCGAAGCCCTCGTGGAAAAATTGTCCAAGGCTACATCCATCGCAGCAGATGATTTAGATCGTAGCCGGCCTCCTCATGTGTATGGTGTTGACTCCCTTCTCGCCATCGAGCTGAGGAATTGGTTTAACAAGCTATTCCGATCGGATGTGGCGATATTTGACATCACGGGGCAGATGAGTCTCGAGAAACTTGCGGAGCGTGCGGCAAGCCAAAGCGGGCTATTACAAACAGAAGATGGAGAGGGAAACTCGAAGGACGCAGGAAAGGCCTGAATAACTCTTTCTCAATGTCGGTTACCTGTTTGTTTCGGCACGGCGGCTTCACGGGCGTACTGACCTGGCTACGGGGACTAGATCAAAGAGATCGTGGCTACAGCGGTGTTTACGCCACCAATGATTGCGTAGAAAGGATCTGCATGAGTCTCGTTTCCGTAAAGGGGACGGTAGATATCAATGCGACTAATCCCTGGACCAAGTAAAAAAACGGTATCGAGGCTCAGAAACAACAAGACTCGTCGCCGAATAGTATGTGTTACCGGTAGAACTGGCAAAGCTCGTAGACTGACGACAAAAAAGGGCTGCTCGAAAAAGGAGATATCGCATTTGATGCGAGCGAGATCTCTGACTAAGCGTAGAATCCCCCAGAGGGGAGGTGGATGACTCAGCGGCTGTGCAACTGCAACAAACAGTTGTTCCCACTTCATGGACAACAAAAAACAACGGCGAGAACCGAAGGATTCATTTGAAAAGATGCTGTATCGATTTTCATACAATCAACTCATCCAATACCCCTATTACCTGGGTACCTAGGTAACCACCAGTTAAACAGCGATTAAACAGCAGACAAAGAACATAACAACTCTCAGCAACATGAAACCATTCAGGCTTAGATGAACAACAGTTAAGCAAAAGCCACAGCCTTGGAGCGGATGATGGATAACACTTGAACCAAGGGATCAGTTCTGCGCGGCCTAGAACCCAGTGTACCTATACTCTAGGTATGTACCTACATATAGGTACCTAAGGTTAGGTACATAGTACATACCTAGGATGTATCCAGTACTCAGCCGCTTCGCAGCCGGATTGTCTCAACTACTAGGTACTACAGCTGTAGGTAGCGCTCAACTACGACTACTCGGCCACTACTTTTTTTATTCATTCAAAATTTCTTCCCAGGCCAACACTCAAATTCATAATGGTGCGTAAAAGACTTCACGATCACGATCATGATCATTCCATTGTGTCAATAATAAAACGCATTCTAAATGCATAGTGCAAGGCAGCAGGTATTTCTTAAAATTAAACACTACCATATACTTGATAACCCAAAAGCCATCATGCCATGGAATCAAAACAATGCTATCATTTCCCCCAAAACACGAAACAATAACTAAACCATACCTGTGCAAGATCATGTCAAAGTACTCACCGCCGTCAGAATAAGCGCTTAGCCCAGCAAGGCGCCTATAAATGCAGCCCCGAAAGAACACCCCTAGGAATTTGGACAGACCATGTCTAGAACAAAGAGGTTCTTGTCACCACTCCGGCTCCGGTCTTCGAACCATGTTTTCGAACTCATCTTGCGCCATACGCATCCTCATGAAGGCCACCTCAGTGCCCCCCATTTCCGCGCCTTGGCGTAACTCCGCATACCGCTCCGCCGCACGTTGAAGGTCATCGACTGTATGCCTTGTTCGGCCGTCATGGCGGCAATCGGGACACTCTTTTCCCATGCGGCCTCCTTCGGGCAGCGTCTTAGGAAGCGAGGAAATGGTGTCATGAGCAATCAGTCGGGGCTTGAATGCGTGGCGGCACCGCTCGTAAGCCAATGACTCACGGCAGAACGGGCACGAGTTGTACTCTTTAACCCATTCATCCATGCAGTTATGGCAGGCGACGTGGCCACAAGGGGTTATGGCCGGCGTGGAGCGGTCTGGCCGATTCGAGGAAATTCCCATCTTTAGATTTGCGCTCAGGCATATCTGACATACGAGATTCGAAGGTCGGTCAACAAGAAACGTGATAACCGGCTTCGGGATATACGACTCCTTGTCTAGGGACGCCTTGCGGTACCTGTCGTCACCCTTACGAGCTACAGACGCAAGGTAACCCCCAATTAGATTGCCGGATTCATCATCCGAGTCATCATCCATCGAGTCATCCGAGTCGATTGCTAAACTCCTGTAAGATCTGTACCTTTGTGCGTCCAGGCTTTTTCGCCCAATGCTACTTCGCCCAACGCTACTACGCGAGGCTCTCGATCGTAGAACATCGCGGTCACTAGACTGTGAACTTTCTGGGTTCATGCTTGCCTTGACAGGAATCCTGCCAAGGATACTGCCGTTTTTTCCGTACAGCACTTTGGTCTCCATGGTGTTGATGGGATACCGACGTGGCAATTGCAAATGTTTCAGCTACGCGCCTATTCAAATAACCAGGAGGCACAACAGTACTGTTGATGATCAGCTATAGCGTTGCAACACAGTGCAAGTGATATCATCAACCTCGTGTTCGGCTATATATATCAATCAACTTGGCTGATAATCTCATGGCATTGTGCCTTTACAGTCGCATTGTTCCACGGACCTAGGGCTTGTTTAGGCTTTGAGAGAAAGGCATACGGTACCCAGCTACCTATCAAGAATTCAAAGGCCAAAAGCCTGAGTTCTATGTTAAGCTCTTTTTCCTATTTGAAAGCACAATGCATTATTCTGTTTGCCATTATGGCAATACCACCCCTTTAGATACCTCCCCAACGACATCGCATTGATAATGATTAAGCTAAGCATGTAGACAAACCCCAAGGCCAGGTTAACGCGACATCTCAGATGACATAGTGGCAGGATACCGGAGCAGCCGTCGCGTTCGAAAACCCGGTGTTCGGTAACACGACAACAATCACTGCGACTACTCGGCTCAAAGCCTCCCATCCCTATACATCCATGGCTAAGCGCCTTAGGCCAAAGCGAGAGTGCCCGTAGGGGTTTACAACTAGGTACCCAGTACATAGGTAGGTAGGTACCTACATGTATCTAACAGCCCCTTAGATCCATCCACGTAACCAACCCTCGGTGTACCTATGTTCAATATACTAAGACTTTTTACATGATGCAGAAAGGTACCCAATAATGATAATGACTTGTATTTCCTCCAACACATCATTGAGTCTCAACCATCACCTATATAAGTGTATGCTTTTCCAAGAGCGATTTCACAGAGGGGGGATTATTCGCAGCGCCAACTTTGAGGGTCATTAACATCGCCCACTCTATCGTATACTGCCCTCTTAGGATGGTAGCAAAGCGGCCTTTGCCTCAAGACTCCAGAGTCTGGAACAGTTGAGTTCTTCCAAGTTGTCGCAATGACCTGATCGACAGCGCTCCCACCCTCAACCCAATTCATGAGGGCGAGCAATATATCGTGCCTCGCATCCTGGAACCCAGGGACCGAGTACAAATCCGTGCCAATAAGCGCATTTTGGATGGCCCCGCCGAAGTGCCATGGGGCGTCAACACCAGGCGGTGTGCCAGCGCAATGCCCCATACCAGGCACGAGGAAAAGGCGAAACCAATCATTGATAGGGTTTGATGCTCCGGTTGCTCGTTGCACCTGCTCGTGGAAGTATGTTGTGTCTCTTGTGCCTAGTAAGGGGTCGGATACCCCGTGGTACATCAAGATCTTACCACCGCGATCCCGGTACTCCGACATGTCGAATTCGTCCGGGTTAATGCTTCGCATCACATCGAGATTCTTGACGAGTTCGTACACGCTGTCGTTGTAGGATTCGTAAGACCAGTCCGGGTCAAATACAAGATTCCGTAAGAGGCCGGCCCCCAGGCTGAAAGGGGTCTCAGTGAAAAGGGCCTGCGACCATTCCAGCTCTGAAGACAAGTCGAGACCACTGTAAACATATTCGGACCCAACGAAGTAGTTCGCGTATATCTTCCCCAGCGTCACTAGTTGGGCAGGTGTCAGGCACGCGGAGGAATCCGCGCCGGCGTTGTCGCAAGATATAACGGAAAGGTCCGGATGGCAGCTCTCGGGGGCGCTAATAATACCATCCTCGACACCGTCAACACTGTCGCATTGCTGCGCGACAGCTCGACCAACTACCGGAAATAGTTCCTGGGGGATATTTCCCGGGTCGCCCCGGGGGAAGTAATCCTTGCTGATCTTGGTCATCCAGCTCGTCATGTGGCTGACGTGCCAGGCCGGCGCCCCGATAATCATGCCATCGAAGCTATCAGAAGCGATTTGGGCCTCCTTGAGTCCTTGGCGCCCACCAGTTGAGCAGCCAGTGTAGAAAGAGTAGAGGATTTCTCCGCCGTAGTAGCTCTTGATCAACTGTTTCCCCAGCTCGACCGATCCGTGCATGGCACGCCAACCCCAGTCGATCAGCATCTCGGGATTGTCACGTATCCAATCTACATCTAAATCGCCCCCTCTATGGCCGTTGTCTGTTGATAATGCAGCGAATCCGTAATGCGCGCCGGCACCCATGTCAAGGATGTTGAGATGTCCAGCGACTCCACCTCCGCCGACAGTGAGAAATCGGGAGTTCCATTCGGCTGGAAGGAACAAAGCCAGAGTGAAAGAGGATGTGTCTGTCGAAGTTACGTTGACTTCTACAGCGCAAAGCTCCGGAAGGCCCGTTGAGAACATGGGGATGCCACTTTCCGGGTAGCCGTAGGTGCCGTTGGGTGGAACCTGAGTCACAGAGGTGATTGTCGCGTTGCGTGCTATGGGGCTGTCAATCAATGATAGCTTATGGGAGATATCATCTGTAGAGCACGGTGGACGTGTATCCGAAGAGGCACAGGTTGCCAACTGGGCAATGCCCAATAACCCTAATAGGGGCTTGCGAACGAGATGCATCGCGGTCAGTCAATGCAGAAGGCATTCACCGAGTAGGTACCTAATAGTAATGTCAATTTCTGAACCCAAAGACCTCATGTGAATTGCTTTGCTTATATTAGTTATCTACACCAGCGAGATAGAACTAAGACGAGAATGTCTCGGTCTGAGAAGCCCATCATATCCGGACATCTACCGCCTTTCGTCGTATATTCTCAAACCTGCTCTTGTGCCCGCAACATGGCAGCATGGGCCGATGAGTGGATTCAATATTGCGGCGTAAGAGAGATGGATTATACGGATTCATCGCCGCCCCCCGTGCCACCCTACACTACCCCAGAAACAGAGCCCTACGTGCCCCAAGCGTCGTGCTTATCCTAGTCCGAACCCCTACAGAATTTAGCTCAATCTTTCTCATGAGAATTTTATTGGAGCGGGTTGGGTAGATTCAATGAGTTAAAATGTCTGCCAAGGGACGAAATTGAGATCGAGATGTTGAAGAATGTTGTTGCCTATTTGTTGGCGCCGTCTGGCCCTGGTTCTCCTTCCCCCCTTAGGAATGGGGCATTGAAGTTGCATCTAATAGCGAACGGATTCTAGGATCTTGCCGTCGCTCTCTTGCCATGGGTAGATCTCCTCAATTGATCTTATCAGCTTCTCCTGATGGGATGACCTCGGTTTGATGACGTTCTTGAACGGGGCAGGGTGGCTGATTACGCCTGAGTTAAATTTCACAACAGGCTCCACCACTTGCCCATCATCCACGACCTTGGTGATGCTGAAAGCAGCTAGCGATTTTGCAATGTTCAGAAATATGGCGTTGTCCGCCTGAACGCGTCCAGGGCAGATCCGACGCCCAAATCCAAACATAAACTTACGGGGATCCGGTTCGGGCTTGTGCCCGCTCGTTGCTAAGAAACGCTCCGGATTAAAGGCCATGGGGTTTTTGTAGACGCCTGGGTCATGCGTGAAGTACCTAGTCGAATTCGCGTGAGAAAATACCCAGTTTCGACCTCAACAGTGCACTAACCAAACGTTTGGAAGCACCAGGGACCCATTTGGGATGAAGTACCCTTCGCAAATATCGTCTTCGGTGCTCATATGTGAGAGACCCATCGGTAAAACCGGATTCCACCGCAGGACTTCGCTCAAGATAGCCTCTACGTATGGTAGTCGTTCGCGATCGTCCATGGTAGGAAGTCGACTCAATCCCACAACTCGGTCAATCTCTTCCTGTGCTTTCCGCTGGACCTCTGGATAGAGTGTCATGGCCAAAAAGAAGGATGCGACCGACGCTACGGTCTGTAGTAGGTCAGGGTATACTGAGGGCTAATACGGGGCACGAACTGTGAGAATTTGGACTCACTGTATCTGATCCGGCTGCATATAGAGACATTGCCGACCATTTATTCGCATGCTGTTCTTCGAAGTCTGAGTCATTTGTCTCCAAGAGTTGCGATACGTACGAGGTTTCATGCTTCCCCAGCGCCATTTGCTGCTTGACAAACTCGTATGGCTTCTCTACGGCTTCGTTGAGTTTGGCTGTCCACTGGCGGGCGATTTTCTTAAACCCGGTCCCTGGGAAGCCCTCTGGGAGAAACCGCACTGCATTTCATTAATCTTAAAGTACCGGGCAACCTATAATCGATCCGCAGAGAATTGGACGCTTACGGAAAGGGAAGATATCCACGAGAAAAGTCCCAGGGAGAGCGGCAGCTGAAAAATGACCCATAGCCTCACTAACCGTCTCGATCAGGGGGTCCAACTTGTGTTGTTCCGCTGTGTAACCGTAGGAAATTTTTAATATTGTCGTACCCACTACCCTTTACATGCATTAATGGGTCAGCAGCAGTCGTAAGGAAGGCCTTTCCACGGCCGATGCTTAGCGAATGGCACACCCACCTTCTGATATGATCAAAAAGGGCTTCCGGCTTATCCAGGACATGGAGGAGAAAATGGCTTGCGTCGACCTCTTGTGACGCAGCAAATTGTGCAGCAACTAGCTTGGAGTTGATGGCACTAGTTATCTTCTTCCTGTACAGACGACAACGACTACCGTAACGAACAAATCCCAGCGAATGTTTCCATCCCACCCTGCGCCGATACCATTAGCCTGCTAAGCTGGTAGTAGGGAGCATTCCGGCGCACATTTCACCCAGAAAGGGCGGAACATATCGTGACGAGTACTTTACCGAGCGTTTCTCCAACAGCTCAAATACAAGCTTTGCGTCGTTGATTATGACAAGAGTTTGTCCCATAACGGTTACAGAGCTAAGAGGGCCTTGGTAATGACAACGCATATTGTTAGTTATAATGTCCGATGTTAAACCATAAACGGAATGGAAACTTACCGTAGAGTTCTTTATGCTTTAGCCAGTGATGAGCCTCGAATTCTCCTGGCTTGGGGAGGCTGTTTATGCTGCCAACGAAAGGGAGTCCTCTCGGCCCTGGTGGAAGAGGGTGGTTGTCATTCCACCATCGTGTACCTTGGCTCGCAATGACTATTAAAGCAAAGCCAATAGCCAAGCCGATAAGAAGAGACGAAAAGTCCATGGCAAGTATAGGTAGGTACCTATCTAGGCTGCAGAGGGGAGTCCAAGTTCACGGTGACTAGATTAATTTCCGGATATGAGTTCGACAGGACCGTGGATCGGTTCATAACCTCCCATCTTATACTTGAAATTATTTCCGTAATCGTACATGTAGGTTGCAATACCCGCTAGTGCGTAAGAAAAGAGAGTACGTAGGTGACATGTCAATGGCCACATTCTCATTCACATAAGCTAGAGTAGTATTCTATATGCCTATTTCGTAGTTTATGTAACTTCTGTATTACACTGACACGCATCGATGACCTGGTGTCAACTTTTGGGTGGTCCAAGGTACTACGCCTAGGCTTTTTGGGAAGGAATTAAACCTATCAGAAAGAGAAGGAAGATGAAATTGAAGTTATATTGATAAAGCAAAAGGAGCTAAGAACCGTTGGTGTTTCTAATTTATACTCCTTATGGTATATGTATATGTATATTGCTTCTTGCCATCCCACTTTATCTTGATGAGGATTGATGGAAAAGGGGAGAGATTTCCAATTGAGATTTGGGTAAGATACGCGATATGTGGGTACGTACAGCTATCAATACCTAGTACTTTTCCCCGCACTCCGCAATCTTGGGCTGACGCAGTGGCGGTACACAGGTACTACTGGGTACTACTTAGTACCTAATAGCGCTGTATCTAGGTACTCGTAAGCGCTAAGATTGTGCTTTGATTAGCGTCACAATTTTTCATCTTAGCTTCCAGCTGCGTTGGACCTGGAAATCAAATCTTCAGCCTTGCATCTCACCTACACCTACACCTACACCTGGACCAATTGGTAGTATCATTGATTCAATCACTATCTACTATTTAGTATAGCACGCGACTGCGTTCGGTTGAATACGACTACGAATCATTCATCGTTCATACGATCAAATCCATTCTACACAAATTAAGTCACAAGCTATCCTACGAAGAAAACGCGTACAAATTTCAAATTTCAACGGTAAAGCTTCTCAAGCGCTAAAGGCTTGCCCAGCATGAGGCTCACGGCCGAGCTTCTCCAAAACTCCCCCTCATGGCTCAACGCGCTCAAGGAGCGTGAGCTCGAGCTACGAGGTACGTCAGAAAAGAGCAGATACTACACTTTTTCTTTGATCTAGAAGAGAGCAGAGTTGATAGCGAATGCCCTTGCCGGCTGTGAACAGGACATCGGATTCCCGCCATCGAGAATTTGGGCGTTGCAGGCGTAAGTTATTGTTTACCCGCCTGAGCTGACCTTTGATCCATGGTGTACGACGACGATTGACACGAGATAGCCCCAAGATGCCATTGACTTTGTCGATAACGACATCCAGGTCCTCGGCAACTTCCCATTATCCCCGCGAATACGATCCCTTCTTCTTCAGCGCAACCGCATCTCCTCCATACAACCCACCCTCGCCAACTCCATCCCCAACCTCACCGTTCTCCAGCTCGAGTCCAACAATCTCAATGAGCTGGCCGACCTAGATCCCCTGGGTACCTTCCCGCGTCTGACGCATCTAGTACTACGCGACAACCCCGTGACAAAAAAGGAGGTGAGTGCCAATCCCTCCCAGTATCCGAACGTCGTGGGCAGCGAGCTGACCGCCTGTTTTCTCTACGCAACAGCACTACCGATACTGGGTCCTATGGCGCTGCCCGGCGGTCCGCTTCCTCGACTTCCAGAAGGTCAAGCTCGCGGAGCGCAAGCAAGCGACCGAGCTCTTCGGCACCCCCGAGTCGCCGACCGAGCTCGCCTCCAAGATCATGGGCGTCAAGTCCAAGACCTTCGACGCGTCGCTGGCCGCCAACGGTGGCGCCGGCCCCGGAGGCGCCGCTGGCCTGCCCACGCGCATGTCCCGCATCAAGCTCACCGAGAAGGAGAAGAAGCGTCTGCAGGACATGATCAAGAGGGCCACCAGCTTGGACGAGATCACGAGGCTCGAGGCGATGCTCCGCGAGGGCCGCATCCCGGCCGGTGTGCATCTGGATGATGAGATGGAGGAGTAAGACTGCCGTTAGGAGAGTGGTGATATAAAGGGCACTGCGGTGGTGGTCGTGGTGATTTCCAGGCGTACAAACTTCTTTTTTCTCGTAAAAAGTCTCGGGTATACCCATGAACTAGGATCATTCTGGGATTAATACTACTTGTCCCTCAAGTGAATTCATTTCTGATTTTGCCTATCCCTAATGATGTGCTTGCTTGGAAAATGCCTGCTTATTTCCATTTCGGCTTTGGCCGTATTGCGTTCCATTACGCCTCAACTCGCAGATGGGGCAACGCTATTTCGAGTGGTACCTGATATCAGGTACTTCCACTTCCCCTCCCGCCCCCGTAGAGAAACTCCCCATATTATCACCCTACTAGGGCCTCTAGCCACTCATGTGCACATCATCGTCCTGCTCCCTCGCCTGGCGCATCTCTGTCTGCAGCTGGTCCGTGGGATCCGCCTCGGCGTTGTCGTCCTCGCTCATGATCTGGGCGCCGCTAGCGCCAATGAAGCTGCCGTTGACGCTGGACCGGCTGACGCTGCTCCTGTGCTTCTTGTTGCCGCCGGACCCGCTCGCACCTCCCCCTCCCCCTCCGTTGGTCGCCGGCGCGGCCGACTCGCTGGGTCGGTCGTTTGGCGCCGACGGCGTGCCGCTCGTCAGCTGCGAGCGCGTCGCCGCGGCTTGCGCCTTGATCTGCTTGTACGGCAGCGTCTTCGGCACCACGTCCTCCAGGAACTCCAGGTTGTCGTGGTGCGACACGGCGGCCGCCAGGTCCTTGTATTGGATGTTGCGCCGCGGCTTGCGCTCGAGCTTGGCCATGTTCAGGCCTTCCGAGGCGATGTATTGTATGAACATCTCCTGCTTTGGGATTAGTAGGAAGAATAGGTGGAAAGAGGGGGCAGGGGCTTACGGTTGCGAGGGTGATGACAAAGGCGGCGTTGTTGGAGCAGATGGTGATGTCCTGATCTTGGGCGATGATCTTCTTCACTCGCGACACTATAGAGTTACCTGGTTAGCCTGGATAGAAGCAAGAACTCATGCAGATAAGAACTTACGTGGGAGTTGGGTCTGGCCCGTAACCTCTTTGCGAGGCGGGATCGCCGTTGTGTTGTATGGCATATTGAGAGATTCGCGTCGAATTTGGCTACAATTGTCGATATGTGAAAGAGAACCTGGAAGTTTGAAGTCGGGCCCGTTCAGCTGAGTCGTGGGGCACGGGTACTGAATGTTGTTGGTTATGTGAGCACCAGTGCGATCAATTAATGAAAAAATCCACGCCGTAAGGCTTTCCCTTTAATCCAGTTATCTATACTCAGTACGTATAGCGGAAGGATATCTTAGCTTGTGTCATTCAGTTGGTGAAGAAGTTGGACATTGAAATTGGCCTACTAGGACGTACCGTAACGCGTGAAGGCTCTGAGGGACGCGATTCCATTAAA
Source organism: Hypoxylon rickii (assembly GCA_902806535.1). Taxonomy (NCBI): domain Eukaryota; kingdom Fungi; phylum Ascomycota; class Sordariomycetes; order Xylariales; family Hypoxylaceae; genus Hypoxylon; species Hypoxylon rickii. Next base: position 3,447,937 of record CADCWY010000003.1, read on the forward strand.
TCCAGGAATAGTAGGCGGTGAATTTCAGTGACACTGAAATGATTGAATGATTTGATACTGTCTGGGGTCCTTGGGTGGCACTGCCTAAGTGCTTGGCTGCTTGGAAATCCACTAACTGATAGCGAAGAGTTAGTGCTAGACCCCCTGCCAGTGTCGCTGGAGTTCAGCTTATCAGCCTAAAAGGTTAGCAGCCTAGGCATTACGTAGCGCACCTCGACGGACCAGTAAACGTAAATCGACAGCGCCGGGGAGACCTCAAGCTGTTGGGTCACAGGTGCCTCAACTACATCAATGTACATGTAGATAGATCCATCAAGAAAATTGCAGCTATTTCCATCACAATTCCAACACCTAACTCCTCGTCCATTCGGCCATTACCTGTCTGCGCATACCGCGTTAAACCCAATCCAATCCAGTATTGCACTATTGGTCAAATTGAAATCAAAGAAACACTTGGGATAATGGTCACGACCTAACTAGGGACTCATGTCTTCCCGTACTACCTCCATCTCAGTGCCCCGACCGCAGCCATCCCGTCGACCCTCCGTTACCTCCAGGCTATCCTTTGCCGTGTCGACAGTCGAGCTAGGCGAAGCTTCCAACCAAAATGCCCCCGCAGAACGCCAAATTCAGGAGGAGATAGCCGAGATCAAGAGATATGAGGTGTGCTCCCAATGCGACATCGGAGTTCCCAACTGCGCCCATAGCTAACAGGTTTTTGCTTAGGATTTCACCACCATAGGTATGCGCCTCGACGCTCCGCGGCCGATCTCGTAAGAGAACCGTACTGAGTAACGAAACAGATTGGGTCCAAGATGCTGCGCAAGAAAGGGCACGTCGGAAAGCACGACATAGAAGAAACGCCAGTCTGGACAACGGCAAAGTCTCTTGGAGATTCAGATTATGGGAGTCGTACGATGCCGCACAAGGATGGATCGTCGTCACCCTGATTGGCGCTGCCATAGGGTTGAACGCCGCCCTCCTGAACATCATCACTGAGTGGTTGGCCGACGTGAAGATGGGCTATTGCGAAACGGCTTTTTACTTGAACGAAAACTTCTGCTGCTGGGGTGAGGATAACGGATGCGACCAGTGGCATCGCTGGACGGGATTTGAACCGGTCAACTATCTACTATATATAATATTTGCGGTACGTTCGACGGTTTCTCTTTACTGGCTTCATATCTAAGATTCTAGATTCTTTTCGCTTTCACCTCCGCAACCCTTGTCAAGTCCTTCGCGCCCTACGCTGCGGGATCAGGAATCTCTGAGATCAAATGTATCATCGCGGGCTTCGTCATGAAGGGCTTCCTGGGATTCTGGACCTTACTTATCAAATCTGTCGCACTGCCTCTTGCCATTGGCTCCGGTCTTTCGGTCGGCAAGGAAGGGCCCAGCGTACATTACGCAGTGTGCACAGGTAATGTCATCTCGAGGATGTTCGACAAGTACAAACGGAATGCGTCTAAGACTCGAGAGATCCTTAGCGCTTGCGCTGCTGCGGGTGTGGCAGTCGCATTCGGAAGTCCTATCGGAGGCGTCCTGTTCTCCTTGGAAGAGATGTCTAATTATTTCCCCCTGAAGACAATGTGGAGAAGCTACTTCTGCGCCCTCGTCGCGACATCAGTTCTTGCAGCCATGAACCCATTCAGAACAGGACAGCTCGTCATGTTTCAAGTCAAGTATGATCGCGAGTGGCACTTTTTCGAGATGATACCCTATGTCTTCATCGGCATATTCGGTGGGTTATATGGCGCATTCGTCATCAAATGGAACCTGCGCGTCCAGGCGTTTCGAAAGAAGTATCTGACGAAACATGCTGTCCTTGAAGCTACGCTACTAGCCGCGGGAACAGCTATTATTTGCTACCCTAACGTCTTTCTCCGGATTGACATGACAGAGAGCATGGAGATTCTGTTTTTAGAGTGTGAGGGGACTGAAGATTACCAGGGCCTTTGCGACAACGATAGGAGATGGGCAAATATAATATCTCTTGCCCTTGCGACTATAGTTCGAATATTCCTGGTCATCATCTCATACGGTTGCAAGGTACCGGCTGGTATTTTTGTACCGTCCATGGCCGTGGGGGCGTCCTTCGGTCGAACGGTCGGGATCATCATGCAGGCGATCTATCACGCCCATCCTGACAGCTCTTTCTTCGCGGCTTGTCAGCCGGACGAGCCATGCATCACTCCAGGGACGTACGCATTCCTTGGGGCGGCTGCTGCGTTGAGTGGTATAATGCATATCACGGTGTCTGTTGTGGTTATCATGTTTGAGCTCACGGGCGCTCTAACTTACATTCTACCTACCATGATCGTGGTCGGTGTCACAAAGGCTGTATCCGACTTATTTGGTAAGGGCGGCATTGCCGACCGGATGATCTGGTTCAGCGGCTTCCCCTTCCTAGACAATAAGGAGGAGCACAACTTTGGCGTTCCCGTTTCAGCAGTCATGACTAACGATGTTATTACCATACCCGTTCATGGTATGACGTTGCGATCTGTCGAAGAATTATTGAAACAGCCGAAGTACCAAGGATTCCCAATCGTCGAGGATTCAAGAAAAAAGGTATTGGTTGGTTACATTGGCCGTACGGAACTGCGGTACGCGGTTGATCGTCTGCGACGTGACCGAGCGATCGCCGTCAGCCCAGACGCTCGATGCAATTTCGCCCCTCCCGCAGTCAACGCTATTACGCCCATCACACCTACCGTTACCATCAGCAACGCGGACTGGAGTTCGTCTTCAGCGTCGGTCGACTTCAGCCGATATGTGGACGCAACACCCGTAACAGTTCACCCAAGGCTACCGCTCGAGACGGTGATGGAAGTGTTCCGTAAGATTGGGCCACGCGTGATCCTGATCGAGCACCACGGGCGGCTGTCTGGCTTGGTAACAGTCAAGGATTGCCTGAAATTCCAGTTCAAGGCAGAGGCGGCTGAGAACCCGCGCGATGACCACGAAATCATCGAAGGCCACGAACAGTTATGGGAACTTATGAAAATGGCGGCCGCTTGGGTTTCCCGGAAGGTTGAAGGCGCAAGTGGTGGTCGTATAAAACTTTCCGGGGGTGCTAGCGAACGGGGTGTGTCAAGCGGAGGGCGGATTATGGATGGTGATGAGGATTTGGTGGAAGACGACGGTGTTGAATTGGAGAGTAGGTAGAATTGATAATTGGCTGTAGTCTCTTCAAAGAGCTGGAATGTTTCGATGAGTTGAATATGAAGATATTTAACAACTATATAGAAAGCTCCTAATACTCCGTGAGATGTCGTAATAAGAATGACCACTTAGCCGAGAGCCCTCAATCCCGATTCCCTGAATATCAAGACCGAATTATCTTGGATTGAGTCGGTGATGCGGGCCGAGTGGAGTTGTTCATGACTTGCAGTCGGCTTTCTGGGCTTTAATTAGTTAATTAGCTCCGGCAGACCCAACAGCGGGAGCAGGCCAAGGCAAGGTTCCTTTTTTTATGTAAATGATTCGTTTCCTCCAAGTCTTGGATCTTTGCTGCAGGAACACGCCTCAAATTCCAAGGACCAATTGTATCGGATACCTCAGTGCTATTCCATGTGATATGCATATTTGCATGCAGGGCACGACGAAGCCTTTTCACATCCAATCTTTGAGATGCCACGCGTTTACATCAACGTATCGTAGATTCGGAGATAAAGGACAACAACTTGTTGAAGTTACCTTCTGCCGGTTTTGAGACTCTGAGACATTCCTACGTGTACAAAGCCCCGTGGGTATTTCATTGGTAGCACATGCCCCTGTGGACCAGCAGTCACCCTAAGACGGCGCGGCGCTTATCAATCTTTCTGTACTTTGTCCCTCTTACCTAACCTGTCTTTTACCTGCCTCGTTGTCCTGCTGAAGGCCCCCAAAGTACCGGCGTATCCGGGGCCCTTAATCGCGTATATGTACACAAGTCCCTAGGTGCATAGTGCATAAGTACTATCCCAAACCCACAATGGCCCGATCCCGGAAAACCCAACCTGCGACAACCGCCTCTACCACCACTCCTGTCGCCTCAACCACTTCCGCTTCCACGTCCGCACCCGCCTCCTCCTCCGCGCGAGCTAGGAAACCCGCCGACAGGACTGCAGAGACGGAGCAGCTGAAGCGCGGCCACGGGTCGACGATATCGTCGGAAGACGACGCTGCGGCTGCTACCATGGCGTCGTGGGCGGCGAGGAACCGGTGGATCGTGTTTGCTATCGCGAGCGGTGCCTGCGCTGCTTTTAACGGTGTTTTTGCCAAGTTGTGAGTCCGCGCAACGTTTTCATTCGTATCACTTTAGCTTCCGCCTCGGCTGTCGTTTTGGTATGATTGTTGCATGAGTGCCTGCGTTGTTACACTTATGACCTGGCTTTTCATATCACTTGTGCGCCTTCATTTATTGCTCAGTGCAAGCGTGCTTCATAAGAGTATTTGAGTTGTCATATCTAAGCTGGCTCGCTGACTCAGTGGTATCCATAGGACTACGAATGAGCTGTCTACTCATATAGCGCAAGGTGTTTCGAGGTTATTCAAGCTCACGGATCTCGAAGGGATTGTTGAGGTCGTCGTGCGTTGTGTAAGTCCCGCCTGTGTTGAATATATTCTATATCTAGATCATGTCACTTACTAACACAACTTCTTAGGCTTTCTTCGGTCTAAATCTAGCCTTTAATGGAGTGGTAAGTTCGATTTGAATCTCTTTATCTCACTAAGACGTCCGAAGTCATAACGCTTTCTTGCTCGGTTCATATCCTTCTTGCTTCCTTATACTTTGCTCCCATCTCACTACCCCCCCTACATCTCCTTGCCCAACCAAATGAATCTAACCAGGCAACGAACCCGTAGATGTGGGCTCTCTTCACCCGCGCCCTCGCAAAGGGCAACTCCACAACCCAAGTCTCCATCATGAACACCTCCACCAACTTCGTCATCACGGCGCTGCTCGGGCTCGCCATCTTCTCCGAGTCCCTGCCGCCGCTATGGTGGGTCGGTGCCGCCATGCTCGTTGCCGGCAACGTGATCATCGGCCGTGGCAAGCAAGGCGAAGAGGCCGTTGGTCCGGAAGTGGATGAGCCCTACCATGATGACGACGAATCAGCCGCTGAGCTGGGTAGAGGCGCATCAGACGTCCATGGCCAGGTGGAGGTAGAGGCGGAGGGTGGTGTGCCTGTTGAGAAAGACGATGAGGACGAAGATGTGGCGTTGCTGGGAGACTTGAACTAGAGAGCGTTGCGCATAGACCGAGACCGTGCTGCCACGGAGGCGGGAATTAGAGGATAGAATCCTCGCGCGTTTACGTCAACCTTGGATGACTTAGAGTCATATACCCAACTTTTTTACCTATACGTAGGTAAAGTTTGCGTGGGGTGGATAGACAGCGTCTACTACGATTAGAGCCATAGAATAGATCTGGTACCACGTTCTCGGACCCATGTTCTGAAGCATCACTGCTATATGACAACGACGAAGGAATCGTGTACGATATAGAGTAGTAAGCTCATTTACTTCATCATATTAAGCGCATAGACTACCGAGGTATCTAGAATGCTCCTCCCCAACCGATGATGCAACGGCAATGCAATTTCAATCTGCCCTTTCCTTGAACGCCTTGAGAAATCATCCATCATGCATGATACCGCCATATGCAGACGCTGCCAGCCGCGGCCGGGAATACGAGAGTGCACACCCATGATCGAGTTCAGAAGTTACGCTGTGGGTGCTAGTAATACAATTGCAGGCCATCGGGGGAATCGTGTTATCGTCGTGAACGTTGCAAAATGTAAGGAGACGTAATCGATGGGAAATCATCCATTAACGCCATGTGCCCCCGGACCATGGGCTCTGACAGTTAGGTCCGTCCCTCACCGTGATTATCATTTTCGGCGGTCGTAATACTTGCTATGAAAAGTGACGATAACGAAGTCGATGCCTGCAAGAAGGTAATATCGATGTTTAGGTGGTGGTGCCGGTAGGCTTAGCGGTGCAGGAAACTATTTTGACCTTATCGGCGTGGACAACCTGGCCGCCGTTCTCCATCTTGAAGGTGACGTTCTTGAGTTGGAAGGTCCAGACTTCGTCGCAAAAGCGGTAGGTGTCTAGGCTGCCCTGTGCGATGGCGCAAACGAGCAAGTTTAGTTATTGCTCCTAGGATATTTATTTTGACAGTTATTTTGGGGATGTTAGGGGTGGGGTTGCGCACCTTGAAAGACAGCCGCGCCTTGACCTTTTCCTGGAGCACTTCCGTAATGGAGCGGTCGAAGTTCGCAAGGATCTTCATGGCAAGCTGGGGATCGATGCGATGCTCGGTGATGAGATCATCGAGAGTATCGGTCAAGGCAGTGCCGACGCTACAATAAGCCCATTGTCAATGCTGCGCACTGGGTAGCAAGTTAGGTGAGCAAATGGTGAGCGCTGTACCTGCTTCGACGATATAGCTCGTAGAAGTTCTGACTGCTGGCTGCCATCTTGATGGTATTGATCAACTACTAGGTAGTGAGCAGTTCTGTTCTGGTATTGTGGAATGAGTGTCGCGACAATCGAAGTGGCGGTTGTAGGCAATCCAATCTGAAATGACAGGGCAGAAATGGTATTTGTTTTGGTTGCGATTTGGAAGTTGACGAAAGGTTCGGAGATAAGTTGTTTAACAGGAAGATGATGACTGAGCAAGGGTAGGAAGTGGAGAAAATATAGATGCATTTGTATTTTACGGATTACAAACACCAATAACCAACTGGAAAGTTACATATGTAGGTACTACTAGGTACCTACCTAGTATGTAGGTACTACTAGGTAGGTACCTACTACATAAGGTATCCAAGTACCTCTTTACGCGAAGCTGATTGCCGATCGCCGTTTTCAGCTGTTCCCACATTCATTTACGCGTGATAACGCAACTGATTCGCGTCGTCCCTGAATAAGTACTTCTCGTTCTGTGAGTGCTCGGAACGCGCTAATATATAGTGAATTGGTACTTGTGAAATCATCACTTTTTCTCTACAAGTTAACACTTTTCTCACAGAGGAATTGAAGGATGGTTTGAATTGCTTTTATTTCAGGGAGCTAGACCTATCTAAGTTCTAATTGCTTTTTTTTTTTCTTTCTCTGTCACTTTTCTCATAATTCTAATCGCCTGACGTAATTTGTTTTTTCTTTTCTTCACCATGGCCTCCAACTCGACAACTCCGGATGTAGATTCCATTCACTCTTCTTCACGACTAGCAACCAGTACTCCTTCCTCGCCACCCGAAGTCGACGACGACATGGATACTCTCACAATGGCCCCTACATCAACCTTTACCGAGCACCAGATGCTTACTGAGGAAAAGAAGGCCAGAGCCGAGAATACTAGAGCCGAAGCAAAACGACTTGCGCAAAAGAGGAATCGCAACAAGAAGGTGCAATTATCTCCCCAGGAGCGCGCTCGGAAAGCTAAGGAGCTCGAAGAACTTTTGCGAAAGAGCAAGATATTCAGTGACATTCTCACCCAAAAGACCAAAGCGCTCGGTCGTGTCGGACGTGACTTTGACAATCAAGCTCTAACCGATGTTGGTTTGGAACTGAAGCAGCAGCCCAAGATCATGAGTGGCGGTACCATGCGTGACTATCAATTGGAAGGCCTCACATGGATGTATGAGATTTGTTTACAGGGTTTGAGTGGCATATTAGCTGATGAGATGGGTCTAGGTTCGTATATGCCTCTCAAGTAAACGATATGTTGGTGATGTAAACTGACCTGATATGACCAGGTAAAACGATCCAGGTTATATCCCTTGTTGCTTTACTACGAGAACAAGAGAACTACTTCGGCCCTCATCTTATCATCGCACCCTTAAGCACGCTATCGAATTGGCAGGATGAATTTCACAAGTGGACTCCAACGATTCCTTTCGTCTTATACCACGGCACCCCTCAGGAACGCCAGCAGATATTTCGCGATAAGATCATGAAGAATTATCAAAAAGGTCGTCCTACTCAACGGTTCCCCGTAGTCTGTACCAGTTACGAAATGGTTCTCCGAGATCGTGCAAACCTCTCCAAGATTGACTGGGCCTTTATTGTAGTGGTGAGTACCCTGGCTCGCTCTGGCAAGTCCAACCATTAATAACAGCTTTCAGGATGAGGGTCATCGGATGAAGAATGCGGATGCCAAGCTTTTCAGGGAGCTGCAGCAGTTCAAGTCAGCAACCCGACTCCTCATAACGGGAACACCCCTACAGAATAATCTCAAAGAGTTATGGTCTCTCCTTCACTTCCTAATGCCCGAAACCTTCCTCGACTGGGAAGCATTCGAAGTATGGTTTGATTTCAGCGACCTACAGGATGAAGAAGGCACTTCGAATTTTATCGAGAATAAAGAAAGTCAAGACCTAGTTTCCAAGATTCACAAGGTACTCCAACCATTACTGCTCCGCAGAATCAAAGCGGACGTAGCCAGTTATCTACCACGGAAACGAGAATACGTTTTATACGCCCCAATGACCAAGGAGCAGACAGACCTCTACAATGTTATAGGCGACAAGAAGACCGACACGAGGACTTATCTAGAGAAGAAGGTTGTTGAACGCCTGACTGGGGCCACCAACAGCCCAATCAACTCCCAAAAGTCGAGTCGCCAATCATCTCGCGCAAATAGTGTACGCCCAAACGAAGCGCCATCGCCGCCTATAAATAATGCATTCGCCATGATGATGGGCAAGAAAGCGGGTGCGGCACTGAAGGCACCCCCCAATGATGGCTCCCCTATTCCCCAGGTCAAAGGGGGCAATAAGAGGAAGACCGCACCTACAAGCGAAAGTTCTACTCCAAAGAGCAGTAAATCCAGTCCACGGTCTACCCCATCAAGTAGAACTCGGGGTCGGCCGCGCAAGAGTCGCCCATCGTACAAATTACCGAATGATTCGGATGACGAAAAGCTTGATGATGATGCCTTCGAGGAAAAGTTAGCCGCCGAGCTCGCATCCAGGGACGATGATGGCTCCGCCGACGAACTTCGTGACGAGGAAGAAGTAGAACGAGCCGCCACACTTGAGCTTGCCAGTAAGTCCCTCATTCTGTGTTACTTAAAACCAACTTCTCTAACACTAACACGCACTCAGAGCTTCAGATTGCCGATAAGAAACTAGGGAACCCTCTTATGCAGTTACGATTGGTGTGCAATAGTCCTCATAACTTTTATAACCCTTGGGTCTATGACGACGACATGGAAGTCGATGAGAGTATCGTGACTGCCTCTGGAAAGATGCTTCTCTTGGATAGACTACTCCCCACACTCTTTGATCGCGGCCACAAAGTCTTAATATTTTCTCAGTTCAAAACGCAGTTGGACATTCTCCATGATTACTGCGCCGGATTGCGGAAGTGGAACGTCTGTCGCATCGATGGCGGCGTCTCACAGGAAGATAGGAGGAACCAAATCAAAGAATTCAACGAAGATCCGGATTTCAGGATATTCTTGTTGTCAACCAGAGCCGGTGGGCAGGGTATCAATCTTGCAAGCGCTGACACCGTTATCCTCTTCGATAGGTAAGACATCTCGCTCGCTTGGTCTACAAGACTTCGGCTAACGTGAGACAGTGACTGGAACCCGCAGCAAGATCTGCAAGCCCAGGATCGCTGCCACCGAATCGGTCAATCACGTCCCGTCATCGTGTATCGGCTGGCCACGAAGGGGACAGTGGAAGAGGATTTACTCATGAGCGCCGACGCTAAGCGTCGATTGGAGAAGCTCGTCATCAAGAAAGGAGGGTTTAGGACGATGGGCCAAAAGCTGGATAGCAGCGAGACGATCGACAAGGAAATCCTTGAGTCTCTGCTGCTGAAGGACGGTGAAGTGTACCAACACTCGGGAGGAGACCGAATTCTGAGTGAAGAGGACGTCGAAGTCTTGTGCGATAGGTATGTTGCACCCTCACTGCCTACCTATACTTATCCGTATCCCGCATGAATCATATCACTAACCAACCCAAAGGAGTGATGAAGCATTTGACCAAGCTGCTATAGGCGCCGGCAATGCAGCCGGTTTCCAGGTCGTAGAAACTGCAGCTGATGGTATTACGCAGATGAAGGGAGAATGAGTGCATCTGAGTGTTCAATAACAGCCTTTGTATCAATAAGCATCGGCGTCGCTGGTTGTTTCACAAGTGGGATTGGCCTAAATCAATTCTGGGGAAGCCGGTTGTAATATACCTTAGGTAGGTATATTCGGCGTTGGGCGAAACAGCTCCCAGCAATTGTAAATACCATCAATCATTATTACTTCTACACTGGCTACCCCTATCCGGGCGAATCCCGTTTTTGATCAGCCCAGCCGTATCGGACTAATCGGACTCATCGGCGTGGCGCCATTACCAGGATACGATGACGCTCCGATATGGTGGACATTGACCTTACCAATTAGCGGGGAAAGACACCCTCTCCCCCGAAGCACGACGCTATGGGCGTGAAGGAGAGAGGCCTACAGATACAGGATTTGTGAAGGCTAAAAATTCGGGGGCTTGGGGACAATTCCCCCTCTCAGTGGAATCCACTAAAATCACTGAGTCCGACTCGCCGCCTATTTACGCTCGCTCCCCGTCCCCAGTTCAAGAGCCTTCTGCGCCCGATACGGATTCATACCGCGAAAAGGGGTTAGGTGGTAGGAAGCGTTTTAGCTTCGCTTCCATACAGTATTGGTAAGATAAGGAGGCTATAAATTGGATACTGCCCCCGATTTGAAATTGGAGTCATGCAATCCATCTGACCACATATCACTAGGAGAAACACCATGGCCAAAGTTGACGAGATCGAAGGGTTGAGCAACGACGTGCTCCTCGTATTCGTCCCCTTTCCGGAACGGCGGGATTGGACGGAGAGGATTGCGAAACGGTTCAAGGGCCTACAGGTGCGATGGGTATGCTCGATAAGGGAGGATAGGTCCTTCGTGACGATGCAGGATGTCCCCGCCGAAGTACTGGACGGCGTCACTCTACTCACAACATATATGCCTCCTCCAGTAGAGCTGATACCCAAGGTCCGCTTCGTGCAGGTCAGCTCCGCTGGCGTGGATAGGTGGCCAGGACATGCGAAGTACGAGGATCTGAGTGTTATCTTCTGCAGCGCAAACGGTACCCATGCGTGAGTTGCGCCCACTGGCCGGTTTCAAACCTATAGCCCAAGGATGTATCACAACATTTTACCTGGTAAAAACTGACGATTTGGCGAAGACCTCAGATTGCGGAATGGGTCATCGGTGCGTGGCTCTCCCACCAGCACAAGTTCCAGCGCTTCGCGGCAAACATGCAAAAGGCGCATTGGCAGCCGTCCTTCGAGACCACGGTGCAGGACTCACCGGGGATGCGAATGTGAGTCCACCTCGCCGGCCTGCCACTTACTGCGAAGTGCACTAACCACCTGACACTCATCCTTCAGAGGCATATTGGGCTACGGCGCAATCGGGAGGCAATGCGCGCGTCTAGCCAGCGCCATGGGCATGGAAGTGTACGCCTACACGCGCAACGAGCGAGCAACGGCCGAGTCCCGCAGAGACGACAGCTACTGCGTCGGCGGCACCGGGGACCCGGACGGGCTGCTGCCGGCGCGGTGGTTCCACGGGCCGACGCGGGAGGCCGTCGACGCGTTTCTCGCCCAGGACCTGGACCTCCTGGTGATCAGCCTGCCGCTCACGCCGGAGACGCGGCACGTGCTCTCGCACAAGCAGTTCGAGATCCTGAGTCGCAAGAAGACGTTCGTCGCCAACATCGCGCGTGGCGGCCACGTCGACCAGGACGCCCTCGTTGCAGCTCTCGAGGCTGGCCACATCCGCGGCGCTGCTATCGACGTCACCGAGCCTGAGCCCCTGCCCAGCGACCACCCGCTCTGGCGCGCCCCGAACCTGCTCATCACGCCGCATGTTAGTTGGAGGAGCGACTTTCTCCCCGATAGGTTGATGAATATCCTAGAGCTTAACCTAGAGAAGCTAGGGACTGGGCAGAAGCTGATTAATGTGGTCAACCGCACGCTGCACTATTGATACAGTGGCTTGAAGATAAGAGCGAGGATTCCGAAATACTACATTAGCTTCCGAGAGGGGGGATCTCATTAGAGGTTAGAAGGGGACGAGGAATAAAGTGGATAGAACGTCACTTTGAATTCATCCCAATTCGTGACTTGATGCACGCACGCCTCTAGGGAATTCGTGACGACGTGGCATTGGCGTAATTTCAATGTTTCCGGAGACTGGTCGGGGGTCCAGTGCAGAAGACTTCCTGAAAGGCCAACTAGTAGTTCATCGGTACTTTTCAAAACAATTATGTTCTAGTAGTTGGCGTTTATCACAGTAACTTTCTCCAGAGGGGTCAACTCGCGATAACATTTACTATAAGGGGAAAAAGGGATGCATCACCCTTTGAACAAAGTTTACGAGCTAATATCTTACTTCAGGGGCCGCTGTCAATCCCCTAAGTGCGCGTCCGTCGGACGTCCGGAACGGGACGTTCAGCAGCAGCGGCGTTAGCATGGCTTTCCCGCCCGATACCTGCACCAACTGCCAACCCGAGATAGAACGCCTCATCCACCACATATGTGCGTGCCTATCTTGGTGAAACCATGTACGGGTGCAATAAGCTCGAGCATTGGAGCTTCGTTCCACGATAAGGAAGTCCGCGGATGTGAGCGGTCCCGTGGCACAAGTAGGTGGTTTAGAACCTGTCGCAATTGTCTTCTAGATTCGGCCGTAGGAAGAGCGAAACTAAGGGCCTAAGGACATGCCAATTTCAAGTTGACATAATTTTGACTCTGGGTTGGGGAACACAAGATAGGAGTATTTTCTGGGGGAGTAAATATAATGGTGCTCCTCGCCCTACTCGCGACGTACGCGACTGGTAGGAGTGGCTATGAAGCGACTTGACTATACCCAGAGAAGTTATACGTATAATGCCCGGCTTGCGACCTATGACCCATAATAGTACGCTCGATACCAATCTCGTCGCCATGGAACGAAACGAACAACCCGATATTATCCCTGGTACCGAGATCATATTTGCGGACCAGCAAGGGGAATACGACACGAACAATAAGGATGTGCTGCTTATCCCACAACCAAGTTCGAGCCCAGATGATCCATTAGTGAGCCCTACCGTTCCTATATTCCTAGGCCCGGTGTAATTGTAAGGGGAGTCATGCTGATGAATATGAACAGAACTGGAGCACAGCCTGGAAAACCACCATCATCCTGAACCAGTTCGTCTTCGTCTTCGTCAGCATCTTGACGCCTATGGCCATCTCGCCCATGACCACCATATTCGAGGCCGAGTTCCAAAAGACGTTGCCCGAGGTCAATATGCTGTTCGGCGCTGCCGCCATCACTCTAGGTTACGCCAACTTTCTCATCGTACCTGCTGCTAATTTGTTTGGGCGGCGCCCCGTTGTCCTCGTCTGTGCCATTATCTGCATCCTTGCCAATGTCTGGCAGGGGCTCGTAACGAGCTACTCAAGCTTCCTCGGCGCTCGTGTTATCTCGGGGTTGGGTGCCGCGGCAAATGAAAGTATTATGCCCATGGTCGTTGCAGACCTGCTATTTACTCATCAGAGGGGCAGCAGCATGGCCCTGTACTTGTGAGTGGAATCTCCTTCGCCATATTGCCAATGAGTGGAGTAAACTTATCATCATTTCACCGTAGCTGGGCGTACTTCCTTGGACTCTTCATCGGTCCCATCATATCAGGCGCCATCGCTTCTCAAATCTCGTGGAGGTGGTTTGTAAGTGTCGCGATTTCCCGAGTATCCTCGTCTAAGGGCAATGCTAACCGAAGCCAAAGTTCTGGGTTTGCACCATACTTCAAGGAGTAAGACGCCTTTCCCAGTTCCATATCGCTTCCACTGACGTGCTGAAAGGCGAGCTTCCTGTTCCTTCTGGTCGCGCACCCCGAAACCAAATACGATCGCCCAACCCCCAGAAGACCAAGTGCCAATAACTCCACAGGCACAGGCGCCAATGGGTCCACCACGCATTCCGAGAAACCCAGCGACGGCATGGTCTCCAGCTCCAGCTCCGAGGCCCAGATCCAACCCCCATCGCCCAGCCCCCTGACCGCCTCGCAGCACAAAGCCACGGGCCGACCCTCGCGGTCGCAATTCTCCCTGCTGCCGCTACGCAGGCGGCTGCAATTCGGGCACGCCTACGAGCAGCCACACCACCACCAGACCATCGCGGGCGTGCTCCTCCGGGACGTGGTCTCGCCTCTCAAGATCCTCTTCTGCTACCCGATCGTGACGTGGGCGTCGCTGGCGATGGGGTTCGCGGCGAACGCGCTGCTGGCCATGAACCTGACGCAGGCGCAAGTCTTCGCGGCCGCGCCGTACCGCTTCACGCCGGCCCAGATCGGCTTCGTCAACTTCGCCTTCGTGGTCGGCGCCGTCGTCGCGCTCGCCACCGCCGGCCCGCTGTCCGATTGGATCGCGCTGCGCCGCGCCCGCAGGAACGCGGGAGTCCTCGAGGCCGAGATGCGGCTCCCCGCCCTGGTGCCGTACCTGGGCGCCAGCGTCGCCGGCTTGGTCGTGGCCGCTGTTGGGTACCAGCGCAGTTGGCCCTGGGAGGTCATCGTGGTGGTTGGGTATACGCTCGTGGGCCTGCAGGTTGTTGGCATCCCGGCGATTGCCATTGCGTATGCGGTGGATTGTGTAAGTGTATCCGGCATGCCGGTGCTTTCTCCTATTTCTCAGGAGCCCAAGTTGTTGCACCTCGGCCCAGCATACTGGTAAATCCAATACTAGCTGTTGACTTGCTAACGATTGATGCGAGTAGTATAAGGCACTCCCCGGAGAGATCATGCTTGCGGCTACGATCGTTAAAAACACGTTTGGCGTGAGTAGCGTCCCGTCTTCATTCATTCATGGGAACCACCCCTGACCACAAATGAGCAGTTTGGTATGATATTCTTCTTCAATGATTGGGCCGCAAGAGAGGGCTACATCAAGCCGGTCCTGATGATGATGGCCCTGACTTTCGGCTTCTCCGTCCTTGGGCTAGTTGTTTTCCTCAACTGGGGGAAGCATTTCCGCCGCTTGACGATGTACTCCAACCTTCACTCAATGTAATCGCATGCGGATACATAAAAGAGGGTACGACCCAATGTCCCGTGAACCTCATTCAGGTTTCTTCTCATCGTTACACCTCGCCCCTAATTTCCCCTTTTATACCGGTCATCTATCCAGGTTGAGGTGGATGTCTCAACGTGGAAAGCGCAAATGTACGAACAGCAACTCACCTGTTGAAATTCTATATTGTATGATGAGGTATTTTCAAACACCAAATCTACCAAATAGATACATAATGAGCAAATAGGCTCCCTAACATATATACAAGAGAAAGCAACTGGGTATACGGGACCTACATCAGAAACGATATAAGCCCGTCTAATGAAAAGCAAGAACATTCCGCTATCATCTCCTCATAGCATCGTAAAACCAATTCTCCGCTAGAAACCATGCAGTAAAAGTGGCATGAAAGCCCTTAAAAAGCAATCGACTGTCCATTGATAGTCAGCTCCGCGCTATACAGCTGGCGCGCAGCATTTCCCTGGTTTGGGTTCAGTCGGCCGTGGAACACGACGTTCCGGCCGTTCGGGTCGATATCGAGACCACCGGGCCCGTACACGCCGCGGTTGTCCACGGTGCGGATCAGGATGCCGCGGTTCGTGTAGCTGCCGTCGATGGTGCTCGAGAAGGCGTACTCGACGTCGTAGTCGTCGCTGACGTAGCAGTGTGCGCTGTAGAATAGCACGAAATTTCCATTCGCGATCTTGTACAGCGCCGGAGCCTCCACCACGCCGTCGTTCGAACGGCCCTCGTTGTCCAATATCGTCTTGGCGCCTCCCTGCAGTGTCAGCGCGTCCCGTGCCAGTCTCTGGATCCTGATCGGCGTCGGCTTATAGTCGCCCGATGGTGTACCACCCTGGCACGTCGTCGCCCCGCCCAGGTTGTTTCCGTCAACCTTCCACACAATCCAACGATTGGCGCCATCGTCATAGCCTGACGCATCGATCGCCCCGCCACCTGCGTCGTCGCAGATTAGGGGCTGGCTTTGCGGAGAGAAGGGGCCGACGGCTGAGTTCGACGTCGCGGCGCCAATACAGTGGGTCCCGCCCGTTCGGCGGGCCGTGTAGTACATCACGTACACGCCGTCGTCCTTGAAATTGTCAGCTTCCCATGGTCTTATACGCTGTTTGGGCGCCTTGTGTCTGTTCGAAGCGACGATGGCTTATGAGAAGGAACACACATTTTTCTGCACATCTGGTGCCCAGATGCCATCGCCGGTATCAACCCACGATCCTGGGTTCGGGAGTGCATCGCCATCCGTCAGGGACCAGGACCAAGTATCAGACGAGGTCGCGACCGGTACCCTTTTGCCGTTAGATGATGTCCCATATGCTTTCCACGAGCCGTCGCCCCATATTATGCTGGGGTCTGGGAAATCGACTCCCATGAACGGGCCTGCTAGACGCCGGCCTTGGATGCCATTGGCCATATCGATCTTGGTTATGTTAGCCAGGCCAAGGGCTGGCGGTTCCTCCGTCGCTCGACGAGCATCATGCTGGTTAGATGGAAGACCCGCGACGAGGCTTGCGCCTAAGGAAAGAAGAAAGCCCTTCATGGTGGAAAGCAGCCCAGGTTAGTAGTCGATATTCGGCCGACTAGGAACTTTGGAAGGCCACGAGAATGTGCATCCTCGCAGACACTTCATCCGCCGCTCGGCCATGGTGACCAGGCTTTATATACTACGGAGTCTGGAATGCGGAAGACAGGCGCGCACTCGGCGTTATTCGGTCATTTTATTCCTCGTTTCTGTCTTAAAGTCACAATTTTCATAGAGGGTCATTCCAGGCGAAGTTGAAACAGACCCGGTGGATGGTCTGGACCAATAAACAAGAGCCACACCTCGCTCGCCGAAGGATGCGCGTTGGCTCAGCTCATGGCACTAGGCGTGACCAATGCCACCAAGGATAGGCCGTTGGAGAAGGTGAGATGGCGCCGGCACGCCACGTCCGACAAGTACCGAACGAGCAATGCACCACGATCATGCGTATGCGCGATCGGTGGAGAGCCCTAGCGGTAGCGGCGCGGTGCCTACGCCAGCTAGGCTAGATACCACGTTCACGTACCCGTGCGCGAAGAGCTGGTCTGATTCTGGGTCTTGTAGATTCCGCCAAGCCAGTCAGCATCCCCAGACTCACTTCCGCCAATATAAATTTTAGCCACAAGCCACTACGTTACATGTACCGAATGCCGCTTATAGGCTCGCTGTTGAGAAGAAACATGGAGTCACCTGCCTATTCCGGCTCTACCCCCCATGCTTTATCAGTTCTTTATGCTATTGAGCATGAAGTGATAGGTGTAGGGCAGTTGACAAGTGCCGAAATACTCAAGGGTTCCAGCGTGGTGGGCATGGATCGCAATACCGGAGTTGTCAATGATCAACTGCCATCAATCATTTTGATCTTCAAGACCCCTATAGATCTAGATAAGATGTTGAGCTTAAATTAACAACTTCACCAACATTCAAAGCAACGATGCCCTTCATCTTCGCACGCGGTCCTCAATATCGCACAAAATTCTGCCAAACCCTAGTCTAGGCACCCATCGAATTTATCTTCGGCGCAGGGGTTATATGTTCCATGCTAAGATGCACAATACTATATTTATCACGTAATATGTTGGGGCTAGACTTCTTAGCACCCTACGTGCAGCTTGTGGGGACAAGGGTGACGAGACTAAGTGCTGTAGTTCGTCTAATCGCAATCCTTGCCGAGCGAGCCGAGCTTCGGGTTACGTGTGTCATCACAAACGGGGTGAAGATCATGGCAAGAATCTGATATGATTACCAGCTGTCCTATTGATCCCAAGAGCTTAGTACGGTTGTTACGTTGCCAATAGGGGCCACGTAAAAATAATGCGGGGAATGGAGAAGACTGGATGCTGGCCGCGTCTCCTGACATTCATCACTCAACGTACGCCTCAGCCCTGTGGATACGTAGTACCGTGCAGATAGAGCGGTACATAAGGTGACCCTTATGTAGGTATGTATCGATGCCGTAGCATGTGGCTGTGCGGCACAACACGGAGTGAACCGCAGTTATCTGCCTGGGAAGGAATTAGACCAAAGGCCTTATGTATGGATAGCCTAGCGAATTCGTCCGCGCTCGTCGTCTTCACTATCGATGGAAGGGAAGTTCTTAGGTCACTACCTCCTGTGTCTTCTTTTGCAGCAGACAGTGTCGGCCCCATTTCCTTCTGTATTTCTCAGGCACGAAACTTTGATCCGGAACCCATAGAACCCTAGCAAGGAGATGCGTATTTGCCGCGTCTAAAAATGGCTCGCATTTGACGATCTCCCAATGTTCCTTGTCGGCGATATAATTTGGCTCGTTTGGCGGTAAAGGGTTCTCATTTTCTGGGTATTCCGTGTCCACTAAGAACGAGCAGTGCCCGATGTCCACATACTTGCCCACATCTTCTTCGTTGCGGTCGTTCATGCCCTTGGTAGGAAGCCATGTGCCGCTAAATACGCCGAAGCCAGTTCGCGCCTCGGAGAACTCCCCAGGGAGCAGTCCACGGAACTCAGATCGAATGAATTTAGCGTGCATGTCGCGGGGCAGGAAGTAAGAGCTAGGAAAGCGATACCATTCTTTGCCGAAACACACAAAGTCGCCTTGTCCTCCTCGACCCTGCTGACCAATGACGCCAGCTCCTAGGGGCTTATAGAGCTTTAGGGGTGCAGAGTAGGCAGTGTATAAGCCTATGATTCGAGCCAGACCTACGTCAAAGGACAGTAAAATGACGGCCATCACAACCAAGAGCTTTAATCGGGCTGGGATCTTTCCCACGAGAGTCTTTGGATCGGAATTGCCAAAAGCCGACAGAATGATGTGTAGTCCCACGGCAGCGTTCAATGCGATGAACGGATACATGGGGTACATGAAGCGTTCTTCCTTGTGTGGTTGACTAGAGAAGATGCCAAGCCACATGTAGAACGGCGACAGGAATACAATGATACGCATCCCCTGGATTCCATGGTGTTTGGTCGAGACGATCTTCTGCACTAGAAACGAGGGAAGTGATAAGAGGGCAAGAACAAACCATATGTTGAAATTTATGGCGAGGTTTCGAAAGTAGAATGTCCACGGTTCCGTCCCGTAGAGGTCAGGGCCGCCCGTCGAGGAAAAGATGTTGTACTTGACAATATTCCATGAAACTACTTCAATCTTCCTGTAGAAGAAGGTATTGACGGCTGTGTCGCCGGCCTATTTCTGGTAAGACCCAAATGTAATAGATTGAGGAATGGTTCGCTTACAACAAGGACTAGGGCGGCGACAACTCCTCTGCCTACCCGGAGGATTGCGTCGTAAAAGCCCTGTCGATCACTGATAAGGGCAAGAATGCCTTCTTCAATCAAAAACGGGGCGCATAGGGCCGAAGCAAACGGCCATCCCAAAATACCGCCAAGGGCAAACCACCAAATGCCCCACGAGGTCCTAAGCCCTCCTCTCCAGTTCATGAATGCAGCAGCGCCAAGAAGAGACGTGTACATAGCGAAACTGGATGGGAGGTAGGCAACACTAGAGTGAAAGTTCCCGGGAGACATGACTGTTGCCATAAGGAAAAAGAGGCCAATCCGAGGATTCAGCGTAAAGCTGACGACGCGGAATAGGAGTACTTGGCACAGTGAACAGATGAAAGCCAAGGCATAGCGGACGAAGTAGAATTCGGCAAGCTAAGTAAATGTGAGATCATTGTATTTCGTCGAGGAGTGAGCACCTGGTAAATAAGGCCCTCGGTGCCATGCATGGAATGATATTACCTTGGTGGTCTGGGGTAATAATCTTCTAAAGTTGCCAACCATAGCATGCAATGCTATGTAAAACCAACTCCGAATAGCGTAATCTGGTGAATACTCCCATGTTTGAAGGCCATAGCCGTGGGATAGATAATGCGTTGGTTCCCAATAGTTAAAGGTCTCATCACAGTCTTGGATAGGCGCGAAGAAGGCGGCGGCAAAGTTGGCGATGAGAAACACATAAAAAGCCTTGATGGGTTCAATCATGAAAGGCGAGGGTCCCCTACGGTAAGTGATTAGTACGATTGGTATTATCTTAGAATGATTAGATCCATGGATATTATGAATGTATTCGTCAATTGATTATACTGGTATCATGAAAGCATTGGTAGGATTGCTGGTTTATGATCGTTTGTATTCACGTACTTTTTTCTAGCATGTTGCGCTGTTGGATGAATGAATTCCTCTTGACTTTGAGCTGCTGTTGGAGGAGCCATGATAACCAAGTATGGCCATCCACTGGTGCATTAAATGTAAGAAAATCAGTAAATCAGCAGCTTATTATGGGATTGAGACAAATGAAACTGTCGTCTTTTGAAGCTTTTGAAGCTTTTGAAGCTTTTGGGAATGGTGGGCGGGTTGGAAGCAGGAAGGTGTCCCAAATGTTGAAAGCTGAAAAAAAGCTCTAGACCCAATTAGAAATGACGTTGCAGAGTGGGTCTTATCGTTGGAAGCTTAATCCCTGCCTTCGGATGATTTCTGGAAAAGCAAAAATGCAATGATTGGACCGTGCAAAAAGTTCAGATACAATGTACATCAAAATAATCCGTACCCGCTTTATTTTTCTAGAAATCTTGAACATTGAAGCTTCGATATTCGCAGAACTCAGCAACTCTCATCCTTACTTAGTACTTTACGACAGACAAAAACATCATTCGGAGTTTTCGTGTGTATATATCTTTAATTCCACAGAGATACATACCAAAGTTTCCTACGCGCGAAATCTTGGAACAAAACGCGTCTTTGCTGTTTAATTAATTCTACGCGACAACTACGACCTCGAATTCACACACGCCGTCTCATCCAATCCAATTTCATTCCTGGGTACGTTAACTCAATTTACGTGAATTAATCGACGTTGCTTAACCATCACTGTATGCGCCAATGAGAAATACTAATATTAAAAAAATAGCGAAGCATGTCTGGACAGATTCCTGGCCTGACTTTGTCAGGTTTAAATGTTTCCGAGGGCCAGTCCGTTCCTGCTGAGTCGCAAGCGACTCCCTCTCAACCCTCTATGGACATGGAAATCGATTCCGCTGCCCCATCGGCTGACGTACCGTCTAATTTCAATGGCAAGGCCGCAGGCCATGAGGTAGAAGATGTCGACGTTGTTGTAGGCGATGCGCCTAGCCCGCCGTCTCTCACTTCTGCATTAGAAGCCATGCTAGGCGGTCTCGACTCAACAACCCAAGGACAGGATGCTACGCATACGCAATTAGATAATGTGGAGCAACCCAGCGAGTCTCATGAACAAGACCAACCAGGAGACCCCGAATGGGAAGAAGATTCTTCCCCCTATGAATCATCATCCGACTCTAGTAGTTCAGATGATTCGGATGACGAGTCCGAGGATGAGAAGAATTATAAGGTACTCGGCCCAGAAGAGACCGCTCGTCTTCTTATGGAGATGGAAGGTGGTTCCGACGACGAGGGAGACGGGAAGGCAAAGGGAACCGGCTCTGGTGCTCAAGTTCGAACGAAGAATGAGCTACCCGAAGAGACGGTGCCCAAACCAGATGTTGTGATCACTCCCGAGATGCCCATCACCGAACTTGGCGTGATCGAGCACGTCGTGAAGGATACCGCTGTGATTAAGGCACACACCACGGGCGAGTATCAAGTTCTTGACAGCGGCTCAGTTCTCTGCAAGGAAGACCGCACTGTGGTCGCCGCCATCGCGGATCTGATTGGTAGTGTCCGACAACCACGATACACTGCTAGATTTACGAACGAAGAAGAAGTCAAATCCTACGGCCTTGAAATAGGAACTAAGGTGTTCTACCCGCCGTCACACGCCACGTACGTCTTCACACAAGCGCTTCGGGAGCAGAAGGGTACCGATGCAAGCAACTGGCACGACGAGGAAGCAGGTGATGACGAGATCGAATTCTCCGATGATGAGAAGGAGGCAGAATACAAGAGGCAGCAAAAGGCTAAGAAGAAGGGAGGACGCGGCGGCAAGGGAGGTGCGGTGGGACGAGGGGGTTACTCTGAGTCTTCCGCCCCTGCAACAGCTGGCCTAAAGTACGATGACGAGGAGGATGGCCCTTACCGAAAGCTAGCAAGGCCTGCAAGCCTCGCACAAGGCCAGTCGGCTCCCACAGAATCCGGGTACGCGAACGGTTATGCGAACCATAACAACACGTACCGAGGTGGACGAGGTAGAGGCCATCGGGGTTCTTACGGTCGTGGCGGACGCGGCAATCGCGGGGATGCACGAGGCGGTTATTCCCTACCACCCCGACCCCCAAGAGGACAGGACTACCAACCGCCCCATCAATCTCATCAGCCCCAACAACCCCAACAATACAACTACACGCCCACCCCTCCGCCGCCACCGACATTGCCATTGCCATTCTACGGCGCCCCAGCCGGCCAACAACAGCCCAACGCGCAGTTCCCATTCGCATGGCCACCCAATATGTCCCAAGGCTTTGCTCCTCAAGCACCGCCCCCTCCTCCGCAGTTCACAGGACAGCAGCAACCTGGTGCCAGCCCCTACTACCCTCCAGAATTTCTTGCTGCGCTGCAACGTCATATGCAGAACCAAGCAGGTCAAGCAGGTCAGCAGAATGGCCAATGGCAAGGTCATGGCGGCCTTGGTTAGCAACCCAACTCCACGGCTAGTACTATGGAACCCATGTTCAATCCTATCTCGATATTTGATAGATCGTATGGAGGTTACCAGGCAACTCGCCTTAACTAGGGGTAGGTTCCCTGAATCTATATGTAAATGATAATGGGCGTCATGCTAATCAATATCGCAGGACGAGACACAGAACCACCCAATGCGTCCAGGCTTGTGTGACGAAGAGAGACACCCCGTGTCAAGAGGATGATATGGGGTGAAAGACTTCCAGGACAATGGGCTTGAATCCCACGGCGAGGCAAAGGCAAAATCTTACAAAAGATAGCCTTTTTCTATTTGGGTATCTACATAGGTACTTCATAGGGTAGTTCGAAGTGTATGTGTGTAGCAAGTTCAATGCCGAGGTCGACCCCTAAAAAGGCGCACCTAATCGGGAGATCTGGGCCCAGGAGCTTTATACGTCCACCATGTAATGTGTATTGCCCACTCCGTGGATTCGGCCTTAACCCGTGGAACGATAGGATGGAGAGTAGTATAACATCTTCGTAAGGGGTACAGGATAGAATGTTGATATCAAGATGGACGCCCAGTATCGACTACCTCGTAGAGTTTCGTTCGGCTTAAATGTTCATTGTTTGCTTTTTTGTGATACCTCCGCGGCACAATTTACGAGGATCCATATGAATCCCGTCCTCAGGTACGACAACACGATAGTATCGGTGTAGAAAAGACGCCACCTTCTTTGCACGCGGGAACTAAGGAAACCTCACCATTCAACAACGAGATCACGCTCGTACGAAGAACTCCACGCATGAACTACTCTTCGTGCCCAATGTACCTACCCCAGGGAGTATCTAGCCCCCGATGCATTCGTCCGCCATGAGCTTTAGCGTCGTCCTAACGTATACTTCCCTAGGTACCTATATAGTGATGCCACCAAGGACCTAGTATTGATACCATTGGTATTAATCAAAAGTTGACGAAGCGTTGATCACTACTGATCAGATATCTGAGGGTTGGGGCATATGCTGGTTATGCTAGCTCTGGCTACGTTTTTCCGTTGCCATCTTGGAGATTTTAACGTTTTCCACTTAGATCCGCCGTTGGAGGCAAGGAGCGATGTTACGATATGATGATGAGCTGGGACGCCATCAATCCGTACTAGTCGACGCCATCGTTCATATCTCAAGGCACGATGTATCCACCACTTGTTAGTGCGAATCGTGAGGACGATCCTCCACACACAAATCCAGAAGCTGGGTTGATTGGTACCAAGGAAAAAGGGATCGGCTTCGCAGCTCGAATGAAAAAAAACAGAGAGGGAAGCAAAGCGGCAAGGGTGGCACGGGCTATAATACGATAGACAGGAAGGTGGAAATTGAAAGAGGCGGACCGACAGACGAAACAGGAAAATGCGACGACAGGGTCGGGTGTTTCACAAGGCTAAAATAATCAAAATAATTTAAATAAAGGCACAAATTATGGATACTATGGACATTATGGAGTTCTGACATTCGAGAAGAAAAGAAAAGAATTGCCAATTGACCACATTCGCATTAGTATCCTGGTTTGAAGGCATTATAACCTAGCAGTGTAGGATCCCGTGGTCAAGGTGCGAAGGATGGAGGTTGATATTTGATATTTTGGTCTCAAGGATCCTGTCTGGCCACGCGAAGGAGGCCCCCCCAAAACGTGAAGTCGTCGGAGGATACAAAACAAAGGTTACCGGTACCTGAGACAGAAATACATAGTACACTACGCAAAAATGATAAGACGTCATGCTGCGTTCCACAACATGGAAGATCGTGGTATTATTGGAGACGATTCGTCCCAATGGAGTGTGGATCCATTGGGTAGTTCGATGCGGATCCCTATCACGATATTGATAGAAAATGCACCTACACCCGTGGTTCCGAGGTCCTCTGCTGCTCAGACTACTACGCAGTACTATGTAGTCGACGGCAGATGCATACTAGACACGCTGAATCAATTGGTATCGTGCATACATACGGACACGGCACCCACGAGAGACACAGGAGGTTGACTAGGTACCTAGCTGAGAGTCCGTAAAAAAGCATCGGGCATCGCACATGTTCGCGATGGCACCTATCTGTCTCCGAAGGTAGGAGTTGGTAGCATTCCTCCGAATTGCTCATCTGTAGGACTGTAATCAACTGTATGAGACGATATGATCCGATGGAACAGGCTGCACTATTCGGATATTTCAGCTTTAAAAAGTACAAATTGCTCACGCATTCGGAATATTGCGAACCTCTTTTCTTTGTCTCTGAGCCGGCCATCCCCCAGAGAATTAAAGGGGCGACGTACCTATTTTTTGCTGCAGGGTAGCGTTCTCATGTATTCCTTTCAGCCTGTCCAATAGAAATGAAGTGGAGGATGGCAGCCCCTGGCAGATCCCGGCAGCACAAATCTCGCCTAATCTGCACCTTCAGACCACCAACCAATCAAACATGGTTGGTTCCTGGAAACGGTGGCTCTCGTACCTTGACTAGCGCGGGGAGCTTGGGCCATTATGGTCATAAGAGTAAGACCGAGAATGATCAGCGTTGGGACGGATGGGAATGGGGATGTGGACGACGAGAAGAACTGATGGATGATAGTGCTGACTGCTTGACTGCCTTGTTGCCGTTGCTGCCGCTGAAGCACATCATCTACGCACGTTCTCTACGGTATTATTCTAGTGTAAGAATCCATAATCTTGGTGGAACGAGCTTGAACGATTCACGAGAAGAGGATTCGAGGCACGACCAACATAGCCCAACGCTGAGACTCCATAGCAGATAATGGATACCACACCGCAATACTTTCTATGATTGTATCTACAAATAGCACGTGAGGCACGAATATAGCCCCAAAGCATACCAACAATGAATTGTAAACATTACCTTCATAATCCGTATACAATATGCACATACATACCTAGTAGGTCGACGGCGTTGCCAGAAGCATCAATAGTATCCAAATCGACATGGAAATAATACGTAACAGCCTAATTTGATTAAGTGATGGCATATGGAGAAGGGATTAATCTGAAAGGACCTTCGTCCACGTGTGCTAGGCTGGGTACTAGGTAGATGTCATGTCAAATTGACTTTAATGCGTTTCTCAGTGCCGTTCTTGTTTACGAGTGGTGTTACGAGGCTTTAGTAGAAACGGATGTTTATGCAAACACTCGTGAATAACCGACGATTATCAGGGTTGCTTCCAAATAGCAGGGTATCAACCCGGAAGGGCTTCAAGGTGCCAACACCGTACGGATGGATCAAGATCAATTCTGAGCATTAGAGATGGATTAGCATTTAATGTTATGTGACATTGATACTTGTACTTGTGTAGTATGTACCGCAGAGCATCCACTGTCACGAACAGTATCAAGATAGTACGTTAGTACCTTCGTATCCCCCCCAGCACGCGCTAAAAATCCCCAAGTCACTCCGATCAAATCCAATCAGGTCGCATCAATGGGCGTTTTCCCCCCCCCAGTTTCCACTCGCTGCAACTGCTCACTGTAACTGCCACTGACTCCAGCTATTCTCATTCCTGGTCTCTTTTTTCTTCCCTTCCCACCCCATTCTTACCCTTTCTTTCCTTTCCTTTTCCCTCCCTACCGTTTTCTCAACGCAGAAAACCTCACGCGGTCTCTTCTCTCCCCCCTCCCTCTTCCCTCCTCACGAGAATTGGGTTTCCCTTCATTGGATCCTTTCTCACTTACGTTCATTTTCAATTCCTTTTCTTGAGATTTCTCGAGAATTACCACCTTCATTATATCCACGAGTCGCGACTTGACGCCTTGTAGGCCGACCGAATTCGATTTCCCTTCCACGGTAAACAAAGCCCGAGTTCACGATCGTTTCGCCACCAACCCCGGTAACCGGTAACTACCACGTCGCATAACACCTTAGCCACGACGCCCATGCGCGCATTACATTCTTTTTACATTCTCGAATTACCTCGTGCTTGACGTCGACTTATCCCGAAATCAGATATTGCTTGACTTGCATCTGGCTATTTGCTGTGCTGTAGAACCGTGTTTACTCCCAAGGCCGTAGTGGTAGGCTAGAAGAGCCGTCAATCTTTAAGAGTGTTTTGGACTTAAGATTTGGGCGACGAAATATTCACAATGCCGAGCCACCAACATAACCATCTCCACAGGAGGCAGGGCGACGATGCCTGGGAAAAGCTAGTTGACGACGTGGAGGGCGTCGCCAACGACCTCAACCCTGCCAAACCTTTCCACACCCTCGAAGCAAGAGCCCCAGCGCCATCGACCGTTTATTTTACCGTCTACGAGACCATGTCCAAGACCTTTGATGGTCCCGTGGGTGGCTACTCAACCGTAGGTCAAGAGCCAAACACCGAAAAGGCGCAATCCCCGACGAAGGTGGCAGCACAGGCGACAGACTTGCCCGAGGCGCCAGAAACGAAGCCGCTTACGGTGGCTCAAGCGGCCGCGACAGCCCCGCTATCCGCCGCCGAGGACACAGATATCCTACCCGGATCGATTATGCAAACCGGCTCCGTCGACCTCAGCGACCATTCAACCCTAGCTGTTGCGGCAACCACGCCGACCACCCTGGCCCGGTCTACCAAGAGCGCGGAATCTTCTGAGACCGTTGCTGCCGCCGCAACGGGCGCCTCGGCCTCGGTCTCGGCTTCTCCAACGGCCGCAGCCGAATCGCCTGTTGATACCAGTGGTGCGGCAAAGGCTGGGATCGCGATCGGAGTGCTTGGTGGTCTCCTTGTAGTTGGCTTGCTCGTTTTCTTCCTGATGAACCGACGCCGAAAGCAGCTAGAGAAAGAACGACTTGCAGAGGACGAGAAGGCCAATGGCGCTTTCGGCGGTCGCCCCGCCTCCATACGTTCCACCCAAACCAGCGCGACTGCGCCTCAGTTGAGTTTGCGACCCGTGACCGAGTTCATGCCCACCTTCAGTGAACGACGATCGAGCAAAGGAGCTGCTCTTGCCCTTGCTTCTGGCCCAACCGGCGCCAGTGCCCCGGGTGCGAGCCCATCGATGTGGGAACGACCTGGTACCAGCCGTGCCAACGACCCCGAGAATCCCTTCGGCAACAATGCCGAGCGTGCCCATACACCAACCGGAAACGACCGGCCTACCAATCCTTTTGATAACCCTGAGAACGTCGTAGGCGTTGCCCACAGCACCGACTCGCCTCCGAGATCCTCACCGATGACGGACGCAGCAGCTGTCGGTGCCGGCGCCATGGCCGGTGCTGCTGCTGGTGCCGCGCTGTCTCGTAAAACTTCCGCCCGGAAGAACGCACCCGCACCCTTGGACCTTACAATGCCCGCTAGCCCACCCAGCCCCGCCGGTACCGAATTCAGCGTCAACTCGGTTGCTCCTGGGCAGTCTCCCGGTCCTTCTAAGAGTGCAGCGGCTATCGCAGCTGCTGGTGGACCCGCGTCCTCCGCTGTCCACCGTGTCCAACTAGACTTCAAGCCAACCCTAGAAGATGAGATGGAATTGAGGGCTGGTCAACTTGTCAGACTCCTACATGAATATGACGATGGCTGGGTAAGTAATGAACCAATCCATTATACTCCGATATTTTCCTAATGTTTTATAGTCACTATGCATTCGACTCGACCGTTCTAAGCAGGGTGTTGTCCCGCGAACCTGCTTGTCTACCCGACCCGTGAAGCCACGTCCGGCTGGTGGTCCTCCCGGAGCTCGCAACGGTCCTCCCATCAACCCTAGCCCTCGTGGCCCCCGAGGCCCCGGTCCCAACTATCCTCCTGGACAGCGACCCATGACTCCCCAGAGTGGCCGCCCCCATTCGCCAATGATGCACCCTATGGCAGGTGGTAGGCCCCAGTCCCCTGCTATGCGACCGCACTCTCCGGCAACCGGACGTCCAATGAGCCCCTACGGAAGCCGACCAGCTTCTCCAGCCACCGGCAGACCGATGAGCCCCGGTCCCCAGTCTCCTGGGCGACAGGCGCGACGATTGACTCCTCCGGGTCCTAGTCCAATGAACCCCAACGCTGGTGCTTCTCCTGAGCAACAGTACCGAGGTCCTCAGGGCCCCGTTGGTAGAAAGCCCGTTCCTGGTCAGGCTTATTGATCGACCTGACCGGAGACTGGAATAGACCTTTTGAAAAAAAAGATTGGAATTTTCAGAATTCCACATCTGACCAAAGTTGTGATTACCTTGAAGCCCTTGATCCCCCCCTCGATTTTGACGAACGTTGATGAACACCTTTTTACCTTTCTCGACACTCGCTTGCGACACTTTTCTTATACTTCACATCAGTGTTGTTGTTTTTTTCTCTTTTCCATTGCTTCTGTTGCTTTCGATTCTGGTCATTGCATATTGCCTGCGTGGTTCCATCAAAACCTACAGCATCGACCCCGCCCGAGCCACACCACTTGCTAATTCGACAACGCCACTGCTCGGGTCGGGATAATCTGGTAATTTCTTGTCGATAATTTCTAGTGCCGGGGATGTGTCGTCGCCGACCACCCCCGGCCGGCGCTGAGGCTGCTGCTACCTCTATCCGGCATTGGTTCAACTGCCTTTCTTGCGCAGCTCGCCTCTTCGCTCTACCGCCAACTGGGTTGCTACCTTGTTCATTCATGCTTCAGGCACGTTGTATGATCTTGGATCGAACGCACCACTTCCGGCCTCTGTTCTGCCAACGCCCCGCCAACGCTCTTTGGGAGAGAGGCCCCTTTTTGCTTTTAGACAACTTCGATACCCTCTCGTTTCACCTCTGGCCGCAGCATCTGGGGATGATCGGAGCCAGCCCGGTATCGAACCTTCGCTTTTGTGTTTTTGAGAGGACAAGGGGGGAGGAGGGCTAGATCACTGGTTGGCTATGCTACGCTATGCTATGCTATGCTATGCTACGCCAGCTACAAAGGGGAGGGGGAACTTTGTTTCTTTGTCGCGTGGATGCTGAGACGCCTACGAAGTCAAAAAGTTGAGTTAGTTGGACAGGATCTAGCTGGGAGACGAAGATGAAGATGAAGATGACGGCAGGACCCAGGGAGGAGGATGGGGGATGTGATGTTTTTTTTTGAACGTCTTCTACGAAGAGAGAAAAACAAAACATCTGACGATAAAGCCCCTGCGGGGCTGGCTATGTATGTCCTTACGTAGCATGTCCTGGGGGTGTTCCCACAGGGGTAGAGTAGGTGCTGGGAATCAATAAAGTGGTGGTCCACTAACAACTTCGAGTTTATATGCTGTGATTGTATTTACATACCGGAGTGAAGCTATTGAGTTGAGAGGTAAGTATTCGGGCAGACTACTGTGACACCCGAAAACACTTCGCAACATCTATCTTGGCTAGAGCCGAGCATCACTAGTAGTCATTAATAACGAGCATGGATGGATGATGGTTACAACAGGTTTTAACGGTCATTTCCCCTCTTATAGAGTTGAAATCAACCCAGGTTTTCAATTCGATTACGAGATGTCCACTAAGGTAACTGTCTCGTGTCTATTTGACTAAAGCCTCGATAAAGACTGCTCCGTCTATGTCAAAGTAAAGCATGGGTAGATACCTAAGGTCCCATCAAAATCTCCAGACTTCGATATCCGAAGAAAACCTCACAAACAGGAAGCCAGAACCGTATACCTCGTCCTAGATACAGGTATATCCACCGGCGAACCTATTGGGGTGAAACCCTTCCCGTTTTTTATTTTGAAGCCTTCCTGCTTACTCTCGACGAAGCCATCGAAAAAGAGCCGTTTGTGCATCGCCTCTTCGATCGAAGAGAAGAGTTGATCGGCAGCGCCAGCAAGCAGTTCCGCGGCAACAGGGGTTCCGGCGTGCCTGGCGCCCCATCTAGTTGCACAAATAGCAAGCTATTCTCCTCATGATACTGAAATCTTCGAAACCCCTTTCCATTTCCGGTTCAGAAGTCATGATATCCCAGGATCAGAATGGGAGTGCTTTGCGACGAACGAGCCCATTGCGTTGATCAGGAAGTCTTCAACGGTGTCGGTATCGTCGGGTTCGGATCGGTTGGAATGGTCGGAAAGGCTGGAATGCTGCGAAGCGTCCCTTTCGTGGGAGTCGTTGGCGGGTTGAACGGAGGTCGGATCCATTATCAGCGGCTTGCGAGAATCTAGGGCTTTAGACCCCATAGCCACGCTGGCTACCTAGGTGTCCAGGTACCCAGCGTCGGTACGGTCGCTGTATACAATGACGTACTACGTCGTCGATTTACTGCCAGGTCCAAGGAGTAAGACTCCATATGCTAATCAAGGGCCATGTTGAGATATCGAGCGTTCGGTTTCGTTAGGCACGACGCCACCCGGCCGTCGTCCTCGGCTGGGCGCTTAACTCCCCTCAGGGGTTGTGCTCGATCGGCACGACGCCGACCGGCCGTCGTCCTCTGCAGGGCGCTTAACTCCCCTCATGGGTTGTGGCCAGGCACGGCTGGGTAACACCGAAGTCGACCCAGCCGGCCGTCGTCCTCAGCTGGGCGCTTAACTCCCCTCATGGGTTGTGGCGACGACCTATGATCACCCCCACTCCTATGAGCTATAGACGTAGGACGTCTATATGGATTGCACCAAAGTCAATCCATTCAATGTGGCTGGCTAGTGCACTGTTCTCCTTGGTCTTTATAAAGGGACATGGTTGTCTTCCCCTAGGGACTCGGAAGTTTCCAATGAAGCTACCAATATTAGGACACGCCCCAAGTGCCAATGAAGTCAAAGAACTAGGAGGAGCTAAAGGTACCATGAGTTGCCTTTACTCCGTAGCAAGAACGTGCTACAATATGCCGTCGATGAGCTCGTGTCGAAATCATTTGTTCGTGTTGTCTTCTTGCTGTTCAATAATACGAGGCGTAGGCCGCTGAAATTGCCGCTTTTCGTATACCTTTCAAGTGTTCTTCGCGGGAAATCAGGATCTAGGACTAGTCTAGTCATATGATTGCCAAAGTCGTTGTCGGCGTGTTCGAAGATCGACTTGGTAGCAGGTGCTACCAGTATTAGCGTTTCTAGGACATCACCGATGTTGACAATTCGCAGATGAGACAGGGCGTCGGCTGCGGAAGCCGTTTTTCCCAGATAATCCAACGGTTTTGAAGGGCCATAAGTGACACGGGCACTAGCGATGAGAGGGCTTGTGTCTATATATGCTCTGGGCGTGCAGAACGGTGAGAGAGACTATGCGTCAATACACAGATCGTAGTAGATGCATAATAACGCCTTGTGTTTGTCGCACGGCGGCGAGTAAGAGGGAAGGAACCTTATTAGGGATAGAATGGCTGGGAATACGACCCGCCATGAAATCGCGATGACACGACGACTGAAATTGGGAGTCAGCTCAACCAAGCGTTCCCCTACGAAACGTCAATTCCGAGCCCTTTGTAGGAAGCACGGGTACCCCCCTTTCCCTGGATTATAATAAGTCATGTCGTTCCCATCGATCTACGTCGAGGGTTATGACCCATGCGAGGGTTAAAGGGTAGGAGGGGGAGCCAGAAGGAGGGGTGAATCGGCGAGGATTCCACTCCAACCTGACTGGCTTGGGAAGGCGTTATGAATAGTGTCAAGTCAGGTTGCCCCCGGCTTGTAAGGGGAGAACATAGACACGACTCTCAGGGGGTTGAATAGTAACGCTTAAATTTCCCCAACGCTTCGGGCTATAGTATCCCTGGGAATACAAAGCACTTCGATCCTTCGTAAATCACACCAAATTCGATCAACATCGAGTCGGATGATGAGAGTTAGCCTCTTGGTTTCGCGTAGCAGCTTGACGTTGGGTTCAGCTTGTGGAAGTAGTTGACGGGACCGATGGGTCGTCAACTAGAGTTGTGTAAAGATAAGGTCTTGTTGGATCTGGGTAGCATCCGGTCCTGTGAGGTTCTGGATTGTCGCGTCTTAGAATAGGTGTCCGAATGTGACTTGCCGAGTGCGTTGAGTCAATTCCCCAGAGTATGCAAAACATCTCGCCGCCATTGCAGACAAGTTCGATATATGGAGAGATAAGGGAGTGATTCCCCTTCCCTACGACGAAAAGATGACCGTAGGCCTCGTTCATTGGAAAATGGCGGGCCATAAGGTAAGCCGGCGGTGGTGATAAGAAACAGGTGGTGTTGATTATTTTCCCGCGAATGTGTCCAAGGCTCCGACTATGAGATCGACGTGCTTACACTCTTCTGGCGGTTATTTCGGACCCTGAGAGGCACCATGGTTATTCACTGTCACTTGGTGAATGCTTGGGATGGGGTCTCAGGCATCTCCTGGACTGCCGGGATTTGATACGATATTGCTCTTTGGTGTCATTGGTGGCTGGGCGGCAGTGATGGAATAAACTATGTAAATCGTTCAGGAGCCCGCAAGGAGAGTCGTCGTAGGGCTTCATAAAAGTGGTTGAATAAGGGTAAAGGGGGATGAGTTACGATGGTTATACCGGAGAACATCAGGGGCCCATCCAAGAAGATAGCGGGACTGCCTTGGTCTTGTGTCTGCCGCTCGCAAGATTACCTAGTTGTGGAATACATATGAAATATGTAAGGGAGGTTATGCAATGGAGTCATCGCGAGTGCTTTGGGACTGGCTTGGAGAACTTGTTTTCCTGCCCTGGGGGTGGGTTGGGGGAGAAGTGGAACCATTGGAAGGCACCATTGAAAGGCACCATTGAAATTGTTTCAACAACCTTCAACCTTGCTTTCCCACCTCAGTAAACGAGTGTGGGAAGTACTGCTCCATCGCCCTATAGGGAGGGAAGGGTTTGGTGTATGTGTAGAAACACATCACGCTGGTCATGAGTGTCAAAGAAAAGCAAAGCCTTTCCTTTCGGAAGGCGCTATGAAAATGCTCACTTGAAGAAGCTGGCTTCACCACTCCATGGGTGAGTCGGGGAATCAATGTGAGATCTCCTGTCTCTCACTATACGGCAATGGGATGCGTTGTCGAGATAGTTGTCCGCCAGGTCACCCGGGAGATGTCCGGAAGATAGGATGTGTTTGTGTTGATCACTCGTCTTTTATATTTGTGGTTTAAATCATGATGCGAGATGGTGAATGGTGAATGGTGAAGGGTGAAGGGTGAATGGTGAATGGTGAAGTGTGAATGGTGAATGGTGAAGTGTGAAGTGTGAAGTGTGAAGTGTGAAGTGTAGAGTGTTTAGAATGTAAAAGATGGATGGTTGAGGGAAGAGTGTATGTAGAGTAGAGTGAGTGCAGCGTGCAATGTGCAGTATGCAGTATACAGTGTAGTGCGTACCACCATGGATGTTGGATGGTCAACCTTAGAAACTACCGCAAACTGAAAGGGTACTAGGTGGGTAGGCACCTATCTGCAACACAAACGATGTTTTCCAGCTTCCCGGGCATCCTTTAAACAGCGGGCTCAGCTTGCCACGCCGTGGGGAAAGTATGAAGAAAGTATGAAGAGTGCCTCGAAGGAAGTGAGTGGGTCACAAGAGGTCATAAAGAGGTCTCCTGAAAGGCACCGCGTGATGTCGTTTTAGGCGGGTCGAGTCATAAGGTAAGGACTCGGGAGGTAAGGATAGAGGACAACAAGGTAAGATCCTTGATGCGTAGGGGAATGAGTTAGGGCAATCGAGGAGGCCTAATGGACGCCAAAGGGTATTTTCACCCGCATCATCCGTGTTGGTGGCCTCTCATCTCGCGGAAGGATCAGAAAGGTACCTACATGGGTATGTAGCACCAGTGTATATGAGGTGATGTCGTCATCACCGGCCTCTGCTAGTTCAGAAGATCCAATGAACTAGACGCGAAGTCTACGCGAGAATGGTTTATGGTTGCCTCTTCATTGTGTGTATCAATAACACGCGCTGTCTTGATG
Organism: Hypoxylon rickii; assembly: GCA_902806535.1. Lineage (NCBI taxonomy): Eukaryota > Fungi > Ascomycota > Sordariomycetes > Xylariales > Hypoxylaceae > Hypoxylon > Hypoxylon rickii. The sequence continues at coordinate 3,482,438 of CADCWY010000003.1, forward strand.
TGTTCTCGTACTCCGAATGGGTGTCGGTGATTTTTGAACTATTCGGAACACATCGGAGAGGGGCTATCCTTGGTATGACAAGCGTAAATGCTCAAGAAATAAGGTAGATGTTAGTCAGGTAACGGCTAGAGCTGATTAGCCCCCAATACACCGGATTGGGGCTATAAAGCCAACGTAAATCTCAGCGCAACACCTGATTGTCGAGAGTGGGAATGGAGGTACTCCAGGTTCTAGGGATCGAGTAGTTTGTTTTGGTATGCGAAATTTATCGTAGAACGTTGTGGATGGTGTTGGAGTATGGCTATGAATCTTTGGGGGTGGGGGTGTGGCTTTCCGTCGCGGTGTTAGTTAGGTGTGATATGAGAACATCATTCCCCCCATCAACGGGTTATGTAGGTAGTTATGGGGCGGAGGATAGATGTGCATCTGCCTTGAAAGAAATATGGTGATTATAATGATGATGGTTATGCCGAATTGGTGGAGGTTTAAGGGAGCGCCATCTTCCAAATCTAGTACCTTAGGGCGCTCTGGGTTATTCGAAGAGCGGTTCTCTTGTATCTCTGATCACATTTGTTGTAAGATCTTCCCTGTGGCATGTAGGGTCGATGGTTTGGTTGAGCGGGGGCTACCGCACACGCGTTAGGTATCTATCTATTAAAAAGAGCGTCAGCATTGGATGGAAATAGCCGGCGTCATTTGAGGAAAGATGGAGATATTTGCTAATAGTGGTGGTCAATATGATCGATGAAAGGTAAAATGTTTGTGGGGAGTAGTCCTGGTGTGGTTGGGAGATGGCCAGATGGAGAGATAACGATTGGGGGAGGCGTTCGTGAAGCCTGACGGTCAGGATCTACCTGGCCGGTCACCCGCAGAGTTTACAAGACTTTTGGTATGTATAAGTTGATGACGGGAAAAAGGTAAACACGAGACTTACATTATGAATATGGATCTGTCTGGGACTGAAATATTTTTGAGTCAGAGGGGTTGCCGATGGCAAAGTAACCGAGGGGATGTTGAACCATTTGGGATAAGGCGGAATTAAAGTATCTGGGCCATCATTAGAAATGGCCCCTTGGCCAAGGCCAGGGTCAAATGCGACTTGGAAGTTGGTAGAGAAGTTCTGGTAGAGTGTAGACTTACGAAGAGTTTAGGTGGAGTCAGAAGAGTGACAGGCACCGTTTAATGAGTGTGGAGGCCAGTACGGGCGTAGGGAGTGCCCTATGTACCTGGTACGTACGCGGTTGGCTACCTACATGTACATATGTACCTAGGTATGTGCTGAAGTGGCTGTAGACGATGGCTGAAGTGTGAGACATCTGACGTAAGTATGTACCGTTGAGTATCTTGTACCACACCAAGTAGCGGAATATTAAATGAACACGAAGCCATACCAACAGGTGTGAACAGGTCGGTTGGTTGTAGGAAGGGAAATATGGTTGAAGGGTGTACTGGGGCTTGACTGCTTCATCTAAAAGCGTAGCACTCCAGTATGGTGGATTCGTTGGTATGGGGAGGTAGGTTTGGTGGTGCTTTGGGAGTTACCTTGGTAGGAGACCGACGGATTCTTGGGTGGAATGGAGGGGCTTGTGGTAGGGTATGCGGCTTTTGCCAAGATAGAAATAAATACCCTTTCGAACTGCTGATGCCGGGAAACCGGAGCTATGGTCTGGTGTAGATGGATAGGTTGTGCAGGTTCAATGCCACCTAGGCAGATAGGTAGACATTTAGGGTAAGCAGAATATGGAGGTGGTGAGGGGAGATAGTGGGAAGGTAAACAAGAGGGAGCTTCGGTGTATCACGAGGAAATAAATGAGATAGAGTGCGAGGGAGTAGAATGGGGATAATCAATACATACTGAAGATGGATAGAATTTATTATCTTGCAGGCTTGTTGCTTCGTAGCCCTGATATTTGACTGGAATGATGGAGGTGAAGGAAAAGGCTAGGGTGAAAGGGTGGCAGAAAATATCAAGGTGATGGTTCATGTAGAAGAGATGATGGCCAAGGGGAGGAGGATGAGGATGAGGAAGTTTGGCAAAGAAAGATTTGGGGGGATCCCGAATAAATATAATCCATCTTGAGGAGTAGAATCAAAGACCCGTAGAAATAGGGCAAAACGAAAAATAAAAAAATGATTATGGATTTTTTACCCAGGTGCCATCTGGCGTCGATCTTGTTGTGATGTGCACCGCCGACTAGTAGTAGTCTTGATAGTCGCTGGTGTTCCTATAATCTGTGAACGAACGGCGAACAAACGGCGAACATAATGGCTGTAGATGTTGGTCAGTAAATATAAATTAGGGACTAGTTAGGTACCTATATACCGAGCCTGGTTGCCCAGCATCTATTAGCGTTCATCGGCGGAAATTATAGGAACCTGGTATTCATCGGCGGTTATAATGCTGGTTTATTAAGTTATTCGTTTTTTCGCCTTTCGTTTGTGGTTTGTTTGTAGTTTGTTCGCCGTTCGTTCACTATGCTTTCGTTAGTATATTTAGCGCCGGCGCGAACGGGGATGAACCATCTTTCGTAACTTCCACGGTGTATTCAACGTATGTAGCTAGATATCTTGTATCTAACTATGAATATTTATAGCAGTCTGTAAACCTAAACTGATGTTACATCCATGAACATCGGGATGATGGAGGACGGGCTCTACCTATGATAAGAACCACCTAGGTACCAATATCTATTTTCTTGTGACTTTATCTGAATTTCGACTGGACTTTGGTTGAGCTCTGTCTGAGTCTTATCTATATGAGATTGTACCCAGGACCAAGGTGCCCATATACCTGCTATCCATACCATGAGGGTTCTTAATATTTCTTATCGACTGAGAACAACTATTAACGCATATCGATATCAGGTAACCATGGCCGAGTATGAGGGGAATGGGTACCTGTTGAAGTTGAAGTTGTTGTTATGTACGGATGATACTAGAACTGTTGGAGGTATTGCGAACATTTTAGAAGTAGTGGAGGGTAGTAGGTAGGCCTCATCTATGTAAGCATAAGACAATTTTATGTGTTGGCTGTTGTCTTGACGCATACACCTAGTATGTAGCTAGGTACCTACGAGGTGTGCATGTGTAAATGTATTTTAATTGAGCTAATGGCCGTTATAGAGTTGTTCTGAAAAGTCTTTGTCGCTTATAGACTTTGCTTTTAGTATTCGGCGAAATAATGGCACTAATGATACAACTTGTCATAGACCTATCCGAAAATAATTTCAAAATTTCCCCATCGCTCGTCCGCCCTTTGTCGTAAAATCATTTCATTTCAGTTTTATGACTAACTATTTGATCTTTTAGTTGTCATAGAGTTAGATAATTGCTGTACCAATAATTCCATTGACTAAGGGCGTCAGGACCTACCGCGGTGTAGTCCCCAAACTACCTAATATGAGGTAAAAAGGACAGGATCCAACGTAGGAGAGCCTGTCGACTACATATGTACATACATAGGTAGTAGTGATATTGCCTAGGTGTCTAGTAGTTAGATACCTGGTAAGTACCCGCCCACTTGCTCGTTGATCCTACGTGTAATATAGATGCATCATGTGTGACTAAGTATTAGCTCTGTAGGTACATAGGTAAGTATCTTAGGATGGACAGGCGCTTCCTAAGGGAGCTGATTCTTCTGATACTTTTATATTATAGATGTTTGACGTTGATCGGCAGTTGGGAAAAGGGAAGAAAGACAAACAAAGCCACGTGATTCGCTCGGTGGTCTCCTCGAACCCCCCTGGACGACTTGGGACAGCTTGGGACAGCTTGGGACAGCTTGGCATGGAATGTGAAGCCCTAGAAAACCCGGCAGTGGGGAATGGAATACGCTAACCCATGATAATCCTGGAAGGGTCGCGTGTAGAACGCGGGGAAGCGGGCTTTAAGCCTCCCGTTCGTTGGAGACCCTCAGACGCTATTCGTATCTCTAATCTCTCTAATCTCTAATGGATCCCATGTTGAAAAGTGTCCAAGTGCCCAGGTGGCCCAGCAGCCCAGGTGACGGATCCATCTGCGGATTCTTCATAGGTCCACGAGGTCTCCACCAACGAGATAGAATAGGGCTAGAACCGTATCTTGTTGTCCCGTGTGTTATGGTACCGTCCCAGCGTCCATACATATTGTCTCCAGGGCTATCGGGCTATCCATATCTATTACGGTACGGATCCGTAGTTCCAAGTTCCATCAACAATAGGTCCATAATCCGATATCCAGCAGCCTGGCAGAAGATAAGCCACCCACCCCACTCCTTGTAGGTAACGGTTGAACCTATCATTTCCCTACACCCCCCGGTTCTGGGTCTTGCCTTAACTTACTCCCAGTCATCCCTTGTCGATCGCCGATATTCTTCACAACGCGCATTTTAGCAGAAACGACAAATCCCTATACACTGCATTATGAAAAGCCCACTATGTCCGGCTCACGTACCCCGGAGTCGTCTTCTTCGTCTTCCTCCACTGCCTCCGCCGTCCGAAACACCCGGACGCGGACGGGCTGCTGGACCTGCCGAGACCGAAGCGTTAAGTGTGACGGTAAGTCCCCAATCTTGTGTTTTCTCATCGCCAGTCCTCGGCCGTATCTGAGTGGGGACGTACAGAAGCTAGACCGCGTTGTCGCAAATGTCAGAAGACAAACCTGACGTGTCAATACGGAATTCGTCTTCAGTGGTTCGAGGACTCCGTTGCTCGTGGGATTCGCCACGGCCGCCAGGGAGCCTGGTGTCTGAAGCGGAAAGATGACAAGGACCACCCGCCAACTGCACCACCCAAGCCGTACTTCCAGGAATCGCCAGGCTCTGCAAGATATTTTGCCAATTCGAAAGATGTCATGTATTTCATGAATACCTTTTCGGATGATGTTGAGTTGTACTGGCTTTCAAAGACTCCCGGAGAGGCCTTTGACGACGTAATCCTGCATGAGGGGAACAGTTATGAAGAGAAAGGTGATGTGGAGCACCTCTCAATCGCCCGGTTGAATGCAGAACGGGATAACGACGCCGCTAAGTCATGGCTGAAGCCATCGCCTCTCGTCGGAAACTCCTTCGGCTTTGCTCATAAGGTAGCGGAGCGCGACGAGTACATACTCAAGTACTACAACTCGGTCGTCTGCACTAACGCTACCCTGGTCGACGATCAGCGCCATAATCCCTTCCGCTATCTCATCCTGCCGATGGCTGCGCAATCTAGCATCGTCTATGCTGCCATGCTTGCGGTGGGAGGTGTGAAGTTAGCCTATGACGACTCCAGGTTTCATCACAGAGCGTTGATGCACCGTCAACGGGTTTTAACAGACCTCAAGGGCTTTCTGCAGGGGGCTCTTGATGATCCCACCAAATGCCTCGAGGCACTTGTCTCTGTTCTTATGCTATGTTGGTATGATGTGAGTTGCCTTTCCAAGCCTACCTACTAGGGTAGCTGGTGCCTTCAATTGATTGACGATCACATCTCAGATTAGCGACCAATGTCGTCCATCTTGGACGAGCCATATCGTTGGAATATTTGGGTTTCTAGATGCCTGTTTGAAGCAGAAGTCCCTCTCCGTTGATCACGAAAGACTGTTGCGATTTGGCCGGCAATACCTCATCTACCACATGGTCATGGCAAGAACCACACTCCACGTTGACCGTGTTATACCGAATTCTAGGTCGATTTTGACAAAACTCGTGGGCGCCGGCGAAAATAGTATTGAGAGTCAAAATGATCAGAGTGGTGTGGGCGAAGCGAGGCTGACCATCCACTTAGACCACGAGCTGGATGAGATGGACGAGATCGATTCCACACAGGGTTTCAGTAACCGGCTTCTCCTTATAATCAACGATATTTGCGACCTGCGCGACATCGAACTCCGTAGCGAGCCGGATTACGAGGTGGCCTTTACTGCAGCATTAGAACGCAGGGTAATCCAGATCCAATCCCGACTCGAGACTCTTAGACAGGTGCTGCCGAAAAGCTTACAAGGCCGAGAAGAGCCCCTTACGCCGCCCTATACTCCTGATTCTAGCGAAGCTCAGCGACCAGGATTAGAGTTGATCGAAATGACGGCGGAGTCGAATCGACTGGCTGCTTTCCTATTTCTGGACGAAACTTGTGCTACTCATCTTCCTCATGTTGTTCCGCACTGTAGGAAGAGTCGCACTTTTTACGTACAGAAAGTCCTTTCCATTGTTCGAGAAGTATGTGACACCGGGCCCATCACCGCGGCGCTTCCAATTTGGCCGATATTTATGACCGGATGTATGGCTTCTGGAGACGACGACCGTCTGCTAGTGTTGGAGATATTCGATAAATTCCAGAGGAAATTTGGGGTGAGTTACCAACATTAGCTATGTACCTGCCTAATTAAGGTCAATGTATTCCGTCGTATCAATGCTAACGGGTTCCCTGTTGCTCAACCAGAGTGTACCGCCGGCTCTGAAGGTCATTCAGATGGTCTGGCGCCAACGTGACCTAAGTTGCGACGAGAACCCACGGAGAGTTGCCCCCGCTTCGACTTCTGATCCGGATGGCTCGAGAGGCCGCAGGAATATAGCTGGAAGCGGTGCCAAGCGTAAACAGTACTCTTGGGAACGTGCCATGTCTATGCTTGGAGGGCCTTTGTTGAGCCTCACATGAAAACGGGATGGCGCTGGAGCTAGGTAAAAGGGAACGCTGTAGGAATACGGGATATCATGGGTCATGTGCTAGGGAATTCAGGGTATCTACCTATGGGGTAGTGTGAAGGTTGCCTTTTTGGATATACTGGGTAGCTGGGAGCGAGTTCAAATTGTTCGTGCTCCCTCTTTTGGGGTTATTCAGCTGATTGGGTCTGGGTTTTCAAGCGCATATGCGATTGACTTAGGGTAAAACACGTTCAAACTACGAATTAGTACCACTGGAATGACTACCTCGATATGATGCTTAGACTCATCTTAGCTCTCCTATATTACTATGAGTACCTAGGTAGGTAACTTACATTGCATGTTGTGGCCAACAGAAAATGGCCGAATATGAGCACCTTCAGTCACAACTGGATAACAGCAACCCAAACAACCATTGAATAACAGCTGAAGAAAAACTAAGCCATAATCCCAAGAACCCTAGAAGTCGCTATTCAAGTCCCTTCAGGGCTCGGTTCAGAAGAGTCGTAGAGGCTACCAAGCCACCGCCTAAGATGCTGCTCAGTTGTTCGGCCGTTGCTGAGTCGTTGAGCCATTGTTGAACCGTTGCTCAACCATTGCTCAACCATTGCTCAGCTGCGGTTCAGCAATTGCTCAGCTATTTAGCGTCATAGGGTTAAGTGTGCATCGCAGTAGTAGTGATATTTGGCTTGGATATTATTTTTACAATCGAGATAGATTTACTCAACGTTTTTGGCCCAAGCCCCCTTTCAAATTTCGGTCGTCTGTATAGGGGCGCCGTCCAACCACTATAATTCTATTAAATCGGGAATCTTCATTAATTCTACATTCCCACCGCTCACCACGAGGCCAAGATTAAAGATTTCTGTTGGCCCCTGTTCCTTCTCCACCATCCGTCTAAAATCCTCATTATAAAGGGCCACCGCAAGAGGAACCGCCGAGCTCGGCTCGATCAGTATCTTCATCCGCTGCAGCACCAGCCCGAGCGCGCGCCGTATCTGGTCGTCCGTGACAGCATACACGCCCGCGACATTCTTCGGGTCGCTGATAACAGACCACGGAATTGCACCCACGGGCGTGCGCAGGCCATCGGCAATGGTCAGACTGGACACCTTCTCGATCCGCTGCCCCGCCAGCAGGCCGCGCCGACAATCGTCCGCGCCGTCCTGCGACGGCTCCGACCCGAACACCTTGATCCCCGTGCCCTGGCAGCTGAGCGCGACGCCGCTGAGCATTCCGCCGCCACCGCATGGGGCCAGGATGCCGTGTAGCCCCTCCCCGTCCGGGAGGACCTCGCGTGCTTGTTCTTGCAACTCCAGGCCCAAGGTTCCCTGCCCGAGGATGGTGTCGGGATGGTCGTACGGCGGGACGAACACGTTGCGGAAATTGGCGTCGGCTAGCAGGGCGTCTACGACTTGCAGCCGCTCCTGGGCCGTGGGGCCGCTGAAGTGCACCTGCGCCCCGTACCCACGGGTCGCTGCGATCTTGGCCGGGGTCGAAATCGATGGCATCACAATGTGCGCCGGCAGTCCTAGCTCCCCAGATGCCAGCGCCACGGCTTGCGCGTGGTTGCCGGAGGAATGGCTGATGATGCGGATCGGCCGTGCATCCCCGTCCGCTTTCTGATTGGGTTCTCCAGACGTGTTCTTCCGAGCCTCCTCTTCGGTGAAGCGGAGTAGAGCATTAAAGGCGCCTCTAGGTTTGAAAGCGCCGATTCTTTGGAAATTCTCGCACTTGAATAGGAGGCGTAATCGTGGTCTAGAGGGTTCTTGACCTTCCCATTCTGTCCCCTTGAGCAAGTCAGAGTCCTGTGTGGAGCTTGCGATTGTATCGATATATCTACTTGATAGGACTGGCGTGCGGTGAATGTGTTTATGAATTCGGGCCGCGGCCTCCTGTACAGAAGCTCTTGTAAGAGGTGGACATGTTTGGATGTCCGCCATTGTAGCAGATTAAAGAGGACGGGAACTATTGTAGCGGAAATTGAAATTCCGAAGGTAGGCTCCTGAGTATATCTTGGTAGAAATTATCCACGTTGGTAAGCTCTGATGGATTTTATTATGTCCATGCTGATCGCTGAGCGAGATGATTGAAGGTCGAGGGGATGTCGACGTGGCAGAATCACTTCCAGCTGGAGATCGCGATCATTCATGCCTCTGGTGAAGGTCGAAGCGAAGGGGACTTAGGGGGTGGGCTTGCATTAGTGCTTTTCTTTAGCGAATGATAACGCCCGTTAGACTGAGATATCGCGCTGGATAGCGACGCTGCTAGGCACCATATAGCTGGTAGTAGGTCATATTTCGCACCTGTACTGTTTTCTCTTTGAGGTCGTGTCATATTAAGGCGCGGGGAGACACTATGAAGCACCTCAGAGGCCGACTGTCTTCCGTAGTTTCGTGAGGATAAGGCCACTTTACTGGTATTTCTAGGGCTACAAGACATCCTTCCGAACATATTGCCAAATAATTACAAGCTATTATATAAGAGGAACATATGGACCTCACTTTAACGCGACTGGCCGTCTCTTGATTAATATGTGTATCTAAAGTTCGGCTTCTCCTTGTCCGTCTTGTCTGAAAAGGCCTCTCTGGTCTTTTCTTCTTCCGTCTGGGGCGGCGGGGCTCCTCCTTGTAGTCTATTGCGCTTTGCATTATCCCAATAGCAAGTTAGACCGTATACCGAGATAGATACAGCGCCCACAATCAGAGAACACAACAAGCCGATATAACCTCGGTGGTATTCTGGGGCATCATCGGCACGGAAGACTTGAGGGCCCAAGATGTTCCCGACACAGTAGCCCAGGAAGAACATTGCGTTCAGCGTGACCTTCTTGGTGTGCCCTGACGTGTTGGCCATGGGGAGGGAAGTGGACATGGTATAAGGCGCCCAGTACGAATAGAACCCATAGTAGGCACCCAGTAGGCTGAGCTTGTTGCCTGAAGGCAGCTTCCACATTAAGATTGAGGCGACCATTGGGAATAGGATGGCGAACACAATAAGGACGCAACGCCAGCCGGGCAGACGGCTCGCGATGACGTTTAGGATGATGGACCAAATCGTGGCAATGACGCCGGTGGGCACACCCAGAAGTGTCGTATCCAATGCGCTAAAGCCCATACCGTTCACGATTATAGCCGCGAATGTAACCAGGCCACCTGTAGCAGAACTCATGTTAGTGAGGCTGCCTTTGAGCAGGGTTGCATGTGCATTGTTTACCGTTAGGGATATTGAGAGCGCACGCGAATATAGAGATCAGCCATGGCCTCGCATCCATCAAGCACTCTTTGACTTGGTACCACTTGATCTGCTTGTCTTCCATACCAGTGTTGCTGCTCCTAACCCGTTCCAAGCACACGTATTTCTGCCGGTCGGTCAACCACCATGCCTCAACCGGTGAACTTGGAAGAAAAGCATAAATGATTCCTGCCCATACGGTGGTGATAGCACCGAGAATGAAAAACAGGAGTCGCCAAGGAGCGACATCAGAGTTGCTGTGGCCCACACCGTACGAGAAGAGTCCCGTGATGATCGAAGATAGGGTGTTATACCAGATAGCGATCCTGATGGGTTGCTCATCGATGGTCCACCACATGGCGGACACCAAGGTGCAGACGGGGAAGACCACTGCCTCAAAGATACCCACTGAATCGCGGTGTTAGCCTCTATTTTCATTCAGGGCAGGGTGTGTGAAGACTTACTGAGAAAACGAACGGAGGCCAGGCTCGCGAAGTTGTTCGTCCCACCAGTAGCGAACGTAAGGCCCGCCCAGCAAAGCACGGTGGCGGCGTAGAACGTTCGAAGCGGAAGCTTCTGTATCAAGACGTTCCCGGGCCATTCAGCGATCAGAAAGCCGAAGTAGAAAATGGACCCGACCCATGAAAACTGGTCACCAACTAGATGAGTATCATCGCGCAATCCGTAAATGGCGGCATTGGATATAATGACTTTATCCACCGCCGAGATGATGACAGAGAAAGCAAGCAGAGGAATGATGATGAGGTCGATCTTCCAGAGCAGTCGTCGAGATTCTTCCTTGGTGATTGGCTCACGTATGATGGATGGGTCGATGGACGCGAGAAACCGTGCCGCAACATCAGCATCGCGTCCTAGGTTCGACGAGTCACCAGCACCGTGGCTTTCGACTTCGGCATCATCTAGAGCTTCTTGCTTGTGGTCTCCTGATATCTCTTCGGACTGAGACATGACGTCAAACTTATGGCTGCAGGCCGCGTAGTCGGTAAGTTCGTGAAAGACGAAAGCAAGTTGTCAAAGGATCTGAACTGTCTTAATGAGGGATGCCGGAGGAAGGGCTTGCAGTAATAATAGTTACAGTCATCGTCCCGACCCCATGGTTATCTCCCCTCGATCCAAGATTCCAGAAATGCCGTGGGCAGCTGATATCTCGCGTGGACTAAGAAGAGTTCGGTGATAAGCATCCAGGTTTGAAGACCTTGATTCTGTATTATGTGAGCTTGCATGAACCCGGCCGAGTGAAAATGTGGTTCGGTGAGAAGTTCGAGGCGACCACCAGGTAGCATCGCCCAGACTCAACATGTGTAGCGTCCAGGGTGTGTGATAACGAACCCCTTGAGCCCAAATCTCTTTTTGGCTAGCCGAGCGATGGATCTTCATGCAGTTGGTAAGAATCAGCTGTCGACTTGGGGGGTTGACGTCTGGGGAATTGGGTCGGAATGCCTGTAGATCGATGGATCTGGTTAGTCGAATGTCCGTGTCCGCCAAAGGTTCCTATCAAATCTGTCGTAATTATTATTATTATTCATTGTTCACATGCATCTTCCCGAAGTAATGCAATGTGATCGGCTTCGTTTGTTGCCTACTGGGTGGGTAGCCCTCACACCAGCTGGGGACATATTTGGGTGGCGGTCCAGGCCTTCAATTACGTCGCTATTGGATAGCAAAACTATCAGTACCTAGTAATAAATTTGGAATTGATACTTCGGTTCTATCGTTACTAGGTACTCAATACGTACAGCATGAACGCGCCTAGATTGCCGAGTAGCGCTCAGTAAACACTGTTGACCGTCATGTCACGAATGCGGTCTGCGGGCTGGCTGCAGCGGCCCACCCCTATTGCCTCAATATGATGTATCAACATGATGTATCAACTATTCTCAAAGAGCCTAACTGCTTCCTTTGCTGCATCACCCCATAACTCAGACTCGCTGCCAATATAATCGGCAGAATGCCCACCCTTCATTTCCTACTCCATAAAATGTCATAATCGCGCTCGCGGTAAGCCCGTCAACTCTTGCGGAGCAGTGTCGCCCCGCCACGTGCTGCCTTGTTTGGGTCGCGAGTCGCCTTTCCACTGCCACTTTGTAACTTGTTGCGTCCCCTTCTCCAGGAGACCTCGGACGAAGTCTCCGAAAATCGGCATCATCTTGAACCCGTGACCCGAATCCCCGGAGAGGACGATAAGCGACGAGTTCGTTTCCGGGACGTAGTCGATAATGTAATCCGAGTCGAGTGTGTCCGCAAACCAGCAGAGGTGCGCGTCGATTAGCGGGCGGTTCGCAAATTGCGGAAGCACCTCCCGTAGCAGCCTCCGAACATACGTCTCGTCATCTAAGGGAATGAATTGAGATTCTTCTAACTCCGGATACGGGAGGGAGATTCCGTTCTGCGATGCGGCGAAATTGGTAAACCCGCCTCCCATGTGGCAGAACTTGAGCTTGTTCGTAGCTCTGTCGGGCTCGAAGAAAAACGCCAGGTCCCGAACGTTGGTAACGGGTATTCCCCTGAGCTGCGCGGCTTCCTCGGGTGTTAGTTGGATGTGTACGACTCCCCAGCAACGACCTGTCACTTGCGGCCCGGCCTGAGGAACCAGGCTAGGAACGCTGGCGCCCAATGCCAGTATTATCTTGTCTGCGCGGTATTCCTTGTTGCCGCGTGTTTTGACTCCCACGCATGCCTTCCCAGATGATCTGGAGTCGTACACCAGCTCGGTAACCTCACCATCTTCCTTTCCATGGACGAAGTTGACTCCTAGTTTGACGGAAGCTTCGTATACGGCTTTTGATGCGTCTGCTGAGTGAGCATATCCGGCCATCTTGTTGAAATACCCCGACCACCCCGCAGTTGGGCCGCTAAATGCTGGCGCAACTTTCTTCACCTCTTCGGCGCCGTTAATAGTCGAAACTAGTCCCTGGAATGCCGGGTGCTCCTTGAGCGAGGCCAGATATTTCTTAACAACATCTTTAGTCGCCTGTGGGGCGTTATAGGATGTAACATTTAGGAAACCGGTCTCGTGATAATGAGGTTTAAACAGAGGGTCGGTCTGCCATTTACGGATGGCTTTCTATTACGATGGTTAGTGTCCTATCAAAATTCCCAAGTATAAGAAATAAAATCATTGACATACAACACTAAGATCCGTATAAAAAGAATCGGCATACTCGGCGCGAATGACTTTGTTAAGATCGTTAGCAGCCGAGAAACGACTCGGGATTATATCGTCTTTCTCCAGGACGGTGATATTCCTGTAACCAGCTAAAGCTAGACTATAGGCGGTAGCTAACCCGAAACATCCTGCTCCTATGATCAATACGGTCGGCCTGGTAGGATCTTCTGAGGACATTGTGGCGAAGGGAATATGTACTCGTAGGGATGTTATTCTCTTGGAGACATTTGGGCGAAGTAAACCCCTCAATGCGGTTGTCATGTCTCTATCGTCGGCGCTGACTTTATAATCTAGGGTACACCCTCGTTCGCTTCAAGGGAGAGACGGAGGGTGCCGGGATACGATAGTAAATCGGACGATAGAGCGTCTTGACGTGATGTGACGCGACAAGATCGTTGATACTTTAATTTCATTTCAGCATAGTGTGCAGGTGTAGGCGAAGGCGTAGATAGACTAAAACCATACTATCAACTACCCCCTTACCGATTCTGAGGTTGAATACCTACCTAGTAGGTAGTATTCAAGATGGTCTTGATAAGATGTGGATGATAGATGTGGACCACGAACCCCACGTGGCCCCCCAAGGCCCTTATGATATTAATCAGTTTCGCGCCAGATTCGTCGACCCTGTCACCGGATGTGCGACTTCGGCTAACACTGGACAATAAATAATAAAGGTCCCCCCACTAGAAAGGAGACCAAGGTCGGCGATACAACTTCATTGCGGAGAATTCAAGCGGGGCTTCGTTAGAGCTTGGCCCGGATTGCTTGGCACCATCGGTTTGACCTTCCTGCTTCCCTCCTATTTATATCCGGCGTCTACTTCCGTGTCGGAGAGAGGCGGGGTCGATGGGCACGGCGTACTATGTACATCCCTAGTAGTATGTAGTCTAGGGAGAGAAAGTGATCTACTTAGGAAGTAAAACGCTGGCTTAACTGCCTACCAGGTACCTGGTAAGTGTAATTAATACAGAGACGATGGGTTATTCGGCACGGCAGGCCAACCAACTGACATAAGCCGTGTTAGTCCAACGAACACGGTATCATCGGGATAAGCCCTCTACTAGGTATCGTTTCGACCTTCCTAGGATCCAGGCCCCTTATTTGAACGCCGAATAAGCCCGCCTTTCGAGGTATTTATTGAGCGTAGATATACGATCAAAAAGTTTCACGAAATACGAGACCCCCTTGTAGCGCCCCGAAATACCCAATCTAATGTAGCCATCCATGTCTTGAGCCCCGCGGGTTGAGCTTGAGTTTCTCTAATTTGTTGCGACCTTCGAAATGGCTGTCAACGGCACTCAAGGGCCCATAGGCTCATCATCCCCTAAGCCAAAGATAAAGATTGCCATTGGTAATAGTACATCCACACAGTAGATTGGATACAACTCTGACTCGAATGCAGATAGGGGCGGAACATTCACAGATTGTCTGGGTATTGTTGAGGGAAGAGAAGATGTTGTCGTCAAAATCTTGTCCCAGGATCCCGCGAATTACGCGGATGCACCTATTGAAGGTATCAGACGCATTCTTGAAAAGGCTCTCGAGAAGTCTTTCCCTCGCAATGAGCCAATCGACACATCTCAATTCGAGGATCTTAGCATCCGTATGGGGACCACGGTAGCGACAAACGCGCTACTGGAACGAAAGGGTGAGAAAGTGGCGCTGCTAATCACCGAGGGCTTCTCAGATAGTCTGAAAATCGGTCTGCAGTCTCGGCCTAAGCTCTTTGATCTGAATATTGTTAGGCCCGACGTCCTATATGAGAAAGTCGTTGAAGTAGCTGAGCGAGTCACAATCGAAGGGTATCAGCAGAATCCATTCTACGAGGAAGAAACTGCAGCGATAGCAAAAGCAGCCGAGAACGACCCGAATTTGGTGCAAGGTATCAACGGCCAATATATCCGAATTCTTAAGCCTCTTGACAAGGAACGCGTCAGAGCAGACCTGCAATCCCTTTATGATGAGGGGTTTCGTAGTATATGCGTTTGCCTCGCACATTCATACACATTTCAAGGTACCTACTAACCAACTCATCATATCAATATCCCTATTAACCAAGCCGTATTTAGATCATGAACGAACCATCCGGGAGATAGCCTCTGAAATTGGCTTCCCTCAGGTGACTCTATCCTGCCTGACCCTGCCGATGATCAAGATGATTTCGAGAGGAATGTCAGCGACCGCAGACGCCTACCTCACACCCGTCATACAACAGTACATATCTGGATTCCAGTCGGGTTTTACAGATAGACTGCAATCGTCCAACTCGCGCTGCGCTTTCATGCAGAGCGATGGGGGTTTGGTGGATATAAGGAAGTAAGTGTACGATTTCTATGTAGAGGACTTGCTGTTGACACCTCCGAAGATTCAGCGGCCTCCGAGCCATCCTCTCGGGCCCTGCGGGAGGAGTGGTTGGCCATGCCGGCACCAGTTACGACCCCGAGGACAAGATTCCCATCATCGGATTCGACATGGGTGGCACGAGCACCGACGTATCCCGCTTCGACGGAATCTTCGAACACACCTTCGAGAATATCACGGCCGGGATAAACATAATGGCCCCTCAGCTAGACATAAACACTGTCGCGGCTGGCGGGGGGAGTATACTTCACTGGCGACACGGCTTGTTCGCTGTAGGACCAGACTCAGCTGGGGCGCATCCTGGTCCGGCGTGCTATCGCAAGGGTGGTCCCTTGGCTATCAGCGATGCAAATGCATTGACGGGTCGTCTATTACCAGATTATTTCCCCAAGATATTCGGAAAAAGTGAGGTTGAGCCGTTGGATGTCGAAATTACCCGAGTAAAATTTGCCGAGCTCGCCGCTCAGATCAACTCGGAGACGGGCCAGAACAAGACTCCCGAGGAAGTGGCTATGGGGTTTATCGATGTTGCTAACGAAACGATGGCAAAGCCAATACGGGCGTTAACAGAAGCACGCGGGTTTGACACATCAGCACATCATCTGGCCTGCTTCGGTGGTGCTGGAGGGCAGCACGCTTGCGCTATCGCGGCTTCTTTATCAATCACCAGAGTCATCATTCATCGCTACTCCTCCATCCTTTCTGCTTACGGAATGGCGCTCGCAGAGCTGGTCCACGAAGCCCAGAAACCCGCCTCGGGCGTCTTCACAACTGCCGAGACCGTCTTGCCGACCATAAACGAACTGAAGGAAGAAGTAACTAAGGAGCTCGAGGTTGACGGAATCCCGAGAGACCGTATTAAACACGAAGTTTATCTGAATTTACGATACCAAGGTACCGACAACAGTCTTATGATTCTGGAGCCGGAAGATGGCGACTATTTAGCAGAGTTCACCCGTCAGCACCAGCGTGAGTACTCGTTCACCTTTCCGGATAAGCAAGTCCTGCTTGAGGACATCCGTGTTCGTGGAATCGGTCAGTCAATGGACAGCCAAAACGAGTCACCCAATCGTGAGCTCGCCTCTGTGAAGAAATTTAACGTGACGAAGGCCGACGAGGATGGAAAGTCTCCTGTCTACTTCGCTGGATTCGGATGGACCGAGACGCCTATTTATCTCCTGCACGACCTGCAGCCTGGGTGCGTTATACAAGGTCCTGCTACGATCATTGACAACACGCAGACCATAATTGTAGAGCCGCTCGTGAAGGCAACAGTCCTGAGTCGCCATGTCATACTCGACCTTCCATCCAAGAGGACTCAAACGCTGAGCACAACCGTCATCGACCCCATCAAGTTATCCATATTCGGGCATAGGTTTATGTCTATTGCTGAACAAATGGGGCGCACCTTTCAAAAGACGTCGGTTTCTACGAATATCAAAGAACGTCTGGATTTTTCGTGCGCTCTCTTCTCTCCCGATGGCCGTCTTGTCGCGAACGCCCCTCACGTCCCAGTCCACCTTGGCTCCATGGAATATGCCGTCCGGTTCCAGAACGAAAGGTACCGAGACACCCTCAAACCAGGTGATATACTCTGTAGCAACCACCCCACAGCCGGCGGCGTGCACCTTCCAGATATCACAATCATGACGCCAATATGGGATGCAGAAGGCAAAGACATCATCTTCTGGGTGGCGTCCCGGGGCCATCACCCGGACGTGGGCGGAATCAGCCCAGGGTCGATGCCGTCGAACAGCAAGTTCCTCTTCGAGGAGGGCGCGGCCACCATTAGCTACAAGATCGTAAGCGGCGGCATCTTCAACGAGAAGGAGACGCGGAAGTTCCTGTACGACGAGCCGGCGCAGTATCCCGGGTGCAGCGGGTCGCGCAACTACAAGGACAACCTGTCGGACATGCGCGCCGCGATCGC
Source organism: Hypoxylon rickii (assembly GCA_902806535.1). Lineage (NCBI taxonomy): Eukaryota > Fungi > Ascomycota > Sordariomycetes > Xylariales > Hypoxylaceae > Hypoxylon > Hypoxylon rickii. The sequence continues at coordinate 3,499,772 of CADCWY010000003.1, forward strand.
CGCGAACCGGAAGGGCGCGAGCCTGATCGAAGCGCTGGTCAAGGAGTTCACGCTGCCGGTCGTGCATCGGTACATGAACGCGATCGCGGAAAACGCCGAGGTCGCCGTCCGCACGTACCTGCGCTCGGTGGCCGCGACGCTCGACGGCAGGCTCCTCTCGTTCGAGGACTACATGGACGATGGGTCGGCGATATCGTTGCGAGTGAGCATCAATGCGGAGACGGGAGACGCCGTGTTCGACTTCACCGGCACGTCGGAGGAGACGCTCAACTGCCTCAACGCGCCCAAGGCGATCACGTACTCGTCGGTCATCTACTCGCTGCGATGCCTCATCAACCAGGATATCCCGTTGAACCAAGGCTGCTTAGCGCCTATCGACATCATCATCCCGGAGGGCACGATCCTCAACCCATCGCCGTGGTCGGCCGTCTGCGCGGGGAACAGCATCACGTCGCAGCGGGTGACGGACGTAGTCCTGGGGGCGTTCCACGCGGTAGCCGCGTCGCAGGGGTGCGTGAACGTGTTCGGATTCGGGATGGGCGGGACGGACGACGCGGGCACGGAGGTGCCGGGCTTCGGGTACATCGAGACGATCGCGGGGGGCTCGGGGGCGGGGCGCGGGTGGCACGGGGCGTCGGGGGTGCACACGAACATGTCCAACACGCGGTGCGCGGACCCCGAGGTCTACGAGCTGCGGTACCCGGTGGTCCTGCGGCGGTGGACGCTGCGGCACGGCTCCGGCGGCGCCGGCAGGTACCGCGGCGGCGACGGCTGCATCCGCGACGTCGAGTTCCGCATCCCGCTCCAGGTCTCCGTGCTGACCGAGCGGCGCGTCATGCGCCCGTACGGCTTGGAAGGCGGTGGGCCGGGCGCCGCGGGCAAGAACTTGTATGTGAAGAAGGAGGAGGAGGGCGTTGAGCGGGTGATCAACGTGGGAGGCAAGATGGAGTTGAGCGTAAGCCCCGGAGAGCGGGTTATCATCAACACGTAAGTCAACTACTACCAACCACCCTACCTCTCACGGAAGTTGTGAGAAATTGACACTGACATCCATGGATGTATCTAGTCCTGGTGGAGGCGGATGGGGTGCACCGGAATCAAACGGAACGGATACGACAAATGGGAAGCTTATCAATGGAGTTACCAGAACGCGGTTTGAGCCAAGGGGAAGTGTTCATAACTGGAATTTAACCGCCGAAGGTATTTGACCCCGACATATGGACAATCTCGGCTAGCTTTGGTGTTTCTGTATGTGTATTTAGACGTTGTAGGGCATTTTATACCTTTTTACTGCCTAAGCTTCAAAATGACCAAACTCGAATACTTGAAAGTTGACATTGTCGACGTGCTCTTCAAAGATCACCGTGAAAAGTTTGCTAAAAAAAAAAAAAATTTATTGCGAGGGCTCTACATCTGGCGCACCTCGAGGGCTAACAAACACCTAAGCGATGACCTGGCGGGGGTGGCTTAATGACCACCATTTAGTGACCTATGTACATACATGTAACCTATAAGTCAGCCCTGGGGGTCATCAAAAGCCTCTTCAAGGATCTTCTAGGGCTCCAATTCAGCTCCCGAGCCCCCGGGTCTTCGAGACTCTCAGGCCACTTCCCCGCTGTTGGTTCAACGCTACTACCTACATACATGTACTCACCAGCCACCAGCCACCAGGTGACTATTGTTCGGGGTGTTGTTGTTCGACCGTTATTCAACTTTTTATTCGGCCGACAGGGCAAATTAATAATTCTAAGGCTTTTACTATCTTAGTTTCATGGGTCGCTCTCGTTTTACTTATCCGTGTCACCTAAGTTTCTGTATGAAAAGGGGGTAAAATGAGTAGAAAGGGGCTAAAAAAGGGGGGCGGATTGAGCCAGAATTAGTAATCAATCACAGCTGCGAACAGCTGAAGCCAATTGGCGGTTTCTGTCACTCCTAAAAATTAGGTCTGTGCTTTGCGATCTAGAAAATCGAAAATCAAAAATAATTCCGCATCGAACTTTTCTCTGACCCACTCATCATATCGTGCGCTCTATTGGCGGCAATCTTTTTCCTTTATCATCACTCTCCGGCTTCACTCCGATATTGTCACATACCTAGGTACCTAGGTGAATATCTAATAGGCAAAGAAGGAAAAATGGCAGCCAACGCGGAGCAGCCCGAGGCACCTCACAAGAACTTTGATGTTAGTTGGATCTTATCGATTCATCTTTTTTTCTCTGAAGCTAACTACGGGTCTAGACGATTCTGGTTCTCGACTTCGGTTCTCAGTATACTCATCTCATCACGAGACGTCTCCGAGAGGTAAATCGACACAATTGGGTCATTTTTTCAAGCAATACTAACCCAACTCGATCCAGATCAATGTCCTAGCTGAGCTTCTACCTTGCACAACCAAGTTGGCAGATCTGCCTTTCAAGCCAAAGGGAATCATCCTCTCGGGTGGTAAGATCTCCCTCTCATATGACATGGTTCGGAGATGGCTCAAACGGAAGCATTGTCTACTATGTTGCCAAATAATCTTGCTAACGCACAGCTTTAGGTCCGTACTCGGTTTATCAAGACGATGCACCACGTGAGTTCATGTTATCGCATGCGCAATTTTCTATATTCTCCTTTCGAGACGCATAAGCGGAAATATTGACTCTCATCTAGACACCGACCCTGCATTCTTCAATCTCCCGGATACTCCTATCCTTGGTGTTTGTTATGGCTTGCAGGAGCTTGCCTGGAGACTTTCCCCAGAAAATGTTGTTGCAGGCACTGAGGTTCGTCGTTTCACAAACTACCCTACTCCCTAGCCTCAGCTTTCCCCCTCTCTGGCATCTTAAGGGCCTCGAGTGATATCTGGAAATATTTGAGACTAATATTGGAACAGCGTGAATATGGACATGCAGATGTCGTAGCGCAGCGCCATGGCGGCCACGTCGATAAGCTCTTCGATGGCCTAGAGGACGCAGTCAAAGTCGTATGTTATGTCTCTTTCGTTATATTTCTAGAAATTTTATTACCCAAGATCATTCCTCCGCCATTTATCTAACGTTCAATCAGTACATGTCCCACGGAGATCGCTTGAGCCAACTGCCCGAGGGCTTTTGTACCATAGCCACTACCCAAAACTCGCCGTATGCTGGCATTGCACACAAGGAGAAGCCCATCTTCGGCATCCAATTCCACCCCGAGGTGACTCATACACCAAAGGGCAAGGATTTACTGAAGAACTTTGCTGTGAAGATTTGCGGAGGTAAATCTAGATATCTAGAAATTGAGAATTTCTGCTAATGCTAATGGTCACAGCCCAGCAAAACTGGTCTATGTCCAACTTCTGCGAACAGGAGATCACTCGCATCCGGAATCTTATCGGCCCCACTGCACAGGTCATCGGTGCAGTTTCCGTAAGTGCTTCCAAAAGGATATCTGTGTAAACGACCTAACCATGCATGATAGGGCGGTGTTGACTCAACCGTTGGCGCAAAACTTCTCAAGAACGCAATCGGTGACCGGTTCCATGCAGTGGTATGTGTTCTGAAACTACCTAGCCCTGGAAGTAGGCTAATCTTGAACTGCACAGCTGATCGACAATGGTGTTATGCGCTTCAACGAATGCCAACAGGTGAAGGAAACGCTTGCTAAGCACCTCGGCATCTCTCTCACGGTGGTGGATGCGTCGCAGAGATTCCTCAACGCCCTAGAGGGTGTTGTCGATTCCGAAAAGAAGCGTAAGATCATCGGTGGTCTTTTCATCGATCTCTTTGAAGAGGAAGCCATCAGAATAGAGAAGGAAGCCGAGAACACGCCGAACGCCGGAAAGGTGGAATGGGTATGTGTTCCCATACCCAGTCAAATTCATCTATAGTCCACTAACTCGCGGCAATTTAGTTCCTTCAAGGCACACTATACCCTGATGTCATTGAGAGCATTTCATTCAAGGGTCCCTCTGCAACTATCAAGGTAATACACTCCTATGGCCCAAACCTCTCCCATATCGATCCCTGAGCTAACACTTGATAAGACTCACCACAACGTAGGGGGCTTACCCCAGCGCATGATCGACGGCCAAGGATTAAAACTTATCGAGCCCTTGCGCGAACTGTTCAAGGACGAGGTTAGACAGCTTGGTAGAGAGCTGGGGATACACGAGGATCTCATCATGAGGTATGCTGCCCTTTTTAGAACCCAGAAACGTAGGGCTTCCTGCAGGTCGCGAATAAAACGAATCCCTAAGGGGCTGTGGATTTTTATTTCGTATTAACTGGACACTAGACACCCGTTCCCCGGCCCAGGCATTGCGATTCGAATTATCGGCGAAGTCACACCCGACAGAGTTCGAATTGCACGACAAGCGGATCATGTGAGTTCATATCTACCTTTCGAATCTACGGCATCATTATTAACCCGCGCAGATCTATATTAGCATGATTCGAGAAGCTGGTCTCTACAACAAGATCAGCCAGGCCTACGCAGGACTCGATACAAACAAGGCTGTTGGCGTTATGGTACGTCTTCCCAATGTGCACTTAAGGAACGACTACTAACGATATGAAACAGGGCGACAAGCGCTACGAAGGATACATCGTTATCCTACGCGCCGTGGTAACGACCGACTTCATGACTGCCGAGCCCTACCCTTTCAGCATGGAATTCCTGCAGGAGGTGTCTCGAAGAATCGTCAACGAGGTGGAGGGTATCAGCTTAGTCACATACAACGTGACAAGCAAGCCTCCAGGCACTATAGAGCTGCAGTAGGTTGGGTGCTACGGCATAGCGTCGTGGTGGCGTAATATGAGAGTTCGCTTTGGCCGGGGAGGAGATAGTCTCGCCAGAAAGGTTTCGTGGATTAGAGATGCAGCCACCAAGAAAATGGCTTTTGAAACGAAGAAGGGATTCCAATAGAGCACCAACCGATGCGAATTCACCGTTTCCTGGTCATTGGTAGAAGAGTTCGTATGGAGTGGAGTAACAGGCAACAGGCAGGTAGGTAGGTGTCCATCCCCCCCTCCGGCGGCAAGGACGTAAGGTCTATAGGTGAAGAATCTGCGCATATCTAAAATCCAACGTCTACCTGCGTTTTTATTGATCCCTGCAGCGAGAGGTGGTATACTGGTAATCTTGGGTTACATTAGTGCTGGTGCGGCCTGGGGGCCGCCCAGTAGGGAATGGTTCAGCTGCAGGGTTGGATATGCGCCATGAAAAGGGTCGCTGACGGTAGTTATATTATTAGCAGAGCCTCGTCGTAGGATCATGGTCTTATCTTTATTTTTATTTTTTTCATTATTTCTTTGATGTTCTTCTCTTCTCTTCTTGACATGATCGTCATTCTCGTTTTTTCAGTTTGGTAAAGCTTTTCGAAATGTCGCATGGACTGCTTGCCGCTTCAGAAGGGATACCACTCCTCCCTTATCCAACAAACCAGGCTTCTCAACTCGACTTTCTCACTCCATCATTGCCAAGTCAGAGTGAGGGGAGGGGTTCTACGAGGATTTCAGTCTCGTCACAAACGGGCGTCCGTAGTCCCTACACCACCCTCCCAGACTATTACTCTATCAGACTTCTTGACTTGGATGGGGAGCCTGATGCCGATTTGAATTCCGTGGTGACTGGAACACTTCGAATAGTGAACCTCAAAAGGAAGCCGGCCTTTATTGCCTTGTCCTACGTATGGGGCGACTATTCCTCTCCGAAGGATACCATCCTCTGCAATGGCTGTAGGATCGAGGTTACTCGGAATTGCCTGGCGGCACTTCGCCAGATAAGGAAGACGCTCGGCGCGGTGGCGATCTGGGTGGATGCGATCTGTATCAACCAGCCGGATAACGTCGAGAAGTCGCGCCAGATATCCTACATGGCCATGATCTACTCACGGGCTCAAACGGTGTACGTCTGGTTGGGCGAAGGCAACAAGAGAACAGACAGGGCTATGGACTACCTAGCCTGTGGTGGGCTCCCGTTTAAACGCTTTATCCGTCATCGCGTCCAAGATGAGATTCCTATAGGGGACGGGATACCGACGGGAAAGCGGATGGCTATGAGACTAGCTCTGCATCTGTATCTTCGAGCGGTTACCTACCGACTGCGTCCACATTATGCCGACTTGGAAGAAGTATTCGGCTCGCAATGGATCAATCGTCTGTGGACCTTACAAGAAGCGCTACTCTCGGAGAATATCATTGTTATGTGTGGCGATAAAAGGGTCCCTTGGCGTGCGATGCACTACAGTCTACAATATATGAAGTTCTTCAGCAACGAAGGGGCCTACAGCTTAATATTCCCAGTCGCCTATCAGAATTGGTTTGGGCTCATGTGGTCTTGGAGATTTTATCACTGGATTAATTGCGGCGCATGCATCCACCGGCCTGGGAGGGCTATGCGGGAGCGACTCATACGGGAAGAGATAGAAAATCACATACGGTTTGTCAGGCAAGGGTGGAAATGGTTTGAGGTTCTCATCAAATGGCACTTTGGCCTTTTTGCCCCACTGACCGTCGTGATATACTTGTGCGTTATCATAATAATGGCCACACCAGTCGCCAAAGTCACCGCCCTTGTGGTGATGTCGGTCGTCGGGGTGCTATTTTCGATCCCCCTCCTAACGCTGCTGACTTCCCTAATCCCTTTACGGTACTCTTCCTTAAAGAAATCACAGAAGATTTACGCATACGAGAATAAGGATGCGTTGATGCTCGACATACTGGACCGGCGCGCTTCTAATGAACAGGACAAATATTATGCCGTCGCAAGTTTCCTAGGGTTTCGTTCTCTAAAGATGCCGGAGTATTTAAGAGAAAATCTTGAGCTTGTCTATACCACTTTTTTTGTGGAATTTGTCAAGTTCTCTTATCGGCTTGACATTCTACTGCTCGCCACTATTAATGCGAGAATGGCCTCGGCGCCTTCTTGGGTAGTGGACTGGAGGATTACGAGGAAATGCTGGATCAACGCCAAATACCACGAGGTCAGGGTAATGCGTGATAGTAAATTATCCATGTGGCTCCGAACATTCGGAGTCAGGAAGCTGCTTTCATTGTGTGGAGCCGAACCAGAAGAGCAGATGCTGGGGGCTTCCCCGGTCCTGAAGTATCCTGGCGCGACGCCTTCAAGCAATGGGCGGTGGGAACTTCGCAATAAGGAGAACCTAACAAAGGCCCAGCTAGTTACTATCGGCGAACCTATTGGTCGCATCACATGGGTCTCGGATAGATTCCTCCCAATTGGCGAGACTCCAAGTCAAGCCGACCTCCGGAGAAGTGTAGAGATCTATCTAAAGGCATTCTCAGAGGACGTCGGTATCCCCGGGCCGCTCGCCAAGATGACGAGTACGACGCACGAGACACCTGGCCGTGAGGCTGCGCGCGGACAACTCGATAAATTTATTCGAGGTGGATTGCAGCAGGGCGCAGACTGGACTGTCAAGCAGCTAAAGCTGAGCCGGAAGAAGCCGCGGAAGTGGTCGCTTCAGGATCGCACGACGGCCTGGGACATCTTCACGGAGATGACGAATTACCTGGCCGAAGAGAATTTGGTGTTGACACGTTACTCGGGTAGCGACTCTGAGATCGGGGTGACCTCCGGAGGTGTAGTGGAAGGCGATGTTGTCACTTTGATCGAGGGTGTCTCACTTCCGATGGTTTTGAGGGAGCGTCAAAGTAATTATGAGGTGGTAAGCCCAGCTTTCTTTTATTCCTTGGTGTGGGGTGATGTTTGGGAAAGTCTGGATAAAGAGAATCTGAAAGAAATAATATTGGTTTAGAGTGATGTGTCCAGGTGGTCTTTTGGGTTTTCCAAGGGATCAAAGGTTCAGAAATTGAAAGGTACATACCTAGATTCTAATGATATAGTCTTGTAATTGTAACGATGATTGCTTGAGTACCTACCTATCTGCCTAAGGTACTATCAAAATCTTGACTGAAACCCCTACCATTCGAAACGTAGCAAATCAATCAATCAATCACTTGACGACAACGAGGTTGACGATGAGTCAAATTAACTGACTGGATTAATTTGCCGTAACATCAGCCCCCGACCTCCAAATAAAGCAATAGAGGTTGTCGGCTGTCATTGTCGCACAATTATACGCAAAAAGAGATTCCCTAATCAGTGTACTGACGTCATGACTCGTCCTCCTTTACGTGAAGATGGACGGAATCCAGCGTCACAACGTGGAAGTCCTTCTGATCGCGATTCACAGCTTGAAAACCAAGTTCTTTGTTCCATTCAACATGTATCCTTTCGCGTAGCCCGATCCGTACATTGGTGACGTAGTTCGCCGCATAGGGACGACTTTTGAAGGAATATTGAAGTCTTTGAATATAAACCACAAGTGGCCCCGTCCTGCCCCATTGCAAATACGTCTATGTTATTCGTTATTCGGGACAGTACATAGGAAGAATTATAGTAGGCAGTTTGAGCTTCATTCCAATACTGAACGCACATCTTGAACAAACCAAATAGTAATCGTCCAAGCATCAAACGCCACCATGAGCATCGCATCGGGAGTCGGTCACTTTTTCCAATCCATCATTGAAGTGATCCAAGGCATTATAGCGGCCATTATCGGTGTGTTCCAAGTCATCCTTAACGCAATTCTTGGTTTATTCCAGGGGATCATACGTTTCATTGAGGGGACGCTTGGTTTCGCGATCAGTCAGTTTTGCCTTCTGCTCATCGGGACCCCTCGCTAACTCAAGTACCTAGACAACTTCTTCATCCTCGGCACCATAGCTGCCGCTGTATTCGCGATTCTGCTATACCACCAGAGTCAAGGCAACAGCGTGGGCGGTCGTCGAAGAAGCAGAAGGTCATATTATTAGTGCAATGTGAGAGGCTCAGGGGCTATTTGTGAGCGGAGGAGGACGGGCGCTGTCAAACCACCACGATTTGCCCATCCATCCGGTGCATGGGTTATCGAAGGGTAATGGAAGGATAGAGAGGAGAATCACGACGGACTCATGTTGGAAAAACAATAGATTATTCTGTAAGATAAATGGCACGAGTTGTTGTAGGGAGATGGGTAAAGATACCTCCAACGAAAATGCATAATGCCAATTAAACAAGTTTCTATGTAGAACACCAGCTAAAGTCTCATATCATAATGCAAGCCTAGCTTCGACCAACGTCTCGGATCCCGACTAACACTTTTCTGTTCATCTAAACAGTGATTAGGGAAATTAGAGCCGATATCCATAGGGCTTGGCGCGTCCAAGATGCTTGGGGAGCATGGCGCAACCATCTTATGCCGCCGAAGCGGACTATAAAAAGGATCGCCCCACCCCACGATCGATCAGCTTCAGGGGGTCCTGGGCAACTAGTGATACAGCCGCCAAGACCGACCTTGGTCGAAAAGCGTAGAGCGTCTGAAGACGTGGTCAGCTTCCGTCGTCGTTGTGTAAAGTCGGGCAGTCCCATCAGATGACGACACCCCTGACTTCGTGCCACTCGCGAAACAGCCTAGCAAGCCCTCGCTGGGACTCTCATTTCCATCGCGCAAGCTTTCCAAACGTAAAGCCCGCCAGCATGTCCCGCAAAGGAAATATCTTCCATCAATTTGAGTATGCGTGCGAGGTGGATCCTGGCCAAATGTGATCTACCCTAGGGGGTGAACGGGCCCGACCCGACGCAATGGTGGATCGACGTGATCTCCCCTCACCCCGGGGCTCGAGGATCATAGGTGAGGCTCTTAACCGATGGGGATGCAGGTGTATGCAACGAAGTATTATAAGGAGGGCTTGATCCCGCCGCTGTTCATACTCCTTCTCTTCCCCAGACTCATCACAGGTCTTCTTTTTCTAGAAACCGCTCTTGCAATTGTCGTTCATTCCTTTCAGCTACTTACATTCGTTCTTGACTTGAAGTCAAACCACATTCGTTACCGCAAGCCGGCTTCCACGAAATACTGCGTCTTCGCAAACTTGTATCTACTTATCCAATTGCATTCTCGCAAGACGAAACGTCCTTTTAAAATGCCTTCTCGATTCTCATCCACTCTCTTGGCCGCCCTTGCCAGCGCCGCCTCCGTTTCGGCCCACGGCCATGTCACCAAGGTGACCATCGACGGAAAGTCGTACACGGGATTTGACCCGACTTCCGCACCCTTCGGCGTACGTGCTTTTCCTTAATATTATTTCATGGGGTAGTTGTTTTGCTGACTCCTGCCGCTACAGCCCCAGCCAGACAGCATCACCTGGGGCAATGGCGCTACCGATAACGGCTTCGTGCTCTCGTCTGCCCTTCAGGACCCCGATATCATCTGCCATCTAGATGCCACTAACGCTCCTCTGTCTGCGCCTGTCGCCGCAGGTGGTGATGTCGAGATCACTTGGTGTACGTATTCGATCCCCTTTCCATCCACGAAGCCTCTATCTCCTGAGAACCCTCATGAACCTCCTTCCCCCCTTAAAATAGGAACTGAGGACTGACATGGCTTGACGGACCACAGCAGACTGGCCTACCAGCCACAAGGGTCCCGTGATCGACTACCTCGCAGACTGCGGCGGCGACTGCTCCACCGTCGACAAGACGAGCCTGAAATGGTTCAAGGTGGCGGAGATGGGGCAGCTGGAGTTGGGCTCTGGCAGCGGCACCACGGGCAAGTGGGCGGACGACCTGCTCATCGAGGACAACCTGACGTGGAAGGTCACCATCCCGTCGTCCATCAAGCCGGGCAACTACGTGCTGCGGCACGAGCTGATCGCGCTGCACGAGGGCGGCACCGAGGGCAAGGCGCAGATGTACCCGCAGTGCATCAACCTCGAGGTGTCCGGCAGCGGCACCCAGTCGCCCGAGGGCGTCGTCGGCACCGCCCTGTACACGGCCACCGACCCCGGCATCCTGCACAACATTTACAACGACGAGCAGCTCTCGTCCGTGTCCGACTACCAGATCCCGGGCCCCGCCTTGCCCGCGTTCGACGGCTCGTCGGCGGGCAGCAGCAACAGCAACGCCGGATCTTCTTCTGCGAAGGCCTCGGCCTCGGCCTCGGCCTCTGCGGTTGCTACGGCCACCAGTGCCTCCTCCCAGCCCGCTGGCACTACCACCACCAGCGTCGCCGCTTCCTCTTCCGCGGCTACTACCACCGCTAGCGCTGTCCAAACCACCCAGCTGGCCGTAAGCTCGTCTGCGGCGGCAACGGCCACCTCGACGCCCAAGAAGACCTGCAACAAGAAGCGTCACGCTCGACGCCACGCGCGCCAGCTCAGGAACTTATAGTCAGTGACTGTAGGGAGACGAACTCCGTTAGGGGAAAGTTTATTGGATATGGATTGGGGTTCTTGATTCGCTGTATATTATATATATGTTCGATGTCCTTATGAGCGTTATGAGATGTTATGGCTGCACCATAGCTTGGAGTGAATACAAGTTCATCCATCTTCCACTGCCTTTAAACGATTTTATTCTTGTGAGAAAGAATAGAATGTCGTGTTGTGTTCTTGGTTACCTGATGGTTAGGTAACCCAGGCTATCTATTCGTATCAACCGCACGACTGAATGAAGCTGATTACGGATCATTGGGGGGTTGGATCGGAACTGCGAATGGTGACATTTGCAAGTTTCGGCCTAAATTTTCGCTCGTGTGCTTTACTGGATGCCGTACCTTAGCGGCTTACTATCGCAAAACACGGTGTCTAACACGCCTAGGCCCCAGGGCGCGGAGCCCTATAACGTGTCAGCTGGAGGTTCGAAACTTCGGTACCTCCAGACAAACCCCCCCGAGTTTCAGGCCCAGCGAAGGATCCCTAAAAGTGGGTAATGCTCAGGTGGCTTAACAGCTAGAGCTTAGGGAGTAGGCCACTACTCTTAGTAAGTGTGCACGATGTAACAGACCACATGTGGTGTCTTGAGACGCGGAATCTTTGGCTGCAACATTTATGTGGCAGAATGAATTGGTCCATGGCGACTCAGGGTGCACTTATAATGTTTGTGTTCGTCGTCTTCGTAGATACGATGCGTTGGTTGTTAGAAGACGCTACCGTGCTATGTACAAAGAAAGAACCTTACGCGCCTCCCTTGGTGGTATGGCGGGCATCAATTGATCGATTACATGTAGTGATAATTATGTAGCGGATAACAGTAAGAATCACCAGGCGCGTTAGTGGGGAGATGGGAGCTCCCAGTGGCACGTATTAGGCGGGGTCCCAGTGAGGCTGATCAGTGCGAAATGCGCTGTAAACTCGTATATAATAGTGTTGTGGTATCGGGATATTTGTTGCTTGCGGCGATGCACCGCTAAAGTCGATGCCAAATGCGGTACGGCTTCTCGAATGTAATAGTCTCCGCCAAATTGTGTTGCTTGCCTGGGTTCGATAACGTAGATGGTAATCAAGAGTTGTTCAAGCCGAGTTGGCGAGCGGTGCCGCCATCCGGGCTTTCATCATACCCAGCTCTGAGCTTTTCGCCCATGATCCGTCGGGTAGTTGTCGGTAACACATCAACTTCCCCTCATCCCCAACACTTCCTAGAATCTGTCCATCATCGTCAAAGTCCACTCTCCAAACAGGCGAGCGATGTGTGCTGAGCTTAGAGAGTACTCTATAAGTATGATGAATCTGTCCCGGCTGATCGGTTGAGGTTCGTTCCCCATGCGTCCCAGACTTATCGATCTCGGCTCTTATTCCAGAAGGGACTTGCGATGGTCTGTGGGAATGAGTATTCCGGGAGGCGGAGTTCTCGTCTGCCTTTGTATGGCCCACAATGTCCGACAGGGACCAGCTTTTCCCGTCATCTTTGGAGAAAGGAGTATCGATTCGGAAAACTCTCACAAAGCCGTCTTGGCAAGCTGTTGCGATCATGTCGTAGCCTCTATAATTTCCGGGGGCCCAGGCAACATCTCGAACAAGGTGGTTATGCTCCGTGATCTCGACGGCCGGGTAAAACTCCCTACCTCTAGTTGCAGCGCCAAAAGAACTTGTGACAGTATCACGTGTCCTGAAGATTTTAACGGATGTCAATCCGGATACCACCAGGCTGAGCGCGTCTGTCGGGACACCTGCTCTTAAAGCAGTGTAGCATGGCTCGGGATTCGGGTCGAAGCGAACCTTGAAGCACGTTTCTTCTCCACGATTTGGTTTTGCGCAAGCCTGGAAATCGTCGAACTTGATATAGTCCGTCAAGGATTCCGGCTCCTCGCCCTCATACACAGTGAGATGACCGTCGGAAGCAAGAAGTGCAACGTAGGTGCAGCGAGTTACCTCGTCGTGCTTCACCGAAAAAGATCGATATGGATAACGGGCAGACCTGAGCTCAGAAACCGTCTTGCCATTCCCATCCCTCGCGCTAAACCTCCTCCCTGGAGCGGCGGAGGGGTCCTCAGCCCACTGCCTAAAGCGACCCTCAATACCGAGAGACGCCAGTAGGTTGGGATAGATGGTTGGTGGAAGCCATTGAAGCTGATCGCCCTCAATTAGTAAGGTTCTCAGGCGAGGGCTATTGAAGTAGGTCAGCAAACCTCTAGTATTTCGCCTGCATGGGCTTTCCAGTTGTCGCATAATCTCCAAATTCCATCTTGGTGTCTATTGAAGACGCGGATCTTTCCATCAACACTTCCCGTAGCGCATCTGTCGCCGTACACATTGAAGGCAATCGCTTGGACCAAATCCTTGTGGCCATGCTGAACAATGTTGAATGCAGGACTATTCTCAGTCGCGGTATCCTCGTTATTCGGCAAAGGAGGCATGTTTTCAATCAAGGTATCAATGTGATGAATTTATCCCTGTTAATTAACGAAATACGTGTACTGAGAATGTTGGCAGTGTTGAGAATGAAGCCTTGTTTGCCAAAATCGTGAGAGGTATACCGAAAACCAGAATGATGTCAGGCGCTGATATTATCGGTTTATCTTGCTATGTCCCTAAACAGTACTTGAATGTAGTGAAATATCTAACTGGTATAAAAGCATTTCTCAACACCTAGGCACTTATGTAAGAACCTTGGAAGACTTATATAAGCAGAGAAATTATATAAGCAAAATAGATCATTGTGCCGTCGGCGAGCTCAATTTCTCAATTGTGATTCAACTTTCCCGTGCCTACATTCGTAAGGCATTGGAACAGTAAACCCCGTATTATTAATCCTAAAGATATCAAAGAAGACCGAATCGTCACATTTCCCTAAAAATACTGCACCAGAATTTGAGGAATACGACGTGGCTACTGATTCTTCAAGGGGAAGTATCAATAGATATGCCTAGTAATTTACCAATGAACAAGTCAAAACGACTCAATCCACAGAAACTATCTAATAGGTGTATGGCCTATGGGTACTTTTGAGTCAACCGAAGCGGGAACCGAATAATTATCGATTCAATCTCGTAGGCTTCATATTTCCCTTTGCCCCTTCGCGGGTCATTTGGCTATTCTTTAGCATGGGCTGACAAGCTTGATATATTTCGTGCCTAAAATCATGATCAGGAGCCAAGAGCCCAAGGTCGTGCGCCCGTCTTGATGAAAAAGGCCATATCTTACTGGCTTTTTATATTCCTACCAATTACTGCTAGAAGTCTAGAATTGATCTGCTCTGCACCCCAGATTCGAAGAACTTGGGGTTGCAAGCAACGATCCGACGGCTAAATGAATGCAGGTACGAACATGAGGAACTGGATTATATTACGTACATGTCTCTATTAGGCAGTCAGGGTATAAGCTCTGTCTGGACCCAGTTACGAATCCACGGCAGTTATCAAGAGAATATAAAGCCGGACTGGTAGAGACATAGATGATAAAAACAACATCGGATCCGGTAATCGCAGACCCTATCCTATGGTGCGCACCTAAGTGCTTAGCTGTCGGGTTTCATGTCCTGCGATCATGTTAGCCTCTGTGTTGTTATCAGCACTTCTGCCTCTGGCGGCTAGCCAACCCTCCGACGAGGACGAATCGTGGAAACGGCCAATTCTCCTCGATAAATCCGGCGGGTTCCCAATTGGGGGTAAAATAATCGAAAGCCCTAGCTGGCCAAATGTCACGTTCCCTAATTTCACCCTCCCCAAACTCACACTCTCGTGTGACCATGGCTACATGGAATACTTCATCCCATGGCGACCGCGAAAGACGAGTATTGTGATGTGGCACAGCTCCAGCACACAGGTGTGGCAAAATCGCTGGGACGGCGGCGAGGGCTACAAGGACAAGTTCTTGCGTCGTCACTATCCCGTCTACCTATGGGACGGGCCTCGAATCGGACGGGCAAACTGGGCTTGCGAGCCAACTCGCTACTTTCCGTTCTACCAAGACCAGGGCAACTTCGTAGCTTGGAATTTCGGGCCCTCATACCCTAACTTCTGGCCGGACGTGCAGTTTCCGACTGAGGACAAGGAGGCGTGGCAGACAGCTACTAGCTCTCGTTACGTCGAATACGACACCAACAAGAACGTGCATCTAGAGACCGAAGCGGCCGCCGTCGCCGCGGACTCGGGAAAGCTCGGAGACAGCATCGTGTACCTTGCGAACTCAGCAAGCGGGCTGCGCGCCCAGATGACCGTGGTCAAAAGCAACACCACAAACATCAAAGCCATCGTGGCATACGAGGGCTACGGCTGCGTCTTCCCCGACACCGCGAACATCACCGCAGGCGAGCCATTCGGGCCCATGGTCGTGCCCCTTGAGGACTTCAAGAAGCTGACCAAGCTCAAGGCTATCCAGTTCGTGTGGGGAGATCATCGAGATGAGAGTTACCCGCTTCTGAAGCAGACGAGAGAAGCTGCCAAGTGGATTAACTACTACGGCGGTAATGCGCAACTTTTCTTCCTGGCGAAAGACGGAGGCCTGAAGGGAAGTACCCACAGCGCGTTTGCGGACATGGATAATGACAAGGTTGCTGGGCTTCTGGAGGACTTCCTTGAGGAGAACGAGTTGAACGGCTACCCGGATGATGATGATGACGACGAGGACGATGATGAAGACGACGGTGATGATGGCGAGGATGACGAAGACGACGAGGACTGGCGAAACTGGAGAAAACGTAGGGCCACTAAGTAGATCGAGCTCAAGGTGGGAAGTTTGAAGATTTTCAGGTGCTGTTATTGCGAAAAATGGGCGGCTGAGGATGGAAAGCTTCAGCGCCAGCCAAAATGTCGCACGTCAGAAGCTGCCCTTACTTCCAATAAAAGTTATGATGTTATGACCTAACTCCCTGGAATATGGTGGATAATCGCTTAAGCTCCAGGGAGTAGAACGTTATATGGCCTCGAATCTAGCATCCATGGATCTTCCGTCAAGGGTTGTATATAGTGGGTAATTCCCTGGAATATAGCGACTGATCGGCTGGAGCTTAGGCGATAAGCCCACTAGTTTCAGCGGGCGTCCACAGCAATTTCGACCCCTTCTCAGCTAAGAATGAAGCAACACAATATGCCGCCTTATATACCTACATATACATGTACTGATCCCATCGTAATCGTTTTATCTCAGTATAGGATCAAACTAAGAAACGATTGCGCCAACAATTTGATCTCGTGATTTCCCTTAAAAATTCTAGCTTATAAGAGCGGAGTCCGACGTTCCAAAACCACACATGATGGAAGAAAAATCAGCCTGAAAGAGAAAAAAGCAATTCGAAGTGCATGTTTAACCAGTCCTTAACCTACTAGGTCCTCCGCTGAAATCCTCTTCAATCGAAGCTCATCTTCACATCCGATCTCCTCCGTTTTGGCAAGCTTCCAACTCCTTCCCATTTGTCAAGACCTTGCCAAGTCTAGTATCGCTCACTCACTCTCATCCCCGACCTTGTCAACGTTCCGGAAGAGTACCCACAACAAGACAGTCGCACCACCCAAGAGTCCAGTGAGGATAGCATACATGGTGACCAAGTTGGGATCCTTCGTCAACGGTGTAAATGCAATAGCGAGGCACGAACCGATGCCAGCCATGGCCAGCCAGATAGCTTGAACCAGCGTCTTCATCCTCTCAGGGGCATGGTTATAAGCGTATTCAGTCCCCGTAGTTAGACAGAAGACCTCCGCCAACGCGCCTCCGACGTAGATAGGTATCTGAAGGAAGACCGAGATCTGGTTCGGTATGGTGCGATCTTGCGCATCCGGGCACGCAAGTGGCACGTCGTAACACGGCCCCGACTGGTAGATGAGATTCTGCACCACGGTTGTGTAGACCATAGAGACGGTCAGAGCGGCAAATCCAACTGCCATGCGCGCAACTGGACTGAAAGAGATCTGTTTCCTGGTGAGGAACGGATATAATCCCTTCTGGATAATGGGCGCGATGATTATGCCAGAAATAGCCCCGGCAATCTTGATCATGTCATTCGGGATGCCGTAGGTAACCATTTGCCCCGCCTGAGAGATCAAATTGTTGAATGTCTGGTTGTAGCAGAGCCAATGGATTGGGAATAAGAGCCTGGTATTCAAGTTAGATAATGCAGCGAATAGCTCGATGAGTTGACACGTACAATACTCGACACGTCAGAAGGCTTCGTTTAATATCCTCGATAAAAGAGTCGTTCCAGGGGACTTGGCGGCCATGTGCGAGCTGGGCTTCGGGCTTCGCAGCATCCATTCGGAACCCTCCAGCTACTCCGTAACGTAGAGCGCTCGCAACCTCAGGCATGATGTTGCTTGTGGGCGATGTCCGAACTGAGCACACGGTGTCAGCCTCTTTACTTAGGGTTATACCATTGGTGAAAACTACTAACCGAAATGACTGCGACCAAGGAAGATCGGAATTAGAGCCAGCCACATGCAACAGCATGGAATCAAATAAGCAAGCCAGAAACCAACATACTTTTCGAGCAGCGGCGTAGAATCGGCAAAGAAGCTTATCACATTCACAGCCCTATATACTAGTTAGATCATTCGTTATCATAAGTGAATAGACTCAACGCACCAGTAGAACACGTTGTATATGTATGTGATGGTCAGTTCTCGACTGCTCACGACCTTCTCTCCCGTCTTCTGCGTGATAACTCGAAAGTCGGACTGGTCATATTGGTCGGCTGAAAGAGATTAGCTTAACACATGCCAGGCTTGCGCTCTTCCACTCACCAATGAAGGGAACCACAGTGGTTTTGAACGCCCCGGATCCTACAGCTAGCAGAACAGACGCCGTGATCACACCGCCCAAGGCGCCGCCTCCGTCAACGGCAGCAGGCAGAGAGGTTGCAAAAAGCATCGTTGCCCCAATAGATTCAATGCTAATGAGTTGTTAGTTTGCAAGAAATGGCTATGACAATTGTTACACATCCATGGATGAAAGGGGGGGGAGGGGTAACACGGAATGTACTGTACATAGCAGCATAGAGCATGGTTTTGTAACGGCCCAGCCAGCTATCAGCGATAACTGCGGCTGGCACAGGAGTAATATACGACCCAATAATGAGAGCGTTTATAATATTGGATGCCGCAGCCTGTCCTAACCCTAAAGCTCCAGGAACCTCGCCGCCGGGCGGGTTTTGTAGGTAATTCTCTGTAAAAAATAATCAGCGGACTCAGCTCTCTATGAATTAGGTAAAGAGCCTACTCACGCAACGGAGCCGTAGCCCCATACCAGACAAAACGTTCGAGGATTCCCGCAAGACAAGCTACCCAGAGCCTGGCGGGGATTCGGTCGACAACATGGAGGAGATTGCGCACTTCTTCCTCTGTAGCAATGCGACCATCCTCATCTGTTTCGGAGTAATTGGCTTCTATGGTGCCGTACTTAACATGGGGAGCTTTGAAGTGCTCTGCTCCCGACGAAGAAAGCAAACCAGTGTCAGTAACAATGCTCGCTTCATCAATATGAGGAGCCACTACCAACCGTAGCTGCAAATCGGACTCCACGGTAGTTTCCGTGGAGCCGAGCATGTCGGGCACGGAGCCGGACATTATCTCACTCTCCGAGTGAGGTTCTTGTTCGAACGATGGCATTATGGGCAGAGTTCTAGGTTCTGTATTGTACCTGAGATATCCCGTATGGGTGTGTGAAAGTAGAGTAAACCAGCAAGTTACCAGGTGGTTCCAGAGTTAGGTTTTTTTTTAAAAAAAAAAAGGGCGAGGAACAGAAATATCGGGGGCGCCGTTACTTTATAGCCCACTCGTCCCCAGTCAAGCGTCAATGCAACCCTACGATTCAACCAAAAGAATTATGCGAGTCAATGGCGAGGTCTTACGTGAGATGACCACTTTTATTCATGTTTCGTAGATCAGGATGGTATCAGCAGTAAATTGAAGATGACCTAGGCGACAATGAACAATGGCTACCAGGTAGCGACTGAACCTCTGAACGGCGACTTAGAAGCCATTATTCAGCGGCCTTTCCACCTCGCAGGATGGTGTAAGTACTAAGGCACCTACTAGGTACCTAGTAGGTAGGTAGGTAGCTAGATGCCCGTGAACAATGTTTCCCATTGTACATATTCATAATTCACATCAGAACACTATCAACGACCGCCAAATGCCCAAGCTATCCCATTCCGCTTATGTCAAATTTATCGAGCGGTTGATTCTATGCAAGCCTCCCATTTCGTAAGTTTCAATTTCTGTGTCTGTCCAGTTGGCGTTCCCTTTTTGATGAGCTGCCATGTCATCTCCGGTGCTGGATAGGTCTTCCCCCGCTCTTTGTTTTGACTTGTCGTTCCCTCTAGGGATCTCTTCGGCGGCGGCCCTCGGTCTACGCGCGCAAGTTCGTCTGCCTGTCGTATTCCCATCCCGGGAAGAGGAGCGATAATACCTTCCACCAGCCATACTTTTGATCCATTGACTATTAGAAGCCCAAGCCAGATCGCAAATCAGTGTTCTAAGAACAGGGATGGATGCTGCTATAATCGTAATAGCAACTTCCGCCACGCTTCGACCAACTAATTCGATACCGGTATCTAAAGACAACATGTTAGGTACCTATTCAAGTTCCCGTCTCACAGGCATCCTCATAAAAGACTTACAGTTGAAATCCCCCTTGGCCAGAATCATCAACTCGGCCCCCTTGGCGATGGCTATAGCGCCGGCACTATCGTTCGTCCCCATTCATTAGGTATGAAATCCAACTCAATATGTTGGGGGTGGCACTTACAATATGCCCATGCTCATCGCAACGGCAATACCGATCTTGTCTCTCAACTGAATTTGAAGCTTGATTACTATTTTCCACGCAAGTACAACGAGCACCAGGTCCATGAGACCCGAGTAAACTAATGCAAGAAATGTTAGGAATCAGTCCATCTACTAGGCACTAGGTAGGCCTCAGTGAAATGAGATGAAGTTAAACAGACAATCACAAGAATAGAAAGTTATGCTCATACCGGTAAAAGCCACGCCCAGTGCTATAGCAATCATTGGAGGCCAACATTTCCCTTCTACCGAGGGATTCCATAGCTTCTCCGCTGGTTGACAGGCAACCCAGGTAATCGTCACACCGGTGTGTATGAAAATGTTCATAGATATCATGAAACACCAGATGATGATGCGCAGGCGCCCAGTCGCGATCCGCAGAAGGGAGACGGCAAATGATGTCTTGCTCCATGCAGAGCCGATAGCAAGTAAGGTGCCCACCACGACATTCCGTAATCCAAGGCCACTCAGTTGCTCAGGGTCGATATCGCCGCTGTGCTTGCCAAACCCGACAGAAACGTTTACGCTTATGATGACGCACGATACAAACAAAAGGACCTAAGATAAATGTCAGTTCATACCAAGCACGATTCGATCGCCTTGAGAACAAACGGAGACCTTTTCGACGCCCAGAGCTCAAGAGATACAGGAAGGAGGCATTGCTTGAACTCACCCATGCAGCTACCAGAAACCAATCATCACACCAGGTGACGTTGCGTTTCCTATACTTGCAAAAAATGCGGAGTCCAAGAAAAACTGTCGCAAGAACGCCGCAAGCCCATGTTATGCTATTTATCTGGCCACCATTATTCGGCACATTCGTCCGTTGCTCGAACTTGTTCTCCATGGCCCTTGGATCCGAAACGGAGATATCAAAAGGATTAGTCGAACCAAAATCTGCATCGTAGGACAAACCCCTTTGCAGTACGTTCCTTTAACGATCGCCCTGTCTTTGGGAAAGCTTGATAGTGGATCGAACAACAAGTCCACATCAAGACACAGAGATAAAATCAAGAACATTAAGCTGGAAATACGTCCATGACGAATTTAATATAACGACCAGCTGCCCAGGGCGTACGGCACTACCAGATACCAATATTGCAAACTTCTCCAGCGTCGCCTACTTACTAGGTAGTACCTGAGTACGTAACTCAGATCTCAATGGTGCCTACCCACTGAGTACCTAGTAGATAGGGAATATTCAGGCGCACACGCAACCGATACACGTCTATACTGCCCATCCATGGAGCCAATACCTTTGGTAATAAGCCTCAGGTCCAATGCATATTTCTCTCATTCAGTCAGTTTTCAATCATGGGGATGGCTACCAGGTATCCCCATGTAGAACGTAGGGGGGTGGGGGCATTGCCGGTCGTGATATAAGTATATAGCCTATGCCACATGAGTTGGACCATCACATACAAACAGATAGAATCACACTGAACTAGTCAGGCACACAGGGTTTCGATTAGCCATAAAATGGACGGGAAAGCCGACATACGCCCTATCGCCAAGTT
Source organism: Hypoxylon rickii (assembly GCA_902806535.1). Classification (NCBI taxonomy): domain Eukaryota; kingdom Fungi; phylum Ascomycota; class Sordariomycetes; order Xylariales; family Hypoxylaceae; genus Hypoxylon; species Hypoxylon rickii. The sequence continues at coordinate 3,521,312 of CADCWY010000003.1, forward strand.
AGGAATCGTCGGGACGGATCATGCAAACATCTTCAAAGATTACCGCGTATTCGTGCTACCTTGACGCGCGAACCGAGCCCCCTTACAGACATGGCGAACAGAAGGAGCACCACCACGCGGAATTGAGTAAAGGTCTTTCTATATTAGTCGACTTAGTCGGTAGATAGGCAAAAACCGGTATCCCCACGAACACGAATCGGTAGTCGATGGGGATCGAATCCAGTCACCGAGTTATATATGATGTTAGGATCCAAAGACCGGCCGAAAGAGCCCGAGATGTTTTCCTATTTCCGCGTTACACAAAGTAGGTAGGTAAACGCCCTAAAACGCTTGGAACTCTTACCTGCGAACTTACATGCAGAACCTCTCATATCCCAAACTTGGACTCGATGTCTTCTATGGCTTCACACAGCTCTAGCCGTAGGCATTAACTATCTACTAGGTAGGTAGACGGTACGATGCTCCTCAACTACTAGGTACATACATCTTAGACATCAACGAATAATAACCTGGTGCCTACCTACCTAGTAAACTACAGGTGTTATGTACCTATCCTCCGCTTCTTCCCCCTTTTCTCGTATCGTTAGGGCTACGGACTCGGTTTATCTTACGGCCAATTATACATCTACGATGGATATACGGCCGTACCAGGATTCGGATCCCGCATCGCACCTTTTTCGAATGGAGATTCGAGAATGCCGTTGTGCTCAGCAATCAGAGCTACATTGGTGATGCCATCGACGGAATGCTTTCAGGTGGGAATCTTGCCGGTATAACTCGATAAGAAATAGAGGCCAATTCTAACCAATTGCTGGTTGACTCTAGGCTGTTCTGGGGGTCGTACGGGGTAATTTTACCGTCTGACCTACCTAAAAGGTACCTAGGTACCTAGCCCGGCCCACTGAGATCAACTCCCCAGACGCAGAAAAGGCCCGTCAGATATCAAACGTTCTTTCGACGATGGTTTCCTGTGGCTATTTGGTTACTCAACAGCTCGGGTGCGAAAGATATTTTACGATTATTTTGTAAGTCAGTAGTGATAAGTTGTCGAGTACAGGTATCTCTTGGGATTATGTACAAGCCCTTCGAGGTCCTCTTCTCCAGATTTGAGATACTGGGGCATTCCCAATCACCTTGGAACCTATGGAACTTTTCTAGCTTATTAACATTTTCCATACCCCCACCACTTCATTACTATACTCAGAAGTCAATAGATCTATTTGATACCTGCTAGATTACGCATCTATGAAATTACTTTCCTGTCATTTAAAGATCTATCCTAGATTTTCCAGTAGAAATATTCATATTCATAATCAAAGCCTGGGCATAGAATTAGGGCGTGTTATGACAGGGGTTAGGCGCCGGGAACCCGCGTGGACCCCCTGACGTCAAGACTTCTACATGATCCCGTATGTCTTCGCTATTCCTCGCGATTCTAGAACTCACCCTCACCGTGGCCCATAAATGAACAATGTCTACCTACACACCTACTGGCATACATGGAAAACTTGACATTCGTAGAGAACTTGACATTCGTAGAGAAGTGTCAGAGATGCTAGGAATCACGGGGTGGTCTCAAATATTGTAAATTTCTTTGGTTACTACTATTTCTCGACAATTACATTTTGGTTGAAATCACCTCACATTCACATGTCTCTCGTCCAACACGTCACCGCGAACGAAGGCATCGACCGCGTGCCTCCCGAAAACCAAGATGATACCGGCGAGGAGATATTATGGCGCACCCTAAGCTACGACGCTTTCCGTCCCGGCGACGGGGCCTCTCCAATGGTCTCTTTTGATGCCGTCTTGCATAATACCGCAGCTTACAAAGTCTCAGCTGCTAAGAGAGCTGGTAAGGACCGAAGCTATCAGACCCTCCGCTAAGCACTAGGTACCTACCAACCTAGTAGGTAGCTTAGCATCAAAGGACACTTCATTGACAGGTCTCTCTTTAGCCCAAGTTGGATTCGCCATCGTCGCATGCTGGTTCGCGGCGGGAATCGTGTACGGCTTCGCGTCGCTGAAACCCGTGCTGATCGAAGAGGGCGTGTACCATGATTTGTGCCCACCCGACGACCGCCACGACGAGGACACCGGCGATGGCAACGAGAAGGTGCCCTGCGCCGCGCAAGACATGCGTCTCAACCTATTCTTCATCGTGGCATCCATCACCACAAACGCCTCGTCCTTGATCGCCGGCTGGGTGCTCGATCGCTACGGGCGGCGCCTGTGCTACACGATCTCGGGGCTGTTCATGATGGCCGGGTGTCTGCTGATGGGGCTCGCCTTCTCGATCCCCGAATTCGACGGGTACCTACCAGCCAACATCCTGCTGAGCCTGGGCGGGACCTTCGTATTCGTGCCGAGCTACCAGCTCGCCAACGCGTTCCCCAAGCACTCGGGCGTGATCGTGGCGCTCGTCACCGGCGCCTTCGACGGCTCCGCCGCCATCTTCCTGTTCTACCGCCTGGCGTGGGAGGCGTCGGACCGCGCCTTCACGCCCGCGCGCTTCTTCTTCGGGTACGCCGTCGTCGGCGCGCTGCTGCTCCTCGGCGAGTACGCCCTCATGCCCGCGCACGCGTACCACACGGCGCCGGCGCTGGCGCGCAAGCTGGAGAAGGCGCACGACGCCACGCGCGACGCCCACGCCTCGGACGAGGACCTGCCGGGCCCCAACGAGGTCGTCCGCGTGCGCAGCCGCCGCGCGTCCCGCCGGCTCTCCAAGATCGAGCAGATCGAGGAGCTCGTCGGCGACGAGGCCCACCGCGAGGTCCGCGTGCAGGCCGAGGAGGAGCGCCAGGAGGCCAGCGGTATTTGGGGCGTGCTGCATGGCATCCCGGCCCACCGCCAGATGATGACCCCGTGGTTCGTGCTGCTGCTGCTGCTCACCGTGCTGCAGATGCTCCGCATGAACTACTACATCGCCACCATCCGTGGGCAGTACCGGTACTTGTTGCAGTCGGAGCGGCTTGCCGAGCAGATCAACCACTTCTTCGACGTCGCGCTGCCCGTCGGTGGAGTCTTCGCCACGCCCTTCATCGGGCTTCTTCTCAACCACCTAAGCGTCGCGACGGCATCGGCCGTGCTGACGGCCTTCATCGTGGTGATAGGCGTGCTGAACTGCGTGCCGGCGCTGTGGGCGGGATACGCGACGGTGGTAGCGTTCGTGCTGTTCCGCCCGCTATACTACAGCGCCGTGAGCGACTTCGCGACCAAGATCTTTGGGTTTGCGACCTTCGGCCGCATATACGGCACCATCACGGCGATATCGGGTGTGGTGAACTTCGTGCAGTCTGGCTTGGACGCGCTGACGCACGGCCCGCTGGAGGGTAACCCTACTCCGATCAACGCGGCCATGGCGGCGGGTGGTACGATTCTAGGCGTTGCACTGACGGCCTACGTAATCGTCCAAGCAAGGCTGTTCCGTGTCAAGTTGCAAAAGAAGGAGGATGCCGATAGAGTTCAGGAACGACTAGGCTTGATCAGGGAAGAGAGGGAGGCAGAGGATACAGATTATGGTACTATAAACTAAACGGCGTTATGGTCAATGGTTCTTGCCGGACGATAAGACTGGATACTTCTACCCGACTTATTGCATGAACGTCACATCTTGGACATAAATGGACACCTGTAAAATGAAAATACAATTCAGGGACGCAAAGGTATAGCATGAAAAGACCAGACGTTCGGATATAATATTAATACACGCATGATTCCCATGGGGAACCAAGTACAACTAAGTACAGTTGATGAACCACCAGTAATGACAGGGCGTCGTAGGATACCCTCATTGACTTTGCTCCGCGATGCCAACACATAGAAGCCAATGTAGTATCAATCAATTTTGACCTTGCGCTATGTTTCGTCAGCCACGTCCGTGCTCAACCACTCCTTAGCAGCCATCCGTAGGAGATAAACGAAGATGAAGCCCGCCCTCTGCCACATCATCATAGCCTGAGCGGGAACCTCTCCCTGAGCTTCGCGCCGAACTTAAAAATGAAGATAGGAACGGGGATCATGGCGACGCCGACGAACCCCAGCACCGAGCTCCCCCAGCCGATGCCCAGGTTGTCGAATAGGGCGGGACCGCAGAGGGGCAGGAAAGCCGCAATGATGCTCCTCAGCACAGTGAAAGCGGCGATGCCGGAGGCAGCGTAGGAGGGGTAGGCGTCGATGATGTAGGCCTGGGTGGGCATGAAGACGCCGATGACGCCGAAGCCGAGGGGGAAGAGGCCGAGGATGGGCACGATCCAGTGGGCGCGGACCTGGGCGGCCCAGCCGTACCAGAAGAAGGCGAGCGGGCAGAGGAAGGAGTACCAGATCATGACGGTCAGCCGGAACTCGGGCTTGAAGGTCCCGCCGTTGGCCTTGGTCAGCCGCACCACCGTCCGGTCCGACAGCATCGAGAACGCCCACAGCCCCACCATGTATCCCACCCCGATCGATATGAACACCAGCCCGCTGATCCCCGTGCCCCAGCCGTACTGTGATTCGAACGTTGGGGGAATCGAGTTGTACATCAGGTAGACGGACCCGTAGATGAAGGAGACGTAAAGGGACTGTATGAAAATCATAGGCGCGAAGACGAGCATCTTCAGAGGCCGCAACATGCCCGTTCGAAGGATTGTCAGCTGGGAGACCTTCCGCGGTTCCTGGGCCTCGTACCAAGTTTTGAGATCGGTGCGGTTCAGCTCCTTGGCGAGCTGTTTTGTCTTCCGCTGCACAAGGACCTTGTGGTTTGTCTCAGGGAGGAAGATGGCTAAGATGATGGTGATGATGGACGACGGGATCAGCACGACCCAGAACGCCCACCGCCAGCCGATGGATCCGGCTATGAACGCCCCGATGAGAGGACCAACCGTGGGCCCGATAAGAGGACCCAGTGCCCATATCGACAGAGCCACGCCGCGCTTTTCGATGGGAAACAGATCGCCGATGATGGCGCCCCCGAGCGTCATGCAACCGCTGCCTCCCACCCCAGCCGCGAACCGAAACGCGATGAGGAACGCAAGAGTTGGGGATAAGGCGCACCCGATATGCCACAGACAGAAGAACACGTTAGAGAAGGTGAGGACACCAGCACGACCAAATATCTCCGAGAGAGGAGCCAAGATCAACGGTCCCGTTGCATAGCCTAGGAGGTAGATGCTCACGGGGAACGGTCCCACGGTGGGATTGGTGTTGTGGAAGTCTTTATTAATGTACTCGATGGCTGGCGCCAGAACTGATGACGAGAAGGGAGACATGAAAGTGATGGCAGCCAGAGACCACACGATGACCCACTTCCGGGTGGCGGAGAAGTTCAGGGGCATCTTAGGGTCGTCGTGGGTTTCCCACCCGACGACGCCGTCCGCAAGATTCGACAGCGGGAGAGTTTCTGGTTCCATACCGTTGCCCTCCGTCCCTTTTCCCCTCTCCTCGTCCTCTTCCTTTGAGAGCGGTGGCGAGGGGCTTTCTCCACCGGCCGCCTGGGGGGGCTGACCGGTGTTGGTGGTCTCGCGGGCGAGGCCGCTGGTCGAGTGGACTTGTCGCATCTGCTCGCGATCCAAGATGAGCTTTCCTGTCGAGTACACGGAGCGTATCTGATCCCGATCTAGGACAAATGAGAAGCGGACGACATCTAGTGAGGGACGTACCGAGCTTTTCGGTGGTGTTGTCGTATCAGCCGGCGTGTCCGCGTTTCCCTCCTCTGGCTTTGAAGTCCGGCTCTTGTCGTCTGTTCCATTTCCAGGGTTCTCTGTATCCCCTTGTGTCTCCTCCGGCTTTGCTGTGTGGCTGCTACTATCCGTTTCATTTCCAGGCTTCTGTGTGTCATCTTGACTCTCCTCGGGTTGAGGGCCCTCCTCCTTTGGTTTTTCATCCTCGGCGCATTCATCCACCGTGTCTGCAGATGGTTGCTCGCTTGGCCTATTCTCCTCGTCCGGCACTGTAGAAGTACCTATGGTATCCGTAACGCTCTCATTTTCCTGTGCCATGGCGGTGAACCTCGATTTAGTATTAGTTATAACCAGTAGGATGGGCACCGAGACAAGCCAATTCAACCAGAACATTCTTACTACCGAGGCGCATCCTCACTTGAAGACCGTATTTGGATATTATAAGAGGGTCGAAACAGAGCAGGCGAGGGAGAATTTAGACGACATGGACGACTCGTAGCATAACAAGGTTGCCGTCTATCAATCTGGGGTACGACTGAAAAGCTTTTCGGAGCCCCCAGGCTTCCATCATGAGGAGGGGACGGCATTTTGAACGAAATCCATTCCCGACCATGCCGACCAACGCAGCATCTATGGGATTACTCGGTCTCTTCGAGCATCCCTAGCACCCGTACCACACGAAATCTGACGATCTATTTCCGCCCCGAGTGAGATGTGGCCCTTTGCGTTCAGTAAAGAAGCCAATGTTGTTGGGTTCGGCACACCAACGCAACGTTCGGAGGTTCCAGATATCAGGTTAGAGTTTCGAGGCACACACACAAGATCTATTGGACCGTCCCAAGACGCTGGTATGTACCTGGCCTTGCACATATCGTGTAGAGCCGTAGTTCGTGAGAATCCGATGCAGTCTTATCCGTAAAATGCAGTGTTACTGCATTCATCTGACAAAGCTATCAGCATACGAAGCAGATAATTATCATACAATACTGTACCAAAAGGCCTAACAGTGGTATGTTAAGAGGAGGTGAAGAGGTTGAGAAATGAGATGTGAACGAAGCCGTTCGCCCGCGTAACATGGTTGGCTTGCCAATGAGTGGTTTAGAGTTTCTTCTGCATAACTCTACCGGACGATCGGGTGCATGCGCCGACGTGCGATCTGAGGTTGAGTACCTAGGCAGATAGTTGAACAGGATTCGAAACATTGGGTTTCATGTGAATCAAAGATATCCATTAGCTGAGAAATCAACATACCGACCTCCCATGTAGCGGCCTTCATGTTTATTAAAAGCAGGAATCCTGACCGCATATTATTAATTACCTACTTTCGGTTCGATTCATAGGATGAAGCAAGTAAAGAAACAGTCGGTTGCATGCCTTCTTGTCCCTGATCGGCGGGTTGGGTTGAGCGGTGACAGTACCGTTATATCCATGGATGTGAGAGCCATTCGTATATCTCCTTGGGATGCCATATAAATGTTCATTTTTCTTCTTCAGCCCCTCAATCCCCTGTTTTCGCGTCGAGTTGAAGAGCTGTAAACGAATTGAGTGCGCTAAAACTACCTGCCGTGCTTTCGATCACAAGTTGTGCTTCCTTCCATCTCAGCCGCCTAATCCTTGGGGAAAGAGGTACCTAGTACTTTGTGGATATTGGAATATTATAGCCACAATATTGATACCATCTTCAAATTCTTGCTTAGTCCTGAATTCATGGTAGATCTTGTTTCTTGTTGTTAAGGATATCATGATGCTTGCAAGAAGCTTCCAAGGTTATATTCACATATTCTTGGAATAATGCCAGGCAGTGTTTTTTCATGCTCGACAACTGGAAACTCCGTGCTTAGCATGTACTCGATTATCAAGGGTTTGCTTGGGGTAGCAAGGAGACAAGGTGGCAATTCTGCTAGGCTGAGAGGGTTAATGATTGCTTGATGGAATCAGCAAACGCCTAGAAAGATAAGAGCACTATCGTGACGATAATAAAAAGAGAACATATCATGATGGATTCATGGATGATGTACCCAAATGTATCGATACCTAGGGTAGGTCTAGGTACCTGCTGTATACATCGTGAAGCTACCTACGTAAGGTCCCACAATTGAAGCTTTCTAAAAACGATGGGGGCTCGTCATGCGATTGGCTACTCATTGGCTGGATTAGGAGTATCCCTGCATGTTTAGCGCAATTCGCGTTTGGCATTATTCGTTAATCGGTACTTCAATATGAAGCAGTAACTTCGTACCCAGCGATGTGGCATCTTTTCGGTCTTTTCGACAACAGCATCCAGCTTCTCGTCTCGCTTCATCCTCATATTCTTCCGCCTTACCCAACCACACCACCCTCACCACTAGTTGAGGCCACGAAACACTTTGGTGTGAAGACCTTCCAGTGCACAATGAACCCTCTCGACGACCCCTTAGCTCAACACAAAAGAAATGCCTAAGTCGCAAAGATGCCGACCACCGTACCATCATCTGCACTCTCGCGCACCGAGACCTTGTACCTCACCGGCCTTGCCCTGGTTTGTGTTGCCGTGCTTGTGCGCACCTTCGAGGGTGAAGGGGAACCTCTGATTGCGTCTCTGGCTCTTAGCGGTCTCGCGTTTGCCGCAAGCTATGCTATGATACGCTGGCTTGGTCCAACCTTCATCAAGGCTGGCTTGAAGGGTCGCGACTTGTCCAAGGTCAACAATAGCCACTATATACCGGAATGCATGGGAGGCATATGCGCCGTCGTCTACCTCCTGATTATCATCATCTTCATACCCTTCCCCTTCTACAAGGATATCGTGGTCGCTACTAGTGGTGGTGGAAACCGGGATGTGGTGATGAACCTCGAGTTCGTTCAGAAGGGAAGACTGCTGCACAAGTTCCCGCATAGCAAGGTATGCTGCCTCCCGCAACTCCCACTCGGTCTAGGCTAACTTTCTTGACTTACTAAAGCTTGCTTCTTATCTATCTGCTATCATATCGCTACAATCCATCACGCTCCTCGGCATTGGCGACGATCTCTTCGATATCCGCTGGCGCCACAAGTTCTTTATACCCGCCTTCGCATCTATTCCTCTTCTCGTCATCTACTTCATCGATTTCGGCGTCACCTCTATCGTACTGCCAACCTTCCTGCAGCCCTATATCGGCCGAGAACTGGTCGACCTCGGCATTCTCTACTATGGATACATGTCCGCCTTTTCCATCTTCAGCCCCAACAGCATCAACATCCTCGCTGGTATCAATGGCATCGAAGTTAGCCAGAGCATCGTCATAGCCTTGCTCCTTGCATTCAACGACGCGCTCTACCTGCTCACCCCGTACCCTCACCCAGCTACCGACTCCCACCTCTTCTCCCTCTACTTCCTCTTGCCCTTCCTAGGCGTGAGCTTCGCACTGTTGGTCCACAACTGGTACCCTGCCCGCGTCTTCGTCGGAGACACCTACTGCTACTTCGCAGGGATGGTGTTTGTCGTGGTTAGCGTCCTAGGTCACTTCTCCAAGACCCTGATTCTGCTCCTTATTCCCCAGATCTTCAATTTTCTCTACAGCACGCCTCAGCTTTTCGGCTTGATCCCGTGTCCCCGCCACCGCCTCCCGCACTTCAACGCGCGGACGGGCTTGTTGGAGCCTAGTGTGACTAAGTGGGAGAAGGATAAGCAGCCACGTCCCATTGTCGAAAAGGCTTTGCGACTATTGGCTCAGGTGAAACTGCTACGGCTCAAGGAGGATGAGCAAGGGCGGATTGAGGAGACGAGCAACTTGACGATATTAAACCTCTGGTTGGTTTGGCGAGGGCCAATGCGCGAAGATAGTCTCGCTAAGGAGATCACAGTCATGCAGACCCTGCTGGGTTTGTTTGGACTCTTTGTAAGACATCGATTAGCTCTTCTTATTTTCAGGGAGGACAATCTGAATATCAGAAGTGCGGTCTAGTTATAATGGCTAGGCTGGGCCATATTGAAAAAGATACCCATTTGCTGCTTGTACAAAATTCAAGTGTTAGATAGACGTACATAATGCGCACAGCAAGGCCTGGAAACAACCAGGTCGCTGATTTGCGAGCTCTAAATCCTCAGAGATCAATGAGTGACTAATCGTGTCAACCAAGGAAACGGCATATGACCTGCGTGAGACTTGTTGGAAATTTAGGAATTGTCTCCCCTAAGACGTTGTATCATTGGCCACCAGCTCACGACCTTAGCTGCGTTTATTATACCTCAACCGCAAAGGCCCCATTCCAAGAATTCCATGTTGCCACGATACTTTGTCCACAGGCCAACAGGGCAAGTCGCCAATGGGATATTTCCACCCCTAGCCCTGGCCCAAGCCCCTGCGCAAGGCCACCACCGCACACGGAGAAGTCCATCAGGGTATTATTTGCACATTAATATAACACATTTTAACCTATCCCCCCTCCTTTCCCTTGCGGTTCACTTCCTCCCGCAGCACAATACCCAGATGAATCGACGAAAAGCCCCTCGAACTCCAGACTGCGTGCCTGTCTGGCTATATAGCGAGCGGTACAACGTCACACGGACGTATTGCTCGTCCCCGCAATCCGGTCCGTAAGCGCCTGCGACGCACCAGTTACATCGACACGCCACGCCACGCCACGCCCATCTGCCTACATCGTCGCAAACAATATCACACCTCCCTCCCTGCTTATCTGCTAGTAATAATCTACTACCTGCTGGGTTAAGGTTGTAGACGTCTAGGTCAGCCGTCGTGGTATCGTATCTATATATAACCCACCCCGTCCCGAGGCCCGAACTCCTACCAGCGATACCGCTACCGTCTCATCGTCGCTATAGCCTCCAGCTAACACACCAAAACCGCCCGCCCCGCCAAGATCAAGCACATCACCGCTAGTTCTCAACTCGCGTGGGTGGTTTTTCGCCAGTACGCTACTGTCGCAGCATGCGATTACTTACCGTCTGCAATTGTCAGTGTCTACGCATGTTTTCTACGAAGTGTCATATCTACAATGGTAGATATCTAGGATCAGAATTTCGTTCAACATTGGTATTTTTCTTTCTGAACGGGATCTCCGCAGCAACTACCTCAAGGCATGCAGCCCTACTCATCTAAGTCATGCAGCTGTAGACGTCGTCAAACCAACCCCTCGCCCTGCCTTGACTGGCCGAAGCCGAACTTGTCGACTGCCAGTTAGTAGTAGTACATATACGATATACGAAGCTCTACAACCTTTTTGACTCCGTTCCCTTGAGTGTTTGCGATCACCGATTTCTTCCTGGGCCGCGTTGTTTTCTCCTCACCATCAGCAAGATTAATCGTCAGCATCAAACCCGGCGTTTTCCGACGTTTCATCCCGAATTTTGGGCACAGCAAGTTAGGTAAGAGAACCCCTCGCGTCCGAGCAACGTAAAAAGAATCCGGTTTGGCGTGAACCAGGGATATTATGAAATAAACCGACGGCTTCCGGGAACCTCATCCCATGCCTACCGTAAAAGACACCGTACCCTCTTTGTTTGATACCTGCCCCAACGCCTGACTCGGAAAATGAAGTTGCCCCAATCAGCATAATCAGACACCCCTAGACCTAAACGGTCCGCAATATGACCGTAGGACTAGGTGTAATGGGAAGGCGTACGCCTCAGCGATTCTGTCGAATGGTACTGATACCGTTCGTGGTAAGCAATAGCAATGAGCCAAGCGTCTTCGCATCGTTGCGAATTTTAAATCATCTTTGGTGTAGTAAGTCGCTCCAAACCAGCCACTCAATCCGTGCTTTTGTTGATTGGAGCGTCAAGCATCACCGTATCCGCACTCGTTGGCGATTTGGCCTCCTCCATAATGGTGGCGGGTGGCTTCAGCGACGATGCAACCGGCTTCGCAGCAGCAGCCTTGTTCATCCTGCTCTTGGTGTAGTCGCTGAGGCTCAATTTCTTTTTAATCGGACTTGGTTGAACGGCAACACCGTTGACAGATGACGGTGGGAAGGAGCCACTTAAATTACCCGTGGAGAATGGTGACTGAGCAGGTGTCCCCGTCGCGGACGATGGCGTTGTCACAATAGGGGGTGCAGCGTTATTGAATGCGGGAACAGGAGGCATTTGGACGCGTAGCTCGGGTGACTTGTTCTTGATTGGCACGGGCTCTGTCACCTTACCACTCGGTGACACTTTATCTTCCTTTGGTGATATTGATGGTGCGTCTGCCATAGTTACGTCTTTGGCCGGTTCCACCGGTGGCGGAGTAGGCTTTTCCTGCTTTGCTATCTTGAATGCGAGAGTTTGTTCTCGAGCGGGAGAATCCAGATCCATCTTGACGATAGCGGATGCCACGGACGTAGGTGATGTGGAGGGAACGCTTCGTTTGCGTTCTTCCATTGCTTGCAAGCGATGTCGAGATTCCAACAGCCGCTTCGACAGTGGGACAACTCGTCTCTTAGGCTTCGGAGTCTGTTCACCACTGCTGAACCATTCTCCATCGACTGAAGTCGTTTGAGCAGAGGCATCGGTGTATTCGGCACGGGGTCCTTGGGAAGAGCGTCGAGAAGGAATACGGCGAGCGTTAGTTTGGGGATCGGGGTGGTTAGAGTGATCCGTGTTGAGTGGTGCCACGCTCGATGGCGAACCCGACATACTTCGAGAGGTACCGGCATCGACGTAACGACGGTCTAGATTGCCGTTAGTGTTATTGGGCGGATAACTGACCGATCCTCGAGATTTCGTTTTCGTCGCTAAATTAGAGTTCCCGGTGCCATCGGACGTTCGCTTCTTCTTTCGAGGGGGTTGTTGCTGTTCCATACGACGGAAAATATCCTCAGCATTCTGAACTTTGCGCTTGTCTCTATCGGTTGGTTCTGTCAAGACCCCCAAGGTATCAAAGGAGCCTTGTCGAGGGGCTGGGGTCATATCCCTGCTGGGAGGTTTGCTGCGCGACGAGCCAGAGTCGTTATCCAGACCGTCATCACCTTGAGCTTCGCTAGGGGCGCGGCTGTTTGGTGCATGACCAGTGCTTGTGGGCGAAATAGCGTTAACCTTGGCTTTCCTAGGCTTCTTCTTGGTGCCCTTGCTTTCCTTCGATTGCTGCTGCGGCTTGAGTATGTAGGTTCGATGGAAACGAGCGAACGCGCAGTCAGCACCCAGGTCACAGGCACAACCACCATATTCGGAAAGGATAGCATGCACCCACGAAGCGATGCTTTGATAGGTATCGGTCTCCTTCTCATTGTAATCTGGCTGTGTGCCTGTCTCCTCGTCCCCAAGGCCGAGCAGTTGTGCCCATCGTCGTGCCACATCCTTCTGAAGATTAAATTCCCAGGGTATCGTAACTTGCTCAGATGTGGCTATTCGTCGATCACTGACAAGCCAAAAATGATACTCGGAACTGTCGGATAGGTAAGTATCTAACACAGCATTTGGCTTGCAACTTCGTCGCACGTAACGGGCGTAGGAACCTTCCTTTCGAGTGTCGATATAAATAGGGAGCATGGGATGGAAGAAGACAAATGGCAACGGAGAGCTCAACTCCTGCCATCGATTCTCCGGATCTTCGCAGTAATCCTTTTGTATGCCGATTTGGCCGTTCAACTCCATTAAAGGCACATCTTTGTCCACCGGCTGCGACGTAGTAAGGTATTGCCACTGCACAATTGTATCCGGTCCAACAGGTAATTTCTTGGACTCGACCTGCGGTGGAACCTTAATCGCATCGATATTAGGTGGTAAGGATTGGAAGACATCGTCGAAATTACATCCCGTCTCTGCTCTCATTCTGTCGTGATCCCGCAACCACAAGGACAGAACATTCGATATTTGGAGACTGGCGAACGAGTTGGTCTGGACGATGGATACATCACGATCATCTTTGTATAGATTCAAGAATGCGTTGGAGTATTGTATCTCCAGCTCGTGAGGTATATCCGGAGGCGTCGTGGCGGGACTCGGTGGGTGGCCGTGGGGATTGCTGGGCTTTTGGCTATATGAAGGGCTGCGTTTGGTGTTCTGCGAGCTGATGGATTGGCTTGGGCGGTGAGTGCTTTTGGATTTTTTATGTTGGCTGGGAGTAGAGTTGTCGTGGGAGTGTTTCGTGTTGCTGTCCGAACTTATGTGGCCATTCAAAGAGAGGTCGGTTGGTTTGGTCTTCTTTTTGTTATTCTTCGTTAGTGGCCTTTTGGCCTTTCTCTCGGGGGTCTCTGCGTTACTAGGTTTGCTTCGTCGTAGCTGCTGTCGATTGCGGGCAGCTATACCGTCAAGCGATCGGGGGTTGCAGTCCGCACAAGAGTGAGAGAAGTCTTCTCGTAGGGCCTCGTCCATTTTTTGAGGATAGTAGCACTCGATATGTTGCCAGGTGTCGCAGACTTCGCAATAGATAGTGTTCCCGTCATCGTCAACGAAGTCACAGATACACTTGATTGTGTAGGGTTCTTCCTCGATCGGCGCCTGGACCTTGTTGGATACATGGTTCGGCAAGGTAGGTGTCGATTGGGGACTGAGGACGACCGTCTGACTCGGAGTCACTGATTGCGTTGGCAACGGTGGTATCCTGTCTGTCATAATCTAACATGCACCTCACTAGGTGATTGTCGGTGAGGAATGTGCAGAGAGGTGTGGCGTTTTACCGAGAGAGCCTGGATGGCATGACGACGAATCTCGGTTCGACGTCGCTGCGATCGGTCCCCAGAGATTCAAAGGCGGAAGACGCGTCTCGGCGGAGGACCATATGTTAATAGCAAGAGCAAGAGCAAAGTAGCGCGTTGAGCAGATCCTTGTTATTGTTATTGTTGCCAATAGGTAGCAGGCCTGACTGACACGTCTGGACTCGAGATGCGGGCGCGGGCAAGCAACAAAGGACAGGGACCGGAAACAAAAGAAAATTCGGTTTTAAACCAGAGTAGACAGAAGACCCTGATCGTCTGACCGTGGACACCAAGGATAGGTTATGTCACGATAGAGAGTGTTGGGCAAATTGGTACACTGATGTCTCGAGACTGGTTCGCGAAGAGAGTGTGGGAGTGTGGCGACAGGGAAATGACAAATTTCGAGGTTTTCGGATTTTCTTGTTGGACAGGGAAGAATGCGCCTCGAGGTAGAGAGGAATTGGGTCGTGTCGGGGATGAGGGACGAGTTCGGTATTAAGTTTTGTTGATGAGTACCTTGGATGATCTCGAGGCTGAGAACCGAAAGGGATGTAATTCGTGTTTGACCCGTCGGGGAAGAAAGAGGATGAGGGATGAGAAAGAGAATTGAGGAGTATGGGAAGGGGGAGAGAGAGCAGCAACAGCAAAGAGTTGGTGGGTGGGAAACAGAGAATGCGCACCAGAAAGAAAGATGGATTACCTACATACGTACCTACCTACCTAGTAGGTACGTTAGGGTCAGTACTTTTTTTTTTTTTTCTCCTTCCTGGGCTCTAGGCTGTCTTCCTTACACTACCTGCTACTAGGTAGGCTGGACTGGCCTACCCTGCAGTGTCCGGGTCTTGCTGGGTAGAGATAGCGCAGGGCGTAGAAGGCAGAGGACAGAGGACAGAGGGTAGAGGGCAGGTAGAGCGGAGAGGGAGAGGGAGCGCAAGCATGAGAGTTGCAGGGCACCTGCAGCTCCCACTAAACTGACAATTTTGAGTAGTGGTTCGTGCACCAGTACTGATACCCGTACCTGTACCTGTACCTGTACCTTTGCCAATACCAACACAAGAGTCCCCGTCCCCGTTCCCAGCACCAGTACCAGCACCAATTGGCCTGAGTGGTTCCTAGGGTGGTGGCAGTGGAAGCAATGGGAACGATGGGAAGCCAGTAGGAGCCAAGAGAGAGACAGCGGAAAAAATAGCGTCTCTTGCGAAGGCTAGTACGAATACGTACACGTACAGGTACGATGCAGTACTTTTGTATGCACTCGTCCTTGTATTTGTACTTGTACAAGAAACTGCTGTGGTGCAGCTATGCCTGTGCCCCATTCTATCTCTCTCTTGCTCCAGGGCTCTCTTGTGGCTGCCGCTCCAGTCCGGGTATGCGGGGCCGCTGAACAAGTTTTGGTGCTGGGACCACCTAAAAAAAAAATAGGACCCCATCAAAACTCAAGTTAGGCCGTCCATCACACTGGCAGGAGGTGCAGCGCTTGCAGCCAGTGTAAAAAATAAAAAAGTGGACAGAGCCCAAAAAGGAAAAGGAGAAGAAGCGGAAGTGAGAGAACAGGTGAATAAAAATGACGAGACATAACCAACCTGCCAACTCGTTCTGCTAATGTTGGTAGACATTATGAAACTTTGATATTGTATGAATATCAGAGGGCTTCCTAGTAGGTAGGATATTATAAAAATAAAACCAAAGCGATGAGTTGAGAAACGACAAAAGCATATACCATATGCCATATCTGGGTATCAAACAACCGTCATGCTTGGCTCAAGAGAAAAAAAAGCAAAAATATGGATAGAGAAGAGAGATTGAGGAGCAGGAGGATAAGAAAGTGCGCGCAAGTGTCGGTAGGTAGCAAAAGAGATCAATATGCTAATGAGGGGAAGAAAGAATGTCCACTCAGTGAGAGTGCATTGTGCATGCGCTACCGTAAAGGTATTGGACAATCCTCGAAACTGTGGCAGACAAGCAGACAGACAAGCAGGACGCAAAGGAACCCAGAGGAACCTTGAAAAAACTAAACCAGAACGGGGTGGGTCACAACACATGAGATCTACCAATGGAAATGGCCCACCTATCAATGCTTGTCGCTTCAAGTTGTCTGTACAAAGTATAGATGTACTTCTTACCTCCAGGGCTGCTGCAGGCTTTGCAACCTTGAACTTGGAAAGCCCTTGAAGTCCAGTGCTGCAACTTGGAATTCATAAACCCAGCATTTCTAGGTACCTATGTACCTTGCTAGGCACGAAGGCGGTAGCGTGGGAAATCATTTCCGGCTTCGATAATCAGTGCCGTCCAGGATACGTACGTAGTAGCTGAAAGCAGTAGCGCAATCAAAGGGCTGAGTCGGACTCTGAGATGAGAAGCCGTATGAAAACGACAGCGATTCCCTCGGATTTCGATGTCAGGTTGCTAATATAGAAGAATTTCAGAAAATTCCAAGATTTCGAGATTCCAGAATAAAATGAGATCATTGTCGTGGTCAAGTCAAAACGATCATAATGTGATGATAAATTGCCCACTCGCCTACATACGTAAAGTGTAAAGGAGACTTGACCCAGCAGTGGCAGTATGTAGGCAGTAGGCAGTAGGCTGGATGTGAAAGGCACAGGAGGACTGCGCATAGCTTTCGAGGTTGTTCTCTTTGAAGGTACAAGCGCAATATGAGGGGAAAGAATTTATGTTATGACGAAAGGAACCGCGGAAGTAAGTAGCTTTTTCATCCTTGACACAGTGTGTGACAGAAATTGATCATCAATCATTCTTAGCCAACAATTTGACGAGCTAACCAGGGTTCTGAGAACTTGTATCGTGCTCGTGAAGGCAAGGATTCTTAACCATCATACAACCGTTTTCCACGTACATGTGAAGTATGATCAATCTATTTTCCAGTTTTCTTTTCCTTCTTCTTTTCCGTTTCCATATCTCCGTATCGTGATACGGCAACTCTTTGCCTCCAGCTGTGTTACGTAGTAGTTGATATTCCATCAGGCTTGTTAACCAGCTCACATAAGATTCGAGAGTTCAACCTTGGAACCAGTCATCAAATTGAAATCCTTACACCTTCCCATATCCATACCAATACTTATCAATGAATTGTCATTAAAAGTCAAGTCAATTATCACAAAAAGGGTCATTCACAAAAAGGATAGAAGAGATACGATTCATTGATCCTACGAACCCAAGGGAACCTCGGGCTACCCATCCGAGTTCCAGGGCTTTTCATAGGCAAATGATGTTAGCCGCGAGGGATGTACATTCAAGTATCAACCTAGCAGAGACGGTAGAAACAGTCCGGCGTGGCGATCTACTACTACATAGTACGCAGTAGTCCTCGCCTTTTACTTCCAAAGTGTTGTGTAATTGGGTAACATGTCTAGCGTGCATACCAATCAATGCCAATCAATGATGTATCTAACAGTTTGCTAGGAAGAACCCTGACGCGGTTCTATAAGTGCAAATATAAGTGCAAACTCCTCTGCCGCTTCGCCTGCTCTACAACAGTATAACTCTCTTGTGCCGGCTGTATTATGTACTTACCTACCTACCTACATACTATTAGAAGTTCTGTACGCAGTAGTATCCGTGGATGCAGGCAGATTTCAATATTCCGTTTGGTTGTGCTGTCCCGGACTTGCGGCATACTTGCTGCAAGATGATCGTGTGATTGATATCGAACACATTGTGATTCGCGGGTTGCTGAGCAGAGCCTCGCTTCATCGCAGATATACACATTGCTGCTTTGACTGTGCTTCTTGACCGCTCCTCCAGCCGCCGTTCATCCGTATGCTCTGTGCATGTGAGAGACAAGCTGTTTGGCTGTCTTTCTCGTCAATATTGAGCGACAGCGTAGGATGATGTACCTAGGTACTTGGACCCGTACGTATCAACCAAGATCCGACGCTTTAGTTACAAGGTCTGCCGCAGGTCTCGTAGGCTTTCGTTGGTCGCATCCCGGTTCAGAAATGCATGAGATTGTGGCTATGCTCGCAGTCTGATCTTACACGCCCAATCACCCTCCGCATAGAGTAGGGAGACCTAGAGGGGCCTACAGTCGCGCCAATGCCATCGGATGCTGTAGGTGCGTTGTGCTGCCGTCATTATTCGGCTGTGAACTAATACATGTAGGCAAAAGTCAAAGTGGTGATAAGTAGCCCCTCCGCGACTGGTCGTCTCAGCGTTGAACGTGCCGCTTTCCGCCCTTCGTTATCCACGCCGACGATACACGATGGGCCATCAATACGGGAACTTCTGGTTTCGTCCCCAAGGTATGTAGGTGAGCTAATTCCTAATTCCATCTAAATAATGTACTGGAAACGGAAAGGGGGTTGAGCAAAAGTTGACATCAACTACACGTGTTAGCTGGCTGTGTCACAATCCCATGTGTCAACCTTGACGCAAACTACTCAATCTCGTCCCCGTATTCATTCACACTAGCAGTATCACAGAGACAGAGAGTAGTCGGTGCTGGGTGATGACTGGTACAACACTGGACCCTGGCGACCCGAGTAGACGATACGTTGCAAATATCATTTCATACGAACCTAGGTTGAACCCTCTCACGCCTTCACCCACAGGAATGAGTAATATATTGATGTAACTACTACCGTTGTATAAATGGACGATCTAATACATTCGCGTACGCGTGTGCGGATGACTGCAGAAAACAGCAATGCGAGCAAGCCCAGTGTTTCAACAAGAGCCTTGGAACTCGTGTAGGGTGGTCCGGTCGAAAAGCTTACAAGGGACGAGGGACAAGGGTAGAGATATTGTCGCGTCCAGGCCTGGCTTTCATGAGATTTCAGTCTTCCTCACGGCATCACATCTAGTGTTGTCCGTGACGAAAATTGAATGCGATCATGAAAACAAAAATTACGGGAACTACGATCCACGAAGGATAATAGAAAAGGGTCAACTCCGCGCTGTGCAATGCAGGTTTCCCCCTTTGAGAGTCCTTATTCTTGATCAAGCGCTCTTCTCCCAAGGTAAGTATGAAGAAGAAAAAGAAGAAAGGAATCAGGAAAAGCGGAGGGGAACGCGGCTTTTTGTGGTAGGGGAAACGCGATTTGTGGGGCTATCGATTTCGGTTTTTGTGAATCGATATTTTTGTGCTAATTTTATGCTAAACCTCCCCTAAAATTTTCGGATATTTCTTTATGAGCTATACCCTTTGAGGTAATGATTTTTGCACATGTTCTTGATTCGGAGCGAATAGCGGAGTAACTAATCGATCAATCTAATCGCAGCCTTGGAACAACCTCGTCGACGATACCTCGCAGTACTTAGGCCCACCAATTATCTACATACAACGCTCAGGTGTTCTCAGCTTTGTGAAAATTTTAAAAATTATGCGTATATCCCCGAAGTCAAATTCGAAGACCAAATTGCACCAGCCACTGGTGATGATTAAGCTTCAATGACCTGTAAACGTGAGGTACTTCCAGTCCGGAGAGCCCAAGTACCCGTAACGTACCCATCAGACAAGTGGGTACCTAGTACAGTCACGATCCCCATAAACCCAAAGCCTCGGGTTATCAACGCTCTTCCCCAACTTCAAGCAGGAACTCATAATTCTCACAAATACGAGCATATCAAAGTCTAAAAAAGTCTACACAGCTTCGATTCTGCTTAAATATTGCTGGGAGGGTTACGGTGTACCCCATGGAACAATCATTACCAGGCGTATACTATAACGCCCCGTGAATCATCGGAAGAAGCATTCAGACCCAACTGCTACAAGCTCTCGGCTTCTGGTTTTGTTTCAGCAACCGAGAAAGTCGCTGCGTGCTTCATTCTATCAAGAGAGATCTATTGATACCCTGATATTGAAATCTTATGGTCCTGGCACTGGGTTATCAGAGAACCGCCATGGCTCTACGCCACGGAACGACCTCGACCCTTCCACCTTGATTATATCCGCAGCCTATTTTTTTCCATTGGTATTAGTGTGTATTTCCCCCCATCTATGTAGGGATTTTGACGAGCGAATTTTTGGGAATGAATAGCAACGTACCTTCTCGGCCATCGCATATACTGCTGCCTGTATATGCCCTCCAGGAATCAATGGAACGGCACCTGCGTCTACAACCCTCAGGTTCTTTGTGCCATAGACCTTTAGCGACGGATCTACTACACCACCCAGATCTAATGGAAGCATGGACGTTGTACCGCTCAGATGAAGCCCGGATGTTATTTTCGCCCGCATCGCCTCGTCAAGTGCCGTGTGGTTTCGGGTGTCCTCGATACCGAAGCCAGGGGGCGGCACCGGCACCAAGGCGGCCATCGCAGGTGTCTGGATGAGGCGGTCGTTGTATTCGAGCCCAAGTAAGAGTAGCTTGCAGTCAACCGGATGTGAGCAGAAGCGTGGATTGATAGCGGGCGGGGAATTATCGAAGATAGACGAGGATGTTGCACGAATCGTGCCTCGGGAGAACGGCTGCATAGCGCTTACTGCCAGTTGACCCCACGATGTCGACATCATCTCATATGCTGGAGAGTCTGTTCGAGCAAGCAGAGATACCAGTTCTGCCTTCTGGGCATTGTATCCTACGCGAAGACTCTTGTCGTACGAGGGCGGCAAGTCATCAGTTGCGGTCGCCGCCTCATCTAAAATATCCGGCATGCGATCTGTCACCCAACTCAAGGCGGGTAACGCAACAGTATTGACCATCGGCGAGGTCCATGGTCCTGTTACACGTAAGTACTCATAAAATGGAAACTATTGACATCGAGACAAACCTGTCCTGTTGGTTAGGTATTCGTGTTGGACGGCATCACGCGTCTTTCCCACGATATCCCACGCAGAAAACACATCGGGCGAGGTATCTGCTGTACATTAGCTAAGGGAATCATTCTCATCCGAAACACTTACATTCATAGACGGGCTGTAGAACGGGATGATCCTGTAAGTTGCTACCCACGCCTGGCAGATTTATTGCGACAGTTACTCCCAAGTCCTTCAGAAGCTCGGCTGGCCCGATCCCGGATACCTGAAGTAGGACAGGCGAGGAAACAGCACCAGCCGCGAGGACAACCTCTTTTCCGCACATGATCGTGGATGCGCTAATGGACGAGTTCGCGGCGAACTATGAAAGCAACAAGATCAGCACCCAAAAGACGATAGTGAGAATTAAAGGGCAAAACAGGGTTGTTGATACGAAGTCAGTTCTTACCTTAACGCCAGTTATGTTCAGACCAGAAGAAACACCATGAAAGCGAGTTGAATTCGACCAGGGCACACTGTCATCGCTGTGCAAGATACGGGTGACAGTATGCCCAGTGACAAGGTGTAAGTTGGGACGTTCCAGTATAGGATCCAGATATGAAGTACGCGCGTCAGACCGAGATTGGTTATGCGCCTTCATACTACTGGGAACAATGGAAGCTCCCGTGGAATTAC
Source organism: Hypoxylon rickii (assembly GCA_902806535.1). Lineage (NCBI taxonomy): Eukaryota > Fungi > Ascomycota > Sordariomycetes > Xylariales > Hypoxylaceae > Hypoxylon > Hypoxylon rickii. The sequence goes on from CADCWY010000003.1 coordinate 3,542,960, forward strand.
CGCTATTCAAATCTTCGTTGACTGGTATCCCGAGTTCTTGGATGCCGTCAAGGAAGTTGTCTTTCGAGGATTAGTCAACACGATAAGGTTCCAAGACGAAGGAGGTCAACATACATGACTGGTTATAGTAGTAATTTGGGTATCCGACTTCAACTGGTCCTTGATCGCCATGCTTTTCGATGACGGGGTTGATTGGTATAGGCACTCGTGCAGACTTGTTCTCGGCGGGGGTGGAGTACGTCTCAGACTATAAAAGGCGTGAGTTGATCCTCTCAGGGTATGGCGATACTCAAGGCCATAGAGAGACTTCTCCGGATTAAGGAACCGGAAGTCATTCAACTCACCTTCTGGAAATATGGCAAGAGATCCGCCCATCCCCAACCTGGATTCCCCAAGCGCTCCCAGGCATCGAAATCCGCCACCGAACCCCGAGTCCAAACAAGGCCGTTGATGATGGTGCTGCCCCCGACGGCTTTACCCTGGCTAAACGTCCGAGGCTTTCCGTCTAGATACTCTTGCGGCACGGTGTCTAACTTCACCTCGTACCGACGCGGGTCCTCCAGACCGACGCTACCGGGTACCGAAACATCCTCGGCACCGTCATCTCTAAGCGCAGTACGCAGATAAGTAGGTAGCTTTCGAGAGAAAGGGGGAACAAGGATGACCCCAACAAGGTAAAGTTGAAGGACTATGCTATCAAACTTACAGCTCTCCTGCCTCTATCACCAACACAGATGCTATCGGCGCACATTAGCTTAATTACTACGCTTTATGGATTAAAATTCTCACTCAATGGATCCTCGGATAACCGGTTAGCAACCACCAGGCCGCCTATCCCTGCGCCAACGACGATATAGTCGTAACCGCCTTGCAGCGACAAGGTGTCACCCGCATCCGGGAAGACGCGTACGGCATGGGCAAGCGGCAGCAAGGAGCCAGCGACAAACGAAAGCACCTTGGTGGCCCTCATTGCAGCCAGTTGAAGTTGTCCACCTGTGTGAAAGGAAAACACGGAGATTGAAAACGAAGGGGAAGCACAGCAAGCAAAACTTTACCAAGGCGGACCGGGGGAAGATATGAGATCGGTTGGTGTATCTCCCATTTCCCATCGTGCTGGAGCGCAGGCTCGGTAAACAATGGAGAGCGCTTCGTTTGCCCGGGGACTGTTTGAAAACGTCGTCCCGGACGGTATTGCCTGCACACACTGTGACGACCAATTTCTATATACATATTCGGATATTCAATAGATCAATACCCAACTACTAGGTACCCCTCGTACCCCACTGATTTGGCATCCATCGATGATTCTTCTGAAAGGTCGGCAAACTGAAGGCCCTGATGGTAGTCCAGTTTGGCATGCCAGCCCCTATTTACATATCCCGCCTACCGCAACGTCGCATCGACAATGATAATGGGACGGGCTGTTGGATTGAGCGTGTCTACGAGTTAAACTACACTCTTGGATTTTTTATGTATGGGGAAAAATCTTGACCATTCCCTTGCGCCGAAGAAGTCAGGACATGTCTACCCCTATGTTCTATCAACGCCGACACCTCTCATCGATAGTCCACGATATCTTCTCGCCCAAATAATGCTCTCCTACCTAAATAAATCTTACGCTTAGATACCTACCTACCTTATATATAAACATCTTCTATAAATCGTACGAGAATATTTGCCTTGTACCTGACTGCAGGGAATGGTCCGTTCCATGTTACGATCGCCAAAGAGTACCCGAGTAGTACAAGGTTAAGTTGATGGCATCGGTATTCTAACGTTACATTTCTCGCGCGGAACTCATCAAAATTATGTAGCTTCCGAATATGAGGTAGTACAAGCGAGCAAACAGTGACATATTTCTATTATAATTGCGCTTATAGTTACAATACCTTCTCACGTCAGCCCTCTCCTTGAGCTCCTTGATATAGTTCTTGAATACACGGCCTTCCTCGCCTTTCTGTAGCTAAGGGTTTAGGATCTTAAGTCGTGCTTTTGCTCATGGATACAACACTATAGAACTGTTTTCTCTCAGTGCTAGAGGCATTCGGATCAATTGGTGTTACGTTGATGCAGTATTAGCATATTGAATCGTGTAATTGGGACGTAAACTGCACTTCACACAACCGTACCTCCTGGTCGGCTGTAGCACCTAGGCCTCATGACTGGCTGTGGCTTTCGTCTGCCCTACATGCGTACATGATACATATTGAGGGAATGAAGGAGAGAACAAAGAAGGAAACCCGAGGGATCGTCACCTGGAAAACTTTCTTGACGTCGCAGCCCGTGGGGTTCTAGAATGGCGACCGGGTGCATCGACCTACGCCGATAGCGGTGTACTCATTCCGAGGTCTGTCCTAGCGCAAAAGGTACCTGAGCTCAGGCCCGGAATAGTGTCCAGGTGCGGTCATCGCCTCCACTTCCAGGGCTGCTAGGTACTAGAAAGGTACTAGATAGGTACCTAGATAGGTACCTAGTACCTACGTGCGCTAGCGTATTTCTTATCAGATTGTTATCGTAACTTGAGTCACTGCCCATGGAACCTTGGAATTTGGATATATTAATTCGACGGGTCCATTCCCTTTTCTAAACATTTTAACAGGAAAAAATACCTCTGTAAATATTGATTTCGAATTGATCGACTTCTTTCAACTTTCCTTGGTTTCTACAGAACCAGGATTGTTATGTGCGGATAGTACGACGAATCATTAAAACGTCGTGACTTCCAAGATGCTCCGCGAACTATGACAATGCGATACATGGCCTGGAAGAGGGCAATTTCGTACTTGAATGTGAGCGAAATTGCCCCGCGCCCTTTGTCTGATTCCTCGCCATGCCTCATCAACTTGGGGATCCGCAATCCACTCATTTAGAAGATCCTTACGAATTAGCTAACGATTTATCACCTAGACGCCATCAACCAGGCACCTAAGCAGAACCAATGGCTCAAATTCATGGCCGTTGTTGTTGCCATCTGCGCGGAGCACCGCAAATAGCGGTTGGCACACGGTAACATTGGCTTCCTCCTATACCTCGATATCCAAATCACAAAAGCAAAAGAAAAGCCTCGACAGGGTATGCCCATTCCTCATACATTTTCTAAACTAAAACGTGCTGACCATATCTTAGGACTTCTTCGTCTCGGTTCTTGAGACTTCAGTCACCAAGCGAGATGCTAAGGCTTACATGAACAAGTTTGTCCCCCTTTTGGAGAAGAGAGGGGCAACAGGTTTTAAGCAACGCGCTGCCCAAACCCGTCTAGCAAATGCTGTCAGCTCTCCAGAGACAATAGCTGTGGCGGAGACCGTTGCGGAAAAGCATGCCGCTAACGGGCTAAGAACCGAAGCTGATCTCGCGTTCCAAATACCTTTATACGTCGCCCTAGTCAAGTTCCGCGCCCCCCAGGAGGTCAGCGATGCCACTCTGAATGGCGTGGGGAAGACCCTCGGTCAGCTGCGTAAGCTTGGGTTAATCAGTATCGTCGTTGTTGACTGCGGCAATACTGGGGGGAATGAGGCTGCTCAACGCCACACTGCCACCGTGCAGGCCAACCGAATCGCTATGGCGATAGATAACTACGATGCCCCCGGGGCACGGGTGATCGATTCACCGATTACCATTGACAGCCCAGTTGAAGGGCAGGACTCACCATTCACCTCACACGGTCTCTTCATTGGCAACCCCAACGACCTCATGGCTGCTTTGCAGGAGGAGGTGGTCCCCATTATATCCTCGTTTGGGTATACTGCGGACGCCTGCACTGTAAAGCCAGTGGATATAAACGATGCTATTTTGGCCCTCACACGGCAATTATCAGGCCTCCAATTCCTGGATCATCCAGCCGAAGACTCAAAGGTCATTCAAACGTCAAGGTCCGCCGAAGTGTATCGGCTCATCGTCTTGGATCCTTTAGGGGGAATCCCCGCTAAAAATCGAGCCACAGGGAGACATCTCTTCCTGAACCTGGAGCAAGAGTTTGATGAGGTCCAAAGGGAATTGACGAGGTCACGATCACCCAATGCGAATCGACCCAGCCCAGTCAACCTTCAACACCTGGAAAACGCCGAGTTGGCGAAGAACATCTTGTCGCTGCTACCCCCAACATCTTCTGCTGTCATCACAACTCCCCAGGAAGTAGCAAACGAACAAGCACCGGAGGATAACGGCGTGGACTGGGCACTCGTTGGTACGAGACGAGGACAAAATCCACTAATACATAGCCTCCTGACCGATAAGCCCGTCCAGTCTTCTTCATTACCCTCCGAACGTTTTAGGACCTTCACTTCTTCAACGGGCATGTCCCAGATTGGTTCATTAACAACTCTAGCTAAACGAGGAATGCCCTTGACCATATTGCCGGACCCCCGAGTCGCCCCTTGGAAGCCACCTCGCCCCGGGCACGAGGGCCTAAATTTAACAGATCCGTCTATAGACCTCCCTAGGCTTGTGAATCTGATCGAAGATTCCTTTGGGAGGAAGCTTGACGTGGAACACTACTTGAGAAGAATCCATGGGAACTTGGCTGGTGTCATCATCGCCGGAGAGTACGAAGGGGGTGCACTATTGACATGGGAGAAGCCCCCCGGCTTTGACGGATCTGAGGCGGGTGTCTCAAACCGATTGGTGCCTTACTTGGATAAGTTTGCGGTACTTCGCAAGAGCCAGGGTGCTGGGGGAGTGGCCGATATCGTTTTCAATGCAATGGTTCGAGATTGTTTCCCAGAGGGGGTTTGCTGGAGAAGCAGGAAGAACAATCCAGTCAACAAATGGTACTTCGAACGGTCGAGAGGGTCGCTGAAGCTGGGTGACATGAACTGGACTATGTTCTGGACTACGCCGGGCCTGGCTCTGGATAAGCAGAGATTTCAAGACTACAAGGCTGTTTGCCGGGGTATTGAGCCATCGTGGGCAGATAATAAGCAGGTCGTGGATTAGAAAGGCCTAGAACGAACACGGTAGCTATCAGTTCCAATTACCATTGGGTTCGAGATGTGACGGGAATACTCGCGGCTACGTCATAGGGTATCAAGATGCAATGTGTCCCATGAAAGACTTTTCAGCCTCAGTCCACTCGAGCCACATCTTTTGTCTTCATGTTGCCTGCCGGTAGACGATCCATATGATATGTACATACTAGACAGACCCAACCTAACGGGCTATACCACAAGCATTATTACACATGCGGCCTTATCGATTGCCTGCGAAGCTATAGGTACCTTATGGAATCCATATCCAGCATGGTGGGGGAAGGGGCAGCAGGATGGCGTAGCGGGACGTGCAGGTTCGCGAGTTCCTATGAGTAAAGACAACTGCGCGACTTTCCTGATTCGGCGCAAAGGATGGATCCAAGCCTGACGGTCGACGGGTTGAGGTATGCTGGTGCACGTCCACGTATCATACAAATCACGACAGAAGGGGGAAGGGGAGGGGGGGAAACATATGATGAGTGTAGGGGACGCCTAGAGACGCTTAGGGGAAACGAGTGTGAAGATTTTAGTCGCGGGGCGGCAAGACGGCAAGGCGGTCAGGGTCGAAGAACCCCACCATCGTGGTTGGCATTAGTCGTGGTGGGGAGAGCGGGTGGATTTTGGCCAGGGGTGCTTAGATCGATCTAGGGAGTACGAGTATCACAGGGCTAAACCGGGTTGGGATCTATGCTTGCTTGGGTACCTATCGTATTTGGCATTTTCGTAGGTACATGGCGTAAGGAATCCCATCGATGGTAGATGCCCATGTTGGACTGAAATATCAGCTGTACGGAGGCAGGTAAGATACTACATGTGTAGCCAGGTAGCTAGGTACCTAGTACATTAATTGGATGATACCTTAGGTAGTACAACCTACTAGGGTACTAGGTCGTAGGTACATGTACATGTATCCAGGAAACGTTGAGAAACGATAGGGTTATCGTTTCTACCGCAAGCATTCAGCTATTCACAATAGGTACCTGTTGTAGGTATGTAGGTACATACGTAGGTACCTGATCGAGGCGTTTATGTGGTGTGGCTTGTCGGGGTCCCCTTGTACATACCTAGGTACCTAGTATTGAAGAGCCAAGAGGACGATACCTGGTACCATTGGCAAGGACGACGGTAGAAATGTCCAGAACTTTCCCGCATCGATACCAAAAGTACACACCCGTGGCGTATGATAAGTGAGGGGCTCACTTAGGAAGGGCTAAGGTGAAAGTTCTTTTTTTGCGACCTCCCACTTCGCATTTTCGGGCAGCTTTTTTTTCTTACTATTAGAAGAATTCGACTTTTTCCCTTTTTTAAGGCAAACACGACATTCCAACGAAAAAAAAACTACCCGATTCCGTCCCTACTACTACACCCTCGACCGCGTATTTTACGATAAATCATCTCGTCTTCGAAAGACACGGTTTTACTCGTAATCCTAATCTGCTACAAGGTAACGCCTTGCGACGTTTCCTGAGCACCCCGCAGTCCAACAATATCACCTTTCTGTCCACACTCATTTTCGTCCCGTGAATCCTAGCAAACATGAGTGTAGTCGGTATGTTCCTTCCCAAAAAGTACTAATTTCCGGGTTGTCAAGACACCTAAGCTGACTTCTGATCGTTCTAGGTGTTGATTTCGGAACGCTGAACACTGTTATTGCAGTGGCCAGAAACCGAGGCGTCGATGTCGTACGTAGTACCAATATCCTCAGGCTCTGGGCTGGGAGAGGCTAACAACGTTTACAGATCACCAACGAGGTTTCCAACCGAGCTACCCCGTAAGTTGAACATCTTCGTTGCCATAACAACCGTCTTGACTACTATTTGTACACAACATATACTGACATTTTCCTTCGTAGTTCTCTAGTTGGTTTCGGTCCCAAGTCTCGATACCTCGGTGAGTCGGCAAAGACGCAAGAGATCTCCAACCTTAAGAACACCGTCGGCTCTCTAAAGCGCCTAGCCGGCCGAACATCTAAGGACCCCGACATTGTAATTGAGCAGCAGTATGTCTCTGCTCCTCTCGTCGATGTCGGTGGACAGGTTGGTGCCGAAGTGACGTATTTGGGCAAGAAGGAGAAGTTTTCGGCCACTCAGTTGATCGCTATGTTCCTGAGCAAGGTCAAGCAGACGACCCAAAATGAGCTGAAGCTGCCTGTCTCTGACCTAGTCATAAGTGTCCCCGCCTGGTTTACCGATATTCAACGACGGGCTATCTTAGACGCTGCCGAGATCGCCGGTTTGAAGGTTCTCCGTGTCATGAACGACACCACTGCTTGCGCCCTTGGCTATGGCATTACCAAACTCGACCTACCTACGGCCGAAGAGAAGCCTCGCCGAGTAGCGTTCGTCGATATCGGCCACGCTGACTATGCCTGCTCGATCGTCGAGTTTCGAAAGGGTGAACTGAGTGTGAAGTCCACTACATATGACCGCCACTTCGGTGGTCGAGATTTCAACTCGGCTTTAGTCAACCACTTCCAAAAGGAATTCAAGGGCAAGTACAAAATCGACATCACGACCAACCCCAAGGCCATGGTTCGTGTCGAGGCCGCTTCCGAAAAGCTGAAGAAGATCCTGTCTGCCAACCAGCAAGCACCCATGAACATCGAGTCGCTGATGAACGATATTGACGTCACTGCTATGATTACGCGACAGGAGTTCGAGGCTCTCGTAGAACCTTTATTGAACAGGGTTACGGTGCCATTAGAACAAGCCCTTGCTGAGGCCAAACTCGCCGCGGAGGATATCGATGTCATCGAACTGGTCGGCGGTGGCACCCGTGTCCCTGCCATAAAGGAGCGAATCCAGGCCTTTTTCGGAAAGTCGCTCTCGTTCACCCTCAATCAAGATGAGGCGGCTGCTCGGGGTTGCGCATTCAGTTGCGCCATTCTCTCTCCCGTCTTTAAGGTCCGTGATTTTGCCGTCCAGGACATTGTCAACTACCCTATCGAATTCTCCTGGGAGAAGGACGTCGATATCCCGGATGAGGACACAAGCCTTACCGTTTTCAACAGGGGCAATGTCCTTCCCTCGACAAAGATTCTTACCTTCTACCGCAAACAACCTTTTGACCTCGAGGCTCGATATGCGAAGCCCGAAGATTTGCCTGGCAACGTTCCGCCCTTCATTGGCCGATTCTCTGTCAAGGGCGTTAAAGCCGACCCTAAAACTGACTTCATGATCTGCAAGCTAAAAGCCAGAGTTAACATTCACGGTGTTCTTAACGTCGAGAGCGGGTACTACGTAGAGGACCAAGAGGTTGAGGAGGAGATCAAGGATGAGAAGGCCGAAGGAGACAAGAAAGATCCAGATGTAAGTTGCGTCCTCTTCTTCCTTGAAGTTATACGCTTATTAAAACTGCACAGGCGATGGAAACCGATGACAAGAAGGATGATAAGCCCAAGACCCGTAAAGTCAAGAAGCAGGTTCGCAAGGGTGACCTACCCATCGTTTCTGGAACGACATCCCTGGATATCGATATCAGGAACGCCTTCACCGAGAAGGAAGCGGCAATGATCATGGAAGATAAGCTCGTTGCCGACACAGAGGAGAAGAAGAATGAGCTGGAGACGTACATCTACGAAATGCGTAACAAGCTGGACGATCAGTACGCCGACTTCGCAAGTGACGAGGAGAAAGACAAACTGAGAGCCAAGTTATCAGAGAGCGAGGTAGGTTCCTCACCAGTATAATATTTAATATCTACTAACATTGTTTAGGAATGGCTATACGAGGATGGTGAGGATACCACTAAGGCCGTCTACGTCTCCAAGATGGATGAAATCCGAGCCATGGCTGGTCCCATCACTCAACGCTACTTCGAAAAGGTAGAAGCAGACCGACAAGCAATCCAAGCTAAGCTTGACGCTGAGGCTGCTACTAAGAAGGCCGCTGAGGAGGAAGCTCGAAAGGCCGCTGATGGCCAGAAGGGTGAAGCTAATAAGGACGAGGAGATGACGGACGCGGAGACGAAGCCAGAGACGGAAGAGCCCCAATCGTAGAAGAACATGGAGGCGTCTCCCTTCAAGCGCAGACGCGCACGATACTGACGACAACGGCCCTTTAACCCCAAAATGGGTCGGATAACTCTGGTTTAAACGTGCGTATGACAAGGAAGAAAAAGGAAAGAGTTTTTTTAATGACTTCACGGGAAGGGGGCGGTTTGGCGGACACTGGACCAGGCATCGCTCAGGGGAATATTCAATTGCTCGTTCGTCCATTTTCTTGCTGCGGTATTTCACGACGCATAGACCACTACTCGCGGCATAGTTGGCACGCGGACGTTAGATAGACCAGACAAATGAAAGGTTCAAAACGCAAGAAATATTGATCTATATGAAACGAGTTGCAGTCCTTAATGTCTACCTGGGCAGTAACCATGACCCATCGGGATTTTCAGTTGTAAGTTCTGAAGAAGTTTTATGTCGGTCTGGTACCCTTCTTACAGCTACCATTCCGCCATCCTGCCAGACACGACGACCACCATCTGTCACCAACATGACGGTATATCTGAGAGCACAAGCCCTCCCAAGTCTATAGGCACCCGGGTTTCCCCTCGGTCCCAGGCCAACCGATTATCTACCTAGGTAAACAGTCACCAAAGAGGTGTTGGCGAAAGGATCCGATACCATGGACTGGTCCTCTTCAAGCTACCGACGCAGAGGGGGTCTCTGGAGGTTACGATGCCTACGGCAACTAGGCTAAGACCGGACTTCTTATATTGATACAGTTAAATCTTGGGTAGAAGGGGTTAAAGAACCTCTTTTCCTTGGTTTGAAATTTCATATATCTTGCCCTCTTTCGCTTTTTGTTTTGTCTTTGGTACAGCCCGACTCGTTTAAATAGGTCGGACTGGCGAAGGTAGAACAGGATTAGGACACGATGAAAGGTATGTTCCGGAGATTTTCGCCGCCATAATCACTTTAGATGAGCCACAGACAAATGGGCATCACGGAAGATATCATGTACCTAGGTACCTAGGTAGGTATTCTACGTCCAACAACTCCTATTAGGTCGAAATACTCCTTTTATGACCCCGCACATCGCGGCTCACCACCATTCCGTAAATTTCCAAGATTCTACCTCTTAACAAAACCTACTAATACGAGAAACCATTGCATAAGTCTCCATAGGATTCAGAATACGACATGGCCCTTGTATGGTATTGTGTGGGTACATGAAAGAATCTTCTAAGTTACATAACTTATTAATTCTAAAGGTATCCATATAGTGTGTGTGTAATAATGGATCTATACTGTCCGCCACCACCCGCGTATGCAGCGTATGCAACCACCAAAGGTGCAGTTTCTGCCGCCTCGAAAGTACCCATCCTACATATACACCTATCTCCGAGATCCAGACTGAAATAATCGGAAGAGAAATACTGCACGGGATAGGGGTTTGGTGCGTTTCTTTCCCGACGATCATGCAGCCAGTGAGCCCCAACCCGGCTTTGAAGCTCTTTAAACTTGGCCTCACGACGGGATTGTCGTATAAAGATAACCAAGTCAAACGCCATCTTGCCCTAGGAAAGGGACTCATATGAAGGCAGACCCTCGTGGTATTCTTAATCGACTTATTCCGTGCTTATCGCCCCCACGGGACCTCAATTCCGGACGGGACTTCTTTGGCCTTGGACGGAGGAGGTAACACGTGAAGGCGAAAGCTTTCGGGGATAAGGAACCATCATGATGTTTACCCATTTTTACAGGGGCAGAATATTGCCCCTGGAAACCAGAACCATCTGATAGCAAAGTTTTTAATGTCGTTAATTCTTGTTTCCAAATATCCTGTCGGGGATTTCAAAGGGGCAGTGATCCCTCTACCCAAACGGCGTGGTCCTTGCAACCTAGGAGGTCTGTAGGTACCTACCTAGTAGGTAAGGAGTTAGGTCTCATCATTGAAAGCAGGTGGACAAAGCATAGTGGGAGCTTTATGAGGCAATATAGCTGCGGTAAAGGCTTTAAATTGAGAAAAAAATATTCATTATGGGATGGTGCTGTAGTTACCATTACTACACTCCCGCTGCCTTGTACCTGCAGGTGTTACCATGGCCACTCGGCCGACTGGAATGGTGCTTTTTCTCATAGCATATCTGCAAGGATATTTTTCTTCTGTTCCTTTTCCTCGGACGCCTGATCATTTATTCCCAATTCTATCTCCGGTCCAAGTTCTTCCGTAACATTGAGGCATCCTTCGATATCTGATTTACCCTTTGTTATGGCAAATCCCCCTGGAAATTTTGTGCTACTGTCTGATTTTGTCGCTCAGGGTTGTGCTTCATTGTTATGGCTTAGCTCCTCGCTATCGACATTGAAAGCTGGAGTGGGATTCTCGCTTTCACGATTCTCGAGGGAACCGCACGGACAGGTCTTCAGGGCTAATCAGTACGGCAAGCACTAGGGGTGAGTATTCAGTTGAGCCACAGCAATCAACATTGGCTCCGGCTCGGATCATATGTGATGCAAAGCCGAAAGAGCCACGAAGAATCGAAAACTCCAGTGCTGAGAATACTTCGTCTCCATACTCATGATACCAGAATCCCCACCATAGCCTGCCGACAGCTCTATCAGGACTGATCCGCTTATCTGCCATCAGCAGTCTAGGGACAAGGTCTACTGGTTCCGTGTTTACCGCCGCTTCGTAGAATAGATCCAGCACCGATGTCAAAGTCGGACTGTCAAGTGAGACATCAACGATTCTTGCTAACGTTTCCGGGTCAGTTAGGTAGGCTAGAATATCGAAAGATATCAATGAAGACTTTGACGTCGTCGACGTATTGATCCTTTTTATTGATCTCGTAGTCAATCATAAAGTGATTGGACGTTAGGAAGAGAAAGATCTTCAATCCCTCTCTCTGTACCTCGTTCCGCCTCCCTCCAGAAAGAACAATGGCCCGTCTAAGGTTTTCATTCACGTCCGTAGCCGATATAGCTTTGTCACGGTGACTTGCAATACGATCGACTCTCTTGGTAAACAAAAGTGTTCGGGTAAGTTGTTCGGAACCGATCATAATTTGCATACTTCGCCGCACTAGAGTGTCCAAAGCGGTCCACAGGACTGGAATGTTGGGCCGACGCTTCTTCAACGACCGCGGGACACAGGCAATATCGGAGATCTCATTTCCTACAAATAGCCGCAAGCCAGACATCAATCCAGGTAAAATAGATCCGCTGAATTGAAGCCACGGAAGGTTCGGAGGCCATTGCTGACTAGTGAGTTTAATAGGCGAAGAGACTCTAGGAGTACATATGTATAATGGAACATGTTCGTTGGGAGCCCTTGGGCTTGGTGCTGAATGTGGCTTAGAAATAGTATAAATTGAGGCCATATAGATCAACTTACACGCCATCCACTTGTCACGAAGACTCATAGCTCTGTGACGATCCGTCTGACTTCTAACTTTCTCTTGGGCAAGGCGAATCCCAGAGGGGCAACAGTGGTGTCCTTCCATTTAGAGTTCCTCTTCTGGATAAAATGGCCGATGTAGCGCCAGCTCTCGGCGGTTAAATCCTTGTAAAAGCCCCAGTACTTGAGCTTTGCCCTAAGCTGCCCATATCTAGGTAGGTAGATGCCTACTAGGTAGTATGTAAGAGGATTAGCCTTGCCAATACCGGGGAGGCAGGTAGATGGACTAGGGCTCAGGTAGGAGAAGCATACTTCGCTTGAGGGTTAATCTGGAGTATACTTTCAAAACCCTCGAAGATTCCACGGTCTTTGACAAGATACTCCTCTCGAACGAAATCCATCAGCTGATCCCATTGCTTCTCGGATACACACATGGACATTTCCAAAGAGACAAGACTCTAAGGTTCCATGGTACCTTAAAATCCAGATAACTGTGGGTAAGGAGGACGAATAAATTATTATTGTATCAGTTTGATAAGGCACCATGAACCAACCTAGCCTAGGGGAAAGGACCAGAAAAACGACGCACGTTTTCCTTGATGAGCGGATAGAATAGAGAAGGAAATAAGAGAGAAGAAAGGAGGAAAGCTCCTCAAATATACCTATCTTCCTGTCTCCTAGGTACCTATATATCAGTATTTACCTAGAATGGATATCTGGCCCCGGCTATATGGTCCCTATAGCATTTCCATCTTCATTTAACGGCCGAAGCAACTCGAGTGTGCCCGATTGGCTTGTGCGAGCTTCAATATGTAAGAAGCGGAGATCGATATGAACAGCCCCTATTATTCAACTACAAATGGTAATGTAGAATATCTGCTCCTACCCAGCGTTGATGTGCCTGTTGTGTCGGTGTGACGCTGAGTTACATCCATAGATGGTAGATAAAAAGGAGCACACGAATTATAGCGTTTCCACCACCGCAGCCGGGTACTTAAAGATAGTACACAAAAGCGAGAACTCAAATGCATAATGCAGTCTTACGGTAGCTTAAACTAATACGGCATCCTTAACATACGATCATCAAGGACTGGTGAATGGCCTGATGGCTCTTGTTACATAAGAGGGCACAAAGTGAATCGGATCGAGTTGAAACCAATAATTACCAACTTGGATTATCTATCTGATTCAATAGCCTTCTCCAATAGCTTGATTATCTCTTCGTTCTTTGCTAGTGATCGTGCCGTACCTGGCTTGTACCAATTGGTTGATTCGGCGTTTGGATCAGCACCCTTTTCCAGCAGCAGCCCAACAACGGCTACATGCCCCCCATCCACCGCGTAGAGCAATGGAGTCCACCCGTATTGATCTCTTGACTCCAAATTAACTTCGTATTCCAGCAGCATTTTGACTGCATCTGCACTACCATTCTCTGCGGCAAATGACAATGGGGTTTTGCCATTCCTATTTGCTTTGTCTGGGTCGACTCTGCCGGTGTCAAGCAGAAGCTTTGCCACCACCACGTGCCCGTTTCCTGCGGCGTATGAAAAGGGCAGCCTGCCCCAGTCTGTACTAACGTTTACCCAAAGACTTACGGGGTTTGGGTTCACTTTGCCGCTGTCGAGTAAATGTTTCACGATAGTATTATGCCCTCCTTGGGCAGCATAGGACAGTGGTGTTCGCCCAAGCCCACCCGGATTGTCCGGGTCAGCCCCCATTCCTATGAGGCGCTTAAAGATGACCTCGTTCCCTTGTTCCGCGGCATACGACAATGGCGTCCGCTCGGACCTATCCAAACCATCTACCTTGGCTCCCATTCCCAGTATGCGATTAAAGATGGCCTCATGTCCTCCTTGAGCTGCGTAAGACAGTGGTGTCCGAGCGGACTCATCTAAAACGTTCGCCTCGGCTCCCATTCTCAGTAAATAATTGAACATGGCCTCGTTCCCTTGTTGAATGGCATATATTAATGGTGTCCGCTTGAGCTCGTCCCTTGAGTTCACATCGACTCCCGTTTTCAGTAGATGCTCGGTGATGGCCCTATGTCCATGCTTAACAGCATAGAAGATAAGCTTTTGCTTGATTGCATTCTTTGACTCCGCGTATGCTTTTCCCTCAAGCAACTGCTTAACAAAGTCGCCGTCCTGGCGCTCACTTGCCTCCTGTAATAGTTCCAAAAAGGTAGCCTTCGTGTCATCCTCTGAATTTAGATCAGGACCGTCTTCGAACGAAGGCTCGGTAAGGGGCTCGGTACTGATATCGACAGCATGCGACGGGGAGGTTGGTGCGGTATTGTCCTTCGAATCCGCGATGGCACCGGCTGCGAGTATGTGCTTGGCGATGGTATGATGCCCACTATCAATGGCTTCGCACAGTGGCGTCTGACCAAAAACACCCTCTGAGTTAACGTCTACACCACCGGTCTCAAGTAATAGTTTAGCAATTTCTTCATAGCCATGAGAAGCAGCGAACATTAACGGAGTTTGATCATCAGCCTTTGGATCTGGATGAACTTTCCCGGTTGCGAGCAGCAGCCTGACCACCATCTCATGGCCATTCTTCGCCGCCCACCACAAAGGTGTATGTCCACTATACATACTATTTTTGGTAACGTTGGAATTGGAATCTGGGTCGACATCCGGATGAGAAACGAGGAGCTCCACAACTTCGTGATGCCCATTTTCCGCCGCCAACGACAGCGGCGTCCGACGATCATGATCCTGGACATTAGGGTCGACGTTGGGCTGGGCGAGGAGCAGCTTCACAATCTCTGTGTGACCAGCTTCGGCCGACCAACACAATGGTGTTCGCCCTGCGGAGCATTTTGAATCCGGCTCGCTACCAGTTTGGAGTAGTCGCATCACAATTGTCAAACTTCCCTTCTCCGCCGCCCATGAGAGTAGCGATCTGCCATGCCCGTCGGTCGAGTCTATGACAAAGCCGTCGGTTTTCGATAGTAGTAGGTTTATGATCCGATCATTCCCCACCTTTATAGATAATGATAGTGGCGTCACATCTCGCTCAACCTCCAAGTCCGGCTTGGAGCCCCTTTCCATCAGCATACTAACTAATTCCTCATCATTCTTCTCCACTGCTCGGGACAGTGGTGAGTGCCGAGTACAATTTGAGCCCGCACCATTGTGTGCCATATGTAGACCCATAGGAGATGGTGTCCTACGAGGATATAACCTCATACGGTGGGCAACAAGGTTTTCGCCACGGCGTTGCTCCTTTTTACTCGCGTAAAGGGGGCCCCCACGCTCCATAACATCTTCAAGCTTGATTAAGGAATAAACGAAGTTGACGTTGTCATTGTATGCAAGAAACCTCCTCATGGCTTCATGAGAGCCACTTTCTATAGCCCAGGTTAATGGTGTGCCACCACAGACATCTCGTTGACCGGTGTTCGCTCCGTGTTCCAGCAGTAGTGAAATAGCGGTTAGGTAGCCTCCCCTGGCTGCAAGATGGAGAGGTGTTATGCCAAATTTATCCACGCTGTTAATGTCGGCTGTCACCCGTATTAGCAGCTTCAATGTCTCTTCGTGCCCGACACTTATAGCCCACAGAAGTGGGGTTCGGCCGTAGATATCTGCTATATCAACTTTCGCGTTGTTTTCGATAAGCAATTTCACTACTGCCGACCGCCTCCATTCCGCGGCCCATGACAGCGGTGTCCGACCAAATTCATCGGAAGAATCAAGATCATAGCCCGTCGAAATAAGCGCAGCTACAATTGTTTCCAAGCCAGAGGATGCAGCCAAGTGCAGCCCCGTAATGCCCTTGGTGGGCCTTTGACTGTAACTCTTTTCCCAATAAAACGCTTTATGAGCTAGCATCGCTTGAACTGATGATGAAACCTTAGAATCATCTTTCAGGAACTGGACAACTCTGTGGGTAGAATCCGGTGCATTACGAGCATGATCGGCCCAATTACTAGCCGCATAAACCTTGAGGCAATATATGTGTTTTTGTTTCTCAAATTCATAGTCCGACTGGCAACGCCCGTTGGAAAAAACATCGAGTGAGAGATAGCCAACGCAGATATTGGTGATGTAATTTTCGGCGTTTGGAAACAACTTCTCCTTTGTTTCGTCGAAGTAGTCCTGCGCTGTGGAGTGGACTAATCGGACGGCACCGCTTTCATCCGCTATGACTAGGCCGGCACACACAGAAACCATGAGTTCAATCGGTGGAAAGTTCTCCTCGTCAAGCTTGAAGCTGTCTAACTCAACTCCAAGTGCGTGTTGGAGTTCAAATACTGTCAATGGCCTTCGAGCGTAGGCGATCCACGATAGTACATTTTCGGCAAGCTGACGAAAGTTTTCATGTTGGTCCTTGACGCGAGCTATCGTTTGATCATAGGCCTCTGCAAGTAATTTATTTCTTCCATCTTTCCCTGAGTCTCTATAGTGTTTCTTCAATTGCTTTACGGCGGTTTTCAGGGCCTTGGGACTTGTCTTGTGTTCAAAGGAGCTGATATAGAGCCGTGCCAGTAGAAACCTGAGCGAATGTTAATCAAAAAGCCGCCGTAAGGTGTGCACAATTTTGCTTTCAGTTACTCACACGCCACCAACAGCCTCAACTATTCCCTCTCGAACATTTCCAAAAAGCTCTGGGTTATTGCGTACGAAAGGTCGAAAATTTGACTCGCAAGCGTCAAGATAGCTCCGAATATCTCCGTCGTCGGCCCGTATCTCGATGGACAAGCATCCCTGGAACTCATCCATGATCTCGGCAACATGTCTCGACGTCATAAAAAGAGCGATGCCGTGCTCAGCCTTGAGATCAAACAGGGTTTTCAGCAGCGTGGTCCGACAGTTCGCATCGCATTCGTCGAGAGCGTCGATGACAATGAAAACTCTGGAATACAAGTTCAAAACCGACCGAAAGACAGTCAATATATCAGTTACCAACGGCTCAGCCTGTCTACCGAGTCTTGTACAACGTTCGTGGAGACTTTTCACAGTTGGGGGTAAAACATGTTGACCCTGCGATAGCTGCTTCAGGAGGTTGGGCAACAGCTGTTCGTAGCTCTGCTCTTCCTTTCGTCGATAGTCGCAATATATGAAAGCGATTCCAATGGTATAATCTTCGGGGAATCTACGGTAGAGATCATCGACTATTACTGATGTGAGGGTGGTTTTTCCTACTCCCGGAATCCCCGGGCAAAACAACGTTTGGCCGCCCTCATCTAGCCAAGTGCGATATTCAGCTGAGTCCAGAAGCCATTGACAAGTTCCTGGTTGCCTCCGTTTGAAAAATTGGTTTTGCTGAAGAGTGTAGTCGGTTGGCGAGAGCCATGTAAGAAGCGCTTGATCTTCTCGCCGATCAACAACTTTCGATACTTTTCTCAGTTTGTCATCTATCCCCTGTAGAACCTACAAGCCCTTAGTAATGGAATCTTCATGTATTCGTAGTGAGTTTAGAAAAAGTAACCTCAGTCCCCATCGCTGGGACTCCCTCATAATCGTTCCGCACCCATACCCTGGAATAAGAAGTCTAACCTACTTTAATTGCGGGCATCTGCTCAACATCCTGCGATGGTACCTGCATGAGAAGCTCCTTAGCAAATGCCGCCGCTACGGCCGCTGCATGCTCCTGCCAGGATCCGTTCTTATGCTCGTCCGCATAATCACAAATGCCTCGGACTACGAGGCAGGGGAAGTCGTGCAGTCCGGCTGCCTCCATCTCCACGCATAAAACGCGACCGCCAAGATCGTTATTAAGCTGATCACGGCGTGCTGCGTCCTTGATGACTTGATTGCCAGATGCAATAAGACCATAGTGAATACACATCTTTCCGGGCACCCCCCGAGTAATCTCTTCCGACTCTATCCCGCTCTCAATGCGGGCTGTAGCCTGCAGACCCAAAAGATGCCAAAGAAGAGCCATGATCAACTCCCATACTATCAAGACCATATCTTGCCGTTCCTGCCTGTCAGCATGGGAATCATCTAATGAAGGCCAGGGGTCCTTTAGTGAATCTGACCGTAGATATTTTGCCAGAGTTGGGCGTTTCCCAAATTCGTCCAGGTATGTCGGGATCTCGGTTCCGTATATTGCGTGGTGACTCTCTAACTTACTCAAAGCCGATAGCAACATGTCCGGTGGGTTGTTCAGAGCACCAGTTCTCCTGAATTTACCGCCTTGCTCCGCTTTGCCGAGATCCCATTGTATAACTCCAGGGTGTTGATCGGCTGGAACGCCAACCACAACATCTCCAAGCCTGACCTCGGGTGGGATACCACCTCCTATACCGACCAAGAGCCCAAATCTGATGGACGGGAACGAGGTAGCCATCCGGGTGGCGACAGCCGCTGCCGAGTTGGTACCATATTTGCCTTTTGGCAAGCAAACTATAACAATATTGTGCGTTCCAATAGACCCAAGGGTATATGCGTTGTGGTCACCTGGCGGCGTTGGAAGCGACGCATGTTCCCGATCTAACATAACTCTTGCCGCTATCTGCTCTTTGGACAAGGCACAGATCCACCCGACGGTATAGTCCCTGTGGGTGAGGCTGGCTTGATGTGGCGAGTCCCCCTTCGCCGACGTCTCGTTCTCGCCAGATCTATCGGTCATCTTCTTGCTCGTCCCTGATACTTTCGGCTTTCACAGCATCGATTCGTGGTGGAAGCGTATGGCGAAATATTTAGCACTACTTCAACATCGATTTTGATGGAATGGGGCCCATATAGTAAGGATGGGATGGGATGGTCGTGTTTTGTAGAGGGATTCGATGGATGGGCTGCTATCGGTGTCTTAGGTAGGCGGGTGAAATGTTAATATGATCGAAATAGATATAGTAAAACAGCGCCCGTAAGTCTATAGGATTTCGATGTATACAGTCACTCACAGCAGCCAGGGAGAGAAAGAGCGAGATTGTTATGAGGTAACTCTATAGTAGAGTGCTACCTAACTCCTATAAATCAGGATGTAGTTAACGGGACATGGCTCTAAGCGCTGGGAGCCTTGTCGATACACGACATTTGATACCCCACGCACGCCCAGAACGCCACGATGAGTAAGCAGGTTCTATCAGGAGATTGTTCTTACATTTACAGCCGGCTAGCTTTGGTCCAGATTTGAGATAAACATCACAGCTTGGTTTGGGCTGGAGAAGTAAGACGGATCACCCACCGCGGCGCAGCGACCCCTTGTTATGGAACCAACGGATTACGGCCCTTCCCAGGACAGGGAAATATCCAGGACATGAACATTTCTTTGAACAAAGTCATTTCGATAAGTTCCTGAGGAAGGATACTTTTATGGTATACTGTCGAGTGGGTAGGTATATGGATAATGCAAGCTAACCCAACGACGGGCCGATCCGTGGTCAGGAAATTATATGCTGGGGGCTACTCCACAATGGATACCACGGTACTTTCGCTGCAATATCAACAATGCCTCCAGTTCGACGATTTCTCGACGAAACACCTAAGATTTCGTTCGATAAAAACAAAACTATTCCTAATATTACTGTACATACGATGTAACACCACATTCCACTATCCCAAGCATCTATTCAACAACCACAAGATTTCACGGGACGAACCCAGACGACGCAGAAACAACGTCGTTATTTCGCGAGGAGCCTAAGGCCTGAGTTTGAACTACAAGAGTATACATAACCCTACAGCCATCTTCGCTTGCCCCTGACAAAAGTCCGAGGCAACATCAGTACGAGAATTCCTGGCCGACCAGTTTCTCGCTCAGCTTCCACAGTCTCTCGGCCTCGAACGAGCTCGTTGCCCAAGGTCTTACGGTATCAGTCCAGGGGTCAGCCAGACGACAGCTTATCAGATAACCACCGTTATGGGCTTTTCACTGTTAGTGGAACGCATTTCTACATCTAATATCGTACTTACCTGTAATCTCAGGGTCGAAACCCGCGTATACGTATGTATTGGCGCCGACTTCCTGCGACACGGGCCGGATGCTATCGAACCCGAGCCAGCCCACGGCATTGCCCATGAAATTATCGAGCTCGCCTACAGAAATAAAATTTAGCTCCTAGGAAAAATGTCTAAAGAGGGGGGTGCATGGGTTAACTTACTCATAGACTTCATATCCGACGCGTCGTCACCGAATAATTTCAAGTGGTTTCCCAGGTTCGTCATCACGAAGCCCGGGTGCACGCTGAACGCGAAGAACTTGCGCTTGGCGCCGATCCTCTCGGCCAACGATATGGCCATGAGCATGTTCGCCGTCTTGGACTGGCCGTAGGCCTGCCATTTGTTGTAGTACTCGCCGTCCTATTTGCGATTCGTCAATCCCCGTTCCAAGCACATAGAATACGCTACTATCTCGAGGGGTGGAGACAGGAACTTACGCGAAAGTTGTAGTCATCGAAGCGGAAGGGGCTTAGTCGGTGGCCGTCGCTCGTCGCCATGACCACGCGGGGCTCGGGCGAGTTGAGGATCTTCCCCATAAGCAGGTTGGTGAACAGGAAGGGTCCGAGGTGGTTCGCCGCGAGCTGGCCCTCGTAGCCATCGGGCGACCGGATCCAGTCGGTGGCCATGACCCCGGCGTTGTTGACGATCACGTCGATGCGAGGCACGTCCGTCCAACCATTCACCTTCTCGGCCGCAGCGCGAACTGCCGCCAGCGAGAGGAGGTCGAGCTCGAGGGTGCGAACTTTGACGCCGGTAGCAGCCACGGCATCGGCAGTCTGTTGCACCTTGGTCAAGTTACGACCTGCCAGGATGATTAACTCTGGCCTTGCGTGCGCGACTCCCAGGGCAAAGGCTGCCCCTATTCCACCTGGGGAGACACCTGTGGCCAGGATGATTTTGCCCTTGATCTGTGACTCGTAAGTAGCAGCAAGGTCGCTGGCGGTCCTGGGGTCTGTATTCATATTTACGGTTGAGTGAAGGTTTTTGGGAAAGTTCTAAGGTAGGGGATTAACTGTAGTGTATAGGCTGGACTGTCTGATGTGAGGATATCGCATCTGCTTCTGAACAAGAGTTCAAACACCATTCTTATATATTCAGGATATCCAGGCTTGTACGCCCATCTACGAAATTACTACAAATGCAGACCTCAGCTTCTAGGCAGCCCACGCGCTCACGCCCATCCGAGTCCATCGCAACACCCAGACGTCGTCTGTTCAGTAAGATTTGTCATCGTGATGCAGTATCAGTAGCTTTAAGGAGAAGGATTAGTAGCACCATCAGTAGCTTGAAGCTCCTCAGCTCCTACTAAGAGCTTAAAATGACTAATAATAATAGATGAGACCAATCAAGCATTTCCACCGGGGTACATTGACGAAGTATCTATCCGATGGTGTATTTTCGATTATATAAGAATCTCTAGTCCCTCCCTAATGGGTAGTGGGTTACCCCGAAACCCATCGATTGTATTGGCGTTCGGGGCGTTTGTATGCTATACTCCGACTGGTGGAGGGGACACAACCTTCATGCAGGCACTTGATATGAACCATGGCTACAATCTCAGGAGGAGACAGCCTCCCAGTGTCGGTTGATAACGTCGATAATAACCCCGTGATCCTCATGCTGCTTCAGTCCAGAAACCACAACAACGGCAACGATGCCCTCAACTCCTCTAACTCGAACTACAAGGAGGTGAATTAGTGAAATTTACTATCTATTGAAATATTAGCAATAAGCCAGTTTCACTTACTCGGAACCCCACCACCGTGGAGGGCATATTTTTCGCCTTGCTCGGGGCTCATTCCAAACTTCTCCCGGAACGCCGCATCACTGCCTTGATACTTCAAATTCTGGAGCCAGGTGCTGTTGCCGAACCGTATCACGGTGTTTCTCTTCCTCGAGACCCACATTTCGTTGTCTGGCACCACGCCAGAACCGACGGAGCACTGGAAGAGGACTTGGTTGCTGGCCAGCGCAATGGATACCAGCGTAGGCTTCAGGGTTGAGAAGGGCAGAAGCCTGGCGTAGAGAAAGTGGCCAAGCTCCCAAGCATCCTCGACGGTGAAAGAATCGAAGACGAATGAATCACAAGCGGCCAGCACTGAGTTGACCTACGGGTAGCATTGATGGGTCAGTGAGCTGCTCGGTCACTCGGTGCGTTCCGTTTCAGGGTCTTACGTCGGTTGGTGGCGCCGGGATGGCAAGCAGCTCTCCGGAGTGCTCGCGGGCTGATATCACCTCCTTAAGTCCGCAACCGGGAGTTCGATCACGGCGACGCAGGACCTTCTGTGCCATGGTGGAAGTTTGAGTGGCTATTTCTCTCGATGTGTATCAAATAGAAATAAGTATAAATTCTATGCCAGGCTGCTTGAAGGTAAACTACTTATACGAGTCAGGTATGTGATCAGAAATTTCTGCTGGACAAGATATCCAATTTTATAGCGTCGGCCCGATAGATATCGACGATAGGATATCAACAAAAGGACCAGGACCTATTGCAAATCATCAACTGATTCATGGATTCTATCGAACATCTCTCTTTTATACTAGCATACACTTGTTGATGGTATAACTTCATTACGTAACACAGCTGTTACACTTACTGGACTGGGTAACGGGTGAAGAAGCGTCTGCTACCAACGGTATCGTGTGCCGCTATGATACATTTTGGCGGGGTAACCTAAACCATTTCTTGCCGCCGGCGGAGTAGCTGGATTTAGTAGTGATCCAAATACAACGCCCTCTGGGCATGCCTGCGCCGCGGATAAGATTTTCTTGATAACAAAGTCTTGTGGATTCAACTATCCATGGATGGATGCATGTTAAGACTGATGTCATCATTTGAGATCCTCGGAAATTTCACGTCCGAGGTTCCGATTAAATGGTCGACCTACAGCGGAGCTTTCCGGTAGTTCATCACCTAATACATACCACTCACCTACCATTTACCACCCACCACCCACCATACGCGTGCCACGAACGAACCTCAGTCGGCTTCCTTTGCTCAGAGTTCTCAGTTCCAACTATCGTTCTTCGTGCTACGGCTGCCTAATCCTGGTTTGCTCGCTGGCATTTTCCCGGAAGTGGAGGATGCATAATTTCAGGTAAATCAATTGACCGCGGATGGTGCCGCATTTCAACACTTCGACCAATTGATGTTTTCGATGATGTTTCCTCGCGACCCGAGCATCTCACAATTGGGATTATAAAGTCCTTACTTGCGAGGTGACAGGCTGTATTTGAAGCATTCTCAGCTGAGCGGACGATTACTTAATACCTACCCACAATGGCTCTAAATGTCTAACAGTTGCGTTACCGATGGCGCAGCGATGAAGACCAATCGGGGTTTCGCAAGGTGCTAGAGAAACGTCGTTATGGTCGAATGGTTCGGGTCACGTTCCGAGATACGGGTTCCTGATTGGTGTTGCGACCCTGCGTGAATTGACTTTAACGGCTTACTGCCAAGTCAAACGGCCTCACCTCGCCTGCTTTCTTTCCACAATGCTCGTCGACGCTAGAAGAAAGGGGCTGAAGCCTTCCGTACGAGCGAAATCTGTCTTCGGAACCGAACCCTCACATCAGTATTCTAGGTATACGATCATAGGGTATGAGAAGAGTTCGCATACCTAAGAAGCAAACGGGATATTTCCTACGTGGTACCTGTGTAGACCCGTTGATCTAGTAATAAGGGGGTTTAGCTCGATATGGATCGTCCAAAGCCTTAAAAGAATGGGCCGCTCCGGTAGCCACAAATTGGTTTGTGCGTCGCGTTGTCCCGCCGGTGTCCACCCCCTTCCTTCGTGCAGGTGCAGGCGGCTCACACTCACACATCCATGAACCTCTAACCAACCGGCCCCGGCGGACTCAAATATAACACCACTCCTCTCCTTCTTGGCCAGGCATGTGGGATAAACTCGACTCCCACGTGGTGATGTCTTTTGCGCTTGGCTGCCAAGCAGACGGTCTCGAATTTGGCACGGTCCTGCCTAATACTCTAGCACTTGACGAATACTCTATGATGTGGTCTGGTCCGACGAGTTCCAATTATGTCTTACCGAGCTGGCATCAATCGCAACAACCTTTCGAGCCATCACACCTATCTTCCATTCTCTTATCACTGTTGACTGGATAGGCGAGCTCAATGTGATAGCATTGGCTACAGTATACATACCTCGAATCTCTGTCGTCTTATCTCAGGAGGCAGAGCTGGTCACAACATCCATTCCCTCAAGGTAGATGGTCTTGACAACAAGGCTACCAACAAGACGCCAATTGTGAGAACTCCACCCTCCATCTCACCTTATATCTCGCTTACCTTGCCTCTTCCTGTAGTCATATAGTGAGGCGTTGCCCTAAGACATAGAGAGACGAGTAGCACAAGCACTCTAGAGCATCATGAGGTTAGGTGCCTAGCTGGTGCGAATATAAACATAAGAAGCACGTGTGAACCGAAGCCTGAGCGCCTCTTACATCTTCTCCCTTTAGCATTCACCTTCCTCTCCTGCATTGCATTGGACTGTTTCTTAACAGGGTATCCCCCAGCCTATCACCCCAAGAACTAGTGTCTAGACCCCTTTAGGAGTGTACCGAGAATCATCCCACCCACGCGATTGGGTCAGTGGGACCGTGTAACATTGAGAAAGGTTTATTACCGTGGCGATCTTCGAGCTGTGTCAGATCTAACTGCTCCCCACCACTTCCGCCACTTGACGAGGCTTTATCTGACGATCTTGAAGGTATTAAGCTTCTCTCCTGGTTTTTATCTGTTATATCTCTCTTATCATTATGCACACCTCTAGTTGAAACTTCGTACTCATCAAATCTATATCCAGTATCTTAGGTAGTAGGGAACCACCACTCTCCTCCGGAAAGCCGCTGTTACATCCGAGCCGATTTCCACGTTGCTATACGACCGCCTAACCCAAGCAAAAGCAACTATGAGTCTACCGTGATGGGGTCGATCCCAGCGCATATACCTTGTACCGTATTGTCTTATATATCGCCTTATATATCTTACAGCCATATTTAGCCGCATTTTCCTAAAAAGCAAAACAGACTTGGGGTATCGGGATCCGATGATGGCCACAGCTGAGCCGATGACGCCGGTAACCTACGAGCGTACCTACGGTGGTAACCGTGCTTTTCATAACTTCTTCAATGACTTTAGTCACATTCAAGATCCCAATCTGAGGCGGCGACTTGCGCTGTCGGAGATTGATAAGATTCCATTTGGAATGTACCATGTGAGAGCCGTGTTGGTAGCGGGCATTGGCTTCTTCCTCGATTCTTACGACATATTCGCAATTAACCTTGTGACCACACTTATCGGCGTCGTATTCTGGCACGGTTCCCCAGAAGATGCAAAGAATGGCTACGGCGGAAACCATGGGCACTTGCCAACGCCGGTCAGCCAAACACTCAAGGCGTCAACGAGCGCGGGCATCATCGTAGGCCAGGTGCTATTTGGATGGCTGGCGGATAAGTTTGGGAGAAGGAGAATGTATGGAGTCGAGTTGGGCATTATCGTATTCTCGACTCTGTCTTGCTGCTTAGGTGCGTACGAAGAACTCGAACCCAGAGACGACCTATCTCCTACCAACTCACCCCCAACCTTTTCCATCCACCATTCATTATCTAAATTGAGAGAATGCATCTATTGACGTATATGTAGTTGCCTCCTCTCAAGCTGTTAGCTTTACTGGGTTGATGACATTCTGGAGAGTAATGATGGGGTAAGACACGACTACCTATACCCCGACTCCCTCAACTGCGGGCTAATTCCCTACCAGGATCGGTATAGGCGGTGACTATCCCTTAAGTTCGGTGATTACCTCGGAGTTTGCGCCGACACGATGGCGCGGTGCGATGATGGCGGCCGTATTCTCGATGCAAGGGATGGGCCAGTTACTGGCGGCTGTAGTAGCCTTGATTGTCACGGCCTCATTCAAGACCGCTTTTGGGAACGCCCCTGGCGTGGATCAATGCGACTATGCATGTCAAATGGCGGCCGATCGCTGCTGGCGTATTATCGTTGGAGTCGGCGCCTTTCCGGCCTGCTTCGCTCTCTACTATCGCATCACTATCCCCGAAACGCCAAGATATACGTTCGAAGTTGCGAAAGACGTTGAGAAGGCTGCTGCCGACATCAAAGCATACGTGTCAAGTCGATCAGAAGGAGAAGTGGACGAGATTGTACAAGCGAGGATGAAGAAGGTCGCATCTCCAGCGCTCAACATCCCTTCGGCCTCTTGGCACGATTTCTGTTGTTACTTCACCCAATGGAAGAACGCCAAAGTCCTATTAGGAACGACCCTGTCCTGGTTCTTCCTGGTAAATATGATCTGCGCCTTTATGAGCTTCAATCTATCTAATATTTGCTATAGGATCTCGCATTCTATGGCCTGGGCCTGAACAACCAAGTAGTATTACAAGCAATTGGCTACGCCGATGGTGACTCGCTCTACTCCATACTATCCAATGGAGCCGTTGGCACAATTATTCTCGTCGTAGCAGGTTCTCTTCCCGGCTACTGGACTGCCATTTTAACCATCGATAGCTTGGGCCGAAAGACACTCCAAATCATTGGGTTCATCATCCTCACCGTCGTCTTCTCTGTATTAGGCTTTCTTTATAAGGACCTTAGTCGAGGATCCTTGCTAGCTCTCTATGTTATTGCGAATTACTTTTTCAATTTTGGACCCAACACCACGACCTTCATCATCCCTGGTGAGTGCTTCCCGACTCGATATCGCTCATCCGGCCACGGCCTCTCGGCTGCGATGGGAAAGGTCGGCGCCATCGTAGCACAATTCATCTCCCTGCCACTTCTCACAAAGGGGGCTCCGACCCCATGCGCAGGCAGAGAATGCACACCGTGGCTCGACCGACTTATGCAGATATTTGCCTTATTCATGCTTTGCGGCACGTTATCGTCCCTTCTCGTCCCCGAAACCAAAGGATACACACTCGAAGAACTAGCCGGTGAGCCGCCAACATCGTACAACTCGGGTCGCAATGGCAGCCTCGCCATAAACTCTAAAGAGCGGTGGTGGAACCCGTTCTCAGGAGGCCAACCAGCCGGCTTCTTCTATTCCAGCCACCGACCAGGTATCATGTCAACACCCACACCTCCGGTACCAGCTGTGGATGTCAAAACGTACAAGTGGTGGAAGTTTTGGAAGCAGAAAAGCATACCTGGCAGCGACGATAGAATTGATTGTGCCGCCAGCTCAAGCTCCACCGCAGCCTTCGCTAGGTCCGATGATACAGTGGTAGCAGATGCCGGTGTACTCCCTGGCTGGGGAGCAGGTTGGGGCAGGATAGACAGAGGAGGAAATAGGATGACCATGGATAATATACGACTACAAGATGTGGGGAGTTTGTTGAGGTGAGGTTATCCAAGATCCTGGGGTATATGTTCGGACACGTGAATGACAATGGTCGAGATCAGATATGGTGATTGGTGCATAGGATAACAGCGAAAGAGACGATAAAAATGGTTTCAGTATCGGAGACACGATTCACAGGTCTTGAACGGTCCAAATGCGAACGCTCCGCTTGGCCCTATTATGTTTCTCGCCAATAAGTACCAAATGTGGCTGCTACGGAAACCGACATCAACCACTATCGAGCAGATTTCCATTGATGCGGGCATCGAGTGTTAGGTATTGAGCTACATGCCTACCTTACTGCCTGTGCACATACCAAGAACGAGGATACTATACAGGTGCAGCTCCAAGGTCGATACCGGCGTATCAGCTAATCTGGCACGAAAATAAGAGTGCTAGGTTGTGCTTAAGAAGATCTCTGTCTACAATGGGGGGCGGAACAAAACGATATCCGGTGAAAGCACATAAAGCATAGACGATTCGATTATCGAGGTGGCAATCACGGGTTCCATCGCCCTCTAGTAGGTACATTGTTATCACTCGACCTAAAGCGGTGTTTTCTTGCAGTATCTAGTCGCGGTACCTACCATCCAAGATATCAACCTCAAGGCTACTAGGTACTCATATGCGCAACTTGTCTTTCCAAACATAAAAACATACCATTCTCTCTCGCGGCGGGACTCATAATTAGACCCTCCCATCCTTCAATCCAAATACACAACTTAAACTTGAACAACACTCTTCATCTACCAACAAGTCCTACGAGGGCGACAATACCAAGAACGCTTCGCGTACAACGGCAGTAATTTTCAGATTACATTTACCTACGGAAGCAGTTGCACATCGACGCGACCATCCTTCTGTTTCTCTTGTTCGCCGACGGTCATCGTGAGTCGCCATCGTGAGTCGCTATCGTGAATCGCGTCACACAGGTTTCTGATCATCCCCCCAGCGACCTAAGGTAAGCAAAGCCCAGCATTTAATTCATGCCTCTCGCAATCCATTCACGTAACCACATCTATCACAAGTCTCTCTTTCATCATCCCTTCTCAATCTCTCTGGCTTTCGCAAATCTGACAGATCCTCACAATCTTCTCTTCCACTCCACCCTACTCTTCCTACTAGCATTGGACCCTAACATCATGACAAGAAAAAAGCGAAACAGCAGACCAGGCCGTAGGTCAAGGTCAAGGAAAAGGGCCGCCGCCGCCGCCGCTGCCTCCGCTGCCGCCGCTGATACTACGAAAGGGCCCCGGTCGGGACCAGAAGCCAATAAGTCCACAGCATCGCGAGATCCAGTCGTTTTGCAAGACCCTAAAGTCGCACAAGCGACTCTTTCCGAGTCATCTCAATCCCACGAGAGTTCCCTAGCCATACGGCAATCCGCCCAAGCTACGGAAAGCCAAGAGTTGGAAATGGATAAATCCAGCACTTTTCGTGGCCTCCGTGATTATAGCCGGAAGGCTGCGAAGTCCAAGGAGGGCGACGTCAAGTCCTCTGGGCGCCCTAGCCAACAAGAGCGCCAACCTGCTATGCCCCAGGTAAGCGACGCTTTCTCGTAACATTCGTTTCCTAATTTCGGGTGCTTCCTACTCATACCTTATAACACCCTACCCTCTCACTACATGGGACTATTGCTAATAAGTTGATATAGCAGCCCAACCCTCCTAAGACTTCGTCCTCCGTCGTCACCAAGAGAAGCGTTGAGGACGTCCTCAAGGACCACCCCGACCTGGCTTTCAAGCCCATCGCCCAAGGCTCCTTCAGTTCCACCGTCGATGTGGTCATACAGATCACGAAGGAAGCCATCCTAGAGTGGAAACAAAAGTGGTGCCCACATCGACAGCTCGATGAGGTCTTAGCTCACGTCTGCCCCGCCAACTACACGAAGGGGCAGTCTAAGGCGGACATGCATCACCGCATCGTCGTCCCATCTGAGGCTATGGAGATCAACGATAACAAGACTCTGGGTGAGCTCTGGGGTGACTGCGTCAAGGCCGAGAAGAAGACCACGTACTTGGCCGTCGACGTCCTGGACGTCATCTCCGCCTGCATCAAGGTCTGCCAGATGCTCAAGAACTTCAAGATCGAGTACCTCCTTGCTGAGTTCAAGATCGAGGTCCACTGGCTGCCCATCAACCTCGTGCGCCAGCGCATCCAGGCCCAGAAGACCATCCGCGAGTACCTCGCCACCAACCACATGGTCGGAGACTTTTTCGTCGACCGTGAGCTGGAGGCCGAGGTCGTCGCCATGGCACTGGATGACTACGGAGTCGACCAAGCCCAGGCCAGTCTGGACCTGGTCCTGCTTGCGAAGAACCTCGCAGATGCTACTTACGAATCCGCCAATCTGGAGATTCCAGTCCGTGATTTCCCACAGCTTTACGACCCGGAGCCTGAGGCAGGCCCTTCTCGCGCGAGCCCGAAGAAGCAGACCAAGCCTCACGTCTTTGGCGGCAAGGGTAGCGACAGTGACGATGACGTCGTTGAGCTGCGCCATGTTATCGTCATTGACTAAGTTGACGACAAAGCATGCCCATACGTTTGTGCGTCCCTCTAGTCTAGTGCCCGCGCTGGGGCTCGAGAGGTTGATGTGTGTGAACGGGGTAATGCCATATTGCTTTCTTCTTTGCTGAACCTGATACCAAGAAGGTATGGTGTACTAAGACACCCAATAAAAACCCATTAAAACCCAAATGTTTCTGCGTCTTTCGTGATAGTGCTAGTAGTTATGCGTAAACCTTTGTCTCAAGCACCACTCTGCACAGAGCGGCTCGATGGCGATGTTGAACGACGTCGACGACGTAACTTTGGCGATTATGCGCCACTCTTGAATTCACTTTTTGCCTGTGCTTTGTTTCCTATCTGCAGGTTCTTTTTCGACCTAGTCTTGCCGGTTTCCTACCTCTGCTAGCTAGTAGGCTTTAGCAATTTGTTATAGTCGCCGGCCTGGTACTCGAGCAGTTCCACGTAGCTCCGGCTAATATCATCACACGTAGAGGACCCTAGTAAGACGTTTTCAGTTCGGGTTGAACAGTCGGTTTATGTATCTACTGCTGTCGCTATCCCACCAACTCGTGTAGGCGTCCTCGCCGTCACCCCCCCCTCAGCCCTCCATCTGCACAACCTTCTCATCCATGCTACGCATCATAGCCATCTCTTCATCCTCCTTCTCTGTCACATCCTCCTCCTCCATGCCCCGGGCAACGATTGGCGTTCCCCTCTTCTTCATCTCCTTTATCACGAGCTTGCGCGTGACCACGCCACGGCCAAGCCGCTCGCCAAACTGCTCCTTCTGGCAGCGCCACCAACCGTCTAGACTGCGCATGGCGACAACCAGGAAGCCCAGGGCCTCGCGGTCGACGTCGAAGACCTCCCACCAGGCGCAGGAAGGCGTGGGCGCGGCCAGGTCGCGCGCCGCGGCGTACACGGCGGCCACGGCTAGCTCGTTCGGTTGGTGTGTCAGGTACAGCAGCTGCGGCGACAGTAGCGCGGCGTTGAGGTATGCAAGGGCGCGGCCGGCCATCTCCGGCTTTGGCTGCTCGAGGAAGTCGAGCGCTTGCAGGTAGGTGATGGCGAGCGGGTGCGGGAGTGCCACGCGCGCGTCGAAGGCGAGCGCTCGTAGGATGCGCGTCTCGCTGTCGAGCACGCGCTGCCCGTACTGCTCGTATGCAAGCTCGTCCATGACGTAGCTGGGTTCGGGTTCCTCGTCGTTGTTGTTCTTCGGCGCGTCGGTGTCTGCGGCCGTGCCCTCGGCGCTGGGGGGGTTGGGGTTGGTGATTTCGCTAAGGTAGTCGGGGTCTTTGAGGAGGGGCGACTCCGGGGATAATAGGTAGGTGTAGACGTTGCAAAGGTCGCGCGGCTGGCAGGGGTGCGAGCTGATCTTGGAGACGATGAACAGCACGGCGGCGGAGGTGTCGCTGTATTCTTCATACGCGCTTGAGTGCCTGCCGAACGGAGGCTCGATTAACCAGAACCGGGCCAGCACAACATTGGCTTGGGCGGTAACTGATTGTGGGAGTCGGAGCAAGACACCAGCGGCTTGGGTTAGGCACTGGGTGGTGAAGAAGATGATGTCTTGGATGTCGGAAGGTAGCGCGTCGTATGCCGCTGGGGTAATCATGTCCCGTAGGTGAGGTGGGAGTGAGTTGGGAGAGCTTCGTTCAACTAGTTGGTCAATGGTTGCGAGAGGGTTGATTAAGTGCGCCATCGTGATCGTAGGTGTGAATGTCGAGTATTCTTTTCTTCCGAGTCGAGTATCGTTTGGCTGTCTACCTAGTAGTGATGAAGTTCTCGGTGCTTATTTCATGTAGAAGTGATGATGGGATTCATCAAGGTGTGCAAGAAAAAGTGGTGGAAAACCGAAGGATTAAAATGATAAAATCTAAAACTGACTAGCTTGATTAGGAACTACTTAGGTAGTTCTTTGCGGTATGCACGGACCACTTGCTTAGGGTGTCTGGTTGGTCAGACACCCGCAAACTACTATACGCAGTACCTACTATGTTAGTAGCCTAGGGCCCGGGAGTGGTCCGCATCAGGTAAATATAGGTACCTAGTACTGTAAATACCTATCCATATACTACTAGGTAGGTAGGTAACTACATGTACCCAGTAGGTACGTACCTAGAGTACCTAGATTGTTGTTTGTTGCCCAGTGCCAGGTGACTTTGAACGTGAGGACGTCATCGGAGACGACGAAGAGATAAGGATCAATTGCCCTGCAAGGATTATTATCTTAAGCCCGACCAAGGCTCATCCCGGTCCAGATCCACTAACCCCGGATCAAGACCTAGTAAGCCCCTGGGGAAAAGGTACTTAGGAATATAAAATATCATTAATATTACCTTTCGTTGCCACCAATAACGATCTTTCTTAAAGTAAAAGAAACCCTTACAGGTTTAGAATATCTTTTCATATAAAACTACCTAGTACATACCTACCTAGTAATGTACCTAAATAATTAGATACCTGATAAAGCATTAGCTACTAAGTACCTACCTCCTAGGCACCTAATCAAGGCAAGCACAAGCAAGGTCCAGGGAGCTCGCGCCACAACCATCACCTAAGCTTTTATAGCTTCAAGCCTCAACAGCAGGTGCAACAATGGCGCAAACATCTTGATTTCTCCAATCATTTTAACCTCAAACTTCAACCTTTTCAACTTCATTTTTGTTGCTACACTAAAAAATCTTTCTTCTCATTATTCCCTTCATCCTCTTCCTCCTCCGTTTTCGCTGCTCTCTCTTCATATCTGACCTCCTGCATGTCACAAGGGATTACGTACCTTAGGTAGGTAGCATTCGACAATAGCGAGATGTCATCCATCCCAGCTACCTTGCCACCTGATACCCCGGTAACTATATGCTACAATCTGCCCTACTTACTACATGTCAATGGCTAAGAAGGGCTCGGGCTTATCGACATGTTCCTCTAATGCCCGCATAAGTAGCGGTACAAACCTGTCATCACGCTTGATCGTCAAGGGTGTAAAACCTCTATGGATCCCGGCTGGCTCGCCAATCTGTGGATACGTCTGGTAACTGTTCATCCCGGAGCTCCAAGACGTGCCAATAAAATAGGCTTGTATCCATCTACGAACGGAGCCGTCCTCCCCAAGTTGCATACTGCTATGCACGGCAACTTGACGAGTCCACTCAAGACTCTGGAACTTAAATTCGGAACCGGCTCGGCACAAATTTCGTGCATATTCGCCCCATGTCTCTCGCAACCGGGACAAGAGCTCAGACAGAGCAAGCATAGAAGTAGCCCCTAGATAGGGCGAGGACATCCAGTCAGGGCTCGAGGCCTATCGTCTTGTCCTAGCGTGGGGGTCACAGCCCTTGCCCTATCACTTCTACCCGCTTGGTACCTTTATGGCAGTAAGGTGATCTCCGGCTCCCCGGGTCGTCAAATACTTCCCCGGGCCGCCGGCTTCCCTGCCGAAAAGAACCTGCAGCCTGCTTCGTATAGTGCTTGACAGAGTTCTGACCAGACGTCTTACCGTCAGCTCCAATCATACCTCGAGCCTTTGGACACGTCATTCTTCCAGGGGCCAGTTATATTCCGTCGTGATATAGGGCGTCGACGCGCTATCTCTTGCGGCTAAGAGTCTTGGCTTGGTAGGTAGATATGACAATATCCTGGTAGGTAGCTGATTCGACGCCGAAGTCGGGAGCATATACCCTCAGTAGCATTCCGTGACCTAATCTGCCGGCAAGGTGTTTTCTCTGCGCTGCTCAGGATATTTTCTCTCCATCTTCCACGTCATCCCGGGCGTCCTTGCCTTCTGCAACGTGAGCAAAGGCCGAATTCCATCTCCAGAGCAACATATTATAGGTTTAGATTCACCCCCTCTGTTACTCCTTAAGAGCTGATAATACACGGTCCGTTCGTGCCGTCGTGCCGTGGTAGCTCCGTAGCCTCAATCCGCATAGCGATATTGTTCTAGGCGTTCAGGGGCCCCTAGGCGAAAATACTGATTCTGGTAGTAATTATTCCGACCCACACGCCACCCTTCTCGCATTTATTGTCTATTTTAAGAGGCTCCCCTGAGAAGTATCATCACTAAATGAAGCTCCCCAAACGATATTCTACCGGCTTCAAATGAAACATTCAGCACATGCTGACGTATTCCTATAGACCGGATGATACCCACACGACGAGGCAGATGGCTGATTACGGATTCGTCAGGAAAATCACGTTTCGGGAACACTTCGTGTAGGACTTTGCCGTATCCACATGCCCGTATAGGTTCCGTTTTCTAATAGATTAGCTCCCAGCATCGATGTATTCGGGATTCACGCCATCACCCGGAGCGTTACGCCAAAAAGGATATCTTAAACGGATCCCTAGCACCCTCATCAACAATACTATGGCAATAGCAACACCAGGTGGCGGTAGGCACTTGACGTTTTCCAAGCGGGAAAATAGCCAGCCCTACAAACAGGACAATCAGAACAATCTTCACGATATCCTCAATTGCCTTGGTCAAGCTCTGCTTACCCCTTAGGTCACTAGTCGACTAAGCGTCCCTTGGCACAATTACATTGTCATCAGATACGCTACCTCGCAGCAGACCATCACTACTCCCCCTTCATGGTTTTCTTACAAAAATGCTGGATCTATATGGGACACATAGAATAAGCGTGGAGTGCGAACGGATACAAAGCTATTGCGCTTTGTGTTCTAACTAGCTCACTAATGGTTCACATAGGTTTTCGCCTTTGCGTAGCTCGCCTCAAGGCTCAGTATTACAATGCTTTTGTTAGCAAAGTTAAAAGGCGATTCACAATCTCATTGTTCCAAACCATGTGGTACAAAGACACGTCTCTAAAAAACGTCTCTAAACAATCCTTTCTTAGTCTCTAGATAAGTACATATCGTGACCTCTCGGAGAAGTCTCAGGATAGTAGAAGCAGACGAAGGCCCGGAGCCCTAGGTTAAGAAGCGATTCAGCGATACTCGAGATACTCATTAAATTTTGTTCTTAGTCTAGGCTGTTTCTAGGGCTCATTTCACACCATCACGAAACCACCTAGTTTCTACGATTCGTCAATACCCCACTAGCGAGATTACGAGGTTATCCCAGACAAGACCGGACTACATAGACATACCTAGCAGCACCCAGGTAGTATCCATCCACTTCGCCAAGATGTGCCACGGATCTCAAACCGAGATGTCGTGCGGCCACGTGCTCACGCATTACACATGGAAGTGCGGACCGGGGCGGCGCGGGCGACCCTGCACGACCGCACCGGGGTTCGACTCGGACAAGCCGATGTCGTATATCGCGGACTCGTGCGCGGCGTGCGATCCGGAGTTCCAGACGCACCAGCTGCGGTGGGACCTGCAAGCGCAGCAAGAGCGACTGGCCAAGGCACTGCGGCGCGCTAAGAAGACCGGCGACGGCGCCCGCCAGGCTGACATCCTCGACGAGATGGACCGCCTCGCCATCGACACGAACCAGCGCATCGGCGAGGTCCAGCACCAGAACCAATCCGCCGCCGACGTGGCGTTCCCCGCGCCGAGCGCAACGGGGCCCAGCGGCGAGTGCAGGTGGGTTGGGGGCATGTGCGTCTGGGGCGAGGACGAGGAGGAAAGGAGGAATGCAGCCAGGGCAGAGACTGCGAAGGAGGGCCGATACCGACCGTACCGGCCGGGCCAGGGCGTGCTGCCGGACCCGCACAACGCGGTGTTTGTGGAAGACCCAGTTGAGCCGTGCACGCCAGAGCAGGAGATCAGCGAGCCCCTGTGGCTTCCCAAGAAGAGGAAATCGCCTCCTATGGCCCCCAAGGCAAAGCGTGTTTGGGCTAACGAGCCACCGTCCGGTTCGTCGGAGAACGAGCACTCTCCCCTGCGCAGACCGAACGTCCTCCGGCGGCGGACCAAGCACATCAGCGATGCTGGCCTAGGTCCCCACGGCGCCATGGCGCCTACGTCTAATGAAGTTTCCTTCAAAGACAGGATGGCACAGGCCGTCAAGGAGGCGGACAAATCCCTGACACCGAGTAGCGAGGAGACGGAGGACATGTGGTTAAGGATAGCTGACGAGCCCGAGCAAGGTCAGGCTCATATTCGTAAACTGAACTACCGCGCATAGTCGCGGTGGGTGGATGGAACGGACTTTTATTATTTCCCTAGCATAGCTTCGATAAGTCCCCTAAGGAGGAAAATTCAGACTCGTAAAAACATCACGTCTCCTCGGTGCTAAATCCCTCTGGAAGATCTACATGACCCAAGTGACTCGCAATATCCACCGGCCTAGCCGCTACTTCCTCACTAGAATCGGGGTTGACCTGACCGCTCGTCTCCTGAATTGCTCTTTTCGCTCTTGTGTATTCTCTGACGCGGGATGTTGCCAGTCTCCCCGCTCGTCGCCGATCCGTGGGACAGCGGAGGAGCGGGACTTGGATGATAGCCGCGAAGACGTCGAAGACCTTCTCCACGGGCACGTTGTGCCGCTTGGCGACTTCCTCGAAGGGGAATTTCTCCTGACACGTCTCTGCCACGTCTACGATGAGATTAGGCGAGGGCTTGCGGTAGGTGGGCTGAATGAGAGTCGCTGGCGGTTTTACGGCATTGGAAGCTCCCGGGGACCCAACAGCCTCGGCGGCCGGGGTAGATGAGAGTGATGATTGATTGTCGGGCTTTTCGGGGCATGGAGGTGGGCTTGCTATTTCACTGCTTTGTTGGTTAATGGGTGGTGGGCCAGGCATTGAAGATGGGAAGGCGACAAGATTATTGCCGTTAAATGGGATCATCATAGGCGGAAAGCCAGGTCCATAGGCGTGTACGTTATTAGGGCCCATAGCCATCATCTGGGGATGGAAATGTTGACCGTACGGCTGGTGACATGGCATCTGAGGAACCATGTGGTGTGGCATGCCGGGATGTAGTATAGGAGGTCCCTGAACCTTGGCAAGACTTGTCTGCTGTCGCATTCTAGCGCAAACTTGGCAGGGGTGTTTCGCCGCGTCTGGAAGCGGGGGGTTGTGAGGTATGGTTTTCGACGAAGAGGGGCTCACCTGCGTGGTTCTAGGTACTGCCGATACTTCGATTCTTGGCACCGGGGGTGGCGGCATTGCCGAATTTGTCGGGGCGGGCCCTTTCGGGGAATCACTGGAGCCCCGAGATTGGAGATTTACGGGAGGAGCCGAGGTGTTTAGAACTTGGCACTGGTCAACCGTCAAACTAGGAGTTGGAGCGGCTTGAATAGAGCTCCCCAACTCAGGCAAATCCTTATCAATCGTCATACATGCTCTAGGTGCTGGCTGAATACCAGATTCTTTGGGACTATTTTGACAGGCGCTGAGATTTAGCATTGTTGGCACTACAGTGCACGGTAGCTGCTTGGGTGAAAGCTCAGGCGGACTTAGAGGCCGTGGTTTACGAAAAGGCTGGTCAAGAGCGAACTTCTCCAACACAGGCAAGGATACACCTCTCAGAGCAGAGGTAAGCTCTAGAGCGTTAAAGTCCGAAGGGAGCCCAACCATGCCTGTGCTAATTCGCCTATCACCGTCTCTAAATTCAACAGGCGGGTTGGCAGCGGGTGGTGTTGGCATCGTAGGCATCGAGGGGATGTCTTGTTGCCGAGGTGCGGGTGCGGGTGCTGGATTGTGCTCGCTTGTTCTTTGCCTCTTGACGGGATTGGATGATATAAACTGAATATCATCATCGGATCGCTTCGACGGCACAACCTTGGGAGGTGTGGGGATTAAGGGACGTTCACTAGGGCCATTGGTTCTGAGGTGTTGTGTGTTGATCTGGGCCCGAGGGCGAGGACTTATAGACATTATTACTAGGTGATGAGGAGGTATTCTAACGACGAATAGACGTAATAGATGGATAGATGGACAGATGTTCGTGATAGATTGAGAAGTTCAAGCCGATAAGAGAGACGAAGAGGGGAGTTGACATATTTGTATAGTGTAGGGTTCATTCGAACAGCAACCAAGACAGGAATGAGCTATCTAAGTCTCAAAGGTGAAGGGCATTTAGACTGCATAGAAGCTCATGTTGTCTCTTTCAGGAGACGGCGGTTGGGAAAGCAACAAGACAAATACAAACTATAGCGGAGCATCGATCGCTAGAGATAAAATAGAAAAGAAGGGCGCTGGTGGGCTTGCACTAGGCTTCACAGAACATGTTGTGAAATGAGGCGCCATAGTGACATAGGAATGCCAAAATGCAAAAGAAGAGCATGAAGTTGAACCAGCTGAGTAGTCCGGAATATACCAATAATTGCAGGCTTCATGATTCATTGTAAATGTGTTATAATGGCAATGGCAATGGTTGATATCATGATGTTAATAGCTGTGTACCTAGTGTTTCATTTATGAGGTGAATTTCCACTGCATAAGATCAAGAAATGTCAGCAGTGATAAGTGAAGAGAAGAGTGATAAAATGCTCCTAAGGATAGAAGTGGAAATGGAAATTGAAGTTGAAGTTGAAGTCAAAGTCGAAACCAAAGCTGAAGATTTGAAGGACGAAAAACGAAGTATCTTATGCCAAGGCTGGACCCCTGAAAGATAAAGAGACTGTCCCACTAGATACATAGGTACATACCTAATAAGTACATATGTACATACTAGGTACCCATAGTAGTACCAGGATGACAAGAAGCGGGAAGTCGCGTGCACCGCCACCGCGGGGCAAGCAAACAAAATACAGTACCTACTATGTAGTACCTACACACTAAGCAGGCAGGTACCTAGTAGGTTAGGTAATACCACTGACACAGTTAGGTACGTACCTAGTACGCCCGTAGGTACATAACTTCTCAGTGTTGTCTTCGTATTTCTGAATTTCTGATACCAAAAGAACCTTGAAGCAAGAATTGGAAATACAAGCTGCAGCCTTGCGATAAACATAATTTCCCAATTCCTTTTTTCTTCTCTATTCACATTCACCTTCACATTCACATTCACATTCGCATCTCATTTTCTTACCAAACCTCACATATCTTCTCCTTCCTTTCCGTACCGCTAGCATGGGTTCGGTAGACCAGAACCCACTACTATCCTCTCAGAAGTCTTCGGACTCTGGTCTACAAGCTGTTCTTCATCCTCTAGTCCTTCTCACCATCTCCGATTACATCACGCGACACACCCTCAGAGAGCAAGCAGGTCCCATCGTTGGTGCCTTGCTGGGACAGCAGAACGGAAGAGAGATCACTATCGAGCATGCATTCGAGTGCGCAATCCTGGAGAATAAGGACGATCATGGTAATATCATATTGGACGAGCCGTGGTTTGCGCAACGATTAGATCAGAGTATGCCCCCACTCACTCTCCCCTTTGCCAATTCATGAAACCCCCCCTCCTAACTGTTAAATTCACAGTGAGAACCATACACAACTCCCCTCAGCTCGATCTGGTTGGTTGGTATACCGTGCTTCCGAAGACCGGCCCGACCTATGCCATACTACCCATTCACAACTTCATCCTTACCAAGCAAAACGAGTCTGCTCTTCTGCTCGCATTCCATACCGAAGAGGCCCTCCAGCACTCGGCTGGTAGCAAGCTACCTCTGACCATATACGAGTCAATCTATGAGGCAGGAGATGACACCATCTCCTATCCAAGTGAAGATGAGGACAAGGAGATGCGAGACGGCGACCCGCCTCTTAAGTTGAGGTTCCGGGAACTGCCCTACTCGGTCGAGACGGGCGAAGCAGAGATGATCAGCATGGACTTCGTAGCTCGCGGAGCTGGAAATGCGACAGTTGTTGAGCCTAGGGATAAGAAGCAAGCTGTTAAGTCTGGCGTTGGTTTCGAGGCGGATCCCAAAGGCAAGCAACCAGCAAAAGCATCGGATATGCAAGGCAAGGGCCAGAAGCCGGAAGACAAGTTCCTATCGAGCGAAGACGAAGAGATGATTGCAGCCCTCACCGCCAAGGCAAACGCCATCAAGATGCTGCAGTCCCGAGTCAACCTTCTGATCACCTACCTCGAACGCCTACCCCCCTCTTATCTATCCCCGAACAACGCATCGAACCTATCCGAAGGCCAATACACGATCCCGTCGTTCCCGATCCTCCGATCCATACAGGGCCT
This sequence comes from Hypoxylon rickii, assembly GCA_902806535.1. Taxonomy (NCBI): domain Eukaryota; kingdom Fungi; phylum Ascomycota; class Sordariomycetes; order Xylariales; family Hypoxylaceae; genus Hypoxylon; species Hypoxylon rickii. The sequence goes on from CADCWY010000003.1 coordinate 3,583,105, forward strand.
CGTAAACCGACTGCCGCTCCTGGTACCGTCCGATACGCAAGCCTACGAGCAGGAAATGCTCCGCGAGACCAACGACGTCAACCTCATGGAGCTTCTCAACGACGTAATGCAAAGCGTTCACGAGGCCCGCGACGTCGGCAAGAAGTACGGCGTCGTGGAGGCCGCCAAGGGCCACCACAAGAAGCTGGTGGAGGGCTCGCGCAGTCTCGACTACAGCGGCCCTGGCGATCTCGCCATCTAAAAACCCGAGGGTTGCTTCGGTGGATTCTTAGCGGGCATTCCCAAACCACCCCAAAACGAGGTTTTCTGCATGCTTGCATTTGCGCGGCGAACGAGGCGTTTCAGAGGAAGACCAGGACTAGGCGATAAACCAAAAACCGCAAGTTACGTGATGATGCGATTCTGGCTGGAATGGGGTTACGATATCAACGATGGCTTGTGACGGCAGAGGCCTACGAAGTTTCACGATAGACTACGGTAGCATGAGCTTGATGTTCATGGGTTCATGAATGACAACCTGGAACTTAGATGGCACGTGTGTTTGCATTCATGGTCCATCCCAAAGACGAAATAAAAAACTGGATTTCAGTTACCCGTGTTATGTGGCTGCCCTAGTATTACCCTCGAATTACATGGAGGTACGAGAGCAGGTAAGATATTAGTCTCCATCTCGTGTCACCATTATCCAGACCCAAGAGCACCACGGTCTACCCATCTCATGGTCCATTAGGTATGTGAAGTACGTCAAGGAAACACAAACGTGAAAAAGATAGAATCAACATAATGAAGATAAAATAAAAACCATCCTAAAACGTCTAAGCCAAGCCGTCAAACCACGATCCAGATTACTCCTCCTATCCCCCGTTGGATATCGCAGCCGCACTTTTCATTACCAGGCGTTCGTGTTCGTGCCGTTCATAAAAGCCATGTCAATGTCGCCCGATTCTTTTCAAATGCTCTAATGCCCGTCGCTGGTATATGATGTTCGTGAGTATAGGGGGGGTATCCGAGAGTCCTTCGCTGGAGTGTGGTCTAAATGAGTTGTGAAATAGAAAAATATCAGGCCTCGATGACGACTTTCAACACGAGGTTGCCGTTGCCGTCCACCGTTCTGCTGGCGAGCTCGAAGGCGTGCTTCGCAGCCTCCAGGCCCTTGAATCGATGCGTCACCATGTCGTCGAGGCTCGGTAAGGTGAAACCAGCCCCACCGTACCCCTGAGCTGAGAGGATTCTCACGCCGGTAGCGTAGGTATTGGCATACCGGAAGATTCCGAGGATGTCCACTTCTCTTAGATGCGCAGCAGACATCGGAAGGGTCTGAATCGGCGTTCCCATGCCAACCATGATGACCTTACCACCTGGCCGGGTAGCGTAGAGGCTAGTGTGCATGCAGGCCTCCTTGCCTGTGCACTCAAACGTGACATCTACGCCTTCGTCCTCGTCCTCGTTCTGCAGGTTCGCCGGCGCTCTAGTCAACGCGAGGAGATCAGCCGCCAAGCCTTTGGCGCTCTCGAGCTGCTCCTGAATAGAATTTGAGAATAGACTCGCCGGCGTCATTGCACCGGGTTCTAAGGGTGTAGAGCTTCCTGAGTTAGTGTAGATTGACGAGCCACTGGATGAGGTATGCGAATGACGAGGAACCACAAAGCCATGTGTTGCAAAACCCTTCTTCAGTGCATAGCCAACACGACCCGCGTCTACATCGGTGATGGTCACTGATGTGCAGCCAGATTGGCGCGCCATGGCAGCAGTCAGAAGACCAACTGTTCCAGCCCCGATGACTAGAGCTGTGGAACCTGGTGCGGGACTGGCACGGTTTACAGCATGAATGGCAACTGATAACGGTTCAAGCAAGGCCGCAGCGTCGAAGGATACATGGTCAGGAAGCCTAGATCACCAGTATGTTAGCAATAGATGCTTGATATCAAATTGTGGAACGTACTTGTGGCACCAGATCGCTGGGTGATTTATTCTCTCCTGGAGAGTCCCCTGATAGTGAGGCACGCTTTTGGCGCTACTTCGAAATCGCATTTTCTTGCAGAGGTTATACCTGCCTTTTCGGCAGATGAGACATTGTCCGCAAGGTACTCCCACTTCTAGAGCGACACGGTCACCAAGTCTGAACCCGCTGACCTGGGGCCCGACAGCCACAACCGTACCAGACGATTCGTGTCCTAGGGATAGCGGGGCGCAAGCACATAGGTCCCCATTCGCGAATTTCTTGTAATAGGAGACGTCTGAGCCACATATTCCTGTAGACTTGATAGCAATCTGCAGCTCACCAGGACCAGGTTCCCCAATAGTTCTGACCTCCTAATGAATAAATGTTAGTCTAGCATTCGAACGAAATCGGCATGATTCGAGGGAATTCTGGGGTTTATAATGTCTAGACTCACCAATCGAAGGTCTCGAGGTCCATGCAACACTGAAGCGTTGATCTTATTTTGGTGTTTTGAGTAAACAGGTAGCTGCACTGGCGTGCTCTCAGACATCGCGGAGGGTGCCATTGCCAAGGGGCTGGCTAGCAGCGTCGGATGGAAGAGGATATAGGCTCAAGCAAGAAACAATAGTAGATATCTTAAGCTCTTTCTGGACTATTGAGCCCTAGGCTTAAACGCGTATGAAGGTAATGAAGTTTGGGGTAGCAATACAGGGGAGCTCTGAGCTCTAAAAGGCAGTCCTGATGTCTCAAGTAACACGTGGGAATGTCAAGCAGGGAAATGTCATAAAAGGCAAATTTGGAGGTTAATATCGTAGGTATGAGAGAGTATAAGATCCCGAGATGGGAGAACCCCCACCCCCTTTATGTATTGGGTAGGAGAAAGCTCCGTAATGATCAGCTTGTGTCAACTCATGCTAAGCATCATCAGGGTATATTTTGGGATCGGAACAGAAAGCATGGTTCGCCAGTTCGCAAAGCATCTTACGAATTTTTCCAGGCCCAGTTAAACGTCAACAAGTTATCAAGGAGGACAAAAGCCCTTAACAATCTCGGGAAGCCATATGCAAGAGGCTAGCGATGATGCGACCATGTCAAGTTCGGTAACGAAGACCCTTGACGGCGTGTCAAGTGTGGGTGTGGTATAGCTATAAGCATCTAACCTTGCATATTCCGTACTTGTACATGCTGCCGCAACGGTACTTGCAGACAAGGCTGGCGATTCGTGGCATGGCGTCACTTGCGAAATCGTATTATACGCACCTAGGCTATAACTTGGCTCCAGTGCAATAGGATGCGCCTCAACCCGCCTCTCATCCTGTACGAGGTCGTAACCGGGGAGATTCCGTTGATAGAACAATATAGCAGCAGCAGCAGCTCCGTTAGCGAAAGAAAGAAATGTATCATATACCATGAGTTGTTCCAGTGACATGAGCGGTGCAGAGGTACCAACACCGTCGAGCACTCGACTCCGTACGGTAAGGAGCGGCTCCCGGTGCCATGAATCCGAGAGCGCCTCCTAGGCACAGCAGTAGGTAAGCTAGAAATAGCAAATAGCCAACGCTCTGGGATTTAGAGCAAAAACCGATGACTCTTAGACAAGTGGCTCGGCTGGCACTGCGCCAGGAGTTTAGACCATGTAGGGCTAGGCTATCTGAGCGCATATAATGGGAAATGGGATGAATGATTGGATGTGGATTTTGGAATATGGATTCTGGATTCTGGATTCTGGATTCTAGGCTCTGGCAAGTCTGGCCGAAAGGGACGGGAGATATTTCGCCGCTACTCTGATATTAATCTTCAAGAACCCTTGGGATTTGTTAAATTGGAAGATTGGGGATTGGGGAATGGACCCTGAAATCCATACACGATGTTACTACGATGTCGAGTTTGAGCTGATTTAAGACAAGGATGGCAGCATTGAAGTTTCCAGAAATATGGGACAACTGCTGTGATGTATGCAACTGGACGGAAACGACAACATCTTGATATGAATGGCATTGTATAAGAGCCGTAGGGTTTCCATGTGCAATGAAAATCCAATATGTAGGTGGGTGGTGGGTGGTGTAAGTGGTGTAAATGGTGGTAAGTGGTGGTAAGTGGTGTAGTGGTAAGAGGCGAAAGAGGCACATCGACATCTTTTTTCGAAGTTTCGAAATGGAGATGGAGTCGAAAAAGCGGAGAATGGCTTACCAAAACGGGATAGGGATTGGAGGGGGGGGGTGGATATCATGGAGGGGGGAGAATGGAGGAGATGGAGGAGATGGAGGGGATGGGATCAATGTACCTACCTAGTACCTAGCCAAAGCTGGGGTAGGTCCATTATACCCAACCCGTCGCGTATCTTAGATTCGCAAGCCCCCACTAAACTCCGATATAACACCATGGGCAGGCAGGACTTCGGGAGCTACAGTATACCTCTATGTAGGTATCAATACCTTGACATCCATGAATGTACCTACTAGGTACAGTCTACTACTAGGTACCTAATCCACCTGAATTTATCATGTACTTTGGCCCACTGTAGGTGTGTCTACATAGTACGTGCCTCCGCCATCCACATGCATGGACAGACATGACATTGGTACGATCGGCTTTCTTAAGCCTGGGAAGGAATGTGGTCGTATCGGAGGACCATGAAAACTTAAAAATCGTCCGAGACTCCGGGGCCATGGCCTATCTCTGTAACCGTGGAACCGTCAGGCATAACGTTTGGTTGTTGATGTCTTCAGGTCCGTTCCTTTCTGGTATGCCACTACAACCCAAGAATAGATACCTCAACTACCTTCCCCCCTACCTACTACCTACTACCTACCTAGTAGTATCTATACAGCTACTAAGTACCTACTAGGTACGTATGTAGGTAAGGTGGACGACCAGATTCTGCTCACGATGAGCAAATAGTATGCTTTTGCATTATCCGTTCGACAAGGAGATCAGCCTCTTAGGAGTCTAGGCAATTGATCTTTTCAACCCAATATCGAACTCTTCGTAGAGTATTAGCCTAGAAGGGATTCGGGGGCAACCATGCTACGAATTCGTCTATGCAATACTATCAAGGGTTTATTTTGCCGTCACCCCCTGGTCTTGTAACGACACTCTTGCACATGGCGGCAGGGGGTGCGCAGCAAAGTATCAATTTGAGTATTGCAAACAGACCAGCAGTAAAACGACGATCGAAAACCTATACGACGAACTCGGCCACGAATGATATAGCTAAATTCTGTCCAGGCATTGCACGATCAGGCATGGCATGGTATAGCTCACATCTTCAAAGCATCAACGCCTTCCCCTCACAACGCTTACCCACCAAAACTGAGACATCAAATCGTGTGCTCGAGTACCGTCAATTTGCTTTTCGATTCTGGTACGACGTGAGTTAGATTATGCTCCTCATCCACGCACTGACTGCTGCAACATGGTCGTACGACAGGCTCCACGACATCATCTTTCACATGTCTAATCCTAGACGTTTTCGCCGAATTTGACATGCCGAGACATTGCTTTCTTCGGCACTCACTAGACATGGGTTTTAGGATTCTCGAGCATTCCTGAATGGATAGGTATCCACTACATACCTAGGTACTAGGTAGGTATTATCGAGATTTGGTTCCAAGGTTTCTAGGTAATCTCTTTATCGCAGCTACATACCTACCTAGGAAGTATGTAGCTGAAACTCGCTCGGAACCGTGGCCGGTCTTCCTATGTTCAAGCAAAGATCAACTACTGGGGTTAGGATGCCGTGTTACTGCGAGTCGGTAGCTCTGCCCGTGCTTCAGAACACGACCAATTGAACTCGGCTCACTATCGTCACGGAAGCCGGAAGCTTCATCCCCTTACTACTGCATAGTAGGTACGGTGCTATGCAGTCAATACCTTATCATGTTTACGCCAATATCCTAAACCAAATGACGAAAAAGAGCCTCTTTGCTCCAATTGACCATCCTGAGGGGTTCCGTTCTGCTGGACAAAATTGGAGAAATTGGAGACGATGCCTCAAGTTCTCCTGTCTACTGTCTACACGCACACGGTAAAGTACCTATTTCCTTAGATTGGTCTAGGCCCGACAACTCACCGTCTTTTGTCTTTCTGTTTTACCCTGCTTCCCGAAAAGCCTAGTTTCTTACTTAGCATGTTATTGCTCCGTAGATGGATCCTTGAAGCACATATAGAGCTTTATACATGCAACGCGACGGGACTCTCGGGAGCAATCTCGGCGATCGATTTGAACAGGCTTCTCGACGTCAGGTTGGTGACACTGCTGGGCTCCAATCCAACAGGCACATCGTTGTCTAACATCCACGATGTCGTGAAACCGCTGCATGTCACGTCGCTGGACCGATCTCGCAGAGAGTATGATAGGTCATCACGCAACTTGCCTAGTACTCCTACCGTGGGCCTACCAGGTATCTACCTACCCTGGACCTACATGATACCCTATCATCCCCATCGATAACAAAAGCGCTTGGGATGATAAACAAACCAAACTGGCTCTCGGGTATTCTTATGGAGAACCGTGGGAGATGCTAAACTTTGCTCGGTGATCCCGCACGCGAATGTAGCATCATACCTACAAGACCAGGGTGTTGTGTCGAACTCCTCAACTCTGGCCTTGCCGACGCTACAATTCTCACGATATCGAACTACCGAGGTTGAAGTATGGCGGGTCACTCAGTATAACAAACCACCCAATGGGCACTTTCCATACTCTCGAACGATTCGCCAGTCTGACGTGCTAATGTTGACATATCTGGAGTTATTTTTAACCATGAATATTTCGCCGGTTTCATTATTTTACGTGTCATATTATAAGAATGGTGTATGGGGCTGAGACTTCCAGGCAAGCTTTATAAGACTTCACTCAGCCAGTCAAAGTCGATAAGTTTGGTTCACGGCTATACGGTCCCGGTATGCCTAGCAGATATCAGAATAGCCTTTTCTTCAACCAAAAAGCAATTGCAATACCTAAATACCTGGGCAGGTAGGGGGTCGGTAAGTTACCTAGTAGTGATTATCAAGGCGGATACCAAAACGCCACAAAACGGATCTCACGAGATCTTGGTCGGGGAACGCCCACGGAACTACCTGACAGATAAGGCCGGCAACCTTGGAAGATGCTGCCTGGGTAGCACCTCTAACTGAGTAGCGTGGTCATGCATATGCGCCAACTATCCACCAACTCAAAGCTCATGCCTACTACAGCATACAGTTCCGTGCTATACCCCAGACGTGGTATGCAAAGCGTCGATTACCGTCGCCACTTGCTAAACCTTCCGCTCAAAGATCAACTTCAAGGTTGTGAATTTTTGCTATATCTCAGAGCTTTCCTACTCTGTTTGGCGACGGATGATCTGCTTAGCAAGCTTCTGAGGCCAAGCGGCGATCAATTCGGAAGTGCAATATACCTACTCTAGAGATCATGATCAGCCCAATTCCTCTTTCGACATATCTATCCATATATATTACCTAGCATTATTCGTCTTTACCCCCCGAGGTAGGTAAGCAAAGGTGCGACACACGTCAGATTCGACGAAGCTCCATTGATAGGACATCCGCAAAGACGTTCAAAGGTTGATATGCACTATCAAAATTCTGGAACCTGTCGTAAGGGCCGAACTGCACGGCATATCACGCACTTATGTATGGTCGATGAGATGGCCGCTAAGCCGCTACCTACCCTAGAACGTATATGCACGACGAGCCGGGCTCTCAAGGGCAGTGGGACTACGGATGCGACACTGCGCATATATTGCATTCCCAAGTAGTCACCCAATGACGCCATATCCACTGCCAGTCCGAAGAGAAGGGGAAAGGAGAAGCAAAGGCTATGCCGGTACATTCATTCCGGCCACTTTAGCAATCCCTATTGATTGATGGTGAAACTCTGGGAATCGACCTTTTCGCCACTTAATATACAATTCCCATCTTCCGCTGCAGCATGCCGGTAGGCGTTAGTCGTTGAGTGTTACTCTACAGGAAACAACAACGGATGCCGGCCAGCGAGTAGACCTTGATGCTTCGGATCAGCAACTTGCATGGGCCGCCAGGCGGCCGCAGGTACTTTAGCAGGGAGAGGGAAAGGGAAAAAAGCAAAATGGGCTACTGCACAGCGCCGTATCTTGCATTGCTGCTGGGCCCTGGCCAGCCTACCTGTACATACGGTAGCGCGGCTAGGCGCCGCAAAGCTACCGTCGCACCAGCACAACCGCAGTGCTTCATCTCTCGTTTCCTTCGCTGCCAAAGCAAAGAAGTACAATTCCTGCCTATCATAGGTAAGCAGATAGAAGCGAAGAGAAGCAAGCTTGGTGTCGAGCTCGGAGCACGGTCCCGCTTCCTCCTCCTCCTCCTCCTCCTCCTTCGTGGAAGGAGGCCCGGTGCCACAGCGTCTCTTGCAAGGTTGCGCATCCCTCGGTGCTACGCCCGGCCTAGAGGTATCAGGAAGAAGCACCGCCGAGGGAGCAACGAGCAAAGCTAGCTAGCTAGCTATCTAAGGTAAACAGAAACAGGTAAGCTTCCTAGAGTAGGCCCTTTTCACCCTCGCCGGAGAACGATCATGGCAGATCATGGCTGGGATCGTATCATGGTTCCGTTGAAGACCGCCGGAGTCACCGTGCGCGCTACCTGAGAGACCCAGCTCACAACGTAGCGGAAATACTACATATGTAGTTTGAGTGGGTATACGATAATCATTTTCTTCCCCCAATTCCCTATTCTGATCGCGGTGAAGGCATGGAGGGGTGCAATTCAGGCTTTTTATTAACCTAGAGAACCCCGTTTCCACAACGAGTCAAGTTGGGTTCGGTTCAGTAGAAAAACATACGTAGGTAGGTAGGTACAGCATCCGTTGAATCCACCGCATTCCATTCCTTAGACATCTTAAAACAACCCAGACTTCCCCCCTCACCTTAGAACGTGCTCGTCGCCAGTCGACTCGCGGCGTTCCTCGCGTCCACGCGGTCTTCATCGTCCTCTTCGGTCAGGCCCGGCAGTCCCGCGCCGACGCCGCTACCGCTGAGCGCCCTAGACCCTGGACGTTGCTGCTCGCCGTTTTCGGCGTCCTCGTCCTCGGCCACGTTGGACATGAAGCTTCCCGACATGCTTCTGTCCGTGCGTCGCGGCACGCCGCTCCACGCGTCGCCCTTGGGTCCCTGGCTGGCCGCCATGCTTGCGCGTCTGACCGTCGGGTGTGCCTCGCGTCCCAGCCGGCTCAGGCCGCCCGAGGCGTCTATGGCTCGGATGTCGGGCCGAACGCTCTCGAGCAGAGCGAGGGTGCGTCGCTCGGCCTCGATCTCGCGGGTGACGAACTCGCGAATGCTCAGGCGTAGGTCTGCGGCCGTTCTAGCGAACCACTTACGTCGCTCTTGCACCAGGTTCTGCGTCACCCTCGTAGTCTTCTTCATCAGCTCCATCTCGACCTGGCTTGCTTCTTGCAGGGCGGAGATGGCCTCGTCAACCTTGTCGGGCCGCACACTATGGCTAGCCCTCACCCTATTAGCGGCGTTTTCCTTGCTTCGCTTGTTCTCTTGAGCTTGCAAGAATTCGCGGATGAGGAGCTGCCTGTTAGTCAGGGTCTCCTTGACAATGAAGGCGTCCTGTGAGTGGTACTGGAATGGATCGCCAAGAGTAGTCGCTTCGGCAGTCGCCTGTGCTGCGTGGTAGTCACCCACCGTCTGCACAATCTTGCCGAGTTTCCGATAGGCGCTCGACAGGCCTTGATGCGGCTCTTGAACGTGCATGCCACCCAACTTGACGCCGAAATCGGACTCTGATAAACCCAACCCTACTGCTCTGTCAGCTATTTGAAAGCCCTTCATAAGTTGTGAGTAACGACTGAGTTAAAAATAGTATAGCATACCTCTGCGAGACTTGACAAGCCGGTCGACTTTGTGCCCCGCGTCCATCGAGCCTAGATAGAAGAGTTTCACTATAGGCCGTGCTTCTGCCAGCTCTGGTGTGTCGTCTGGCGGGGGGGCGAACTGCTTGAGCAGCTTTCTGCGCACACCGGTTGCCGGCTGCTTCTTCTTGACCATGGGACTGTAACCAAAGTCGCTCTCGACGAATAGAACCATTTCGTCATCTCTCATAAGCACCTCGTTGGTGCAGACGTAGTTAAACCATCTCTGTATAAGCGCCTTCACCCTCGTCTCGTCCTCATCGGTTCCGGCGCCGGCAGATGTCACCGAGGGTGGTACAGCAGGGACCAAGGCATCGGGGTTGGCGGATATCAAGTGTTCCGCCAGCTTGACGAATTCGGAATGTAAACGGCGGACGTCGCGGAATTGTGTCGTTCGGAATTTTGGTATATTGGTCTGTGGATGTTAGCATCATCACGTCTTAAGCACGCGACCTCGCATTTGAACTCACGTGTACGTCGAATCTCAAGATAGGATCTTTACGACCTGTGCGCTCCAACCCGGTGATCTTTGCTTGCAATTTGTACTGAGGTCCTCTCGGTCTTTGGGGTTGCTGTTCTCGTCCTGGCGATGGGCCATTGCCCGGGAGCTTCCCGTGAGCCTGCGACTGCTCGGGCGTGTCTGTATGCTGGTGTTCGGCTTCGGCTCCAGCATTGTGCTGTTGCGAGGGTTCGGGTTGCTCCGGGTGATCGTATGCCGTGGTGGAGGCGGTGCTGCTAGCGGTGCCTGGTCGCCTGAAAGCATTGATGCCGGGGTCTTCCTGCGCGAAGCCATTGCTGGGGTCTGAGGTGGTGTATTGATAGGGAGGCTGTTCAGCACCTAGGGAGTTGAAGGTAGACTCATTTCGGCGCGGCGTGGAGGGAGGCGACGAGCCCCAAGGGGATGCTGCGGCCGGGTGGTCGTCATCAGCCATCGAAGAACGGTAGTCCATTGTATTGTAGCAAAAACCAGCGGGCGGTAGAGAAAGGAATTGGCGTTAATGCTGATAGGTTCAGGGAGGTGGTGGAGTGAATATCGAGCAACTCGAAAATGTTCTTGCGGGTTGCGCGGCGTGCTACAACAGTCAAGACAACCAAATCAGGTCACCTAAAATAACAATTAGCAATCAATTTATCAACTGCGAAAAGCACACAAGAGTGAAAAAGTACCTCTAGTGCTACTTAGCAATGTTCACCTCAGCTTCAGATCTCGAGGTACTCGAGAAACTGCTCGTGTTGCTCAAAGTGAAATAGACACCTAACGATGTACCTGGTAGGTAAAGTACCTACTTAGAGAAATGCATCAGCGATATATAGCTGAAGAAAAATAGTAGCGTCGCAGTATCAGTTTGCCTTGTTTTTTCAATGTTTCTATCTTTATTTCCTTCTTTACTTCCTTCGCAAAGCTGCGATGGAAATCATCATCAGTGGGGAATCAAGGGAACCTATCAGCCTGCCAGCCTAGATGTCCATGAATGTGGTCTGTGCGTTGGTGAACTTCCCACTGAAGGTTGGAGTCGTTGGAGCTGCTACTTCCAGACGTTATTGAAAAGTTACCTGTCACTTTTCAAGATGGTCCGTGCATTATGCACCAGAATTACATTTTTGCATGTACAGTACCTCGTACGTATAGGTACTAGGTACTTCACAGTGCTGTCGATCAATTGATCAAATCAATCATCTGAACGGACGGGAAAAGCAGTTGGTACTCAAAATCAAAGTCAATTGCAGAAGCAAAAGTCTACTCGCCTGTCTAGCTGCCAAGTAAATACCTACCTACTGGCGCTTAAAACAAGTTTAATATCTCATTATAATCAAGTCCATCCCCCGATATATCAAGATCTCTTCTGCTAGGAGTCACGAAATGGTCAGCTTTAAGGTCTCATTCTTCTAGTCCACGGGTACCTAGTATGAGCTTATACACATTTACATGTCGAGCCCCTCTCAGGTACTCCTGGTTGCTCAGATTATCTCCGTTGTGCTCGAGGCAGTATGATACCACGCGCTGCAATGTGAGGCGAACGTCAAGCCTGTCTAATTCCCAGAACAACGCTGGGGGAATTGAACATGTCCGCAACATAGGCATTATCGCTCATGTAGACGCAGTACGTTTCATATCAGCATCGCGTTCACTCACGACTTGGAAGACTCATCGATGCCCAGGGGAAAACAACGACAACGGAGCAGATGCTCTACAACAGCGGTGCGTTGAGACGCGCGGGAAGTAAGTACCTAATCATGCTTGCATCATCTACACCGAAATGCCTGGTGTGTTGAACTTAGAGATTAATGAAAATATGATAGAATCTGGCAAAAGTAATAACTAATACGTACCTCAGATGTTGATCAAGGAGATACCGTGACTGATTTCCTCCCCTTGGAAAGGGAAAGGGGTATCACCATCCAATCTGCTGCAATCACATTCAATTGGCCATCAAAGGAACGTCTGACACCAGGCACTCCACAGTGTACCGTCAACTTGATCGACACCCCTGGCCACGTAGACTTCCGATTCGAGGTGGACCGTTGCGTACCTATCCTCGACGGGGCTGTTTGTGTGATCGATGGTGTCGAGGGAGTTGAGGCGCATACCGAGAGGGTCTGGTTTTCCACCCGGGAGTTCGGCGTGCCCTGCATCATCTTCGTTAACAAGCTGGATCGGGATGGTGCCTCCTTCAAGAAGTCCGTCCAGGACATTGGATTGAAGTTGAACGGAATGCCCCTGGTTTGCCAAATTCCTTGGTGGGGCGGCGAAACCATTCGAGGAGTGGTTGATGTTATTTCTCGTTCTGTTGTCAGTTGGGCAGGGACGAAGGATACACCTAAAGAGTTATCCAAGAAAGTGCTTGAAGGTACCATAAAAGATGAGGTTGAGGTCGCACGCGAGCAACTGATCGTGCAGCTTTGCGAGAGGGACGACGAACTTCTGGAGCTCTGGACCGATCAGGGGAAGGACCTGCCTGATGGCATTATTAAAAAGAGCCTTCGCCGTGTGGTAGCCAACAGCAATGGCTCTTTGATACCTGTCTTTGCAGGATCCAGCTTGAAGAATATTGGAGTCATCGCCCTACTTGACGCCGTCACAGACTACCTACCCAGTCCCCTGGATCGTCCTGAGCTCCAGGTCCGAGTAGGGCAAGTACAAAAGCCTCTCGGCCATGTTCTTCAGGCCGCGAAGCCTTCTTCAAAGCATCAGCCTCGTATAGAGTCGGTTGCTTCGGTTTTCAAGGTAGTCAGCGATCCTCGCAGAGGATTGCTCGCTTTTGTACGGGTCTACCACGGGAATTTGAAGAAGAACACCCCCATGTGGAACGCCAATCTCCAACAGTTTGAAAGGCCTCTGAATATGATGCAAATATCAGCAGCAAAGACTATTGAGATCCCACACTTATCTCCTGGTCAAATAGGAGCGATCACCGGACTCAAAACTGCGAGGACCGGCGATACTCTCCTAACTTTTGGCTCCGACAAGACGCCGCCAGCAGAGCTTGCATCGATACAAGTACGGCCACCCGATATCCCACCTGCTGTGGCTTTCATCGTCTTGGATGCGTATAGTCTAACCGGCGCCAAAGCCATCGAAGCAGCTCTGGAGAGTCTTTCGAAAGAAGATCCCAGTTTGCGATGGTCTCAAGATGAGAACGAGCAATACACACTTTCTGGTATGGGTACACTCCACCTAGAAGTCGCGCGCGATCGCCTTGAGAATTACTACAAGATCGAAGCGCATTGGGGCTCGATCTCGGTTGACTACAAAGAGTGCTTGACAGCGCCGACTCCACCCCACCGAGCAGTCTTTGACAAGGTAGTGGCTGGGAAGTCCGGGAAGGCAGCTTGCTCAGTGACCATCGAACCCCTCGAGGAACACCACCGCGATCCGTCATTGGGTCCTTACTTCGAACGAGATGGGAATATCATCCGAGTTGTAATTAAACATGGGAGTCAGGTAAGCGACATCGAGGCTCTACGACAACAACTTTCGAACGGGGTAATATCAGCACTAGCCAGAGGCCCTCGTCGTAATTCGCCAATGCATGGATGTTGCGTGACGGCCACATACGATCCCGCTACCGATTTTGGGGGCTCATCACCTAGTTCACACCTCATCGGGGCGGCCAACAAGGCGGTACGGTCAGCTCTGAAAGAGGCGTACCAGCAAGGAGATATTGGTATCCTGGAGCCAGTTATGCGCGTTACTATCATCTGTCCCGAGGTCGCGGCGGGTCCAATCCAACATGACCTGCACACCGCTCGCGGCGGCCACGTTCTCGAGATCAAAGACCTACAGGAAACGCAAGCCCGAGAGGGCAGCGCCATCAACGTGTCCGACATCTACGCTCCGCCTGATCCGTACGAGTTCCAGACCACACTCCGCGAGACGCAAACAGGCCGCCTACGAATGCTGGAGATCACGGCGAGGGTTCCATTCGTGGAAATGCTAAACTACGATACACTTCTGCGTGGCAAGACGCAGGGGCGACATACGTTGACGATGGCGCTGGATACTTTTGACACGGTCACTGGGCCGAGGGAGAAAGCATTATGATAACACGCAGATAGTACGTGGATGCCGCGCAATAACTATATACCTAGTATATAAGGACTTATGTCGGTAAGGTATAGGGACGCGGTTTTACGATACGAATTTCTACGACGGATAGTGATCGGCAACAATCATAACCAATCAGTGGTAAAATAACGTATACTCGATGCGTTCATTACTTCAGGTGCTCACTTCACGTCTTCTGCTTTTTACATTCTAAGATATGCCAAATCAGCCTCGCCCGCTAGAGCATCTAACCACGTAGCTCGGAAGCGACACTAACACTCCATATCCCTCCCCAATAGGTATCAATATTTTGCACTGAACTCTTTGATGATCGACTATAAACATGTCTGCTACGTGCAATACGAATATGGCTCCAAGTTTGAACACTCTATCCCCAGGTAACCCCCCAGTTTCATCACTACAGTACACCGTAGACACGTGGATCGACGGCACCTCAACTCAGTATGCAGTGTAACTCAGCAGTTCACTCCAACTTATAACCTGCCAGGGTACCTACTAGGTACAGAGAAAATGTGGAAAAACCTCGACAAAGGTACGTACAATATACCGGTACACATTACAGGCGATTGCGAAGGAAAGACATGATTCGTTTTATGCACGTTTAGCGCTCTGGTCGTAGATAGGCTTGCGGATAGCCGCAGCTGCGTCCACATCCATGAATCTGCACCTACTAGGCAACCTACTAGGTAGGTACGTATAGAGATGCAGCGTTCCGGTTTGCTGAGGCGACGGCCCGGGGTACACCAGTTGGCTTGGAATGCACGGAGCCGACTTGGAGGGAACTGAAACACTTTCATTCTGCCTACCACCACCTCTCCTTTTTCAATTTGGTAAGCCCGTCATCACAACCAAAGTTGATTTACTCCAATTGACAAACCCCTAAAACATGGAGACAGAAGTACCGAAGTTATCGTTGGTTCCGTTTGTTGCGTGGCTTAGCTCCCGTCCGGCGGCTATGGCACCTCTCCCCGGTCGATCGATCCATGCATACCCGACATACATACATAGCAGAGCCCCGACAAAGCCTAAATAACTTTGGATTGGAGCCCTCTTGGCTTGGAATTTCCTAGTCAGGATTCTCTAAGCTGTAATTGAGTCCATAGGATGGAGACCAGGTACATAAGTTCTTGGTGCTGCACAGTGATCTACCAGGTGTCTTGCCAGACCAACCCAGTCCAAAGCGAGAGAGCCGTGCGATAAGCCATGAAAGTGAAACCGAAGGGCTGAGGCTGACAAAGGGGCTGCTTGCCGTCTCCCCCGTGAAGTGGTACAGAGCCTACCTAGGTCGGGGTTTTGATCTCGGTGTGCTCGAATCATTGCGTTTGCGGGGCGGCCGGGGGCATTGTGACGGTATCTAGCCACTGGCCAACATCAAACGCTGCATGAATGTATTTTAAGGCTACCAAGGTACTTAGTAGGTTTCTGCCTGCCTACCTATGATAGACCTAGGTAAGTCATCTGTGATATGTTAGCACCAGATATATAAGTTTTCCAATGTCCCCTTCAATGGCTCCGTTATTTCGATGTTTCTTCAAACCATACATCCAATTTCAACCTTCATCAACAAACTACTACCACCAAATACATTCGGTTTCATGACCAAAATCATAAAGATGAGTAGCACAACAGACTACTCCGCGTCACAGGACGTGCCCAGTCAAGGCAACCTCACCATCTTGACCAAAGTTGATAAGCTCCGTGAGCACATAGGGACCAAAGTCAATCTTCCTCAGGTGAGTTGCCCAACACTCCATGATAACCTCCCCACACATATATGCTCATAAACCCCACCTAGTTGGTCGTTGTCGGAGATCAATCGTCAGGGAAGAGCTCGGTTCTCGAAGGCATAACCAGGTTTGGGTTCCCTCGAGATGCGGAACTCTGTACTCGCTATGCGACGCAGATCACATGTCGTCGCGAGAATGAGGAGAGCATTGACGTCTCTATCATCCCTCACCCCGAGGCATCGTTCATCGAGCAGGAACGTTTAAGGAAATTTCATTACACATTAAAAGAGATGACACCCGAGAGTCTCGCCCAAGTATTCAAGGAGGTATGTATTTGCCAATAAAACAGGCATTACGTGTAGGAGAGTTCCACTAAGATATCTACAGGCCAACCAGGCGATGGGTATCAGGAGCTCTGCGAAGGCGTCCGACACCTCCAGTCTTCCGGCTTTCAGCGAACATATTCTCAAGATTGAGAAGCTCGGCCCCAATGTAAGTCCGACGCCATGGAACGGCGGTGCTTCCAACGACAGATTGTTGACTCTACACGCTAGGAGGATCACTTCACTGTCATCGATGTGCCGGGCATCTTCCGCAAGGAGACGGAAGGTAGGCATTGAATATCGGAATCGTCGGTAAATCATGAAGTATTAATGGCAAATGTGACAGGAGTCACCACTGAGGACGACATAGAGCTTGTAAGAAACATGGTACAATATTATAGTATGTTATTTCACTTGCACCCTTTTTGATGGTACGCTTAACTAACCCCGTATTGCAGTGAAGGACAGCAGAACTATGTAGGTCACATCAATTTCGGCGACATATCTATTCTAACGCGCCCCTTTTTAGTATCCTGGCTATAATGCCCAGCAATGTGGATCCGGCCACACAGGAGATTTTGAAGTTGGCCAAAAAGGCCGACCCGAACATGACAAGAACTATGGCTGTACTCACGAAACCGGATCTGGCCATTGAGAAAACCACTCAACGGATCGCCATTGATCATGTTAAAGGTACAAGAAGTGACCTATCGCTTGGTTACTACATTGTCAAGAACCGAGGACCGGACGACGCCGATAAGACCTTGGAACAAGGGCAGGCTGATGAAAAGAAATTCTTCACTCAATCCCCCTGGTCAGAAATCCGAAATTCTGGCAGGGCAGGCATAGCTGCGCTGAAATCCCGTGTGAGGGACCTCCTCGTCGACCTCATCAAGAAGGAGTTTCCAAAGCTCAAAGCGGAGGTCGTAAAGGAGCTATCAACCCTCAAGTCTCAGCTTGACAAGATGGGGGCCTCGAGAAGCAATCAGCATACGCAAAGGGCTTACCTAAACAGGATGAGCGAAGACTTCCAAGTACTGGCTCGGGATGCAGTCAACGCCTACTACACAGGCAATGATATCTTTGAGAAGGACCACGACCTCAGACTCATCACCCGCATCGTCGAAGCCCACGAAAAATACTCCGACGCGATGTGCAAGGACGGCCACACCCGGCGGTTTGCTGGTGAGTCGAAGAACGAGGGAGGTGATGAGACCCCTAGGTCAACTTCCGATAGCTCTGCCTTTGCCGAGTTGCTCGAATGCGAGGACGATCCTGACCTCGACGAGATCATCGACCCCGCGGATCTCATCTATCCCGAATCCAAAGGTTCCAAGGATATCATGGAGTACATTGGAGAAGTGTATCGGGCGAGCCGTGGGCAAGAGCTTGGAACTGTAAGTTTGCTACTCGATATATGGCATGATCCCTTCATGGTTTCAACTAACTAATTTCCGTGGTAGTTTGGTGGTGCCCTGGTATCAACCATGTTCAAGGAGCAGTCCAAGAAATGGAAGCCCATTACTCTCTCATATGTGAGCGGTGTTGTTTTTGCCGTCCACCAGTTCATCGTATCAGTCATTAAGGAAGTCTGTCCCGACGATCGGGTGCGCGAGGAACTCTGGAACGGGTATCTCCTCGAGGAGCTCCAGAAATCCTACCGCCGAGCCATGAAGCACGCGAACTTCCTGCTCGAGATCGAGCGCGAGGGGACCCCGATCACACTAAACCACTACTTTAATGACAACCTCCAGAAGGACCAGAGCGGCCGCCTGGTGTCCGCGATAGAGCGGCTCGGAATGGAGCAGCAGAAGCCGACGCACAACGAAGATGGAGAGGAGGTGGGCCGCGAGGCGGGGATCTTCCTAAGCAAGATGCAGCTAAAGAACCTGTCGTTCAACATGGGCAACACGCAGTACGTGCAGGAGTACATGCACGACATCCTCAAGAGCTACTACAAGGTGTCGCGCAAGCGGTTCGTCGACGTCGTCTGCCAGCAGGCCGTCAACCACTACCTGCTGCAGGGCGAGGGCAGCCCTCTCAAGATCTTCAGCACCCAGATGGTCCTCAGCCTCAACGAGGACCAGCTCGACATGATCGCCGCCGAGGACCAGCCCGTCAAGCTGCGGAGGGAGAAGCTGGGGCGCGATATCAAGAACTTCGAGGATGCCCTCAAGGTGCTGAAGGGCTCGGCTTAGGTTGGTCAGACGGTGTTTGTATAGTGATGGGATCGTGTCGCTATTGCTTCCCCTATTTGTTGGTTTCTACTGGTTGGGTTTTGACGGCGTTTCTACTGGTTTAGATGGCGGAACGGGTAGAGGGGCATGATACTAGTGGTAAGACTGCGATCTCTGGGACGGCCATGGGATTATTATTGGCTTGGATAACTCTGTCAGTTGTACGGATTACGTTACTCAATGATACTCTTGAATATATCCCCTATGATATAACCCTAACCCTGCATCTAGTATTCAATGAAACGGCTGTCTAGGAAGATGGGAGTTAATATACTACTTTCAAGTACGAAATTAAGAGGTTAAGCGCCTCGTTCCAAGCATAAACTGGATGTTTATGAATTGTTACCCGATCATTATTTAACTCTCACCTGTAAGAAGACACTGGATATCAGAACCTATCCTCCGGGGCTACCTTCAGCTTGGTCGCCATTGACCAATAAAATAGCAGGTATCACATTGATACAAGTTTGCTGTTATCTGCATATGACTGATAATGGGATAACAATAAGTGAGCTTATGTGGGCCGAACCTTAACGCTGCAGGTGTGGTGGAGACAACTGATAAGCTGATAAGAGCTAGAAAGATTTCCGATTGAAGATTTGAGCTTTGCAAACTTGGATATTCCTGATTCTGATCTTACACTTCCACATATTCCATCTTCGTGGATGCGTCGCTGCTTGTCTACCTCTCCATCCTTATCGTTTAATCTGAGAAAAATAGAGCAGCCATTCCGAATGGGTCGTGGCAATCGTAAGGTATGATTCACTAACATAACTCATCCATGAGAACCAGTATTAATTGATTGACAGCCGTTTCGTAAAGGCGGGGGTAATCGCGCCCCTCGTGGTGATGCTTCTGCGCCGTATCGATCCTTCAACGAGATCGTCAAGGAGAATAAGAATCTCGAAAACTTTTACAACACTGTTCTTCCCCTAGAGGACAACGAGAAGTCCGAATTCTGGGAAGCGTTAAAAAGAGAACTCCCCAATTCCTTCCGTTTCTGCGGATCCAAGGGTCACGCGCTCGCCGTTAAGAGATTGCTCGAGACGAGATATGCACCTGAGATCGTTAAGATAGAGCGCCATGATGGCGAGCGCGTGGAGGCTCCCCTGCCCGTCCCATGGTACCCCGACCAACTCGCATACTCCATGAACACCCCGAAGCATGTCATTCGCAAATTCCCACCCTTTGCCGCCTTCCAGAAATTTTTGGTTTCCGAAACAAGCGTCGGCAACATCAGCCGACAGGAGGTGGTTAGCATGATCCCGCCGCTCCTGATGGACGTTGAACCAGGAATGACGGTTTTGGACCTGTGCGCAGCACCCGGCAGCAAAGCTGCTCAGCTGCTTGAGATGGTTCACCGCGGAGAGGAGGCGAGAATTCGCAAGTTTATGCAATCGTTTGGCGAAACCAAAGCGCCCGTCACCGACGAAGAAGATGTCGACCTCTCAGTCGATGCTGGCGACGACGGTCGTGCTACTGGATTGCTTATCGCCAACGATGCAGATTACAAGAGAAGTCACATGCTTGTTCATCAGCTCAAGCGACTTTCCTCGCCGAATCTTCTCGTCACGAACCACGACGCCACTTTATACCCAGCCATCCGATTACCCCAGAACCCAGACCAGCCCGATAAAGGCCAGTACCTTCGATTTGACAGGATACTTGCTGACGTACCATGTTCCGGGGACGGCACGCTGCGAAAGAACGTGAACCTTTGGAAGGATTGGCAGCCAGGCAACGCGTTGGGGCTACACCCTACGCAGGTGCGAATATTAGTTCGCGCACTTCAGATGCTGAAGGTTGGTGGCAGGGTCGTCTACTCGACGTGTAGCATGAATCCCGTCGAGAATGAGGCTGTGGTCGTGTCCGCAATCGAACGCTGTGGTGGTCCCGACAAGATCGAGATCATTGATTGCAAAGATAGGCTTCCGCTACTGAAGCGACGTCCAGGAATGCACCAGTGGCAGATCATGGACAAGGCCGGACGTATGTGGAACAGCTGGGAGGAAATACAGCAGCATGCTTTGACCCATGACGGGCATACTCCCGGCAAGGTCTCCGATACCATGTTCCCCAGGCCCGATACCAGCGACTGCTCCTCACTACCTTTAGAGCGTTGTATGCGAGTCTACGCCCACCAGCAAGATACCG
This sequence comes from Hypoxylon rickii, assembly GCA_902806535.1. Classification (NCBI taxonomy): domain Eukaryota; kingdom Fungi; phylum Ascomycota; class Sordariomycetes; order Xylariales; family Hypoxylaceae; genus Hypoxylon; species Hypoxylon rickii. Next base: position 3,603,946 of record CADCWY010000003.1, read on the forward strand.
GTGGATTTTTCATCACCGTGCTGGAGAAGAAGCAGGACTTTAAGGCCAAACCTGAGACGAAGTCTCGACTTCCTGACAATACTACTACGAAGAGTGCTGACCCAGTAGAGGCAAAGGCTGAGGCGGAGACTAAGGTTGAGATAGAAGTGGAGAAAGCCGCAGTGGGTGAACCGACCGACGTTCTTCCGACCGTAGGCGCTAAGAGGACCTTGGATGATGATGAGGTCGAGACGAAACCAGACATCAAGAGGCAGAAGACTGATTCACCCGGTGTAAAGCCCGAGATCCGCCCTGAAGTACCATCCGAAGTCGAGCCCGCACTTGCGGAACCCCAGGCAGAGGAAGCGAAACCAGTCGCCGAAAATACACCAAAGAACAATCTTCGAGCCGATCGAAAGGTGAAAGCAGACGGCAATCATGAAGAGCCCTTCAAGTATATGCCGCCCGACCACCCAGTCATCCAAAATATACAACAGTTCTATAAGATCTCGCCCCGCTTCCCCTCGGACCGATTTATGGTCCGAAACGCAACCGGCGAGCCGGCCAAGGCCATCTACTACACAAGCGCACTCCTCAGAGATATCCTAGTTGAAAACGAAGGTCGCGGCGTTAAGTTTGTGCATGGAGGCGTGAAAATGTTTATGAAACAAGACGCGCCGTCCGCCGAGGTCTGTAGATGGCGAATACAGTCGGAGGGTATGCCCATCATCGAAGGATACGTTGGTCCGGAACGGGTAGTCCGCCTCACGAACAAGGAGACCTTCCACAAGCTTCTCAAAGAAATGTTCCCCAAGTTCATCGACGAGGACTGGAAGAAGCTTAACGAGATTGGTGAACGCGCCAAAGAAATTGGCATGGGTTGTTGCCTCCTCGTTGTTGAGCCTGATGGAACCGACCCCGATTTCTCGGAGCGTATGGTTCTCCCATTATGGAAGAGTTTCCATTCGCTGAACCTCATGCTGCCGAAGGAGGACCGCTCCGCGATGTTGCTTCGTGTCTTCAACGATACGTCGCCGGTCATTAACCAGACGCTCAAGGAGTCGGCTAAGAAGGAGGCCGAGGCCGCAGCCGCCCAGGGCGCGTCCGAGGTAAAGGACGAGATTATGGAGGATGTTGCCGCAACTGAGGAGGCGAATGGTGAAAGCGGGGCCGCTCAACCTAAGGATGATAAGAATGGTGTCACAGAGGAATCGAAGGCTGGGCCAGAGTCGGCGGCCACCTAGGCATACAATCGGGCATCTCAATTTGAAGGAGGCGTTAATGGTCATCTAAGCTATGCAGTAAAAAGAGCTAAACTAGGCGAAAATTGCATCAGGAATTCACGGATTACAAACAGGGGACGCCCATATGAAAAATGAGATGGTTTAGCATTTTCGCTTCGCTAGAGTTCAGCTGCCTTGCGACACCATTGCCCTGCTGTGTGTACTATATAAACCAGTATCAGTAGCTTGAAATTCCAGCAGTAAACATCTGATTTGCAACTCCGTCTCTGGGGATGTGTTGACTTTTGGTCCTACTCATATATTTGCTCATTTAATGCGAATAAGTCTAATATGTAGATACCTACTCCGCTAAGTGAACACTAATTTACCCATCAAGCAACCCCACCGTCCAGTGCACAATGCGATCCACGCCGTGCCCATTAATCGCACTCACGGGTATCGCCGCACAGTCGTCCACCCACGCGCCCTCGACCCCGCTCGGATGCCGCTCCCGCCGATCCGTCACCGCATCCAAGTAGTCCTTCAGCCGCGCGTAGTTCTCCTGGGTCTCGGGCAGATCGCCCTTCGTAGCCACCACAAACCACGGCTTCGCCGCAATGTGCAGCCCGCCCTCGGGGTCGTCCACCGGCGACTCGTACACGTCCGTCATCAACATCGACCCGCCGAAGCCGCCGTCGTGCCGGGCGTTGCTCGCCGACGAGCTGGAGCTGCCCCCCTGGCCCCGCCAGTCGATGCGCCGCTCGATCTCGCGCTCCTTCTCCTGGTCCTCGCGCATCCGCGCGTACAGCCCGACCTCGGTCCACAGCGCCTTCAATGCTTCGACCGCGTCGCCGGCGCTCAGGTCGACGACGAAGGCCAGCACGCCGGCTCGCTCTACGTGTCGCAGGAACTCGACCCCTAGCCCGCGGTCCAGGTGCGCGCCCTCGATCAGCCCCGGGATGTCGGCCACGGTGAACCGCGTTCGGGGCTCGGGACCAATGCCGGGGCCGCCGAGCTGCTCGTGCTGGGCGATGACAACGGACCCGTGGCGGGCGTCGTGGATGACGGCGTGCGGGGCGGGGCGCCGCGGCGACGGGGGCGGGGCGACGGGGCGGCCCTTGTGGTTGTCGAGGACGACGGTGCCGATGTTGGGCTGCAGGGTGGTGAAGGCCCAGTTGCCGACGCGGGCGCGGCTGTTGGTGAGGGCGCGGAGGAGCGTGCTCTTGCCGGCGTTGGGCAAGCCGACGAGGCCAACATCGGCGAGCAGCTTAAGCTCGAGCTCCAGCTGCAGGCTGACGGCGCGCTCGCCCTTGGTGGCGAAGAGCGGCCGCGGCCGGTCCTTGGACACGAAGTGCGGGTTGCCCAGGCCGCCGGCGCCGCCGGCCGCCAGCAAGATGGGCCGCGGCGTCGCCGTCGACAGGTCCAGGTGGATGGGCGCGTCGGGCTGCACGTACAGGCGGTCGCGGCGCGGCAGCCGCGGCAGGCTGAGGGCGCGCCGCTCCGTGTGCGAGATGCCGGGGTACAGCAGGAACTTGTGCAGGTGCGGGTGCTCGGGCGGCTCGGGCACGTCGGCGCGGATGGCGTCTTCTATGCTCTCGCTCTCGGCTGCAGCTTCGCTCTCCCGCATTAGTCGCTCGTACTCGCGCTCCCGCTGCCGCGCCTCCCGGTACCGCACGCTCTCCTCCACCACCGGGTCCACTCGGTCCAGCTCGCGCACCACGGTCCCCACGGGCACCTGTATGACTACGTCGTCGCCGCGCGCGCCGCCGCGGTTGCTGCCCTGTCCCGTCTTCCCGCGGCCGGCGCGCAGGATGCGGCGGCGGGCGAGCTTGTGGAGGGAGGTCTCGCCGTGCACGGCTTGGATGTATACGTTCCCGCCGTGGCCGCCGTCTCCGCCGTTCGCGGGGCCGTTGGGGAGGAAGGCTTCGCGCAGGAAGGAGATACAGCCGTGGCCCCCACTGCCCGCATGCACCGTCACGCGGGCTTTGTCGGCGAAGGCGGATATGGCGTAGTCCTCGGGGTGGGGGTTGAGGCGGGAATGAGGAAGAGCATCACTAGATGTAGACGGGTCGGTTGCGGGGGCTGTGGTGGAATCGAGGGTGGAGGACGAGGACGAGGAGTACAGGGTCGTGGTGGTGTAATTGGCTCGACGTGCGATCCGGGATGAGGCCGATCGGAAGAGCGAAGGATAAAGGAACGGGAGGAATATCCCGGAGTTGGGTGAGCACCTAGGAGGCATTTTTGAGTATCAATTGGTTTTTTGCTATATTGAGTAGTTCATGGTAGAGGCTTTGTTTTCCGTTTCATGCTAGTTAGTCAGGTCAGTTGGATACTGTAGCATCAATTGATCACGATGGTCTCTGTCGCCTCATTCGAAATTTGCTGAATTACTACCTAAGGTATCGAATTGAATTAATTGAATTGTTCTTAGTCGATAAGAGATAAGATAGATAAGATGATAAGATAAAGGGCTCCGCAACTTCGTCGTCTCACATGCCGGCAGCCGGCTTCGGCTAAAAAGATGGTCGGTCACATGAGCATCGGGACATCTTTTCCGGAATGGGTCGAAACGGAATCGAACGGGACTGGTGGACGGACTAAAAGTGGATCCAATCTTCGTTTAACCAACGTTGCAAAGAACAGGTGATGATCCACTCTTTTTTTCTCTTTAGTGTAAGATTTGCGAGGAAAAATTAAAAATTAAAAATTAAAAATTAGAAAACAAATCCGAAAATAAGCCAAGAAGAGGTTCGGAAAATTCAAACACCAACGCAAAAACAACACAGCAAGAACACTTCATACATTGAACGGCCTACCATGCCATTAATATACTACCGACCAAAGACATGTTACCATGCTTCAATGATCAATTAGTTTCGCCATCTAGATTACCAGATAGGTACCCAGTATCCAGTGTCTAGCATCGCTCAACTATAGGTACTGGACTACTTGGCCCATCGCCCCCGGTGGCTTTGCTAGACAAGTAGTCTCGAGAGCCGCTAGATGCGCCGAAAGGCGGTGAAGATACGAGGGGCCAGCGAGACGCACAAGACGCACAAGACGCCATCTGTTGCACGACTTGAACCCCGGTAACCTGCGGGCGCTCGGCTCTTGGCAATGCTAAACAAGCTAAACAAGCTAAACAAATCGAATAAACCCTCTCGGAGCCTCAAAAAAATCTTCCAATCTTATGTGTGCGTGTGTTTGAGATGCGGGTTGGCGGGCCCTCTTCTCCTTTTCGGTACATTACCGTACATTACCTTCCTACTTGTACATGTAGCCTGCCTGGTACCCAGTGCTAGGTGGTACCGTGGACCTGGGCATACCTAGGTATAGCCACCGGGCCCTTGAAGGTAGGTAGGCATTCGGGAGGCGTGACGAGAGGCGGTAGATGCTCGATGCTTGAGATACTGTGTGTATCAATGTATCTGAATCAACAGAAACAGTGAATCAATGACGCTGTCACAGCCAACGAGACGAGCAATAGGTAAGCGATGCGCTTGAGAGCACACCTGGGCTTTGCATCGTTTCGTTTTGGCTCCATCCAGCCCATCCAGCCATCCATTCGTCCACACATGGAAATCCCCTTATCTTGGGCATTTCTGGCTCGCAAGTTAAGAGGTTTGTTTCCTGTCTCGTCTGTCTCATCTCATACCATATTGTCCAATCCTATCCTGCCCTATCCCATCTCCTCACTTTTATTATTCTCTCCTCTTAAGAGCCTCCTTTTTCTTTCTTTCCTTTTTAAAAAAAATCCTTCCTGCTACTACTACATAGCATCTCATCTCGAAGTCGGTAGAAACACCGCAAACGCCCTCTCACACGCACAAGCGCTCGCACAACAACTTACCATACCTCCTTACCTAAACACCTCGTTTTCTTTTTGTATTGTATCGCCTGTCGTATAGTGTGTTGCTGTGTATTATTGTATAATACATAACCTACATACGTTTGTACAATACATTTGCATATCATCGCTCCAACATCCAACTCTTGCGATTACTGGCTCGTTTCTAGCAACACCAGACCGGCCGGATTATGCAAACTCTCGATTGGGTTACCCTCATGCACACTGCATGCTACTAGTAATCCTGCCGTCCATTCGAGCCACGACAGCTAAATTTCCTCCTTGTGGCCAAACGTGGACATAACTCTCCTCCACCCCTCTTCAACCTCCTTGCTCGCTAGGCTCGTTTTTGGGCTCCGCTGGGCAGTGGCACTTGCAACCTTTCTTCGTCCCTTGTTGTCTTGCTGTCTCTGCTGTCCCTGCTGTCCTTGCTCTCGTCCCTATCCGTTGTTCCCATCTTCGGTTTCACACTCTCGCCAACCTATCTGGCATTCTGTGTTCCTCTATCCATATCCCCGTCCCTTGTTCCCCCCCCCCGTAAGCAATTGGCTTTTTGTGGGCTCTCGGTTCTGCAGACGACTTTCGTTCTGCAAGTTGAACGCCCATTCTCCTTGCCCCAGCCTCTCAAACCTCAAACCTTCCCGCATACGGACTCCGTTGATCCACTCGACTTGTCTCTTCTTGCCTCTCCCGTCGCGCTTCTCTCACAATTTCTCTCGCTCTCCGCGTTCCCCACGCTCCATCCTAAGCGGTATCTTGCACGCCTAGATACCGGTGCCGTCGGGACGCAAACTCGCTACCTTCCTCCTCATTTGCTGCCCTCGATTGACCATCGCGGCAACTCGACAGGGCGGTCAGCCTTTGGCTCCTGCAGGCAGATTTTCCAAGCTAGCTACCTACCTAGCAGTCAGCCATTGACTGCTCTTCGCTGTCTACCAATTCCCCCCCTCTTGCTCCCACGTTGTCTGCTGCGACTCTATCTGCTAGGTACCTAAGCAGCTAGCCATTGCCCGAGCCTGCCTTGCTGTGTTGTTTCCTCTCTATTGTTCATAATACAGGTCAGTCACTTTCTCCGTGCGTCTCGCCTCGCTGCCCGCCCTTCTCTTCCTCTTACTTCCTCTCCCCTCCCGCGCCTACTTTCGCTCCTGTCATGGACCCTTCCCGGGTCGTTAAGTGAACAGAGCGTTGTACAATATCCGTCTATCCCTCGTCTCATACCTCCGCCCCATGTTCACCACCTTCCACATCCCGGCCCTCCTTTCCGCCGCCTTCGGCTTCAAGCCGCTAAGATGTATACCAGGGAACATAAACCCCGCAAGTCCATCATCAGAATGGACCCAGACTGTGCTATTTGCCATGCTCCCGCTAGCCATGCCTGCGATTGCGAGGCCAAAGGTCTCGAGATCGCCGTCGAGCACGCCGAGAGCAGGATGATGCAATCCGTCTACAACGAGATACGGTAAGAACTTCTCTTGCTATTCCACTCCCCAGTGTGCCTAGGCTCGCCGACCAATGCCTATCGCAGCGACGTGCTAACCATTGACCAGTTCGTGGGTTCGAGCACACGCTCAGGACTACATTCTTGAGTATTTCCGGCTACTCACCGAACGACGCAAGGTTGCGCATTCGTCCCACCTGGAACGATTAACTGCCCACGCCTACCATTACTACAATGCGCCCCCGCACCCGAATGAGATTGCCGCCGCCCAGGCGACCTTGAAGCGAGGAATCGACGAGGATTGGCAATCTAGCGTTCAGCGGTATCCGGAGGTGTTGGAGTACTTCTACAGCCTAGTAGAACTAACACTCCCCCCCGACGACGAACCTGCTGTCAAGGACCCGCCTTTGAGCGCCTTGAGCGGGTCACGGAAAGGCAACCGGCGGGGCGGCACCTCGACGGCCACGATAGCCGGCGAACCCTTCCACGAGAGAGAACGCAACCCTCTCGCAAGACGGACGCCGCCTCCTCCACCGGCTGATCGGAGAACGCCGGGCCCAGTCGCCAATCCACTCGCGCCGCCGCCGGGATCCCGACGGCATAGCTACCGGCCTCCGACTGCACCCCCGCCGGCCACTTCTTACTTCCAGTACTAAACCGGACCGGAGTCAGGAGTGATCTAAGAGCCTACTGCCGCCATGCCACCGCCGACCATAACAGCGGCACGCCCCGGCCATTGGCTCAAACCCGTTCATTACACTTGTAAAATTGGATCACAGCACGCCCCGCATCTACCCACTCCTACGTCGACATCGTCATCGACATTGAACATGACAATGACATCTACGTGACATACTTCCCTCTCTAATTCGACGAAAAACAAGAACAAACCCTATTTCATGAGACCACGAGAGCGCACGATCAACATCACCGTATCTGTTGCATGAGTGGGAGGAAAACGTTTTCAGATACCATTTATTTTTCTGCATAGCGGGCGAGACACACAGCTCCTTCTTTTTCGATCAGCTGTTCCAAGTTCCACCAATTCTTTTTTATTTCTTCTTTATCTCGATCCTCTCAACCTCTCTTCCTTGCGGAACTTGGATCTATCTCGCGCTTGGAGTCATCTAAGACGGGTGGCAAATTTTCCCGGAAGCTATTTTTATTTTCTCTCTTTTTCTACCTTACCTACCGAAGTTTGGGCGTATGGAGTGCTACGGATTACGGTTGGACGAGAAGGGCATTTTGGGTTTTTTTTTCTTGGGTGCATCTTGTTCCTTGTTTGGTGCCAGCTGTTCATTGTCGTTTGGTCTTCCACTCTTCTTGGACATATCGTGTTGCGCTGCGGACTGGCTGACTACGGCTCTACCATTGGTTACTACCGTTGCTACTACCACTACCTTACCTTTACCTTACCACACAGGTATCCAGGGGGTGGGGGTGACGAGAAGCTTGGAATTCGCTGCGAGGGACGGAAAGATGGGAGTGGGATTACGAGAAATCGAAATACCCACGGTTGAGTTTTTCTGGATCAGAGCAGGGAAGAAGAGAGCGATAAAAGCAGATCAGGGTAGAGCAGAAGCAGAGAACAGCAGAGCAGGAGCAGAAGCAGATCAACGAATTAGTCAAGTCAAATCCAAATCTACACAATTACCAACAGCAGCAACTATCAGCATTTGGAAAATGCTACCCTGTCCCACCATCATCCCCTCTCCGTCTTTGATTGATCGTCCCGTGAAGCCGTGGGTCGGGCCCAAGAAAAGAATTATGGAGTTTTACACGAATGCTTTGGGACCGTCTCCTTTCTTTCCTTCTCTCTTCCTGTCCGCCGTTGGTTGGCGGCTCTTGTATGTAGACGTGTTCGTCCGTCATCCACCCGAGCGAGACACGCATGGCATTGCATAGCTACATACGGACGTACGTACATATACACATACACATATACCTGCATAGGTACCTGTTTACCTAGTACATATACGTAGATCGTAGCATATCAGAGTAGATACCATCCGGTAGTCACGCGCTCGCAAATCCCAATTGTCTGTCTATCGGCCTGTCTACTTACCTGCCTATGGCGATGCGGCTGACACGTATGCTACGGCACCTCGTTCTCGTCGACTATACGCTGACTGATAGGCGCCCCCCGTGCGTGACACCCCAGGCCATATCTGGCGCTCGTAAGCGGCTGGCTTCTCGGGGGTTTTCGCAGCGAAGGGGAGCGTAGGTTACGTCAGGTAGGAGGGAGGGGGAATGGCAGGCTAAGGGTCGGTTGGCACCGCTGGTAATATGCAATGGGTGGCGAGCCTCTTGCTAGGAAGGTAGCTTTGCGCGTGGCATTGATGTGATACGTCTACTACACGTATATCGATGCTTGCGTTGGTGAGCAGGTATCTATGTAGCTTATAAGCAGATAGGCAAGTCAGACGAGAAGCAGCGTCCGCGACAGAAAGCCTTCACATGATTCCCTACGTGTATTGTATCTTCGTCCTCTCCCCCTCACCCCTCCGTGCCCGGTATACGTCGGCCGCTAAGCATCAGGTGTGCAGAGAGCCATGTATGCACTCTCCCCAGCACGCCATGCATGCCTCAGCTCCAGTCTGGTTCATGTACGCACGCACGCACATGCCTGCCCACCCACGTAAACCCACCCCCCGGGCGCTCGGCGGCTGCTATAGGAAGAACCCCCCCCATCCCAGCAGCCGGCGACGCGCTGCGAGAGGAGAATCGTGGGATCGGCATGTACGCACGCAAACCGTCGCGCGCCGGCGCGCCCAATACGGCCCAATGCGCCGAGACAGCCAATGCACGACGCGCTCATAACTCGCTGTCCGCACCCAAGCACATGTGGCATGGCATGCCGCGCCGTACATGTCTATCCATCCGCCCGTCTCCCCTCCTGGCGCATACACGTTCTCGGGACACCATGTCTCTATCGCACCTATCGTATACTCGACAGTCGTTAGAAGTCTCCACGGAGCTAGCGTACGGGGTCAAGTCGAGTCGCGGGAGGGGTGTGTCGTTGGAGAAAAAAAAGATGTGGGTGTGGGAACGGCGGGCCTCCCCCTCTCGCAGAGTAGGGGGGAGGGGGTAGGGGGAAGAAAGCCGACAGCGCGATGGGCAGTGCCATCGAGCGAATCAAGTAGCCCTTCCCTACCGAAAAAATAATTAAGCAGCTGTTAAGAATAGACGCACATATGTACATACACACAGACACCAGACACACAGACACACAGACCGAACGCACGCGGCCACGAGCACAGACAGACATATCACGTAAGGGCAGCGGGCCGAGTGGCAGAAACCGGCCGAATGGAAACAGAAGCAGGGGCAGTAAGGGACATACAGGAATGTTAGTATGACGTTGATGCCTCTTTTGATTTAATCTTGGATGCTTCAAAACGTTCAAACGTTCAAACGTTACTTGCCCACCTGCTAAGGAGGTACATAATCGAGGCTCGGCCCATGCCGCACCCACGCGCTTCGCTTACCACTTTAAATTGTCTTCGTGTACCTATCACATTCGCACACTACATATACGTCTCATGTCAGAAGTTTGGAAGCTCTAGCCCACCGGGTCTGGTCATTCGAGTCATGGAGGAAGATGGATAAGAATTCAGGGAGAGAGAAATATGTTATGCCGGAATAAAGATGCCTAACGTAGGTCATGTTGATGCTGCATACGCATGATGTGGGAATCTGAATCTATACCTCCCTATCCCCTTGGCCTAGCACCCCTTTTTTTGATTCCCTTCTCCTAAGGAGACCCAACCCCGTTCGAAGTACGAGACGGGGTTCCTTCAGTCCGACCCGATCGACTTTTGTTGGTGACATGGTTGCGGTGACGCTTTTGAGGAGGTCGGCGGGCGACACCTGGAGCCCGAGCTTTCTAGGCCTTCTTGTCCTCCAGGGACGCCTCCTTCAACTCTGACGTCACAGCCGCTACCTTGTCCTCGGACTTTGCGTCTCCGTTGACGCCGTTCGGGGTGGCAGTACCGGAAGCTTCAGCGGCTTCCTCGGCCTCTATCTTCTCAATCTCTTTCTTGGCCTTCTCGACGTTCTGGCTTTGGTGAGTACAAGGTTCAGAATAAAGGCATCAAGGATTCCACTTACTCGTTGCGTCTGTGCTTGCTGATCCGACTTCCAGTGTTCCAATTTGGCCTTGACCTTCTCGGCAACGCTGGGTTTCTCAGCAGCGCTCATGGGAGGATCGATTCCTAAGAATGTGCAGTCGTCGATGACAGAGGGCGGGCAGTTGAAGCCCTTCTCGGTGACACCACCCTTCTTGCCCTTCTTACCCTTCTTCACGGCGGGGAGGTAGTCGTCATCTCGGTCCTCCTTTCGTACCAACCGGGTGCCTTGCAGTCCAGACTCGTCAACCTTACGCGAGGCTTGAGCGCTCAGACCGCTATCGGCCACCAGGGGGGCCTTCTCGGTGGAGACGGAGGATGGGTCGAGGTATTGGAGCAGGCTGTTGGCCCTTCGGATCTCCTCGAGATAGGCGGGGTCACTAGCCTCCTGGAGCATCTTCTGGGCACGCTCCTTCTTGCGCTCCTTCTCGATACGATCACGCTCGGCCTTCTGTCGCTCACGAATTCGTTGGCGGGCCTCGCGCTCGTACTCACCGTACGCCTTCTTGGCGCCGTAGTAGTCGTCCTTCAGCTTGCGCACAGCCTGAAACTTCTCCTGTTGCTCGGCCTGCAGCTTGCTTCGCTCGTCGCGCAGGGCGTTCAGGTTCTTGAAGACCTCGTCCTGCTCGGCCTTAATGGCGTCGAGCTCAGCCTGAATCTTGGTGTACTGCTCGGAGAGTGCGCGTGCCTCGGGGTCGTCCATGCTGTCCTTGATCTCCTTGATCTTGGCCTTCAGCTCGTCGATGCCCTTTTGAGAAGTGTCGAACTGGGCGAAGTTCTTGCGCTGCTTTCGGAGGTTGGAAACTTCGGCGAGGGCCTTCTTCTCATCGACCAACTTCATCAAGCCGCTGTTAACCTGCTTTTCGAGGTGGTCGATCTCACGGTCGACATCGTCGACGGTCTTGAAGGCAACCTTGCCGCGGGCGTTCTTCTGCTCGGCGATTCGAGAGCGCAGCTGTTCGTCGAGACGCTTGATTTGGTCGAGCTTGCTGGTACGAGCATTCTTTCCGACGCCCTGCTTGCTACGAATCTCATTGGCTTGAGCGATGAGCTCCTGGCGACGCTTCTGGGTGGGGGATTGGTTGTCTTTGTTCTTGCTTCCGAGGGCGAGCTCGACCTTCTGCTTGACGGCGTTCTAGAAGAATGGATAGGTTAGTATTTATGCGTCATGTTTTGAGTGTCTCATAATCAATTGCGCAAGCATACATATCTGGCGAACGAGTCCTTGTACTCCTTGTCAGCCTTGGCCAACTGCTCATTGAAGAGATCGGCGTCGGGCTTCTCGGGCTTCTCAGGTCTCTTCTTCTCGGCCGCGGGAGAGGCAGCGGGAGCAGGTGCGGAAGCGACTTCGGCCATGGTGAATGGTGGACCGAGAGACGTACCTGATAGGTAAGTCCTGTACCTAGAAGGGATAGAGAATGAATGTACCAATTGCAAAAAGCAATACGAATATGCCTCAGTCAATAACTAAAAGAAAGTGACCTGTAGGCATGGACAGGAAAAGGTAAAGGTAGAGGTAAAGGTAGAGGTAAAGAGTTATGAGGTATGGATAGAATTCAAGTAGGAGAGTGGAAATGTGGAAGGATTAGAAACGTTTAGGTTAAGGCATTAAAAAAAAAAAAAAAGAAAGAAAAGAAAACGATCGGCCAAGCCAAGCCAAGCCTTAGGAAAGAACAGAAGGGAAGGAAGGCCAGATTTCAGGGTCCTTTCCTCTTTAGGACTTAGTAATAGGTACCTTGGTAGGTATCATTGATGGCTTCCAAGTTGGTTTGGTGACTGTGGTGACTGGGAAGTTGTAGGTAAAGTAGTGTGTAGTAAATAAGGCACTTTGAGATTTCGGAGTTTCCAGGTTCCACCGTCTTTAGGGTGCAATGTGGACAATAGAAAAAAAAAAAAGTGACGATTCAGACCAATTCAATTGTTTCGTTCCAATTCACCAGTAAATTTTAGTGAATCTCTAGTGGAACATGGCTTGTGCATCTTGAACCTGCCTTTGAGAAACCCGAATATCTACCGCCAGGCACGGTACAACTGAGGCAACTGAGGCACCTGAGGCACCTGAAGTTGATGTGCCTAACCTTAAACACCTTAGTGGATCAATCTGAATCTGACAGGTTCATGCTAGGTACCGTGCTAGGTACCTAGTACTTCGGTACTTTGGTACTTCAATGTTTGCAGGGGTATCTCCAACCTTGAAAGCTTGCTCCAATTTTCAAACAATGGAAGCTTGTACCGACTGTACCTACCCAGTACCTTATCAAGACCTATCCACGCCGATAAGCTTATAGTGGCTATAATTCAAGTACACGTAGATACGCGATAGGTACTTTGGTTATTTTTTTTTTTCATTCATTCATTCATTCAATCCTCTATGAACGCAAGGCTGAACAAACCAGTACGTCTTTGCGCCTTTGCATCTGGCGATTGTTTGTCAATTCTTCATCCTCGCACTTGTCATTCCGCCATCCACCTTCACCTCCCACGCATATCCTGCTCAACCGAATCGCGGCAAGTCGGAAGAAAATCCCCACCCGCTTAGACTCGCAAAGCCCTCCAAAATGTCCGACGATACCCCCAACACGAATAACGAGGCCAACGAGAAGATCGCTCTCAAGACGTGGCGAGCATGGCGAACTGTTCATGAGATGGTTCAAGATCGGGTAAGCGCGTCACCTTCCCCCTCACGCACTCTCTTCTACCTCTTCTGCCATTCCTACTAGGTACCTTGGCCAGTTCGCTGGGGTACAGAGGCGCATCCCGTGTCATGACATCTATCATCCATCAAGACAACAATACCCAAGTGCGATGCTATGATGCTGATCTGCTCTTAGGGCTACGAACTTTCCGATACCGAGGTCAAGGTATCATTCGAATCCTTCAAGTCCATCTACTGCAACATCGATGGCTCCGTCATGTATGTCATATCGCCAAACCCTCCCATCCATCTCCATCGACCGTTCCCAGTAGCATGAACGAACTAAGTACCTAGCTAACCTGGTAATTACACAAAAGACGGACGAAGCTCAAGTTCTCAGCGCGACCCAGCCCCGAGATGATCAAGAAGTTCACGCCGCCCGCGACGCCCGCTAACCCCGAGCCCAAGGTGGACGTGGGCACGATCTGGGTGGAGTTCCTGGACGAGGACTCGCTGGGGACGGAGCAGATGCGGAAGTTCGGGCGGTTCTGCAGCACCAACCACCACCACACGGGCATCCTGGTGTCGCACGTGCCGGTGTCGGCGTCCGCCAAGAAGGAGATCGCCAAGTTCGCCCAGTGGACCTCGATCGAGTGGTTCCTCGAGGAGGACCTCCTCATCAACATCACCCACCACGAGCTCGTCCCCCGCCACGTCGTCCTCAGCAAGGAGGAGAAGGCCGCCCTCCTCAAACGCTACCGCCTCAAGGAGACCCAGCTCCCCCGTATTCTCCAGAAGGACCCCGTCGCCAAGTACCTCGGCATGAAGCGCGGCCAGGTCGTCAAGATCATCCGCGCCAGCGAGACTGCCGGCCGCTACGCGAGTTATCGACTGTGCGTCTAAGCACAGGAATAATTTCTGGGCGGTTGGGTACTTAGTACCATAATTTCCGCGCCGGATAGTAAATCCGTAAAGAGGAAGAGGAGTGAGTAAGGAAAGAAGGGAGAGAGAAACCTTTCCACAAAGAAGCATCGGCGTCTACGAGCATGAAACTTGAAATTAATTGGTAGGGCGGCGTTCCACGGTCTAATTTCACTATATGATAAACCCCCAAAGGGAAACTTTCGAAAACCCCGTCCTCAGATTTCGAATAGTCAGACACTAACCAGTATGGTGCGCTATCGATGAATAGAAAACTTTTGGTCTTGATTTCACGTACCGAGTGTCTATCTACCTAACCATGTGCCTACCTAGTTACCAACAGGTATATAGTATGTAAGGAAACGCGGCGGATTCTATTCGTACTGCGAGGGAACCTATAGGCGTTGTCTGTTAGGTTTTACCACTTTTATCGTTGCAATCCGCTGCCTTGACTATAGCAAACGAGCAAGCAAGAGAGATGGCCACCGCCGCGTCTCTAAGGGTTGTAACTCGTTTGCCTTCCTCCCAAGTTTTTGGCTGGGGAATCAACCTTTACAGGCCAAGTTAGTCCCTAGATATTTTATCGTAGCCTATACAGATCAGAGGATTACGTAGGAAAGTAGCCTTTGCGCAACGTAGAGTAGATGTCGAACAGGTACCTAACCCCCATCCCGAGAGCCCCGAGCTACGAATTACGTTCCACCAAGAAGCATTAAAGGTTGACTTGGGAACGATATACTCAGACGACACCGCTTACACCGAGCAAGGCAGACAAACACATCTTCTATTCTATCGTCTATTTTGATCTAACTCCCAATGCGGTATGAATCGAAGTAGCCCAAGGGCCGGGGGTATATGGTGGAAAATGTACAGGGTAAAAAGGGGGTAGTAAAAAAGCAACAACAAGGCGTGATATCAGCGAGTAATATCCCGTGCCTCTTCGGCGACGTTCTCACGTCCTTTTCCAGTATATCCTACTGACTCCGTGATAAACACGACCCGGGCTCTAGAATGGCCGGGTACCTCCTGGCGGGTGGATAGTCGACACCATCGGAGCAAACCCCATCGCTGTGATCCATAAACGCCATATTCCCCGGTCTTAGGACGGATCTCTGTTGTATATTAGGCAATTCGTGGATATCATGTCGTGTAAATATTGGTGTGGTACATATAATAGTACAAAAGGTGAATTAGTTTTGGTATCGAAGTCATAAGCATCATATGAAGATATGAGTCTAGTATGCAGGTATAGAGGGGAGTAGATGCCGGTGAGTCGTCCGTATCCGCAAGTATTAGTACCTAAATTGTTCTTCTCAGGGACCACGAGAAATTCCAGAGACCTGGGAAATTTTTACTCCTGAATATGTGATACAGCGAATGATCTATTAAGGAACCAGGATAGCGGGTACCACAACCTGCATGTCGAGACTCCTGGTCGAATTCAAGTTGTTCTGCTTGCATCAAAACCACCAAGGGTTCGCGTATCCAGTGCCAAGCTTGAATCCGGCTCATATGTACCATGTAGCATTTGGGTAGTCGGCGAAATCAAAATCACGATCAATATCCAAGTCAGTATACTGTTTCGCATGATAGCCTCGTAAGAATGTGATCTTCGCATATTTGAATGTCAACGGTTAACGTGGCGAGTTCCTTTTCTTCCCGGCCTTACGGCTGCGCCCCGCCTCGCCCGAGTCATCACGAGTATTCGAAGGGTTGCTTTGTGTTTCTTCTGGGTGTTGCGGTATCGTGTCTAGTTCCGTTCCGTTCCTCGAGCTTGAACCAGACTGCCTCGAACCGAAAGGACTAAGCAACCCACTGAGGTCTTGCAGCAAGACCTGAGACCCGCGCCGAAGTCCAGTGCCAGACGCTCTATTGGCCGTCGAAGGGGTGCTGGGGGAGAGTGGCGACGGCGGTTCTCCGCTCGAATTATCACTGTTTCGTACGCTTCGGGATGATTCACCGTCGAGTAACCCACCGACATCGAAGAAAGAGACTCGACGGGGAGTTAGAGTCGAGTTGCTTTGCGATTCTGTAGCCAAGAAGGAATCGTCGCTGCGTGTGGCGCTGCTCAGGTTTCGGGGAGAGAGCTGCCAGGCATCCATAGCCTCAATGGACTTAGCGGGCTTCTCGGCTTGCTTCTGCTGACGTACCGCGTCACGAAGCTCGCGGTCTACACCAAGACCCAACTCCCTCACAAGGTCTTCGTCGCTGCCCCAGTGTCTGTGTAGCGCAGGTCTACGGTCGGAAGCACGGTCCATAGAGTCGGCAGCTATTGAGTTGTGCCTGTACCTCGTTTTCTTCACACCACGATCCCGGACAAACGACCCGAGTACCAATGAATTCGCAGCAGCGGTGGCGAAAAGCAATTCGACCGATGCGAGCAAGGTGCGAACTTGCTGACTTCCACCAAGGTGAATGATACGTGGGACTCGGTAACCACTTGCCGCTGCCACAACGAGGCTCAATGAAAATAGCAGAGTTAGTTGCACCTTTTTCTTGGTGGCCATATTGCTTGTGAGGATTATAGGAACGGGGTAGCAGACGAGAAGGAGGTCGGTCAGGATATTACAAGCCGCCATGGTGATGAGTTGGACGTGGCCTTGACGACATTGCCCTCCAGGATCAGGCATTACCTGCCAATAGTGATCGAATGGTTGGCATTCTGCTAAGTCCGCTACTACGACGGCGACGAACGTTGCGATTAGAGTACCTCGTATGAACATCAAAACCAATTCATGTGAGCGATTCCAGGTAATGCTTGTCAAGCGTTTGAAGAATTCGAGGATAGTGAACTTGAGAACCCAAAGCCTTGAAAAGCAAGTTAGCGTTTTGAGGGCAAGTTCAAACGGAAAAGGGGCCCATTATAGGACAAGTAGCCAGTGAGCTCGATCGTCCAGCAAAGCAAAGAATCAAAAAGGCGTGAGGTACGTACGTTGCTGCGTAGAAGATGCGGCTGGCAAGGACTAGACCACTGGCAATAGACTTCATATGTATCTCTTCGTCCATCAGCCCGGTAAACGCTGCATTGTTGGTCCCGTAGATAAGTATAACATGAATGCATCCCATGCGTAAGTACAGTGGGATAATGGCTAGGGCGGCCACTCTGTCCTCTCGAAAAAGCTTCTCCGAACGAACAAAGCGACCGGCGATGCGCAGCAGTATTATGACGGTACAAAATAGGGTAATCCACCAGCAAACCAAGAGGGTCGGCTTGTTCTGATCGAAGGTCCGAAGCGGTGGCGGTGATGAGTACAGAGACATTTTTTTGTCTCTCTATAGCAAACACCTTAGCCACGCTCGTCAACCTCCGTAGAGGGGACGAGCGGGGGTTGGAAAATCGCCTTCAGAGGACGCCGGCGGAAGTGAATTGGGCGGAATTCACGAGTGAAAGTATAGAAGTATCAGATTGCTGGCAGGAACATACTTCCAATTCGTCAACCGTCGGAAGCGTAGGATTTTCTGTTTCTCTTTCCCTTTTCCTCCTGCGTGTCAAAAGCCAGAAAAACGCGGCAGTGTGGGCGTTGTTTGCTGTACTCGGAGTCGATGCCCAACCTACGAAAAGCCAATTCAGCCGTGTTTCTGAAATCCAATTATGACAATGACGTCGAAAAAGTGGTCTGTGATCCTCTACTAACGACACCAACGTCGAGTCCGTTCGATGATGCATTGATAATGCAATCGTAACGACGTGAATAACGAAACCCCGTTTGACACTAAGGGCCCAAGATGGCGTATTGTAGTATAGAATACAGAATGTCAAGTTTGTTGATAGCAAAGTAGGTGACGGAGAACGGAAGAAAAAAGTGAGTCTAATGGGGAGACGACAAGACGTTGTGGTGTACTATGTATACCTCCAGGGCTACCTACACACGTATGTGTAGTTCATGGTGAGTGGCATAGATTATTGGAGGAGGGTTGGGGATCAAAAGACGGGATGGGATCATGGGAGGAGATCCATAAGTTTTTTTAAGATCAATTGATGCTCTAAACGTTATCAAGTATACGAGTAAATGTACCTACCTACTTACTAGGGTAGCTTTCTTAGCTTCTCGTCTATCTTCTCTGGCTACTATGTACATACCTGTACATACATGTAAGGTCGGGTATCCTGGGAGGTAAGTTGATGTAGCTAACGGGTATGAGTGCTACATGTAGACATGGTGACCTATCCATATGTAAGTCCTACGTACATGGGTAACGTACGATACCTTCACTGTTCGTCTCATTCATTACATATGTACTAGGTTAGGTAGGTACTCAGTGTTCATCAGTTAGGCTATGATTACATACATACCTAGTACCTAGGTTCCAGCCAGTTGGACTCAACGACGGCATCAACCATAAAATTGAAGATGCAGGTTTCTTAGGTCTTAATTTATCAGCTTGCAGGTTCTGTAGGTACTGGGGATTTGCACTGAGATCTTCCATCCATAGCCGGTTCTCTCTACATCCATAGGCGTACATACATATGCTGTGCGAGCACACCATTCCTGTTTGAAGAGGCTTATATGTAGGTACATAGCTACATATGCAAAATGTGTAAAATAAAGGAAAATATCGACAGTCCTGGAGGCGTACACAGTTGAATTGTCGGATCGATCGAAGCCCAGGTTTTCTATTAACGCATAGTACGAGCAGCTCAAAAGATCGGCAATGCCTCCTCTTGGTTTCCGGGCGCTACCTATCTCTCGCCCTATCAGTCACGAACGGAGGCTCAGATGCCACGTCTGCCGCGATATTGAGACGGTAATCCGGATGGCGGCACCATCCTCGAGTATTCAGGTAGATATGTCTTAAGACCCATGCAACCGGCCTGGAGGGGGTAAACGTCGTGGGGCTCGTTACATGCCGTCCCCACGTCTACGAGTCTGCGAAAGTATGTAGAATTAGCGCTGCCTTCATCACCAATACGTCCCCCATCCTAGCGCCATTGGCCTATGGTGAATTCGTTAAGCGAGTCGCGTAAGCCAGTCAGTCTTGTGGCTCGTGGCTCAGAGTCTCGGCGTAGGTATACGACAGGTAATATCGGTGCACGCAATCTCCGAGTTTTGGCATCAAAGCAGGTAAATAGGTAAATACCCAGTAGGTATTCATTAAAGCCTGCTACGTAGATGTTAACGTTGATAAGAAGAGAGGCTAACGACTCCCAGGTCCGGGGATGCAGGGTTGTCTAGACTGAGGCAATTGATCCGTCTCGAATGTTAGCGAGGCGATACCAAGACCCGAAGGATTATACTAGATATCTCTCGGGATCTAAGTCACCAATCCCAAGTATCATCCCAGTCTCCCCATCCTGGTAGGCCTTGCGTTTGGTTCTTATCCGATGTTATGTATCCACCAGGTTTGTGCGATTGGGTAGGTATATATCTAGGCAGGAGAGACAATCAGAAGATAGGGAAGCCTTACGGATGAATGACGACGTGTTGTCCTCATTCTTCCCTCGGGTTTGATAGGAGATTCGGTGAATATCCGCCACGAGATGAGTTATTAGCATGTGAATCAGGAGGCAGCCTAGTCATTCGTAGGAATTAGTATACCTACTACGCAGTAAGAAGCACTTACTACATATCAATTGATGGTACACAGGATCCAGCATCACAGGGTAGTATTGGTAACGCGGTCACAGCAAGACTTGGCGATAGTAACCTGCCTACACCCATGCGGACGTCCTTTAGGAACTTTTACATAGTACATCGTTTAAGCACATAAGGGTTCAATCTTTCGTATTGCGATTGCGAGATCGCTACATAGTCTGTCGGGTCAACTACTGTACGAGTTAGGTTGGCCCGGCTTCTCAAGCAGCTTCCCGCCAATAGCGTCAAGGAGATTGCACTTGAACAACCGGAGAGCAAGACACAATCCAAAGGAAAGGAACTGAGAGATTTACGGGTAGTCTAACCTAGCGCCTCTCCCCGACGATATTGAAAGGAGGATGAAGTAAGAAGTGGGAACACGTCAACGGCGGAGCGGCTCCAGGGCTGAACGTATGTGGCGTCAAGCCCTCGAAGTCTAGACCTCAGGAAGCTATTCCAGCTTTCCATGTATGTACGCACTAACATGCATGTATGCATCTCGCATAGGTTAGGTACTTTTACTGCCAAGTAGGTACCTACTAGGTAGGCAGTTATATGTACTCAGCTTAGAAGCACGAGAGTGTACTCACTTCACTACCTACAGACTCAACAATACTTCGCGCATAGATGAATTATAACGGGATGCACCTGACCGGCACCCGACCGTTCGGGGCGACTTAGCACGAACGATATAGGTTCCATCGGTCGCCAGTTGGTTGTGTCGCGGGGATCGCCACGAAATGAAGAAGCCAACTCTGATCTCATCACTCGGCGCGGCGATATTAGACCCGTTTCAACACTGCGGTCGGTCATATTGGGTACGACCTCTCACCTCGTGTCGACTATCTAAACGATAACGAGCTGCCCGGAAGAGGCCGCTGCGACGTGAGCGGTTTGAGGGACGGGGATAAATACTAGGTAGATAATAAGTACTATGTAGAGAGAACACGAACAAGAGACGTTGGACATGCGACCGGTGATAACCCCGGTTTCGAGAACGGGGTTCCACATTGGGACAACGATATCTTTTTGAGAGCTTCCCGTTGTAGAGTGAAAGAAGCTTGAGGAGAGCAGATGGTTGGACGATAGTAGCAGGGGTTTAAAGGAGGGTGTAAGGAGGGTATGGGGGGATGGTTGATGAGGGGAGCTTTGCAGATCGACGTGCACATCGTGAGACAAGGGTACTAAGTGCCTAGCAGTTTGGCCGGGATTACGGTGCTACATTAGTGCAAAACTGCCAAAATAAAAATGCGGATGAAAATTAGGCCGTCTTGGCACAAGGCCCCTATAATTATAGCACATTGGCACCTGTAAGGCGCTATAATTACAGCGCACTTAACGGGCTTAGGGTACTAAGTTATAACGGCTTTTTAAAGCCTTGAATCATCTGCCACTTACACTTTTAAGCTATGCTATAAGCGCTATAAATTTAGTGAACTGCGACCGCTAAATGCGCTAAGACTACAGCGCATTACAGGCTAAACTCCACTATAAAATTTAAGGTTATTTAGATTACACTACAAACAGGGCTAAATGATTTATTCATTTATTTTATTTATTTTATTTATTTTATTTATTTTATTTATTTTAATAAAAGTTTTAAAGACATGTCGTTGAAGCCAGCTGGCGACAGCTGTTAAATGCGTGCATTACCACCTTAAAAATGCTGTGAAAAATAATGCTGTATTTTCAGGCGCCTAAACACCTAAAATGCGCTATAACTCTAGTGGATTACAGGGCGTGATGCACTGTAAATACAGCGCTCTCTGCCAAGTCGGCTTAATTCTCGTCCGATTTTTTATTTTGGCAGTTTTGCACTAATGTAGCACCGTACGGGATAGCATTGAAGCTCCAACAATTCGCCATAAAACAATTATCTACATACCTACCTATACTCAGGGCTGTTCTCAGTTCGACAACATTGCCCAGATCAACTATCACCCCCCAACCAAGAACATACAGTATCACCAGACTACCCCCAACCAATTCACCAATTTAGGGTCCAACCTTCACAGCTTCCTCATCTTCTCACCTTCAAACTCCTCAACCCTACCGAATTCCCATTGTGGTGATATCTTGTAAGTCTAGAAGCACGTGAGATCTTGTCTCTCTTGGCTGCCACACAGCATCTAGCCGCCTTCAGCCTTCACCGAAGCCCGATTTCCCTTTTCTTTCGTCACGTCAATCTTCTCTCGGGCTTATAGCGGCGACGACTCGCAGGGCCAAGTCGCGGTAGAAAAGAAAAGGGTTCGTTTGCGAACCCACGAAGTACCTACCACGAAGTACCTACCACGTCTGGCTGTCCACGTAATAAGAACCGGGTTTCCCCAGAGCACGTCTGTACTAGTAGGTAAATCTTACTCCGTGTCTTATGTCATCCAACAGGCCCTTGGAGCCGCGTAGGAACACTTACCTCGCCACGATTCTACATATTGCTTATTACCTTTTTTGCTGGACCCGGGTATATGGGCGTAGCATCTACGCGGCGCGAGCCTAGGGAATCGTCAAATTGTGCCGGCCCGGTCCAGCTTGGAAACTACCTAATTTAAGACATTTCGTTAAAAAGGCTAATCGCAGTCGTAGCCATAGAGTCGTGTCTAGACCTAACCATCCAGAACCCTGGTCCGGTCACCATGTTGGTACAGGTATCAGCATGTCCAAAAGGACTAGCTGTGCGCATGTCTCGGTGCATGTCTCGCTTTTACAGGTTTCCCCGTT
The DNA here is from genome assembly GCA_902806535.1 of Hypoxylon rickii. Classification (NCBI taxonomy): domain Eukaryota; kingdom Fungi; phylum Ascomycota; class Sordariomycetes; order Xylariales; family Hypoxylaceae; genus Hypoxylon; species Hypoxylon rickii. Next base: position 3,626,407 of record CADCWY010000003.1, read on the forward strand.
CTGTGATACGTTATACGTGCGAGAGCAGGATGTACGTACCGTCGTGGCGGGATAGATCGTGAACATGGATAGTCGCATAGTCCACTAAGTGCGCAAGGAGGATCCTGCCCGCCTCTAAAATAAGCATGCGTCCGTATAATATATATGCCACTTCCCATACCGGCGACGCGTTCACCAATTGGTATCTCAATGGGAGCGTACGCAGAGCTAACCACGGGCTGGGAAATTTGCCGCCTCTGGAGGACTCTACCTATCGGATAACTTGCAAACTATTCCGCGTAGGAATCGGAAGCTGTGCAAGGGCACCGGACCACGAGGAAAACAATGGATCGAGCATGTTGCCCGTCTAGGTTTTCATACAACTACCAATATCGAATCTTGTCCCCTAACAAATCCACCCAGATCAGGGCATGACTTATTACTTCGAGACAAATCCCACGTTGCAAGACAATCTGAAAATTGAACCAGGGTACGGTACCTAAGATCCAAGAGTGCGCAGTACTGAAGAGTGCGAATAGATTCGCAATCCCGTTTCACGCGTGGGGGACGGGTGAACACTTCCTTCCGCTCCTTCCTGGTTGCTCGTGGGTAGCAGGCAGCCGGTTGCAAGCTCATCTGTCATATGTCAGAAACCAAGAAGACGAAAGTCTGGCTACCAAGTATCCCCGAACTGCGCCGCGGGTAATGAATGCCTAACGAACGTAAACCCCTTTCTACACAATCACGAATGGGCTTATGTACCTAGGTAAGCAAATAGGGGGCGTCCCTCTGGTTACCCAGATCAGTTTTGTACATCAAGCCTAGAGCTAAGTGGACTTGGCCTCATGGTGCTGGATAGCTCCGTTACCTATTTTTATAATAATAAAAATATTGAGATAGAATGTCGAAGTCGAGATGCATGAGTAAGGGAGGCCAGGAGGGTGGTCCTCACATTTAGTATCTAAGAAAACGTATATCGACCTTCAATCCCATGGAAAACCATCTAGGAAGTCTCCCTTAATGTCTGGAAGCCATGCCTCTATATTTATGATACTAGGTACCTGACTGCTTAAGACTCAGTTCTTAAGGGGAACCCTTACACTTCGGACTACCTTACTCAAGCCCCAACTCCACAACCACCCCTTTAACATCCGTCTTCCCAGCCTTACCCCAGTCAACACTCAGAAGCTTCGCCTGTTTCTCCCCGACCAGGCTCCAAAGCTCATCGACAACCCAGGCCCTCACTTTGGGCCAGGGATGTGCCAAGAGAACTCCGAGTCTCTTCCTAGCCTCAACAACACCTTCGCGTCTCTTAGCCGCCATATCCGCCGGTATGCCAGCTTCGCCATCATCAGCACGGACGCCCGCGACAGCGCCGTAGACCTTGATGCAAGCCTCGAGCTTCCGCACATTGCCAGTCTTGTACGCGGCCTTCTGGACCAGGAGACACAGCTGGCGGAAATTAACATCGGGACAGCGCGGCAGCAGGCCGACGCGGAACAGGTACGCGGCGACCTCGAGCGTGGGCACCACGACGCGGTCCTGGCCCTGGTACAGCTTGAGGTTGCGCAGCAGCGCCGCACAGACCTGCCGCAGGTGCCCGGGGGACGTCTCGCAGAAGTCGGCCAGCGCCGCCCGGCTGACGATGACTAGGTCTTCGTTTCCTGTGTCCGCGGAGGTGACGAGGCCGGCCAGGAGCATGGACACGCAGTCGTCCGCGTCGAGCGTCCAGGTCTTGGCTGTGGATGGGTCCAAGCGCTCGGTGCTGCAGAGGGTGAACAGAAAATCGAAATACTCTCTCGAGGAGAACGGTAGCTCGCGGAAGGTTTCGGCGTGTCTATCTTTGGTTAGTGCGAGAGAAGCAGTGTTGGGTTAGATGATCAATTCACGCACCTGGAATCCAGAAGCATGGCGAGCGCAGACTGTGCCTCTACACGGACACGATCCAACTTTTCAGCAGCCAGTCGGAGTATTCGTGGGAAGAGAATAGAGAGGACTTCTTCATTGCCCCTCTTTGTGCCCCATAGAGTTTTAGTAGCTCGTATAGCCTCTGATCGCACTTGGGAGCCAATATCCCCGCGCGCAGTGGTGGTATAATCATCGAGACCCTCCGACACAATACTCAGGAAATCCGAGGCCTTGTCTTGGAGGATGGCTCTACCAATCAAACTCCGTAACAGGGCGGCCCGCGTCTCCACGTCCCTATCTTTCACCCATCGTTCCACGAGCACCTTGCTCACCGGAGCATTTGCCGGCTGCTCGTGTTCGGTCTTCTGGACTTGGTACGCGCGAGCAAGTGCGTGGAAGAAGCCATCGCCATGCTTGTTGCGCGGCGTTGGCGGGTGACGAACTCTATCAGACCATTCTTCGATAATCTGCGCTCGACGTTCCCGATCGGCGAAAATAACGAGTACGAGAGCGGCCATTGAGGAAGTGCGTATGACCTCGCTCTCATTCCTGTTGAGCCAATCGTTCAAGACGTCTTGCAAGGCCAGAAGCAACTCGTCGAACTGCGCCGGGCGAGCAATTTGTTGCGTATTAGCTAGATCCCCAACTGACCTCAAGAAGTCGAATTTGGAGCCTTCGTCAGTGGAAGGACCAAGGTGCAGACCTCCTATTTGGGGGCCGAGAGAAGTTCCATCCCCGGTGCCTATGAGGAGGGTTGGGATTGCGGCTACCACAAGTGCGCCAGCCGCTTCGGTAATCAACTCTGGTTTGCGATACTTGGTAGTCTTTGCATCGCGCAAAATCTCCGAAAGAGTGGCGCATAATTCTACCGTCGGTACCTCTTGAGATGGTTTGTAGCGTTTCTCTCTAAGAAGCGACGGAAGAAGATCGAAAATTGCTGCGAGACTCAATAGGAGACCGTGCCGCTCTTCCACCTGTCGCACCTGAAGAGCTCTGAGCCGAGATAGAAGAAGTTGAATGGAGTCATTGAAGCGCACTAATGGATCGGACGTTTCAGTATTGATCGTTTCTGCTGTCAAGCTTCCAAACGAGATGGCTGCTACTCTCCGAGCCCCAGCGTCCATATCACTAATACCCCTCCATCCAAGAGTGGCTTCTAATAGTGCACGGCCATAGTGAGGCGACAGTCTGGTTGCCTGTAAGGCAACTTCATGAATCGCCCTCGAACGAAGAGCGACGGCATGATAATCAACGATCTGCACGACGGAAATGCCCTTCTCTACCGTGTCAGGGTGACGGCCAATTAGCTCCTGAAGCGCGGCGGACGCACCACGCCGGATATTCCCAGCAGGATCGAGAGAAGCTGTCACCACCAGTTCGGTAGCGATCAATTGCAATATCGATGCAGCCGAGTCATGTCCCCTGCCAACTAGCACAGATTTCGTCTGTACGTGAAGCAGCTCGGAAGTGCTGTACCGGCGAGCCAGGGCCCAAATACCGAAGCAAGACGCATCCCTGACATTGGTGCCGATTGAGCCTCCCGACGCAATTCGCTTCTCAAAAGAAAGCCCCATTAATAAGGCGTGTATTATGTCAGAGAGGTCTTCAGGAGGCGGTGATCTTCGGTACAGAAGATGAGAAAGCGTAAGCGTTAAGCCGTGCCATTCCAATGGATCAACCGCTGCCAGATCGCGAGTGGGAGGGGCAGACGGATCGGACTTGTCCTTTACCCAGAGTACGTTCCGGTTGAGGGATTCGAGGACTGCTTCGATGACTTGGGAAGCCATGTCAGGCTCCAACTTGAAAGTGATGATACTGAGGGCTTTGCTGGCAGCAAGGCGTACTGGCGTATCATTATCTGCTAGTCTTTCAAGAAGATAGCCAATGGACGTTTCCACTATATCGGTATCATCACTAGTTTGCTGCGACTTCCGCAAGACTAGGGTGACTACTGAACGTGTAACTTTTATCAGCATTTTTCGAGCAAGCGCAGAGCCGTTGATGATGTCGGAGACAGTGTTCTTTTCTGCAGCTATAGCTTGCACGGCATTGAAGATTTTTGATAGGTAGGGATCCATGATGGATGTGTCTTCTGAAGCACCAAGTATCCCGGCCAGAAATGACAGGGTGCCGATATAATAGTACGGAGAATTGACTGCATCGCCATCCGATGGCTTGAGCGTCGATAGAGCCCAGTGGACGAGAGCACTCAGAATACCAAGCTCTTGCATATCTTTACGCATGGCGACTCGAACCAAAAGGGCCCTGGCGCCATCCCTTTCTTTTCCGGGCACCGCGAGGTATTTGATCGCTAGAGGGATAACTCTTAGAGTAATACCAGGGATCAACGCTGGCCATTCGAACCCAGGGACGGCGAGCCGATCAAGATCATCAGCGTCGCCGGATGATATAGTTGAAAGGTCGAAGGGGGCGAAGAACAGTTGAGATAGCCATAACAGCACAACGTATCTCTCGTGCCAAGTCCAGGCAGTAGTTGAATCAGGCTGGCGCTCCGATTCTTCGATGGCGAATAGAAGAAGCTCCAAGTATCTCGTCTCCACATTGAGAAACCTTACGATGACTTTCTCTCCTCGGATCTTGCAAAAGGTGTAAAGAATTTTACAGATGGCATCATGAAGGGGGAGCAGAAGCTGTGACCGCATAGACAGCGATCTGGCTTTCCGGCGATCCTGCAAGCATCCCAAATACGCTTCCGCCAAAGCCGGTAGCCACTTAGGGAGATGCGGATCGAGTAGCTGCGGCAGCTCTTGGAACACTTCTAGAACCTTGAGCAAGCAGGTGGGTTAGCTAGCCAGATTATAGGAGTTGTGGGAATATACGTACCTGGGACATCAATCTTGTCGTCTCTCTCATCCGTACGCGCCTCCGCAGTTGGCCATTTGGCTTCCTAAGAAAAGGACCAAGAGAGCGGTCAAAATCCGAGAGCAGGTCCGTAGAATATTTCTGGACGTATACGTCTCGATCTTGTTCTGGGGCGTCCATTTTCGATAGTATCAATGATCCTCAGTAAGATCGCAAGGACTTGTGAGGGTCGAATACGTTAAACTAGGGGGTAATTGGACGATTGTACCCAGCTCTCCTAATCTTATAGCTACTAGGTAGGCGTATATCACCAACAGAAGTACAACAATCCGAATGGAAAATTCAAACGGCACTGCTGTCACTAAAATGACACAATTAAAGTGATAAAAATCATATCTCACCAGATTATTCGCACTTGGGCGTTTTCGTTAAATATGGCTGCGATCAATTGTTTCTGCCTAGGAGTCCATAAAACGATGCTCGAGATTCTGATATAAAGATTTTACCATGGATAAATGAATACACACCGTCAACATGCAATTACCCAGCGACGATCATTAGTTTGGTCTTTGTTCAGGAGAAGATGGGGAGTATTGGTAAAATCCATAGAGTTAACTGCTTCTAATATCCTGAATATGGCATGGGTTCTAATACGATGAAAATATTTGTTGGATAATGGAGCCGAGCGTTCATTGTGGTAGTCAATTCCACCAGAAGCTGACACTAAAACTCACGCTCAAACCTCGTACGTAATGCCACCATCCGATAGGTATGTAGAGAGCGTCGCCGGGTTCTAGAATGCAATCAACAAATGGCACCTCTCTGAAAGCAGAAAGGTCTTCCTTAGAGAATTGGTCTTCTGCATCAGCGGATACTGTATCCCATCCCTCCACCACTCCAACATCCATCAGACTAGTATTACCCATCTCGACCCCGTTCTCTTTCCCTCGTGCCTTCATACGTTCTGTATTCAACGGGGAATATAAGCGCACATACTTACGACCCACTACTTGAGTTAAAATATTATGGTACGGGTCAGTATGCAGTGGTGTGATGGTCCCCGGTGGGCCAAACCAAGCGTTGAGAAGGGGTTCATCGAGTTCTGGCTGATCAATGCTGTTGTCCGTTGGATGCGAAGGCGGTGCCGTATAGCAGTAATCCGGAATAAGTATATCCTTCCGTAAAACAGGAAGCTGGGTGAACAATGGGTGCTGGGCTAGGTACGCGATGGGTTTTGCTTGGGAGGAATCACCATCGCCATCAACCTGGCTTCGACTTCTGACTAAGGACGGGTCGATATACTCGTACAAAAACTCACCAAATGTGGTAATCTTCTGGCCCCAGCCTTCATCCACGTAGCTACGGCCAATTTCTATCGGCACAAGCCTACGGCCGTCGAATGTTTGAGAAAGGAGGTATGAGGGCTTATTCCAACGATTCGTTGTGAGAGCAGGCCAACTGTGCATAGTACCACGAATGATGAGAGGCTCAGGCCCTAATTTCGAGTCTTCAAGGCTGTCCATATATGCCTGGAATGCTTCCATTGAGATCGCGTCGACGACCTTAATAGGGTACAGTACGGGAGGTGTGAACGGTTCCGTCCCAGAGAATAGGTCTTCGATCTCCACCCCGCCGTTGGGAGTAGTTGAGGCTAGACCTAGAGCCAACTTCTTCCTCTTCGCAGGCCGTTCATTGAGCAATGTATCTTCGGCGCCCATGCTCTCCCTCCAAACTACTTGAAGTAGCTCAAGAGCTCTATCGATCCATCTTCTGCCCCTGCTCTCACCAGCAGCCCCGGCAAGAATTAACGCAAGATCAAGAATTTTGATCAACTCACTCAATTCGTTGTGCTGTGAAATACCTTGTTCAAGGTTGGTGTTGCCACCTGTTATAGAGTGGTTGCATACATATGGAGACCAGAGAAGAGTAAAGCAGAACTTCAAGATGCTCGCGTCGGTGTAGAGTTGCCGCCAACAGGCTGGGAGGTCTTTGAAAATAAAGGCATAAAATTTCGAGTAGGAAATTGAGATTATGTCGTCTAATCTCTTCAGCACCAGGAATTGTGTTCGTGGTTCGACCTTGACCGGGCATCTATCCTTGGCTTGCAAATCTTGATAGCAGATGCTGATCTGGTGGGCTTGTCGCGAAAGTAGATCAACCAAAGGAAGGCCGCATCCCGCTAATGAACATTCTTGTGACTCATCTGTGGAGGACAATATTGATTCGCATTCGCTACGGATTCCGATAGCAGATCTAGAGCAGAAGTCTAAAAGCTGTTCCGTAGGGGAGAGTGAGTCCATTATGCTGGGAGTGTGTGGTCCATCATGAATCACGAAGATGAATTTGATTAAACGACAAATGAATTGGTTGCATGCCTTTCGAGGTCATATGCATTTAAAAATAACATCAGACTAATAAGTGGGGACACTGAAATCACTGAAATCGGTTAGAGTTGCTTAAGTAAAGTCATTATTGTGGGGGATATCTTTAGGTTGCAGGGCTGTCTATTGTGGCTGAAGGTTTATGATCGACAGGTGGGATCGACTTTACACGGCGTGCATCAACGTGCATCAGCCTAGATACATGGGTACTTTACGCCATAACGCCATTTAGTTACTGCCCAGGTGCCTACTGTACCTGTACCTAGTACCTAGTAGTACCTAGACCTAGTAGTGAGTACCTACCTACGCCATTTTAACACGGCCGCGAGAAAAAAAAAAAAAAGGGTACCATAATTGACCTATACCCAATTCGCGTCTGCCCACTTTCCTTCTCCAGTCGCCAGTCGCCAGTCGCGTCCCGGCGTTCCTGGTCATATCAACACTTAAAGCGCATCTACGGTCCACAATAAACTTGATCACCCTCTAATATCAATTGTACCCATTGATCCCATCCATTGTTCATTGCCAGCTAATCAACCCGTACCACTCCCCCCCAAAACACCAAATACCACTCCCCAACAACAAGTGATATGATAGCATTCATATTTCTAGTCATATGTTAATCCTTCATGGTGTATTATCCCCCGAGGAAATCTTGAAATCTTTCAAACCCTCCTCCACCCACCAGCGTACCAACTCTATCCACCACCCTCGATCCATTCACTCGAACATTCCCACATTGGCTATATACGTATTTCGTATATACCTACATACTATTACGCCTACCGACCCTATGAATCCACCGTAGGATTTTTTTTTCTTTTTTTTGAAGACTCGCATAGATACTACTGAACTATGTATCTGCCACGCGATCTCATATCCAAACTCTACGTTCACCTGCAGAAGACCAGACACCCGCTGTCTCCCCCCGTCCTTATCTTGGCCGCCCTCGAACCCGACGCTCTGTGTGCCTGTCGCATCCTTACTCGGCTTCTCAAACATGACTATATACCACACAAGATTCAACCTGTCGCCGGATATGGAGACCTTGAACGGGCGGGCCAAGACCTCGTCAGCCCGATGATGGAGACGCGTGGAGGAAGTGGAGGGGTCGTCGTATGTCTTGGCGTGGGAGGTATGGTCGACATGGGTGCCATCTTGGGACTCGAGGCGGAAGGAGACGAGTCAAGTTTCGGTGGCGTCGAAGTATGGCTTATCGACTCCCATCGACCGTGGAATCTTGGCAACGTGTTTGGCGGATATCCCTTAGAACCCGCCTCTGATCCCAGCGCCAGCTACCAAACGCGTGCCCCCGACGGCGTCACATCTGGTCGAATTAACCGTTCGTATAAGCCCGGCAAGGGTGGGATCATAGTATTCGACGATGGTGATATTGAAGAGGGACTAGACGCCGAGCGAAAGGCCTACCTGGCGTTGATCGACATGCCTGACGTAGAAGACGATGGCGAGCCACTTGGGAACAGCGATTCAGAGAGTGAAGATGAAGCCCAAACCCAACCACCTCGTCCCGGTCAGAAGCGAAAATCCTGGTCCGATCGAGACGACGAAAGTAGCGACGACGAGGATGATCGGCCGCGCCAGAGAAGAAGGAGCAATTCTGTAGGGTAACCTGCTGATTGAGATTTAAACGCCCCGCTAACCATATCGCAGTCAACACCGATTCCAACGTCACCCCAACGCCCGCCGCAAAGGGGACTTCTATCCATACGAGATCCTGATATTGTCAGGTCGGATGACATAGAAGAACCACCTTCCGGTGCCCAGCCACCAAAAGCTCCATCGGCCCGCACTCTTCGAAGGAGGCTACTGAGAATGCGAAACGAGAACGAAAGCATACTTCGAAAATATTATCGAATGGGATCCTCGTACTCTGAGCCCATCAGCGCAATGGTCTATTCTCTGGCATCAGAGCTAGGTCGGGAAGACAACGACTTGCTCTGGCTCACTATTGTAGGTGTCACATCTATGGAGCTTTACGGACGATCTTCGGCTGGCGTGGCTGTTGCTGTCCGGGGATCAGATTCTAGGCCGACGAATGGTTGGATGGGTGTCCGAGGTGCGCGGATACGGCAGCTCCTAAGAGACGAAGTAAGACGTCTTAACCCACCCGACATTGGAAGACTGCCATCAACTGAAGGCGCTGGAATTATCCCTACTACAGCTCGAAGTCCCGAGGATACAAGTATTCGGCTATCCCCCGAGCCTAAATTCCTGTTGATCAGGCATTGGAGTCTCTACGATAGCATGCTCCACTCGCCTTACCTCTTTTCGAGGCTGCGCATTTGGAGCGAGAGCGGGATTAAACGCCTACATAAGCTACTTGCTAAGATGGGCGTGAGCCTGGTTCAATGCAAACAGAGCTATACACACATGGATATGATGCTGAAGAAGGAGCTCCGCACAAAACTCCTCAAGTATGCGTCCTTGTATAACCTTGACGATATGGTTCCCTCGGTGGAAACAGATGGCAGAGATCGAGCTGGTGCTAAGGATGGTTGGGGATTCGTCCGAAGTTGGGGCTGGCGTGCCACTCTAAGCGCACAGGACGTAGGAGTAATCATCGGTGCGTTGCTTGAAGTTGGTAAGCACAATACTCTAGTCAACGACGATGGCCGTGGCCGTGCCAGCCAAACCCAGGATGTCGAAGACGATGGCGGGTTAGCCGAAACACAAGGATGGGTCAGTCGGTTCTGGGAGGCATACGATGCACTTGATAAGTAAGTCCTCAAGTAGGAGAAACAGAACCACAGGATAATACTAATACTGTATAGCGTCGATGCTCTCAAGGCTGGCCTACCTATAGCGCAAGAATTGCATCGCGCCATTTTTCGGACAGGGACTTCGCTCATTGGCAAAAGACAAATCAAGCACTTACATGCTTTCCGTTTTTGCGTCATCAAAGATGGACCAGACGTCCCTGTATTCAACCACCCAGCTGCGCTCACGAAACTTGCGCTCTGGATTGGGGAGGCCCTTGCTGAGCAGGAGAAGGATGCCAATGGCAAACTGGCACATGGGGGCCGTGGCACCCCGTTCGTTGCAGCAAGTTTAAACGAGAAGCGGGGTATCTACATGGTAGTCGGTACCGGTGGCGGCGGCGGACCTGACCTAGCATTCCTGGACAAGGAGGCTGCCAAGGAGAAGCAGGCGGCAAAAGAAGCCAAAGCCAAGGTACGAGAGCAGAAGCGACAAGCCAAAGAAAAGGCCAAGGAAGAGAGGCGTGCTGCGAAAGCCAACGCCGATGACGACGAGGAAGAAGACGAAGAGACAGAGTCGGAAGGCAGCGAAGCCTCTGATTCTGATTCCGAAGACGAGGCCGAAGAACACAAAGACCGCGGCTACGGACTCAACAGATTCGGCAGCGCTTTCCAGGACGTTGTCAACGAGACGAACGCTCGTGTCCGAATCGACAGCTTCGAGCATTGCGTTGTCGAGGTTCGCAAGGATGACCTCGGAGGGTTTCTCGAGTGCTTGAGCCAAAAGACCGTCGTAGGCTAACCTTGTCGAAGTCGCTTCTCTCTTTTAAATTGCCTCAGAGCTTTGCTCCGCGATCCAACACTATAACTATCTAATATGCTACAAACCCCTTCCCCTCCCCGCCCTCCCCTTTCCCATTTCCCCATACCCCTTTAGCCTTTAAAAACTTTAACTTCACGAGTAGCAAAACGGGCATCTACAATCATACGTGGAGCTTGGACGATGCATGAACGACGACGGAGCATAGTATGGGTTGGTTTTTGGGGCTACACGTTGTAAATACCTAGTACTTAAGCTGGGCTGAATCTGGCTCGATTACTTCAATTGTCTGATATCATCACACCAGGAATATATGCATACTCTATTCGTTCGGCTGTTCGCGTCGTCGGTGTCATAAATCATTTTTTCGTTATTTCGGCCAATGAAGCTCGCGCAGAATACCGCTCCATGCCCATTACATATAGGTAATCAGCAGGTGCATGTAGTCCGGGAGACCTCGGGTGCACACCTACTTACCCCTACATATATGGTTACCTACCCCTATCTTCGGTAGGACCATAGTCCGATGACTAAGCAGCTAGTCATGACATGATCTACTAGGTACCCGGCACTATCAAGCCAAGACCTTACAAGCATAAGGAACCCGTCGTACCTCTCTTGCAAGAGTCCAGTGAAGGGCCTTGACGTAGACAACTAGGAATAGAATTCGGCTACTCGACCCAGAAATGACGAGTCATTGCCCACCCATGCAGACGCTGGTTTGGGGGCCGTTACTTTCGGCAGGCAATGTGGCTTCGGATCCGACGTCTGTGCCGCAATAAGCTGACTCCGCGTCCGAAAAGGAAAATCGCATCAAGCCTGTCTCGGCCACTGGTTGCCTGAACAAGTAGGTACGCCAGCGATGCCCGCATCCCACGAGTGAGGATTTGGAATCATCGAGGCGTACGCTGTGATGAGAACGGCCGCGGACAGCCCTCGGCCGGCCGGGCGAAGTCGCCTAGGCTAGGCCCCCAAATTACCAGGCCGTTCCTATCCACGGTACGTTGGCAACACCCGCGGCAGGGACGCCGTGGATGTACACGCGCTGAACGTCATGGCGGCCCACGTGATCAGCTCTTCGGCGTCGAGAAGTTGGCCGGCGAACAGAGGCACGTAAGGCGGGGCGTGGGGGCGGTTTCAAGGGTTTCCATCGGTGTGCCCGTTGGTGTTTTCGTCGACGTCTGTAGTGCCCGCGATGTATACCTACCTATCTACCGGATGTAAGAAATACGGCGTACGGCGATAGGAAAACTCAAGCCGTCAAATCCGATACTAGGTTTGCACAAATATAGATACGAAGAGCGAAAAAGTCGTTCCAAGGCTCGTGATTTGTATTTAGACCGGGCATAGGATATAAACGTTTCCCAGCAGGTAACGGAGCTGGTCACGGCTCCCCGTACGGATTACCCAGAGAGTGATTCCGCCCACGGCTGGCGAAAAGGGTGTTTCGGTAGTGGCCTCATCCGATCGGCCGAAACTGTAAATCTTATGTACCGCCGTTCGCATTAGCACAGAAGACGATGACATTTCCTCGGGGTGCGGTTCGTGTTGATGGGAGTCAAGCTTAACGTCGTTGCTATTCCCCATCGCAAGGTGGATATATACCTGTCTAGTACCTAAGGATGGGATGGTGCAAACCTTGTGGATTCGGTGAAGAATGCTCAAATGCCACGGGACGGACCGTTGCTCTGCACAACTTTGGAAATGCCTAAGTTAGAATTCCGTCCCCGGGGCTGGGCTAGCGAAGAGGGTCGTCGATGCTTGGCGTAGACGCCGGCATGGAATGTTCCAAGTCGTTCGAACTCGTGTTTTGGATGGTACCAGGCAGCTGCCGGGATGCTCAACTGAGCTATTTACCCTAACACGATATTTTTCGCGATATCCATGGTAAGACAGTGGCAGTTGGCCAATTGCTTTGTCAGAGACCGAGGCACGGTATGGGGCTCTGCGCCGCCGGCCATGTTGACCGCTCTCTCAGCTTAGCTCGATGGCTACCTGTATGTAGGTAGGTACTTAGGTGAAGGGGTTAAGGAAAGGAACGTCGTATTCCACCTAGGTAAGTAGATAGGTTGTTCGGACGGGATTAGTATTTGCCAATTGCGACGGCTTACACAATACCTATAGATCAATGATATGGGATTTGTCTATTGAACCAGGTTAAAGAGCTGAAGTTATAAATATATTTGATCTGTATGATTACCTAGTAGTATGTGAATAAGTGTAAGGGCCAGGGTACGTTCTTATTGATGTCACGCCGGACATTGACCTCAATGCGTACACCGTCCGATTACGTCAGGAGAGTTAGACGGAACCTCAATACCCGTACGTGTTTAAAGCCGGTGGGACAAGTTGAACCCCTCGTTTCACAACGATCTAACCGCTACCAGGCAACATACAACCCGCTGTGTATTATACTATTACCCCGCTGAGGATAGTCATCGATTATTTAATCCTCGTTCATACACACAACACAACTTGGTACATACCTGTATGTACACATACTTTGGTAGGCGTAGGTGGCTCTTAGCGCTTTTCAATCTTCAATCGCAACCTTGACAACTTGGAACATTGGAAAACAAGGAAATGAAAATAATGAAAATAGCAGAATAACGTTTGCGCCCACTTCTTTTTATTCCACATCACCATCACAACAGTTTTACAATCCACAGTCCGCAGTCTACGGTCTAGGCATTGTTCCGACTTTTGCATTTATCAAACCATCCATTGGCTGTATTCATAAAAGTCATTGAGTCTTGGTCTGTTGTACGTTGCAGTTATTTCCCCCAGGTAGACACCTATCAATCAATATCAAATAGTATTAACGGTTCCCTTCCTAGTGGTTCTTAGCGGTTCCTGGGTGTTCCTAGGTGATCAGCAAACCACCCCATCGACGCCAGCGGATCCCAAAGGGGGGAGCGCATTGAGATTCATGTAAGTGATCAGGCCCACCCTCTTTTCTCTTCTCCGTCCAGCCTGTCGTATACGGAACCTAATAGGTAGTCATGCGCAGCCAAGGGCAGTCCGTCCTGCATACAGGAATTTCAAAAGCCATCAAATAGCAATCCATTCCCGGTGCTAATCATCATAAACCACCTTTAACATCCTGACCACCCGTGCAAGATTCAGTCCAATCCCATTGTTCGGTGGCCTCATTGTGACACCGGAGCCAGCCAGCCCAGTCCAGCCTCGATTTCCGACCAAACCAACCAAATCTAGCGTACCATTATCCTTCTAGAGCTGTTACGGGGGGGATCGGTGCGGCGGTATTTTGAAGCCCTTGTTTTCGACCTGCTACTTGCCTGTCCACCTAGGCGGCTTAATTGACTACCACTACCAGCCTGCCGCCAGCCAGCCAGCCTACCACGTACCTAGTAGGTACCTAGTAGGTACCGGCTTCTCTTGGTGCCCTATCTGGGATACCTACACACGTTTCTTGAGGTACTTTGTTTCACTCTTTAATCATCCACCAGCCCGATGTACCTACCTAGTAGTTCTAGGTACATAGTATCCGGCTTGTTTAAAGTCGCGACGACCAAAAATTCAATCCCTAAAACAACTAAGAACCACACCCAGACTTTCAGAACTTTCAGGGTCACTGCTACTAAGTACTAAGAAAAGGTACTCGAAATACAATTTGATATTTATTAAGGAGAGGCAAACTTGTCGTCATCCCAGCCCTCTTTTCCCTCGTCGCTTTATTATACATACACATACATCAATACATACCACACACATACCTACAATACACTACACTGCACTACACAATACACACAAGCAATTTTACAAATACATACATACGAGACATTCATCTTATTCATTCATTCATACAATCTCCGTATACCTTGTCTTGTCTTTTTGCCTTGTCTTGTCCTTCCCTCTTCTCTCCTCTCTTCTTTCTCTACTTCTGTTACAGCCACATGAACCCTCTCTAAGCCCCCCTAAGGCTAGGCAATCGGACTTAATCTGTTATAATTCACCGTTGCGACGACCCCACCTTGCCGTCATTCGCCTATCTTTCTAACTGTCGCATAATCAACACCTGCACATTCCCCCCTCGCTCGTTCCTCGCTCTTGCGAAACTTGGAAAGACGAAACGCCGACGTTAACAAACATCTCATCCGCGAATAGAGGCGAACAATAGTATATACCGACCGAATCGTTACCGCGACCCCACAGGCTTGAACATGGGTAAATCGTGAGTTATATTCTTTTTCGATACCCACTGCCAACATGCTTTCGCTATTGTCATCGTCACGGCCATGTGCAGCCGCGCGAACACCACGAACACTGCGAACAACAAGAAACCCACTCTTCCGAGTAGCCGTGCCAAGAGACATCACAATCTTTCCCCGTCATTCTTTTTTTTCCAATTTACCGTCCCAGGAGGGTTCAGCTAATGTTAGCTGTCTAGTCAATCGAAGCTCTCCCAGGAACAACTGGCCGAGCTCCAGAAATCCACACATTTTGACAAGAAGGAGTTACAGCAATGGTATAAGGGTTTGTCTTCCTCTTGTCTCCTCTGATCCTTCTCTTGCCTGCACGAATGCCCAACCCTGCCGAACCATGGCAGGTAGATCCGTACTCATCATGTCCCAGGCTTCCTGAAGGATTGCCCATCGGGTATGCTCACGAAGGAGGAGTTCCAAAAGATATATCGCCAATTCTTTCCATTCGGCGATCCGTCCTCATTTGCAGATTATGTATTCAATGTCTTCGACTCAGACAAATCCGGTTCTATCGACTTCAAGGAATTCATCTGTGCCCTGAGTGTTACGAGTCGCGGGAAAATGGAGGATAAACTTGATTGGGCGTTCCAGTTATATGACATCGACGGCGACGGCAAGATAAGCTACGATGAGATGCTCAAGATTGTAGAGGCGATCTACAAGATGGTGCGCATATGCCACTCTCCAAAGCCTGAGCGCCAGTTCTTGCTAACAGCCTGACTTGGGATAGGTTGGTTCGATGGTGAAGCTCCCCGAAGACGAAGATACCCCCGAGAAGCGCGTGAGGAAGATCTTCCGCATGATGGACAAAGACGAGAATGGTAGCCTAGACATGGAAGAGTTCAAGGAAGGCAGCAAGCGCGACGAGACCATCGTCTCAGCACTGTCTCTGTATGATGGGCTAGTGTAAACCCCACTGCCTAATTCGGACGAGATGGACTGAGACGTGGTGCTCCAGAGCAAGATACAGAATAAACTAGGGCTTTATCAGGGACATGCGAGCAGGGTCGGACAGAGGCTAAAGGCTAAAAACAGAAATGATGTCCAACGGCGTCGTATTGCGAGTCCCCTTTGGGAGGACTACTGCCGAATGTATTACTTCCCTTTCCACACACACACACACAACGCCCCCTATACACGGGGACGCCCATTTGCCGAGGAGAAAGGATAATCACGGCGTATGGCCGACCAGGTTTCCCGATCTGTGGTTGTTCTGGATAGGAATAGTCTAATGTGATGGTCAAGCATCAACCAAGGTCCCTTGCCTTTCGAACCCTGAGGGAGGGGCCCAGCAGCCCAGCAGTTCAGTTCCCCCCGGCTCAGTCTCTCGGCCGTTACCGGATCTTCCAGGTCCCAGGGAGGCGCAGCAGGCACGGCGGCGTCTAGATAAGGGCAGGCTTCTAGAAGACTCAAACGTTATCACTACCGCAAATACGTTAATGTTAGACTTTGAACATTTCCTTACTGGACGCCTTGTGCTTGTGTTGGTATATCTGATGTTCGGTTTGTTTTGAAGCCTTCGTGTAAACGAGTGTATGTCCAGATTTACATACTGGGGGTCATACCTGGGATCAGTATCTGCCAGACCGACGAACAACCGGGTGTTTGATTTCATATGTGAGCGTAGTAAGTCAGTGGTTGGATTCTGTAGGTAGGTATGTAAGAATGAGGCTAGGTATTTCAATGGCGTGCTGGCTTACTCCCACGATGCTTCTGACGAGTTATTCGTATAGTATAGTTCTTAACAAACAGGCAATATGGCAAAGGTTCCAATGAGGAACGTCTACGAAGACTGATTGACACTTGGCTTCGACACTGGCAGTGATACATATATACCATCTAAGTAGGTAGTTACGATATATGGTGCCTGTGAGTACCCAGCACCCATCCTAAGTGAGTAGTATATAGGTAATACTTAGAAAGCTATTATGTCACGTTAATATTACAATGTTATATCTCTAATATGAGCAAACACACCTACCAGCTCGTCTATACCGTCTCAGCTTCTTGGTGTCACTTCAATCCCAGTCGTATCCAGCCAACTACTGAGTTCGATCAGCCAGTCTTGGATGGAACTGCACCTGATTGGAGACTGGATGTATGTCAGGGAAACAACACAAACAACCAACAACACCTCGCCCATGTGCCAACGGCTGTTTGAATACTTGATTAACTTCCCTTTCCAACAGCGGCGATCTTCGGTACAGGTAGAGTCAGTGTCTTGGCGGTCCCCGACGCTCCTGCTTGACCAGTAAGGGTCACGTTCGACAGACCATATGCACATGGTATGTACCATTACAAACTTATTGCTAAGGATTAACTATTATTCTCAGGAATTTTGGAATGTGGTCCGTTCATCTCGGTGTGCAATATCACCAACAACGCCTTCTAAGGCAGGTAACTACCAGAATAGGGGGGAGACTTTTACAAATTGTGGATTTCACGTCCAATTAACCGTTCAATTACCCACGAAAGCCACTTGATATCGGCACATAACCCACGCCGAACCGCTGATCTATGCTTGCAAACGTTTGCTTCGCAAAGCCCAGAGATCTCCTCGTATGATAAGAAGAGATTGAGGCTGAGTCGAGCGTAACATCCCCTTTATATCTCAACGAGGATCGACAACAACGTCATGCCAAGTATAGCCTCAGAAATTATTGCTATATATCAGAAAAAAAACCTCAAACTACTTCAGTTGGTTCCATGGCGATCCCCAGTAAGCGTACTCAGTAGGTAGTAAGCGATGATCTTGGTCTATTCCCGTATTACCCCTCCTTTTGGCTTTGTTATATGTTGGGGTTCCATCAAGAATTCCGAGTATACAAAGAATATAGTAAGGTTGGAGAGACACAGCTCGCTATAAAAGCTTACGGCGGATTGCCAACATCCTCGACTCTCCAGCAGCAGTTGGCGCGGGTCTGGTGGCACACCTTTGCTTGGGACCATCATGCATTTTTCTACTCTTCCCCTTCTCACGGGGCTCCTCTCCGGAGCAAATGCGGCTGTCCATGAGCTTATCGTCGGCACCTTCAGCACCAAGTTCATGTACACGGTTGCGTTCGATGATGAGGCGTTGACGTTGGACCTCGTGGGCAACATGTCGGTGCCGTACGCGGGCAACTGGATCGCCATGAGTGTAAGCGCGCGCGGCGCCATGGGGCTTTTTCACAGCAATAGCTGATACAGGGAACAGCACGACAAAACAAACCTCTACTCCACAGTCTACGGCCAGTCCAACCAGGCGACGAACCCCATGTTCGTCAGCTACGCCATCACCAACGCGACGTCGATCCAGCACGAGAAGACGCTCCCCGCGGGCGGCGACTGCACAGCGACGTCCATCTTCATCGTGGCGGACCCGCACCCGCCGTACTACGTGTACGGCACCTTCTTCTCGTCGCGGCCGGGCATCAACGCCGGCTGCGGCGCGGTGTTCTCCGTGGACGAGACGGGCGGGCTAGACGCCGTCATCCAGAACTACACCTACTTCACCAACGTGTCGGGGGTGCACGGCGCCGCGCTGAGCCCCGACTCGCGCTTCCTGTACTCGGCCGACGACACCGGCAACACGCTGTGGACGCACGCCATCGACCGGGCCACGGGGGCCGTCGCGCCGCTGGCCAACCTCACCGGCCCGTCCCCCGGCTCCGACCCGCGCCACATCGCCGTGCACCCCGCCGGCCACCGCCTGTACGTGATCCTCGAGGGCTCCAGCGAGCTCGCCGAGTACCGCGTCGACCGCGCCACCGGGCTGCCGGCCTTCGCCGCCAAGTACCCCCTGCTGCCGCCCGGCCCCGCCTACGACCCCGCCGACTACTGGGCCGACGAGGTCGCGCTGTCGGCTAGCGGCCGCTTCCTGTGGGCGACGAATCGCGGGCGCCGCGCTAACAGCACCGGTTACGTTTCCGTGTTCGCTGTCGAGGAGACGTCCGGCGCGATACTGGCCCAGAACTTCCTCCTGCCTACTCACTCCAATGGCGGCATCTCTAATATCCTGACGCCCAGTCCCGATTCTGATCGCTTCGCTGTGCTGACGGATAACTCGACTGGCTTCGTTGAGGTCTGGCGGCTGCGTGAGGATGGTGGCCACGCTGCTGCGGTTGCGCATCTCGATGTGGATGATGGCGGTGGTTGCTGCTCGAATGCGCTGTGGTATTCGTAAGAAAGGGGGGAGTGGTTGCGTGCTGCGATTTCTGACATGCTTGGCGGTGGAAGCTTACATACCTAGGTATTGACTCAGCAGGAAGGTGGATTAGGGAACGGTCCTTCGGCTTCGAGGATAGTGGGCTGTGCAAACGTACCTAGGTACTCAAGGAAACATGCAAGGGAAAAGGTTCCGTGTAATAGAAAGAGTGCTTAGAATAGCATTCGCAGTTTTCCAGTCTCTCTAGTGGTATGTAGATATAACGAAGATACATGATATTATGAGCCAAATACTAGGTACCTATATAAGGAGCTAGGTTGCGCTGAGAAAAAGCCGTAGTGTTAATATAGACAGATGAAAGGACACGGGAAATTTGCATACGAGAACTCCCCAGATATTTATATAAGCCAGTCGTTCATCTTATACCTTAGTAGGCAACTAAGCTTTATACTCCGTATTCCTACGCCAAAAGCGTTTGGCTTTTCGTTCGAGTGAGGGTCGTGAACTACAGTCAAGTTCTGACAAATCCGACTGTTGAGAATATGGACGTTTGTTAGCTTGAAGATGATGTGCTACCAGAAGAGCTCTTGCTGGAAAGGGACGCTGCTTGAACCCCTATTCCACCCTCAAATCGTATAGCTACTATATGTAGCTAGGATAGTACGATTGGGCACCCAGTACATACCTAGGTATTCAATCTTACCATTAGTCCTAAGAAGGTAGCGTGATTTCACCATGAAATACGAGTAGAGGCCAATATGATAGATACCAGCCTATTTAGGCTTACGAGTCTTTAAAAAGCATTAAAGATAAGAAGCTAAACTCGTAATACTATTAAGTCTCTACAAAATATACATGACACGCTCAACCCAGTGTCGTCAACATCGTATCAAAAAAGGACCGCCGCGGTATCTCTCGTAGTTAGATCTATTAGCAATCTCGACCCGCGCCCCATATACGCTCGTCAACATGCGTGCTCCGAATTGCTGCTTAAGTCTAATGGACCAGATCTCCGTGTAAAAAAACACCAATTTGGGGAAGAAAGAAGTCAAAGATGCAGTTATGCGCTACCGTGACTCCAGCACTCAGCTCGACGAGCTGTATGCTTCCTTCACCTCCTTCTCGTACTTGTGGAGGATGCCCTTGCGGTTGAGCTTCTGGGCGGCCGTCACGAGACCCTGCATGTGCCGGTTAGCCGATGTCGATCGGTAAGAAACAAGTCAGATAAAAACTTACGTTCTGCGGTGTCCACTCCTCGTCCGACAACGCCACGCCTTCAATGATTTCAATACCGGACAGACCACCGGCACGTCCAGCACTTTGGAGCTCTCGCAGGACGAGACCATTCAGCTTCTTGTTGTGGACGAGGTCTTCCAGGCCGGCTCCTTGTATCCCGTTGTCTGCGGCCAACTGTTTCAATGCTGGCTCTGCCGGAACGATAATCGCGATTGGCTTGGCTTTTGATTGGTCTGCGTAGACGCAGATGTTGGCCACCACGTGGGCTGATCGGTAAATCGATTCAAGCTTCTCCAACGCGATATATTCGCCGTTCAGAGTCTTGACGAGATTCTTCTTGCGGTCAATGATCTTGAGATGGCCCTTCGAGTCCCATTCACCGATATCTCCGGTCTTGAACCAGCCACCGGGAGCAATGTTCTCCAGGGTTTCCTTCTCATTTTCGTAGTATTCCTCCAACACACTTTCGCCTCGGATCCAGATCTCGCCCTGTGGGTTGGGCTTGTTGGTCGCGTAATAACCCGCGTCTGGGAAGTCGACAAGCTTGACCTCGATAGAAGCAGGCATGGCTCCAATCGTCTCAGATGACCACTCTTGAGGGCTCATGAGGGACCCCATTGCCGTCGTTTCCGTAAGACCGTAGCCGATGATCATGGGCGCGATCGCCATGGAAATGAACCGTTGGGTGTCCTTGGCTACGGGTCCACCGCCGTTTAGACATATTCTCAGACGACCGCCGGTGGCTTCCTTGATCTTTTTGAATACCACGGAATCCAGGATGCCGGTTCCAGGCAAACCAGTGGCCAACATTCTGCTCTTCAACGCCAACGCACCCCAGAACATGTTTTGGACGACGGGCCCGCCAGCGGCGACCTTCGCGGCAATTCCCTTCTTGACTGACTCCCAAACTGCTGGCACACCGACTAGGACAGAGGGCTTGAACTCGCGGATATCACCCGCGCAATTGCGGACCGAGGTATCGGAAAGGGTCTTGGGGTTTCCGTACCCCATGGTGCAGCCCCAGTATAAAGAGGCGTTTTCGAAGACGAGTTCGAGAATGTGGGCCAAGGGAAGATAAGTCAGCAACCCGTCACCAGGGCCGATGAACGGTTGCACAACAACGCTTACGCCAGCAACTAATAATCGAGTTAGGCTTATACTACTATAGTCGCGAAGCAATTCACTTACCAGCGGCAATGAGAGCCTTGTGCTTCAGGGGTACACCCTTGGGGGTGCCGGTAGATCCTGAGGTATACATTATGCAGCAAAGATCTTCGGGAACGGGTGGTACTGGATCGAATGGGTTCTCCTTGCCCAGCTTCTCCAACTCTTTGAAGCTCACCACCGTGATATGAGGGTAGGTGCTCTTCAGGTTGTTGATGTGCTCTTGCCTGACCTGGTTCTGGTTGTTCCAGATAACGTAACGCACCTCGGTGGCATCTTTGAGAACGTTGCCTAGCGTGGGTAGCAGATGGGGGTCTAAGAAGATTGCCTTGGCGCCCGTTGCGACCATGGAATGCCTTAAGCCTTCCTCACCGAGCGTGTCGTAGGCTGTGACGATCGGCATGGATTGAGAGGAGGCAGCATGGAAGGTAACTAGCCAGTTGGCGCTCGTGGCGGCGAATATGTGCACTCTGTCCCCCTTGTTCATGCCAAGCTTCCTCAGACCAGAACCAACATCTAAGACCAGCTTCTCGACGTCGTTGTAGGTAAGGTATTCGTAGGGGCCAAGCTCGAAGAAGGTCCAGGCCTTGTCCACCTCCTGCTCCTGACCGTCTACTATCTTCTTGATCTTCTTGGTCTCCTGATGGGTTCGCACCAGGCGTCGAGAGCCCATGGCCTTCGCATTGCCGAACTTGGCAACGCTAACACGAAGAAGCTCATAGGCGGTGGTGATGTTGTCGGCAGGCTTTGTGATGAGGCCGTTTGCAGTTAGGGGGTGTCGACGGGGTTTCGTCTCGCCCTGGACGGCTTCGGCTCCTGGCGACTCGATAGAATAGGGGGGTTTCGCGGTGGCCTTCGGCTGGAAAGTTAAGTGCCGTAGCTTGGCTTCCTGCCACTCGTTCGTCATGATTGCGGAGTTGAGGTTTACGTGGTTTATCTAGGTAGGTAGTTTGGGAAAAGAGTTGAGCTTTGGGAGGAACAATATGCCGGCGTTTGGGATTAGTACGAGGTAGGTTTTTATAGAATCTCCCTAGAATGAGGGAGACTAGAAGAATGGGATGGCTGGATAGATAGACTTGCGACAAATTCTAAATACCTAGTACTTAGTTTGAGTTTAAGACTGGCTAGAAAGACAAGCACTCTGTTGTTTAATAGTTAATTTGTCTAAGCCACCTTGTCTTGTCTGGTCTGGTCTTGGTTGATTGCTCCAAGAAGGTAGCAAGGTAGGAAAAGGGTTGGAAGGCAGAAAAGCAGGAAAATATTAGGTAGAAAGGGCTGTAAGGTTGAAGAAGTCTTGGTGTTTTCTTGGGTTCCTATATTGTACATGTCACTACTGCTGTAGGCATGTAGGCATGTAGGCATGTAGGTACTACGTACAATACGACTGTAAAGTTTCAAGGTTGGAGGTGGTAAAAGTCCGAAGTTGCCAGCGGGTTTTTTTTTCTGGGGCACTGTTAAATGCGCTCAGGGCACAATGCTAGCCCATTCTTGCTTTAATGTTACATGTACATTAGCAAACACCCATTGGAGGTTCTTCTTCTCTCTCCTCTCTCCATCCCCCAAGCAAATCAGAGTCCCTTTCCCACCAACAATGTGTTGGTGTGCTGGTCTCTAACCATTGGAAAGGAATTGGAAAGCTTCTTGCTCCTATTCCTCCAGTCGTCACCTCTCAAGCTCGCCCCCATGACGACACTAGTGTCACTCCTCTCCAATAAAACCTTTACCCCTTGCCCATTTGGGGTTGCCGAGACTCGGTTCTCTAGACCCTGCGCGACTTAGCGCGCTATCTAGTTTGCTCCAGCAACCAAAATACTACGCTATACTGCTTTGCTGCGCTATACAACTGCCACCAGTGCATCACTAATGAAGCATCTGGGCTGCTGCTAGGCTGCTACGGTGCCTAGTAGCCCTGGAGGTTAGTCTACCTAGTACATAACCTATTAGGTACATGTATGTAGTATGCAGGCAGCCCTGGGGTCGCTCGGTTCGTTTTTTTTCATCGCCGGGACTTAGTTAGCCTTACTTGGCTTGATAGACAATCTATTATCAAGTTAATATCGAAAACTTCAATTGCAACTTGAAAGTCTTCGGGAAATTCTTCATTCGTTGATCAATGTTCTCTTTCAGAAGCACGTTATTGCCAAGGACACAATCCATCCTGTTATTCCATTGCCTTCCTCAACAACTCAACCAGATACTGTTGCAGTTACAATCACTACTATCTACCTGCCGGCATACCTAGTAGGCATTGCTACCATCCAAGCATCTGGTTGGTCGTATCTAATTACGAACAATTTGATCCTCGTCTCTTTCTATTCTGAGGCTAGGTACCTACCTACCTAGTAGGTAGTAGGTACCTATACTTTAGCCACTACATCGCACCAGTAGGCGACTTTCCATCAAAATAGGTTGAGCAATAAGCCGCAATTTTTACGGCAGAGTTTCGGACGATCTGGTCTGCACAGTCTTGCAAAGCCGTCCACGTAATTCTTGTGAGCTACATCTCGAAATTTCTTGATTGCCGACATACGTTGTGCAAAGATCCAACTTCCAAGGTTAGCACGAATTATGAGGCAATTACCTGACATGTGGCTTTAGAATTGCGCGTCAGGGGCCTTCTGCGGCTAAATCAATATGGCTCTATCGTCCTTATTCGATCGGTTAGGGTCAGAGATATTAGACACAGAAGAAGGCATGACTCTTTCTATCAGATGCCGGCCGAGTCCACTAACACGACATCCTCTTCAGAAACATTTCTTTTATTCTCTCAAGATATCCCGTCCCAGAACCTAGGTTTTGTGGATCCCAGAGCAGCCACGTTGGACCTGAGCATTGCTGGCAAGGACTACGTGATTCATCAATCTCCAACCGTGCTGAACCGTCCCGGCAGCACTACCGGTGCTGTCGTCTGGAAGATCACACCCTTGATAGCCAATTGGTTGGCCGCCTCCGAGAATCCTCTTTGGACGTCTGGCGCCCTATCATCCACTTCTAGCGTCTTAGAGCTGGGGTGCGGGATCTCCGGCCTGGTAGGATTAGTACTTGCGCCACTGGTTGCGAGATATACCCTAACCGATCAGTCCTATGTCGCCAGATTTGTGGTAAAGAACATCGATGAAAATAGCCCACTCGGTAACCATAGGCCCCAAGGGACCAGTTCTCACAAGCGCAAAGGAAAGTCATCGACTGCCCAATCAAAATGTGGCCTACGATTCCTCCCACTGGATTGGGAGCTGGATCAGGTGACACCATCGCTCGCTGGTGATGATCACGTTAAGAGTTTCGACATCGTCATCGCCTGCGACTGTATCTACAATGATACGTTAATCCAGCCTCTAGTTCAGACGTGTGCTGACGCGTGTAGATTGAGGTCCGCAGGTGAAGGCGTTGCTGACAAACCTACGATCTGCTTGATTGCGCAACAGCTGAGAGATCCGGAGATATTCGAAAGTTGGATCAAGGAATTCAACGAATCCTTTCGGGTATGGCGTATACCGGACAAGGCTTTATCTGATGAACTCCGAGCAAGCCCTGGCTTTGTGGTACATCTAGGTATTTTACGGGATGCGAAATAGACGCGCAATCGATCATGACCCGCCAGTCAAGCTACGCAGCCGACGTTTATTCCGAGCTTATCTAAGATAAATCTACCCATCACATCTGTGTTGTCATAGGTCTCGGGTGTCCGGACGAGCCTTGGAAATGTTTCCTCTTCCTACCATCTATCCCGTGAACGGCGTTATCCCCAGCCCGGCATTTGCCTGCCTCGCTGGTGTGTAAGTACAATAAACCACAAAACACCCGGTTTATTCACTTAATTTACGTGATTCATGAGTTTCAAATTAACGCGTTGCCCGCCCACACACCGATAAAAACCGCGGCTTTTACCACATATCATATATATAGGGCTGTGCCATATGGTTTAATAACCATATTAATATCCGTTACTACCTCAATTTCAGCTGTTGCGAGCTGGTACAACTGTAATGCTCAAAGAGCACTACTTGTTGAGCTTGAAGTTTCCTAGTATGCATTTCTAGGTACGTATGAATGCCTCAAGACATCTACGTCATGCATTGACAGACCTTACTTATGCTCGTATTCTTAGGTACTGGATAGGTGTAAATAAACCAGGCACTTCATCGATCCTCCTAACTTTCCTAGCATCAAGCTACTATCTACGCCCCATCCAGCCGCGTATCGGTCACATGGCCGACACTATGTGAGATGTGCCACCGGACTATTTGATAACTACCACTCGGTATCAAGGACGTTGGCTCCACCCGGCGCTAGTTTGCCTACCTGTCAGCACTCATGCTTAAAACCAGAGGCCCCGATGCGCCGGCCGCCTGTCTTAGGTGCGGGTTTGAGGCTGAGCGCTAGACACGCGAAACGTGGGCCAGCAGCGGCACGGGGAGCGCATATCGGATATAACTTCACTGGCTCCTTGGCGTATTGTTGCCCAGGCTTCGTTTGACAAAACCATCGAGAAAAGCCTCTGTTCGGGTAAATCCGAGCCTCTTGTGTGTCTATCTACCTACCTACTAGGTAGGTAAGGGGTGAATGGTGAACTCTCTATTCGCCCCTGATAAACCTCAAATTCCCCTATTACCTACCTCAACTGCCGGACGGCCCAAAAACGAGGCCTCTATGTCGACATTCAGGTACACAATTGTAAAATTTCCATGTGCTAATACTATCTTCGTTATAGTGACTTTAAATTAATTGCACTATTTAATACGGCTATTAGAAAATTGGGTACCATAGTCAAGCGACAATCGCCACAACATTGACCCTTTTTTATACGGCCTCGGGATCTGCAAGATGCTTCTGCGAGAGCGGGCCGATTTCATTGGGTTTCGGCATGTCTCACGGCCCCTTGGTCCACATTTATGGTTCAACTTTGGAGGATCACAACATTCTTACCGTTTTCAATCTCAGCCATACTGCGGGCGGTTGTTCGGGAGATACGTGGTGACTCTTTACCAACTTCTTCCAGAGATTGAATCCCTCGGGTTCGCGGTTTTCATCTTAGACCATAAGCTACCACCTACCGCCGCGGCACTGGACGCTGTTTTGTCCTTTTCAACGTGGTCAGGGCATTTGCGTGGTGCGGTTTGCCCTTGCGACTCGTAGAAAAACCTCGATACATCGAACTCGTGGTTCGGCCCGGGCCCAACGCAAATCCAACGAACCGTGGACGATTCCAACTGTGGCCAGCATGTGTTGCACCAGTAGTAGCCCGGGAACTTGCCCGATTTATGGGCAATGGCTACGCGCACGATCTTACGGCATAGCTTGTTCGAGCAACATACGGTGGGTTCCATGGTTGGCCATCGCTCCCTAAAGCTATATTTTCCTTCGAGAACCATCTCGCGGTTGCTCTGGAGCTTGAGTTTCCGGCAGATCGAGTTGCATTCGTGCGCAGAGAAAAAGAACTTGAATCCTTCTTCATGGAGGTTAGTAGGTGTGTGCACAAACCTTCCGTGGTCGAGTGTCTGGATGGCTGGATCAGTCAAGACAAAGCCGACCCCTTGCAGATCAGTAATCATGAAGTGACCCCACGAACGCTCGAAGGTGAAGTGCGAAAAGGCCTGCGCCGCCCGGTTGTATGGGTCGTCAGGCGAATCTTCTTTGACATAGAAGCTGTTGTCGTTGTACTTTACGTACTCTCCTTCGATGTAGGGTTCCAGCGAAAGCCATTCTGTTCCGGATGCCGTTGGCGTCTTCTTCTGCAAGCACGTCGTTACTACGAAGTCAATCGATGACTCAGATCCCAGTAGGCTGTTGAATTCTAGAGCGAAGGCCTTGCATAAAGCCTGGATTCGCATGTCCTCGGCCAGCTGCGCGAGCTTGTTGTCTTCGGCCCTGATGAAGGACTTAACCACGAATCCATTACTTGAGGCTGCTGTCCGAGCATAAGAAGATGTCCGCAGTCCGCCTCGCGCAAACGGCTTGGACCGCGCGCGGATGGTTAGTTGTACGACGCTTAGTTTGATGTTCTCGTCGGCATCCATCATGTTGTTAAGTGTGTCGGCGCTGTGCACTACTACGTCGGGACAGAAGCCCTCCACCTCCATCGTCGAATCAAGCCAACCTGGCGTATCCCACCGTGGCCTGATTTCTTCGAGGCTCATTTCTCCGGAACTTGCTTCGTCCTCCCTAACCATGCTTAGGGGTGTGAACAAGCCTGTGAATTTCCCACGAGTACCCGTGCTCTTACCCGTGCTCCTACCCGCGCTACGTAATGTCATCGAAAGACGACCTGCTGTACGAGCGACGGACTTGGTGACAGTCTGGACTACCAGATGTCGGAGTTCGCTGTAAGTGGTCCCGAGCTTTAGCTCTTGGAACTGTAGCGCGCCGCTGGCACCAGCGCCACGCATGCTGCTCACTGGGGTCCGACGACTGGTGCCGGCCTCAGCACCCAAGCTGCTCATCTCACTATAATAAATGTTAGAGCTGTAGGGCTTGACGGTGGCACCACTCGCAGCATAAGCACGGGAAAAGGCAAGAGCCATGCGATCCGTGCTGGCGTTGATGCGAAGCAAGGCGTAGTTGATATTAAGCTGGGTCAACCGTCTGATCAAGGGCTCGTGTGTGAGGCCGTGGGGCTCGCCCCCAGGTTTGGGATAATAATCCCAATCTTCCGGCAAGTCATTCAACACACTGCTGTGCGGTGGGGCGTCCGGAATGTGGATGATGCATCGCGTCTGCTGCTCCCACGATGCATTGAGAGCTTTTTGGAGGCCGCCGAGGACATCTTCAGGCAAATCGGCACCGCCCGTAGCGGTTAGCCTACCTAGGAAGGCGTGGACTTCATGGGTGGACGTGGTAAAGTCGAGAAACTCGATATTAGGGGAGTCTCCGTGGTCCTTGTATGAGACCACTGCGACGCGCACTTCCGCTTCGTGGAAGTAGGTCTTCTTGATATCGTCCACGATGCTTTTGACTTGCTGTTTCGCAGCCTCGATATAGCTCTCCATTGAACCCGTGGTATCCATGAGGAAGAGCAGGTCCGTCGAGCATGCTGCCTTGAATAGGCCTCGTGTATCGGGGCGGGGTGCTTTGGAAGTAGCTCGGTCAATTTCACTCTTCAGGGAGCGCAATCTACTCTTGGACTCGGCCGCGGAGATTCCAGGCGATGGGGTGCCCGTGCTGTCGCGCCTAGAAGAAGAGGTGGAAAGAAGCGACCTAGTAGCCAGCAGGCCCCGCGACAGGGAGCCCCCAGTACGGCTGGGCCCTGGTGTGTCGTCTCGCACAGTTGAGGAACGGGACGAAGCAGAGTACGTTGAACTTTCTGGAACATTACGACGATAGGAGTCTGTGATGGTAGAACTAGATGAAACTGACGGAGTGCCCCTGGTGACTGAAGCGCGGAGCATCTCATCAGCCCTTGATCGGATATCACTTTGTGGGGTCTCAAAGCGGGATACAGATCCTGCTGGATCCCTGCGGCGGGAGGAGGGAACTGCAGTGCTGGATCTGGATGAAGTTGATGTGGTGCTCTTGGTGATTGAAGCCCGGAGCATCTCGTCGGCCCTCGCCCGAAGATCGCCTTGTGAGGTCTCAAAGCGGGATATAGACCCCGCTGGGTTCTTTGAACGCGAAGATGAGTCCATGTTGAAGAGATAGTGGCCTAGAACGAAGGCTAAGACGTGGTACTCTACGCAGCCGACCGTTCGATGGGCTACTCAATTGATGCAGTCGAGGCTCTCTATATAGGCCGACGGGACCCAAAGGATATCTCTGAAAATATTGCCAAGAGATGCGTTCGGGAGTAGCATCATAAATTGATCCTTCCATACTACCTTTTTCCGCCATCTGGAGCGTCTCTATTCGTCGTACAAACCCCTGGGGCTGACATGGACAAAATTGCATTTTCGTCGGCCTCACTTTTGGAGGTTGGGCCAATCGCCAACCGTTCGAAGATACCCATGCAATGGGACTGCGCGGGCAGACAATGGCAGCCTAAAAGAGGCAGACAGACAACCGTTCCTTACATATTCACATCGCAGATATCACTTCTCCTCTCGCCTCCACAGGAGGCCTCGTCTCGTTGGTCACCTGGGTAGCTGGTAAAGCGTTCTTCCGAAGTATATGAATATGGACTAAGCTTGAATCTTGAATCTGAAAACCTATACCGAGCCTGCCGAGCATACTCGGGAAGAGACGGCCAATACGATGGACCAACGAGTTTCAGCTCTTCTGCGCGAAGCTGGTCTTGCTGCGCCACTACCGATTCCAACTTTGGATAAGCCACCTTTTGTATACTTCCCCGGATTTCTTCAGAGCCATACCAACGAGGCGCGGTCCTTACTCGTTCAGCAAAGGACAAGCGAGCCTGGTTTCCGCCCACCCGAGTCGCAATTGCGCCATACATTCTCAACGAAAGGCCGAAAGGAAACACGACGCAATGAGAAGAAATGGGTTTTCACCAAGCACGAGGTTGCCAAGGCTTTTGACAACCTCCTCTCTACCACGCCACTTGCACCCCCGGCTTTTGCACAAGCATTGCTATCCCACGTATCTATAAGTTCTTTCGATGAGCTATGGCAGCACCTCCACAACCCACAATTGGAAAAGGGGTCAATAAACCCCTTAAAAAAACTGAAAGCTTCTACCATCCCAGAGATTTCATGGCTTAATGAAGTTACTAGAAAAAGAAACCTCGATTACATCAGTATCATATGCCATGCTGGAATAGCGCAAGAGGCGTTAGACCGGGCGTTCTATATCGCCCTGTCGACGGGTTCGTTAGATTCAATGACGATACTCCTTAGTTTCGGGGCCGTTGCTTCTGCATACCAAAATTTCATTCGAGAACAGGTTAGACTAAAAAATATTGCCTTTGTAAGGCTTCTGTTATCGGTCCCTAACTCCATGAACGTCGAGTCCTGGCGATTTTGCGTGGAACCAGAAGTCGAGAGCTTGAGAAACGACCGGAAAACACCTACCATTCTGTTAACATGTTTATACCACCATCCCGAGATCGCTCACGGCGCTCTGCTCCTGAAGGCTCTAGAATCCCAGAATCTTCAAGCCACGGCCGCCATACTCGCTTATGCGGATTTGGAGACTTTCATCGATATCCACCCACTCGCGTGTGAATTGGCATCTCGAATTTCGGATCGCAGGCTCAGATATAAGTTCTTCAAGGTATTTGCGGAATGCGGATTCATAGAAGACAATCCAATCCTCCGCAAGGAGCTGGTGAAAGATGTGAAAACTCGTCAAGTGCCCTTGATCAAGCTCTTGACGGCCTTCGGCGTCGGCTTAGATACTGACCCGATTGACCTCATCCGCTGGGCCGTTTCTTGTATGAAACTTGACGTGTTGGAGTTGTTCAGAAACGGCACGCTTACCTCACCTGACTTGCCAATCTCAACTGCGCTGGATATGGTGCCCGACTCGGCGTCGGAGGAGGATATGGTGCGACTTTTAGGGGTCTTGACTCCTATGGGGCTGTCAGGCAAGCCACTAGACTTACAGCTAGTTCGTGCTGTGAAAAAACAGCAAGTCAAATTAGTGAATATGCTGTTTTGCTGCGGCGCATCGGTTGAGTTCGACCAAGCCTCTGCCATAAGAACAGCCCTAGAAAAGGCAGACCTAGACATGCTCCATATCCTACTTCGAAGAAAGTGCTCGCCCGAGATCCTATCGGCTACCGTTTCTACGGCAGTAGCCATCCAGCCCAGGGCTAGCAGATTGCTTGCGGTTAAAGCACTTCTGGAGAAGGGTGTTGTAAGCAAAGAACTGGGCGGTCCGCTACAGAAGATAGTTTCTGAGGATGGTACGCCGGACTCCGTACTGATTCAGCTTCTCCTTAAGCACAAGGCGCCCGTAGACCGAGGCGACGAGGACGCCAATAATGCGATGTTGGTAGCCATACGGGGAGGAAAGCTGGGGTTACTCGTGCAGTTGTGTAATGCCGGGGCAAGAACCGAGGCCATATCCAAGGCTGTTCCCGTCGCCTTTGAAGCGATACGTACTTGCGGATACGACGTGGCGCTGAGAATGATCAAGCTATTGCTCCGAAAAGGGGCATGTGGTCTACCGATTCACCAAACTCTCCTTGCCGCAGCAAAGGAGGGCCACCACCTAGACATCGTACGCCTCCTAATGGAACACGGCGCCGAAGCAAATCACATGGCCGGCGCCGCCTTCACCGTAGCGATCGAGACAGAGAACCTCGAACTCCTGAAAATCCTATGCGAGAAGTGCCCGCCCACCAAAACTAGCACAAGGTCCGTACTACCTACGGTGATAGATTCACATCATTGCGTCCCACAGGCCCTAGATATATTCCTTGGATCTTCCCGGTCTCCCGGGGCTATTTTGAACGCTTTTTGGAGCCCCGAGAAGTTCAAAGGCAACCCACACGCAACGACGATAATCTCATGTTTACTTCGACACGGGTTGGATGTTGATGTCAGCAGCGGTTCTTTACTCTGCTTCGCTGTCCAAGAAGGGGACGTACCTCTACTCGTTGATCTCCTCGCTAAGAATCCGACCACCGCCTCATTGAAGGCAGCCTTCCAAGCCGTGGCCGGCGTTCGGCCTCGAGACGTCAAGCTTAAAATGATGCTAAGTCTCTTAAAGAAGATCAAATCGACGGAAATTGGACAATCAGGATTGCTATTGGAAGAGACGCGTGCTGCAATAGATGGCAATATGAAGGGCCTTGAGATTCTTCTCGACCACGCAGCCGCAGTGGATTTCAAAGACGGCCAAGCTGTTTGCGCAGCGGCAGCGGCGGGGTCTCTTGTCGTGCTGGTTCGACTGCTCCGGTGTAAACCGGCTTCGTCAACAATCAGGAAAGCATGCCTAGCGGTGGCGGCTTCGACCTTACATTCCGATCAAAAGCACGACGTCCTTCGATGCCTTATCGCCGCGAACGATGGGATGTCAGCAGAGGACATGTCACGGTTACTGAGTGACTCCCTGGGCGGCGATTCAGAGTCCCTTGAGTTGCCGAGGTTTCTACTAGCACGCGGCGTTAAAGTCCAGCCAGAAACTCTCAAGCTGGCCCTAAAAACATCTCCTCGCCCCCTGTTCACCTTCCTGGCCGACAAAGTCAGGGATGGAGATACTTTGGCGGACTTGTTTCGATATGCCCGGAAAACCAAAATGGCACCTGACAGGAGACTCTGGGTCTATGAGTATCTGTTGGGTAAAGGGATACCCCCAGAAGGTGTGTCCAAGGCACTCCTAGATTGTCTAAAAGCCGAGGACCTTGGCGACATGGCTGTGCTCAAGCTACTCTTGGAAAAAGGCGCTGCTGTCGGCTATGATAACTGTGCGGCGTTCTTATTAGCACTTCGGGCAAAATCACTCGAGGCAGTAAGGTTGCTTAGCCAATACATCGTCGACGACAAAACCGCCGGCGTGGCATTTGACCGAGTACGAAAAGCCGATGGGCTCGACGCACCTACGCGCTTAGCGGTGAATCGTATGTTGCTACAATGGGCCATTGGAGAGTCCTCGGCGTACAGGGCCCTTTTGGATAGCCTCAATAGCGGCCATTCCGACATCTCCATGGTGAAATTACTCCTTACGAAGGGCGCTGATCCGAACAAAGATGAGGCGCGCTGTTTCGTGGCAGCTGCTAAGGCAGGAGCCAAACTAGAATTCCGCGCTCTTAGTAAATATGCAAAGCTACCGGTGGTTCTGAAAGCGATGATGAACCACTTCCAGGAGGAGCAGGAAGTTGCAAAGTGGTTTAAATTGTGTCTGAAAGAACGGCCCTACTCGGCGAATGCTAAACACGACGAAATGCTATTTGAATGCATGCGCAAATATCCCAAAAGTGTTACGCTCCTCAACTCTCTGCTCGACTACGGAGTGCCTGCCTCTGCTAAGACGACATACCGTTTTTTTAACGAGTGGAAACCCGAACAGTGTACAGCTCTTATATGGGCCCTTTTCCGACTAACTAGTAGGATCGAGAATGAGGTGATTCTCGCACTTCTTGCCCGAGGAAGGGATGGTATGTCGACTTTCATGTACCCCTATATCAAATATGTTACTCTTGACATTAACAAAGAATGCAGCTGACATAACATACGTAACACCGCTGAAGAAAGTATCGGCAGCTTTTGGCTGCTTGCTGGACAAGACACGAGCGCCCGTCCTCAAGGTTCTCCTCGACCGGGATAAGGACGGAGTACTAGACTACGCGGTCCCGGGGCCTACGTTCAGCTACCTAAGCGCATACCCCAGCGTATCCAAGAAGGAACTAGAGCAGTCAGGGATCCAGGACGAGCTCTCGCTGCGCGACGCGGCGCTGTACCTGGGCAACTTCGACGGGTTCCGGCTGGTGGACGTGTCACCCAAGCCGAACGACGGATCGCTGCACTTCGCGGCGCTGCTGGCGCTGCCGCAGGTGGTGGGATGGCTGCTGAAGACGGGACACCACGACGCGAACCACAAGGCGGACGAGTTCGACAACATGATCCCGCTGGCGCTGGCGTGCGCCGCGCAGCCGCAGCCGCTGTGCAAGGTGGCCAACGCCGAGGCCGACTGGCGCGCCCGCCAGCGCGACACCATGCGGCTCCTGGCCCGCCGCTCCAACCCCCGCTGGCGCCACCGCAACAAGACCGTCCTCCACCTCGCCCTCGAGCACGGGCCCCACGTCACGCGCGCCATGGCCGAGGCCCTTGACACCCGGCATGACTGGCGGCGCGACGAGAAGTACTCGTACAAGGACCGCGACGGCCTCGAGTACTCGCTTAAGCAGTACGTGCGCTGCTTCATCAGCGCTAGCGAGGCGGAGAAGGAGGCCCTCGTGCAGTGCCTCGCGGAGCACGGCTTCAAGTCCGACGGCATGGGCATGGGTAGCCCGACGCCCGGTGTGGCGGCGACGCCTGAGGCCCCCAGGTACCGCGAACGGCTCTCTGGCTACGCCGAGTCGGCGAAAAGGTGGGTGACGCGCAAGGGAGATCTATTGTGACCCGTGACCGGGAAGCAAGGCGTTTTGGGTGTATCCAGCTAATATTTTAGCTGCGGGCTCTGACGGACATTGGGTATCGGATGCAACTACTTCGGGAGATACTGACATTGCGTAGGGATTTACTATCGCACGAGATCGAAACGGAAGATACGGTTGCTGGCTTGTTATGGGAGTCGGGCCACGTTGGATATAATTAGTAGGTATCTATCGGAACTCGTAGAATGAATATACAAATTGATTCTTTGCCCCCAATCTGCCGTCTATCCATCCGGCTTTGATGCTCCTCGGGAGTAGGTGTAGTGCCTAAACGTAGCTCCTCTAAGCCGGACTGTGTCGTGAACCTCCGGAAACAATTTCATGCGAAAAAAGGGGAAGGGCGGAAGGAGGACGAGAAACGATGGGCTGGGTTTTCCCTATATCCCCTTATCTAGCCGAGAAAGCACTTGGCCACATGCTTATCGTCTATCCCGACATCCATCACCCACCCCAAGTCCAGAATACCACGACGTACATCCTGAACATAACGCAAACGGTATATTGGTATATTTTCGGCATTCGCATACACTACCTATCCAACAAGCCAGCGTGCGCGCGCGCCGGCGGTCCCTAGATACAAGCCCTGGATATCTGGAAACAGAAAGATAGGAGACGGATAGGATAAGGAGACAACGATTATCGACGCAGAGAAATCTCCCCTTCTACTCCTCGATGGGAAATCCCCGTGCCGGAAGAACAAAATGGAAAATAGAAAATAACAGCAGCGACGCTGCCGTTGGGCCGCTGCTAACGCCTTTCGTCGTGGCCGAATCTGTGAGATTCCCTCCCCCCTTCTTCTTCTTTCCCGGTTAGGTCGTTGATACATCCAGAAGCCCTCCTGCGCTGGACATTCCCGCGGTGCGGGTAGCTACCTATGTACCTATGCGGTAGGCAGCAGGTGGTAGCTATGTACGAAACCCACATCTCCCGGCAAGGGTAATTCACATTCACGAGTACTCCGTGGTCTGCTGCAGATACTGGTACGACGAATCCGCCAGCGCCGGGATGTAGGACGAGTCGCCGAACGGCATGTCGGCGACGGCGAGCTGGGAATCGCCGCTAGAAAAGAACCCGAGATCACCAATAGTCCCGATGCGCCGCGAGGATTCCTTCAGGAACGTATCCCAAAACGCCCTATTCTGGACTTCAGTAGGGGCGGTGGGAGGGTCGGATTGTGGCTCCGACGAGGAGTGAGTCTGAGACGCCAGAAGCTGTTGCTGGTGCGTGTGCGTTGCGCCGTGGTGCCGCCGGGTATCGGCATATTGGACCTCGGGCTGCGGAGTGGGATATCCTGCCTCGTCGTGGGATGAACGTCCGCGATCCGACGCGGGCATGAGTGGCGTGTGGTTGATGGCGGTGAAGGAGCCGGACGGAACGGACCGTAGCGGCTTGTTGGTGGAGGATGAGGTAAAGGAATCCAGCCTTGTTGGCTGGACGCGGCCTACGACGCTCGGTGACAATCGCCCCGAGCTATCAACGTGATTGTGGTCTTCTGGTTGCAGAACCCCGAAGTCTTTCAGGGACCTATTCATAGGATAGTATTCTTCGAGCGCGCCACCAGTGCCTCCTTCTCGGAGGCGTAGCCCTGGTACTCTTCCTGCGTTTTTCGTGACAAATTCATAATAGTCGTTCTTAATTGTTTCGAAGTACCGGTCCATCTGGCGTAGCATCGACACATACGTAGTCGCCATCTTGAGCCACATGGACATTCTGTGGAGGGCCACAGACGCAAAGGCAACCGAGCCACGCCTGAACACTTCCGGGATAGATTCGGTCTGACGAGTGTCCTCGAAGTCGTAGTCCAACATGTGTCTCTCGGTGTCCATGTGGGGGAAATGCTTAGCATAGAGCCCGACAAAAGAAGCGGTCCAGGTTGCAAATAGAACAATAGTGGATTGTGGCAACTTGTCCTTCTTCTGGCATATCTCGATTAGGTCAACAATATCCCGTGCTGCCTTGAATACCTGCTCGGCACTTGCGATCCAGAAACCTTCAGGAGGTGGGCCGAACTCCTCCGTCG
Source organism: Hypoxylon rickii (assembly GCA_902806535.1). Classification (NCBI taxonomy): domain Eukaryota; kingdom Fungi; phylum Ascomycota; class Sordariomycetes; order Xylariales; family Hypoxylaceae; genus Hypoxylon; species Hypoxylon rickii. Next base: position 3,662,816 of record CADCWY010000003.1, read on the forward strand.
GAAAGGTTGGTTGATCTAACGGCCCTTCGGGCTTTCCGTAATTAACGGGCACGAAGGGTATATATTCTCGGTGCAACATGATCAGGCAGACGGATCTAAGCATATGCAACAACACATACACACTAGAGGCCTGGTGGTTCTCGTGTTTGAAATAATTTGATCGCGAGAAAGCGAAAGTGCTTGGAAGTTCTGCATCGAAATCGGCAAGCCTCTTATTTAACTGGCTGAAGGTGCTCTGGGGTAGCCATGGCGGGGTTTCCTTCTCCTTTTTGTTCAGACGACCGCCCTGTGAACTGAACTTCGATACGTCGCCCCATATATCCACCAACTGGATGAATCGGCTGAGCACGCTGTCATCCAAACCGTGGCGCGTCTCGTCCGTGAGGAAACCCGTACGCACCTCCATCGCAAGATCGAACTTGTCTTCGGAGCATGGGAGCTGGATTTGGAGGTCGTCCGACCGTATGACAGATACCCGTTCCCTACCGCACGCAAGCATGCGATCCAGGATGAAGCAGCTAAACATGGTACGCCTTTTCACTTCTTTCTCCAACGCCACCTGAGACTGCTGGCAAGAGTTTCTTCGTTCAGCTTCAACGGGTTTGGCGTTCACGGGGTCGGGGAAATCGCCGAAACCGAGACGGAGGTACTGTGCCATCCTAATGGCAGCGCCAACGTACATCCAAGCGCCGAGCCCCCCGGTCTGGGGTCTCGTCTGGCTCCATTCGTAAAGGCCTAACATAAGCAAAGCCATTACCCGTTCGACGGACGCGACTTTCATCGCCGTTCGCAGAGGACCAAGGGCCATGGTCAAAACATCGGCGTAGTATTCGGAGGCAGCAGTAGGGTCAAGCTGCGTCTGTAGAGGTCGGGTCCTAGCATTACCGGGTTGATTATTGCAAATATGAGCAAGGTACTTGACGAGGTCTGGGTGGAAGCGTGCTGTGAGAGTTAGGACACCTAAAAGCACCAAATTAAAATCCGAGCAATCATCCTGTTGTGAGGCTTTGAGCTTCCGGCCCAATTTTTCTTTCATAGTCGGCAAATGCAAGAACGGAAGCTCCGGTGCGAAATGTAACTTATAGAGGTCTAACACCTGCTCCCATAGGTCTTCGGTTAGGAAAGGCGCGGAGAGAACCTCCTCTGCGTAAACGCTAGCCTTCTGGTTATCCACTTTGGATATGTCGTCTATTCTCTTAAGCTTCTTTCGGTCAGAGCCCCCATCTCTTTCCGGTCTGCTTCCTGCGGCTGGTTCGGCTCTCTTCGGCGGAGTTGGGTCGGGGTGTGCGAAGACACACTCTTTCCCCGTCTTGATACAGCTGTCGCAAGGAGCGGCACCGCCAACATTCTCACCTGAGTTTTCAATGTTAGCCATGCATCCATCAAAGCATTATTTGTGGCTCTTATGAAGGCTGTCGGGCTAGAAGACTCGTTCTAGCACTGGTCAAGACCAGCGGGAACATATTCTATTTCCTTAAGACATACTCCAGAAAGACGAGCAGAACCTAGGCGGGAACTTGAACGTACACTTTATTTTACTCTTCCGGCACCGTGTGCAGGCAATGCTCGACCTCATTGGGGGGCGCATTTTGGGGGGTTTCTTCCCCTCCAAATTGCCTGCTACCATGGTCTTCGCTTCCTCATCCCTCAACGGCCGAACGGCGACGCCACCATCTACTCGTGGCAATTCACTGCGTAGATGGCTTCGATCGGGAAGCACCGGTGAGTTCAACGGTTTAGGCGAATTATCGGTGGGAGAGAAGGAATCCTCAAATTTCCTCTTCGCTTGGAATTGAGGTATATTCGTGTTTTCATCGGCGCCTGACTGATCAGGAGGGGAAAGTATCGACTGGATGCGGATTGGGGTGGAAATTGTGGCGGTTGGGTCCGGGGCAGACCCGGGACGGTTTAAGATATGTGCCAGTGACCTGCAAGGCCCCCTGAGATCGGTCGCTGAGGAAACGACGCCGTGCTGTCAAACACGATGTTTGGAGAGATCACTAGGTCGGACGATGGCGAGCGCATTCGTATTCCCAGGGAAACCAATATCTCGGTGACGATGTTGTACTCCAGGTCACTCTCCCGGGCTGCTTGTCGATCGTGTTAATCGGCTGGGCGCGATTCTTCGTGTAGTGCTACGGCGTCGAGGGGCTGCGACTATCCGCTTATAACGCGATTCGTCGAGTACGGCTAGCTTAGCAGGCGCGTTTGCTGTCGAGGGGTCTTGAAACCATTCGAGGTAGAGCCGTGATATTCGCTAGTGAGACCTTGCGAAGCAGTGCTGGTAGGACAACGGCAGGGTTATGAGCGATATGGTAACAGACTGGAGATGATGTCGGTGACACGGATTGGCAACATGAGATGGGATGGATCGAGCAAGTCGTAGTGGTACGAAGGAGTGGAATGTGGGATATTAAAGATAGAAGAGCAGAAGAGCAGAATCCCAGCGTAGCACAACACCTTCACAAGTATCGGTTCGATACCCGGAGGAGCAAGATACTTACCTGGGCAGATGGGATCAATGATGGGTTACAGTTTCTACATACTATGTAATACAGGTGGGCACTGGGGAGGGAACAAGCTATCTGTTGGCGGGCATCGCCAGTCTAGAAGGCCTAGGATAGCCAGGGTAGACCAGGGTAAAGTTCCCCGGACACGGACGGTTCGGGTAGGGACCAATCTACCCAAGCTAACAGCAGTCAGGCAGTGGATGAGGATCGGCTTCTCAATTGACGTCCAATCAACGAGCGACCTGGGCTTGATCGAAAGCGCCCATCTATGTAGCGCACAGGCCGTAATTGTTGGCCCCCGACAGGCTCATCCACACGTCGTAGCGGGGGGCAGGATCCATGATGGTTCTCTAACCAAAGAAGTAAACTGCAGATTTCGGGGTTGGTTTTTGATTGATCAACCGCACGCTGAAAAAGTGATAAGACACTACGAGACAGTATAGGTAGATAGGCAGGTAGAGACGAGAGCCAGAGGCTACGAACATCCCGGCGGCGGGAGCGGCTACGCCATCTACGACAAGCATACGATCCGTACGACGCTGCAGAATAAGTAAAGCAGCCCTGGAGGTGCCAGCCATGGATGTACCGTAAAACCCAGTAGTCGTTCGCTATAAGTGCCCGATGAGGGGCCGTGGTGGGGAGGTGGTGTTAACGTTTTTGACATGTCCACGGGCCGATGGCTTAGAATGTCACCCATCCGTGGAAGCCTGAAAGTTCCAATGGGTATGAGATTCTGACAACTTTGAAGTTGCTAAGGTTAGATACACCCAGGTTAGACCTAGCAGGCTGGCAGGTTAGATAGGGTAATACCCATAGGTACTAGGTAGGTATTCGTCAGGGTTCTCTACAAAGCCTGCACCATCAAGACCATCTCGCTTCAATATTGCTCTGGATGATGTAGGGTATAGTGGAAACCTAAGTTCTTTGCCGATACGGTGAGAATCTGGCGGCCTGGGCAGCCTAGGCAACCTAGAGGCAAAGTACAGCTTCGAAGGATGTTAGATGTTAGGGACCCATATTCTATTCCATCCCACATGGTAGGGATTTGTCCTAGGATGTTAAGTTGGTAAGCAGCTAACATCCATGGATGCAAAGACGTTCAAGAGCCAGCGCCGTAAGGCTTTAGGTTATGTCGTATCATAACGCCTTAAGGTTAGCTGAACGGTCATCTTGAGATTGGACATCGGTATGCGGTATGACTTGCAAGCGGTAGATCGTGGTAGGCTGGAACATCTCTCGAGAAGTACTCGAGTCCCTGTCCGATACTACTGGATAGGTAGGCAGGCAGGTAAGCAGGAAAGCAGGAATAAGCGACATCTGCATTCGCCATCCGTGGGGGTTTAAATGATATTGATTTTAGTTATATTCCGAGAAATTGGAACCTGTCAAAATTTCTCAATTCCCTAAACCAACGCGGTCGATTAGACAATAAGGCTAGACGGAATAGTGGATTAAGAAGCGTCTGGGAGGTTGGTTTCGTATCTTTAGAGTCGTGACGCGGTGGTGTGATAACCGTTGTGTATCGTATGCTGAAGTGTTCATTGATCGTTTTTATTCCCGCCCTCTTGACCGGTCTCAGTTTCTCCGCTCTCAATCTGCAGGTTTTGTGTATTTGAACCGGGCTGGTGATTCAGATCGCATTTCACGTTCCACATTCCGTAATCCGGCTCCGGCTCCGGGTGTCTTTAAGACAAGTTTGAAAAGAGCCTACGAGTTTATACTCCGAGCACCATGTCTTGCAATTAGGGTAAATCACAAGATGACAAGCCATCCTACCTTCGGGCTTCTCAAAAGGTCTTAAACCTGCGGCAACTAGAAGGCTGCGTCGTCGTCATCGGTCTGGCCACTTGGAAACGTCGATACCAACACTGACCGGTCGTGGTGTAGAACAAGTGGCTTGGAGGAAAAGAGGATTAAACATACCTACCTACATATGTAACTAATAATTAGCCGTACGACCAACGATCTGCATACCGGGTGTGTGGTTCGTTTTCATTTCGAAGTATCAAGTTTCGTTGTTGGATTGATCAATGGATCAATGGATCAATGGATGTCACTATCTACCAGCTGCCCTGCCCAGGCAGGCTAGGTGCTACTATAGGCCCAAGGTACAATACCTCTAGGGGGGCTGTCTGTACCTACATCAAATCACTTGGGCACCTATCAACACCCCCGATCCACCCGATCTTAGGGAGGGAGACTTTTATTAATGTTCCGCCATTTCTGATCTCTTCTTACCCCTCACCGCCCCCCACATCAAGCATCATACGAAATGGCACTGCACTTCACACATGTTGGATGGAAGTTGCCCCTCACCTGTTGTACGTACTAGGTACCTAGATACACGTACCTAGTAGCTTCAATGTTGCTTACCACACCGGTCTTCTTATCCCTAAGGTCAAGGTTGTTTTGCATACATAGTAGTATATCAATATCATAGATGTATCTACTATACTATAAGCATGATTCACTAACATACCTATCCATACTTCTCGTATACAAACTAATCTTGAAATACCTACATCTATGATATCTTTGTAATAAACTGTTGGTATCTTGCGTCCAAGCCGAATGGCAGTCAGGGATAGCTTCTTAGCATGTAACTTGGTAAAGTTACACGCCCGTTTCGGAGCGTGACAGGGGTCTCCGTGGCGACAACGCCCAAACCGCCCAATGACGTCGCTGTGAGGCCTCTTTGCGAGTTCCAGTTCTGTAACCACACGGCGCTTGTCTCTAAGCGCTCCAAGTCCTTTGATTTTGATTCATTCTACATTTAGAAATACTAGGTACCTACATGTAGGAAAAGAAAAAAGATATTTATGGACCAATATGTGATTATGTGCACGAAATATTTGCCCACTTCCGATTTCTTTATTCCTGTTGGTTGCGCTCAAGTTGCTGGTTAATTTGTCGCATCAATATCCACAGATTTCCTACGTCAATACCTACCTAGTAGTACCTCAAGACTTGGAACACACGACACTTACATCGAGTCTTTCAGATAGCAACCTATTCACTTCCCAATACCTACCTTGCCTCCAACTATCTAACCGAGTAGTAATCTTATCCCCCCCTCTAGAGTTAGTTCTTACCTACTGTCTTACCATCTACCTATTTCTAGGAGCTAATAGTGCCGTCTGAGATAAGATGGCGTCCGGACATCATGTAAGTTGGCGCGACGCAAATCTACTGTAAAAGCGGTGCAGCAACCATGCACCCAGAGTGTCCAATTTTCAAGAAGCTAACATGGCCCCCCCAAAACAGGATCCCAAGTTGCTCTACGCTATCCCCGGCGTTTCTGCCTACCACCTCGCCTATGGCAAGGAAGAATCGCTCACGCCCGCCGGGCCACAGACTTTGTCGCTGTTGATGGTCCCGACGTCGTCTCCCTTCGCCGACCCCGCCTTTGACAGCCAGGACGGAGCCTCCGCTGAGGACTTCTACCTCCATCTCCACCTACCACCCGAATTAGACATTCCTTTACCTGCGACTACCCAGATTTACCATCAACCTCCCCGAAGCTATCTAATACCGAGATGGGATCTCGGCCCCGACAGCGGTGCCTTCACGCGCATCGAGTTCCCTCCGGTCGGTAGCCGGAGTGGTCTCCAAGAGGATGTGGACACTTTCGAAACCATATTGGCGCAATGTACCGCGTTCCTCGAACGAGCACCCCCGCCGAAGACGGCAAAGGGAGGAAAGGACAAGGAAAAGTCATCTTCGTCAACCCCAGCGACTTCCACCAAGTCATCGCCAACCATGTCCAAATCGAAGCTGGCCGCTTCGGAACAGCTCCCTACATATAATCCTGCGTCCTATAAACCCGGTGAGGCTTATGTAAAAGGCAGCCGGAGCGCCCAGCCAGGCGGACAGATTGTCTTAGTAGATGAGGAAGATGGTAGTGTGATAGGGGAACTATCAGAAGGGTACCAAGTCGTCGAGTCCGGTGTGAAGCCGGGTTCTAAAGGTACGTGACAACCCCCTTCCCAAGCTGCGCACAACGATAACTAATGTGACAACAGAACCCGTCGAGATTAATCTTCCCGACGAGGGAACCAAAAAACTTTCCGTGGTCCCTGCCTCTCCGGAAACCTTCGAATTGGAGCTACATCCCGCTTACCAAAAGTCGTTTCTCGTATCTAAAGCCGCATATGCGTCTCGTCTGATCATCACCACGTCGGACTTCGTCTCCAACGCCATGCAGAGCGGCTCCGACAGCTTTGTCAAAAACACAAAACCCACAGAGAAGGCCGTTACCTTTACGCCAGCGACACACGATCGAGCCCGGCGAATAGGCAAATTCTCAGGCGGAGTAGCTGATTTGTCATCGAAGACAGTTGGACAGGTAACCAAATTAGCGCAGAACGTAGGAGCCACGATCGCAGGACGGGGCGTCAAAGAAGGCAAGAGAGGGTACGGTCCAGACGGGAAACCACTCGAAAGCTTCAAGCCAGGCCTGCTAAACAAGAGTTTGATGGCCTTCACGACCGTCGCCGATGGCATTGACCACGCCACACGCAGCCTCCTAACCTCGGCATCGTCTTCCACGACAAACATGGTCTCCCATAGATGGGGCGACGAAGCGGGAGAGCTGTCCAAGCATCTCGGTGGCAGCGTCAAGAATGTCGGCCTTGTCTACATCGACGTTACCGGAGTGTCTCGGAAGGCGGTCATAAAAGCCGTTGGAAAGGGCATGGTGGTTGGAAAAGTTAAGGGGGGAGGGCAGATCGTCGTGGGAGACGACACTTCTGCCGTAGCGCCAGCAACGGGGCCAGACGGGTCAAAAACCAATATAGTTTCCGACTCCGCAAGCACCATCAGCACTCCGGACGGCAAAGTACCAAAGCGTTGAGGAACCAACCGTTTGAACGAACGAGTTTTAAGACTAGTAGGTATCAAGCTACGATACGGTACAGGGAAGCGATATGAATTTCTAGAGCAGCAAGCTGCAAGAAACGGACAGGCGGGATCCTAATGGGCCATCATATTGATGCTGTACAATACATTGCGCGCAAATAATTTGGCAAGCGTACCTGGGTACACAAGTACCAGGCTGGAATAGAATTGAAGCTGAGGGAAGCTTGGAACACGACGTCGTGTTTGATCAATTTCTATGAATTACGTAATTGCATAGGTGCACTGGCTTTTCTGTCTTACCTAACCTTAAAAAGTCACGTTTTTTTTTTTTTTTTTTTTTCATTGACCAATTTGACGCGCCTGTTGTTGGCAACGCAATCGCGACAAAGAATTTAAGATCCGTTGCAACTGGAACCATCGAGGTAAGGACCGTAAGGTGAATACCACCCTCTCGGTACATACCTAGTACCTAGCACCTAGCAGTGCCAGTGGATCTCTTAAGGCTACTGCTACTGGGAAATACCATATTCATTTTATTTAATGCTAATATGGTCATGATGTCTACAACTTCAACTTCGGCTTGATGAATACAAAAAAAGGAAATAGGGATGCCGAATGCCTATATCTCCAGCTAGTGTACAACATCGAAATACGTGTCAACGCGCTGCTTCATTTGGCTGCACACTATATCCAGTAGCTCTTCAATTGTTGTTCTTCAACCTCCAAGTCATCGCTCAACCCCTCCACCATTTCATGACCAGAATACGCAAACGCAAAGCGGACCGCGTGTTAGATCAATCGATCATTCAGATTCATGTGTCGTTACGAATGTCTCGGTTCCATAATTCTCCTAATTCAGGATATCGCAGATAAGATCCGGTCTAAGAAGCCTCCACATGTCTTACAAGGGTAGAGCGCTCGAGTCTCCTATCAGCCCTCATCCACATATAGTACCTATACCAACCTATCTACATTGGTCATCCCAAGCTACAAGACACTGCATAAGATACCTACCTAGGTATTAGGTGCTTGAGACGTTATTTCTAACGTTTTCATAGCCCTTCTTCTCCACAATGCTCCATGAGATCTTGCTCTCCTTGTCGGGGCACCCGTCGCCCTTGCTCAGGAACGACTATACACGATCCGCGGCGCAATCCGTCTTGTCGCCACCGGAGCGGGAGCTGCTGAAGACGGCTGGCCACCTAAGTGAGCTCCACTGCAAGCTCATAAGCTACACGGCCCATATCAGTGCATCTCATCCTTCCATCATCTGCCGCGCTGTATCTACCGCCATCAACTCCCTCTACCTCGCCGCATTTCAGAGGAAGGTGTTAGAGGTGGAAGAGAGCATCCTTCGAAAAGATGCCTCCCTCGTCGGCGCCTACAACATCGTGCCCCTGACGGCCGTCATTGGTGAATTTTCCCCGTGGACGCGCCGCATGGAATGGCTATGGGATCTGGTCCAATTCATGCTCGAGGAGAGTGATGGCACACCTTGCCGCGCAGTACAGCTCATTAACAGACTGCGCCATGAGCTTCAGACTGGTTATGCTGACATTGGGGAGTCGGCGCTTGATCTTGTCAGAGTTGCTGAGACTGCTTGGTTAAAGCAGATTTCGGCTTGGGTTCTCTACGGTCGAATACCCGTGCTAGGGGACATAGATTTCTTCATCCGAAAAGATGAGAATGACGAACGGGTAAGCATCCCAGCTCGACTCAACCAGCGTCACTAATTTCAATAGGGGTTTTCAATCGAGCAAGCTTTATTGCCGTCCTTTGTAAGGCCGTCGACGGCCACCTCGATGCTGTTCATTGGAACCTCGTTAAATCGGGTCAAAACTAGAAGCAGTATAGAACCAAGCGACAATGCTCTCGATCATCTCTCATCTCAACTTCAAACTCTTGCGGATTTGCCCTCCCCTCTAAATAGCGCGGCTTTTTCAAGGGCCATTACGTCAATCCGACTCACATTATCTCGAACAACTCTGCAGAAGCTCTTACCGCTATCTAGGGTTCTTGAGATGCTGACCCTCTTCCGGAGCTTCTTCTTACTCGGCCGGGGCGAATTCGCGATGGCTCTTACACAACAAGCTGACCAGGCAATTCGTAGTCGATGGCGGCGTGCCGATAATCTCGCTTATGAGAAGCGCTACGGCCTTAACAATGTGAATGTTAAAGAAGGTGAGGTATCTGCGGTTCTAAACAAGACCTGGGCAATACTAGGCTCTCTACAAGGTCAGCACGCGGATGAGGACGAAGAGCTCGAAATAGCAAGAGACATGCTGCGGCTAAACTTATCCAAGACCAAAGCATCAACGCCAATAAAAGGTAAATCAGGAGCCGAGCCTAAACCGCTCAGCAACATTGCTAGCACCCCATTCCGAAACCTCCTATTTTCCGTTCCGGTGGTCCTCACCTCACAGATTCCGCCACCGTTGGATCTCTTCCTAAGTGCCTCCGATGTACAAACCTACACCTCAATCAACTCATACCTCCTATCTATCCGCCGCTCTCACTTGCGTCTTACAGACCTATGGAAGATCACTTCCCTCCGCCGTCACCATCCACCACCGCCTAGACCTCCGTACAGCACCACGAAGGGCGGTGCTGCGAGGACCCGCACTCTCCGCGAGCGCTGGTCCGCCCGCTCCTCCGCAATGCGGAGCGCGTGGAGTACAAGTAGTGCAGCTATATTCTTCTTAGCCGAGACCGAAGCGTACTTCCAAATCGAAGTCGTCGAAGGTCTTTGGGACGATTTTCATCGCTGGCTAACGGGTAGGAGTGAACAAAAGGGACCGCATAGTGTGACGTCTTCTTCGTCCAGGGATTCTTCTGGTCGCACGGACGATGGATCTGATGAATCTGATGGAGACGATACCCCAGCTGACCAAAGCGCTCCCTCCGATCCATCAAAATCAATGGAGAACCAGACGCAGCCCGCAGGGACTCCGCATCACGACCCGCAAACCCTCGCCACCGCCCACCGCCTCTATCTCCGCACCCTGACCCGGCGGCTCCTCCTCACCCAGCCCCCCTTCACCGAGTCCCTGTACGACCTATTGGTGCATATCGACCACCTCATCGCCCTCGTGCACCGTCTCCACGGCATCTGGACCTCCATGGACCTCGAAGCGGACGAGGGTGTCGTTGACGCCTTCTCCGATCTCGCCGCCGAGGAGGTCGACGTGCGCTCCAACATCCGGGCCATCGAGGCCAAGGTCAAGGATGCCGTAGAGAGCGTCCTCACCACACTGCGCTCCCTCAGCATGGACTCGGCGTTCATGGCTGAGCTTGAGGGCGAGGACAGACACAGAAATGTGGATGCGGACGCAGAAGGGGAGGCGGGGTCCGGGTTCGGCGACGACATGGATGATGCCGAGGAGGAGACTGGGTATACGCCTAGACGCACGGGCGGCATCGATCGCTTGTTGATGAAGCTGGATTTTGGCGGCTGGTTTGACGCTGGGAGGGCGCGGGGAGGGCTGGGGCTGGATGATGAGTTTTGAGGCCGGCTGTTGGATCACTAGGCACCTATAGGTACCTATATAGGTACTTGGTGAATGGAATTTGATTACTCTTATTCCGATTCAATATGAAATCGCTCTACTTACCTTCTAAACACCTACCTACCTGTATTCGTCTCTGGGTGAGAGCTGTTAGCACATAGGCTTCCACCAATGTCTGGAAGTCTTCACTCCTGGGGCCAAGCTGCTTAGGTATCGATTTCACTGCAACATAGACACGTCGATGGTGCTATTGGCATTTCTTTCACGCGTGGGACGAAGTAGCGCTCCATCAGAACACCCAAGAAGCCAGTAAGCAAGCGAAGCGCCCTATAAGCAGTAGGCAGTGTTACAGCAGTTTGTCAAATTCGTATCATCCTATGTAAAAGGGCTACCAACCACCCAGATATGTACCTAAGCAGGTAGGTAGGCATTTTAGGTAGCTACCCAGCAAACGGAACCGATCGACCGATCCCTCCATAGCCATAGCCGTAGCCTTATCCGCAGCCGGACACTGAATACCAAGGTCCGATATACAAGGAAGCGAGAAGGCAACAAGTAGGGAGTCAACGAGAAAAAAAGGATGAATGGTCAGACGTATAGTATATATAAACCCCACAACAACACTGCTGCTGCTGCTCCCGCTGGCACTTCTGCAGCGCCTCGCCTGAGGATAGATAGATAGACACCTAGGTAAATAGGTAGATAGACATATACACATCGAACCCGAACCAGAAGATCCAATATTGATAATACCGCATATGAACGCATGCCCCGACCGATGCAACCCATGCCCCCCCATGCCCAATGACACCCCCCGCCCAAACAAAGGGAAAGAAGACGAGCCCAAATTAAAAAAAGGAAGAGGGAGGGAAAGCTCGAGTGTGAGATGAGGAAAAAAGAATAATAGGGAAAATATTGTTTATACAACCCAGTTCCTATGTGACAAGCCAAAAAAAACCGGAAAAGTATGCATGCTGTACGCCTTCGCCATTGCCGCCCAAAATGCATTGCAACGCATACTTACGACCTCATATATATAATATATATGTGTGTATGTTTATATAGACATACCAATAGAGAGAAAAAAAGACGAAGAAAAGAGGTGACGCCGGGTAGTGTTGTCCTACTTCGTACGACGGGTATTGTGGTCGAGGAAGTCTCGCGGGAAAACAAAGGAAATCGGAGAGCGGGTATAGATGTCGACGTAGGCGTGAGTAGTAGGTATCGATAGGTAGATAGGTATGGTAAATAAGGCGAATAAGGCGAAGATAGAGAAATGAGGAGAAAAAGACAAGATATCAATGAAGCATAACTTTTGGTCGCATAAAAAACGTGACGGTATTGTCGTCAATCATCAACTCGTCGCTTGATATTTTTTCTGGCCGGAGACGATCGGTGCCTTTTCTATTTTCTTCTTTTTTTGAACCCGTAAGCTGGAAATACGGAGTGCCGTGTGTGGTTAAAAAAAGAAGGTATATGCCCTCGACGAAGACGTCGTCTGAGGTGCCGTGGTCGTAGTGATGGGTGCGTCAACCATGTGTTGACTAGTAGGTAAAGATAGCTTAGCGGGCTGGCTCCGCGTAAAAGATCGTGAATAAATCCCTCTCTAACGGTCGAGAGTTTCTGTCGTCGACAGGCTCTCAGTAAGCGTGTATCGCTTTTTGAAAGCGCAATGGACTCGGATGGTGATCCGAGTTCCGGCGAGCAAACATTTGTTGCACAAAAGCCTTTGGGCTGATGACCTCGACATCGAGAGAACGAGACATGAGTGGAAGCGGAATGTGGTGGACCTTCTTGGTCTGCCAGCGCTCCTTGATGCAGTCGTCGGTAAGTGCCATGAGACCAGTTGCAACGACAATGCTATTACCGTTAGTATAATTGTTCTGAATTGAGGGGAATTCGTTCAATTGGGACTTACTCAGCAACATCAGTCATAGCATCAATCAAACTCTCATCACTGATCCACATGTGGCAAGGAGGTACCCAGCCGCCGGCTTGCTCGTCAGCCGTGACTTGGGTGGGGGATCGGGTTTCGGGAACGATATGTGCGACGGGCGAGTGATTCTGGCCATCTCGGAGAAGGTGGAATGAGACGGAGCCCGTGAGTTTGTCGATGACTCTTTTCCAAGAGTACTTGTGACCCCACCATTCGAAGTCGTACCTCTTGGTGTTTCTGTTTCCACGCCGTACTACATCAACGCGAGCATAGTTGGAGAACTCGAGTTTGATCGTATTCGTGGCCATTGGGCGAGGCTTCGGCTTCTTGTCGTTGGGGATGGGGATGGGGATGGCACCAGTGATCGAATCCGCAAATTCGGATTCGGCAGAGGTAGCGGAGTGACTCGTCCCGGGTCGGCTCTTGGATGAAAAGACCGAGCCTCCGGTTGGCATCCGGGCGAGTTGCGGCTTTCTCGTCAAGGATTTCATCGCTGATGACATAGACCGTTGCAACTTGGGGCGCCTTGCGATGGTCGGCTCGACATATTTGCGCTTCGAGTTGCAGACTTCCCGGCCCGAATCCCGGCAATAACGCCGAAGAGAAAATTCGCGCTTATTCAGATCATGCATCCGCAGGTGGAACAGCTGAATTGTCTTTCTTCGCCTTCCCAAAACGACAGTATCCACCCGTAGGTTCATGTTACCATCGGACGTGAAGTCATCGTGACGAATAGTCAACCTGTTCATCGAGGGGAACAATGCGGCGAAATCCTCGGGGTTGGAAGGCCGGACGTTGATTTCCTCAATATCGTGGCGGTAGGTGGGTAACGGAGGAATATCCGAGTAGTCTAGACAATCCTCCGCGTCCGTGTCATCCTCGAACTCGGCACTGGAGGCCCGTGACGAGTATGTGTCGACCGACGACCGGGGGTACAAGCTGGTAGCCGGTGATAGATCATCCTCGTAACTTGCTGGTTGGAACTTGGGAATGCGAGATCCCGAGTCCTTTGTTGACGGTCTAGGACTGTCGTACAGCGAGGTAGGCGCAGTACTTCGCGAGTCATACGAGTCGGTGCTGTGTCTCGTATTTTGCGTGCTCGCAGTATGACTAGAGAACTCGGTATCTCGTCTTCGTGCCATGATGAAGGGAGGGGGATATGAAGTCATGGGTGCTGTTGGGTGAGTGAAAGAGTAGCGGGAAGGATAGAGAGGTAGGCAGAGGAGTCTTATATCAAAATGCGCCTGGCGATCTCAGGGTCCTGGGGCGGCGCGCAGTCGCAAGCGGGACACTTGGGATACACACAGTGGTGATTTGACCGGGGGCCCCACTGAAGGCCTGATATAATGATCTTCTACAGAGGGAGGCAAGGGTTTGTTTGAGAGCTGCTCGACATTCGCCCAAACCGGGGAATAGAGTCGGAAGCCGGTAGGATGCGTGGATGGTCAACGGGAGAAAAATGTATGGGACCCTATGATGGAATATGTAGGGCGAGATGGCAATGTGTGGACGTGGTAGAGGGCCTTTGAAGACTTTGGTTATGGAGCGGGAGTTTATGCAAGAGGTCTGACGCTGGACGAGATCCGTTATAAGGGAGCGAAGAGAGCGAAGATGACTGGAGCAACATGGCACAATAAGAAAGACATAAGATAGAGTGGAACGACGGAGAGGGCTTGCCTGGATGATATTGGTTGGCAGCTGAGCTGACGAAAGACAGAGAGGCCCGGCAGGCGGAGTGAAGGAGACGAAAACGACGGTACGGCGCTACCAACCCTGCCCGCCTGGTACCATGATACCTACCGTTGGATGATACCTCCTACGTCTATCTTGGTACGTATATTTGTATATTGTATATTGTATCTGTGTATCCATGTATGTACGTAGGTATTGCAACTCGTGGGCCCTACCTAGCACTTAGGTAATTGTCACGATGCCGATGCGTTTTCCCTAAGCACTTGTTCTCTCGTAAGGGAATTCCCGTTGGTGGGGGGTTCAGAAAAAGAGGCGGGAAGCCCAGCCCAAAGCCCAGACTACCAGATCGTCCAGGAATCTTCCAGTGGGGGGCTTCTTCTCAGTCGATACATGTAGGGCCAAGGTCGAAAAAGGTGGCACTCGGTACAGCGCTGGCTACGTATGCTCGGCATGTACCTTACCACATCTGCAGAAGTTATGCTCCCCTCAGCGTTGCACGTTGCACAATACTGTAGCTACGGAGCGCGTATTGGACCTTTTCAGTATTCCGTTCCATCATTCCGTTGCACAATTTTTTTTCTCTCTCTCGGTATCTCATGGATTCAAGGATGGATGCGATTGCCAGTAGGCCTGTCCGTATGGCCCTGGAACAGTGGCGAGCCTCAATCGCACCACCATCACGCTACACTTGGTAAGCTCGCGGGCACTAGAGAACAGCGCCGAAGCGATCAATCGCATTTAGCTTCTTGTCGTCGCAGCTAATGGCACTCATAGCTACCTTGGCTGGATAGGCGAGGTAGGTAAGCTACCTAGTAGTATATTAGGAGATCGCGGATACTGCCACGATGCTAAGAGAACGATCATGTTGCCACAAGGTCAATCACTGTTACGAATTGGCGCATTGGTCGAAGAATTGACTCATCTTTGTTTGCAAGCGTCTGGGTGGGTGCTACAGATGATATGGACATTTCCAACGAAGAGGGAAAGGAAGAGGTCTAATTGACGCATATTCCTCCCTTGTTTGGGGATCAACACAGCGTAGGTACGTACTGGTTCTGCTGTTTTAGTGGATGGTTTATACAGTACAACATGCGCAGTATCGTATCTCCATATCCATTGTCTGTCTGCCTTAGTACATACCTACCTAGTACCTAGCCCTAGGTACCAGAATAGCGTCAGAAAAGCTGAGCACCCTTTTACAACCCTAAATATCTAACAGCTATAATATTTCCATAAAACATAACTCTAATACAATTAGGAATTATCATTTAAAATAACTTGGAAATATTCTTTAAAATCCATATTTTATTATTATAGTTTTTAATAAATTTAACTGGTTTTATATAAGTATAAAAAGAGACGTTAAAAATAAGTTAATATTAAGGGGGGTGCCCAGCTATTCTGACGCTATTCTGGGTACCTAGTAGGTACCTAGTAGGTGCATATGTTGTATGGATTATGAACTCATCAGGTTGGTTTTAGGCTCCTAGGCTCTTACTACGTAGTAGACTCCTAGACTCTTAGACTCCATGTAGGGTCTATGTAGGGTCCATATAGGCGTTGTGTAGGTACCCAGCAGTCAGTAAAGCTCCATGTTGACCCTCCTAAGATTCTAGAAAGTGGCTCTGTGGCTCTGTAGCTCTGTAGATGAGAGATCTGCTTCTAAACTTGGAAATGGCGCTTGGGATGTTCAAACTACTATGCAGTATAGGTAAGCAATTGAGCCATACAATTTTGAGCTATTAAGGAAAAGAAGGCAATGTGTATGTAGCCTCTGTCTTGGTTCCTGTCATCCATCTCACACCAAACGTATCGGAGAAGAGGAAAAAAGTTTTTTTCCTCCTTCAGTGTCCGTTTCTCTTATTTGATCCTCCAATGCTTGGCCAATTGCTCGCTACGGTTCCTGATAATTGATAATTCACGCATACCTAGTAGTACATCCAATGTACGTAGAAATCGACTCTCCGGCAATTGGATCTCGTCGCACGGCAGCAGCTTACCTCCCTATACTTACACACTATCGAGTATAAACAGATACCAGAAAAGGTAACCGTTTCCGAACATGACAGGCTTTTACCGTACGACTCAGTCAGCTTTCATGGAGGACAATCGGAAGAAAGTGAAATTGAGAAACATCAATGCCTGCCTACGTCCATGCAAACCTGCAGAATACTGCAGAATACCGCAGAATACCGCAGAATATCTCGATCACAGCCTCGCTAGCTCCGAAACTACAGCAGTAATAGGTACCGTGGATTCCGGTAGGATGCTTAACCAATTCGAGTCTCGAGTTCTCAAATCTCCCATGTGTAAAAGCCACGAAGTCGGTCTACGAAAGCTACCATCGTTATGCCAACATGTCAACATGTGAAACGGACTACTCGTCATGTGAGCGGGTCGCGACAGAAGATCGAAACGGAGATCCAAAACTGCTGCAGCAAGCTACTAGGTACTGATGCTACCTATATGCTGCCTATATGTACGGATCCGTAGGCACATGGTGCTCCGTAATGACGTCTGAATGATGGGCCGTCAACTCCATTCCCGTTACCGTACCAGATTCTATACTTTGCGGCCGCTTGATCAGTGCTTGCCGTGCTCTACTCTGCTCTGCTCTGACTGTCTGATACTCTAGTTCCCAAAGTTCGGGATTGCTAGGGGCTGTTGGGACCCGTCTGTTGTTGACGTCGCAACAATTGTATACCCGCCGTGTCGTCACTGTTTCCATCCTTCTATCGTTCATTTCCGTAAGGGACGACGTAGAGAAAACTGGTGGATTCAACCCGCAGACTCAGTAAATCACCTACCGCTTCGGATACGTACTCCCAAGCTGCTGAGGTCTCTCTCTCAGGTCTTTCAGGTCTTTCAGGTCTTTCAGGTCTCTCAGGAGGTTTTTTCGAATCCGGGGTACCCTACCAACCAACCAAAAATTATCATATTATGCCGAGCCAACTACGTTCTGTTCATCTTCAGGGCTACAACTTTTTGATTGGTACTGTCGTCTGCGTTGTCGACCGACAACAGTCTTTGTTCGCACTCAATTCGTTTCTAAATTCAATTTCTAACTGCCACGCATGGGTTCTAGATGCTGCGGGATGGTTTCGAAGCACCACCCAAGAGTATCATTGCACCTCCATTACACTGGCCAATACTTCACTTGAAGCCTTTGACCAGGAGCAGTATTGGTCTCAATATTTTTTTTCGTACTTGCATACGAGAGTAATTATTGGACCAAGCCGTCACCAAAGACCAACCTCAATAGATTGCGATCTTGGGTAGTCACGTATGGTATGTATGCCATCAACCAACCCAAGCACGGTTCGTTAGACGAGGATGGAAAATCGCCAATTTTTTGATGCCCCGTGGTTCGTTGCCAATTCTAACGAGTCGTTTAGTTAAAGCAAGAAATGTTCATTTCAAAACTTGTACAACGCTGCACCCAAGGTGATGGCCAGTTCACATGGGCGTCAATCACACGAAACATCTGTCGCCATCAATCTCCATCTCTAGCATCTCTAGCATCTCTAGCGCGCTTGTACTCGCGCGACAGCTGGTAAGCTACCATCGGTTGTTCCCAACCAAAGCTACAAACTCTTTCCGGTTTGGTTTTAGCGAGTGCAGCTGTTCCTGTCTTTTTTTCTGGTCCTCTGAATCCTCTGCAGGTCGTCAAATACGGGCACGGCTGTGTGTCAACATCCTATTCGCTGGCGCAAGGCGCATTTGGGCCCGACCTCAATGTTAGATGCGAGCCCATGCGTACAGGGAGGCTCACGCACGTGCTTTGAGGTTCCTCGCCATATACTTACCCAAAAGTATCACCAGACTAGACTTCATGATTGGTCACGCGCTATCCTTTTCCTTCCCAAGATGAAGCCTGCCGAGGAATACAGCATTAGATGTCTCCTCTAGTTAGGTCACCCTGCATTGCCTACCCCCCGGGCACTTGGGTTTCCGAGAAGGGAAGGGAAACTGAGTCCTCCAGCTCGGCTACTCTTTTCCATCCGTAGATGGCAACGGGTCTAGTCAAGGAGCATTGGTGCCATCTACGGGAATGCTGGACTATGCCACGATGGCAGACACTAGCTAAATTCCTTGGATTCCTGTCTTACAAGTCGTTTGCTGGACATTGATGCCCTAGGGTAGCGATTCCGTGCTGGCCGCTGGCTAGCGGCAGATTCACCTATGTCGACACGATCGAAGGAATGTGAGGTGTCGCGGTTCATCGGCAGTCTATCGCAATTCACTCTTGCCGTCGACGATCCTCACGATGCCAACCTCGCGATCACGACTCCTGGGCAAGCGTTGATCTACCCTTCCGCCTCGTAAGCGGCTGCTTGTACTGCCTCATACCCCACAATATGCAAGATGCCGAAGTCGGCTCCCAGCACACCGGGTACCCTATTCGACCGGGTTGTGCTCCCCTTGACGCAATCAACTGCTCCATAGACAGTCATGGCAGCTTTACCCGTAGGTTGAGCGAGCGATCCTCGTGGGAAGTGGGAAGCGGAAAGCTGGAAGCTGAAAGCTATCCATTACTCTACCAGATGCTCCGGAGCTTCGGTGGAGTATAGAACTCATTCTCCTCACCTACATAGTCTATCAGTGACGACCAATGACGTCGCCGAGACCCGTATTCATATGAGCGGCTTTAGACTTTGTCTACTTCGGGAGCTTGTGTCTTTTATCAGTTTTGATCGAGGCAGCAATAGCTCTCCTTTAACAAGTTAGTCTGCTGCTCTTTATTGACATTAGGTAAAGCGCTTGCAACGTCGCCGTCTGGGCATCTCCCGCGTTTCATGGCGCCTAAGGCGGCAACCTAAGTCTGGCATCGCTTTTCATAAATCCCACTCCTAAATATGCCCGATCCCGCGAACTTGGACCATGGGCGAGGAAAAAATATTGTTAGGTATCTACCAATTGGCTTGAAATTATGGGCTCGATTCCCAACGCCTCCACGTCTTCGCCGTCCACGGGCCACCGGGTCTGGCACGAAACCGCTCCCAAATTTGTGGTGGAATTGGATAGCAGAGAGATCCAGGGACATCCCGTCTATCAATTAGAGCTTCCCCTGACTCCCGGACAACTACTCCAATTGACTCCAAAGATAAGCAGGCATTATCTGATCCCTTGCGGTAGCTCCGACCAGAGTATGCATTGCTTTTCTCCGATGTGGCCATGATTGATGGCTGGGAAACGTGGGGATCGTAGGCGACGGGTAGATATTGGTCGATTAATGTACTCCATAGTAAGACTGCGACCCTGCGGTGCGTGGTGGTTTTGTCCTATCGGACTCCCTCGGTAAATCCAACAACCAACCTTGAAATTTCGATTTGCTCCGAGTCGTCTAGCTATCTAAACCTGTCCATGTGTTGATGCGATTTGCATAGCCCGATCCTACTGGCCATCAAGTTTCCGCGAATTTGTGAGAACAGTCCAACGCGGAAACCGCCCAACACTTGATGCCGGCTCATTTTCGCGACCGATGACTTCCAGTTCCTATATTTCTGGTGCCTTCGTTGAGTATTCCTGTTATTCAGCCAGCTAGACGATGGTAAGCTAACACACGACGGCATTGTAAACCAAGTAAGTGCCATGAAGGGGATGGGGGGAGAACGGCGACTCGCTCGCTTCCCAGGACTCGTCGGTCTCTGCAGTTATGCGGTGGCCGAAGGCGTGGGTCACGCACTGAAAGTATACTGGACACAGGAGCATCACGACATCCAGACGATTGGTTGTTGTATATACCTGAGAGCGACCATCGCCAGGATCGCCCGCGTTGGCCGGATTGAAATATTCTCCGACGACACTTTGTCTACGTGTGAAGCAAGGGGCTCTCACGAGCTGGCTACCTACCCCTTTAGTAGCACATGCCCAGCACGGCCCCGGGATGGATCAATCACGGCTTCAACCCGAAGCTCGGTCCGCCCAAGAAGGCATGCCTTGCTAATATTCTCTTTGAGCTCTAGCTTTGTCTAGCCCGATCGTCGAGGCCTTGCCAAACACAGCCCGTTATTTCGGGACTGAGATGGTAAGCAGGTAGTCCAAGTGGAAGAATAAATTTAGGACATGTCGTATAATTCGCCTAAGGAGCGTGAACACATGATCAAACGTACTTCCAGATCGGCCTCTCACTGCATATGCTATTGCTGCAAGCCCATCGATCTAGCTTGAAACAGAGCAGCAAGGCACACGAGACACACAGCTAAAAAGAAGACAAGACACCACTCGTACTTGTATAACGTGTCCCGGTTGCTACAAGACAAGTCTAGACTGGGAAATCGTCCAAGAGACAACTGACATTGTCTCGGGTGTCCGCCTCGCGCTCTCCGGTCGTCTCTTCCGAGGGGTACCGGGAGCCGGAGGGACGAGATCAAAGAGCGACTCAGGTGGGAAGAAGAGGAGAGGAGAGGGAGAGAAACAAAAGACGGCACGGGAGTGGCTTGTTCTCTGTCATACTGCAGATCCGCTTTCTAGAAGATTGGACTTGTCTACGTCGGTGGCTTATCTAACTTACCTACTAGGTAGTAAGCATTAAGCGTTGGGTAGTCTCGCATTATCCTATTCCGAATCCTACCTACGAAACTTGTCCAGCCCGTCCTGCCGTGTCAACTTTGAGCGACCGGTAAATGACGTCGCGGTGCATCCTTATTCCGCTTTCCCCTTCACCGGCGTAGCGTCGTACACCGAGGACAATGCCCAACGGATCAATAGATGTTTACCTATCTATCTATCTACCTTCCTACCTACATACATATTCGCCTGCGACTTTATCTTATTCCATCATGAGGAAATAGCTTCTTCTGTCTTCTACCGATGACGTAGATTCACTCGTTTTTCCATTCATTCTCGACATAACAAATGTATCCCCTTCCTACGATCCGGTCGCCCCCCTTTTTTGGTTGGGCGGACTACTCCTGAGCGGGACAAGGTACGGCGCAGCCAACTTGGAAACTTGCGTGGCCTTTCTCACCACCTGCTAGCAGCGACCACACGAACTGGAGACATCTCCTCCAGTGCGCGCGCTCTCAACGATGAGCTGACTTGCATCTGCTGCCGCATCGAAAGCAACCCAGCTTATTCATTCCACCACACCCACTTCCGCTCACAGCCTCAATCTGAGGTCGCACTATAGACGCCACAGGATGGGCGACCAGCGGCGTGTTCGCCACGTAACCTGCCCCGTTCCATCGACTCCGCGGCCTCGGATTTGACGGCGCAACTGCGACTGGGACCGTCCCTGGCTCGCGGGCGCAATCAGGTCTTCGTGCTGTGATCGGTGCGCGAGAATGTGCCTTGCACGCAACACGGCCAATTCGTGACTCGTAGTGTAACTCGAATGTCACCGCTGGATTGAGGCGGTGAGAGTATCCAGTATCTGTGGTATTACCATTGCTATGTGTTTTATCACGTAGTAATTACATAGTCGCCTGCCTGCTAGCCTACTGGGTTGAAAGGGGGGAGACAGCACACCATGATTGACATTGTAAGTTTTAACACTCTCATACTGATATTTTATAATAGCCATAACAATATATTGGCAAGTATTAATGTATGCGCTCGCTTGCTACGATATATATCAGCGAATCCCAGCGGCGCGGATACCCGCAAGAACGTAGCATCGTATCTCGATCCTACGTTCCACCTACTCGTAGGGCACAAATAATGCCTGAGATAGATGAATACCTACCTACCTACTTATATATATTAAACATTTATGACCAAATGTGTATTGGTGGTTTAGTTGAAAAAAGTACTTAGTTTCACCCAGAAGTATTTAGAAAAATACCTACACTCAGGAAAAGCCCATGAGTGACGTGCTATGTAGCAATGAAGCAACAATGTCCATACATCTTCGCCACTCATCGGAAACGGAAAACACACAATTACATTGGAATTGGCATGAATTGAACTGCGTTAAGACAAAGTAGGAAGGTCCAATATATACCGCTCTCGTTAGAAGCCTGCCACTGGTGAGGATTCGTGATGCGCAATCTTCCCAGTTATAGTATCGGCCTGTATTTAGATACACCCAAGGCTCGTGATGTAAGGCTGTCGCAATTGATGAGATTCCATATACTAGTTGGTGTTCCCGGTAGCGAGTCTACTACCACTGACTCCTTGCCCCTGATACCAAAGGCCCCCTTCCGCAACCGAAAACTGGCTAAGATGACGAGCCTCAACGAGTAACCTATGGTATCCGTTACGTAGCTGAACATGTAAAGGGATAGCTCCCTTAGCGACGCAGCGTTCAACAGCACTTAAGGGGTTACCAAGGCTGCCTTACACCACTATACCCAGCTCCCCGGCAGCAGTCCAGACAGACATACGGTATGACATCGAAGCCCAGCACATAGTATCCCTCATTCATACCGCATCTACGCCAGCCTCGCCTCGAATTCTACAACATTAACAAACGTACCTACCTAGGTACACAGCAACTCCCAAGCCTTCCCAGACGAACAAACACCAGAGTAGTGATATTGCTACCTGCGATACGTACGATCAATACACGAGCCCGTAGCCATGGAATGTGCCTGTGACTAGGCATCGACGCCCTGGATTCTCAGCGAATGCTTTCCCCACCCCTGTTCTCTTCTCTTTTCTCTTTCCGCCATGCTGCCCCCTATTACGCAACCCCCCTTTTCCTCCCGTATTTCTTAAACACAATCCCTAGCCGCACTATCATCGCCGCGGCCGTGTTATTCTTCGTATGCAAAGAACGACATTTCCACGTATGCACTTGTGCCGAATATGCTATAGCCGTCGTCTGCGGCTCATCCCATGTCTCGAATCATAATAATCATCACCAGGGAACCCCGCCTTGTGCCGGTCAACGTCCGTAGTTCATCAACATGCATCTCTTCTGTTATACTAACTACCTAATAACGAGGTTGAACATAGTTGGTTTGTGCTTTGTATACGCGTGCGCAGGTAGGTAGGTAGAGGTAGGTAGGTAAAGTGTGTCTGTTTTTGTCTTGTTGGACCCTTTTTTGTTGTTCATCCAGTTAACCGGTTAAGCAGTGAAATACTTGAGGAGAACGGAATCTGCATCGGACTATCCACACTGATCCTCCCATCCGAGCCGACTCGTACAAGAATCGGCCATAGGTGCTCAAAACATGACAGCCTCCGAGACCCCTAGTCCGAGCTCCATCCGATCCAGCTGCGTGGCATCACACGCCAGATCTTCACCTCCCCACTTCGCAAGTCCTCCAGCTTGAAGCTCTCCTGCTTCACCTTCTTGCTCTCGCGTCCCTGCTCCCACGCCCGCACCTTCTTCTTCGTGCCGTCCCACTCAGATACAATCGCCACGTGGTCCGGCTTGCCAACTTCCGTAGAGTATTTTGCATGCATGGGCCCGTGCTTGCCTTGGAATTTGGCGTTTCGAATAGACACAATATCGCCTGGTCGGATCTCATCGTATTGTTGCGTCGAGGCGTTGGCGAGGTTGGCATAGACTACGGCGCCGTAAGCGCGCGTGCCAACCGGAAGAAGGGCATCTTTTAGCGGTTTAAGGAGCTCCATAACTAGGCCTTGCGGTGTTCCGTCGCCGACAACAGTGTCCTTCCTCGATGCAACCGCGCTGGCTAATGATCGACCAAATCGTTCGTAGGCTTCCTCCAGTTGGTCCTGACGAAGGGTTCGGGGAGGAGCCTCGTGGCGCTGCTCAAGTTGCGCGTCTGCTGGATTCTGCGTATCGTAACGGATGGTGATGACAGTTTGCGAATAATCTTGGAACAGGACAAACACTTCCTTGGTAACTATAGTCTCGGCCGTCGATTCATCGGACTCGTAATAGATGTCTCTCCTGCCTTGGAATATAGGAGGTAGCCCGTTGGGTGAAACCCACCATTGTGTGTGTTCGGCAAGGTCAATCTCGTTGGCTACGAAGCCGGTTTCCATCGATGGCCGCGTAGCATCCACTGACCTCCTTCCGCCTGGCCTTTGAGCGTCTATAGATTTCCGAAGAGGTAATCTGTTGACTGGCGGTGCTGGAGGGGGCCCTCGAGCACTTGGTGGAGGCATAGGAGGTGAACCGTACGCTGAGACCGACTGTGGCGTAGGCGTAGGCTCATCATGAACGGTTACAATATGAGCAGCCGGAGCGGAAGAGGTCGGAGCGGCATTATAGTTATAAGGATCATAATCATCATCGTCCAAAGAGTATGATACCTCCTTTGGCGGGGGTGGGGGCGGAGGAACAGCGCGAGGCGCATCCATTGATTGTCTTGATCTTGGCGGAGGACCTGGCGGAGGGCCTCTCGCCGGGGCCGCGCTTGGCACCGGCGGTGGCAAGGATGGTGGAGCTTCGGTGACCGGAGAACGCACGGGCGTGCTATCCTCAAGACTAGAATCCCGCGCATGTGCCTTAAGCGCATCTTTGTGGGGTACTGAAGACGCAATGTCAGTATCATAGTCACCTTCGTACTCCGTGACTTCTCCCTCTTCACCGTTATCCAATTGTCCAGGTCTCATTGGAACTGCAGTCCGTTCGTCAGCGGTAGAAGAACGACTTGGAGGGCCAGGTGGAGGAGGGGGAGGGGGCCGGCCTTGGGTAGGAAGGGGTGGAGCAGCTCCTGGAATCGGAGGTGGCGGACGGCTATTCCTCTTGCTCGGCTGCGGTGGCGGCGAGGAAGGCGGGCCTTCTTCACCCATGTAGGATGCGCGTTTAAGAGAGCGGGGCGAGGTTGGCATCGTAGGAGACATGGGAACCGGAGGAGCCCGGGGAGGAGCTTCGCCTCGAGGAGTTTCGAGAGCCCTCTGAGGATTCTCCGACAACTCATCGTCGGACTCGGAACCTTGGCTAGGTGAGGTTACGCCGGCACGTGGAGGGGGTGGCCGAGCTGGAATACGAATTAGTTCTGTACTGCAAGCCAAAAAGAACAAGGAGAGACTGACAATCCGTAGGAACCGGAGGTGGTGCTGGACGTCCACCAGGAACAGGAGGCGGAGCACCTGGTGCTTCGGATAGAGCTGTCCTTTTTGTTAATCGCCGTATAGTCGTCATAATAAGACTAAGCACATGGCGGGGTTGGAACTTACGCTCTGGGGCTGAACCTGTGGGTTGGGCACTGACCACTGGTGTGATCTCCTGGTTACTCGGCTCCTCATGGTCGGATTCCGTGGTTTCTTCCTCTGGCTGCTTCGGTTTGCCCATTCCAGGTAGGGGAATCATGGTAGGAACCGGAGGAGCGGACATCCTGGGGGAAGAAGGTCTCTCGAGGTCGTTCGAGCGACGCTCCGCTGGTGGGGAGGCCTTTGGTTTCTTGGCCGGTGCTGGGCCTCCGATGGGCATTATCATTCCGGGAGGACCGAACATACCCGGGAATCCCATGCCGCCACTCATCTTTGCCATTCGAGCACGAAGCTCCTCTCTGCGTCTGACCTCGGGATCGACTTCCTCTTCTTCATCCTCTTCGCCTTCGGCCGCTTCCGGCTCAGGGGCGGTTCCGGTACGAGGACGAGATTTCTCGTCGCTGTCTTCTCTCTCCGTGAGATCTTCCTGTGCGTCAGTTGTATCTCCTGCGCCAGACATGTCCGCCTCGTTACCATCATTCTCGGTATGTGCCGTAGAAGATTTTCGTCGAGCGGGCAAGGGTTGTCTCGGTGGTCTAGATTCATCGATGGATTTCTTCCCGACGGCCTCAGCCGTATCCTTCCTCTCCAAGGGAGATAGCACATCCGCCTCCTCGCCCGCTGGCGCACCTTCTTCGTTTTCTGTGCGCTTCTTCGGCGGGCGCTTAGGCTTTTCCTTCTTCGCGGCAGCCTCGGCGTGGCGTTGAGCTGCTTCGGCTTGCTGCTTCTGAAGCAGAGCAATACGTTCCTTCAAGCTGGTCGGCTTGGGTTGGTCCTCCGCCTGGTCTTCGGAGGCTCCCGCTGCAGGGACGAGACCCGCCTTCTCAGCATTCTCCATCGACTCCGCCTCGCTAGCCTTGATCTCAGGATCTTCATCGCGACGGTAGACCTTGGAAGTAGGCAGGTCGCGAGGCGGGGGAACAAAAGCATTTCTGCTTGGTGGAGGGGCGACGAAGGGCTTTTTGACGAAGCCGGAGCTGCCGGAGCTAAGCCCACTAGGCTTGAAAGGCGTCACTGGCGGGGCTGCGGGCTTGTTGAAAGCTGCTATACGGTCCTTGAAAGAATTGCTACTTGGTTTCTCGGAAACCGGTGGGGCCACACGAGGTTTGGGTGGTGGACCTGAAGCCGAAGCTGAAGTTTTGGGTGTTGGAAGAGTAGGAGCCGAAGGGCTCATCGGCTCGGGAATCCTAGGCTGGACAGGCACGGGAGCTGGGATAGGAGCCGCCTCAGGTGGTTTGGCGACGGGAGCGATAGGAGTCGGAGGAGAGCGGGGCCCCGAAGGCGGTAGCGGCGGCAAGGCAACATGTGGTGCTTGATGAGCGACATCTGACGAAAATGCGGCAGCTTCCTCCACCGCGGGAGGCTCGGCAGGGGCAGCAGGCGGTGGCAACGGAGGGGAAGAAGCGGTGGGTTCTGGCTCCTTCTTACGAATCCTCGTTGGGCGCGGCGGGGCAGTTGGCTCGTATTTCTCCACGAAGTTTCTGGGGAAAATACCCTCTCTCTTCACACCCAGGTCATCAACATATTCACCGCCGTACCAATCAGCGTCTTCCTCGTCGGTGACGGTTACGATCTGACCAACTCCGAAAGGCAGGTCATCCTCATGATTCGAGGTGTACTCGTAAATGGCCTTCACCTTAAACGGCACAGCCATGGTGCGTCAGCCGTCGTGGGTTGCCTAAGGTGGCAGAATTTGGTGGTGCAGTTGAAATGTACAATTGGCGGGGTCGTAATAGGTAAGCGGAGCGAAATGCGACTGATGCTAGTTATTGCTTGTAGCTGTCGGAGGTAAAAGGACGTTATCTAGCTCAGCCAGGATGTCTAGAGGTCCTAGAGCACGGGTAGCAAGAGGTGCGGGAGACGCAAAGTCACGGTACCTAACAGTTGGACAAATTAGGTAGAAGGAGGAACGCATGAGGCTGAGCATTCGCAAGCAGCCTGTCACAGCTCGCGGCTGGAGTAGGTCGACGTCAGCGCATGAAACTTGTGCCCTATATTTCTTTTTCTCGCTTTTTTCCCTTTTGCCTTTTTCTTTTCGATGTATGGAGATTTGAGAGATGGAGATGTAACCCACCGTAAAAGCCAAGCTTCGGCTTCTTACTTGAGTATAGCAATATGCGTACTTGCTTCAGGTTGGGTCGGATGCATAAGTTGTAGGTACAAAGTTGGTAGTTTGAGGTGTCGCTTTTTCTTTTGAGTTGTTTATTCCGTCCGTAAGGTAAGTTTGCACGAGGAAGCAGAGCTTGAAGGTTGCAGGTATTTGGTAATTTATTAACGACACAACCTTGAAACTCTGGAAAGTTCAATAATGCAATAACTGCTTGGTAAAGTTGGGGCTGAATAATTAAGTTAATTGATTAATTGAACAAAAACTACAAAACCACAAGGATGTTTTATGGCGTTATAGGATGGGCGTGCAGAAATAAGAACGTCAATGGATTGTTTTTTTTTTGAAGCTGGAGAAGCTGGATGTGCTGGAGGTGCGCGGGATGGCGGGATGGACGACAGTAAAAGTGAAGGCAGCAAAGACAGTAAAAAAAGGAAAGGACGCAACGCAATGCATCGGCAAGGTTTCCTCGGCTTGGCTTAGCTTCAGGATGATGGCAGGAGGGATGATGTGCCCCCCGTTCCGAAGGTCCCTACTTGAAGGTACTGGTGCACGGGCCAATGACGATACCACATCAGCACATGCCTTCAGTGCCAAAGTGCTCTTTTTTTTTTCGCCTGTCAGCTTTGCCATATGGGCTTTATGACTTTTTATGGGCTTTGTTGCTTAAGTGGTGTAGCGCGTCCTTATCATCACGTGCGTAGCGGGGCAACGTCTTTCTGTCTTAAGGTTCACTACCTAGTATGTACATCAATGATCAATGAAGTATAACTCGAATTCCTAGGTTATCGCCATCTCTCGTCTAGTACTAGGTATCTGCCGAACAAAACACATTAATCCCATTAAAAGGCCATACGAACCACCAAACATGTCGTCAAACCCACCCTCACAGCCCAAGAAGCCCAAGGGCATCCTCAAAAAGCCAACAACCGCCACCACCACCGCCACTCCAGCAACCACACCCGCCGCCCTCCCGCTCCCCATAACCCCCTTCCCCATCGCCGAGAGCAACACCCCCTCCGCCACCAACAGCACAAGCGCCAGCGCGCGAGAGCTCGCCGTGCAGCAAGCACTAGTGATCCAGCAGCAGCGGGAGCTCGAGGACCGGATCCAAGACGCGACGATCGAGCTATCGTACTTCCCCCACGAGCGGGGGGCGCCGTACACAGCAGCGAACCCATCGCCAGCCGACGCGGCGGGGTTTGCGGAGCGGGTGCGCCTGTTCCAGCCGGGAGACTACGAGGACATGATCGAGGAGCGCAACACGCGGGAGCTGTGCGGGTACGCGCTGTGCGGGCGGCCGCGGGTGCGGCTGGCGCGCGCCGGCGAGTACAAGCTGGTCAACTTCGGCCGCCGCGACTTCAGCATCGTGCCGCGCAAGGAGCTCGAGCGCTGGTGCTCCCGCGAGTGCGCCCGTCGCGCCATGTACGTCAAGGTCCAGCTGTGCGAGACCGCCGCCTGGGAGCGCGTCGGCATCCCCTCGCTGAGGATCGAGCTGCTCGACGAGCCCATGGAAGGGCAGACGAAGAAGACACAAGGCGGAGAAAATACGAACGACGATGGCACGGCAGAGGAGCTGCGGGTTGCGGCGGAGAAGGAGACGAAGGCTACGAAGGACGCCAAGGATCTAGCTCTGGAACGAGGCGATTCGACAACACAACCCAACCCGACTGTTACAGTAACCATCAGAGAGAAGACTGTGATCACAACACCGCAAGCACCTTCACTGAATAACGATGATGACGACGATCACTTGATTTTGGAGGGATATAAGCCTAAGTGGGATCAAAAACCGCAAGGCCCAAGCATGAGCCATACCCCGGACCTTGCCACTAAAATGCCTACGAGCGAATGATTGGTATGAAGGTCCGCCGTCTCCCATTTGCATTACATGGCGTTCCGAGTATAATGAAAATAGATACCCCTTGCAAAAAGCGAGACGACGTGGGCGACCACGGGAATTAGATAGTTAAATGAGAACGTTATAAGGATTGGTGCCGTAGTTGCCTCGATCCTACGCAATACTGTGGTTCTGTCGTTATTGTGTGAGAAGAGACAGAGGATGCAGAGGATGCGGTGCTGTTTATCGTCATTATAAATCTGGCATTAGGACAAGTCACGTATGAAGCATTTAGAGGGAGAAATTGGCCATCAACCGTCATCTCTAGCTCGCGCTGGAGAATCGGGGACACCTTGTGTGGGGAGATCTCGTTAATTACGGATCTAGAATGTACCTACTATCCTCCATAGCAGAGACGCCGCCAAGCCAATGAGTCCGATGCCAGTAACCCTTATTACTCAAATCAACCCATTACCCATTTTGATTCATGAATAATTCATGAAAGACGCGGCTTCGCCCGAGGGATCATAACCTTGGGGACAGTTGTCATTATGGGGGCAGCCTTAACAAGAACCGTCTTTTTGAGGACCAACGGCTTGGGCTCCGTCGCGTTGAACACCACACGGTCCTAACGGGGCGCGCGGTCGCCGAATCGTCGAGGTCGCTCGGCGGTCTGCTGCTGGGTAACAGGGACGACATTCACAGGAACGTTGTCGAACTGAAGCTGAGTTAGCATAATACCACACATAGAAGGCGCACATGGACAATCTAGGTAAGATAAGGGAAATAACGTACGCCAAGGTGCTTAAGAAGGTCCTTGGTCTCAACGTCGATGTCGAGTTGGCCGGCCTCAGTGTTCTGGGTGAAATCGAGGGCGGAGACCTCGGGGACGTATTGATCCTTGCGCTCACGCTCTTCTTCCTGGAGCTTGAAGGAGATGCCGCGGACGGGGCCTCGCTGGATACGCTTCATCAAGTGAGTGGTATAGCCGGCAATCTGCAGAAGACCCAGTTAGCTTGGCGTGGTTTCGCATCGTTCTCTGGTAGGGTAAAGTATCGCGAACCTTGTTGCGCAGGCGCTTGGAAGCGATGATAGCGATCTCATCGCAGACTCGCTTGTTGGTCTCGAAGTCCAGGGTGAGCTTGGGGTAATAACGCTCGATGATAACCTTCGCGGACTTCTTGACAGTTTTGGTACGAACACGACCCATCTTGACGGTATTGGCGGTTGTTTGTTAGTTGGCGAGGTTCGACTGCGACTGTGGGATGAAGTGCGAGATTTGGTTGATGTTGCGGTACTGGTAGGGTGGTAGGGTGGTTGGTAGGTTGGTAGGTTAGAAAGAAAAAAAAGATCAAGATCAAATCAATTGATTATTTGCGAGTGGTGTGAATTCTGTGTGGGGAAAAAATCGGTGGAAGCTCGGACCAAATCTAGGGCAGATAAAGCTCGGACATCTCAGCACACATAGGTACGTACCTACCTTTTAGGTACTTCGTACTGTGCTGTACCTGTGCTAAAAGGGACAGTCCGAAGTGACAACTGACAACTGTGCCGCCAGCTGCCCCAAATCTACCGTTGTACGTAGTACATTCCCAGGCATAAGGTAAATACATAAACGAATATTGATATAAACAGCACGAGTGATGTCTACGGTACCAAGAACCACCAGTAAACTAAGGATATTTCTTATTATATGTACAGATATCCTACAAAGCTTTGTAACGACGACAGAGTTGACGTCATATAGTAGGTACACAGATGCACAAGGCCTTTCCCATCTTTCTCACAAGGGTTAGAAGGAGAAGGAGAAGGAAAAGGAACATGGATGCCCAAGGAATCAGCAGTTGTATGTCTATTACCTAGTATCGTCTTAAGCTATTCGCCAAGCCGTAACTGCTCGCGCTGCCTGGGGTCCGGCTGCCCAGCTTATTACTGAAGCCGTAGTTGGGGTTTCGAGGGACCTGCGGCGTCTGCCGCGACTTCAGATGGTCCTCCAAGACAATTCCCTCGCCCACTAACTCCTTGGCGACAATCTCGCTGGTCCCGAGAGGCTCTTCGATGCTGATGTTCACGCCGCCGGAAGAGTCCACGCTCGCCGCCGTGGCTTGTGCGTAGACCTTGGATCCGCCGTACGTTTCCAGTTCGATCCCGTGTAAATTCTTCATGAACTTGGATTTGGATGTGAACTGCTGGTTGGTCCCGTTGAAAACTGAGTCCTGGACCACCGTCATGCCCACGAATCCGGCAACACCAATGCTTGGTTTGAAATTACCCGTGCCGAAGTTCACGAAGCTCAAGACTCTCGACTTGACAGGAGAGTGGTATTTCTGAGGGCCATAGATGGGATGGTTCTCCTCGAAATTTCGAGTGCGGAGGTACGAAAGGCCAGCCGAAGGGTGTGTGATGGGTGGTCCATTCTCACCGTATGGGCTACCCCTCTCGAGAACCTTGGGTCTGCCCGTCATCAAGGATCCGAGAAGAGCGTACTCTGTTTTTATGTCTATCGGCGCGAGGTCGAGGAATTGGCCGACGAGTTTATACAAGGTCATGCGATCTTGCCTCAGCTCCCTCAAGTAGCTCATGAATTGCTCTTCTGTGATCTTCTCGACCGAATATATCCGTGGTTCTACATTCCCCTCTTCCCTGGCGTAGCGTTCTTCGTCTGCCGTCAGCTCGGCCGCCAAAACCGCCTTCAGATACTCGCGGAACTCGGCGCGTTTGCCTCGGACCTTTCTCTCCAGGTATTTGGTGAATTCGCCATCTGTCATACCAGCGAGCCATGGCCCTGAGAACTTCCACCTCTTGTTGGCCAGCTCCACCTTTTGCTTGGGGTTCAACGCAGTCACATCGGCATCCTCCTCGAAGACAGAAACTGGATATATATTAGACGACAAGGTATCGTAAGCTTTTCTAGCAGGAACGGAAAGCGGCAGGTTCAGTTCTTGGTATTTCCGCAGAGTAAGCGTGTGATCCCCAGCGGACTGGAAGTCGGTGACGTGCTCGGTCGAGTCGACCTGTCTGACTCGTATGAGGGGGAAGGTAGTGTTTGTGGTAGTCTTCAGGGGGAACGGTCGCTTGAAACCCCAGTCACCGTTTATCCTGGAGGATGAGGTTGTGGTCACGGTAAGATGGGTGGGGAAATTGACGGTAGCAGTAGGAGAGTAGTGTTTTGTCGCCGAGGAAAAATCGCCAGAAGGAGGAGGTATCGGGGCTGGCATTGAGAACATGCGAGATGATCTCAGAAGCGCAGCCCCAGGAGAGACAGCCCCTCTAGTCATGGTGCAGAATTCTGAGCTCGCGAGGGAGCTCAATGCCAAATTAGAGATACTCTATGCGCAAGTAGATTCGATCAACTTGTAGCTTGGCATCGCGATTGAGAGTTTAGGATGATTTTTCTAACGAATGCGCCCGCAGGCTGTTAGAGGTCGGTTAATTATCGGACTTTCTCTCTTGATTGATTTTCTCTACCTATCGATTAAGACTGTGGGGTTGGCCCCTCAGCCCCTCCGCGGTTCAATATACCAAATCCCCAGGCGTTTACTGTACCTACGAGGTAGTAGTAGCAGCACTGTATATAGAGCTGGAGTACTAGAGGTCCACGGCGTGTTCCAAGGTTCCTTCAAGCCGTTTATGCGTGCGGGCAATTCCCTCGGGTGCTACCCATGCTACCTATAAGTACCTATACATACCTAGATGTACTACCATATACTACTACCTAGTAGGTACTAGGTAGGTATACTACGCAGTAGTACGCAGTGTGCCCATGCTGCCACGATTTACGGGGGGCTGAGGTACAATGAGGGGCTAAAAGGGGCCGCACCTGCAGGTTCAGGGGTCTAAAGCAGCAGCTCCGCAAGCCGAGTTCTCCTCCGGTTCGATTCGACCTGTTGGACTTGAGCGAACAGAACATTGATCAATGATTGATCCTATGATATACTGCCTAGTATATCTATATACATCAAGATACCTCTAGTGCTACCTATACCTACATGTGGTAGGTGGTGACATTATTTGATAGGTACCTTACCCATCAATCGCAATCGTTGCCTATAGCAAACAACCCCATACCCAAACCCAACCTAGACGTATACGTACTTCTATTGACTCAAGTTCAAAAAGTCAAGCACACCTACCTAGGCCTGCGTATAAATCCAAGTCAAAGGAAGAAAAGGGTTGAGAAAGAGAAAGAAAGAAAGAAAGAAACAGAAGCAGAAAAAGAAAAAGAAAAAGAACCCAACCATGGAAATGCTAGACCCGGCCACCGGCCGACCCCTGCCATCCGACGCCATCCAGCGAGTCCTGTTCGTCGCGAGCCCCGTGCACGTGTACAACATCCCGCCCATGACGCCGGGCAAGGGGCACGTCGCGGCGGGCTGGACGGCCGAGGGCAGCAACCGGCAGATCTTCACGGCGCGGCTGCGCGTCATCGAGACCGCCGTGCCCGTCGACAACGGCGGCAGCGACGAGAAGGTCAAGACCGACATCGTCCTGGAGGACGCCAGCAACGGCCTGCTCTTCGCCGCCGCCCCCTACACCGCCGCCGCCGTCGTCGAGCCCGTGTCCGACAGCTCGCGCTTCTTCGCCCTGCGCGTCCAGGACGAGGCCGGCCGCAAGGCCACCCTCGGCGTCGGCTTCGAGGAGCGCAGCGAGGCCTTCGACTTCGGCGTGTCGCTGCAGGAGGCCCAGAAGACGTTAGGCTGGGCCAGCGGTGGTGGTATTGGTGGAGGTAACGGAGGAGCACAGTCCGGGGGAGGAAAGAAACCCTCGCCGCTGGAGCGCAAGGACAGCGCCGAGCGCCGCGATCTCAGCTTGAAGGAGGGCGAGACCATCACCATCAACCTTCCTGGCCGCTTCGGCAGGCGGAAGCCCGAGCCCCCGCCGCCCTCCGCCGACGATCCTCTCTCCTCCTTCTCCCTGCCCCCGCCGCCCCCTCCGTCGTCTTCGCCCCGTGGCGCGGGGGTGCTGCCGCCGCCCCCGAGCGCGCAGAGCGTCCGGCAAAAGCGGCTTTCGGCGCAGGAGCTCGGGTTTGATGATGGGAAGTTTGGGGAGTTCGCGTGAGTTCGCTGCGGTTGGAATGGTGGTTATATGGTTAGGTACGAGAGGGTCACGGACATACATACACCTAAGCACGTGTGAATACACAAATTACATGAATTAATTGCACAGTTGATGATAGTCCCCCGTCCCTGTGAAGAGAAGGAGAAGGAGTGGGTGGGTGGTTAGGTACTACGAGCACTCTACTCCAGTCTAGTTCTTCACGAACGCCTGTCTAAAACCTCCATCCCCGTGCATCTCTATCACAATTCCATAAGTTACCGGTTGCCTTAATCCTATTTAGTTCCCGCCTTTCAGCCCGTCTTGTCCCTCCCACATACAACTCAGCGTAGGCATGCTCGCGCGCTTCTTCGGGATAGGATCTAGATTTTCACTCGGGAGTGCAGAGTGATTTTCATATCTATCATCCGATACGTCCCTAGTAGTCGTGCCGTCCAGTTCAAAGGCAACAGGTTTTGGGGTGCTTTGATGGGTATGTTCGGGGTGTTCTTGAGGTGAGCCCGTAAAGGTGTACCTAGTAATATGAGGACCAGAATCGTAGTAGTCAATCCCCGAATATGAGTCGTGGGGAGATGTTGCCGAGGCCATCTGAGAATATGTCTCCGACTCGGGGAAAGGCGGAGGAATAATGTAGCCAGGCGTATAGTCAAGGTTTTGTTGCTGTTGTCGGTGAAACATCCTCTCCCTATTCCTATCACCATCGACCTGGCACCATCTCTCGCGGCATTGAATCTCGACGTGCAGCTCGCTCAGCCGCGTCAGGACCGACCTCTCTTCCTCTACAACATCAGAAATGCAGTTCTGGAGCCATCCGCGGTGCTTCTTAGCTTTTCGCTGCCATTCCGTCGTGTCCGCCCAGCGCATCTGTTCTTCAGCGACCGGCAGCTGCTTGAATAACTCTACTGCGCGCTGGTTGTGTTGCTGCAGCATTCCCAAGAGATGCAGACGCTCCGTGTGCAATTCATCGAATGTTCGCGGCTGCAATCCTAGTTGCAAGGCGCTAACTGACTGCCAGTGATTACCACGACTTCCTTTGCTAGCTGTCGCCTTCAGCCTGTTGCTGCAGCTCCGTTGCGTTCCATAGATACGGTCCCAGTAGTCCTGATCACGACGAATTTTGGGTGGCATGATGAGATTGGGATTCCCGAGATATCCTCTAGGCCTTTTCTAGGACGTGTGTGGGTTGCATTTGACGAGAATACAGCGGTAATATCAAACAGTCCGTACTCGTAACTAAGTCCCTCTTAAGTACGGTGCGTGAATACCGCGGAACAAAGGTCTGTTGTGACGACCAGCTGGCTGTCAGTGTACAGGGAGAAACAGCATTCCAGAGTATTCCGGTGTCATGAGGATGGAATACGCCTCGAGATAGTTATAAGTTTTGGAGTAATGAGTGTGATGGGAACTTCTAGAAACTTGTCGGTGAGAACGTAATATAAAGCCAGGAAACCCTCTTTCGGCTTTCATTGCTGCATTCGAATGGCTACTAAGAAGCTACTCCTTGAGATTGTATTAAATATAGTAGATCTGAGGCCTGATGAGTGAAATCTGAACCTGCTCGGATTCACTTGAACAATGGAAGGAATCCTAGAATGCATCGAGTGCATGCTAGAACACAAGCATACGCAAGAGTCCGTTTTAAGGGGGGTTCTAAAGGAGACAGGTAATCCGCTCATGCTTGATTTTCTATTCCTCTAATAAAACCTGGTCACGTATGTTACATTCTACTTTTCGTATAATACATAATGTAACCAATAATCTTACATTCGTTTACCTATGACACTTGGTCCATGGTAGTGAGTACAGAACAAGGGCCTCGTTGGTAGACCTCGCTCCTCAAGGATTATATAGCAAAGCCATCATGCCTCGGAGGATCACAAAAGCGCCACTGTAGAAATATGTGTTAGTAGCTGTCAATCAGAGAATGTCTACCAGATAGCAAAGGACGTAGAACACAAGCGTGATGTGGTAATGATAGGAGATGGAAGCAATCGCGAGATGCACTCACCAGCCCCACAGCCTCGGCAGCTTTCCTCACGACAGATACCTCTTCCTTGGTAATGGGGCGATTAATATCCGCATATCTCACTTCATCCTTCCCTCCTTTCTCCCCCTCTTCGTCTATTTCCGCTCCTTTATCTTTCTTGCTTCTCCTCTTCGGCTTCCCAACATGCGCATCTGGTCTATACTGCTCCATGATATTCACAAAAACATCTCTTGATACCTTCTCGGCCAAGAACTTCATAATCTGTTCACCCTCAGCCTCTTTCCCAGGCATGACAAGGTGTCTCACTAACACCCCCTTCTTCGCGATTCCATCCGCAGTAAAGCATAGATCTCCAACCTGCTCGTGCATAGCTTTAACACTCTCCGCAGCAGCTGCAGCATAGTCATCTGCCTTCAGCAGTCGACGCGACGTCTCCTTGCTCCAGACTTTGAAGTCCGGGAGGTAGATGTCGACGAGGCCATCCATGAGCTCGAGCGATGCGAGCGAGTCAAACGCGGAGGTGTTGTACACGATGGGCAGATTCAGCCCTATATCGCGGGCGTGCAGGATGGATAGAGCGACCTGCGGCACGACGTGCTCAGGAGTGATGAGGTTGATGTTGTGGACATGACCAACGTTCTGCAGCTTTAAATACCATTGCGCCAGCTCCTCTGGTGTGAGGTCAAACCCATTCCGCTGGTGGGCGATGTCATGGTTCTGGCAGAAGGTGCACCGTAAGTTGCATCCCGAAAAGAAGACGGAGCCGCTTCCATTATGGCCTTGAATGCAGGGCTCTGTTGGCAGCATTAGCATCGAATAAATCTGTATAACTATAGCTTTTTGGAGCATAGACGAGTCTGAGTGTTATAGGTGAACATTATCAGACCGGTTCGCTCACCTTCGCCAAAGTGAGGCGCAATCACGTTGACCTTGACATCGTGCCCAATCAAGCACATGCCGGTCGTCTCATAGCGATTGACGCCGCAGAGCCGCGGGCAAAGGTTGCAGTTACGCAAATGTGCGTAGGCGAGAGAGCGCTTCTTTGAGGCCTCGACCTCGGATAGCAGTTGATACCTTGGGATATAGTCATCCAATAAGAAGGGAGGCGCGAGATGCAGAGACCGACGATGACGAGGCTCTCGAAGGTTGAGAATTGTAATACGGGATTGAAATTTCCCCTGAGACCCGACCCGTAGCTTACTACTTAATGACATCGTGAAGGGTTAGTTGCATTGTCGTGGCGTAGACCTACATACTAGGTACCTAGGTATGTATCAAGTACCGTAGGTTAGATGCCGTAATCCGAAGTAAGTTAGACGATAAATTTTTGCCTAGGGTGAGGAGGATAATGAGCTCAAAGGCTTTGAATAGCCATAGGCGTTAGGTGTTTGCAGGTCGAACCGGATATCAATGACGAAAATGAGCCGTTAAGACTCTCTTCGAGCCGGTAGTTTGCGGGGCATTGGAGCTCTCCATGTCGGCCATGCCGTCTTTGAATGTAAAGCTACCTAGTACCTAGTACAAAAGCAAGCTTGGCACCTACTTCACTCCACTTAGGTATTCCCTCTACTTGTGCCTATTCTAACTCACGTTTGAAATAGGTATATCACTCAGGAAGAAGTATGTATAAGCCGAGCCTTTCTTTGGAAGTTGAATCTTAGGGAGATTTCGTTACTAATCTTGATATTGATAGAGCGTACTGAATCGGTTCGTACAACCACTACTTGTTTCTTTCGGCGTTTACTGTGACTTACAGTACTGTAATAATTCAGCAAACATGGCCCCTCAGATTCTGTGGATCGGGCTGGGGAATATGGGTAGGGTAGGTATCGGCATGTCACAACTTGCATACTTCTTTCACTGATCGCATCCTAGGGGATGGTTAAAAACCTGGTGGAAAAGGGCAATCTGGAGAAGCCCCTGATCCTATACAACAGAACACGGAAGCGTTCTGAGGAGATAGCCGCTAAGCTTCCTGAGGGCAAGACGGAGATTGTCGATTCCGTTGAGGAAGGACTTAAGAAGGCCGATATTATCTTCACGGTCGTCTCTAACGATGCTGCTGTGAATGCCATTTTTGACACTCTCATCAAGAGTGATGTCACGGGCAAGCTGTTCGTGGAATGCTCTACAATTGCCCCGGACACGGCAGAACAGGTCGCCAAGTCAGTGCTTGAGAGGGGGGCTCAGTTCGTCGCATGCCCTGTTTTCGGAGCCCCGGCAGCTGCAGAAGCAGGCCAGCTCATGTAAGCAAATCAGCTCCGCGGGCTGTCGTCTGCATCTCCTTGATCGCTTTACCTGAAGGCTAACTTGGAAATGTAGTTTTGTCCCTGCCGGACCCAAGTCTAGCATAGACAAACTACGTCCGTACGCCAAGGGTGTCATGGGCAAATCCGAGATCCCATTTGATGACCAGCCTTACGGGAGCTCGTTAAAGTTCAAGCTCCTAGGAAATAGCTTCATCCTGAACATGGTGACAATGCTGGGGGAAGGGTTCACGCTGGCAGAGAAAGCAGGTCTTGGGGATGCCCCTCTGAAGCAACTCATCGACCAACTGTTCGGCGGTGTCTACAGCGTCTACTCCGAGCGGATGACCAAAGGGGTTTACTGGAAGATGGAGGAACCACTCTTCTCGGCTAACAACGCGCGCAAGGACGCAGGCCATGCCATGAACTTGGCGAAGAGCGTAGGTACCGAACTTAAGACCGTGGCGATAGCGGATGAGTATTTGAAGAGTGTTGCTGAACACGCGGGCGGCGATAAAGGGGATATGGCGGGAATCTATGGAGCCGCCAGGAAGAATGCCGGATTGAAGTATGAGAACGACGTTTGATTGATATATCCTTGACAGAAACCGGGTTGTCAGCCGGCATCACAATTCTGAGAGCCGAAATTGACTAGACTCATGATCAAACCAACACTTCTTATAATTGAAGTTGATAATTC
Source organism: Hypoxylon rickii (assembly GCA_902806535.1). Classification (NCBI taxonomy): domain Eukaryota; kingdom Fungi; phylum Ascomycota; class Sordariomycetes; order Xylariales; family Hypoxylaceae; genus Hypoxylon; species Hypoxylon rickii. The sequence continues at coordinate 3,702,328 of CADCWY010000003.1, forward strand.
AGTGAAGAGAATTGATGCATTGCGAGTGGAATAGGATTTAGTAGGTACCTAGATACCTTATCCTTGCTATGATGACTAAGATCCATATGCTTGGCAGACCTTAGAGCTTGAGTTGCTCTAATGCAACAGGCGTCGACCCGTTGACCAGGGCGAGTAACAAGCTCCAGTGATACCATAAATCCCATAATCCCATAAACCATTAATCCAACAATCCAACGATTCGATGAATCCAAACTAGACCAAGCTTCCAACGGATTCATTCAAGACACTCACGACCTTTACAACCTACAATTTCACTCTTTCAAACAACCAGACCCGATCTTCTCTCTTCAAAATGGCAAAGGGGTACGCGCAACCCTCCTCAACGATACCGTCATTCGCAAACAACAAGCTAACAGCGTCGCAGGTACAGCATCTTCGTCGGCCTCATCATCGTCGCCGCCCTCTGCGTGGCTGCGTATTTCTTCTCCCCCAAGGGCGAGAACCAAACGTGAGTTTTTCTCTTCCCCGTCATCCGCCTGTCTCATCCCTCGTCCTCGCACTTGCGCGTATGCATACCCGTATCATACGCACCCACCACTAACAAACAACCTTCGGGAAACAGAACCTGGCGCTCCTCCCTCATCCTCGCGTTCGTCAGCTGCTACCTCATGTGGTTCATCACCTTCATGGCCCAGCTGCACCCCCTGATCGAGCCGCGACGCTCCACCGTCCGCGAGGGCTTCCAGCACGAGTGATCCCGCCAGCGCCCCCTACTACATATATCGAATACCTACCTATGCATTGTTCTTTCCATATGCGAACTTACCAGACGAACGACGCGGTCTCGAGAGGAATAAGCTACTCAGTGTGTACGAACTAGGAAGAACGGAGTGGCGCAGGTGTAGGACAGACCATCATTGCAAGTACCGATGGGAGGAGAGAAAGGAAGTATGGAAGACGGCATGGCGCTGCACTTGCCACCCGCCACGGCTGCAGCGAACGGAGAGCCGGGCAGGGCGGCACGAAACGGACTGTACAAATATCTACTACCACCACCACCACCCATTGTGTCACATCATTTCATCGGGCGTTCGGGAAAGACAGGCCAACCAGATCTTGACGCAGCTACGGGCGGCAGGCGCGGTACCTTGACACGCTGCTAGACGGACAGAGTTGCGCGGCATGTATACGGGTATACGGACTTCATCAGGGTCACGCTAGAGTCTTAATATGATGCGTTTTCAGAGCAGATCCAATTCACTTCGCTTCGTTTCGTTACGTTTCGTTTCATTCCGTACCCAGTGACCTAACCTACCTAACCAAAGAATCCAGGCATCCGCAAGGATGGATCCAGATAACCAGTCTTCACCCAACGGCCAGCCTCCCCGCCCACTCCCGCGCGTACACCAAAAGCGCCCAGAGGGCCCTCCCATCCGCCGCAACGCCGCTCTCGCCCGTCGAATCGACGCCCTCGAGGCCAACCATCCACAGGACGGCGCGGCCAACAAGCCACCTCGCGACGGCGCCGGCGGCCGTCAGGGCGACGGCGACGCCGTAGCCGCAGTCGAGCAGGATGGCGAGGGCCTCGACGTTGTTGGCGACGACGGCCCAGCCGAGGCTGCGCGCGGCCGCCGGCACGTCGTAGTCCCAGATGACCATGAGGATGGGGAACAGCTTGGTGGACGACGACACTAGGAGCGCTGTTGATACCGAGTTCGGCCGCGAGTACGTCGGCAGCACGCCTAGGAAGGCTAGTGGCGAGAAGGGGGAGGATGTGAGGAAGCGGATGCTCAGGTGGAAGGCGAGGGTTGAGAAGGTGCATAGAATTACTGGGTGAGAGAGGTTGTGGTTAGCGAGGAACATGTGCATGTAGGTATAGTGGTGTGGGATATAGATCGTTCGATGATGGAGATAGAGATGGATACGTACGGAAGAACATGTACTGGAACACGATGGGCTGTCGCGCCAGAGTCCCCAGATTACTTCCCGCGGCGGGCGAGCCCGGGTCGGGTGTGGCTTGCTTCTCGATGCGCGCCCATGTCAAGTAGACATCGAAGAGTAACAAGAGCGTGCCTAGGCGTATGATAGACGGCTGTGTCATGCCACACATTAGCATTCCATAATCATGTCGTCGTATTTCTCTTCCACATCTACCAATATACAAGCAAACCCAGGAAAAAGCAGAACTCAGAGGGATAAGCCAGAAGGGAAATGCATACGTCAAACTGGTCGCGCTCGCGCATGAGCGTGTTGTGCAGCAGGTGGCGGTAGACCTGGGGCTTGATGAGGACGAGGTCGATAAAAAGGACGACGAAGTCGTGCTCGACGTACTTGTCGCAGAAGCGCCCGCAGTTCTTGCACACCGTCAGCCGGATGTTGTGTCCGCTCGACGGGTCTCCCGCCCCCGAGTACTGCGTCCACAGCGTCTTGACCGGGTGCCGGCACTCGATGCAGATCGGCATCTTCGCTGCTGCTGCTGCTTTTTTCTCCCCTGTCCCTTTCGTTTTCGATGCGCGAGATTGTGTGCTTGCCGAGTAAGCTAGGTTTAGGGAGGACTAGGAGTACGGGTAGGATATCGGCGTCGTGGCATATGTATAGTTGTAACTGTAGCTGTCGAGTCGGCTACCTCGCACATGGGTACTAGGTAGGTAGGTAGGTGAAGCGCATTCGCGACGATGGTTCGATATAGGGTGGGCTTCGCTCTTCGGTGAGCTTCGCGGCAACATTGGCAACTCAAGCAGACTGGGGAGCTTGGTAGATAGGTGCTCGGGCGCTGAATGCCACAGACCAATATGCCTCCGTCGCGGTTCTAAGTTCGTCGGCATGAAGTCTGTTAACCCTCCTTTCAAGAATGTGCTTCAATGCATTGCTTAAAAGGGGCATATCCAGCTTTGACAAATTATTATTCGATACAAGGGAATGACGTAACACTAGACTTGGAGTTTCAAAATTTGGACGCAGGGACCTCAGCTAAGCCTTCTTCAGTTGAGCCGCAAGAGAACTTGGAAGTGTGGCTGGTAAACGGTTGAACTCCCCTATTCATCAAGGCTATGGGGCCCCCGAGATACAGTGCATCCATGATGACATACAAACTCGGCAAATGGCATTAGATATATCAATCTTAAATGAGGGAAACTGCTGATCTGGTCACCTAGAGTAAGCAGATAAGAGCATGACAATAAGCAAGTAATTAGGTCCTATTGCGGGCATCCCACCCATCTACCTAACACCCCAGAGGGCCCAACGACTATGAGAAGAAGCTCTTGAGCCTTCAATATTACCATGTCCATACCCAGCAAGCAAGCGCGTAATCAAGCAGCAAGCAAGCATGCAAGTATGCTAGTATGTATGCGTATATAAAACCAATGATATATACAGCACGAGCAGCAACCCCCTCCCTCCCAACCAACCAACCAACTAAGCAATCGCCACCACCACCATCACCACAAAAGCCAAAGAGACGGGAACTGTGCTGCAGCTGTGACAAGAACGCCATGTGTCCACCTTCCCCATCTTCCCAAACGCCTTCAACGATGCAGGCTAGATAAACTTCTTCGAAGAAAAGTGACAGAGGGAAGGAGGAAAAAATAGCACATCAGACAAAAGGCAAAAACGGTGCTCACTGCCGCAGCGTGACGCGGCGCCGGGGGACGAAGTTGCAGGAATCGCATTGATGTGAATTTGCGCCAAACAAATCGAATTGCTCGAGCTGCCGCTTCTATTATCGACCGTCCCTTGAATCCTCAATCGGCCTTCTTCCCCTTTCCTTCAACCGTCGAAGCCGCCGGGGGTGCGGAGCGTCCTCTGATCGTGCTGTCTCCTTCACTACGTCCCGTTGATCCAGAGAACCCCTGACTCAGTAGGCTACCAGCTTCTTGTGCCCTCCCGAAAGCCCCAGTCCTTCCGTCATCACTGTTAGTGTCGGTGAGTTCGATCAAGTCTAAATCCTCCAGCGGTCGTCTATGAGACCCTAGCCGAGGCGTGCCGGGGCGCTTCGCCCACGCACCACGCAACCACGATTCGATGGAGGATGCAGCCTGCTCAAGGCCCATGCCATTCCGGGAAGGCGAGGCTGCGTCCCGCCCTTCTTCGAAAGGGCTCTCAACAATGCCTGCGTTTTCCTCGGCGGTTTTGTTGAATCCGAAATGTGCTGTCTCGGATCCCATGATGGACATAGAAGGCATGGAGTCGATGTTGAAACCGGGTAATCGCTTATTGACCCACGAATTGAAATAGTCCTTGGCTGGGCCTGGTGCCTTCACGCTCTTTCCCATAGACCCTACACCACCAGGCCTTCGCATCCATGCCGGAACACCATCAGCTTCTCCCAAACTAGTGACCCTACTTCTGGCAGACGGAGAGGTACCGAGACTCGCAGGAGTTGGCCTGGCACTCATGGAGCTTTGCCGTCTGGATGAATACTGTCCAGGGCTATCAATGACTTCGGACGAATTTGTGATAGCTTTTGAGAGGTCGAGCGAGTGTCGTGGCGTGGAGAAGCCGGAAACAGTGTTTATACTCTTCTTTCGCCTGGGTGGGAAATAACCCATTGACCTCCTGGAGACCCTCACGATCTCAACAGGCTCCTGCATCGAATCCAACTTGACCCATCGCACATGGGTCCACGGTGGTTCCTCTTCCTCGCTCTTGGGCTGTCCTGCCGATGTCCCGCTGATAGACTCAAAGTAGCTGTCATGAAGTACTTGTTGTGGCTGTGGGGTGGAAGCAGTCGAGCTTTTCAAGTCGGTAGGTTGTGGTGTAGGCGCCAAGTGATCAACCCTCTTCGTGTACTGAGATGGCGGATCACACGGTCGTCCCTTGGTCTCGCACGCATCGACAGGTATCATCAGCTGTTTTCGTATTTGTATGTTGTCCCGGGACCACAAGCCATTCGTCTTCCTAAACGCATGCTCCTGACATCTATACCGTAGGACGATTCCTGCGTATGTGTCTGTGGGCTGCACGTGGTGTAGATAGACCAGCTGCTCTTCGACGGGCTCGGTCGTGCCCCGTGGGGTCTCGTCTGAGTTTCTCCGCTTATATCGCCCCGCTACGTCCAACCCACCGTTGACTCCCTCGTAGCTTTCCAGCACGCTGGCTCTCTTCCTAGCTTTGAGCTGTGCATCTCTCTCGGCGAGAGATCCCGCTGCTATGTCCCTGGCTCCTGGTCGTGATCCTGCCGGAGGCGCCGGTCCCCATGACGGCGACTTGGCAAGTTTTGTATTGGCACCAATACCCTTCCATATAGATTTCGGTCGTGATTTTGCTCCGCTACTGCTATTAGGTCGTGATGGTTCACTACTATATCCGCCTTCAAGCAGGGAGGACGCAAAATCTTGGACGGAAGCCCAGCTAGGGGCCCAGGAGCCCTCGAGGAGGCCGCGTGAGAATGCTGCATTCGAGGGACTTGACCTTCCGCTGGACAAAAGTTTGCTATTTCCAAGACGCGCGGCGGGCATGGGGCTTGCGCCTCGACTGGGGGCGGGACTCTGGCCGGGTGTCAAGCTTGGTGACTTTATGGGATCCCTGTTCACCGGAGCCCTCCTGCTCCGCGACCTCACGGCATTGGCATCGTCGGCACCGGCGGGGGCCAGGCCGGTTGTAGACCTCGAGGTGGCAGGCTTTGATACTCTACCCGTATCGGCCATGTTCTAGGGGCGATAGGAGCCTAAGGAGGCTATGGCTGGCGTCGACTCGTCGATAACATTGATCTCGTCTAGGAACGTGCTTAATGGACAAGTTCGTTTCAATCGTCGGAAGTCCAAGTAATCGCTGGAGAATCTCTTCTGGGTATGTTCGCAGTTGAATTACGAGGTGGGAATGAATCGTATGGTGGCATGCGTCAGATGGTATGGTACTATGTAAATGATAAGACGCGGTGGTAGCGGTCGAGTGTTAGGTTTGAACCAAGTTTTAAAAATAGCACGAATAAAAAAACAAGGGAGAGATGGCAATTCGGCGTCGGGGGGACGGGAGACGAAGATAGGAGTATCCGAACGAGAGTGCGCAAGGTGATTCGAAAGTCGGTTATCAATGTGGCACCGTCTCAGTTCTGTTTGTCAGAACATAGGACATTCAATGATACTAGAGTAGAAATATTGAATACAACCAGGTTCTAAGCTGGAGGTTAAGATCAATGATAGGTACACCATAAGCCGTAAGCCGTAAGCCGTAGTCCGTAAGAGAAGAGCACCTGGCAGTTGTTCACATTAACCAGGAGTTTGGTGGAATTGTACACGTACCATTGGCACTGCATTTTCCCCCTTTAGGTGCCCTCTACCCTCTCTACACAGTAAAGGCCTTTAGGGACCCAAGGTCAACCAGGGGGATGCACGTCATGTAGGTACCTACTAGGTACGTACACACTGGATTGATGCACATACGACGTTCTTTCAGCCCCATTTAACCCCCGTAAACCCCCCATAAACTCCCATTAACCCCCATTAACCCCCATAACATTGCTGTAGCCAGAAGAGCCAAGACGGCTACAGCGGCCAGAACAGGCGCTGCGAAAGCACCTAACGAGATTCAATCTAATAATCCATTGATGTCGGGTTACTTCGATGTGGATGGAATCCGTACTGTGGCAACAGGGATCCGAGATTTAGGCGGGGACCTGTGCAGCGTTGAAACCGTCCTGTAATGTGCAGTGGCCGCAGTGATCGCTGTAATTAATCCCTTACGTGCATATGTTCGATACCTCACCGCAGTACGGATTGAAGGCATTCCGTACTGGGTACCCCCTTTACCGTGTCATCAAGATGACTTTTATGACATCTCGTGGCCATGCGCAAGCGTAGTTACAGTACTAGGTACTATTTATGTCTTGGTGTGTCAATGTAGTAGTATTATAAGGTATACTACTATCAAACCCCATCCATTCTCCAAACACGCCAGCATCACCTATGCCTATATGTGATGATATACTGCGCCAAACACCCCACAGCGAAAGATGGTACAAGTCCTTTTTGATTTTCAATCCTGCTACATGGCGCATGCCCCTTAGGTGCGCAATTCGTACCGACAATAATAACAACACAGCTCCTCCATCATACAGTAAGGCCTTATCCTATGGGTATGTCAAGACCCGAGAGATTTATATCATTTCCATTGATACCGAAGAATTGGAACCTGGAGTAGAGTAAAACACATTAGCCTTCTTCCCCGCTTCAGTCCTATGGCAAACCACCGACAGCCACTTACCAATCTTCAACGTTCAACGTAGCCGGGACAGGTTGGCCTTGCGCCGATCCGGTGCTCCAGCTATCACTAGGACTTTGGCCATCCGGCATGCCCGCATTGACGTCCCCGGGCCACAGGTTGTTGACGTTGTTGTTTGCTTGCGTCGGATAGTTTCCAAGCCCTGGTTGTAAGAACGTGTTAGCCTGCTGAGGACTTGTGCCTATCGCCTTGCTGGGCATCCGGGGTAGGAACTGGCTAGCCGGTCCAGTCGATTGCGGGGACATACCAGTCTGCATCGTAGAAACGAGATTCGGATCCAGGGTCTGCTGGTTTTGCGGAGGCGACATCTGCGGCATTGGAAGGTGAGAGCTCTCGGGGAAAAGCTGGTCTGGCTGGAAATTCTCCCAAAGGGATTGCGAAAGGTTCGGTGAGTTGCGGGTCACGAGGTATAAGTCGGGCGGTGTAGTGGGTACCGAGAACGAGGGGTTGAACGGCGTCGCCGGTCGAGTATGTGGCCTACTGCTAGTCCCTCCCATGAAAGTGTCTCCGGAACGAGTGTTCGCGTTCGGTGAGTTGAGCGGAGGGCCCATGTGAGGCTGTTGGCCTTGGGCCGATTCGTTCCTCGGGGTTTGCGGGCGCGATCGCTCGTATGATTCTTGATGAACTGGCGTATTCAAACTGAAGTCGAGGGCCATATCGTCGTATTTCCGCTTGGCAGCCTCTTGCAGCCTCTGTTGGTGCTGTTCTAGTTGAGCCAAGCCCTGTTGAACCTTCCTGTGGCGTTTTCCAGCTGCTTTTTGTAATCTTTCTTCCAGAACTTTGTTTCCTAAAATTGACTCGAACAAGGTGTAAACCATCTTACCCACAAGCCATACCTTGGATACCTCCTTGAGCGCCTCCATGCATGTCCTGATCCGGGCCTGCGTGACCTGCTGAATAGAAGGCACAGGGGATCGCATCTGATATACGTGCATGATGAGGGCGGAGAACAAGCTGTAAACGACGAAGGCTGGGCAATAACGGAGCTCATCATGTGCGGATAGATTTTCGATGATAGACGTAATCATACCAGCAGCTTGGAAGGCGATATTTCGGGATGGATAAGACGAGTCGTCGGGGAATCTAGCTGCGTTGCTGCTATTAGGAGGCATATGCGCTCGGTGTAAAAGGCAGAGGGTAGTATAATAGTTTGAATGGAGCAGTGCGCTCCAAAAATGGTGCCGTGGCATTTCCCAGTATACCAACTTGGGACAATTTTGTAACCAGTCTGCCAAAGCCATATCACTGTGAGTGAGATCAATAGCATTTTGGCGTCGACCCTTGGATGCCACGGAGTACTGCTGAGATAAAACGAGGCCCATGATCTCGCAGAGTTTAACGTATTGTAAGAAGAATTGAACATGAATAGGGTCTGGTCCAAATCCACTCGCATTATCCGGCTCGTCCTCGATGAAATCATCCTCAGTAAGCATTTCAACATCCGAGTCGTCGAGATTGATATTGCAAGGCCGTCCAAGGGCAACCGCAACGGATCGATCGCGGGTAAACAGCGTCCACCAGATGCGCTTCCATAACCTCTTATCAGCTTTGCTTAGCTGCGATGCTTCTACGCTTCTGTGCATTCCAGAGCCCTGGGCAACGATGATGGCGACCCTACTCCAGTAGAAGACGTTCTTTGTAACATCCTCCGGACCTTCCCAGTACCAGCCCATGAGCAGCAAAGCCTGAACAATCGTTACTCGGTCGTCCTCGTAATTAGCGTCATAAAGCGCCTTTGCTCTCTTATAGAATGTAAGCGCGGCTGGTGTCGAAGAGCCGTTGGCGTCCATGAGCTGAGGGTTATTGCAGACTCGTGACCCAGCAAGTAGGATAGCCTGTAAAAGGAGTAGTGAAGGAGGGTTCTTGGGGTCTCGGTATTGCCTCATGAAGCGAGTCTTATTCACAACGGGCACGATGGGGTGCACCCAATTAAAGTAGGCATCGATAAGCTCATCGCATAGGGACCTCGGTGGCAGCAGGAAAGCTCCCCGCTGGTGAAGTATGTCGATCTCGATATTGTCCAGCTCCGTCAAGCGAGCTCTAGATCCGCGCACGTTTTCGGGGAGTGGATAATGCACAACGTCCGAGGACCCTTGGCGATCATGAACCAACAGCGTCAGGTTTGAGGATTCCCCTAGAAACGCGACTCTTCCGGCATCCGTGATCGGTGCTCTCGTGAACTTGGGTTTCATGACCAGATTGACGAAGGTGTCATTGTCAGCCTCCTCTTTTCTAGCCTGTGCTTCTGTAAGAGTTGTCGCGGGCACACCCTCTGGGGAATACATAGCCGGTCGCGCGGGGAAAGTGGTGGATGAGCCAGCGTTGGGCTGCGGAGAGGGGTCTTCGACAACATCGCCGCGGTCGCTAGAGGAGCCAGTCAATCATATGACATCTACATGCGATTAAGAAAAGCCGAGGGCTGTGTACGCACCTGTCAGAGTCTTTTGTCGCATTCGCCTGGGTTTTCTTTCTCTTAGGTTGTGGAATTTTACACTCGATTTGGAAGGCGACGCAGTTGGTACAAGGAACACCGAGGCTAGCGGCATCGCATCGCACCTGTTGTGTATTATGTAAATATCAGTTGACCCTTCATTCTCTATAGATGGACGTATTTACGATCGCATCTAATTAAATCGACGAATCGAAGACAGAGTTAACTCGTACCTTTCTGGCATGGCATGTCTGTTGGAAGCCGAGTGGTCAGCCAAGGTGACGCAAGGTAAGGGGAATAATGGATCGCATGCTCGAGATGCCTCGGCACGATTTGCACGATCCCACCTCGAGCCCCAAAACACGTAGCTCGAAGAGCTTAAGCGCAAAAAAATAAAAAGGCGTTGATGACCACCAACTCCTCAAAGGGGGGGATAAAACCTCGAAGAAAGGTATTAGTATACGCACCTCACAAGCTCTCGAAGCTCGTTGCCTAATCCGGGTTCACGCTCAGGTCAGCTAATTGGTCGCGGGCTCACCTCGTGGGCGCATGACGCATATGTATGAGACACCACGGCGCTATTGCATAGGGGACCTTTACGAACCTTCGGAAACTCATCTGACCCTGCGCATTTTGCGTCGCCGTCGTTGGCCCCGGTGGAGTATTTGCGCTATTCGGAGGGGGTGTAGGCTGCGACGGCGAATTCGATTGCTGCTGAGGTTGAGGTTGAGGTTGAGGTTGAGGTAAAGGTTGTGATTGAGGCGGCTTTTGCTGCAGTTGTGGCCTCGCCAATTCACCGTTGCTCGAATTCATTGCCGCTTTCTATCAAGGTTCGACCACAGGCTACCGATGAATGGTATGGAGGTTATTGGGGCGCAAGAGGCGGGGTTCGAAAGGACGAGCAATCCAGTTGTCGAACCCAAAGAAGCGGGCGTCGGCGAGCTCGGGTCTGGTGTCCACTTCACAATTGCTCGCCCTCGGTGGAAGAATAAGAGTGCACGTTTGACATATATGAGGAGATTAAGGGTACGTTCTTTGGTAATTGGTAAGATTATCCCGGACAATATATTAAAGAATTCCCCTTGCGCCCGCTATGAATATGAAGAAAGGTGAAAGTTTTGGGGGGGGGGGGTGGAAGAAAAAAGAACTTGGGACCACAAATGAAAAGATGAGGAGGGACCGGTGGTCGATGCGATGATGAGGTATTGCGGGTATGGGATTTGGGTTTTGATAGCGACAAGGGAAGGTCGAGACCTTTGGACCTTTGAGCCTTCGGAGCGGATTTCAAATTTCAAATTTTGAGCTTTGCATTCCGAGTCCTTGGTCCTAGAGTCTTTCAGGTAGAATAGCAAGTTACCAAATACCAAATTGATCATCGATTTTTTTTAACCTTAGTCCTCCCTTTCTAATATCCACGGATCCTGTCCTAGATCAATGTTTGTTACGGAGACGAGCAAGTTATACTCCGTAGGTGCCGGTACGGAGCGTTGGAGTGTACAAGTAAAATAAGTAAATTCATAACCCGTCTCTTCGTTCTCTTCGTTCTCTTCGTACTCTTCGTACCTTGCATAGCACCGGGGCTGTGTGGTATTGTACAGGTATGTACACTGAATATCAATCAATCTATTGATCCGTTTGATCACTGGTGGTGCCAATTTTGATGTGAAATATCTAAGTATATTAGCGTGTTCTCCAGGGCTGCTTCATCTTAGGGGGTGGTTATAACCGCTAGACACCTAGCCTAGAATGCTACTGTGGTAGCTTGTTTTATAACCCGTGCTATAGAATGATGGTCTTTTACAGTCTCTATCATTGGATACACCGATGCTCATCGATGCAATCAATGTACTGCATAGTATACCGCCAAGGTCAGGCAGTAGACCTTGTGGGCAGAGCCGTTGCCTTCGATGCTTGATCTGTCTTAGTCCATCTGTAGCCAATATACCCCTTCCATCACATGTGATAGGGCTGTGAAGTCATCATGGTTTCTACCTACATAGTACACAGCATCCAGTCAGCCAGCCAGGGGTTCTTAACCCGTAAGAGCTTGACGTACTCGTCCGCTAACTAACATAGGTACATAAGTTCTTTATACGTATAGGAGCAAAGGGAACAAAGGGAACAAAGGAGCTCGCAGGTCATTTACAGCCATCATACCTGTCAATACCATTGTGACCTATGGTTTGCTCTCGCCTTGGGGTCTCGAGTATAGTCGGAATCTCGCTCGGGTACGTCGTACCAATTGTTTGCCTCCGTCCCGGGAAGTGGTCAGACGACGAGTATGCAATGCAGCTCGTACAGGAGAAACAAGGTATTCGCCCCGAGAAGCGCCCATCCCTCCGTCTCCAAAGTCATGTCATGTACGACCATACTTGGGATGATCAATATTAGTACGGTCTACCTACCTACCCCCCCTTCTCCCTATATCGTAAAACATCGTGCATCTTGCTGGCTGAACTGCTGACATGTGAAGAGAAGCGCAACCCGTTTGGTTTAGTCAGGTCCACCGGTCCACACCCTTGCCGGTCCTATCCCAACGGACAGGCGGGTAACGAACCGGTTTTGGTTTCGGTCTCCGTTACCAAGATTCGAAATCTGGGGCGTAACTTTGCACTAAACCGGCCATGCGACACGTGGGAGCGAAATTCTTCATTATGTACATCAATATAGATATCTCACAAGTAGGCCAAGTACATAGGTAGGCTATGTTAGACCGGTGTCTACGGGCATGGGAGTTTGTTAAATTCGCCGTCCCGGTCTCATCTATGCCATCATACTAGGTACCTACCTAAGCCTGCGTATTCGCCGCATTGGCAACCAGATATTACCTACAAGCTGAGTTGAAAGCTCTCGTGGGCGGGGACCAGGATGTCGCGTCAGTTGCTAGAACCAATCGGGGGTTCGGGGGCCCACGGCTGGGGCTGGCTGGGCAGAGATCAACGATGGCATCGGAATTTACCTAGAACCACGCCTATGCAAGTCTAAGACAAGCTACAAGATACCCATGTTTTGTTAAAATTCGATCGCCCTTTTTCGTTTGTTATAAATCACGGTAGATAGCTGTCAACTTGACTTCTGACGATAGAGCTTAGCATGCTTACGCTCTAGGGCCTGCCCGGATTGTGGGGAGTTTGATAGTAGGGATGCAAACACGAACACTTGCCGAGGTATATACCGAATTCAGAACTATCAGGGTACGCACGGGCGGTGATACGTGGTACGGATTGGGCGTTGTAAGCACACATACCGTAGGTGGGTTAACAGTACAATAGAGTGGGTGAGATTGTGTGATGCAGATCGCCACAAATATACGGGCAGTCAACAGTTTACAGTTTTTATTTCGCTTTCGTGAAAGCGGCTGGCCTACGTAGAGTACCTAAGTGGCCTTTGTATTTCTATTTCTCGTCTGAAATAGGAGTCGAGTCCACATTTTTGGACTCTCCATTGACCGATTCTATCGGTGCTTTTGGCGCCTTCCCGTTGCTCACAACAGCCGTTTCATGCGAGCTGTTAACCTCGATGCCGGCGATGAACAACGCGCTCACGCCTTCCAAGGCGGCAACGAAGACGCAGAGGAGACTGGCTATCGCGAAGTGACTGATCGTCGACCCGATCTCCAGCCACGAACCCTCGTCCTTCACCACCCAGAAAAAGTAGAGAGTTAATATGTCGCTAAGGGCCATCGCAACCATGAAGAGTGCTGATGGCGCCACCCCGATTCTCTTGTTGAGAATGCCTAGATTTGCCGATATAAGCGCAAAGGGGATCATGAGCTTGAGGATGAGTAGTGCCCCTTGAGAGAAGGGGTCAAATATCGGTAGAAGTCGAGATACGCTTTCCAAGCTGAATGAAGAAATAGAAGCGATATTTCCAGTGCTGAAGAAGGCGGATTGCAGGAGGATGAAGAAGAACAGTGCTATACGGGCGTCTGACAGAGCTAATGGTCTAAACTTGGTTCCGGCCACTTTGGTTGCTACCTTGGCGGTATCATCCTCTTCTACTGCTGCCTCTTTCTTGGCCAACTGTCGAAACTCATATCCATGATGCTCTAGTCGCACCCAAGTAACAAGTAGGATGCTGTATACTAAATAAAACAGACCCTCGTAGGATATTGTTAGAATGACGAAGGTCGGTGCGCATGTCAGGAAGATAACCAGCAACCGGTGAAGGTAGTGGTTGTTTGGCTGAAGCCGATGAGCCATTGGCATCAAAAAGGATACGACTAGGACTATCCATCCCACGACCTGGCTTCCGCGAGGTAGTCCTTGCCTTGCTTGCAGCGATAGAGCGCTTGTTCGAGTCACAAGCATGGCTAGAAGGACGAGCCCAATCTACTACGACTTAGCATGACCTGTCGGAAAGGAGAAATAGAGGATTTACCTGGACCCCGATTACAGCTCTTGATATCCCATTGTCTTTCCGGTGCGTCTTGGATTGTATTGAACCCGAAGGATAAGTCAGGAGTTTATCCTCGAATATCAAGTACAGAATGCCAACAGCCACCATGAGAAAGCCACCGAGAAGGCTGTAAATGGTTAGTAACATACCGTATCAATCGCCTAAGCCAACTTACATAAGGGGTATGTTTTCCACCTTATTCGCCGGGAGCAAGGTGAAGATACTCGTTAGTAGACATGATATGAACCAGGTCGCAGACAGGATGGCGTGTTTCTGGAGGAATGAGACCCCCAAAGTCAAGGGGTATAGCGAACCAACAACGAACAGTACCGTCAGTATCTCTCGGTGAATATAGCCAAGCGCCTACATTATGTCAGTAAAGAAACTCTTCGAAGTAGAAGGATAAGGGAATGTTACCAGAGACTCGATAATAGCAACATAGAAAATTGTGTTAAGCACGAGGGAAACCACGTTAGCACCCGTCTTGACGTCTCCAAACAAAACCTTCCTCCCCTGAATCAAGCTATTCCTACGAGCATAGACTTCTTCCCAGAAGAATACGGGGAAGAAGGCGTACGCATAATACGTCACCGGCGAGTGAGATATCATAAAGGATGCATAGAAAGCGACGAGGATAGAAGAGAAGACGAGTACACCAGCGAGGTTCCTGGAGGCTTGTGTCGTTCCTTGGAGTACGTGTAGGTCCAACACGGTTGTCAACGCATACGCCATCCACCCAAGGTAGCCAACGGTAATAAGAGCCCTCAGAAATAGCCAATCGTAGGTTTGTAAGTAGCGCATTCCCTCAAGCCCAATCTTCATCAGTGCCGCAGATTCTTCGATGGCTTCTTCATAACTTCCATTGTTGATTAGCTCTTTAATATGCGACACTCGGTTGTCAGGGGATGATCCGCTTTCCTCGTTGAACGGAGTAAAAGGCCGATACCTGATTTCCTTCTCCTTCTTGCTACTTTCTTTCACTTTGTACATTTCCAGGATCTCTTGAGCGTTGACTAAAGACGCTTCGGCCTTTTCTTTGATATCTGCAGAGAGATAGGGAAGCGGGAGTTCGCCGACAGAGTTCGCCGGGAATTCGGTCCCGATCAAATAAGCCATCAGGGCGGCAACATCGGCTTGTTGTACGTCATTCCTTTTTACGTGATCCAAGTTCCAGTCTGAGGAGTATTCATCGTGGCCGGGAGCGATTGCGCCTGGGTACAAAGATGGCTTGGCAATCCCCGATCCCCAGGCAATCAGTGGGGTCCTAGTGTTATCGGGATGACCGTCGCCATGGCTTCCCCAGTCGCTCATGCCGTGATCAGCCGTGAATACATAAGCAGTCCTGTCGTCGTTATAGAATTTTTGAAACAACTCCACTATTTCCTTGACACCTTGATCGACCACTTTAATGTTGCTCAGATACTCTTTTGAGTATGGCCTGTAGGAATGACCAGTGGTATCAAGTCCCAAGAGGTGGAGGAAGAAGACAATCCTGTCCTGTTTGAGGGCATCGCTCAGGGTTCTATTCTTTTCCGCGGCCGCAAAGAACTCCTTCACGCCATCAAATACGTAACAATCCAGCTCAACCGCGCCTTTGGAGAAGTCTTCGAATTCGGCGTCGTAACAATCTGCGTCTATCCTCCCCGGAGTTGCGCCATGCTGAAACATGGGAAGAATATCAGGGCTACCCCAACTCCATGTATGCGCACTTCTATTGAAGACGCTGTCGAAGTTAACGGGGTTTAGCTTCCACCCAGTCGCAACAGCCGAAACGTCTTCATACAGTCCGGCTATCAGCGCAACGTGACCGGGCCGAGATTCGGTAGGTACCCTCGTATGCGATACACCAAAAGTGCCATGTTCGAGGACGCGGGAACGTAGGTACGGTGCGAGTGGTCTCGGGGTGTTGTCTTCTTCGGTTTTCGGGTACGGTTCGGGATGCGACTGGAAGGCCTTGTCGGCACGCAATCCATCGCCTGAAGGGTAGAAGATCAGCGGGCCGTGATTCACGGTGGCATTTCGCGGATAGGAAGGCCCATACCAACGAAAAGGACGAGCCGATCAGCTGGTGCTTTGACTCCCGCAGGTCGTTCTAGCTTGAACAATTGCATGCCACTAACGATCGGACTGACGAAGTAGACATCGAATATAGAGTATATGTATATGAGGTGGAATACTATGGCAATAGCCAAGAACCTAAAGCGGCTGACACCCGCCATCGCTCGAGTTTATAGGTGGCAGGGCGCGTCGCGGAGTAGAAGAGGTGAAGGTGGAACGAAGAAGCGCCTTGCTAAAAAATTAAGGTCTTTTTTTTTACGTAAGATGGTGATTGACTCGTCTTGAATTCATAGGAATTATCTAAAAGAAGAGAAATAAGAAGATAAAGGCAGAATGCGTCGATATACAAGCCATGGGTTCTATTCAAGATGAGGACTGTTGAGGTAAGCCAAAAAAGAGAAAAGAGAAGAAAAAAAGGACAAATCGTGGGTTGAGATTGGCAAATGATGGGTCAGTTTCGTTGCGGCCGTCAAGGTGTTCATCTGGGGAATCGCGTTTGAGTTTACAGGGAATGCAAGAATTATTACAGGGCTGATTACGTACCGAAGTACCTGACCGCATAAGCTTTAGGATTGGTTTACGGGAATTGCGACTCCACCTACGCGACGGCGTCGGGGGGTCGGGATCGTGACATCGGGCCGAGACCACAGAGAGGGCACCGTACGTTCCGGGCCCTTAAAATTAACAGGATCCAAGCGCGACGATTCCAGGAGTTGATGAAAGGGGCGACCCCTTCCTATACAAAGTGAAGTCAAAGATACCTAGGTACTAGGTACTAGGTAGGTAGGTACGGAATGATCCATTATAATTCTAGGACCGGGATATATACAATAACTCCATCCGCTTATCCTCGAATAAACGAATAGACGAATAGACAAATGAACAAGAAGGCTATTCGTCGCCCTTCCTCATCGACACTTATTCCGGGCGTTCAGTCAGAGATTTCATAACTCTCGAATAGAACCTCGCTGCGTGTGATTGAGGGAAGGTAATTTCCTCTACCAGATAATCAGGTAGTATCTCGATCAAGTCTTGATCTCGGCTCGAGTCTAGCTGGGGCATGTAGATGAACTGAGGCTCGTCGAGCTTTTCCGTTAAGTCATCTCCACCAACGGCGAGTTTGAAATGAAGAGCTGGGAAAACACCAAAGGTCAGACGACAACTTGATATAAATAGGTAAGATTGTATAGATATAGACTTACTTCCGTTTCTTCCGGTTTGAATGCAGTCGTAGACCTCTCCGTTGTGGTCGTTCTTCACACCGCGAACAATTAACCCGGTCAAATCCCCGTAAAGGTCTTCCTTCATCTGCGCAATCTGCGCAGCCGCCTCTGCATTGGCAATGATTTGGTTGTTTGCCTTCGATCCCTTGATGGCGCTGCCAGGAACCTTTGCGACCATCGGCTCAGCCGATCGAGCAGCTGCAAGTTTCGTAGAGAGCGTCTTGATTTCGGTCTTCGCTTCCGTTAAAGAGCTGCTGGTATCGTCAAACTTAGTCTGAAGTTGGTCCGCTTTCCTTTGGCTATCCTCAAGCTGTTGCCTTAGACGTTGTGCTTCCTTCGCAAGCTCGGTCTGAGCAGACAGCTGCGCTTTGAGAGTAGCTATGAGTTCGTTGGCGGCTAAAACTGGTCAGAATCATATCCTATGTCGATTTTTGTTCTCGGTACTCACTGTTAGCTTTCTCCTCTGATTGCTTTTTCAGTCGGTCGTAGTTACGCTCCGCCTCCTTGACACCAATTTCTCGCAGATCACGATACTTCGTCTCCAAGCTCTCGTACTTTCGAGTCAAGTCTCCCACTCGCCTCCTCACAGATGGTTCATGGACCTCGGAATCTGACGCAGGTACGGCTCTTCGACTTATACTGCTACCAAAATGACTATGCGATCGAGGGCGTTGGGCGGAGGATAGACCAAGGCGGCTAGGAGGTGGCAGATCATCTACTTGATCGTATTCTTCAACACTTAGTTCTGTAGCCTCAAGTGCTTGGGTTTCCGGAATCTCCTCTTCCGCTGGCTGAGTTTCTGGTATTTCGGGTTCTGTAGCAGCAGTCTCGACCTTAGGCTTTGGTTTTCGCCCTCGCCTCGGAGCTGGTGGAGCTGTGGTTTCTGGTTGATCCGCGGTAGATATGTCTTCACTATCGGATATTCTTGGAGCCTTGGCAGCCCGTGGACGCCCTCTTCCGGCCCTCGGTTTGGCATCAGAAGTGATTAAGCTTTCTTCCTGCTCTTCCTCAACCACCGGCGCAATGTCGTCTACGGCAGGTCGCTTGCTTCCCTTGCCCCGTGTAGTTTTCTCTGATACGTTCGCCGGTTTGCTGGCCAGGGCCTTTCGCGTCGATGCATCCGTCGCAGCAGCAGTCGTTCTCCCACTGGTCTGACGTGCCGCGGCGGTCGCGCGGGGTTTCCTTCCTGGCGCCATTCTCGTGATAGCTACTGAGTCGTCTGCCAAAACATCCACCTCCTCCTCGTCCGATTCAACTAACCCGAGTAGCGTCGCAACTCTCGTTGACATCGAACGCGCGAAGATGGCTGGTAGCGCGTCTCCTATGCGAAGTTTGGTAAAAGCTGAACTTGTACCAATGGTATGTAGTGCAACAATATTATGATGCGACTATAATGAGTAAGAGAAGAGAAGAAAAGAAAATTCTTTATTCCCTATAAATTTCTATCTCGCAATAGAGCAAATAGAGCAATGGTGGAGATATATCGGTAGGCTAGGTAGGTTAGGTAGTAGGTTTGTTCATAGTAGGGGTTGCGATAGGATTGTGATGAATGCGGGATGAAATTGTTGCCAATCATTCCCATCGTGAAAGTGGTTCAAGTAAACAAAAACAATTTAAGGTCTTGGAACAGGGGCTAAAAAAGTGATGGACCCACATTAAGAGCATACACTACTACTATGTAATTCCAGGTTTATTCAGGTACTCAGTACGTACCTAGGTACCTTTTTAAGCACTAACATGGACCCCGTTGCCCTGAAGCTAGTGCTATCGATAGACGCCCAAAAACCCTCAGCTGAAGATGACCTGTTCAAAGTCACATGTCTTCGTCGGAAAGGTGTAGGTAAAAAGTGACAGCCACTTGCCACACTTTCTACGTGGCGCCCACTCTACCTCAAACTTGGGCTATCCTGGAGCGGATTGATTCTCCCTCTGCCCATGCTCCTGTACAGCTGGAGGTGTGCCGGAAGATTGTTAACGTACCTATCGATTATCATCTGTGGCGTTGTCTTAAACATTATCTAGAGCCTCCAATTTGTCTTCCCGGCCAACTGGGAGACCTACCCAACAAATGCTTCTCAGTTGGCTTAATCAGTCCTTCGCCATGGTTGACCGAAGACGAAATGGTGCCGATTACATTTGGGACTTACTTTTAATCTTGGGCACGGTAAGTTACCTGCTCTACCCTTTGTTCCAACTGCTCCAATGCATCAACATTGTTAATTCTGCGTGTTGACCGATTGTCGTTCAGGCTGGAGCCGCATGGTACCTAACCAGAAACGTTGTCTCGACCCTTCAAGGGACCCTCGCCGACCCAGAAAAAGATAAGCGCGAACAAGCTCGTATCAAGGCGAAAGCGAATTTGCAGAGATTACAAAGAGCAAGAGATTATCAAGAAGGCGATATAGAGGATGCCACTGACGGCACGAGAAGAGGTCCTCGGATTGAGGACCTGGCTCTGAACGAATACGAGAACCTCATCGCAATGGAAGTCGTCGCACCCGAAGATATAAAAGTTGGATTCGATGGTAAGCATTACTAAAACCAAGAGTTCGATGTCGCAATTCTGACATGGACGAAAGACATCGGCGGATTGGAAGACATCATCGAAGAAGTGAAGGAGTCCGTCATATATCCATTAACCATGCCACACCTTTACTCGCATGCCGCACCTCTGTTGGCTGCTCCGTCTGGTGTATTGCTTTATGGCCCTCCCGGATGTGGCAAGACTATGTTGGCAAAAGCCGTCGCACACGAGAGCGGTGCATCCTTCATCAACCTTCATATCTCGACCCTAACGGAAAAGTGGTACGGAGACTCAAATAAGCTTGTGCGAGCGGTCTTTTCTCTTGCCCGCAAGCTCCAGCCTGCCATCATCTTCATAGACGAGATAGACGCGGTGCTTGGGACGCGGAGAAGCGGCGAACACGAAGCTAGTGGCATGGTGAAAGCAGAGTAAGGATTGCACGTACTGCTGAAGTTACAATTAATCATTATACTAATCATCACCAGGTTCATGACATTGTGGGATGGTTTAACCTCAGCAAATACCCAGGGGCTTCCTGCCAGGATTGTTGTGCTCGGAGCGACCAACCGGATTCATGACATCGACGAGGCCATCCTTCGCAGGATGCCAAAGAAATTCCCAGTCTCATTGCCGGATAAGAACCAGCGATTACGGATACTTCAGCTCATCCTCAAGGACTCCAAGACCGACCCGTCATTCAACATCGAATACATCGCTCGAGTAACAGCCGGCATGTCTGGTAGCGATATAAAAGAAGCCTGCCGTGACGCCGCCATGTCCCCTGTTCGAGAATTCATACGCCAGCACCGCGCGAGCGGAAGCGCCATGTCCACCATTGACCCGTCCAAGGTACGAGGTATCCGCACGGAGGATTTCTTTGGGCGAAAAGGCGGTGGGCAAATTCTCATGAAGAACCATTCCCGAGCAGCTTCGCGAGCAAAGTCCTCGAGCAGCGAATACGAAGACGTTGACGACGATGCGGTGACGGTTGAGACTTCGACCACAGGTCAAAAGA
The DNA here is from genome assembly GCA_902806535.1 of Hypoxylon rickii. Lineage (NCBI taxonomy): Eukaryota > Fungi > Ascomycota > Sordariomycetes > Xylariales > Hypoxylaceae > Hypoxylon > Hypoxylon rickii. The sequence goes on from CADCWY010000003.1 coordinate 3,723,180, forward strand.
CGAATGAAGCTCCCACCGAGGCTTCTGTATAAGTTTTCCACGGGCATGAAATCATCACGAGCAAACAGGAATTGGGTCAAAGGCGTTCAATGCAGGGGTGTATCTGGAAAGAAAGAGGGAATAGTGATTATTTGGAATTTGCAGTCAGCACCATAGCATAGATGTCGGATAAGAGGCGTCACTCTGTATGATACCAATCATCCCCTCCTCGTTCACTCGAAAATTGAAGCATTCGAGGTTAACTCGTTGGCTACCATGATCATATCGAGCGTCAGCCCAGTTGAGGGTTCTATGCATAGTGGTTTACAGGGAACATTGAATTCCTGTAAGTGTATAAATAATATGCTCAGAGCTGTCTTGAGGTAGTCACCACAAAATTTGTGAGAGCAGCAAGGCACTTTCGCCAGAAATTAGCCGAATAGTAACAAGATTACTCACGGACTTAGTCCACCTTCAAAGATTCTCCGACGAACCCCGAAAGTACAGGAACATTGATGAACATTGATGAACATAGAATAATTGCTGCATTTAATATTTAATATGTACAGGCACTACGTAAGCATCAGCCCTGTGGATCTAACGAAGACTTCAAAGCCCATTGCAGTTTCTACGTAATACCTTAGGTACTTATTAAAACGCTTTGTCCACGTCCGGAATCACGTCATTCCTAGCGATACCCGCGCCTTCCCCAGATTTTGCAACTCTTTAACCCTCTCTTTACCCGAACAACCCGATAACCGGACACTGCAAGGGGCGGTGTGGGGTTTCATCGCCTTATTTCCACCCTCTCAAATCGTCAGATTGTCCCACCTCGGCCTGGAATCACGGAATTTCTGAATTTCTTGCCTTGTACCGTTACACTTTTGCTTCGAATGGAATGGTGTCAAAGCAAACTACCTACTCGGTACCTACATGCATATCCTAATACCTCAAGCTATGTAGTAGTAGTAGACTCTTGATGCGCTCGTTCTCTACCATTCTTTCTCAATTGACTCATCAATTCAATCACTATAATCATTTCCTACCGACCAGATCAAAGCACCGGACAATAAGTCGCCTAACAGCTAGTGAATTGGTGTTCAACCGTGGGACCCGAATAGGACCTAGAGCCATTGATTTTAATACAGGCAATAGAGGGGTGGTCGAGTCTAACTTCAAGTCCAAGTCCAAGTCCAAGTCCAAGTCCAAGAACACGTTCAACTTAACGAAGTCTCTTTTTCAGCCGCCGGTGGTCGCCGGTGTCGCAACGTCAGCCATGGACTCTAAACCTCTCAACAAAGCTTTTTCCAAGGTTGACCTCGATGGTCACAACCTGCCGCCGTCACCCGCTCCCTCGAGTCCATCTAACGGTCGTCGACGCTATGCCCTAGCCACCGAATTGGTGTACACGGAATCCAAGGACCAGTACGGTGCATCCAGCATCCCAATCTATCAATCTGCAACATTCAAGCAAACATCCTCCAGCGGTGGAAATGAATATGACTACACGCGGTCGGGCAATCCCACCCGGACGCACCTGGAACGGCACATGGCCAAGATCATGAATGCGAACCGGGCCCTTGCTGTTGGCTCCGGCATGGGTGCCTTGGACGTTATCACTAGGTTGCTGCGCCCCGGAGATGAGGTGATCACAGGCGACGACCTCTATGGGGGTACCAACCGGCTACTTACATACCTATCGTCGAATCAAGGTATTGTCGTCCACCATGTGGATACCACAGGCGTCGACAGGGTACGAGAGGTCATATCAGACAAGACCGCCATGGTCCTCCTGGAAACACCCACCAACCCCCTGATCAAGATTGTCGACATCCCCGCTATCGCAAAGTCCGTTCACGATGCCAACCCCAAAGCGCTTGTCATCGTTGACAATACCATGCTCTCCCCCATGCTCTGCAACCCCCTGGAACTCGGTGCCGACATCGTGTACGAGTCGGGAACCAAGTACTTATCCGGTCACCACGACATCATGGCCGGCATCATCGCGTGTAACGACTCCGCCATCGGTGACAAGATGTATTTCACCATCAACGCAACCGGTTGCGGCTTATCGCCAAACGATTCCTTCCTCCTGATGAGGGGTGTCAAGACGTTGGCTATCCGCATGGAGAAGCAGCAGGCGAACGCGCAAGCGATTGCAGAGTTCCTCGAATCTCATGGTTTTCGTGTGCGCTACCCGGGTTTAAAATCTCATCCGCAGTACGACCTTCATTGGTCGATGGCGCGAGGTGCTGGAGGTGTGTTGTCGTTCGAGACCGGTGACATTGCCTTATCAGAGAGAATCGTTGAGGCTGCAAAGTTGTTTGGCATCAGCGTAAGCTTTGGGTGCGTAAACAGTCTAATCAGCATGCCGTGTCGTATGAGTCATGCCAGCATCGATGCAAAGACGAGAAAGGAGCGGCAGATGCCCGAGGATATCATCCGACTCTGTGTTGGCATCGAAGATGTTCATGATCTGATTGACGACCTCTCGCGTGCAGTAAGTGCCACAGCATGAATCACTTTTAAGACCGTTGTGATACTAACGTCAAACAGCTCGTACAAGCGGGCGCCGTGGCAATCACACTTGACGGTTTCCATGCCGTAGGACCTTCTACGCAAGCGGGAGACACAGATTCGAACGACGATACCCCGTCGAAGACTACTTCATCTTGAGATCCTGCGGGAAATCTTTGCCTCGGGAGCGGAAGCACATGTGGCTGCGTGACACAGCAGCAAAATCTTGTTCAATCAATGTAGAAGAGATCCTATTATTCATCCAGTGCTCTGCTTGAACATTTTACATCCAGGGACCCTAACACGCCTGCCTCCGATGCATGTGTTTTGATATCCCTGAGTTACATGTGCGACGACACAAACGTTGACATCAAGTTCAGCGAATCAACGCCCTCCGGAGGATCTAGGGTCGTCATTCAGCCCAGAAATGGAATGAGTTAAGAGATGGAGGGGGGCATACTCAATATCCGGTTGTTGAATGACCTCGGTGAACGGAAGATCCTCGCGTGTAGTCTGATTTGCCCAGCGCTCCAACATCGTCGCCTGGGGCAAGACTTTCTCGCGTGGAACATTTGTTTGCGCAAAGCCATTCTCGCCTGGAGGGTCGGCGCCACTACACACACCGTTTTAGAATCATATGCGTTGCCGCAGCGTTGCTTTTCCACGAACCAATCGGGCTTTTCATTAGCCTCGTGAGTACTATGCGGCATCGTCGTTTAAAGGATTGGGGCTTTGATGATAGGAAGTGCTAGCAAATACGTCTCTGACGAAAGAATTCGAGAATTGAGAATATTGAACCCAATAAATGAATAAAAAATCAGAAACACACTGAGCGAACCTACAGAACTTGCCATTTCCAATTCAAGGGTCTGTCACCATTTGGACCTTTTATAGACCACTTGACTAGGACGGCATCTCGCACTAAGTCGATCTTCGTCCACACCAGCCTTCATGCCCACGCAAAGTCTGACTTACAGCATTTTCGGAGCTTTATGCTGGTAGGGGATTTCATTCGTTGGTTTCCTGGTGTCTAACCAGCAGTTTCGCCTAACAACTAGATACAAACCTGCATTGGTCTTCTCAAGAGACGTAAAGAAGCCCCAGGCACTCTGCTGCAGCGCATCGTGAAGGTATGATGCTGTGCATGGTACTAGCCTTGCTAAAGCGCTGAAGAAATTAGCATGTGGTCAGCCGTTTCCATTGGTTCGCTTCTGGCTCCGTTACACTTATATTGGCCTTGACTGTCCGTGTATCCAGCTGAATCTGTGGCTTGCATATCGTAATAGTACAAGACGCTCAGTCACCAAGACGCAATGGCTTTTGTGGAAAGGCCTAACGAAAATAGAGCAACACATCCCAAAGAGCGCAGCTCTCGTGAAACTCACTATACCTTCCCAGGTTGGTGGCACCTCGATGATGTCGAGTTGTTTGTCGAAACACCGCTGGCCAGGCGCTCTTCGCAACATCTCCGCGACCAGCAAGTGGTCCCGCCATTAATTGTTTCGACCGGTGAGGAGCTGGGAAGAGGGGATTTGCTTTTTGAAAGAACCCGGTGTCCACGTCCCCTTGGCGACCAAGGCAAGTTAGAATGTGCGCCACGAGCCGATCCATCGGCTCTAAACTCGAGTCTATCGAGATGAGTCTCACGGGAACTTGGGAAGGCGGTCAGGTGAGCAACCACTTGCATAGGCATGTATGCCGCTACCCGTCAGCACGGAATCCCTGGACGACGGCGACGTCTAGAGCCCGGCCGGGCCCCAGAAATACCGACTCTTTGCACACCGCCGAAATAATATTGCTAATGCTGATTAGTTTTCGGTCCCTCGTTATGGAAATCCAGAACTTCCCTGGGTACTTGCCAGTACGTAGCAGGTAAACAAGGTTAGCTGCCTCCCGCTCGCTCGCGGGCGGCCCCAAATCAGTGCGGGTTGCGGCATCCAGGCGCTTATCCGTAAACGTGGTTTGCGGGCCATTCCTGATCTTGTACCTAGGTACCGGTGCTGCTTTTTGCCCAAATTCAAATGCTCACTACTACCTGCAAGACCGCCTCGCTCCAGCGCAGTCGCTCAGTCTCGAAGTCCGAGAGAAGCAAAGACACAAATCGATGACGTGGTGGTACGCGAATAGGCTATCTTCGCCTATTCCATTCCCAAGAGAAGAACACGAAGCAGGGCGCTGGTTTCATGCCACCACGTGCGTTGCGGTGGCTTTCTCCTGCGACGCACTCGAGGGCAAACAAACGCGGCGGAACGGAAGACCAGGGACGTCGGGACGTCGAGCGGAATACCGAAATAAGGGCGTATGGGGTGATCCTGCCGCCTCCCACTGGCCAACGTCATACTCTTATCATCAGATTTCGATCTGTTTTGTGACCTGTCATCTGCATTTTGGTTTTAACATGAGCCGCCGCGAATCCCCCGACGCGATAAAGGGGCGCCGCTGTCGATGCTCAAGCGCCTTCCCGCCCGCCCTGTCCCAGACACCAACGAGCGAGCCTCTCAGCGGCGAGGAAGGCTTGTTTGCGCACCTGAGATAACGTGCCTTCATTTCCTCGGCGCGGCGATGTCTTAGACCTTGGGAGTTGACAGGTCACATTTGTGCACGGCTGGCCTCGCACGGGGTATTTATATATATTATTACGTCTGCTCTGCGACTGCCGGCCGATGCTGTCGTGCAGCCCGCCAAGACCACGCTGTTGGTCCGCTTGCGCGCTATCTTACGACAATGCTGACTTGCCCCGTCGTAGGCCAGCCAGTCAGTGACTAACACGCCGTGGCGCTGTTCCACCTGGCATGTGCCTGAAACGCTCCGTGTCACCCTCATCCCCGATGAGGCTCTTCTGTCTCGTGCGACCGCCCCCCAGGCGCTTCCGTCTGCGACCAGCCCGCATCCGATATCTGGTCGCCTTCTTGTGTCTGGGTATACGGACGCCTTCTGGGCTGTCCGCGGCGATGAAATGTAGATGATATGTATCTAGATATAGGATAGACACTACTTAGTTAGCCGGCTCCCATATATATCGAGGATTGCCACAAATCACTTGGCTTATCTTGTAGAGGTATTCCCTAGCGTAGCAGTTTGGCGAGATCTCGTCCACCAGCGCCGCCGTTCCCAGAGGACGGATATCTCTGATCCCCTTAGTCTAAGAAAACTGGTTTTATCATATTACGAATATAGTGTCCGTTCCCAGGGTGTTACGTGTGTATGTGCTTACCTACTTACCTCCCTACCTCGACGGGGAATAAGTAAACCTCCACCCGCCACCCGGATCCCTTGGTATAGATAGGCCTTACGGCGCTCGACTCATACTGCTGTTATAAAGATCCAAGGGTGGCTATTCCTACCCCGGACACCGTCTTATGGGACCAACGACTCCCATATCGTTACGTCCATGGCTAAGGCATAACTTGCTTCTACTAGCCCAAGGTGCCAGGGCCAGTGCCGACAAGACAAAGACAGCTACATATATATGTAGCCTCCCGTAGCTCAGCATAGTTTTAGGTTCCTCGCGCAACAACGATGTCGTTTTTGCGTCCTCAATATTCACCTCGTGGTCCAAAGATCATTATGTTCACTAGGTCTCGCGGGGGATTAAAACTTGTGCCAGCGTCGGCCATTTCATTTACCAGACCTAGGATTTCGAGCCCTTGGGACATGTGTACCTAGTTCAGCACCTAATCCAGAAGTAACGTAAGGACGTCCGTATCGGCGAAGGAAAGGGGTAGTAGGGTGACGTCTCGTAGTTTGATTTTGACGAATACGTGGCCAGACCCCGGTATTTAAGAAGCTGAGTTTATTGCCATGTATCAAGCAACCGCTATCTCCGTGCTTCATGCCTGGCGGAGTGTTGGACATGATAGGGGTTCGCGATACCGTCGCAAACCTGAAGATATATAATGGCACTGGAAATAAATAATATTTGCAAATTGGGGTATCACGAACATTCGGAGGTTCGAGCTTCTGCAAAGGTAAGAAGTGGCAAAATATGGTGCCGTTATAGGTAGGTAGTCTGGTCGTAGGATATTGGGTGGGTGGTGGTGGACCCTTTGATTTTGGTATGTATCAATATCTACATATTGATAAGAAGGATTAAAGAAAGTGCTGTTTTTAAAAAGAAAAGAATAAAAATATCTTAGTAAATGAAAATGGGTTTATTTATTTTTAGTATTGTGGTTGGGAGAAATGTGAAGCGAAAGGGGAGAGGAAAAGGGTGTTGTGGGGGGGGGGGGGGTGGTGAACATGAAGATATGTGTACTAGGTGGTAATCGAGAAAAGTAGATGGTGATACTTCCAAAATGAGTGTTTTAATGCTTCATTTCTGCAAAGGGTAAAAGCTTGCGAGTAGGGGAGAGGCAGCCCGAATGGTAGGTATGCGCGGGTGGCAGTACGGTAGGCGACAACAAGTATGGTGGGCGGCGGAAAATGAAAAATGAAAAAGAAAAAAAAAGCAAAAAAAGCTCAGCATTGGTCGGAGTCGAACCAATGCCTACGAAAGAACTGCTTTGGATTGTCGTACTGTCAAGTCAACGGTGCGCCATCGACCGCGTCCAGCATATGACAACCTCATGGAATTCTTCTCTGGCCACAAGTCACTCGCTTCTCTCGGGAGAAGTGGGGAAGGTTAAAAGACTGCAGTTTAACGGAGTATATAAGCCTTACTTCGTTGCGCGTACCGATTGGCTGAGGGGCCTGCCTCGTCGCCAACCGCGCTGTCGCCCGGGCTTGTACACACTACGCCCAAAGAGGCATTGTCTATATTGGTACCTGCCCTGATTTCTATGTACCCTTACACCCCATATATGAGGGTATATTCACCTTAGGTGCGGTCCCAAATAGGAACGGGAGGCCTGTATTAAGAAAGATAGATCTCACGATCCTTCCCGTCTGCCCCTTTCGTGGTGTTTACTTCTATCTGTACTCTCCTGCCATGCTTTCCACTCCAAAAACAAATAGTAGATAGGTATTACGATACAGTCAACAAAATACCACGATATTATCCTGCCTTCTCCCGGGAGTGAAAATCACGGAGTATTTTATCGGCTATCAACATGGAAGATTTTGAGGCTCAGGAGAGCCACCCAGGGGAGCGTGTGGAATTCACATGAGGTGATCGATTTAAGATATAATTCCCCACAAACACATCATTAGCGCTGACAACCTTCTCGTTACTCTTCATCCTGTAGGAAGTCTCACCCCTTCGTGTAATTTAGGATTACCCCTTTCCGTCCTCATCCAACTTAGGATCACCACTTTGCATTACATACCTGCTAGATAGGTAAGTATATTGTCTCTATCTTGGCTACAAACAATATTACTATTGACTGACCCTAAAATTTGCCTCAAGGTATATCCCCAGCGTGGCTTCTGAAATGCTATGCAGTCAGAACCTGCTCATAAACATGCAAATAAGTCCAACCCACATCTTCCGAACGAGCCCCCCGACTTCCCGCAGCGGAGAATTTTAAACACTAATACGGCGTCAACAAATACATGAGCTATTTGATTCCTAGAATCTTGTATCCTTCCTGTTTAGCGTGAGTATCCTTTGAGACGCCAAGTAAAATGCACCCCTATAACGAGGATCACCCATCAAAGATGAGCATGTCTCCAGGGCGAAAATGTGACATACGCAGATCTAACCTAGGTATTAATCAAGCATGCTTCTTTACAACAAAATATCATTCTTGTTGTCCTCTATGACGGCAGTAAAAGGGGTATATGTCCCGAATATTGCGCGGAGGGAGATCTCGCCTCCCGGCGACTAAACAGCCTGTCGAATATATTAGGAAGACTAGTGACATTAGCTTTGCAAGAGCAGGCTAGCTGGCTTCACGTTGAAGCTTGGAGAGATCCATCGGATTTGAAGTTACCGCCAAATAGGAAACCAAAAAGGTAAGTAGGTATGCCCCGTACAATACTTGTCTGGAAGCGCTCAATAATCCATGTACCAGATGGTACCTAGCCAGGTAGGCCTACAAGATCCTATATATCACAAATCTCAAGTGATCTAGGTATTATTTAGTAAGCATAAGATGGGCGGCTAAGGTCCCTTGGTCAAGTTACAGCACATTCACGGAGCAAGAACACGATGCCTAACGCTATAAAATGGATATATTGGATTTAACAATCTACTCGCGATGACAGGTATACCAAAAAAACCCATGCTACCTAACTCCTGAGTGATCTCATCCCGTCTCGTCTCACTAATTACCCCTTAGTCGACACGTCAATACGCGTGGGTACCTACTTTACACAAATGAAAGCGAAAGGCTTAGGAAAATTCGCGGTCCGGCAGCACAATGGGCGCAACCAGGGTCCATATGTACACGCCGTAGCATATCCAAGCGCTGACAATCTTGACCCAGCTGGCCCAGTACGTGCGTCCGACGGTGGCGAAGTCGCCGTTGGTGGGGATGTCGTCCAGGCCTTCCACGGTGCCCGTGAGCAGGGTGCCGACCCAGCAGGTGGCCAGGAAGAAGATGAAGTGGAACACGGAGTAGTTGTACTGGGTGCTGCCGCGCTCGTCGTCGTGTGGCGTCTTCCCGGTGTCTTCTTCCTCATCGTCGTCGGAGAGGAGAGCGTCCGCGGGCAGACTGCCTTCCTCGACCGCGCGGCGCAAGACCTCGGCTCGCATCTCCCGGCGTCCGGGTTGCTGCGTTACAAGGTCATGTTCGTCCTCATCCTCGAGCCGGATGCCGTTCCTGTTGTTGCCCAGGCCTAGACTTTGGGTAGCGGCCCGCGTAGTGGTGTACGCAACAGTGAGCATAGTGACGATGGCACCGATAACCACGGAGGTAGTTCGAGTGCCTTGGGCGCGAATCAAGGGGTTACATTGCTTGTCGTCGGGTTCCATGGAAACGGCCGACATGGTGAGGTAGGAGCAGTATACTGCTACCATAGCAGCCTGAGCTAATCCGGCCTTGGGGTTGTACTCCTGGATAGTTGGGTGTACCGAGATGAAGGAAATGCCGACCCAGAGAATTAGGTTGATTGTAATAGCCGCCTGGTTCATAGAGCACCCTGAGTGGGCAAAGAAGCAGTATTGCACGATCGTCATCGCCAGGGAGCCGAGGTACATGCCAAAAGTCGAGATGAGAAGAACGGCCCTCCATACTCTCGAGTCGGTACTTTCAATCTTTTCGAGGCAATATTCGGCCCAGGTGTGGGCAAGGTCCACAAGGAGAATAAGACCGAGCATAAGGAATAGCATAGCGCCGAAAAATGCGATGTAGTTGCCCCAGACTTGGAAGAAGGCATCGGGAATGAGGAAGGACATGACGATAAAGGCGATCCAGGCGATAATCTTCGGTCCCCAGAAACCGTTTTGTAGGGCTGCTCGAGGGTTCTTGGAGGATGCGACACCGAACAGGAGACCAGCGAAGATAAGGTGGAAGAGACCGAGGGCGAAGTTGATTCGGTGGACGGCGAGCCATCCGTAACATTGACCGTTCGGGCAGTTGATCTTGACGTAGTCTAGCATCAGGTGTTGCAGTTTTTCGATGGCCCATGGGGTGAGCATAATCCAGGAGAGGATAGAGTTGACGAGGAGGAGAAGGGCGTAGGCGATACGGGTAGCGACACTTGAAAGTGGTGTTAGTTGAGGTCGCGCAACGAGATTTGGGAGGTATCGTTACCTGTTGCCGCATTTCCCGCAGGCGCTACAGACCATGGAGCAGGTAGCGGCACCACAGCAGCTGGCAGCGAAAGACATCAGCTACCAAAGAGTTAGCCGGTAATGTATGTGACAATGTAGGTAATGGGGTTGATCACGCAACATACCGTACCAGCGCTGGGGATTGCCAACATGGGAATAGAGAGGAGGGCTCCCATCTTGATGGATGGGTTGCAATCCCAGATTGCGCGAGTTGTCCCCTGATTTCTTAATTTTTATTTTCTGTTAGGCGTTTGGGTTCGATTTCGATGGTTAGTCGAATCGAGGGAAGAGGGTTGAGAAATTCAGGAATGGAGTGGTCGAATGTTGAGGCGTCGTCGTCACGTTGGCGTTAATTGATTGCGATGGCGACGCACAGACCAGTTTAAGTACTTGGAATTTGCCAATGGACAGGATTACGTAGTGGTCATGCGACACAAGCATATGCAAGTTTTCTTATAACGATATTCATATAACCTTCTATTTTATCCTGGATAAATCAATCTGGAATTTCTTTGTTTCTTTGTTTCTTGTTTCCTGTTTTCTGTTTTCTGTTTTCTGTTTCCTGTTTCACTGTACGGATTACAGTCAGTGGGTAGGCAAGGAACATCTCATCACGGCTTTCCCTCCCAAACCTTGGCAAGGAAGTCCTCGACCTGAACGAATTCGTAATTCGGGAGAATGCGATTCCACTCATCCGATATATCCCAGGCTCCTTTGATACTACTTAACAAGACGCCAATGGATACCGCTTGAAGAAGAGCTGGTGCCTGATCCGCGGATACTGCCCCATGGACGGCTTCTAGATTCCACGATGTTTTGAGCTTCCCGGCTTCCAGATCCTCCAAATTTACCCTGTCGACGGTGAAGGGAGATCCTATGAGCCATAGGTGTTAATGATAAAACCATACACGTCACGGTGATTGTGGATATCATTCTCACTTCGAACTCTCTGTCCTATCTCAAGAAGCTGTGAGAATGTGATTCTGTTACCTCTAACACCGCCTACCGTGGGCCATCTACCCTCATACTCGACTGCTTGAGAAATAACCGCTGCAACGTCCGCGACTGTGGTTAACGTCATGATAGCATTCTCGTGGCCGTCCACGACTATCGCACGCCTATTCTCAAAGTCGAAGACGGTTTGCAATGGATCAACGTGTTTAGCTGTCTTGTGAGGGTAGGCTAGGTAGTCCAGAAATAGACCGGGCTGAAATAGAGTGTACTCGAGAACCTGATGCCGAAGTCAGACACTCCACAACGCCCAAGGTCATGAAAGACTCACCTTTTCTTCCTCGTTCACCTTTTCTAGGTATTCTCTAACCTTTTCTTTCCCTTGCCACCAGGCCATGCCAGTTGTTCCCTTGCTTTACTCCTTGTTAGTGACCTGCTGATATTTCATGTTGGCTGCGTTCATTCTCACCTTCCATATTCACTCGGCGCAAATCGTTTCACACCAGCAGCTACGGCGGCATCGATGAGATTCTTTTGCGTCTTCTGGTCGGGATCGCTGAGGACCTGGACAAAAGAAAGGAGAGTATGCACCCCTCGAAGAACTTGTGTCAAACCTTCCTTGTCATTGTAGTCTACCATCTGCCAGCATATCCCAGGCGCGATAGGGGTTGATGGGGCCTCCTGTTGTCGAGTTAAGCCACGAAATACAAAAGTAAGTGATACTAGTAGCTGTAGCAAGGGCCATTCTCACCCTCCTACTCAATACGATTATATGATGCTTCTTTGACACCAACAGAGCATCAATAACCTCTTGAGAAACCTCTGGAATAAATTAGTGGGATATATTTAGAAACTTGCTAATTTGACGTACGCCCGGGACCGCCAGCCACAGCAATCTTAACCATTATGAGGCGTTTTGCGATGCTTGTCGAAGATGATTCTCCTAAGGATAGCGGATTGACGGCCAACTGAGACGGCGAGGAAGAAGGGAGTCGTATAAGCACGATATGCTTTCTCTATTTCATTTCGGATCTAAACGCGGACAGAAACGTCAAGATTTATATACACAGGAAGTCCCTCCTATGTGAATTAACACCACCTACTATTTTACCACCGCGGTGCAATTGAGGTTGACTGCAGTTGTGTTGAAAGCACATAGGGGACACCATCTTGCGCGGGAGTCCGTGCGTAAAATTCCTCCGCCGCGGCGGAGATAATCTTCATTAGAACTTTTCCAGTCTCATCCCATTAGAATGGAAATACTAGAGAAGCATCTCCGCCAGGCACGTACCCACGCGAAAACTCCTCCGCGGCGATGGATATACCGAATGCACCCAAGCGGCGGAAGATCCGGAAAGGTACTCAAAGCTGCTGGGAGTGTAAGAGACGCAAGATCCGGTGCACCTTTGCAGCGCCTACGGAGGCTGTTTGTGATGGATGTCGCAGTCGGAAAACTAGGTGCATCGGTCAAGAATTCCACGATGAGGTAGCCCTCGGAAAGGTTGATAGGCTCAGCCAAATGGAGTCGCTGGTTAAACAACTGGTCAACCGAAGCGACACGAAGACACTGGATGGGAACACACAACAGGTAGTAAGACTACCGTCACCACTTAGGCAACGTGGAGGTACTCACCTCGCAATGGATGAAGCAAAACTTTACGAGTAATCGCTCCGAGCAATCCCCCTCCAACATACCAGATCCAGAGAGCCGAGTGATCAGCAATCTCAGCGATCTATCCCACGCCCTCCTAGCAGTATGGCCTAATCAGGACGACCTCAATATAATCCTGAGCGCTCCGGTCGGTGTTTCTGTATTATTTCATGGTGTCGTTTGCCGGCCTTACTCAAAACTTTTCTCCACGCCTGTTGCGCCGCCGCGACAGGTGCTACAACCACCTTCACAGGCATCTCATCCAGTTCTAATAGCAAGGAAATTGTTATTGTTAGCCTCTCTCTTACAAGGTATTCCACCATGCTCTGCCGGCGAGCTCATTGGTCTAAGCTCTGACTACCGTGCCATCATGTCTCGTATCTTCAATACTGCCACCAGGTTAGTTACAAGTAACGACGAGCTCGTCGGCTCGCTTGAGGGTGTCGAGTGTGTTATGATTGAGAGCATGCACTTGAACAATGCTGGGAATCTTCGCCGTGCCTGGCTTGCTAACCGTAGGGCTATGGCTATAGCCCAAATGATGGGGCTATCCATGGGAGCGAGCTCATCGGTTATGACTCTCGAGGACCAAACACGGGATCGGATTGATCCGGCGTACATGTGGTTCCGCTTAGTCTGCTCAGATCGATACCTATCGCTGATGCTAGGCCTTCCGCAAGGATCACCCGAAACTGATTTCACCAACCTAGAACCGCTAGATGGCTGCATGGCGTTGGAGCGAATGGAGCGCATGGAGTCGGATGCTGGTGGTTTCATTCTCCAGCGTAACAGTGTTGAACCAACCAACCTCGCAGCAACGCGCGAGATTGATAGGATGTTACAGGAAGCGGCAGCATCAATGCCACCACGGTGGTGGGTGATGACTCCTGACGTCGCCACTTTGGCCGGCAACGATGCAAATGCCTTCGAGGAAACGCTTCGTCTCATGAATCAGTTTACTCATTATCACCTTCTAGTTCAGCTACATCTCCCATACATAATGCTACCCTCTTCGATAGAGCCGAGTTACGACTACAGCAAGATGACCGCTACGAACGCCAGTCGTTCCATTATCACGCTGTTCGTGTCCTTCCGCAGCACTTTTCTGTCCACTGCGTACTGCCGAGGTATCGATTTCATCGCCTTTATCGCGAGCATCACGCTGTGTATCGTTCACATCGAAGCCCGTCGTCAGCGTAGAACCGGCACTACTAAATGCTCCACTGCGTTTCAATCTCTTCAACATCAGCGGCTGACCGACCGCGGGCTCATTGAACGCATGCTAGAAATTATGGATTCAATGACCGAAAATAGTCATGATGTCGTTGCCCAGAAGATCTCCAGCATCCTCCGACCTCTCCTCGCCATCGAAAACAACTCCTATAAAGGGGGTTGCTACCGTATCCACGCCTCGCCAAAGACTGATAGTCAGGAATCTCGGTGTCTTGGGGATACGAACGAAGACGCCCATGCCCTCCACATTCAAATACCCTATTTCGGAACCGTGCAGATCGAGCATCGTCCTGCTTCTCTTGATACCATCAATTTAGCCCAGCTACCCATCGAAGGGTCTTTCCTATCGGAGGCGGGTGATGCCAACCCCGTGGTCCCCCACGACCCAATCTTTCCACCCAGCCAAGCCCGTTACGGAGAAACAACCTCCTCTACACTCCACCATGTCGGTTATGAAATCAGCAACGCCCAGCCCGTCAACCCCGACTGGCAAGCTGTACCACCGGACTTCGACTTACCAAGCCCACACGGGCGATCCGGCCCGGTTGGTGGGGATCAGCGAGTGCTGTCTGTCCAAACTAACGAGGCGCAGGATAGCTATCTCCTGGTGCCCGGTCTGGACGCCGATGTAGATGACTGGGCTTTGCAGGGCGTCGATATAGCTCTATTCAGCAACTTCACTCAAGCCTCTACGGACTCAGCATATACGTAATCGTCAGGTCTGAGAGGAGCAGTCTTGTGATCTGTCCTCGGATGAGGTTGAGAGGGTTAGCACAAGTCTCAATACAAATATAGGTAAGTTTAGAAGATTTCGGTAGTGTTACGTATAGCCTTCGGTGGTTAGAAGGTACTCACCGGGGAATACGAGACCGTTCACATGGAAATAGCTCAAAGTTAGCCAAACCAAAACTCAATACTGACACATAATGTTCACTTGAGCAGGAGATAAATATCAGAACAGGGCAATTGAGGTAGAAGCAGACGCGAACCACTCGCGTGTTAGCTTATGTACACGTTCCCACATCGCCCAACACCCCTAGGCTCCTTCCTATCCTCCCTACACCAGACACGACAAACCCCTTTAACCCGCGAACAGGGCCGGGCCGGGCATCTTATAGTCGGTGATGGTCGTGTACGGGTTGAAGTGGATGCCCGGGTCGGAGCTCTTGTACAGCGCAGTGCCTAGCGTGCCCTCCGGCTTCTTCGTGCCGTCCCCCATGATCTCGATATTGAAGCACTGCGGGTAGTTCTGCGTGCCGCCGACGCTGTTGGCGCCGTGGGTCTGCGTTTTGTTAGTTCTCTTGACCTTACACGTGCTGACTAGGAGCACTGCGTAGGAGGGGGAGGGGGTGAGAAATGGAGGGAGGAAACGCACCGCGATGATCTCGTGCCGCAGGACGTAGTTCCCGGGCGCGATTGACTTGGGAATGGTAGTCTTCCAGGTGTTGTTGTTGGCGATGAGCTTAGCGCTGGCCCACTCCTGGGTGTTGTAGTCGATGCCGCTCTCCTGGATCTTGATCCACTTGAGCTTGGACTTGTCGGCCTTGCTGCAGTCGCCGTCGCAGGGGGCGATGTAGTCGATGATGGGGCCGTAGGGGTGCGGCCAGGCGCCGCCAGCCGCAGTGCCCCACTGGAAGACGACGGAGCCGCCGGCCTTCACCGGCACCGTGATCTCGCCCGGCGCCGAATTCTTGTGGCAGTTGATGTCGGGCGTCTGGTACGCGCCCGGCGCCACGAAGCCGCTGTCCAGGTTCTCCGCGTACCACGCCGCGATCTTGGGCACCGGCATCCCGTTCTTCTTGTTGTAGTAGTAGTCCAGCAGGAACCCCTGCTGCTGCTCGCCGTCCGTCACGAAGCCCGTCACGTACCCGTGTCCGAGCGTGGTGGTGACGAAGGCACCAAGCAGCGTGATGACGGAGGCGACAGACGAAGGCATGATGTTGGAATGCTAGGGGTGGGTTAATGGCTGGGCGGCTGATAGACGATCAGGATTCGATCCTACGCGTCTCTGGGAGCGCAAACGCTTTATCTATCTTGACGCAGACTGCATGACTGTACAGAATGCAACGCTACGGATAGCACCAAGACATCATATATAAAGCATGCTGAGAAATCCGCCCTGAGTTCGGGCGATGGGATCTTGCTCTTGGGATTCCAGGGGAAACATTGGCGCTGATGCCAGGTTGTCGTTGGCTTTCATTCGTCGATTCAGCTTTCCGAAAGGGGGCCCCCGGAGCACAAGCCGCCGGGCCCGGAGCTAGGCTACCCGAAGTCACATATCCGTCCTAGACCCGTGCATGATGACTACACCATAGCTTCTGTTCGTCGTTTTTATCATCTTGAAAGTCATCATTAATTACTTCTGATTTCGAGATTTGATTTTGGACTTGTTGTGCCGCTAATGCCGTATCCTTTTGCGAAAGTTGTCCCCTTAGATGACTGCCACGGCACCGGAGCCGTACCTACACCGTCAACTCCATGCATAAGCGTCCTCGGTTCCATATTCTCAAGACCCATGAATGAGAAGCTCCCTAGGTCCGTTGAGGAATGTTATCAATGAAGACTCCAGTCAAGCAAGCGAAGTAAGACTTGCTACTCAACTCAGATCAGTCTAGTCCAAGCTGGTACATATATTGAATGCTTACCTCTCGACTCGGCGGCATCATATCATTGTATTCACCTCAGTAAACTCTAGGGCCTATATTGTACCTGACCCTCCACCTATCTTGGCCTTGCCACTACAGCTCGCTGAGGTCAAAGAGCACCCATCCTTCGCGGGGGTCTTGAGGAACTCGCTAGATTTCGTACACGGCCCACCTCCTGATATCGAGGGGACCCCGACCGCGGTTTTCGACAATATCATGGATGGACTTGTCCAATCCAGCCATCGAATTGGCTAGGACGTAATGATTCCGCACCCCTCGGAAAATTTTGGTATCGAAAAGCTTAGAAACGAAACTGTGACGCCGGCAATGGGGAAAAGGTGGCGAGAGGCTGGGAACGTACTGCTCTACGTCCTCTTGGTCGCACCACGGACCCGATTCTAGACAATCAATGGATAAAACTGCACGCTCACGATATCATGAACTTGGTTCCCAATTTCAGGCGTCAAAGGGGCTGTTGCGTGGCGACTTGCTCTGTGGTATGGATTTTGACTTCCGAAAAGGTCAACCATTTTCGGTGGTAGACTTGGGACCGTCATAAACATCTAATTTAATGGTATAGAAGGCCAAGGCTCTGCATCGATTCTCATGGTTCACCGAGAGCAAGGGGCTCGCGTTGTGTTTCATAGGTAGGAGGTTCACGGGGTCTCCTCTTGTAGGTGAAGAGTCTACAAGCAGACGATTGGAAGACAACAAGTTAGAGAATAGTATTCTCCGACGAGCTGGGGCTTATGGCAGTCTAATCCAAGGGTAAAAGTTTCACGACAAGAATGGAGAACTCAGCATCACTGACTTATAGGCTTCGTGATGTGGGAAAATATCCCAGATGGACTGTTGCACCTCAGGGGGGAACAGCTGGAAGGCCGTCATGATAGTTGCTTATGAACAGCTACGAAGAGAAGAGACTTGCTTATTTATTTGTTCCCGGATATGTAAACTTGTGAATTCAAAAATGGCCGACATCGGCCAGTATAAATTTTTGTAAAGGATTGAATTCGTCGAGCGAATGGCGAATGGCGAATTACGTCCATACCCATAGACGGGATGTTGTGATTGTGGTTGAGTTACTTGTTCTGCTTGTGTAGAACAAACGGAGAATGCAGCCAAAAACCTCGAAAGATTAAGACCTTGGATAACGATTTAATAGGTCAAGATACCTATAGTTCAGGTAGGACAAATGTGTTATCATCGTGTTGGTCATACAGCAGATCAGCAACAATAGATCATCGACAACCACTGCCCTCACTGTCCCAGCAGCCCAGGTGGCTAGTATTGTAGCCCTAGAGGTTCAAGTTATCCGTTATTGCCTACCTAGGTACACTATAGATCACGTTATCCTCTATGGATGTATCCGGTGCTGGTGCCGACATGCCGACCCTGGGGACGTTTTACAAGCTAATCCCAACACGGCTAGACGGTAGAGATCACACACGGGACAATACCCGAAACGGCCGGGGTTGAAGGGGATGAAGCGAGATAAGGACCTCCACTGCTCCATTCCAGTACCTATTGAGTACCTGATAGGTACCTAATAGGTACCTAATAGCCCGTATAGACCCCCTTTGGTTAAGCCCCCAAGCCCCTAAGCCCCCTAAGATGGGGGGGACGCATGTAGGTACCAGATGATCCAGATGATCCAGATAGTCCAGATAGTCCAGACGAGTCCAACTAGTGTATGCAAGTCCCAAGTAAGTATTGCGACACCTCATCCCTCCATCAACTCAACTTCTAAGTTAGCAAAGCCGAACTCACCAGATTCACCAACTCATACTCGTACACACACACACAACGGACCTATCAACCTCGCAAAACCTTCTGACAACAATTCCCGATTACTTGGTAATACTCCATTCGTCCCTACTTGCCATCGTTCTCGTTCGGCATGGGATCTCCCTCTTCATAAGAGCACGAATCCTTTCTTTTCCTTGACGTTGCACTGCTTCTTGTTCCATATCGCAACCCTCCGATCTTGTCCGTTCCAGGCTTATCTCTCTGCCAGTCTATCAGTCCTGTCCAGGTGGTCTCCATATCAACTCCTTAAACCTCCAGCTTTGCTTTTAGTTGATTGCTATCTAATTCCTATCAAATTGATATACTCGTCATCATCGTTCACCTTTATCTCTTTGGTAGAGTGGGAAAGGAGGGGATTAATTAAAACGTCATGATATCTTGACTGGCATATATGTCTGTCAGTTTACTTACTTCTAAATCTTAACACCCAACCCGCAAAAAAATGATCCAGACGAATAGCCTCTATAATGCTCGTATCGTGTCGAGCATCGCCGCGACCATCATATCGCTGGCCTGCGGTACCAATGTAAGCGCCTCGCTGCACCCGTGTCATCTGGCCTCCCCGGCCCCTTGATCTAACACTATCCGGCACCTATAGTACGTTTATTCGGCATGGGCCCCTCAATTCGCCGACAAGCTGCTGCTGTCCGCGACCGAGAGTAACCTGATCGGCCTTGCGGGAAATCTTGGCATGTACTCCCTGGGTGTCCCGGTGGGCATGTTCGTCGACAGCAAGGGTCCGAGGCCCGCTGTCGTCGTCGGGGCCATCCTGCTCGCCCTCGGCTACTTCCCGCTCCACCAGGCCTACGACGCCGGACACGGTTCCGTCGCTTGGTTGTGTTTTGTTTCCTATCTGACCGGCCTCGGCGGATGTATGGCCTTTGCCGCCGCCGTCAAGACCTCCGCCATGAACTGGCCCCATCATCGCGGCACCGCTACCGCCTTTCCCCTGGCCGCCTTCGGTCTGAGCGCTTTCTTCTTTTCTGTCATTGGTTCCGTCTTCTTCCCCGGTAGCCCCAGCAGGTTCCTCATGTTATTAACTTGTGGAACCTTCGGCTTGACCTTCGTTGGCTTCTTTTTCTTGCGCGTGCTCCCTCCCCACTCGCCCTACCATGCCGTGCACGACGCAGAATCGGGTATAACAGACTCTCGGGAGTTACGTCGCACCGCATCCCAGGAATCCAAAGTCCGTGCGGGCCGCGGACACCCATCTGAACCTGGTATGTCGCCCAATGCTACTGATGACACCACCAATATCAAGACGGCCCAAGAAGCCTCGGAGCAAGAGCCAGAGGATGAGGCCAGCAGCACCATCCGAGAACCCCAAAGCCCCAAAGAGGAGAGCCCAGCCGGCGACGCCGAGGAAGCTGCGTCAGGCAACCCGGATCACGGTGCCGATGAGACGTCTTCGCTTCTATCCCAGTCCACCGTGTCCTCATCCTTACCGGGCGAAGTCTTAGTGCAGAGCAGTGTTGATATGGATCGTTCTCACCGTGTAGATATCCGTGGCCTGGACCTCATGAAGAGTCTCGAGTTCTGGCAGCTGTTCACCATCATGGGTGTCCTCTCCGGTATCGGCCTCATGACCATCAAGTAAGTCTTACCCATTTTTGTCTCGTCTTGAAGTCCACGTCTTCCAACAACTAATGCCATCGAAGCAACATCGGGAACGACGTCACGGCGCTTTGGAAACACTACGACGACTCGATCGACGACAAAAAGCTGGTTCTCGGCCAGCAGCTTCACGTCTCCATCCTTTCCATCGGTAGCTTCGCGGGCCGGTTGCTCAGCGGCGTCGGCTCTGACTTCCTCGTCAAAGTCCTACACGCCAGCCGCGTGTGGTGCTTGGTAGTAGCCTCGGGCATCTTCTCACTCGCCCAGGTCTGCGCCCTCAACATCACGAACCCTCACCTGCTGGGCTTCGTGTCGGGCTTCAGCGGTCTCGGCTACGGCTTCTTGTTCGGCGTGTTCCCATCCATAGTCGCCGAGTCCTTCGGCATCCACGGCCTCAGCCAGAACTGGGGCTTCATGACGTTGGCCCCCGTCATCTCGAGTAACGTCTTTAATCTCTTCTACGGCGCCGTCTTCGACGCCCACTCCGTCAAGGACCGCGACGGCGTCAGCAGCTGTATCGACGGCCTCGAGTGCTACTGGGCCGCCTACGTCGTTACCCTGTGCGCCTGCGGCCTTGGCTTCGTCGTTACTCTCTGGGTCATGTGGCACCAGTATAAGATCCGACTCACCGAATCCGTTGGAAAGGGCCGCGCCCGGGAGTAAATTGTACCCATACCTACCTGCTTACAGATAACTTCTTTGTTCATGTACAGACACATCTACCTACCTATCTTCCCGCATATACCTGTTATCTAGGTACCTCAGCACCTAGTATTCATTATGTTTTTTAATCACGACAACGTTCCACCCGAAAGAAAGACTGCGCGGGCCCGCCCATTGGATAAGGCGTACCTTGGAGACGAGATTAATTTTCCCCCGAAGAGCGAGGACATACATGGTCCCCTCGAATAGTAACCGGCGTTATTTTGGAAAGGACAGATAGAGCAAAGGCAGCGGTGTTGGTGTTGGTGTTGGTATTCGATAGATGGAACAGAGTAGGACAATAAGAAAGGCTGCCGGGATGGATGGAAAGGGATGGATGGAGTTCTTGTAGGCATTGGCACAGACAGCACAGCGCATAGACTGAGGTGGAAATAGACTTTTATTTATCGATGCGGATGACCGTCTAGGTTGGCGCCCGGTGACTGGACTAATTTTAGCTGTGACTTGATATGCACGGCGGTGCGGCGGCGCGTGCGGCGCTTGGGTTAGGTCGGGTTGGGGCGTAGAGTGGAAGAGTACCTAGTGGTTCGGTGAGAACGTTTGGAAGGAATCTAACTAGGTACACGGCATCTCATACGTGGACACGGAATTAAATTCAAAAGGCGAGTGCTTGGTCATAGGGCTTTCTACTAGTATTGCGACGCGGGCTATCCTACTTACGCGGCTATACGCCATCTACAGCGGTATCCAGCGTGCCTACCTAACCAGCCAGTCCCAACCGAGCCGCGCTGCCCCTTTTCTGCGAGGACGGCTCTGTATTCCTATTTCCCCATCGTCTCGGCACTGTCCTCTGCCCAGAACCCGCTGAATCACCGTCTAGTACTCTCGGCGTGTCCTTTGCCCGCTTCCCCCTCTTTCTAGATTAAAATTAGGTATGTGCGTCCGTGAGACGCGGTGGGCTCGTATTAGTCTGGTCTTAGTCGCGAACCCGAATTTATAACCCGCCGTTCCATAGACTCTTGAATTATTGGGAAGTCCCGAGCGCGATTGTCGCGCCACCGGGGGGGTGGGGGGTAGGAGAAGAAGAGTCTGCGCCTCGGTCCGTGTCTGATACCCCTGTGGGCTGAAGGATTAGGGATCGATTACGAAAAGAAGATTTTGTACAGTAGTCGGTTAGTTTGCGCCGTTGGATGGTAGCGCGGTAGCGACTCTCCGCGTTCAAACCGACTGTGAAAGTTTGATGCGATATTAGGCGCCATTGTGAAATCGGCCAGACCAGACCAGACCAGACCACCGTGGAAACCGTGGAAACCGAACTCCAAACCATGATGTAATGCAATTGTAAACCTGGAAAAGTCGAAATGGTCGTAACGGGGAAATATCCTTGCGAACAAGGAGTGAATAGGTAGTGGCTTGACTGGTAAGTTGCGCTCGAGTCTAGGAAGAGTACCAAAGTCCATTGATCGACTCCGATCCCGTTAACACCACTTATCGAACGGGTTCCGGGTATATACAAAGGACCATTGGTTCTAGCAAGAACCTTGTTACCAGTTCGTCATCATATCCAACGATATGATTCAATATGTTGTGATTCAAGATTGGCACTTTTATCCAAATCTTTCGAGAGAAATTTAAGACTCATTCGTAGTCGCGAGTGAGCAGTTTTTGATTAATGATCAGGGCGTTTTGCCCTCTTTACGGTTTTCCGTTGGCTCATTGTCGAATACGGAGCTTATCCCAGCAAGGGTCCAGGAATTTGACGTCGAATGAATCGTCACAAGCCACGCTGCTACGAGGTTGATCAGGTAGTGTAGCATGTAAGCATGCGAGACACCGTATATGGCGGCGTAAATAGCTATGCTGAATAGTAAGACGTTTGTCAAGTGCCGGAACCGATTGGCCAATGCCGGGACCATCTGTCCCGCCGTAAGAGTTTCGACCAAGAGGATGAAAGGCAGGATGGAGAGGACGTTGTGGTGAGATGAGAACGGCGTAAACCAATGAACAGCTAGGTTTCGCACCCAGACAACCAGCGTTGGTAGGTTGATCGGTAAGATCCATAACATCAAGAGGAAAATCGAGTGGACATAGTTGTTAAAGTTCACATTTGCGGGCGAGGGAGCTTCACGGGCAGACCGATGAGCTCGAACGGCAGTGCTCAGTTGTACAAGACAGGCGACCACATAGGCAAACTGATACGGGATGAACGTAGAAACGAGGAAAAGAAGAATCCCGGCGGTAATAAGGCGTCTTCGTGGTGACGAGGGCGCAAACGCTGGTGACAAGCCTCGTTTCTTCTCTGGGTGTTGGATCACTGGCCGGACGGAAACCCAGCTATAAATGATACTAAGCAGCCACGTCAGGAACAGCACTGTGTAGTGTAGAGCTAAGCACACGCCAAAGCAGATGATACCGATCATTGGAATGAGAAACCAGAAGAATGGATCTGATGTCCCCACGAGCAAGTCGTTTTGCGTGAAGTCGATAGCAGATGTGCCATTGCGCCAAAATAGGAGACTTCTTGATCCCGTCGAGCTTGACTGGCCCATTGAAAGGGATAAAAGGGTCATAGATAGGAGAAGCATCGGCAATGACCGTCTAAGACAGAAATCCAAGCTTTCAGAAAAGGGGATGAACACTCCGGTACTATCGTACACCCGAAACTGCTTTCGCAGGACGAGGGTGACAATGAGCAAGGGGAAAGATGCAAAGACGGTACGATACCGCATGTATAGCTTGCCAAAACTTCCCAAGCTGTCCACCGTAAGGTGGATTGAGATGCCCGAGTTACAGGTTGGATCTGTCCAGAGCTGCAGGCTGAGACCATCATCCAAAGGTTTGGATTTGATAGGTGGAGGCATGTAAGGAGAGACTCCATGCAGGCTTATCTCTACTTCATGAGCATTCACAAAATACTTCGATTCGTAGGGCTCGGACAAATACTGGCGAACTAGAGGGGTGAAAAGCGGCTCTCGTTCGTTACAGGCTCCATCTTCGATCTTGAGGTTGTATGCCAACAGGCTGCTCTGGACAACCGGAACCTTTACTTCGGTGACCATCGGCCGAGTCGCGGGAAGATGAAGTGATAAGCCAAAGCTAAAAAGACGCCTGAGGCTGACATGCCGAGTCACCCGGGCATCATCCTTATCAGCAAATTCGGCTACTAGCCACCCAGAGGTTGGAGAGCCGGTTTTGTCGATAATTGCCACAAACCCATAATCTGAAATATCGTCGACATCGTACTCAAGATAGGAAAACGGTGGGATTTGCAGTTCATCAGCTTTGAAGAATGGATTCTTTGCAAAACGAGAAGAAGCTGGCAAAGAGGCCACATCGGATGCTGCATTTTTACAGGCAAGTTTGGTCGAATCTTCACTATCGTCGGAGAGATCGATATCCATCGAGAATGGTAGGTTGGCTTGTCCAGCTTGCGCGGGATAGAGATTACAGAAGAGAACCTCGAGCTTCCCGTCCTCCCCTGGTCGATCCAGTTGGCTGTCTGATAACAAAGTAAATTTTTTGTCCTTGGCGAAGTCTCTTAATGGGATCGGTAGAAGATACGCCTTTGTTTTCCTATCTGTACCTAGATTGCGAAGGACAAACTGTTCGTCTGGACCAAAAATACTTGTTGAGTGATCTTCCAACGTGAGCAGTGTTGATGGGGCTGCGCCTGGCAAATCCTTTTCGACATAAGTCTCTAACCCGGACAGGAACCGCCTTTTAAATGCTCGCATTCTATCTGCTCGAGGTTTTGTCTGCGATCTCACCCGATTATCGACAACGTCATAGAGAGCACGAACTATGACTTTACGAAACTGATCACACCAGGTAATTGCTTGGTGATCCATACTCGTCCAGACCGTAGGAATTGTAGAGGTGAAAACGGTAAACCCGTGAGACTCGGGCACGATGGACTCTAAGCCCGCGTAGTCTGATGGGACCACGGTATCCAGGCCGCCACCAGCGATCGAAACTAGGGTAACCTGACCAAGCGCATTCTCGGCGGACGACTTCTTCGAATAGGCGCGTCTCCAATAGTTGTTGATATCGTTATAGATACTAACAATTTGGGGATCAAACGTAACAGGCGGTCGGGCATGCGGGGCAGACATGGTAATAATGGTATTAACGGAGTTTTGTTGATAATTTGGCATAATGAACATGGTCCTCGCTACGATCCCTCCCATGGAATGGCCGAGGATGATGACCGAAGAGGGATCCGGGAGAGTGGGGTCTCGTTCTGAGATTTTTGGATCCAGGTAAAGAGAGAGGATATATCGTATGGCTTCATTGATATATTCAGCCTGGTCGAGCATCGTTTGACCGTGAAACGCGGTAAAGTCCTCATTGAAGTCGACTGTGAAGAAATCCAAGTTCTTTGCGCCCGCGTTCATGGCAGATGCGTCGTGCTGCAAGATATCGTGGAAATACCTGGCAGATTCAGATGCTATAGATCTGACTTGCTTATAACTGCCGGCGTTACCTGGGATAAAAAGTACGGGTACCCCCTTGATCTGTATTATACGTCAACGAAACAACCAGAAATCGCGTCATTGGAACTGGCAAACCTTTGGCCCATTATCGAACCCCTGTTCTCGATACAAGTATAGCGAATACTTGGTTGCAAATCGAGTATGCTCGGTGTCGAAGTCGCTGAATTTGGCATAAGACGGGCTCATCCAGGACATACGACACCCCTTGGGATCGCAATGTAAAGCAGCAGAGGAGTACAGAACGATCAGCATTAGGCCAATCCCCGTCACGCTTGTAAGAAACGTCCAGAGCGATATGGCCCAAGGGCTCCAAGGCCGGGGCTGCCGACCCTTGCGTCTCAGGGGTGCTGTCCGATCACCTTCCATGCTTGGATAGTCGGGAGATAGTGTTGTCGGCGCAAGATTGGAGGTTCCGGTTTCCTTCTCGATCGACCCGTCCCGACTATGGGAAAGTCTCCAATTGACATTGCTGCTATGTCTCCTGCTCCTCGCAGACGAAGATCTTGTACCAGAATTTTGAGGGCGGGCCGATTGGCGGAGATCGTGGGGTTGTCGAACGGAAGAGCTTGCGTCGTTCAGCCTCGTTTGTCCATGAGGGCGCGAGGTCTTGACAGAAACATCGGCGCTGTCATCGGACGACCCCGAGGAGCGCCTCTGCATGAGGAAGAAGAGGCTCTCGTAAGAGACCTCTTGCGTTACGAGAATCGGGACTCAATGGAGAGTTTCGTTGTTGGTGGGTTCGCCGCGGCCTGTGTGAACTATCATATGCTGGTGCCCTTTTTCTTCTTTTATTCCCCTTCTTGCAGCAAGCACCGCTAGGAATTGGTCGAGTCGAAATATAGGGAGATAACGTAACCGTGCGCCAAAAGAGATTTTGCGGCTCCGTTGAGCTATGGGTCCCCTTTCGAGAAATTGTCGATAGTCGATCTTATCGAAGGAGAGAATTAACTCGTACGCGCAAAACAATCTCGTCTTTGTAATAATTCCCGCCAAGCTTGTCGAATAATGCAAAACGAATGTCTGTTCCTTCTAATCCACCAGGGTCGCAGCTATTCGGGAAGGGAGGAGAGGAGAGGAGGACAAGATTCTTGGATAGCCAGTTGGATGGATGTTCTTAGAGGAAGTTGATGTTGGGTTGAGCAGCCAGCATTGAAGGGAGTATAACAGAAACCGGTAGGAATTGCATGGTAGTTGCAGGGAACCTTGGAACTTGGAAAGGAAAATCGAGATTGCGATTTGGCAATCGCCGCCGCAACGCACCGGTTTTTTTCAACGGTTCAGCGCTAAAAAAAACAGCAAAAACCCTGGTACTTGTTAGGCGGATTTAAAGGGGACATGCGCTATACTACCTACATAGGTAGTATGTACAGTGAAAAAAATGCTTATGCGATTTTTAATTGATTTATTGATGTAGATGATCAAATACAGGTACTTGTTCTGCTATCAAATAGGTACTTCCAAGGTTGATGAAAGTGGGCCTTCAAATAGTGAGGTGAGTCGGTATCGCAGCAATATCGTATCCATCCACTATCCACGGATATGTAGGTACCTACCTTGTCATCCTTCTGCATGCATGAATCCATGGACGTTGGATATGTACTATGTACCTATATGGATGGATCCATATCTTGACCTTTCTTATCGGACCAAAATCCTGGCGTTTGCACCAACCAAACCCCATTCAGAATGGATAGGGACGCCCAGTCTTGGTTCAGGAATGACGTTAGCCTGGCTCGCATGGGCTGCTACATCGCATTGTATCATTGACCATGCGTATGGTTGGCTATATTCAAGGTTGTTGGATCCGTGGGCATGTCCAGTATGCCCAGTATGTGCTTCATTACCAAGCTTTAGCTACCGGCCTGCCGCGTTAGCTCAGCTAACCAGATAAGCTAAAATCTGCGTGCCCAGACCGAATTCTGCTGCATGCGTCGGGTAAGGTAGCATCGGGTTACTGCTTTGAACAGGAACTGCCAGAGCATGAGACTTGCGAAATTCTTCAGTTGTGTTGGTATGTACATCCATGAGAATAGCTCCCTAGTTTCTATCGTCATAAGAGAGTATAAGTATAATGTTAGTAAGCCTCCGTGACTGACAAGTGATCAATGACCAGATGGAGATTATGATCTGCTCTACTAGACATATCTATGCTACACTCATCTCGAATCAGCACGTTGTGTCGTCGATTTTGCGGGGGTGCTTGGGAGAAAACATGACGAGATGCTGAGCTTGGCGATCGGCGAACCGCACCACGCTATCCCATCTGGCTCCCTGTCTTACGTTACGTGTCACAGGCAACGGTAAACGGAACCAAAGAACGGGTTATTGTGAGGTATGCATTACACTATACGTCGACATGTCGACATGGCGAAGATGTATCAGAATTCTTGACGCTCTCCGCATTCTCTTCCACCACCGAATCGTCGAAGCGGGTAGGCGAGTAAGAGAAAGGCTATGCTAAACGGCACGAGCATGGGTTGGTTGGTCACATTGGTTGGGCTCCCAAATCGGGATGTTGGTTTGCTGTCTCTTCCATCTCGTGGCCGTCTCGGCCGCCACAATCTTGATTGTGTGGCGGTAAAATACGACCGTCGAGCTCGTGTTGATACATATGCTTGCTTTGGAGCGAACGTTTCATGAAACATTGATAGATGACTTAACTCACTTGACCTTGCTAGTCAATGCATAGCTGCTGTATGTATGTAACTCTGCTGCTATCCATATCCGTATCCGTGGATCGTAGATGTGACCAATGCCTACTACTGCGTACTATGTACTTGGCTGGCGTGTTTGTGAGTAACAAGAAAAAGCCTCGGTGTATCTGTTTTTGGTCACACAACAACCCTCCTCGTCTCCAGGGTTCCAATGGCGACATCGTCCCACACATGCACCAAAAGATTCCGAGATACCTACAAGGTATCACCATCTTTCGACAGGGACCCATCTGCTCAGAACCACAGCTGCGTTTGGATTCCTGTGCTACTCGTGAGCAATGATAGTTTCAAGACTCTTTGAATAGTTATCAAGCCTATAAGTTATGATTCAATGGCTATACCACCTAGGCAAACAAACTCGAATGCATGCCTGCCTAGGTACCTAGCAGATAGACTAGGAGGCAAGGACGCAAAAACGCAAGTTGTGTGTATTCCGGGCGTTCCGTTGTTAATGGTGTCCGGCATCTCTAGTCGAACAAGATAATGCAGTGTGCTGGTTTGCCAAGAAATCGTTCAGGTCTCGATTCTACCGGGCTCGGGGGGATATTATATGACCATCTCCGAAGCCACCGGGACGATTTCCCTAATTCCGGTGATGGTTTGGTGCTGAAAAGGCCCATTGCCAATCAATGATAGATCAAGATATTTCTATTTCATAACGATAGGAACTTTTCTCTTGAGTTTTGTGAGACTATTATCCTAAGAATCAACGGGTATGTAAAGATCGTAAAGCTTCGAACCTTGGCTTATTACACGGCGTACACCTACCCAGCTGCTGGGTAGCATTGCATCGATAGATCTTCCAGAGTGCATCACATAAAGTTCTATTCAACCTATGAATTCCTGGTTGTTAGTAGACTCCAAACTTGATTGGCCCACCTAAGCAACTCATCCATTACGCGTCCACTACGTCCGTGGCTGCGTGGGTAAAAAGACCAAAAAGACTCGGAAATTTCAATATTCAGAACCAAAAGTCTGGACCAGAGAATTCACAGGTATGAAACAAAGTCCCGCTCTAAGATACGGGTCAGATCGGGCGCAGGGGCGGTAGATGTTCAAGTTGGTCTGGTTGGTGTAGCAGCATCACTCAGCGTTGAGGATGTACATACACTACTGTATTTACCTGGGGCTGCCAGGCTGTCAGGGGGCTTTTAGGTACTCCGAGGTAGCGCCCCACAGTTGTCATGTGCCCAGACAAAGCTCCCAGGGCTGGGAAGACCGCTGTAATGTCACCGCCCCCACACTGTTCTGAGAACTAGACGAACTAGACGCGTTTTCCAACTCAATTGATGATCAAGAATTATTACCCAACTGCCTAACAACTGACAACTGACAATTGACAATTGACAATTGACAACCGACAGCAAACCATTACCAGATTAAACCGTAGCGCGGCAAGGCTGAAGCTGTGAACTGCTAGGTAAACTCCCCCGACGCTTTCCGAAGACTCAAGGCTCTATACTATTCGACAAGAGGCACGTAGTTAAGCTGCCTCGTAGCCGCTCAGGGGTGAAATAGGAACACAATTGTCGAATGCATAATTTCCAAATTCAGAGCCTTTATGCATGCACAGCAGGGCAGTTGTTGATATCACCTAACTCCGGATGCCTAGATGGTCTCAACTCTTCCATGACCGATGGCGACCATCAAGGCCATCGAAGCTAGGACCGTAAGTGGTTTGCTCAATGAATCCAATCTTGTAGCATCTGAGCTAAGTCTTCTCTGAAGATCCACCAAATCCAATCCGGTCAAGTCATCGTTGACCTATGTTCCGTGGTGAAGGAACTCGTCGAGAACAGCTTAGACGCCGGGGCCACCAGCATTGGTTCGTATTCTCTTTCTCCGTCTATCTTCAGACACTGACCGATCTAAAAGAGGTTCGCTTCAAGAACCAAGGGTTGGATTCCATTGAGATCCAAGATAATGGCTCAGGTATATCCAAGCAAAACTATGAGACGTTGGCTTTGAAACATTATACGTCGAAGCTGTCTACCTATGCCGATCTTTCGTCTCTCCAGACTTTTGGCTTCCGAGGAGAGGCCTTGTCGTCTCTTTGCGCTCTCTCTAATTTCACAGTCACGACCTGTTTAGCAGCGGACGCGCCAAAAGGGTCAAAGCTGGAATTCGAGACTTCTGGAAAGCTTCGTGGCACGAGTATTGTAGCCGCCCAAAAAGGGACGACAGTGGCAGTGGAGGGGCTCTTTCACAATCTACCCGTACGCCGCCGCGAGCTTGAGAGAAATATCAAACGGGAATGGAATAGGGTTATAGGGGTTCTCAACCAATATGCTTGCATCCAGACTGGGCTAAAATTCTCCGTCTCCCAGCAGCCGAGTAAAGGGAAGCGAGTGGTTTTGTTTTCGACCAAGGGTAACCAGACAACTCGCGAGAACATCGTCAACGTGTTTGGCGCAAAAACCTTAGCCGTCCTCATTCCTCTAGATTTAAAGCTAGAGCTAGAACCTACGAGTACGCCGGGCCAGAAATGGAATACGCAAGCCGATGGCAATACTCACGAAGTACGTATCAAGGGCCATGTATCCCGCCCTGCTCATGGAGAAGGACGACAAACCCCTGATAGGCAGATGTTCTTCGTGAATGGCCGTCCTTGCGGCCTGCCACAATTCGCAAAGGTGTTTAATGAGGTGTATAAATCCTATAATTCCTCTCAATCTCCCTTCATTTTCGCTGATATCCAACTGGATACCCATCTCTATGACGTTAATGTTAGCCCGGATAAGCGAACAATCCTTCTACACGACCAAACACGGATGCTTGACAACCTCAGGGAATCACTCATCGCCTTATTTGAATCTCAGGATTATGCTCTACCAACGTCGCAGCTGTCAAACCCTAGACAAACGCCATTCAAGAAGCCTTCTATGAGTAGACAAAACACACCATTGTCATCAGACAACTTATCCAGACGTTCTATATCGCAAAACGAGCCCCGTTTAAACTCTGCTAGTGCAGATCCCGAAGATAGGACAGCACGCGAGGATGACGTTGGGGCTGAAACCGATGAGCCGGCCGACAGGCTCACCCCAAATAATTCATTGCCCAACCAGCCACCACCTGGCGATAGTCGAGGACCTAATTCAATCAGCCAATGGGTAGAACGAAAATCAGAGCCCCGTGCTGACAACGCCTCAGCAACTTCCGCGCCCTCAGAAGATCACAAGCGAGAGACATCTACATCGCTAGGGAACCTCTTCTCGAAGTTTGCCAAAGATTATACAGATGAAAGTAGGGGTGAGGAACCAGAGACTATTAATCACGACCCACCATCGCCTGATGTATCATCGGCCGAGAATAGACCTACTGAAGAAACGGATTTCCGTGCACGGCTAGCAGAATTGGCGAAGCAAAAAGCCAGTCAACGTGATAATAGCCCTGACCGAGAGCCAATTGAGCCCCCTATACCCGCCGTATCTACCACGTCTAGAGGCGCAGACATGAGGATCAGCAGAACCGTCTCATCTACAAATTTAAAGCGTTCGGTGCCTGAGGTTGCTACCATTACGGTGGGAGATCACACGGTCACCAGCATCATCGGGTCTCCGTCAAAAAGGCAACGGGTGGGAGAGGCAAAGACGCACGAATCAAAGGATCGGGCCGTAAGAGAGAAGGTTACGATGCCCTCGTTCAATGGGCGCCTAACTCAGATGTTTGCAGCGTATCCGCAGTCAAAGGGGTCAGAACCGGCAAAGATCGAGACTTCTAGGGGTGCAATAAATTCTCCTAGTGATTCTGAAACTAGCGAGAACCTATTTATAGACGAAGACAACGACGGCGCGAATGAAGACGACGACTACGAAGAACAAGAAGAGCCTATGCAGACCGAGGCTGCCGCCGAAAGTGCTGTAGAGCAAAGTCAAGATCGCGAGAGCACACCTTCAGAACCGGATGAAGCGGACGAGCGATTACAAGGCGACGCGCTGCCATCTCCAACCCTTGTAGCCAGTAACGAGTATCTAGACGAGGAGGCGGAAGAAACGCAGGTTGAAATCAAAGTTGAGGATGGGCCTGTTCCCGCCCAGGGCTCTGAGGATGCTCCCGTCGAGGATACACAGAAACGTACAGAGACCTTTGTAAAAGGTAGCACGAAGAAGAAGGATTATAGTACCTCTTTACTACAGACTTTACAGACCGACGAAAAGCAGATCCGGAATTCTCTGGCAATATACTCAAAGTACCTGGAAGACGTCTTGTTATCAACAGGATCTGAACCTACTGCAAATAGGCTCGACGCAGAGGATGCGGAAGAAAAGCTATCCCTTACAATATCCAAGTCCGACTTTGGGAAAATGAAGATCCTAGGGCAGTTTAACCTGGGTTTCATTTTAGCCATCCGTCCAGCCAAGGTCGGTCCTGATGATAACGGCGACACAAATGGTAGGGATGACGAGTTATTCATCATCGACCAGCACGCCACCGATGAGAAGTACAATTTTGAGCGGCTCCAAGCTACTACGACGTTGAAATCGCAAAGACTAGTCCAACCCAAGACACTGGAGCTCACAGCCCTTGAGGAAGAAGTCATCAGGGAAAACATAAAGGCACTAGAAGTGAACGGGTTCATTGTCACCATAGACGAAAGCGGCGACCAGCCCGTGGGGTCCCGCTGCCAGCTGCTCAGCTTGCCGCTCAGTCGCGAGACAACGTTTTCCCTCACGGACCTCGAGGAACTCGTCTCTCTCCTGACGGACCACCAATCCATATCCGAGAACGTCGTGCCGCGCCCGTCCAAAGTCCGCAAGATGTTCGCCACGCGCGCCTGCCGCAGCAGCGTCATGATCGGCAGGTCCCTCACCATCAAGCAGATGGAGAGGCTGGTCAGGCACATGGGCGAGCTCGACAAGCCTTGGAACTGCCCCCACGGCCGCCCTACTATGCGACATCTATGCGGCCTCGGCGCGTGGGACGAGATGGCTTGGAAAGAGGGCGACGGGTTAGACGGGGAGAAGGGTGAGCCTACGGACTGGGCTGCTTATCTTAAGGAGAAGAGGGAGTCTCGGCTATCGGGCGAGTCTAGTGAAGGTGAAGGTGAAGGTGAAGGTGGGAGCGGTGATGGAGACTTATAACCCTGCATTTACGCATGAACAGGCGCACGAGGCTTGCTCGTATTCATGGATATACCCTACCCCTATACCAAATTGTAGATATTGAAGAATCCGTACCAACCGCGTCTGGACGGGGGGACGGGAGACTGAAAAGGTACATAGGATCAATGGTTATAGTCACAAAGCATTTAAGTAAATATTGGTCTCCGCAAGGCTCTTTCTTGTAAGAAGAGGCTGTCGACCCGATCACACAATCACTTTCCGATAAGGCCGGTTTGATGCTATGTTATTTCTGAGGTTCCTATGCTACAACCGTATTATTCCGCCGAACCAGCACCTTTCCTAGCCGGGCATTTCCAGTCCCAGTCCCTTGTCCTAGTGTTACATACGTGAATCATCATCCATCGCCCACGTAGACGTTCCACCCCCCTCCAATCCTGGGGAATTACGATAGGTAGCCTACCCACGGCAACCTCGAGTAACACCGCGCGGCATACGTTTCAAATCAGCTCGCTACTAGGTAGCCAGCCCTTCATTCTTTTCATCCCTTTCATACCCTCATTCCCTTCTTACTCCTTCTTTCTCATCAACACACCCACACCCTAATCCTCATTCAGCACACTATACCGGGAATACCCTCCCCGTCCCTCCTCCACGACCTTCCCACTCACATTCCTCCGCCACGTCGTCCCGCCTCCGCCTCCGCCGCCACTCCCCAAATCATAATCATTCCCCGACGACACCTGGCGACCCCCCGCACTCCCCTTACCTCCCTTCCCCTCCTTCCCACCAACCATGATCGGCGGCGTCGCCGGCTTCAGCTCGCCGTACGGCTTGGCGTAGAAATCGCTATCGGCCTGAATCGACGAGTTGCGCGCCCCCATGTTGCGCGCGCCGCCGCCCGGGGCCAGCGCCTGGGTGCTGCGGCGCCAGAACGACGTCGTCCCACCGCTGTTGTTGGAGTAGGCCTGGGCGGGCGGCGCCGAGAAGCGCTTCTCGTCCGCGATGTCGCGGCTGCCGCTGACGGAGCGCGCGTTGGGCGTGATCTCCGAGAGCGCGGCGCCGAGGGGTGCGCGGAACGGGGTTTTCTGGCGGCCGGCGATGGCGTCCTTGACGGAGGACGCGGAAGAAGAAGAAGAAGGGGGTGGGGTGGGTTTTGGGGGCGCGGGCATGGGCACGGGGTTTAGCCGCAGGGGGTTGGGGTGCAGGTGGGCGGAGATGTTGATGGGGCTGCTCTGGACGTTGTCGTCGTCGTCGGAGTAGTCGTCGTCGGGGCGCATGCCGTTGTGCTCGCGGTCCTCGGGGGAGTCCGAGTCCGAGTCGTCGAAGTTGTACCGCTGGCTCAGGGCCTCGTACTGGCGCGACTGCGCTTGCGGGTAGGATTGGCGGGAGCGCTCGAGGGCGTTGAGGGCGCGCTGCCGCTCCTGCGTGCGGTTGATCAGAGAGTCTGATGCGTACCAGGCTTCTGTGAACCTGGCCACGCGGGTGGGCGAGGCGTTGGTGGGTTGCTGCTCTAGGGGCGCGACGGTGA
Source organism: Hypoxylon rickii (assembly GCA_902806535.1). Taxonomy (NCBI): domain Eukaryota; kingdom Fungi; phylum Ascomycota; class Sordariomycetes; order Xylariales; family Hypoxylaceae; genus Hypoxylon; species Hypoxylon rickii. The sequence continues at coordinate 3,757,697 of CADCWY010000003.1, forward strand.
TGCTGTTGGGCCTGGATGAGGAGGGTGGCGAGGAGACGCCGGTTTCGTGTAGAGGGACTTCGGTATAGGTTGCGCGCTGCGGCATTGATAGGCGCTTCAATTCGGCGAGGGAGCCCCCAACACTATTGCGAGGCGAGTTTCCTGGAGTTATGTGATACTGCCTGCTGGGAAGATCGGAGCGAGAATCGTGCTTGGAGGAGAAGGAGTCTCGCGAGCCTGTACGGGTGTGCATGAAGGGAATGCTAGGTGGGCGCGAGAGGTCTTCATAAGGTGCGCCGGAGTTACGGTAGTTCTCGAGCGGCGAAGAGAAGCGCTTCGTGTCGTCGGATAGAACAGTGTAGCTAGTGGCTACGGAGGACTTGTTGCGCTTGTGCTGCTTGACGCGCGATGTGAGGTGGGATTCGAGCGGATTCATGTCCGGTGGCATGCTAGCAATACGCCGGAACATGATGCACAAATAGGTAGAAATACCAAGCGAGATCGCGTGTAGACCAGCGGCGCTTATGAGTGCGTAGTACTCGCTCTTGACGAGGATATCGGTGAGCTCGGGGGTACCATCGATGAGCAGCTCCCACTCGCTGCCATGGTTAACGACGGATACCACTCCGAAGGCGTACAAGGGAATAACGGCTAAATCCATAACACCAGCGAAGAGTTGGTACGCCGCCGACGAGGCAGGTGGTCTTGCGTTCACAGGTCTCTTGAAATGCCAGATGGCGTAGACGCAGCTGACAGTTACGACACCGGGCTAGGTATCGGGTTAATAAGGATCTCGTTATGAGCAAAGGAGTAAGAGACGTACAGTGATTCGCATGACCCAGGAAGTGAGAGGGTCAACATTGCTGATGATAATCATCAACGCGAGCAACCCGAGACCCGCGACCCCTTCGAGCACACGAAGGAAGAGCTGAACATGTCTCGTAAACTTGATCCACCATTTTGCGGTGCTGCTCATGGGGAAGAACTGTGAGGTTCGACCAGTTGGCACCTCGTGCGCACTTACAACAGGTCAATTATAAGTCTCGTGCGTTCGCACCCATGAACTATACATGATTACTTACTCGGGGTGTCGATTAAAGGAGATCAGAGGACCGTCCTTCTTCGGTTTCTTCTTGGGTTTCGGTTCCCAGCTCGCTCTTGTGATAGCCTTAGGATCGAATGGCTTTTCTGGCACTAGGGAGTCGCGTCTCTCGGGATCGTACAAGTAAGGTGGTTGCGCGCCCATGGTTCTTGCGAAGAGGTCTCGCTTCGAGCGAGGCTGAGAGACATTCACAGTGCAAGTGGTGGATGGGATCGACGGATCATTGGAATGTGGGTGGTTTTATGATATGATGGCGAAAAGGCGAAAGGGCCAATGGCGGGGGGAAATGTGGGATGTGTATAAGTCAAGATCTGTGTGTATTGTACATATTATGGTGGGATATGGATGTGTACAGTGGGTACATTGATGTATCAATAGATGTCGACTGTAGGGGAGTTGGGTTTCCATAGCAACGACATACTTGAAATTACCGGGTAACTTGACCTGCAGCTAGCCGACTTGTAACGGGGAAATGCGTTATCGACGATGAACAGGTACCGAGTATTCTGTTTGTCGTTTCGCAATCACATATCGCCAAATGATCTGTATTGGAAATAACCTGAATATCGCAGTATAGTTTTGAATATCAAGAGCAAAATTTAAGTCAATATCTACAAATTGACTCATTCGCCAATTGACAAATCGTCAACGGCAATTGCGGCGATGTCGGACTTCGGAACACCGAGACAAGTTCAAAATTTCAACTCGACGTCATTTATAAGAAGTCCTGAAGAACCCCGGCTGCTTCAAACCAATTATGATAATATTTAATGATCTAAATAATTCTTTAAAAAGATGCGATAACAAGGCCAGAATTTGATATTATATTTCTCCTACGTATAGGTATCTACGTGCAAGAAACATGACTTCGGTCGCGAGGTCTTGGCTTTGTGCCACTTGCCGGCGCAAAGCTTCTACGCCCCTGACTCATAGAATATCCCGTTATTCAACGGCAAGCCGACATGACAGACCCCTCCGGATGGCCATAGTCGGTTCCGGCCCCGCCGGCTTCTATACCGCCTACCGGGTCATGTCCAAGGTGCCCAAGACCAAAGTTGACATGTTCGAGGCGTTACCCGTGCCGTATGGTCTCGTGCGATTTGGAGTTGCGCCAGATCATCCCGAGGTTAAGGTACGGATGACACCTCCGCATAAGTTATCAGCATTGAAAAGACTTTAACTGACCAGAAAATTTAGAACTGTCAAGAAAAGTTCGAAGAAGTCGCCAGCTCTCCCGATTTCACGTTCATTGGAAATGTCTCCATTGGGAATGCGGGGGGTCATTTCGACGGCTGCACCATCCCCCTGGCTTCCGTCATGCATCACTACGACGCGATCGTCTTTGCCTACGGTGCCTCCAAGGACAAGCAGCTCGGTATTCCCGGAGAATCCGAGCTGCATGGCATTTACTCGGCTCGTGAGTTCGTAGGCTGGTACAACGGCCTGCCCGAGTATGCGGACTTGGCTCCGGATCTCACCAAAGGCGACGAGGCTGTCATCATTGGCCAGGGAAACGTCGCTCTTGACGTTGCGAGGATGCTCTTAGAGAATGTAGATGTGCTGCGAAAGTCAGACATCACTGAGGCCGCCATCGAGGCTCTGTTGAAGAGTCGTATTAAACGAGTTCATATCGTCGGAAGAAGAGGTCCCATGCAGGTAAGTCTGCTTACTGCCTTAAAAAACAGCTCCCGTTTAACAAAAGCTCGCAGGCCGCTTTCACGATCAAGGAGATACGAGAGCTGATGAAGCTTCATGGAGTTGGCTTTCACGACATCGACATGTCTCTCATTCCCGATGAGATATCGAAGCTTCCTCGGGCACGACGGAGACTCATGGACATCATGGTGAAAGGTTCAACCACCCAAGTCGAGCATGCTCACAAGTCCTGGTCTCTAGACTTTTGTCTATCACCTACCGAATTCCTTGGTGGACAGGATGGATCTGTCAACAGCACCGTTTTTGAGCGGACGTTACTTGAGTCGCCTTTCGACTCGTCCTCGGGCGTCTCTGGCACAGGAGAGAAAATAAAGATTCCTTCTTCCGCCGTGTTCCGTTCTATTGGTTATAAATCTGTTGCTCTGCCCGGCTTTGACGAAGCTGGCATATCGTTCAATGATAGAAAGGGCATTATTGAGAACGACGGCATGGGGCGCGTACTACGAATCAATCAAGAAGAAGGCAGTGCTGACACTGGGGGATCGCATTTGCCGGGCGTGTACTGTGCAGGTTGGGTTAAGAGGGGCCCGACGGGTGTCATTGCGTCAACTATGGAGGATGCATTCTCTACTGGTGATGCAATTGCCTCTGACTGGATCTCCGATACACCATTCCTTAAAGGAGAAAGCAATTCTGGCTGGGAGGCACTGCGATCAGGGGTCGAGCACGGGAGATGCAAGGTGATCCAGTGGGAGGACTGGCGCAAGATAGATAGGGCGGAGAGAGAGCGAGGAGCACTGGTTGGAAAAGAAAGGGAGAAGTTCACGAGCACAGCAGACATGCTAGCTGCTGCGAGCTGAACTCGACATACATAGTATAACAAAGATACCCTTGCGGGCGATTGTAAAATAATGTGTTTATATAAGTTCATGAGTTTACGAATTCTTTAGCTTCTCCGTCAACTCGGGCACTTTCTCAAACAGATCCCCAACCAGCCCCACGTCAGCTACTTGGAATATCGGCGCCTCGCCGTCTTTGTTGATAGCCGCGATCACCTTGCTGTCCTTCATACCCGCCAGATGCTGAATCGCGCCGGAAATACCAACGGCCATGTAGAGCTGAGGAGCAACGACCTTTCCGGTCTGACCAACTTGCAAACTGTTGTCCGCATATCCGCTGTCAACGGCCGCACGAGAGGCTCCCACAGCCGCGCCAAGCGAGTCCGCAAGTGGAAGCATGATCTTGTCAAAGTCCTCCTTCGACTTGAGACCCCTCCCACCGGAGACGACCTTCTTGGCGGTTGCCAGGTCTGGCCTGTCGGACTTGGCAAGGTCCTCGGAAACCCATTCTACAGAGATTTCCACCTTGGGGTCAACACCGTCTTCTACAGCCGCGGAACCGCCTTGCGCCTCGGCGGCGGGGAAGGCAGTACCGCGGATGGTGATAACCTTGACGGGGTCGGAGGACTCGACGGTGGCGATCGCATTGCCAGCGTATATCGGGCGCACGAAGGTGTTTTCGTTTTCAATGGCAGTGATGTCGGAGATCTGCTGCGAGTCGAGCAGGGCTGCGACCCGCGGCAATAAGCTCTTCCCGAAGGCCGTGTGCCCCGCGATGATGTGTGTGTAGCCGCCTTTCTTGATGTTCTCGACCAGCAGAGGTGCAAAATTTTCGGGGAGACCCTTGAGATTGAACAGATGTTAGCTACGTAACCAATGGGAAGAGTTCAATTGAGTCGGCCAATGGACCAATCTCGTGCCGCACCTTGTCATAAGCGGCGTTGTCGACCGCAATTATCTTTTCGACGCCCTCTACTTTGGCCGCTTCCTCCGCCACGGGCTTTATATTGCTCCCGGCGACAAAGCCATGTATAGGGCCTCCGAGCTTCTTCGCAGCGGTGATTGCGCTTAGGGATCCGTGGTTTAGCTTGCCATCGCGCTGTTCTAAGACGGCCAGTGACGACAGTAATCTGCGGAGAGCTGCCGGGCTATTAAAGGGACTCGAGAAGATTGAGGTAGAGCGCGGCAGGCTGCCAACGCCTCTGAGAGCTGTCCTTCTGGCTGTGGAGAATAGCATTGTGTTTTGCGACGGTAGTCTCACGACAGCCTGCAACAATGGACAATATTACTCCGCGCTCGTTCAACTACAAGCACCAAGGTCTGGACTGGAGTCTTCTCGATTTTCGGCTCTCAACGGCCTTATACCGAAGTACTGGGTACCTGAGTATGCGATCTCGGTAGGGCATGGAACGTGGGGGTGGGTGGGGGAACATTGGACATTGTTAGTAATCAAGCAACTCAAGCAAGATGTGAATATTGATATACAGTAATCTCCCTTACAAGATCTGAGGGTGATAGTACTTCCTAATATATTATGTTTCTCTCTCTGTCGATATTAAACCAGCTTCAATGTTGTCTCTGGACTTGCTCCATGCCAGCTTTGTAAATATCGATATTATGTCCTGTCTATAGGTAGTTCATGGGTTTTGTCTTTACCCAGCACTAAGATACCTGTGTCCTAGTTACTAAGACACTGCCTACCTTAAGGACATTGAAGTTATGTAACGCATTGAAATCATTGTTGAGAGAATTGAGCTTCATATCTACCTAGGTAGGTACCTTAGGTACATAGTATTGATGGATCTATATTACCGTATAACCTTCGCACTGTATCTGCCGAAGAGGTTGGGGACCGTATAGAGCTTTACTCCCTAGAACGTAGGTGGCTGGTCGCTGTAATTTAGGGCGTTATGTCACTATAATCCAGTTCTGGATTGAGTCAGTAAACTCTACCTATACACAGTAGGTGGTTACATAGATAGATCCCACTTATAAATGCATATTCTTCGCATTTATTACGTATAATGTCACATGACTTGAGCAGATAAGCCTAGACGCTAGGCTGAATTAGGCGACTAAGTACCTCAGTACTGAGGCAGTCCATCGGTGCTTGGACCACTACTAAATTTTGTCCTCTCAAGTCGCGCCAAATGATTTCTCCAAACACGCGGTTGATTTCAGCTCCATCCTGCCATCGCATTGATGCATCACACGCTGTTGTATCCAAGCATCTAATGAAATAACATTCATCACACTAATATCGACTTCGTTGTCGATCCCGAGAACATTTCTCGACCCTTATTCAATTCGATCTTGTTCTTTTCGAATTAGTTACTTATTTGCGGATCGCTTTTGGCTTCGGGTGATACTTCGAAATTTCCTTCACCTAAAAACATCGTCTCCTTCAACCATCCTCGGCTAGAGTCGCCATTTTGCGTTCAACATGGAAGGCGAACACGCCAGTTATGGCTCACCGGCCAATGCCCCTACCCCTGGTAGCAACCCTATTCTAGCGCAGCCGCCTCTCCATCCTGACCCATCCGGCGCGCCTCAGTCGTCTGAAGGTATGTCAGATTGGCACATCATTGTTCATCTCACCTCGATATGCTAATGCGCCGTTAGATGTGCAGATGTCAGAAGCTCAGTCCACAGAGCCTGTCATTAAGCAAGACAGCACTACTCCTGCACCTGCTGGTACTTCAGATAACCCACTTGATGCCCCTCCTGCGCCACCTGCTGAAACGACCCTAGCTAAGGACGATGAAGAGATGGGCGAGGCTCAGCCCGAGTCTCAAGATGGACGGCCGCAAGACAAGGATGGCGAAGATGCGAATGCCGGCGCCGACGGAAGCGCCCAGGAGGTCAAGTCCAAGGAGAGCATCGAAAACGCCGCGCGCGAACACCTCATTTCCCAAACCCACGCCATCGTCCTACCAAGTTACAGTTCCTGGTTCGACATGAATCAGATCCATAACATCGAGCGCAAAGCCCTGCCTGAGTTCTTCAACAGTCGCAACCGAAGCAAGACACCTGCCGTCTACAAGGACTACCGCGATTTCATGATTAACACCTACCGATTGAATCCCGTCGAATACCTCACCGTAACCGCCTGCCGGAGAAATTTGGCCGGCGATGTTTGCGCCATCATGCGCGTCCATGCTTTCCTAGAGCAATGGGGTCTGATTAACTACCAGGTAAGTTCAGCAATTCTTTCCGAATTACTGACTCGTTTCTAATATACTATAGGTTGACGCCGATCAGCGGCCATCCCAAGTTGGACCGCCATTTACTGGCCATTTCCAAGTTATCTGCGATACCCCTCGTGGACTTCAACCGTGGCAACCCTCGGCGGACCCTATCGTCCTCGAAGGTAAGAAGAACCAGGATACCGATCAGAAGGCCAGCGCCGCCGCGACTGCGGCGGGCGAGCGAAACCTAGAAATTGGCCGCAACATTTACGAGGCCAATGCGAAGGTGACGAAGGTCAACAAGTCGGAGAGCAAGACAAATGGCGAGGCAGCAACCACAAATGGCACCGCCTCGCCGGCCATCGACGAAAACCTAAGCAAACCCATTGTCAAGGTCCACTGCCAAAACTGCGGTGTTGACTGCACCCGAGCTTACTATCACCTTCCAGAAGTCACCTCGCCTCATAAAACGAAGCACGATGTCTGCCCCAGCTGTTATTTAGAAGGCCGCATACCCAATAACCAGGCCAACACCCAATACGTCAAGATAGAGAACAAGACGTACTCAACAGTCCTTGACCGTGATGCGCCGTGGACAGATGCTGAAATCCTTCGCCTTCTCGAGGCCTTGGAACGGTATGACGATGATTGGGCCGAGATAGCGGAGCACGTGGGCACGCGAACTAGAGAGGAGTGTGCCCTCCAATTCCTCCAACTCGATATCGAAGACAAGTATCTTGAGACAGAAGCACCCATCCATGCTCCTACAGGTCTTGCGATGCTAGGAAAGCATGGCGGGCACCTGCCTTTCAGCCAGGCAGACAATCCTGTCATGTCCGTCATCGGATTTCTTGCCAGCCTTGCGGACCCCAAATCGACAGCAGCCGCGGCAAAGAAATCGGTGGAAGAACTCCAACAAGGTCTACGAAATAAGCTCGAAGGCGGTGATGCGACAAAGGTCAACGGGAAAGGCAAGGAGAAGGAGGGCGACTCAATGGACATCGACGCTCACCCAGAGAAGCCAGGCACAACAGCGTCCAACCTAGCCAGCGTGCCTCTGGCTGCTATGGGTGCGCGTGCCGGTGGTTTGGCTTCACATGAGGAGCGAGAAATGACCCGTCTACTCTCCGCAGCGGTGAATATTACGCTACAAAAGATGGAATTGAAGTTGAAGTACTTTGACGAGATGGAGGGCATTTTACAAGCCGAACGGCGCGAGCTGGAGAGGGGCAGGCAACAGCTGTTCCTTGACCGACTAGCTTTTAAGAAGAGGGTTAAAGAGACGCAAGCAAGCCTTAAAGCCGGAAATGCGAATGGCGCTGGCGTCAAGCTTGACGGTAGCGGGCTGACATTCACATCCGCGCCATCGATAAGCTCGGTCCAACCTCTTGGCAGCGAGGGCAACATCAAGAGCTACGAGGCGTAATGTATAGCAACATTGGTTAAACGGCGACAAGGAATCCCATAAGAGTGAGGGGGCCTTTATACGTGGGCGAACCGGGCACTCTGATGGGGATTCGTATGGCTTTTGCGAATCTGCTCACTTAGGCGTCAAAAGGACAGGGGGCTTTTCTAATCGACACTTTGAGAATACGAGGGTTTTCTCTTAATTGCACGTGTCTGATCAAGCAGAAAGAGGAGAACGGTGGGTGAGTGTATTATCACAATAGTCACGCATGAATAGGAGACCCTCGTATGAAGTTCTGGATGGTATTTCCTTGCTACTGTCAATTCTTGGGTATCGTGTATGCGTGTTCCTTCGTGATCTGAGAGTGTTCGAATAGGTAGGCGTAGTATGTAGGTAGCCCTTCCAATGCCATTGCTGTCTCCATCCGCCCAGCACCGGATCGCTCATCTAAAAACCCTATCCATTCGTAAACTCATCCACTCGCCCATGCCCTTGCCCCGCCATCGCCGCCATCTCCCACTCGCCGTAGTACGCCGTGTACTCCCTCCAATCAGCCAGTCCCACCTCCGGCACGCCCACGCCGCGCCTCCTTGCACCAGCCGCCGGCGCCAGCAACGCGTCGTCTTCCCCGCCCTCCCCGTCCTCGTGCTTGTGGCCCCGTAGCACGGCCCAGAGTCGCGCCTCCTCGCGCGCGCTGACTTCGCCGTCCACCTGGTCGGCGGCGGCCTCCAGGCGGTGCTCGGCTTCGATGCGTGCGCGCAGCGCTTGGCGTGAGCGTGCGGTGATGGGGAAGGCGAGGGGTAGCGCGGAGTAGGTTAGTGCTTCGTCGAGGTCTTGGGATATGGCGGTGGGGTCGGTGGGGAGGGTGTTGGGGAGGAGGGGGTTTGATGGGGATGTCGGAGTCGGAGTCGGAGGAGTGGTGTTTGAGTTGGGGTTCTGGTTCTGGGGAGAAGAGGGATGCGGTGCTGGGGCTGGGTATGTCGGAGGGTTCGTCGGAATCGTCTTGTGATGGTGATGGTGAGCCTTTGGGGCGCGAGGGGTCACGGGGGGTGCTAGGGTCGGCGTTGGGGAAGCCGAGGCGGGCTTCGACTGCGTCGTAGGACATCATGTCGGGCTCGGATATGTCGTCTATCATTTCATCCCTGTGCTCGTCTTCTACGCCAGAAGCCGCGTCTTCGCTTTCTGCTTCACTTTCGTGATCTTCGGACGCGATGTCATCGATATCGTTATCTTGTTCATCTTCTTCTACTCCTGGCAGACTGTCATCGTCGGCTGCTGCTATTGCGTCTGGTTCGTCTTCTTCGTCATCATAAACAGCGATCCGTAGCCTCCTCGCGGCCCGTGCCCAGAACTCACGGTTATTCTCTTTCATTCCGACGGACGCCACGGCGGCTTGTACATCTTTGACCTTGACGAGAGCACTCGTGCGGTTCCGCCGATCACCTGCCTGCTTGAGGCGGATCCGAGAACTGGCTATGAACAGTGCCGCCGGAACCAGCCGCCTCGTTACGCTCAGCGCCAGCGAGTAAAAGTCTGCAACCGCCGTAGCCCGAATCGAGGGTGGTTCCTCCGAGACGCCGCGCCAGTTGCCGTCGGGAAACACAGACGAATTCATGAAAATCCGGTCCGAGAGCCTAAGCCAGTTCCGCAGATGAAAGAGCTCAGCAAACGGTGGTATGTTATGTACCCCGGCGCCATGATGATGCCGATCTCGTTGCCGCGGTCTTTGCCCCCTCTCCTGCCGCATCTGGTTCTCCAGCACCAGCGCGAGCTGCGGCGTGACCAGCCACCGGCCCTCCCAGCGCCTCTGCTCCAGCGTGGCCTCGTACGCCTCCTGCCGCAGCGCCAGACTGTCGGCGGCCTCCTCGAGCGCGAAGCACAGCTCCGTGCTTAGCTCAGCGGCGGCAGGGATGTCGGCGGGGTGTGGCGCCCGCTTCCGCTTGCTGTCGTCGGCGCGCCGCTCGCGGTCTGCTGCCTCCAGCAGCGCGGCGTACTGGCGCACCTCCAGCTCGCTCTTGGTCCCGATTCGCGCGGCGACGCCTGGTGCGTTGTCTCGCCCTAGTCGTGCTACCGCGGCGAAAAAGTCGCATTTTTCCTTCGAGGACCAGAGCACGGCGCCGAGCCTGCCGTGCATGATGGACGGGCCGACAGAGAAGTTGGACAGCCCGGAGGCGGCCTCGGAGATTTCATCATTGAGCAGGGTGAGGTATTGGTGGTGAAATGCGCCCTTTTGCCGCTTCAAGGGTGGGGTTGTGGTTGTTAAGGGGCCTGTTGTGCGCCGCTGCCGCTTGTGGGAGACGGCGGATGATTTCTTCACGTTGGGGCTGGAGAGCTCTTCGTCCGACTTACTGTCGGGGAGGTATTCTGAATCGTCTTCGAATTCGAAATCCATTTTTGCTCATTCAGACGAGAGATGATGAGATGTGATTTAATTAGGGGACTCCGGGAAAAGGGGTGGTGAACGGTTGCGTAGGATGCGGGTATGCAACTATCCAGAGTCATTCCGAATGTGTACCTACATAACACAAAACGCGACCGAGAAATAATCTTTATAAATTCCAAAGGTGTTTGGCCTCCATCTCCATTAGGGTCACTGATGCTCGAGGATTAATAATTGGTAACTGAACGAACGTAAGAGTTGTTTACCTAAATCTTTGCATTCACAGAAAGGTTGACGAAGAATGGTGATCAGGTTTGAGCGTGAAACCCCGGAGAAGTGATAATAATATATTCAAATAAACAGTGTTAGTATCATAAGAGGTATAAGTCATCAAGTGGGTACCCGGTGGCTGATGAGAAAAAAAAGAAAAACTTCAACCAATTAGTTGGAATATCATAGATGCTGTTGATCAGAATGTTGCCTTCACCAAAGTCATCACATGGTTGATTTCCTGAAATTCCTAAGAAATCCTATGCTGAGATATCCTATGGGATATTATATTGATGCTATTCTTCATCCTTTTCCTTGGCGACCCCTTTATCTTTGAATCTCGGATAGTTATATATCCGACTCTGCTTAACACACAGAAACCCGATTCAAAGTTAGACGCGTGCAGATCCTGGAACCCGAAAGCTTTGTCCGTTCCACCGTCTGGTTACCTACCTTACCTACTCTACCCGTTCGACTGTTGCACGATCCCAGAGCCTCAAACATTTTCTTAACCGTCTATCGTACGAGCTATTATTTTGTCTTTCGTAGATATGCCATGCCGCGCCTATCTGCAAGATGGTTGCTTTCGGTGAGGCCGTTGCGGCAGGTTCCAGTAGCCGTTCCCAGATATCAAACAAGGAATCCCTTCCGTTTCTTCGCAACCTCTTCCGATGAGATTCCCCGTACCCCTCAAGGTTCGAAGGGAATTCAAAACCTGCAAGAGATTCGCCTCCGCGATTATCAAGAAGAGTGCATACAATCGGTTTTAACATCGTTGAAGAGTGGCCATAAACGATTGGGGATATCCCTTGCCACCGGTGCTGGGAAGACGGTCATATTCACCCAGCTGATTGAGCGAGTGGAGGCCGATTCAGACGAAGCCACACAAACTTTGATTCTAGCTCATAGGCGAGAACTTGTGGAGCAGGCAGCCAGGCATTGTACCGCCGCTTACCCTCATAAGTCGGTAGAGATAGAGATGGGGAACATTCACGCCTCAGGAACTGCCGATATTACCATCGCTAGTATCCAGAGCATCAACTCCGGTGACCGCATAGATAAATTCGATCCTGGCCGCTTTAAGCTCGTCCTTGTTGACGAGGCTCACCACATTGTTGCACCTCAGTATCTCAGTACCCTGGAGCATTTTGGGCTGCACCAAAAGCATGACGATTCGCCAATTCTTGTTGGCGTGTCCGCCACGTTTTCTCGGACCGACGGGCTTCGGTTGGGTGCTGCGATCGATGAGTTGGTCTATCATAAGGACTACGTCGACATGATAGGCGAGAAGTGGCTGTCCGACGTTATATTTACCACGGTCGAATCGACCGCTGACATGAGTGGGGTCGGGAGTTCTTCCAGCGGCGATTTCCAAACTCGCGAATTGTCTGACGCAGTGAACACCAAGCGAGTGAACGAGGTAACTGTCCGCAGTTGGCTTGCCAGGGCTGCAGAGAGAAAATCAACTCTTGTGTTCTGCGTGGATCTCGCACACGTTGCCGGCCTGACAGAAACGTTTCGGAAGTATGGTGTTGATGCTAGGTATGTAACAGGAGATACCCCCAAGGTCGAGAGGAGCGAACGCCTGGATGCCTTCAAACGACACGAGTTCCCTGTGCTTGTTAATTGTGGCGTCTTCACCGAAGGAACCGACATCCCAAACATCGATTGTATTCTTCTAGCGCGACCGACTCGCTCCCGTAACCTGTTGGTACAGATGATAGGACGAGGTATGCGCCTGCACCCAAATAAGGAGAACTGCCACATCATCGACATGGTCTCAAGCCTTGCCACTGGTATAGTGACAACTCCTACGCTATTTGGCCTGGATCCATCCGAGGTTGTCCAAGAGGCATCCGTGAAAGATTTGAGAGAGCTGAAGCCTCCTAGTGCGGTTCCGGAGGGTAGGGAAAGGCGTAATGTCACATTCGTCGATTATGATTCGGTCTTCGACTTGATTGCGGACACATCCGGCGAGAGGCATATTCGGTCAATCAGCCAATACGCATGGGTGCAAATCAATCCAAACAAGTGGATATTGTCGGGACCCCATGGGTCTTTTATTCGGCTGGAGAAAGAAGATAGAAGCGAAGGCGAAGCTAAATTCGTGGCCTGGGAAGTTCGAGCACTACCAGCGGGAGAAGCAAGATCAAAGTCTCCCTACGCTGCGCCTCGGAAGCTACTCGAGGCGTCGACGTTTACTGATGCTGTACACGGGAGCGATATGTATGCCTCGAAAAAGTATCCACACCTCCTTATCGCAAGGAACCAAAGCTGGCGTCACAGCGAACCTACAGAAGGGCAGCTGGAATTTCTAAATAAGTTACGAGGGACAGACGACAAACTCAAGGATACAGATATCACCAAAGGAAAAGCTGCGGATATGATAACAAAATTAAGGCATGGAGCCCGCGGCCGGTATGCTTCCCTTGAAGCAGACCGGAGGCGCAAGGAGCGGCGACAAAATCTGGCGCAAGAGCGAGAGAAGTTAATACAACTTCGTGAAAGGGTTTCTGTTGGTTCCTTATCAGCATGAGTCTAGGATTGAAGCCTACTCACCTACATGTAGTAGGTATGAATACATTAAATACTACGAATGGGCAACTACTTAGGTACCCAGTACTCAGACGCGTAACGCGTTGAAATCAACGACATCTTCGCTCAACCGGGCAACCAAAAAAAAAAAAAAAAAAAAGAAAAAGAAAGGGAAACTACATATGTACTTTTGCGTTGGTCGTTAGTATGGTCGGTCACCTGGCAGTCCTTTCACCAGTTGCAACTTCACGCATACTGGACATCTAAGCTGAAATACTTAATACTATCAGTCTTTCGTTCGCCGGATTGTTCCAAGTTTCCGACCAAAATACAACTTCCCGGTTCCCATTCACATTTTACCATTCAAACCATTTTTCCCTTTTCCGTCTTGTGGTAAGAAGACGGATTCCATAGTCGCCGAGTTTTATTTTCGTTAATGGTTCCTAAACTCGCCATTTGCGTTCCCACACTGTGACTATTTTCCTACGTACTTCCTGTCTTCTGTCTCCTACACTACCCAGCACATCTCTCCCACCTTCGACGACATAAATGGTTCACTTCGACCCACGCGACAACTCACTCGGATACCATGGCTGACCGAAATCGTCGTAACGAGCCCAAGAATCCCCCCAAGTCTCGTCATGTCACATTCGCCGACCTCCCTACCAGACCAGGTGGCACTTCATCTGCTCCTCTCTCTCCAAGACCTTCCGAGTCGCACCCAGCCGAGTACATATCGCCCCGCGCACATCTAGGCCAAAAACAACACATGAGAGTTGGCCTGGATACCATTTTAACCACAGAATGGCTAGCGAACCATAGGAACATGTTGCCAACCCCGCCTCATAGGAACCCTGATAAAGGCCAGAATCAGAAGTATCGCGAGGACTTCCCCCAGACACCCCGTTCCTCTGGGCCATGGAGCGAACCTGCTTGGCTTGCCTATCCACCCCCCATAACCCCTAGGTTGGAAGAGCTCGATACCAAGGTACGATACAGGGAAGCCGGAGAGTTGGATGATGTTGAACCAATCATCGACGGTCGCATCAAACAGTCAGTTACTGTTCAAAAGTGGATAAGCCAGGCAAACGAGTACAGAAAAGCATTTCGTGATGGTAAAGAAGTTTATGACTGTCTTGGTCTCCTCGGTGTCTACCGTCGAGTTGTTATGGAGGCGCCCGATGAGGTTACCCGCACCTATGCCAGACAACAGATAGACGAGATCACAGACATCTTAGCACCACAGCACAGAGCCGACATTAGCACGGACAAAGCTCTCCTTCGACAGATCCAAGATACGTACTCGGCCTTCACGGGTGTGAGCAATTACGAAGATCACGTATCCGCCCGTCGCCATGCCTCCAGGCTCCTTGTGGGGGACCAACCACCACCGTCCGAAGATTCACACGCCGCTCAGCTGTTGCCTGATGATAATCCGACAGCACGCCTTTCTGATCTTTCCATGAGCGAGCAGCTGTACTTCGTCGGCTCTCCCCCCAAGTTGTACAAGATGCCTTTCGCCAAAGCCGTGCTTGCCGGCCTAGAGAAGTTCCACACTCGCCACGGGCAACCCCTCCCGATTCCCTTACCGGCCGTACCTCTCCCGGTCGTGCCTCCGCCAACCAACATCGCAGAGATTCGCGTGCCAGACTGGTTCCAGATCTTTGACAGCCGCCAACAAATACATATTGAAGGCAACAACACCGTCGATCGATTTGGGCAGCTTCTGAACTGCATTGGCTCACTCGAGCAGACAATCGCACGTCAGAACAAGTCGGAAATGATAGAAAAGCGAGTCTGGGATAAGTATTGGCATGATCCAAGTCCTCGATGGCGATTCCCTTTTCAACAGGAACACGGCGGCTGGTGGAAATGCCGGTCCGACCCCAAAGCACCGTATGTCGAACGAACCTGCAAGCTATGCCACGTGGAGCCCAAAGAGCTGCCAGAAGATGTGCCCTCCGCAGAGGCAGGATTCCGCAAGATCATGCACGGCATCCAGGAAGCAATGAAGGAAGTCGCTGAGAACGACAAGGCTATCATGCGAGCCTTGCAGGAGGATGACAGCAGCCCCAAAAGCAAGGGCAAGGGCAAGGGCAAGGGCAAGGGCAAGCAGCTAGCGACAGAGACACAAGCGGCTACGACAAGCCGCACCTCAAGTAGTGTCTCAACTGCTATCATTCTAAAGGAGGCTATGGAGGAACGTGAGGGTTGCGGTAGCAGCTCCAAGGGCAAGGGCAAAGGCAAGGAGCGAGCGACGGAGGCTTTCATGGAAGGTGAAGGCAGCAGCAGCTTCGAGACGCTAGAGCGATCTCAAGAGACGTTCATGCCCATGAGAGAACTCCACGAGAGTTTGCCCAAAGATACTACTGGAGAGGCATCCAAGGCGGCGCCTCGACGAAAATGACCTCCTTCACGATCTTCAAGACCCGTTATGAGACAGCCATTCTAGTCTCTGGGTTTGCCTACGGACATCCAAACAAACATCTTTATAATATTCGCTCTGGGTCAAATTCGCCATCGCTCACGGCGCTATTCGAAACAAACGAACTCATGTACAAAATACCACACGACAACACGACGACACGACGACACGACAACGACACGACACGGCTGGGACCAAGGAACAGCACAAACTTGCGGGTTTGAGGGACCTATCCGCTAAAGGAGGCTAGGTGGGATATTGGCCTCTAATGCCGCTGCGGATTTGCAGGAATGGGACAAAAATGGAAGGAAAGCTGGCACTCATCCACGAAAGGTTGAAACGATTCCATTGCGAGGTCTCGTAACAAGAATCCAAATGCTAGGTACTTCGTTGAAGGAAGGATACCTAGATGGATATCAATAGGTATCTCATGATACCCCGTTGTGTTTTAATTGCTAATATGACCAAATTCCTCTCTTATGTTGTTGATGGTTCTCGTACGTGCATATGACGAATACCCAATACCCAATACCAGAATGCAACAAACCGTGAGGATCAATCGATCAATGATCAATTCTCAATTTTCTATGGCTGACAAATGTAGGTACCTCACCCCTGTAGCTCAGTGGGTACGAGTCTTAAATTTTTTCTAATTTTTCGCTGCTAAGACGCACCGAACGCCCCTAACGCCCCTAACGCCCCTGATTCCCTATGAATTCAGTAAATGTGGCTAGTGTTAGAAGTAGTTAGTGCTACATGGAAGATTTGGAAGGTTTTCAGAAGGTCAAGAAGGCTAGAGGCGATGATGTAGTGCCTCTGTAGTATCGCCGAAATCCTACCAAAATTTCTTAGCACTGAACACAAGCTCTCAGCTATCAGCTCTCAGCTACCAACATATCCAATTACTAAGACAACAATCGAGGCTGTCTAGACTCTCCGGGGCATGACGATGGGTTTTTTCCCTTGAGATTAGGTCGCATGGTCATAGTCTTTTTGTATTCTACTCATCATCCTATCCTTCTAATTTACAAGTAACGGTAGGGCTGGGGAGGACCTTTTTTTATTTTTTTATCTCTTCCAAACTGTGACTGCATAGCTGCGACTTTCCGATCTTGCTCCCGACCTCCGTCATCGCCACCAATACCAAATTTTCTTATCGGGAAAGCAAACATCTATTTGACCATGCTGTGTCGACAACGTCTGTCGCGGCAGCTCGCTGTGAAAGCGCCTTCAAACTTTGCGTCGAGGCTCCGACCCCGCTATCCCTTACGCCATCATTCCATAAATACCCCCGGCCGACCGACCGAGTCTACGAACACCCGCTCGTGGTTGACCACATCCTCAAGCTCTAATGTCTTGTTAAGGGCAGGTTTCTCTACCTCAGCCGTTAGAGCAAAAGAAAAGAAGGACAGCGGCTTCTTCGACGGGTCTGTCGAGCCATTGTCTGAGGAGGAAGCAAAGGCAAACCAGGAAAAAAAGACGGAAGGACCTAAAGATGAGGTGGCAGAGGCAAAGAGCTCCAATGCGGACTCTCCACCTTCTGGCAAAGGCCAGGGGCAAGGCCAGGGTCAAGGTCAAGGAGAACCACAAGACGGGAAGGGAAGCAGCGCGGCGGGAGGCGCATCATCCGGATCAGGGAATGATGCTCCTGGCGATGGAGGTCGAAGAAGTCGCAAGCCGGGAGCCGACAAGGCCCTGCAGAAACCCGTCGTGCCCGACGTGTATCCCCAGGTTATGGCGATCCCTATAGCAAAGCGACCTCTGTTTCCTGGCTTCTATAAGGCAATTACCATCAAAGACCCCAACGTCTCCGCCGCCATACTAGAGATGATCAAGAGAGGTCAACCTTATGTTGGCGCATTTCTGTTCAAGGACGAGAATGCCGACGAGGACATAATCAGAGACCCGGAAGATGTCTACGACACTGGTGTTTTTGCACAAGTCACCAGCGCGTTCCCCATACACGGCGAGCAGAACAGCCTCACGGCCATTCTATACCCCCATCGCCGCATCAAGCTCTCCACGCTCATACCCCCCGCTACCCCCGCTACCCCTGAATCGAAGAAGACAGAAGCTGAATCAGAAACCCCTGTACCTGAACCGATACCCACCAAAACAGAGGAACCCCAACAGGAGAAGAAGGGTGACGTGGTTGCAAGCTTCGAAGAGAGTGCGGTGGCCCCTAAGTCTGATGCCGCAGCTGAGAAGTATGAACCGACCTCGTTCTTGCGAAAGTACCCAGTTAGTCTCGTGAACGTCGAGAACCTGTCTGAGGAACCGTTTGATCCCAAGAGTCCCGTCATCCGAGCCGTGACGAACGAGATCGTGAATGTGTTCAAAGAGGTTGCTTCCATGAACAGTCTATTCCGGGATCAGATATCAACTTTTTCCATGAGCCAATCCACAGGGAACGTCATGGCAGAGCCGGCTAAGTTGGCGGATTTCGCCGCCGCGGTATCTGCTGGGGAACCCGCCGAGCTGCAGGAAGTTCTGGGAAGCCTCAACGTCGAGGAACGAATGCAGAAGGCCCTGGTCGTGCTGAAGAAAGAACTCATGAACGCCCAGCTCCAGTCTAAGATCACCAAGGATGTGGAACAGAAGATTACGAAGCGTCAGCGAGAGTACTGGCTCATGGAGCAAATGAAGGGCATCCGTCGCGAACTAGGCATCGAGTCTGACGGAAAGGATAAGCTCGTCGAGAAGTTTAAGGAGAAGGCCGACAAACTAGCAATGCCCGAGGGCGTCCGAAAGGTGTTCGACGATGAGATCAACAAGCTCGCTCACCTCGAGCCTGCCGCCTCCGAATTCAATGTTACGAGAAATTACCTGGACTGGCTGACGCAGATCCCATGGGGGCAGCGAAGCGCGGAAAACTTTGGAATTCAGAATGCGATGAAGGTTCTGGATGAGGATCATTACGGCCTAAAGGATGTCAAGGACCGCATCTTGGAGTTCATCGCGGTTGGCAAATTACGCGGTACTGTTGAAGGCAAGATTCTCTGCTTTGTAGGCCCCCCTGGTGTCGGAAAAACAAGCATAGGCAAGTCGATTGCCAGAGCTCTCAACCGACAATACTATAGATTCAGTGTGGGTGGTCTTACGGATGTGGCTGAGATCAAAGGACACCGACGGACATACGTCGGTGCTCTCCCCGGACGAGTCATTCAAGCTTTGAAGAAGTGTCAAACAGAGAATCCTCTCATTTTGATTGACGAAGTTGACAAGATCGGCCGAGGCTACCAAGGCGACCCTTCGTCGGCTCTCCTTGAGCTGCTCGATCCCGAACAAAACAACTCATTCCTGGACCATTACATGGATGTGCCCGTTGACCTCTCCAAAGTCTTATTTGTCTGCACTGCCAACATGACCGATACCATCCCAAGACCTCTACTAGACCGTATGGAAGTCATTAGACTTTCTGGCTATGTTTCGGACGAGAAGAGGGCAATCGCGGACAAATACCTTGCTCCCGCTGCCAAGGAGCTCGCCGGTTTGAAAGACGCCGACGTCGCTTTGACGGATGAAGCAATCGACGAATTGATAAAGTCGTACTGCCGTGAGTCAGGTGTTCGAAATCTGAAGAAGCAGATCGAGAAGGTCTACCGCAAGTCGGCCTTAAAGATTGTCCAAGAGCTTGGAGAAGACGTCTTGCCCGAGTCTGCGGCTCTTACGGATGACGGCAAGGCAGCTATGGAAGAATCTGAAAGGGAGAAAGAGAAGGAGAAGGAGAACCCCGATCCTACTGCTCCTGAGGCGTCCGAGAAGGAAACTACACAGACGCCGCGTGTAGCTCTGAAGGTGCCTGATTCGGTTCACGTGGTGATTGACAAGGAAAACCTCAAGGATTACGTTGGTCCGCCCATCTTCACCTCGGATCGTCTATATGACGTGACTCCACCGGGTGTGGCCATGGGTCTCGCATGGACCCAATTGGGCGGTTCCGCCATGTACATAGAATCTATCCTCCAGTCTACGTTGAGACCGAGCAGCCGCGCAGGGTTGGAGATCACGGGAAACCTCAAGACGGTCATGAAGGAGTCCTCGACGATCGCCTATTCGTTCGCCAAGGCATTCATGGCCAAAGAGTTTTCGGACAACCACTTCTTCGACAAGGCCAAGATTCACCTGCACGTGCCAGAAGGCGCCGTGCAGAAAGATGGCCCATCAGCTGGTATAACGATGGCGACGTCCCTCTTGTCATTGGCGCTCGAGGCTTCGGTTAACCCCACAATCGCCATGACGGGAGAGCTTACCCTGACCGGTAAGGTTCTTAGGATAGGAGGGCTACGGGAGAAGACAGTGGCGGCAAGGCGGGCTGGCTGTAAGATGATCATCTTCCCAGACGACAATATGTCCGACTGGTTAGAGCTTCCAGAGGTGGGTACCGCTAATCAGCCACGATCATCCAATACGAAGTAAAAGCTAACATTATTCTGCAGAACATCAAAGAAGGCATCGAGGGTCGTCCAGCCAGCTGGTACAGCGAGGTCTTCGAGCTCGTCTTCCCCAACCTGGACCGGGAGCAAGCGAATCGATGCAAAATCTGCGAATGGAAAAGGGAGCACGAAAGCGACAAGGACGAATAGGAAACGCGGCAACGTGTGGAGCGACCAGCATGCTCCTCCTCCCACGACGGCCCCATCGTCGGCTTGCATATTTTATAGACTTACAGCAATGCATTTGCGGGATTGGGCCCAGCAGACAGACAGGCGTTCAGGCGGCAACACAATGACTCGACGAGACGGCTTGGGGGACAAACCAAACCCCAGCCAGACATCCTTCGCAATTGTAAACTCATCATCATCCTCACTCCTCACATGTTCTGTTTTGAAGCATTGCACCTTTGTATCATACGACCTCCCTGTCTATCTGCCTATCTACCTTGTCTTTCTCGTGCGTGGTAGAGGGAAGAGGTGGACATGTGGCGGGGCGTGCCGAGCCGACACAGCTAGCCCCCCCTTTTTTTCTGCTTGCTCACCAGGGTACTACATACATCTATGATACGTAGGCCAGCTAGGTAGATAGGTAGTCAGTCGTCCATCGAAGTACCTTGCTAGGTAATAGGTTAACCCACCTATTTACCTACCTACTTGCCTTCGTACCTCGAAGGGGGAAAAAAGGGAAGAAAATAAAAAAAATCACAACTGAACAATGCTAGACAGACATGTTGATACGTGAATTCCCAGCCGCCGCAACGTGTCAGACCGCTAGTGCCACATCCGAGACCCGTGACGCAGCTCGTTCGTCGAATAATCTCCGGTGCCAAGCGCGCCGCGGTCTTTCGTTGGTCGTCGTGCGCGCTGTTTTCGCCGCAAGAGACGGGCGGGCAGGCAGGCAGGCAGATGGACGTATGTTGAACGAGTGTTCGCGCCTCCGCTGTGGCGGGCAGGTAAGCGGCCGGTCTTCCTCGAGGGCCCTATGCATGGTAGGTAGGGAGGGAGGGAGGGAGGGAGATAGGTAGTTAAGCCCCACGGTCTGGGTGTTGCCGGGCTGCACTGGACTGGAGCGGATTAGGCTGGGGAGCGAGTACGTGCGTACGTACTGGCTATCCACGTATGTACGTATGTATGCACATGCAGACGGGCAGGTAGGCAGGCAGGCATGTAGCCAGAGACAGACATGCATACAGAGACAGGCAGGCAGGCAGTCAGACATGCACCGATGTAAGTACGTGCGTGCAGTGCAGCGCTACCTACATGTACCCATTCGGACGAAAAAGGACGGTCGTCAGCTTACGGTAAGAAGTCAATTGCTCCGCCGCCTCTCGTCTCTATGGCTACCGGGAGGTAGGCGAGGTGGCAGCGGATAGGTTACATAGGCGGCCACGGGGGAATGGGAGGAGGGAAGTTTGCATGCTAGGTTGGGGTGGTTTGGTTTGGTTCGGAATTTGCTGACCACCTACCTATACTTCCTTACTTACCCCGAGGAGATGATGGTGACGATGATGATGGTGACGGTGGATTACGTGCCTGGGCAGCCCGACCCGAATGCATCTGTGCGGGTACGGTCGTGACTCGCTGGCTAGGCGCTCGGGGTCGAGCACGGGACGCAGTCTCAGACACGGAGCGAGTGCGAGGACATTCCAGCGTAGTTGTCTCTCGAGAGAGCGTCGAACGTGGCTTCGTCAATTGACTACCGGCCTGGGAACCTACCATGGTAAGGCGAGGAGGGCCTACGTAGGTATGACTTGGAGTAATTGATAATCGATAGGGAGACGACGAGGGACCCGTGGGGAGGGGGGGTGGTTCGCCACGAAAGCAATGGAGTGCGTGATACGTCAAATTCGGGAGACGAGGCGCTGTCAGCCACGGGAGCCAATGCAGGGCGCGAGGAGCGATCTCCCAGGGCATTTACACGCGAGCCTACGAGAGCATCGAGGAAGGCATGGAAGAACGAGATGAAAATGCAAAAAGGCGACGCTGGGGATGGTATATGCGAATGCCTACTTGCCTACATCTGACCGCACATGCAATGGGTTGTCGTAGATCCCCCTTTTCTCCGTTCGCTTTTTCTACCTATCACTCATCAACGCCATCTTCTTCACTTACCTTTCTTTCTCGAAGAAAAAAAAAGACCATGGGGAATTGAGAAATTTCCCACGCCACTTGGAGAAAGGCCATGGGCTAATAGTGGTAGATGGTGGTAGCGGCGGCGGCGTGGTGGTTGCATCGTGGATCAGTAAGGACCTGGAGGAGGCGAATAAGCGGCTCGATTTGCTGGCGAGTGCGTGGGATGCGATTCGCGAATTGGAAGCGGGTTGGAAGCGCGCTAGGGAGAGGTGAGAAGGAGAAAAGGATCTTACAGGACTGAACAAGACCGTACAGGACCGTTCAGTCATGCAGGGAGGCATGTATTGGGTGTTGCTTCGCGGCGCGGCGGGAACGCCAGCATTGATGGCCAGTTGTCTCAAGTAGCAGCCTCGCTTTTTTTTTCTTCGATCCTTTGTTCTTTCTTCTCTCTTCGCATCGTGTTCTTCTTCTAACCGACTTACTCGCGAATCTACTTACCTACCTACCAAGGCATCTTGACTTGGTACCTACCTTACATCAAGTTCGTCCCGGAAGTCGTCGTCCATGTATCGCTGCCCAATTCCCAGGTACCGATCCCTCTCCCCCCTCCCTTAGTTCTTCCCGGCGATGATGGTGCGTATTTTAGTTTGATAATAATGAAGTCGCGTGGTGCCAACGGTTCGACTAGTAACGTGGTCTTAGATTGGGTAGCAGCCCCGAAGGAAAGGGAAAAGGGTAACGCTAGAGAATATTGAGAAGAAGAGTAGTGTATATACCACCTACCCAGGACTACCCAGGACTACCCAGGACGTGCCTAGGTGGTATGAAGTGGCTTTTTCCCCTCGCTACTAAGCATCTAAGAACGAAAAAGGAATTGACCGGTTGGAGTGAATCTTGGCTAGTCCAGCCCTAAAACGATAGGATCTAGTGTTGGCTGACGACATTGCTCGTCGGGACAACACATCACGGTGTCTGATCAGACAGGGGTAGGTACCTACTAGGTAAGTAACGGGATGAGGTAAGTTTGGAATAGTTGAGTCTCTCTCGAATGAACATCTCCTGTCAACTCATCAAGATGTATGTATAAGCTTACCTATGCAACTCGTGTATGTAAGTGTATACACATCTCATACTACGTTGTATGGAAGAGTAGATGGGTGGATGGAAGTCTATAAATCAGCAAATGAGGTTGGATGAACTATTTCGTTCATATAATGTCCCACACGTCATCTTTCTTATCGCTATTCGAACCATCTGGTACGACTCCGATGATGTACGGTGTTTCCTAGCTCTGCTATGTTGAGCCACGAGGGGGAGTGTACCTCCGTCGATCCACATGACCACCTGGCGATGTCGACAAGCAGGTAGCAGTTGCACTAGCTTCGGGCCGGGTTCGCGGTTAAGGCAACGCGCTGCTGGGTAGACAATGCGATTCTAAATTTGTGACCTGTCAAGGTGGGTGACCCAGGAAGATCCCGGAAATCAACCACCTAGCATGTGAGCCTCGTTCAGGTACTTTGACTAAAGCGCATGTGCTAGAAAAGTGTTAAGGACCATAAGAAAGAAGTATAGTCGTCTTCAGAGCTCCGATAGAAGAAAAATCGCGTATAATCGGTGAACGCAAGGGGACAGCGGTGTAATGCCATTGCATATAACATGGATTCGTCTTCTAACGGCTCCACGTGTAAGTGAAGTCATACACTCCTCTTCCTAGCCGATAACTCGTCAAGCCTTTGGTTAATATAGCACATTTTCCGTGGTTGCCGATGACTTGACCTAATCAGTTCCAAGAAACGAACGTGGCTTTCTTTGAACTCTAGATAGAATCTTAGATTTCTTGGGTGTTGGTAACACTTATACATTTATTTCTGTGGTCTCCTGGTCTTGCTGCGGTTTGACCTAACGAACAGGAATTAGCTGTTAGGCACGTAGACAAGATACACCTAATACCTCTACGCTATTTTAATCGCGTACTATGTAGTAGATGCGCTACTTGGAAGGGGATTCGACCTAGGCACCCCTTATTGGGGGGATCAGCCATTGGTGTCCTTGTACAACACATCAATGAATCATCCTGATTTTCCCGACTTGGTTCGACGACCTAGCAAACCCCCCACCACGCGGGAAAGGGACCGTAAGGGACCGTAGCGGCGTGACCGATTTGGGGGGGTAGCATAGGTGGTAGACGAAGGCGTTTGAGGTCAAACCTGAATTGGCAAAAGAGCCCCCCCCCCCTTCTACTATGTACCTACCTACCTAGGTACCCTAGTACCTAGTAGTAGGTAGATGTGTAAGTAAATATGTACATCCTATACCAAGTGGTATGTGAGTACGTAGCATTCAAATGTAGGTCGATTTTATACAGTTCTCCACAGGAACACCACCATGCATGCTACGTCTGACGACTTGTCTACTAGGTAGTCTGCGTTGTATAGTTGTATGAGCGGTTACGATGCCATTGAGCACCAGAGAGAGGTCGAGTTCGTTTATCTACGTAAGAGGAAGAGAAGAGAAAGGCAAGGAAGAGAATAGGAATTGCAATTCGAGAAAAACGGAAGAATTGAAGAGAATTATGAGCAATATAGATACTACTATGTACCTCCATCACGGGTAGGTACATATTTTTTTACTATGTACCTACCTAGTACGTCTCTACGGGGTACCGCCTATAGCTACCAGCTACCCCGGTGCTACATGTCCTGTATATTGCGCTGATTGTTTCGTACCCAACATCAATAAATCATTTTCTATGTACATGTAGGTACAAAGGTCAACAGTAGCCCTGGAGGTAGTAGCATGAAGCAAATCAGTTGCCCCGCGAGATCATCGACGGCCGCCAAGCGAAGCCAAACGGGACCCCTAGCGCATTGCTACCCCCGGTCGATTGGCAAAAAGGAAAACTCGCTGGCAATCCACTAATACTTTTAAAGAGTAGCTTCTAATGTTGTCTGCTCGTTAAAAAGGTACCTGGGTTAGCAGGTGCTGCAGGTGGTAGCTACTAGGTACTGTACATAGCATGAGCTCTGGAGGTTTATGGACTCACTACTGGTATTGACTCCATCCATCTACATCTAAAGAGAACGAATTATACCTATTCTTGTTAGTCCTACTGGACCTACTGGACCTACTAGACCTACTAGACCTACTGGATATCAGCTAACAACTATTCTGACGAGTTGTGCCTGTCCCGCTGCGTTGTCTTCCAGTTGTCTTGCTCGCGAGACACGGGGGAATCTCAACCCCTCGATACTTTCTCACTATCACCCCTTGAGGTATCAATTTGTACAATTCGTGCAGTTTGTACAGCTTGTACAGCTTGTACAGCTATAGGTACTAGGTATCAGGTATCCTAGATGTACCTTGGTTACGGGGGTAGAGGTATGACAGCCGGACCTTCTGCAGGGTTACAAAGTTGGTCCACCTCCAATTCCTACTATATTCGCTCATTTTAAATTTTTATTATTTTATTCATTTTATCATTTTTATCATTTTCCTCACCTTCCCGTCTTCTGCTATGTAGTCTTCGTACTGGCTTCCCAATTCCTTCGACCAAGTGTCACTTAGAAATGGCTACATCGTTCTCTATCCCGAAAGCGGAGTTCTCTTGGATAACTTCTGCCTCTGCTTCGGCTTCTGCTTGCATATCTCCTACGTTCTGCGGTAGATAGGTCGTAAGCAGATGCATACTAGGTAGAGATTATACCTGACTACCTGACTACCGGGTCTTGACTCTCGACTCCCGACTCCCGACTCCCGACTTTTGTCTCCAGTATCGGAAAAAGTAAAAGCTGAGAGGAGACCACGCGTACCCTATACAGACAGACAGGCAGAGACACACATACATCCATACCTAACATAACTTGAAGAGTACCTACCTCTACACATATACATACATACCTCTACATACAATACATACATCCACCCATCCATAAATCCAATACACCCATACGTTCCCAATTACCAATAGGCTCTCGACAGCCTCGCCGCTAAGCTTTCCTTCCGTCTCGTCATCCTCGACGTTGGGTCTGCTTGCATCAATGCGGTCATAGCCGTCTCAGCTCCCTCCAACATCATCTGCTATATCTCGCATATAGGTAGCTGCATCGTCGGCTGCCTGGCCAGGTCTCCCTGACACCCTGCTCCTTGTATCCGCTCGTCGCCACTCGAGCAACCTGAAGCAAACTCGCAGCGCAGCTGCCTCTCAGACCTCGGTGCATTCTACGCTCCGACCTTATTGGAACTAGAAGAGGCAACGTCCTGTTAGGTAGTTAGAGCCTCAAACATAATACCACAAGAGCCCGTCGCTTCCACCGCGCACGGCCTGTCTTGCCGCTGCTGGCCCCAGTCAACGGGTCCCCCCATCCTCCACTACGGCACTCCATCCCGCCCCAGCACGGTTCCGCTTCCATTCCCCAAAATAGCAAGCTGCTACGACACAGACCAGGTCCATGAAGTTGGTACGATAGTGTACGGTCATAGATTCCGCCGCAATGGCAGCACCGGCAGACTTGCCGTCTCGTGAGCCCCCTTCTCCTCCCACAGACAGCGGTAGACTAGCTAGCATATTCAAGAAATTTCTCGGGAAGGACAACAACAACATGCATACGTCCCCAACAAAACAAGAACCCCGGACCTCCTCTCTTGACTCTTCGCCCGCCTCTAGCATAATCCGGAGGGTTTCGAGAAAGGTTGTTCCTGGCTTGCCCCGCGCTAAGACCTTTAAGAGGCAGCAGTCCGAAGGGAGGGAGAAGCTTGAGCCCGCCGAACCTACGTCAGCCGAACGCAGGGCGGTCTCCGCCGACAGGCGACTACGGTCTCAGCGCAGCATCTCTCGCGTGAACCAGCCTCCACGCGCGAGCGCGCCCGAATTTTTTCGAAATGACGCCCGAGCCTCCCTTAGCCCTGCCGTCATCTCACAACCGGTTACACCGACGCCTCGGAGTCCTATCGACGAGAAGAAGTTCCTGAGCCTTCGAGACGCCAGTAGGACCAGTATAGATAGAGAAAGACGCAGCTCCACCCACCTAGCACCTAGCATCACCGAAGGTCCGACCCCCCTCGATGCTCAGTCTACCACGACCTCGCAGTATGATGCTATGATCACCGACGAATTGGAACGAAAATGGATTCTGAATCTGAGTATGCACTTTCGAGACAAGTCGAGGAGAGAAAAGTTCTTCGTTACTTACCGCGAGGACGAATACGTTTGGAGGCGGGTGACCATCTCTCTGGATTATCGAAATGCTCCGGACGATTCACTGGAGAAGGATCTCCTCCATATCAAGTTCCAAAGGGAGAAGAGTGCCAAGATCTACGAAGCTATACGCGAAAGCCTACAGGACATTCAGTTTTACCCCACTGTTACCAATCTCAAGCTGCAAACGACGGATGGAAGACTACATGTTCACGTAGTCGAGGATGTCAACGTAGGCTGCTTTCATTCAAAGACCTTTACACGCTACTGACATCGGTGCTACTTCTAGGAAATAATAGATTATCCGACCGTTCGTATGGTTCAGCACTTGCGATGTCAACGCATCAAGGAGAGGGATCTTGTATTCGACTCCCACATGTCGGGCTTTGTTTATAAGGTCCGTGTTGCGGGGAAAACGCTTATCAAGAAGGAGATTCCAGGGCCGGACACGGTGGATGAATTTCTCTACGAAGTCAACGCTCTCAACTCTCTACGGTTCTCGCAAAACGTCATCGAATTCTACGGTGTGGTGGTCGACGATCATGACGAGCTTGTGAAGGGTCTGCTCATCAACTACGCCGAAAAGGGCGCGCTGATTGATGTGATTTACGATTCTCAGGAAGAAGACCGTCCGCTTCCTTGGCCACTTCGAGAGAAGTGGGCGAGACAGATTGTCCAAGGTCTGTCGGACGTTCACGAAGCCGGGTTCGTACAGGGAGACCTTACACTCTCGAACATTGTGATCGACTACCGAGACGACGCGAAGATCATAGATATCAACAGGCGAGGTTGTCCGGTGGGCTGGGAGCCGCCAGAGGCGACCCCGCTTATCGACAGCAACCAGCGAATTTCGATGTACATCGGTGTAAAATCCGATCTCTACCAGCTAGGAATGGTGCTATGGGCGCTCGCGACGTTGGAAGATGAGCCGGAGGCGCACGGGCGTCCCCTTCGTTTAGCTTCCGAGATCGAGGTTCCGGGGTGGTATCGCACGATGGTGGAGTATTGCTTGTACGAGGATCCACGTGTCCGACTTCAAGCTACCACGCTACTCACGCTGTTCCCCCAACCCGCGTACGACGACGACTTGAGTGGACAAGATCTGCCCTCGATATCCGTTGACGACGGTGTCTCTCTCCGGGAATATTTGGTGGACGGGTCTCAGCGTAACGGCCACTCGCAGGTTAAACCGGTTGAGCCTCGCAACGGCTGGTCATCTGCCCCGTTCGGTAATACACATGCTACATCGCCCGGTTTCTCTGACGATCCGTACCACTACCCATCGCGGGGGCGATCTCCGGCTAGATCACTGCCGAGTAACCACGACATGTACAACCCGCCGTACATCGAGAGACGCGACATGTGGTCCAATAGAATCGAAGACGCGCCTACCGGCGATGCGAACCTGGGAGAGGAGGAGAGGGCCGACACACCCAGAGAAATCCCCGCGCCGGCAGAGATACTCGCGAAAGTGCAACAAGACTTGGAACAATTAGAGGCGGAGCAGGCTCGAACAGCCGGCGGTGAAAACGAAGCAAAGGGAGCCACACTGGCGACTAGTGCGAGCGGAGAACCTGAGGTAGCCGACAAGGACGACGAACGAGCCTTACCTCTCACTGACACTGGTACAGAAACTGTCACACATGCTGACAGGCCTACTACGACGACTACGTTCGATGGGAAACAGGCTTTGGAAGATTCGCAACATGAGACTAGGAACGCGATTCCGAACCAACCCGAAGTAGCAAGACTCGATCAGACGATACGCATGGGTACGGCTACGATGGGGACAGGCGTTCAAGTCGACGCCGCCGTCCCCCCGCTCACAGACGGAGACGGGGACGAAGAAAGCGAATCACTAAAATACTATACACACGACAGAATAGGGGAAGCATCAACGCGATCAACAGGAGCGCCGCTGCCGAGACCAGCCGAGTCTCCGCACAATGACATGCCGGCCGAGTTGACGGGCATAGGGTCGGCTTACGATAAACAGCACGAAGAAATTCGACAACTAACCTTCTCGGACGAAGACCTCGGTCTCTCCACGACAGCCACGACGGACGTGACATCTCTGGCCGAAGACTTACGACTACCAGATGCGCACGAGTCCCTACCAAATGTACATACATACAGACACACACAGCCACGGCGCGCGGAGTTTGCTAATCGGACACACAAAGCACCAGCACTAGGATGACGATGGATTATTTGGATTGTTTGTTTGTTGGAAAATTCATACGGGCGTCGGTGCTCATCTTGGGAAAGAAAGAGGATTTTGCTATTTATTTGACTTGACTTGATTTGATTTGATTTGGTTGATTCGGTTCTACCCCCATCTACGTTGTTTGCACGTCACGGCGAAGCGAGCGAAAATTTATTGGTTTCTGTACCATTAGAAGGAAGCATCACCGAACCTACCTACCTACCATGTTGTTGTTGTCGTCGTTGTTGGTTTTCGTCCCCCGCGATGATATGTAATGAACAGACAGGGGGTGTTATGAAGGGTTATGAGGATGTTGCTGGTGAGATTGGATGGGACGATGGGATGGAAGGGAGGGCTTCACGGGAATTGCGGGATAGCTAGGTAGCAGAGCGGCTGGGATGGATCATGGATAGAAAGAAAGAACGAAAGATAAAAGGATTGGTCAACACATCGCTAGATGTATCCGTTGTTTGTATATGCGCTGTTGCTCCGTCTCGTGTTGGTGTCCGGCTGTCTAGGTCGTAGTCTTCGAGAGCAACATAGCTGTAGATTTGATGTCTCGGTTCCTGATGTGGGCTGAATGTGAAGTGTTGTAAGTTGAGGGTTTAGGACTGATTACGTGCTAGGAATTTGTTTTCGTTGATCACCGAGTCTACGCCGGCTGCGCTGGAGATATAGTAGGGAGGGCTGGTCAGCGTGGGAATTGATGGTATAGGCCCAGGGAAGATATAATACGTCATGTCAACCCCCTGATTCTTGATTTTCTTGCTTCTATCGTTATGATATCAAGAAAATACCTATACCATCATATTATCCGGCATAGCTTAGACTACCCAGGCCTTATTAGTGAGAGATCGGAGCTCTAAAGCTGTGATAAAGCTGGGAGATCGAGCTGCCAAGTTGCGGCATATAGATACTAGATGCCACGATCTACGTATTTTTAGAGGAGTGGCGGGACGGCTGTCGATGAACCAGCCTTTTGTTAAGGGGTGCTTATGGTGCTCTCAAGGATGTCTATATACCGGGTTTCCCCCCTGGGGAATACGTATACAGAGTGTGTTTGCAATAGTGGATATAAGTTTAGGTTGTTTGGATCTGGGGTGTTGCTGAAGTGCGAAGAGTTAGGAAGGTTGGTACGTTGGATGACAACCTGTGGTAGGGAGAGTCTCTTTCGCCGAGGTCCGCAATGTCTGACTCAGATGGTTTCCAGGTCGAAAGAGCCCAGCAGCAGCTTGACTGACGGCTCTACAAATTCTAATTTAACTCGGTTCTTGCCCAGAACAAGCTGTACAAGAAACCTGGAAGTATTCGAAGATTTATCTTTCATTGCTTGTTGTTTACTTGATTTTCATTCAACTCATTCAACTCATAAGTGCCTACCTAGAAACAGTGGTTGGGTTGCCTGACTTTTCTGACGCCCTTCTGAAGCGCGGTTGTAAGACAACGGGAAGAGCCGGTGGAGCTCACAGATGTGAGGGTGAGATATAATGACATTCAAGGGAAGCTGTTTGCAGTCCATGAGGGCATAGCAGATGCCTAATCACGTAGATTATATCTTGCTCGCTCATTCTGCCATTACATCTCACATCTTCAATTTCAGCTAATATCTTCAAATGCAGACCAAAAAAGTGGCAAATAACATCAAGACCAAAAAGAGGCTCAGCAAGAATATCTGGGGCAAGAGTGGCGTATTGCAACAATCTTTGGGTATGAGATTTTTTAAGGTTGTTCTCGAAGGTGTGGAGCTTTCCAGGCTATTAAATGGGGCTTAATTGACGATGTTTAGCCGATCGAAAGGGATCGTAGAACAGTTTCAAGTTTTTTTTTTTTGTTTTTCCCTTCCCGGCGAACCCCACCACTGGGCAAATGATAAGCGGTGGAGCTTCCCTTTGCTGTTGTTTGTTGGGGAATGAGGAACGCGCCCATCCGAGGGAGATCTTTTCTAAGAATGTGGGGAATCGTGCTAGTGAGCAAGGGTAGCTGGAACAACATTGAAGATCCATGAACTACCTAATACCTAATCGTTAAGCATATCTGCGATGGATGTATTCGATAGCCATCATCAAGTATAGTTACTATCGTGCTCTTCAGTTGGATTGTGATGAAGGCTCAGTTCTCATCCCTCGTGAATGCAAATGGAGCCTGCCTCGGTTTCTACGAACGACCATCACAACACTGACCAAAAAAAGTCTGAGGTAAGCCATAAGCTTAGGTAGGCTCTGTCCATGGATAGCGTGGTATTATCCTTCCTGCGAAATCCAAAGCATGTGGTAGCCCTATGAGAAGGGGCTGAAGGAGCTTCCAAGGTTAGGCCGAGGAGGAGTTCTTCTGTGTTGTGTCACCACACGATGCCCGAATATGCAAGGGCGAGCTTGTCGACGAATGCCACGGGTATCCATCCGACATCCATTAGGATATTCATGATTAATTTATCAGCATCTGATATGGGTTGCAGCGATGGCAACTGCGACGGCAACTGTTACTCGGTACCTACACGTACAGGCTGGAATACCGAGTGATTACCTGGATTACCTGACAGCCTGAGTATCAAGGATCAATTGATCTGGTCTCACACACAAACGTCCAATATGAGGCCCTTTGTTAATAGATCAATAGATGCTAAAGAAAATAGAAATTCAATAAAAAGGTACCTAGTACCTCCGCGGGTACCTGGCAACCCAAGAATGTGGCCTGTTCTCTCAATGCCCGAATTGGAAAGACCCTTGGCTTTTAAGTTGCTCTGATTGGACAATAAGACTTGCAGCTTCGAAACCGCCACCACGGTCACTTCCCCAACAATTCAACAAATTTCAGAATAGTGTTTTTTTTTTTTTTTTCTTGTCAAAAGGATGAACGGATGGAAAGTGCATGCCCGTTTGCAAGTGCCATGTATTCCCACAAACCCAGACAAGTTTCTATGATGTAACTCTACTAAGCAGAAATATGGGTAAGATACTTAATTGAACTTGATTAAATGTGGCACGAGACATTTCAAAGACAAATTAGCACCCCGCGCGTTAATGTGTCAACTCGCAAAATTGAAACAACCAGTCCAACCAATCCAGCCAGTCACTTTTTCTTCTCCTTCGTCTCTTTCGTAGGATTCACGATTAACGAACCCCAGCAACTTCTCTTTGGGCTCTGCTTGGGCCTATCAGATCAACCAGGATTTGCATAGGACCAACAAGAACCGTAACATCTTCGTCATAATCGTTATCGTTTGCACACGTACATAGTAGGATCATCCTCGGCTTTGAGGTGCCGGTTTCTGCTCGTTTTCGTAATCCGAGATTTGTTACTCAAAGCTGTTTTCTACAGTTCGTGGCTTTTCCTCCCTTTTCAGTTCGCTGATGATTACGTGAATACGTGATTACAACTGGTTACATTCGATTAAATCCGTTTGCTTAACCGTTGAGCAAACCTATAGATCTTTATAGACTAAAGCCTCAAGGGAAAAGAGAAAGTACCTACCTATACAGATCCCCTGCAGTATACCTATCGAACCTACAGTACCTGCATACCTCCAGGCCGCATACACCGCTCAGAATCAAATATACCAAGACCAAGCTCCGACGGGTTGGGGGCAAAGCTTCTCTTCTCTGGTTCTTCTCTAGCACCAACACAGCTGTGACCCGTCAGCTTGCCAATCTAGACTCTGCTAAGGCAGTGTACTGCTGTATACTTGTGGACTTGGTCTTGATTACAGTCACTTACACCTCTCGCTACCTACACCTCCATCACCATATACGTACCCTTTTACTGTTCCCGCCACCCACCCACCCGGCCACACGGACATACTGCAGGGTCGCAGGGTTGTATGTCCCACCCCTTTCGTCCCCATACCCACTCCCTATATGCCATACATGCCATACATGCCAGAGTCCTTTTTCCCGTAACCTTTCACTAAATTTAAAAATTTATATACCTCCTTCAGCTCCCCTACCTTTCCCTCCCCTCCCCTTCCTCTCTCTTCCTAACCTCGTCGTTCGCCTACCCAAGAGCCTTTAAACGATCCTGAAGGCCTTGTTGGTTCAACACATTCCCTATCGTCTACGCGTCCATCGCAACCATGGCATCCGCCTCGACGGCCCCCTCGGGCTCTGTCGCAGCCTCGGTTTACCCTGACGGCACCAAAGACTATAAGCCCCTGCGATCGAGCAAGTATGACTTGAAGAAACCGCACATCACCGAGTTTCCTATCACCTGGGGTAACTGGTACAAGCATGTTAACTGGCTTAACACTACCTTCATCATCTTCATTCCCTTGATCGGCCTGATCAGCACCTACTGGACGCCTCTTCAGTTCAAGACGGCTCTGTTCGCCATCTTCTACTACTTCAACGCTGGTCTTGGTATTACAGCTGGTATGTTGGAACAAGCTTACCTCAGAAAAACTGTTGTGAGACTAACTAGAGACAGGGTACCACCGACTTTGGGCTCACAGTTCGTATAAGGCATCCCTTCCTGTCAAGATCTACCTGGCCGCTATGGGTGCTGCCGCCGTAGAGGGCTCCATCCGATGGTGGTCGAGAGATCACCGAGCTCACCACCGTTACACCGACACGGAGAAGGACCCCTACTCCGTTCGAAAGGGGCTCCTGTACTCTCACATCGGCTGGATGGTCATGAAGCAGAACCCCAAGCGCATTGGCCGAACCGATATCTCCGACCTGAACGACGACCCCGTTGTTGTTTGGCAACACACCCACTTCATCAAGAGCGTGCTGACTATGGCCCTTATCTTCCCCACTGCGGTCTGCGGTCTCGGCTGGGGTGACTGGATGGGTGGTTTCATCTACGCCGGTATCCTCCGTATCTGCTTCGTTCAGCAGGCCACCTTCTGCGTCAACTCGCTTGCCCACTGGCTCGGTGACCAGCCCTTCGACGACCGCAACTCGCCTCGAGACCACGTCATCACCGCCCTTGTCACTCTTGGCGAGGGTTACCACAACTTCCACCACGAATTTCCCTCTGACTACCGCAACGCTATTGAGTGGTGGCAGTATGACCCTACCAAGTGGACTATCTGGACCTGGAAGAAGCTCGGCCTGGCCTACGATCTGAAGCAGTTCCGTCAGAATGAGATTGAGAAGGGCCGCCTCCAGCAGATGCAGAAGAAGCTTGACCAGAAGCGAACCAAGCTTGACTGGGGTGTTCCTCTTGAGCAGCTTCCTGTGATCGACTGGGATGACTACGTTGCTGAGGCTAAGAATGGCAAGGGACTCGTCGCTATTGCTGGTGTTATCCACGATGTGACCGACTTCATCAAGGACCACCCCGGTGGCAAGGCCCTCATCTCTTCCGCCATTGGAAAGGATGCCACTGCTATCTTCAACGGCGGTGTCTACGATCACTCGAACGCCGCTCACAATCTGTTGTCCACCATGCGTGTCGGTGTCCTACGTGGTGGATGCGAGGTTGAGATCTGGAAGCGGGCACACATGGAAAACAACAAGGACGCCGCCTTTGTCACAGACTCGTCTGGTCGAAGGATTGTTCGCGCCGGCGACCAAGTTACGAGAATCGCACAACCTCTAGCTGGCGCCAACGCGGCATAGAGTGCGTTACATACGAGAATTTAATGGAAACCCCCAAGGGTTGCGCTCGATAGAATTGGGTCACTTCACATCATGGAGTGTTCGAAAGCAACACCGAATCCTCGATCGGATAACATAATCCAGAGGACGATAATGATACAAAGCTACGGTATTATTCCCCGTGGCTCCTGAACGACGGGCTGGAAGGCAAAAAAAGGTTCTGTACATAAGAGAGCGCGTCACGACTACAGCATATTGAGGCAACTCGTCCTCCGGCGTTAAGAGGGAATTTGGGTTGAAGGGAGGGGGTTACTACATAACTACGCGAATCCAAGGGGCGTTGTGTATCATTCACGAAAGACTGTCTCCAAATTTGGAACGACAACGAAAAGGACAACGAGAATTGCGAAGTCTTCTACTTCTAAGAAAGTATAATTTCCAGATAACCTGACCTGTTTGCGTGGTGATATGTTTCGTGATACTGTGATTACTGTGTTGGGCCGGAACAAACTGGCTCGGAAAGCTCGTAGGGGTAACGGAATACCCGAGCAGGCGTCCCGCTCAACGGCTCATCTTGGTAATCCAAATCTACACAAATACCAAGTCCGGCCAAAAATACCCTCGTTTGCCAGGGAAATAAGGTGGTTATACGCTCCTCCCCATCATCCACGCAGTCTCCCAGCTTCCCGGCCAATAAGCCGATGCCTCCCACCACGCATACGTCACGGGCGGAGGGTGGGCAGCTTGTTGGGATTACTACGCCTACAGCGGTGATTCGCGAGTGATTGCGTACAGTAAGTAGGTAGGTAGGTAGGTATCCCGACGCATGTCATCACTCCGCAAGATGCCGCCGTGGTGCTGGCTTGCATTCGGTACCAGAGAAGGCGGGTACGCCGGGATGCGTTATCAGGGGGGGAGGAGGGGGAGACGGAGACCGGCGAGATGGCGGCGTGTGGGGTGCGAGTCTGGGTGTCTAGGTATCCAGAGTAGGTAGGTAGGTAGGTAGGTAGGTAGGTGTCTAGGAGTAGAAGCAAGAGCAGGAGCAAGACCAGCGTCCCCAACCGGTGGGCAAGCTAGGGATGTACGAGGCGTTGTCATATGTGTGGCACGGAGCGAGGTATGTCTCACCGGCGGGTGGGATTGAAAAGGGGGGAGCTATGCAGCATGTGGTCATCCGAAGAGCAGGCGGACATGTGGACGGCTCGGGATAGACGTCTGCCAGGCGGACTACGTGGGAGTTATCCCGTGTGTGAGATACCGGCCTCTGGACCTCGGCTGACGACGCCGGGTCCATCGCCTTACGGGCTGAGACGTCTCAATGTTTTTCGGGTCATCATTGTTGTGAGGCCCAACACCGAGTTTTTTGAGACCTCCCTTAGCCCTTATCAATCCGTATACCAAGCAGGTAGGTTGTTCCCCTTCCCGCCGTTTAGGGGCAGTTCAACGTCAGTCTGTTGATCCGTAACGAGATTCTCCCATGGGGCTGGTTGATACTGGGTACTCTACCTGCTCAACCTACTCATGACACACAATCCTTAGCACCAGCCCGAATCACAGCCGGTAACCTCTCACGGAAAGCATTGTTACTAACTTTTATTCCGGGACAAACGAGACCATCTGTAATTCTACACGTCTAATTATATACCAGAACGAATAATGTCCCACGAACACCCCAACCGCACCTAGTCCCTAATCCCTAGTCCTTCCCATAGCCCAGCTATGTCTACCTACCCGGCCTAGGCTTTAGGTTCCTATATTTTTACACCCGCACCAACCTCCCAGTACCCTACGACAAGATCTGCAGCTCCTCCTTGCGGTCCGGCGCGAACTCGTCCTTGTAGCGATCCCACAGCTTCTGCAGCTCAGCGACGTACAGATCGTGGAGGCGGTTGATCTCAGCCTGGTCGACAACGTTGGCCTGGGTGACCTTGATGGGGGCGCCGACAACAATATCGAGGGGGCGGCGGTAGGGCATGAGGCCGACGTCGTAGTTGAAGATGCCGCGGCCGTGGAGGAAGGGCAGGGTGAACTTCCAGACCTTCAGCACAAACATCTGCAGCTTGTGCACCAGCGGGTGCTCCTGCGGGTGCAGCTGGTCGTACAGGTTGTTCTCGCCGAACGCCAGCACCGGCACCAGGTCCGCGCCCGTGCGCACCGCGATCTTCACGAAGCCCTTGCGCTCCTTCAGGATCAGCCGCATCTGCCCCGGCTGCGCCTCTAGCGACTCCCGCGCACCCCCGACTACGATGGTGACGCTGCGGCCCATACCCTCCTTGTTGGGGTCGCCCCAGGTCAGGATGTTGACGATGGACTCTTTGGAGACGGATCGCATGCCCGCGGCAAGGATATACTCGCGGTAGAGCGGGATACGGAAGTTCGAGTCCAAGGTGAGTAGGCTATTCGTGATGCCG
Organism: Hypoxylon rickii; assembly: GCA_902806535.1. Classification (NCBI taxonomy): domain Eukaryota; kingdom Fungi; phylum Ascomycota; class Sordariomycetes; order Xylariales; family Hypoxylaceae; genus Hypoxylon; species Hypoxylon rickii. The sequence continues at coordinate 3,795,336 of CADCWY010000003.1, forward strand.
GGGAATTTCTCAGAGAACCCCAAGGCCTCGGTGCCGAATGCCGCCCATGCGCCGTGGGAAATGATACCGTGAGGGTGGTAGCCGAAAATGTACTTCCGAGTTGGCGGTAGGTCATGGGTTTTGTGAAGCTTGGCCGGGAAGTACCCCGCGAACCAGCGCCACAAATAGCTTCTGCGAAACCAGTCGGATCGGTATCTAAGCGATCCATCGTTATGCGCTTTGGAGCTCAGCACGTGTAGGAGGTATATGAGGAGGAAGGGCCAGGCAAGAGGAACGGCACAGAGGCCGAAGAAAATGGAAACTGTTATAACTATACACATGCAGTGCATAAGCACGACCAATGTCTGGAGCCTCCGTTGAAGAGGGACGTTCCATGGAGCCCACCGAATTCCGCCATTGGTGCTTGGCTTCGGAGGCGGGTGAGCTTCATCTATCGACATGTCGTCTAGTTCGGGGTAGGAATCGTCGTCATCGTGCGAAGTGGGACGGAGTGTAGGCGACGAATTAATTATATCTTGGTCATCTAGGCCGGATTTTAAAGCAGAGGCATAACTAACACCATCAGTGGTGCTATCGTGCTCTGTAGTTTCTACGCCATTGACAGGAGTCTCGTCGCCCTCTTCGGTCAAGCAGGCACCCCTTTCAAGATGCGAAACGTCGAAGCTTTCCTTCGTGGATACGTCAACGTAGGATTCCATCTCGCCATTTGGAACAATTTTCTCCAAACTTTGCAATGGCTGATTCTCCGGGACCTCCGTTCTGTTGGATCCCACGCTTGTAGGCCTTTCCTCGCGGGTCTCACTCATCTTGGAAACTTCCCTCGGTCTGGACTCCTTTCGTCTGAAGACCTGGCGGGATGAGCCGGCTTTAGGGACTAGACCTCTAGGGATTTGTGACGCAGGGCTCGGTCCGGGCAACGCAGCTCGTGCCGCGCTTATCGAATCCTTATGCGAGGAGGCTGCCTTGTCGGAGGGCGAGCAAGAGACTCTGGACTTAAAAGCAGGAGTTCCGATCGTACGAGGGGGAGTTCGAGGACCGGATGTCTCGCTGCTTTCGTGGCTCGTCTAAGATAGAATAGTCTCAGTCAACGGTCTCTCGGATTGTGCTTGTCGGCAGAGGCAGGACATACGATGTCAGGCTTGGATGGCCAATCTCGTTTTTGCCCCTGGTTAGGAGTCGATTGTAACTCGTGTGTAGGGTTATTAGATAGGGTATTTCTCTGGTAACCTAGGTTGGAGTCAACACAGGCTTCTTGTGCTTGACCCTGATGGTGCTTTTGCCCCATACGTGGCAGCTTGGAGCCAGTACGAGGGCTGCCATCTTTGGTGTCTTCCATATCGATGGGGATGTGTGATCCGAATAGTATCTCCGTCGTCAATCAGAAAAGAGGTAAAACGTACCTAAGCTAAGAAGGGTTCCTAGGTACTACCCGAGTAGGCAGATAGAGTAGCAAGGCACGTCGATTACCGATTGCCGTTGAGCATGGGACCGAACTCTGATGTGGGAAGGGGGAAAGGGGATGGTGAGATGGGAATAAAGTTTTAACCAACCCTCTCGTCCCCGTCGGCTAAGGAATTAGATTCGTATAGCGTTGCGATGACGCAGAGTCTACTATGTCACCGCATACAAGCAAATCGGCGGTATCCGTACTAGGTATGATAGGTACTAGGTAAGTATAGAGAAATGTACCTCGGGAGCCTCGGCTTGCGATGCGACAGATGCGACAAACAATAGGGAATAGGGCCGACCGAGCTAAGATGGGACGGCCGACGTCGAAGGTACGTGAAAAGGGGAAAGAGGAGAAAATAAATTTAGAGATAGATAACTAAGAGTTATTTGGGTATAGAAAGACGATGAAAATGAAGCTAGAATTATAGAATTACAGAATTACAAAGAAAAAGGACATCAGGAATATGTCGTTGCGATTTGTGAATTGGTTGAAATGCAACCCGTATGCGTCTGCGTCTGTGTCTGCATCTCTCAGCTCCCTCCCCTAAATTAGGTGTCCATTCAGTGCTCCGTTCAGTGCTGTTTTCATGTTGCAGTGGGGCTTTATCGTACAACCCTACCTCCAGGGCTGCTGCACAGCGTGGAGAATACAGCGTGCAACGTTCACTGCAGCGTACAAGTACAGCGTACAACTTATCACAGAAATCACAGAAATCACAGAAATCACAGAATGACGGGAGCATCCATGGATCAAGATGACGTAGCCCCTTTAACACGTGCTAATTGCCGATATCATTGGCTGGATTGATAAGACTATTCGATATTCGGACACCGGCTTTTAATTAAGATAAAAGTAATTATCATCGATAGCTCCACCACAGTAGAAGCGAGACTACATCAGACCTCGGCATCTTAAATTCACTTGACGATGGGGTAGTCGATACGATTCTATGCTTCATTTTGTACAATGATGTAGAACAAATCTATACGCTACCTAGGTATGCCATGCTTTCTAATTGTAGCCTCTGCCGTAAACCGAACACCGTAGTCCGTAGAATCAAAGAGCAAACCAAACTACGAAGTAGGTGGGCGTAGAAGCCGGACTTCGGCTCACTGCTACTTCAATTGCAACCTCGCATTCCAGCCCACCACACACCGAATCAAGTCCCAATCGCCCTCTTGCCCAACCCAATCCGTGACCACAACCCCCGTGCTCCCATCCCCCACCTTCAAGCCCGCCGGTCCCTTTCCCTCCGCCGCGTGTCGCAGACACAAGTACTCGATGATGGCCGGGTTAGCCTTGGCCGCGATCTTCTCGGGCCAGCAATTGGCATTGAAGAAGTTACTCGCACTCAGGAAATTCACGAAGAACGGCCGCGGCGCGGCGCCCTCCCGGTGGCTCTCGCTGCCGGGTAAGTGACACACGGGCTCGGCGGCACGCTCCAGGTGGCTCCGCGCCAGATCGATCTTCTTCTGGATGTTGTGGCTCTGGTCCACCTCGTAGAAGTCCTGCACGCGCGCGAGCCCGCTGCCCACCAGCCCGTCCGCGCAGTTGTCCGGCCACTCGCTGCCGTCCAGCCCCCAGCCGCGGCCTTCCCACTCCCCGTCTAGGCTGGCGTCGTTGGCGTGCCGGCGCAGCAGCACGATCTTGCCGCGCGCCTCGCCGAGCCGCGGGATTCTTGGCTCCGTGTACCACCGGCGGCCGTCCTCGTAGAAGCGGTCCTTCAGGATGCGGGACAGCTGCTGGTCGGTGCCCTTGCCCGTGCCCTCGCGCTTGATGCTCATGATGAGGGACTCGGAGGGGTTGGCGTCGAGGAAGGCGTAGACGATGTCGAGCAGGTCCTTGAAGTACTTGGTGCCGGTCAGGGAGATGGGGAAGGCGCTGTGGACGAGGGCGAGCTCGGACGAGTCGGAGCCGACGTTGACGCGCACGTCGAAGAAGCGCACGCCGTTCTCGAGCTGCTCGCGGGCGCCCACCGCCTGGCACCGCACCGACGGCAGCGCGACGTGGCACGTGGGGCTGTTGTGCGTGCCGGGGATCGACAGCGCCGACAGCGGGTACTCGTCGTGGACCTCGCGCATCCAGCTGGCGAGGTTCGCCGAGCTGAAGATGGCCAGGCAGCTGCCGGCCTGCACGTAGATGGTCGTGTACTCGTTCGGCGCGCCGTCCAGCTTCTTCATCACCGTGCTGCGCTGCGAGGCGCTCGGCATGTCCACCTGGTATCGGTGCCCGTCCGACTCGAACGTCAGGCGAATGACCTCACGCCCTGGGTCCGCCGTGCGCACGTCCGTGGTGCGGGTCTGGAAAGGCCCGACGGGAATCGACACATCGCGGCGATCCCTCGCATCACCTTGGATACGGACGTTAGATGACACAGACGTCGAGTTAAAGAGGCCACTGATCCTGCTCGTGATGTTGCCCACAGGAGTCCCACGCCCAGAAGTAGGTAACCCTTCAAAGCGCTCCACGAGCTTAAGCTCTAGCGGAGTGATAGTGAGATTCCGAATGATGAGGTCGGCCATTGGAGTCGGGGATGTGAAGATGGGGTTGACTTAGGAAGTTAGAGTAAGTTGCGATTAGGTTTTGGGGGTCACAACGACGCCGTTGAAGCGCGTTGACGCTTATGTTTTGTACCTAGTAGGGAAGTACCTACTAGGAAGGTAAGGTAAGGTAAGGTAAGGTAAGGTAAGGTAGCACCTACGGAAAACCGTCCGAACAAGCTAGACGCCGGTGCGAAAGCATTGTCTCAGGCGGAAGTAACGGCACGTAGCTATTGGATGACACCAAAGATGGATTAGATGGATTGCATAGATGGATAAGATGCGGTGTGGAGGCGCCCAGCTGGAGGTCGGGTGGAATTGGAATTGGAATTGGAATTGGAATTGGAATTGGAATTGGAAATGGATGCAGTTTGAAGTTTGTTTCTTTTTCTTGGTAAAACGGCGTCACCAGCACTCAAGCTTCACCATCAGTATTGCTATACTCCATCTAGTCCAAATAAACTTGTTGTCTCTCTTATCATGGAGGTAAGGTCACTTGATTTGAATTTTGTATTTTTCATTGATGAAAGATATAAACCAAGACTCCGATTATTATCCAAATGGAAAAATGAACTTACAATGGCCAGTGACCTCACTTAACCTGGAGTTGGGTAAGCCTTTGCTTATCGATATTGGCACTTATTCCCGAGCCCCGAGGTCTTGACCTCGATTGAACAACCTAAAGGCTCACGATAATTGTCTACTCAATTTAGCCCGATTCTATTATACCATTTTAGTAGATGACTACTGGCCACCAATGGCCTGGATGTCTTCTTATTATTAGACATCATGCGACTTCTTGGTCTGAATCGCTATCTTATAAACTCCATTTACAGGCAGCATGGTTCCTTTGCAAGAAGATTTAGCAGCAAACCTGATGCCACTGGAAGATTCAGTGTAACGGTATCCAGCAGGACCCCAAAGGTTAGTCCAAGATATTAGGGCCCTCGACCTCTACTAAATGTTTATATAGCAAGCCGTCATAGCTGAACTGGATCGATATCTCGCAGGTTCTTCCAAGAGGCCTGTCAACGAAGGCAATGCAGAGCACGGAGCGGCTATCTTTGCTTCACGCGATTTCGCGACATGGTTACAAGATGAGAGCTTTATATCCGACGTGCTTGGAACCATCTTCAGATCAAACCACGTCAGCACCAAGGATGTCGATGTCCTGTGTGCAGTGACAGATGGTCTCACTCCACGGAGACTATTCACCGAGCCGGAAACCGGCATCTCGGTCTTGTACGGCTCGGCGAATATCCTCCCTGGCCTTTGGGCTCCAGACGAGCGCGGAACCAACGTAGACCAAGATAGGGAGTCTTCCGTGTCGTTCCTATCGAACCCGCTGCCTAGAGACACCAGGGCTCTTGAAATCACCTTACCCTTGGCAAATACCGTTTTTCAAACCGGGCGACGATCTACCTTATTTGCGAGTAGATGGCAGGGTGGTCATAAAGGGTCCATGGCGCGTACAATGATACACGAGAAACGAACACAGAGAATTCGACCTCACACTCATTCTGCAGGCCATACATTGCCAGAGCTCCCACTGTTACCATTAACCCCTCCCCGAAAGATTGTTGCCGGCTTAGGTAACATTGTCCGACAGGTTGAGGTCAATGGTTCCCCTGCGCCGGCGTCAAAAGAGTTGGAAGGTCTCATACCAAAGGTCTTTGATGCCCGAGCTAAACGGGATGAGTCGTACTCACCCGGACCTATTGGTGTATGGTGCTGGGTCATTCCCCCTCATGTCGTGGAAAACCGTAATCTTTCCGATTTGAAGATCTTCCATCCTGAGTCCTCACAGTCCGAAGCGGAACTGTCTCTTGGGGCTATGGATGTATTCTCGGAGTTGTTGTCTTCTGGCTGCCGGGTACACAGAATTTGTATGTGATATGTTTATCTGAAACTGTGCAACTAAGCTAACGGGCGTGTAGTGAGTGGCGGTGGAGGTTGGGGTGCCAAGCAAGGCTTGCTTTCCCTAGACCCCGAGACGAATTATTCTCTCCCTGACCAAGATGACGTTGAGATGTTCATCAAAGCCTTCCAGGAGCGCAACAGTCCCAACGCATCGGAAGGAATCGTGACACCAGGCTCGTATCTTATGTTTTGCATCGAACCGCACTGGACCGCGAAAGAAACCGGATCAAGTCAACTGATCTCTCCAGCTACTGCAGTTGGTGTTGCACCAAACAACGACGAGGAGCTGCTTCCGGCCGATCTATCGGACAAGGTCCAAATTATCGACAACCATTTTGGCGTACTGTCCAAAGCTGGCGTTTACTTGAAGGCTTCTACCTTGTTTCGTATGACAGAAAATACCAGCACGAGCGGATCTGCCGAGAAAGCTCAAGCTTTTACAACAAAGGTCAACTTTCCGCGTGCTCTCTTTGCGTTATGAAAACAATACGCAAGCGACAGTGTGTTGCAGGAAGGATCGGGAGTGGGATTTAATGGGTTTGGACAGTGTATATACATCTATACATGCATCAAGCTGAAAATGCCGGTGCCAACTCACTATAAAACATTATGGTTATTTCCAAATAAAAATGAAATAATATAGTAGTATATAATACTAGGTAAGCAACACGGCAAGCTTAACAAACAAACAAACAACCACCCAAGACGATACCTACTAGGTACCTTTCTATATTCTACGGTGCTAACATCGTGAATAACACGTACATAGTACCGCGCAATGGATCCATCCATCACCGTGTGGTGATTGCCCAGGTGTCGTTGGCAAACCACCTCTGGCGGCTGCCAGCGTCAAGGCACAACACATTTCCCGTCAATGAGGTACCTACATAGTACCTTATGTACCTAGTAGATACTACCTAGTAGTGATACAGTAGGTAACTATAGTACCTAGGGGCTGAGGATAGGTACCAGATACAGCCTGAGATTTCACGGTGCTGATTGCTCGCCTCAGTGGAGGTTTGGACTAAAAATAACTGGGTACCTGATAATGTCAAAGGTCCAAGCTCGATGCAACGCTACACGTATTCCGCCTAGGTACCTCACTACACTACTAGGTACCTAGTATACTTACTACAATTACATACCACACAGCACTGATCTCAAAGCCGCGTCTGCTACGAATACTCATCACTACATCCTTACATCCAACGTCTTCTTTCCCGCAACAACTCACAGAATCAAAGATGGACCGAAGTCTCGACGAGATCGTTGCTGAGTCCCAGGTACGCGATTGATTCAGAATCATCCATTTCTGGACATACACAGTCGTTGTAGACAATGGATTGCTAACGTGGGTATTTTTCCTTGCAGCAAAGAAAGCGAGGCTCTAGACCTCGTCGAGGCGGTGGAGGCCGACCTCGAGAACGCGAGTCTTATCCCCGCGACGGCGTAAGAAAGGTGAGTAGATGAACAACCTTCTTTTAATTCCTGATCATTGGACGGCTTTGTTGATCCATCGTCTTCCGCCTTAGGTGGATTATTCCTCTTCCCTCGATCACGCACCTTCATACCTCGACTAGCCCCCCAAAGCACTCGACTTGCGCTCGATGCCTCGGACTTCGATCGGTGATGGTTTATTCGTTCAGTGACACCAGCTAACCAGCAATCTCGTTTTGCGAGACAGTCAACTAGAGATGATTCGCGAAACTTGGACTCGTATGTTGCTTTTCTTGCACCCCTATTCATCTGATTCGAGCCGAGCCAGCTAACAATTACGTAGTGAGTGGGTTCATGATCGGTTCGACGATTCCAGTGGTAGGATGGACCGCCACCGTTTTGATGCAGCACGGCAATAGCTAACGGTGTGTCAGCTCGAGCCCGCCCACGTCAAGCGAGGCGACGTCCTTCTCCAGACCGATTCCAGTCAGCACAGACCCCCTCTCTCAAAACGATATCCTTCTGACAATTGCGATAGAGATGCTCGCGGAACCAAGATCAAGGTGGACAACCTGCACTACGAGTTGACTGAGGATGATCTCGATGTAAGCATGAAGTCGCTTACCCTCCCATGTGCTCGCATTAACCCCTCTGTAGGGACTGTTCAACAAGATCGGCCCAGTTGTCAAGCTCGAGCTGCTGTACGACCGTGCTGGACGTTCTGAGGGCACAGCCTTCGTTACATACGAGAACCGCGACGACGCTACAGAGGCGATTCGAGAGTACGATGGTGCCAACGCTAAGGGTAAGACTTTCGTACTCGTTATCAAGCAGTCAGCTAATTCCTCGTAGGCCAGCCAATTCGTATATCGCTCGTATCCTCGGCCCCCAAGCGCAATCCCTTTGACACTGCCCACATGCCTGGTCGATCGTTGGCCGAACGCATTACTCGACCACGTTCTCTATCCCCTCGACGATCCGATAGGGACCGCGGTATCGATCGCTACGTGCCGGGTCGTGGTAGTCGATCGCGTAGCCCTCTGCCACGCCGACGTGGTGGCAATAACAGCAATGGAAGACGTCCCGGTACCCGTCGCGAAGGAGGTGGTGCGGCCAACGGGCGAGAACGCGCCGGCCGTGATGGACGACCGAAGAAGACGCAGGAGGAGCTTGACGCCGAGATGGCGGATTACTTCAACCCTGGTGGAAACGATGCATCAACCAACAACGCAGCCGTCGAAACCGGCGACGATATAGACATGATCGAGTGATTGAATCAGACGGAGCGGTCAAACGACCTGGATGTGCGGAGGTTGAGTTTCTATAACACAGGACTATGGCGTGGTGGCTTTCCCGAATTTGTCGTTTGCACTATACAGAACCGCCAGTCCTTGAACTCTACTTGCCGCATTTTATTGCATTGCATTGCATCGCACTGGGATAGGCTTTGTCGTGGCAGATACTCTCACTGTTAAATTGGCTTGCTCGATCACTGATTTTCTACTGGTGACATTTACGGATTTGACATGACTTGTTGGCATTGGATGGGCTGATGGCGAAGTAAAGCTAGCTTCGTCCCTGTCCCTTTCATGCCGGTGTCCCTCGTTCCCCCTATTCAGCAAGCTTAAGCTTGGGGTGAATATCATACTATGTAGTAGAAACTGAATTAAGAGAATGGTGCATAATGCCATCTAAAAATCGGCATAACTCTAACCTTCATCTATAAAGCTTCCTGTACATTCGTTCGTCATCACTACCTTTTCCCCACGCCCCCACCAACCTACTCCGTCTTCTTCCTCCTCCGCTCCATCCCCTCCACCATGGCTGCCGCCACATCCTCCACGGTGGTGCCGCGCTCGCGGTGCCCGATCCTCTCCTGACCTAGCACGGTGTCCTCGGCCGCGATGCGGTACGTCTCGGCGGCGCCGCGGAACGCGTCACCCGAGAACCCGCCGTCCTCCCGCAGCGTCCGCGCGATCTCCTCCATCTCCCCCGCCCACCGGTACGCCTTGGGCGCCATCCCCACCACCCCCCGCGTCGCCGCCGCGTGGTAGTGCGGCGGCAGGATCGTCTGCAGCTCCGACTGCAGCTCCGACAACACCCCCAGGCGAGACGCCGTCGTGAACGCCTGCACCGCGATCGACGTGTACCCTTTGCCGAAGCTCGCGAAGCACATCTTCAGCCCGCTCGCGCTGCCCACCGCCTCGCCCACGTGCCGCGTGTTCAGCACCGCGGCCACCCGCTCCCCGATGTCGGGGATCGCGGCCAAGGAGTGCGGGCCGGATGTCGGGATGCTGGGCACGGTCCACTCCGCCGACGATGCGTCCTTGCGGGCGGGCGGCCCGCCCAGGATGCAGCCGTCGACGAAGCGCACGGCGGGGGCGGTGCGGCGGGGGGCGTCGCGGCCGTCGAACAGCGAGGCGATGCGCCGCGCGGTGGACGGCGCCACCGCGTTGAGGTCCGCGTAGTACAGCGGGGTCTCCGGGGCCCGGCGCAGCGGCCCGGCCAGGGCGTCGGCGACGCGCTGGGCGGTGGCCTCGGCGTCGCGCGGCGGCACCACGGAGAGGATCAGCGTGCAGGCGTGGGCCAGCTCCTCGTCCGAGGTGAACAGCTCGACGGCGGCGGCCCGCGCCCGCTCCACGGTGTCTGGGCTTCGGCCTGCGCAGTTCGTGGCCACGGCGAAGCCGTGCGCGACTAGCAGCTGGGCGATGCCCATGCCCATGTCGCCGATGGAGAGGATGCCGATTTTGGGGGTGGGGGTGGCCATTGGATGGATGGGGTTTGTGAGACGGGGAGGTGTTTACGTGCTTGAATGGCTACTATGATGTGTTCAACGCCTTGATGTTGGTATCGATGCTTCGCGGTTGGCTTTACTGTACCTATCTCGGGGCCGGTCGACATGCCCGAGCCGTCTATGTCTGGAGGGGAAACATGCCGATGGTTGGTGCCACCGTCGGACTCGCTTTGTGTCCAATGAGAGCTTGGAGAGGGGGGTTTTTCTATGCGCCTAATGGATTGCGCGAGATGATCGCTGCTAAAAGCTCACTACATGTCCCTTACCTGCTTAGGTACTTGACGGATTCCTTATCTCGATGTATCAAATGAAGTCGAGGTTTGGTATATGTTCATTTGTTTAGATATTTGTGCTACTCATAGATACCTAGTACTTATGATATCATTACGTTCTGAACACCGCTTCTAGAGCCTTAATCCCTAATAAGCGTTGAGATATTGTTAATATTAACCAATGCCGGGCCGTTAAAACTCGCCTTCAAGGTACTAGGTACTCGTACTAGCTGTCGCCTCCTCGTACCATACTGCAGGTGGCGTCCCGCACTTCTACTACGTAGTCACAGTAAACCTCCTATACGACCTGATAGGCCAGAGCTTTTAGATAATTGCTGATACGTGATAGGCCAAAAACAACGCTTTTCCAATTAAGGTAGCGGATGCGAGCGATAGACCCTGGCAACCCTGGCAACCCTGGCAATCACGGCAACCCTAGCTTCGTAACTTGTACAACAGCTTGTCTTAAGCTGGTCTGGAAGACGTTTTGGAAAGAGTGGAGGAAGAGAACGAAGCGGAGACGAAGCGAAGCTTTGCTGCATGGAATGGATCCAAAAAAAAAAGGGCACAATGTTATTGAAATCATTCCGAATTGAGAATGGACTTCGTTCCCAAATACAAATCAATCTCACCGTCTCGGCTTCTTTGTTCATCATTTTCTCCGTCACGAAAAATAAACCTTCCGTAGTTGTATCTCCACCTAACCAGATCAAGTATTCGAATCGCGGTGGTGACACTATTCATTCTCTTAATTAACGGTTTTAATATCTCACTACCATGTCGGATATCTATCCGAATGTGTTGTGGGCCATGGGGTCGACCATCTTTGGAACCAGAAGCGCATCAAACTCCAAGCGTCATGGATCCTAGCACCCTACCTATCCATTCTATCCATCCTAATTACTGCATAGTATTCATGGGTGTAGGATGTCATACCGTCCCTTGACATAGTATTTATCACCCCCGTTGGAAAACTTGCGCAGCAAATGATGAGCAAAAACGTAGAGGCAACGAAACATTCCTAGATGAGAAGCTGATGAAGCTTGTTACGCGTCCTTATAACCCTCGCACCAGGCATCATTGACCATTGATCGTTTGGACTTTTCACACCTCTCAACTTGCCTTTGTTGGATTCTCGAATCCCGAATCCCTGCCGCTTCGCCCGCAGTTCATGTGTGTCAGGGACCAGTCGGTGGGCCGGCCATCTTCGGTTTCGCTACATCCCCTTTCCATACGTCAAAGGTCTAGCTTAGCAGCTGGCCTAGTATAGTAATCAAGCTTTCCCAGGCCGTGTGGTGGTCCTGTTGTCTCAATTTCTTCCGACGTGGCTCGGAGTTCAAGATAGATCTTTAAAACGCCGTCTTTTCAAGGTTCCAACAGTCTGGCCGACGGGTTAAACCTCCCTATGTTACCTTGAACCAAACCCGTTCTCGTATAATTGGCTCATCCTTCTACGTCTGTAGTGAAAGCTGAAGTGTTCGGTATTCGCTGTTGCCTAGTCGGCACTTCCCCAAGTTATAATCAACTCACTGATAATCATTTTTGTTCGTTAAGCATATTGTGCTGTCCACTCTATTCTTATTACTCTAATTGCCACTTGGGTTTTCTGGAGTCTATCTCGGTAGTGGCATGGTCCCCGGCTTGATACCGTCCTAACCCGCCTCACTTATTAGGGCTAATAGGACGTCGTCTAACTTTGGCTGTCTGGATAGAGCCTTGTTTTGGTTCGACTGTGGAATCAAAGGAGACAGATTCGACCCTCGACTGCCGAACGCAGCGAACGAGGCAGTAAACTACCTTTACGATGACGGTTACTTTGGGGGCCATTGCTGCCACCTCCCTGGGCTTATCATATTTTCTTGTCTCTCTCCAGCCAGAATGGAGCAGGTCACAGTTTCTGCGCACATCCATCGCCCTATGGTTTCTTGGAATTTTCATATTAGGGGTATGGAAGGTGTTCCTATATCCTAAATTACTCTCCCCCTTACGTGGCTTACCAGAGCCGGAGGGAAACTCCTGGATCATGGGTCAGTTCAAAAAGATAAGAGACTACCCGTCGGGTGTGCCTATGAGGGAATGGTACGTATGAAATCCGCCAACGACTCGCTTTACCACCCCGTTAATAGTACAATCAGGATTACTACTATTCCGAACGAGGGCCTTATTCGATATCTAACTATTCTTAACCAAGAGCGCGTGCTTATCACTGGGCCAAAGGCTCTCGGAGAGGTATTGGTAACAAAGAATTACGACTTTAAGAAACCCGGCAATATTCGTTTCGGGCTTGGTCGTATCTTGGGCATAGGGGTTCTTCTAGCCGAGGGAGATGAGCACAAGTTTCAACGCAAGAATCTCATGCCCGCCTTCGCATTCCGCCACATTAAAGATCTCTACCCGAGTTTCTGGCATAAGGGTCGTGAGGTGGCTCAGGCTATGACGGATAGTATCCTTGCCGACGCTCGGAGGGATGCATCTGTTCAAGACCTAGAAAAGGCTAAGAAGACCGCTGTCATCGAGGTTGGTAGTTGGGCATCTCGGGCCACACTGGACATCATTGGACTCTCCGGGCTGGGGCGGGATTTCGGGGCGATCAGGGACCCGAACACTGAGCTTAACGAAGTATACCGACGTGTGTTCAGCCCCTCCAAGGAAGCCCAGCGGCTCGCGTTTCTTTCGCTATTCATTCCGAATCGGATACTCAACCGGCTGCCCATAAAACGTAATAACGACGTGCAAAAAGCGAGCCAGGCTATTCGAGGTGTATGTCGCGACTTGATCAGGGAAAAGAAGGGAAAATTAGAGCGAAAGGAGCCTATGGACCGTGATATCCTCTCCGTCGCACTCGAGTCTGGCGCATTCACGGAGGACAACCTCGTGGATCAGCTCATGACCTTCTTAGCTGCCGGCCACGAAACGACCGCCACCGCCATGACGTGGGCTGTATACATGCTTGCTCGATACCCCGAGGTACAGAAGCGTCTTCGTGCCGAGGTTCGCGAGAAGTTGCCATCTATAGATGACACTTCGGGCCGCGAGGTGACAAGCCTCGATATCGACCATATGCCTTACTTGAATGCTGTCTGCAACGAGGTTCTGCGGTACTACCCCCCTGTTCCTCTTACCCTACGTGAGGCCGCTGTCGATACCACCATAACAGGCCAACACATACCCAAGGGTACGACAATCATACTCTGCCCATGGGCGACCAACTACGACCGCGCGCAGTGGGGACCTGACGCGCATGAATTCAACCCGGATCGATGGGTGCCCAAGGGCCCCGACGACAAGAGAGGTGCCAGCGGTGGTGCGTCAAGCAATTATTCATTCTTGACGTTCCTCCACGGCCCTCGTAGTTGCATTGGCCTTGCCTTTGCCAGGGCCGAGTTCGCGTGCCTGCTGGCGACGTGGGTAGGGCGGTTCGAGTTTGCGCTCAAGAACCTCGAGGAGATGGACGAGAGGAATGTGGAGATAAAGGGAAATGTGACGGCGAAACCGCAGAGGGGCATGCATGTCCATGCCACGGTTGTGGATGGGTGGTGATGGGTGGATTTGTAAAGGATATTCAAACAGTTTGGGCATGGTATGACACGATGATACGATAACATTTGTATATTAACGCCTGTTAGAGTGGTAGGTTCGGTGGACATGAACTTGCCATAACCCTCTTCAACCTTACGTAGTTGATAACAACAACATGAAGTCCTTGATCATCCGTGGCTTTATGAAGTTCTAGTCTTACAATAGGCGGGCTCTTCCTCGAGCCTACACACGTGGACGTATGTATACCATCTTGGTACTAGGTGTCAACTCCACCCAGACACACTTACAAGCCTTTGACACCAACTTTTAGGTATAGAGGATCCTCATCGATCTGCTTCCTTATATCCCCCGTCTTCAGCTCATCCACATCCCAACCCGCCCACACGAACCGGCCATGCAGAAACTCAGCCTCGGGAGACGCAGCCCAGACAGCGAAATGGGCAGGCAAATCCTCTGCAACAACACAACACACATCGTCAGCAATCGCACCAAGCCGCAAACAAACATAAAACGAGCATGAAAAATAAGAAAACTTCACATACCATCATCCCACGGAATCAAATCCCGCGGATACCCCTGGTTCTCGACATGCTCGGTGTAAATAGCGCCGGGGTGGTAATTCAAAAACTGCACCCTGGCGGGCGGCACGTCGTGCGCGAGGGCCTGCAGCGCGGCGGCGCCGGCCTGCTTGCTCGCCGCGTACGCCAGGTTGCGGGCGCCGGTGACCCAGTCGTGGATCTGCATCGTCGACACGTGGACCACGTGGCGGCGGCGGCCATCTTTCGGATCTGGCTGCGCGCACATGCCCGCCGCGAGCTCCAGCTGCGCCCGCACGTTCACCCCGTACGCCTCGTCCCACACGCGCGCCACGCCGATGTCCAGGAGCGGCTGGGAGGGCGGCTCCACGGCCGCGTTGAGCACGAGCACGTCGATGGATGTGCCCTCCGCGGCGAGCTGCGTCCATAGCGCGGCCACGGCGCCCGGCGCGCTGATGTCGCATGGGATGCCGCGGACCTCGGTTGCTGACTCTCCGTTGCTGGAGGAGGAGGAGGAGGAAGGGGATAGCGAAGTGGCGGCGGCGGTGGCGGCGGCGGGGCGTCGGCTCGTGATGAGCACGCGGCGCGCGTGCGCCTGGATGAAGGCTCGCGCGATGGCGTATCCGATGCCGGTCGCGGCGCCGGTGATCAGGATGGTTTTGCCTTCTTGTGAGAGCGCGGGGCGGAGGGGGGAGATGGAGGGGTAGGGGGCGGTGTGGAAGGTTGGGGTTAGTTTTTTCAGTGGTAGCATCGTGGTGGAATGGGTGGTTTGGAGGGATCGGATGAATGCTAAGTCTCTCGTCTGGGATAGGAGGAGCGTCTGGATTGTATGTAGGGTATTCTAGTTGGAGGCAACTTGGTGGATGTGCATAGGAACCCATTGACGGGTTATATATGACATCCACGGCCATTATCAAACCATCATAGCCTACCCATAACCCACGGCTCATACCTCCGTGGAATCCGGCGGGCGTGCGTGTTATAGCTTGCGGGCGCGCATTGGGAATGCCCTCCCGCTACGCGCCGTTGGCCCCGTTGTTTTCCGCAGCGTCGATTGGACCAAGGGACGACATTAGCCGTGATGTCCACCGTCCAGGGTGAGTGGATATCTCCACATTTGTCCGTCCACGGGTTTTCCCACCTATACCTACCTGGGTATCTGGACAGTTTTATGCGCACGTCGACGGCGGAACGTAAAATGCGGCGGGCGAAACGACGCGGAAAACCACCATCACAGCATCACGATGGCTACTCTATGGCGCAGAGCCTGTGTCGGCTGCACCAAATCCAAAAGACAATGCACCAAGGCTTTCCCGACGTGTCGACGATGTTCCGACAAAGGGATCCCATGTGTGTACCCACCAGCCCGGCGGACTCTGCACAGCAAGAACGCGGACGCAGCGGATGCAGCGCCCACAGCGCCCGATCCCATCATCGAAAACGGAACTCTGACGCGCCAAGTGGCCCAGACTAGCCACAACAGTGACGACGCGGGCGGAAATCTTTTAGACTTCGCGCCGCTGCCTCTGGAGCCCTTCGAGGGTCTCGCGCCGGAGCATCCGCAGCTCTCATTCGACAACGGCGACGATGACGACGCCACCACCGTCGTGCCAACCGACACCTGGTTCCTGGCGCCGGAGTCGTGGGTGGCGGAGTACACGCTGCCGACGGGGGACCCGGAGGACGTGGACGGGTCGATAGTGCAGCGGTTCGTGGACGTGGTGCAGCGGTGGCTGCGGCAGTGGGCGGCGGAGGGCAGCAGCCCGCTGCACCACCGGCAGCTGTACCGGGGGCGGATGCCGCGGGGCGTGCAGGACGCCTTCACGGCGGTCGGCATGTACGCGACGGCCGACCAGCGCCACCCGCACGCGCGGGCGCTGGCCCGTCGCGTCCTCGACGACCGCGCCAACCAGCTCGTCCAGGACCAGGCCCTTGAGGCCTCGCTGCTGTCTGTCACCGGCGGCGAGATGGATCTGCTTGATCATATTGCTCGTGTTCAGGCCCTCCTCACGTACCAGACTATCCGCCTCTTCGACGGCGACGTCCGCATGCGGGCACAGGCGGAGACGCTGATACCGACGTTGTTCCTGTGGACGAGGCAGTTGCTCGACAGCGCTCGACGTAGCTTAGCGCGGCCCGCTCGTTTTCTCGCGGCGGTTGCGAACTCGACGGGAGTAACGGTTGGAGGAGGTGGTGGTGACGCTGGTGGGCAGTACGCCGAAGAGGCGGCTTGGCGGGCGTGGATCTTGGTCGAGAGTGCGAGACGGACATGGCTCGTCGCGAGTTTTGTCCAGCAGATCTACATGTACATGAAGCAGGGCTGGAGCGAGTGTCCCGGCTGCGTGACGATCACGATGGGGGCGGGATTGTGGGATGCGTCGTCGTCGTACGCGTGGTCGAAGGCTTGTCGGGAGCGGGACGCGTTATTCATAGGCATGAAGCAGACGGAGGGGCTGCTCTCCAGGAGCTGTCCTGCCGACGTGGATGAGTTCGGCATGCTGATATTGGAGCTTAGTTACGGCGTTGACAGGATCGAACGGTGGCTTGGGGATTCGAAGGCTTGTAGGAGCACCTAGGTTTGTGTAACAATATATTTGTATTCGCTGCTATCATGTTCTGGTCTTGCGATGGGCGGCGTTGTCAAGTATTGAATAGACCTCTTGTAATTCGGAGATTGGATGGTATTCGACGGTGGTTTACTATCTACAAGAATTGGGTGACAGGTAGTTGGTGGGTATCTGGGTACGGCATCAAATACGATCAATTAGACGGCAATGTCTACTACGTACTACAAGCACAGGGATGGGAATACGCGTTTGTATTTACCGTTACCACCGACTACAAACATTCGTGGCACCAGCAACTTGGGGTCATGACTGGGCATTCAATCAAGACGGCAAGCGAAGGGATCTTCCTCATGGCGATGCAGCAAGGCATCGAGCATAACGAAAATCAAAGGGTTGAATGAAAGCAAAAATTGCGCCCGCTACGATCCACGAAGGATAATAGAAGAGGGTCGACTCCGCGCTGTGCAATGCAGGTCTCCCCCCTTAAGAGCCCTCATTCTTGAGCGAGGACCCTTCGGACAAGGTAAGTATGAAGAAGAAAAAGGAAGAAAAGGACAGAAATGGTGGGAGGGCGGCCTGGTTTATATACTTTTTGGGGAGGGTCAAGAGTGGAGACTGATTCTGAGAACTGGCAGCTGCCAAGGAGGTGGCAGCATTAATTGATGCATTTTTGGTGGGTAACTTTATAAAAATGGTAATATCCACGTTAGATGAATAAATTAAAATTAATAATAAGCTACTATGTAGTACATTTTTTAGGTCCGTGCAACCCGAGGCTTATCATTCATATACTATGCAGTACATCTATCCGAATACGTCATCGAGGCGTCGATGGTTTCGAATTTCGAATTCTGACGCGTACCTGAATCCACTTCTAGGAGAATCCAGAGAATGAAGCATGATATGCAACACAACATGTGCATAATCAAATTAGCGACCATTATGTTCCCGTGTAGATCAACACTGATATGCTCGATATATTGCATATTTGCTACATGTCACAGACGCCAACATGATAGGTATCACAAGACAGACAACTTTGACGCGAATCCATCGACACATATCTCAATTTCAAGTCCTACTTTACTACTTTGCTACTTCCAATGATCAAATTGAACAATATCAACTGCTAGGGGAATCGCTTTTCAATGTATCGACGGCTGGACTAGCCGAAAAAGATAGCACCTAGCCCTATCCATAGCCTCGAGGGGATTGAACTATCTAGGTATTTAAGTATAGACAACTTTACTAGATAGATCGTGTAAATCACAGTCTTTTGTTAAATCAAGATAGCCAACCAACATCTTTCCAATCACTAACAAGTCCGACGTGGTCGTCGGACACCAATAACCATACGGAGTCGTGGAGCAGATGTAACAAAAGCCCGTAAGCATGTCGCTTAGAGGAACAATTTAGTCGGTCTTGGGCTTGCTTCGGCTCACGATGAAAATCGCCTGGGGGATGATGACCGCCAGCCAGAGACAACCGAGGGCGAGACTAGCTGCGAAGATCTTGACGTAAAGCTTGACAAGTCGCACCCACGAGGCGCGAGAGAACGACTGCCACGCGTCCTTGATGGTGACGAAGCCCTTGCCACCCACGATGGCTGGCTCAACCTTGCCCTGGAAGGAGCGGTCGAAGGGAACGATGGTGTCCTCCTCCTCGGGAAGAAGGGAGGCCTGGACTCGGATCAAGATGACCTGGGCAGGGATAACTAGGAAAATGTACAGAGCTAACGCCAGGAGCAGCACGATGGTGCCCTTCCAGATGTCATTCTTGTCGGTCGCGGGCACGGTGCCGGGCTGCTTGGGGTCCGGGAGGTTCATGCCCATTCCATACGCTAGCATTCTAGGGATAAACTGAGAAAGTTCGGCAGCGAAAAAGTACAGAACGATAGGGAGCGCGGTGGCCTGGAATGCCTTCTTGAAAGGAGGCAGTCGCTGCCAGAAGGTCTTGGAGCTCGGGGCCGAGATGATGATGTGTGTCCACGCCGTGTAGAGTTGCACGAGGGCAAGAGCGGCAAGGGGTGCGGCGATCAGCGTCGGAAGGAAGGTGCTGGCGAAGATGCCGTAGACGAATCCGATAGAGACGGACAGGGCAAGGTAGCAGGCGATTCCTCGGAACATGGAGCGCCAGCCGCTGATGGCTGTAAGCGTGCGGTAGGTAGAGCGGATGGAGGATGTGATGAGGCGAGGCTGCGAACCAGCGCGCGCAGCCTCATCGGCCACCGGGGCGTTGTCATCGGCGAGAGATTGCGTTTCTTCGTTCAGCGAAACGGGTTCGTAGGCCGGAGGAGACGGGTCTTCAACGATAGCGAGCGTAGGAAAGACGTGCTGAAGAGAGTAGTTGACCTGGTTTGATGACTGATTAGCAAGATGGATTATCTATATCAAAAAATACGAGGCGGCATACCATCAAAACCAGAGGCAAGAAGACCAAAATGTCCATTATGATAAGTCCCCAACCCCAACCAGGCATCTCGTACGAGACGACGGCGGATTCGCCCCGCTTATAGACCGCGTGGGCAATGTCGCGATACATCTTGAAGAGTGTTTTCAACAATACCTAGACAACAAAATAGTTGGAATACAATAAGAGAGAATTGAATAGCAGAGGGAAGAAGATGAAGTGAAAGAATTGATGCTATAGTTGTTGAAAAGTGTATGTGTATGAAGAGTGTACGAAGAGGGGAATGAAGAAAGATTGGGTAAGATAGTAATGAAGAGCGAGCTGAAAGCACCTTGACGAATGTTCTTAGGTACAAACATAGGGCAAATTCTAGGCAGCCTACAGGTATCAATGTATGTAGATGAGGCTAGCATTGGATAATTGATAAGACAGTAAAAAGTTAGCGCCACACTGTAGACTTTCTGGACTGAGTTAAACACTGTTAGTTTGGAAGACTCAAGGGGCGATTATACTACTGTAGCACTAGTCCAAGCACCATAACCCTCTAAAGTCCTAGGTAACTTATAACAATCGGCATCATCGGAACGCCGGAGACACAGTAATGCTATGCTACCAATACAGTAATACACCATTTCCATAGTGTAGCTCTTAAAGCTGCCCATGCAGGTGCTATTGTGATACATAGTAGTAGGTACAAATCGGTATACAATCCAGGCAGCCGTGGCCCCCGACAACATCTGCACTGCCTCTTTCGCTTCGATCCTAGGTCCACGGGATTTTCGACATTGGCGGTTATGTCGCTTTTCCTTTCCGAATACAGGAGAGGTTGCATCAGCCATCTGACCGTTTATGTACATGTAGGTAGATACCTAGGGTACATACATAGAAGGCATTGGTTATGGTCACCCCTAATCTGTTTCACCTACTGCGTACCTACCTAGTAGTATTGTATTGTATCGGGCTGTTACCTTGTTAGAACATCTACATATGCAACATACAGAGGTACAGATCGCGTACAAAAGTGCGTCAGCCAATACCTACTAGGTACCTAGGTAGTATGTAATTTTTAATATTTCACAAGGTCACCTACATAGTACATGTATCAGTACTATGTACCTAGTATGGTTTGATCCATCGATGTTTTTAGAGTTGCAAGGCCCTGAGCCCCTCAATAGCGCCAGTAGCGTCATTACTAGGTACCTAACCTAACACATCAGACACCTGCATTGATATCTATCATTTGATTGATAATATAGATCAATACATCACCTTGTCAGCCCTACAAGGCCGACTGAGATCCTCCAAGTTACCTTGGTACAGAACCATGTCCGCCCCGTCCATACCCAACCTCCTCTCACTTCGGGGGTCTAGGGGAGGTTCCCGAGGTCGTGGTCGTGGGCGAGGAGGCTATTCGAATTCACCAGCCCTCAGCCATGACACCACCATTCAAGGTACAGATACAGATGCAGCTGTGTCGCGCATGAGTGCCGTTGATCTGGGTTATTTGCAAGATCCTTTCGCGCAGTTCTTCACCCAGAATGCTATGGGCGGCTTCGTCAGAAGGTTACCCATCATAAATCGAGGTAAGACGTCCAAGGGCCTTTTAGCCCTAGCGAGTGCTAAGGCTTCGAGGTAGGAACCTACACCCGGACCACCGCCGTGGACAGGCTCATCTCTTCGTTCTTATTGAGCACGGCATTGCAGGAGCGACAAATCATATCACTCGGAGCCGGTACAGACACGAGGTGTTTCAAGCTCTTCTCTCAACCTAACCAAACCGGCCTGATCTATCATGAGATTGACTTCCCGGCCATTGCTACCAAGAAATTGCAGCTTGTGAATTCCCTCCCTCAGCTGAGAAATATCATCCCCAACCCAGTGACCGAGAACCACGACTGGAGCAGCGCAAGTCTACCGAATGGCTGCCAATACTGGTGTCACGGGTTAGATCTGAGAGACCTTCTTAGAGAGGATGTCAAGCCTCTTAGTGGCATCCGAACGGATATTCCTACCGTCTTGATCTCAGAATGCTGTCTATGCTATCTAGAAGCTCCAGAAGCCCAGGGAGTGATCAAATACTTCACAGAGAAGATTCCAAACCTCGCCACCATCATCTACGAACCAATCTATCCTAACGACTCCTTTGGCAAGCAAATGGTATCTAACCTAGCAGCGCGCCGGATACGTATGCCTACGCTAGATACTTACCAGGACCCATCCAAACAACAGTCTCGACTCAGGGAAGCGGGCTTCGATTTGGTAAAGAGCTTGACCATAGGCGACATATGGCGACGATGGATTGGGGAGGAGGAAAAGGAGCGAGTCGACCGTTTAGAGGGGTTAGACGAGGTTGAGGAATGGAACCTTCTAGCTGATCACTACATCGTGGCTTGGGGTTGGAGAGGCCACGGGTTTGGGCAGTGGGAAGCCGTTTGAGAATCAAATAGCTGAACAGATCGATCTTGACTCTACTTCGCTTACATGATATTCATCTAACCACTATTTCAGCTTTTTTACACCTACGCATGTGAAAGTTAACTCGAGGGTGCGACAGCGTAACTTTGGAACAGCAACGATGGCGTTGAATTATAACAACTTCCGACGTTATGGTTCAATATCATTGTTATAATTGTGTAGCTTTAACTCAATAAATTGGTCACAACTCGCTCAATCGACTCGCTTTGCCTTTGTTCGAAGTTATGCGCTTAAGCTTAACCAAGCCCAGCCTAATTCACCGATCATATATTTGCATATCTCCGCTATCTTCTTCATCAATGAATTCAATTCATCTCATCCGTCTAATCTTGAGAAACCATTCTTCCACTCCAATATTCACTTCTCATCCTCAGACCTACCTAAGTAATCCGCACCTCTCTATCTCTTACAATCCATCTTCCGCATCCTACATCTCTATCAACATCTTCATCGATTCAATTCCACTCACACAAATATTTAAACTTCATAAACTACACTCCTATCAATCTTTTCATCGGTTCCATTTAATTCGTTCACATACCATCCTTCATCAGCATCAATACGATTCAATATTAATCCTAACATCCAACCAACCATCAATCTTCAAAGCACACTCATTATTCATCAAAATGGCGGACAACAGCAAGCAACACAAGTACAGGCAGGAGATCCAGCAGATGATGTACGTCTCTGGCGAGACGGGAGAGCCATCTGTTGAGACCACAGCCATGATAGAGGAGATCGTCCGACAACAGGTTGTTGAGATGCTACGAAACTGTACCGAACTAGCCGCTCGTCGCGGTTCTCGATCAATCACTATTAATGATCTGATCTTCCTCATCCGCGAAGATGCCCCCAAGGTCTCACGACTCCGAACATTCTTATCGTGGAAGGATGTCCGCAAGAGCGCCAAGGATTCCGACGACAAAGGTGGTGACGCCGACATTGGTGTCGCCGACGACCCTGCTGGTGCCGTCATGCCCGGCGGCCCCGCCGTAGAAGAAGCTGCCAAGAAAAACAAGAAGGCCAAGGTCAAGCTTCCCTGGGAGCCGTCTTCGTACTACAGCCAGGAGGTGCCAGAACGCGACGACGAGGAAGACGAGGAGGAGGAGGAGATGAACGTGATCACGCTTCAGCGACTGCGCAAAGCCGACGAGCGCACCAAAGCCATGACGAAGGAGGAGTACGTCACTTGGTCGGAATACCGACAGGCGTCCTTCACGTACCGAAAGGGCAAGCGATTTAG
Organism: Hypoxylon rickii; assembly: GCA_902806535.1. NCBI lineage: Eukaryota > Fungi > Ascomycota > Sordariomycetes > Xylariales > Hypoxylaceae > Hypoxylon > Hypoxylon rickii. The sequence continues at coordinate 3,818,522 of CADCWY010000003.1, forward strand.
GGAGTGGGCCGGGTTCGGGATCGTGACGGACAGCAAACCATCGGACGATATTGTCGACATCCTCGGTTTTCTAACGTTTGAGATGGTCCAGACCCTCACCGAGGAGGCACTCAAGATCAAGGAGCAGGAAGACCTTTGGAAGGAACGAAGCGGCGGAGAGAACACGGGCACGAAGAAACGAAAGCTTGCCCAAGGACTGTTCGACCCGCCAAACGAAGGGAAAACCCCAGTTGAATCCCGCCACATTCAGGAAGCATTTCGAAGACTCCAATCTCGCCCCAAGAAGTCGAGGGCCATGTTGAACATGACCGGCTTGCCACAAAAGACCAACCTAAAACTATTCTAAGCAGCTCGCGAGAGACGACCGAGGGAGCTTTCTTGCTTCCTCTCAGCTGCAACTTCTACAAAATTCAGAATTCGTGTTGCGTCTAGGATACGCAAAAACCAGGAAAGGCGGAATGCATTAATTGTGCATTACATGGCCGGCGGCGTTTAAGGAATTTGGAGTTTGGAGTTTGGCTGGATCGGTTCATCACCATACGGCTATACCTAGGGACGCGTTTCTATCCAACAACTCACCTGCGTCTGTTGAAAGTTTGGTGGTTTGGCGGTTTGAAGGAAGGGGAGGGGAGGAAAGGAAAGGAAAGGAAAGGGAGGAGGAATCCACTGCACCATTACTGCAACCAATTCCAATCAATGAAGCCGTCGAACCCTACCTACCTGGGTAGGTACTTAGGCGTGCATATCTCCTTGAAGATCCAGGGCTTGCAATACGTGATAACGCTTGAGATCATGCTCATCATAAACCTAGGTAGCTATGACATGTACCCTTTGGAAGTATTAGGTCTTTCAAAGGTTCGATTCCGCGAACGAGTTGTGTTCAGTTCCTAACACCAGCCAAAATGGATTTGATACCCAAAGGGTACCAGGTTTTCCGAGGCCTCATGAATATATCTCCACGCCTTCCTAAGTACCTATTTATTCTAACCAGGACTTCTTGTAAAAGGGAATTAAACATGCCAAGATTCCCGATACTAACGGCAACCCTTCCCGAGAAACCGAACAATTCTACGTTGCACTTGACTACTATGTAGGTACCTCAGCTTAGCTGGACGAGTCGGGTACCATTCTCAAATTTCGCCGCTGTCGGCGGGATCGGCCGTCGTATTGCTAAGACGGTGGAGAACGGGAGCCCGAACGAGGTCCGCTGCGATTTTTAGCCAAGTAGCCAACGTCATCTATCTTATTCCTGTAAATTTTCCCATCCAAATATTCTAGACTATATCCATATATCTTACCTACCTAGGTATGCAAATAGAGACGTATCGCAAGCGACGGTAGAATAATACTGGACAAATTAGAGCCACCATACTCGACCTGTTTCATAATGGCACCTCACTCACGCCTCATACTCACCCGCCACGCCCAGGCTGAGCACAACGTCGACCTCGACTACAGCAGTGAGTTCCACAACTCAGACACTGACCAAGAATCCCAAACTGACGAATCCACCGCCCTCAAGTCCCCGACGCACCTCTCACGCCGCTCGGAAAGAAACAAGCCGCCTCCCTCCCCCGTCTAATCCCAGCCCTGCAACAGGAAGCCGACGTGATCATCTCGTCGCCGCTGCGGCGCACGCTGCAGACGACGTATCTCGGATGGGCGCCGGCCCTGGCGCGCCTCGGCGGGCCTGCGGTCGTGGTGTGTCTCCCTCAGGCGCAGGAGTGCAACGACCTGCCGTGCGACACGGGGTCTTCGCGGGAGGCGCTCGCGGCGGACCCCGAGTTCGCCGTCTTCGACCTGGCGCCGCTGACGCCGGACTGGACCAGCAAGCGCGGGTTCTGGGCGCCGACGGCCGAGGCGCTGGCGCTGCGCGCCCGCTGGGTCCGTCGCTTCCTGCGCGACCGCCCCGAGACGAACGTCGTGCTGGTCGCGCATGGCGATGTCTTGCGCAGGATCACTGCGCATCCCGATGATGGCGCGCCTGGAGCGTATCCCTGGAAGAATGCCGAGGTGCGCATCTTTGAGTTCGATCCTAAGTACGTGGAGACCGATGATTGCTGGCTCTACCAGAGGGAGAATGTGGCGGCGGCGGGTGGGTACGGGCTCACGAGCACGGAGCTGGAGATTGAGGAGGAGGAGGGGAAGTTGTAGGAGTGGGTTCTAGGGGAAAAGGGCATGTGAGGTGGGCGTCGTGAGCGTTGGTTAGTTGGCGTTGTGTGTGTAGAGAATACAAGCAAGACAAGACATAGACTATAGAAATCGTGTTATTTTGGGCTTGTAGATGATGCTATATATCATATTCTATATACATCTATCTCGCTAATGGTTTCTTGCAAAGCCCAATCGAAGGCGGGCTTCTAACCCAGAAAGTCGACAAAAACTCACCTGTATTAATAGGAGACATTAAGTCAACATATCTAGTTGCACCTACCAGGCAAAGATGTAAGCCGTAAGAAGTCGTATAACAGTAAGGGGGCATCACTTCTCACCAAACAGACAAGTTATCTCATCTTCCTTAGGTGATGCTACTTTGGCCCCCAACACCATCTCCACCATTTTCCTTTCAACATGCACCACTCACTTTTGAGCTGCACGTCATTACAGGATGCGGATAGCTCTTAGTCAAAAGTCACCTGATTCCTAGGTCCCATAAGCTTCTGCTGTACGGCGGAGTTCATTCTTCATACTTCAACATCCGCCCAGAACCAAACCAAAACCACAAGCCATGGAAGAGCTCATCCAGAACGCCATCGAGCAAGCCGAAGCCTCGAGGAAAGATCCCGATGCGCTCCCATGGAAACCCGACGAGCCATGGGCCCAGCCATACCACGCCTGGGACGCGGAAGCAGAGGAATGGCAGCCCATCCACCCTCCCGCCACAGCCCCGCACCACCACCACCACCACCACCACGACACACCACCCCCGGGGCTCACCGAGCTCGCGCTGTACAGCTGGAACATCGACTTCATGCTGCCGCACGCCAGCGCGCGAATGTCCGCCGCGCTGTCGCACCTATCCACGCTCGCCGAGCCCGAACTCGCCAGCCGCCGCACCGCCGTCGTCATCCTGCTGCAGGAGTGTCTGCCGACGGACCTAGCAACCATCGGCCGGGACCCGTGGGTGCGCTCGCGCTTCTTCGTCACCGACGTCGACGCGAGCGCCTGGGGCTCGGGGCACTACGGCACCGCGACGCTGGTCGACCGGCGGCTGGCGGTGGCGGGGTGCTTCCGCGTGCACTACGCGCGGTCGCGCATGCAGCGGGACGTGCTGTTCGTCGATGTCCGTGCCGGGCCTGATGATGATGGTGATGGTGACGGTGGCCCGGTTCTGCGCGTCGGCAACACGCACCTGGAGTCGATGGTGGCGAACCCGCCGCTGCGGCCGGCGCAGATGCGGGTTGTGGCGCAGCACATGCGCGCGGGGGAGAAGGAGGGGGAGCGTGTGGCCGCCGTCGTGGCCGGCGATTTCAATGCGATCCAGCCGTTCGACGCGACGCTGCACTCAGACAACGGGCTGAAGGACGCATACCTGGAAATGGGGGGCCGCGAGGGCGCGGACGAAGGGTTCACGTGGGGGCAGCAGGCTATGCCGGCGCTGCGGACGCAGTTCGGGTGCTCGCGGATGGACAAGGTGTACTTCTGCGGGGCGGGACTGGCGTTGCGAGGGTTCGAGCGGGTGGGTGCGGACGTGGAGGTTGAGGAGAAGGAGGGTGGTGAGCGGGAGCGGTTGCTGGCGCTGGGGTTTGAGAAGCCATGGGTTACGGATCATCTGGGCGTCAAGGCTGTGTTTGCTATAACGGGTGGTGATGCCGGTTCGTGATGAGGAGGGGTGTGTGGGATGGGCGTGAAAAGGGATTGGTGATTGATGGATCTATACTAGGTACTGAGGAATCCCTAGTGGCCGCTCTAAAGGTACCTATCTAGCTACCTACCTACTAGGCATAAAGGGGCTCTAAGCATATGGATGATATGAAGGGATCGTGAGCCTTCTTTCAGGGAACGTCATAAATATTATAAATTGACATCGTAACTCAGCTCTCATGGAGGCATCCTTATATTTCCTAACCTACCCGGCCCAAGTTTGCGCTGGTCTAAGAGAAGGGCCTTTCCCTTTTGGATCATCCGTGTTCTTCCTACGTCTTGCCAACTTCTCCCGCTGTCTACCCTCCATCCGCTTCGACATAACGCGCTGTAGGCTCATAGGTAGATCTTCTACGACATCGTTCCCTTCATCACGGTCATCCGCGGTGCCATCACCCGCCCATATACCGGTTGATCGACGCTGCAACCCAGTGCCCTCGCCCAAACCCACACCAACAGCCGTACCGGTTGTCGCGCCTTGAGATGGCGTCTTTCCCAGCGTGAAACCTCGCCTCCTCCGTATGAAGCTAGGTCCGGATCGACTCCTAATCTTCCGGGCTTCTTGTTGCTCGGCTTCTGCCGCGGCTGCGGCCGCTGCTGCTTGGCTTGACTCCCTCTCCTTGATCTTCCTCACGTATTCGTGGAACTTGGGGCGCTCCAACATCCCGCTTCGGAACGCGTTGACCCCCACTAACAGTTTGGCGAGGTCTACTAATTCTTCTAAATATTCAATAATTTCCACTGAGACAGAAGTCAGCATGAGGCCGATAAGGGTACAGTCTCGGCTTTTTCAATATTCGAAATAATTTTCACGGAGTCACAAATTTCGAGAACCTCGAGAGGGACTTTCGATAAAGGAAAGCTGTTGAAAAGGAGTAGGGAGAATCGTATTACTTACTAACACCTGCAGAACTAGCATTCCACGATAAGAAATTCTGCCTCGTCATGGACTTCAAAACATGCGCGTGAAGTGGTATAGACCCTCCGTCGGGGCTAATAGGGGTTTGGGTGCCAGAGTTATACACCGACCTAGACGAACGCTCAAGCAGGAGCTCGCGGACTCGACTAATGTACCGGAGCTGCGCTACCCGGCTAGAGGGTAGAAACTGTGGGAGGGGAAGTCGTGTCGTCAGAGCCTCGTGGACGGCAAAGAGAGTAAGCATGATGCTGGCCGCGACGTTTCGACGATAGGGCAGGACCTCGGCATTCAGCTCCTCGAGTACGCTGCTACCATATGCTTTGCGTATGTGCAACATATTATCCATGCGGTCGATGATTTGAAACAGAACATAGATCATCTCGCCATAGATTAATGCTTGCCCTTTGAAACTACCTTTGATCCTTGGCTCCGTTAGACAGAACGGTAAAAAGGTACGGGCTGCGGCGAGAGCTTGCTCTGCCTTTTCCTTCGCATCTTTGAAACCCTCGTTGATCGCAATGGACTTGGTATCGATGTTCCGAGGCGAGTCTATGCCAACAGCCACGGAGCCTTCCATTTGTGATATCTGCTGGATACTCGAGGCTAGCGATTCGACTAGTCTGTCTCGAGCTCGGACGGGAAATAGGAACATTTCGACCAGAAGCGCAACGGTGCCACCGAGTATAAAGCATACCATTCTCTTGAGAAATATCTCCCATGGTTCATCTCCATTTGGTTGAAGTATCGTAGCTGAATTTCCGTTAGCGTTGAGGACGGCTTTAACTGTTAAGAAACTTACCAATTCCGACCACAGCCATACTAGTAATAGAGATGATGCCGGTTTTGACGAACGGTGTGCCGAGATGGATATAAGATGAGGGTATGATACCCAGCACTAGGATGACTACAGCGACAACACGGTTTCCTTGCCCAATTTCGTACGCAAGAAATCCGACCACGCAACCAAAAATGACCCCGAATACTCGGAGGAAAAAGCCTTGAAATGAAGTTCCCACCGATACTTCAAAGACGAGAACCAACTGGAAAGATGCCCATGAACCTCGCATGGAATTGTACCACACATTGAGTGAGGGCACGAATGCAGGCCAGGTAACGATATAAGTTGCTATGCACAATTTTAGAGCGAAGGCGAGATCATCGGAGTCCGCGAAGAATTCGACCGCGTCTGCCACCAGTCCACGCAACCACATAACATTGCTGGCTTCTGACTTCTGCGGTCCTTTCCGCCTCGGGATTTTGCCCTTCTCGGGTATCGTAGACTGCTTCGTGACTACGGGCCCCGTTTCTTCGTCTTGATGGCGCCTTAGCAACTGTTCGTCGCTGTCGTTTGGGTCGTCATCGTCTCCAACCGGTTCTTCCCTCAAGCCGTGCCCAGTTCTTGCTTCCTTTCTCGCACTCTCTGGGAGGGAATTGATATCGTGTTCACCGCCACTGGTGAGCCACTTCTTCCAGGAAATCTTAGGCCAATAGAGCCTTCTGTGTTCGCATCTTGCTTGTCTCCGTTCAACCAGAGCCCTGGAGTGTCTTAACATGTCCATGACTTGGGAGGCTGCCTGTCTTACACTGATTAAGAAGGAAGAGATCAAGTGCGTCTCCATTCGAGGCATAATATCGCCCTATATAATACAAGTTATTAAAGGGCTTCGAGAGAGGCAAAAGGCCTATTGCCATCGCCCACGGAAATGAATTTTGGTGCAGCCAACCAAGAAATAACCTTTCATAACATATTGACGTACCTTTCGCTTTAGACCATACTCTATGGAAGCAGCATGTTCCAACGCCGCCGCGGAGTCGCGGTCAAATTGCGACAACGCCTGGGTAAACAGATCAACGCGGAGATCGATTTCTTCCAACGTAATTCCTTTGGGCGTCGGCGCTCCAGAGGGTAGCCGGGGCACATCGTAACAGTAGGCTAGACAAGAAGCAATAACTTGGACGGCTGCTTGTATATGACCTTGCAACGACTTCGTCGGGTCTCGAATTTGGCTAAGAATATGTTCTAATAGCTCGATATCGCCAGACTCTATTTCTCGAATTGGTTTCACTAGCTCCAGCTTCCGTGCGTATCTCGATTTTCGACTCATCTTGGATTTTCCATCGTCGCTATCACTATCCGACGCGTTGTCCGAATTGGAATCTGACTCCGAATCGGAAGATTCGCTGTCGGATTTCTCGCCTGGCGATTCTGGTTCGTTTTCTCCGTATTTATGTCCCGCTAATGCGTATTTGCTCTCACAAGCATTAATAAGACATATAGTGATTTGCACAAGGCGGGACATCAGCGTCATGCTGATGGGCTTCAAGGACCGCGGAGGGAGGACCGCAAACACAAGCTCAAAGTTAGACTCGGATTGAGCTTTCTTACAGCTACCAAGTTGGGCTCTCAGCTTGGTTTTCTTGTCGGTCAAGGCTATCAGTTTAGTCCGCAGGGCTATCGATGCCTCCTTCTCCTTTTCCGCGTCACCATCTCCAGAGGGATTCGAGTCGGACAGAAACCAATCCCCGGACTCCTGAAACGAGTTGATAGCCGCGTGCAATGTCTCCATCGTGGATCTACCCAGGAAACCACTTGAGAACTCGGGAAAGATAGCGATGTTCACGAGTATTATAACACCAACCGCGGTGAGGATTGGGTATGCTATATTGGTAACCGTAGTCACGGAAGGAGCAATAGCAGGGCCCGTCAAGATGGTGGTATTGATGAGCAAGAGGAAAAACACAAACATGAACAGTCTTGGAGCCGATGAACGTAGGATGCCGTGCACAAGCAAGGCAACAGTAAAGAAGATCGCTCTTATAGCCCAGGCCGCGTCGATATTCGTCGGATAGACAAGGCTCGAAAGGTACAACCCCAGTATAGCCCAGGCGATCCCGACAAAGGTTCCGAGGGTGATGAGCATCAACACCTCAGCCATCTGCCCGAATCGTTGTCCAGGATGCCCAAACACCGAGGCCATAGCCCCGAGGAAGGTAGACTTTCCATACACGGCCACCACTGCTGGGATGAGCCCAATTATCAAATTTATGGTCGTGCAGACGGTGTTCTTGACTATCCTCCTCCAGAGATTGTTCTTCTGGAGGTTCGACGCGACCGAGGTCAGCCATCGCTGGCATTGGCGTTGCAGCCTTCGCGGCAAGCGATGGGCTATTGTCATGATCTTTTCGATGGTCCCAGAGAGCAATCGAACCACGGGCTCGGAGGTTTGGGTCGATTCATACTGACCCGGATGGTATTAAATAGAGGAACACGAGTGGGTCGGAGTCGATCGAGTCGTCCAAGATTTATGCTCTCGTGCGTGACTAGGAGTGGCACAACACCAAGGCATTGGCTGAGTAACAACCCGATCTGCCTACGTACGCGCCCAACGGGGTGGTGACGATCTCCACGTCCTATCAAGAAGAAGTGAAATGGAAGAATTGGCTAGTGATGCACCTAAGAATGTGTGTGTAGGTAGGTAGTCATTTAGTGTATCTACCTACATGTAGATATCTAGTTTCATCTTTGTTCAATCGAAGCTCTCTCGTAGCTAGTCTCCAAAGAATGCTTTAGGTGGATATCCTGGGATAGAAGATCAAATAAAGAATTCGGTAAATGATTGACGCCTCTTCCAAGTCCCCCCCCCCCCACCTACCCCAACTCGTTCAGCTCGTCCAATTTCCCCTATTTGTCTTGGCAATCCATCGAATGATATCATCCCGAAAGCACCTCAAAACGCCCGATCTTGGTTATTGAGACTTTGTGTGACAGCTCGCTATCCACTGAGATAGTGTATGCTGACGTTCGTAGTAACGCGAACAGGGGTGGTTGAAGATCACCACTGCTCGTATATATACTTTCTTCAAAGGCTGTCCCAAGTGAGATAAGACGTACCTCGACCTGCTGTGTTAGTCAAACATCAGATCAATTCTCATCACGGATAGGCGCATGAACGTGGCGGGGTTCCGGGTTCTAGCGTCCATGTCTTACCTAGTAGGCACCCAGGCCCTTGTACTTGCACTTGTACTGCACTCGGCGTAATAAGCATCTTTAATATTATTAGAGAGAGTAACAACATTGCTTTTATAATATAAAGAAACCCACCAGCCTTCGGGCTCTGTATGATCAAGATGCCCCCATCAGCGAACATAATTGTAAGTCTTGCCCCCAGCTGCTTATTCCCTTCCTCACACTTATACCCATCATAGCAACTAGGCAGCTAATCCACTCTTTAACCCCGCAGACGAAGCTCAAGGTACAGCTGAAATTGTCCATCGCGCGATTGCGCATGGTTCAGCAACGCGATGAAGCCATGGGAAAGCAGCAGAGGAGAGCCATGGCTCAGCTATTAGAGGTGGGCAAGATCGACTCCGCGCGGATAAGAGTCGAGAACATCATTCGATCCGACATCACCACGGAACTCCACGAGATCCTCGAGCTGTACTGCGAATTGCTCCTAGCGCGGGCCGGCTTGTTAGAAGGGCCCGTATGCGACCCCGGTCTCGAGGAAGCCGTGAAGAGCATCATATACGCCGCGCCGAAGACGGAGATTCGGGAGCTGCAGCAGGTGCGCACGCTGCTTGCCGAGAAGTACGGCAAGGAGTTTGTGATGGTTGCTATGGAGAACTCGGACCAGAAGGTCTCGGAGAAGGTCGTGAAGAAGCTGAGCGTCGCGCCGCCGCGGGAAGAACTCGTTCAGGGCTACCTAGAGGAGATCGCGAGGGCGTACGGAGTCGACTGGCCAAAACGGTCTAAGGACTTGGGCGAGCCACCGCAGTTCATGGACGATGATACGAACGATGATCCAAGCGGTGGCCAAGCACAGAAAGTGACTGAGCCGCCTTTGCCGGCCGATAGCAAAGCTGCTCAGGAGAGAGAAGCCTTGAGCCGTGAAACACCGCCTCGGTCTCTTGGGTCTAATGCTCCTCTACATGTTAACCCCCCAAGTCCTTCCACCGATAATCCACATCCGAGGGTCACATTAAATTCAGTGGAGCTGAAACCCACGCAGAGGATGATCGATGCTGGCATTGCTAAGAAGAGTGATGACAAGAAAGGTGGAGCGGGTGGTGGTATGCCGAGTGTTGACGAATTGGCAGCTCGTTTCGCTGCTTTGAAGCGGTAGTTTGCTTGACAAATCCTAATCCATTTACTGGGGAGAATCGAGGCTAGGGAGTTACTTATCGGGGATTCCTATTATTCTTGATGAATTATACCTCAGGTTTGCTAACCAGAAGCATCCAACCCAATCTAGTTTGAATCGTGACAGGTGCTCGAAGGAGATTCACGGATTATGTCGGAAATTCAGGCAATGAATGCCTATCGACTCGAGTATCTGAGGAGGGATACCTAAACACCAGTATGAGGTCGAACGTGTGGTGGAATGAGCGATTACTTACCTATGCATTCTTTGAGTGGACATCTTCGTTGATTGGCACCTAGTACATAGTGCCCACCGGTAGGAATTACATGTAGGTATCTATAGAGCATCATGACGCCCGTGGCAACTACGCTGGCTTCCAGAAGCTGTATTTTTTAGGGATGGCCTACTAGGTAATCTAAGTGCTCAGTATGAAGGATGATATGTAAGATCGAATAACCCTTCATTAACCAGCTGGATTAGTATGGCTCTGCGGTCTTCTCACCTAGGACCTAGAAACCACTATACTGCCTCATTTATCCTTAAATATCCCCCACGGGTATTGAGGTTCGATTCCCCAGCCGGTCAACATTTTCTTTTTCCTCCACCCCGCCCAACTGGTAGCTTCTAGGTTATTGTTTGGCCATCAATTAATCCTGTAGACCAGTACAAGATATGACTGGTACCGTTATTACCTGGTGTATACACAATTCATCAAGATACATGTCGATCCCAGATGCGTACCTAGTATTAGGTAGGCTCGTAATACCGACCCAGTACCTGAATACATTAGAGTTTACCTACACATGCAAACAAAGTCCCTATTTTCATTGACAGAGGCACGTAGCAGTGGTGCCACCGCCACTTAAAGCCTGTCCTTGTGGACGCTTGCGTGACATGATATCAAAAATTTTCTCATCCACTGTCCGCTAACTGTATGTTTGGCCGATATGGAATGACTGTGGTTCAATATCTAGTGAACATTACAACTATATCTAAGCATAGCTCCCTGTTTCTAAAAGAAAACTTGAACATCCACCTACTAAGATATTTTGAGCAGATACGTACCTGGTAGATATGCGGTGCTCCTCGACGTATCTACCTGGTAGTAGTTGCCCGATTCCCATCTCTAGGTAGGTATAGGTATCAATAGATACCTACTGGTATGTAGGTAGGTAGGAAGCTATAGCCCTGGAGGTATCCCAATGATTAGCTCCAGTGACCTTACTACCTACTACCTACTACCTAGTAGGCCCATATGAAAACAGACGTACATGCCTCCACTGTTATGACAATGAACCGTAGTATCCCGGAATAGTCTCCTAAGGTTCATGTGTTTCCTCTATGCTGAGGCACCAGGAACTTGCAACTTACAATCGTTCGCTGATTTGATTCGAACATCTATAATTTCATGCCACGCCGTCGAAGCTGATTGATAACAACTTGGAATCTTTCGCTTTCACTACTAGATACTTCCACAACTTCCACAGCAACTCCTCCAGCCCGCCCTGGCAGATATCCTAGGTACCTTCTTTCAATCTCTCAGCCCGCAGAACTACTAGGTACCTACCTCCAGGCTATCTTAAAAAAAATACCGGTTGAATCAATTTGGAAGTTAAGTCGAAGGGTCCAGCAAGTCTAGACATTTTATTACACCAATACAGATCACCTGAAGATACAGGCTTCCTAGGAAGCTACAGGCCTTTCCCCTCTCGTATCATAGAAACTGCCATTCGATGACCTACTTCTGGATGCCCTTCTAGAGCCCTTCTCCTACTATCACAAGGTATCCTTTGCCTGCTTAAACTTCTCTTGAAAAAGAAACTTTCTTCTACTTGCGTTTCAAGACCTGCAGCTCTAGTACGCCGATGAACAAACGAGGCCGCTGCTGACCGCTATTCACGCAGGAAGACCAACGGACCTGCATTGGATGATAACTAGTATACTTCCTAGCCACTACCCTTATCACCCAACATCACTATGGACCTTCGCTTTGAATTAAGCATCTTAGGCGTCCCCAGTCTAGCCGATATTACCTTAAAAGAGCTTCGAAGGAAGATCTATCAGATCCGTCCCGGGCGACTCTCTAGGGATCTCGTCCTCCAGACACTCATAGGATGGCTCCATGAGCAGATCAAGAAGGACACGGCGCAAGCGTCATCAATGTCAGAGTTTGTCGATCTGCTGCTTACTGGAATGGACTTACACCTGGAGCCGTTTAGCGAGAACGAGGCAAAAGCGGCATTCAAGCAATGGCAAACTAAGGACGCCGAGGAGGATCCTACTAACCGGCGTCGGTATCAGATGGCTGAGCTAGATCTCAACGAGATGTTCCTACAGGCCCGGAGTCGCTACAACCTAGGAGACCGTTCACCATCCTACGAGGCACCGACTCTGGCTCAGCAACAAGCTCCCTGGGATCAATCTAACCAGCCAAGCGGTCGTGAGTTGGAGAACATTGATGACGAAGAATTTACCCGGCCATGGTGGAATGGCGGACGCCAAAGGACAGGCGCTAACGAAATCCCACTTGGGAAAAAAGGGGACAGTAGTGAGTCCTACCAGGAGATTAATGGTACAAAGGAAACCTGGAAAAACCGTGCGGCCTCTGCAGAGTGGACGGCGCCATTGGCTCCCAATGAGTATGAATTCAGGTCTGGCCTAAGGATGAGCTGAGTGCTAACCTAGGGTATCCTAACAGGGCAAGAACCTACAATGCGGTGCGCGAATGGCAGGGAGACATGCCACCTCATTTCTCTCGTCCCGTACCGCCCAGCTATATTTGTTTTCGATGTCACCAACCCGGTAAGTAGATGGCCAACCCTCGAGGAGAGCACACACCCCACTAACCTCAACCGCAGGTCACTGGATCCAACTTTGTCCAACCAATGTCGATCCGACTTTGGACATTCCTCCTGTAAACCCAGACTACCGATGTGAGCACTGCAAAACAGTTGGTGATCATTATGCAACCCTATGCCCTCGAAACACAACCCAGACCTCTCTAAAGTCTCGTCGCGCAAGCCTTAAAGCAGAGGACGGCGCGACCATACCCGAAGCCTTTTGCCACTATCGAGATCAATATTTGGGGGTTTCATCCAGTCCGCCACCCCGTACACTTTCGCCGACCCACTCACTGCGTTCGGGAGAGCATAGTCGACGCTCGGGACGCGACCTCCACAGGCCGGATGACAGCTTGCAAGCTTCGCATCAAGACTTAGGCTGGCAACGCGAGCGCACCAGAAGCGTTTCGCCTTGGACCATTCGCCAGCGTATGACACAAGAGACGCGTAGTAAACAATCATTCCCTCGAACAGCCCGCGGCGTAGATTATCACAACCGACGAAGCCCACAAGGACGTTTAACCCCCCCTCCTTATTCTCGGAATCGGCCAAGAGTCGCCAAAACTAGAAAAATGGAAAACGAAGGAAGACTTGCATATGATGACGACGCGTACGCGAATCTCGGTACCCCCCCGCAAGAGTCGACGAAGTCTGCTTCCACCACTCCCATTCCAGGACTGAGCGCCCATGAGAGTCAAGATCCAGTCAAGAAGAACGAGTTCGCATCGCCATCGGTTGCAACGGCATCGCTCCTAACAGCACCCCTCCCAACGGCACCGGTCGTAACAGAAGTATCCAAAGAAGAGATGGCTCGACAGGAAGCAGATGCATTCCTCTGCAATCTCGCAGCCGAGTGGCTCGTGGAGGGACGACTTAAATCATCCCTGTCTGGCAGTCGCCTTGTCCTGGCGAGCCCTACGCGAGAGCCATCCCATGCCTCGCAGCCCAGCGGCACGGCCGCAGGACAGAGCAACGTAGTCGGCAACGCTCTCAGCATGACTGGTACAGCCGAACCTAAAAAGGGTAGACTCAAGGGCAAGGCTCGGGCCAAAGCCAAAGCCAAGATTAGCGGAACTCGACACCAGCCAGCTGAGGGGACGAAGTTCAGTCCCGAGGTTGCCACCCTCATCAAGGACCGCCCAAACCCGGTCATTCATAGCAAAGCCGGGAGGAAGGGCGCATTAGATGTGATCAAGGAGTCACATCATTGATGAGTTTGCACGCGACCTCTAAGTTGAATCAACGCGGCCACCTCAAGGCATGTAATCGAAGGCCTTGCAATACTCTTTATATTATTTCTCGCCGCGTCTCATTACTTGATTTTCTTTCCACCGCTAGGGACGATCCTAACAACCAGAGACCATAACCCTAAGGAGATATCCAGACGCGACTGAGGGATCTCGAGGGTTGCTTCAATCCCGTTCGACAGCAAGTACTAATCCAATCTTTTCCAGTCTTCCGGCCTTCAACGTGGCGCGCTACGTCGCCGTTGAACCACCGGTATAACTTTTTCTCGTTTGTGGTCCTTTAGGAAGCACGTTTCGTAAGTAACGGTCTTGACATGACCACCATCTCAACCATTCTTGAACCACTCAGCAGTTCTCCCAAGGGAATGTTCCAACCACCATCTCATCCAGCCCGTTTTTACTTTATGACATCAAGTCATTTAAATGCTAAAACATCCCCATTGACTGGCCCTTGCATGGATGCTTGGTAGCCGGGGAGCTTTGCTACATCGATGTTCGACCCACAACATAAAAGTGATGGTCGACGAAACAGTTAATTCTGCAATTCAACTTCGCATAAGGCCGGGGTGAGGAGGACAATCTGCCGTCCCAGTCTCCTGACACGATTGGTGACTCTTGATGTACGATAGGTAGAAGTTAATTGCGAATGCTTTCCCAAAGTCGTCGAAATGATTTTCGGTCGTTTATTGTCTTCGTGCCAGTGTGAAACGTAAGATAGCTGAATCGGTGCTTGCTTCGAGATGTTCGTAACCATTCGAATTAAGCTGTAGTCGGTGACAATGCAACCTGCTTGCTATGCTAACACCCTCCTGACGCCAAACTCCGGGCTAAGAAACGTAGGTTATCGTAAGCAACAGCCCGAAACTATCTCACGCAGCCTCAGCCAACTTATTGTATTTTAATGTTTACATATCTTGATCCCTCTTTTCCTCCTCGTGGAACGTATGGAGCCTATCGTGGTCTTTGCGTGCCAGGGTTCTCTTTTCTTTTCCTTTCTCCATTCTTATTTATTCGAGCTTATCGAGATGTTCGAGGCGGGTGAGGACGACCTGCTTGGAGGTCTCCTCGATCTCGCCGGCGAGGAAGACCTCGTCGAGGATAGCGTAGACCTTGTAGAAGTTGAAGACGAGGTCGAGCTCGCAGACGTTGCCGAAGAAGGCGTCGAGGACCTCGACGAAGAAGTGGATGGCCTCGAGGTAGGCCAGCTCGTTGTCGTTGGTGTCGACGCAGGCGCAGAAGAAGAGGCCGGCGTACCGCCGGTACACGATCTTGTAGTTCCGGAACTCGACGAAGTTCGACTGGTACTTCTGGTCCCGCGGCGCCACCAGCCGGTGCACTTCCCCCTTCAGCTTGATCTTCTCCTCGTCGCTGTACGGCACGTACCACTTCGCGAGTCGCGTCTTGCCCCTGCACGCCGGCGAGGATATGGGTTAGCGGGTCTTCGGGGAGATGGGAGATGGGAGATGGGAGTGTTCCTCAATTGGGGAGTATGGGCTAGTGGAGATGAGGAGGGTATACGCACTGTCGGTTCTGGATTAAGATAAAGGATAACATTTTGGTGTGCGCGAACGTGCGAGCGAGGTGATGTCGCGGATCGAGACCATCTGAAGACGTAGTTGTTGTTGAAGGTGAAGTTGTCCAGGAGTTCGTTAATTGGTGGGGCGCCATGTCGTCGAAATCCATCCATTAGCACTTGCATGGCGGAAATTAGCACGTTGCGCAAGTGTGGCTTAGAAGGCACACCCTCTAATTTAGCGAGTGACCTCGGACTTTACAGGCGACTCTGATTTTAATTTGGAGGTACAAGGACATCAAGTAAAATCACGTAATTCCGAGTCTACAAACGAGAGAAGTCAAGAAATCATTTATTCATCGATATCCTACATGTACTATCACAAGAATTCTAGGTAGGTACTTAGAACCCATCTGAATCCGAAGCCCGTAGTCTTCCTATGCACCTAGATATCGAACTTCTCACCCACCAACTCCTCACTCAGCTTCCACAGCTTCTCCGCGAGCTCCGGGTCTATCGCCCACTCCTTGATCCATTTGGGGTCGGTAGTCGGCACGGTGTTACGCAAATAGACGCCCTCTTCCTTGACCAAGTCAGGGTCTAGAGCAGCGCGGAGCGTGGTCCCGCAACCTTGCTGAAGTGTCTTCCAGGGGTCGGCCTCGCGAGACTTTTCCAAAGACATCCCGTTGACTTTCTGCGAAGCATGCTCGAACAACTCCATCGCTCTGCTGCTGTCGAGAGACTTGGCAGGCGTTTGAAGGTTGGTGCTGATGCTTCCGGGGTGGACGGCGAAGGCGCGGATGCCGTGAGAGGCCAAGCGCTTGTTCAGCGCCACCGCGTACAGGATGATGGCGGTCTTGGACTGCCCGTAGGCGTCGAACTCGTTGAAGGACCCCGGCTCCGTGAAGTTCGGGTCCTCGAACCGCACGCCGCTGATTCTGTGCCCTGAGCTGGTGAGGAGGACTAATCGAGCACCGGGCCCCGCTGCGAGAATCTTTGGCATGAGTTTGTTCGTCAGCACAAAATGGCCAAGGTGGTTGGCCTGCAGCTGCAGCTCCAACTTGTCCTCCGTGAGCTGGAACGGGGTTGCCATCACGGCAGCGTTGTTGATCACCACGTCGATCCTGGGGATGTCGGCGTCCTCGAGAATCGTCTGCGCAGCCTTCCGGACGCTCTTAAGCGAGGTAAGATCGGCTTTGACGAATTTTGTGTTGATGGCAGGACTGACTGCCCTGATGGTGTCGATGGTAGCCTGTGCCTTCTCTGGGGAACGCCCGACAACGATGAGTATTGCCGGGGACTCGGCGGCGAGGGAGATGAGCGTCTCGGCACCGATGCCGCCTGGGGTTGGACCGGTCAAGAGGACTAGATATCATCAGATAATGGATCACCCCTTTCGGGGTTTCGAGAGTAGACTAACATATCCTTCCATTCACCTGATCAGCGAATTTGTGGACAAGGACCTGGCCTTCGGTGTTTCTATCGTAGGTAGACATAGTTGCAGATGAGTTTATCTAGAGTTACTAGACTGTTGGGTTGAAAATAGTCTTGAGTCGTCTCTTTTGCCGGCGCCCTTATATATATTACTTGAGAAGCTATGACGACGTCGCTGACGCCAGCTTGCCAACGAAGATGCTATTCCCGTAGTATGGTATGATGTATAAGGAGGTAGAAGTTTCTCTGCAAGAGTCGGTCATAGTCGTATAACGCCGGACACCATCATTTTCTGCTGTTCTGTACGCTTGTACACTTGTACCATTGGCCCTTTAAGGCGGAAAGTTTTCGGAATTTATAACACTACCTGCTAGCTCTTCAACGAATTAACAAATCAAAGCCTAAAGTACATGTTGAGATGTGTGCACAGAAAGACGCCGATTGTATTTGCACAGCCGCCGCTGGCATCATCAAGGTTGTCGTAAACTATTGTAGACTCGCATTTAACGAGAACTCCATCTTGGCTCCGTTAACTCCATGGTCTTGCAGCTAGAGGTCTAACCAAGCTGATACCTAGGGGGTAGCATGAAATATTTATTACAAAGAATTAGTAAACACCATCGGCGATAGAAATCTAGGAGGTAATGTACTCTTTTGAGTTCTTATCTGTTTTTGAAGTTGTGAAGGCTCGGCGTAAAGAGTGAAGAGTGAAGAGTGAAGCACCCAAGCCACAAAGAACAATTGTGGCGTCTAGGCTCTTTTGTTTCAGTTTTTTGATTGATGGATATGCATATGCACATGATATGTACATAGCCTGAGGTTACGCCGTACTCGTCGACGACGACCCTCGGACTCTTGTAAACTTGCAGCACACATACCTTGTCTACCTACCTACCTACCTAGGTACCTACCTACCTACCTAATTCCTAATACCTAATACCTCTAGATGTAGTATGTGGTAGGTAGCAGATATCTCGGTACCCAGGTATCAATACCACTGCAGCGTTGTCATTGGGTTTCGCGTAGGCAAGCTTTCCCGATTATCATCCTAGGTACCTAGTAGTTGTCTAGGCCCTCACCATCACGACGAAGGGGACGTCTTCATATACATCTATAATATACCAAACCCCCCAGGCATCCCACAAAGGTACAGATCCCCTAGAATCTTTCCCTAGAGCAGCACCATTCGCGCTGTATGTTGTTTTTGTCTGTTCCGTGCCGTATCGCGCACTTTGAACACAACACATACCGCTACATACAACCCTTCAAGCCACTCTTATCTCTGGTCTGTCCTAAATCCTACATTCAAATCTTCGTTACATTTCACCCCACCTCTTTCGCCTCTGTTACTTGTCTACCCCTCGTGCAAGATGAGTAAATTCGCCGGAGTACGCGCTGCCCAAGAGGTGGAACAACAAATCACCACATTTCGCTGCGATCGCAGCGATGGGGTCCCGGTTGATGAATCCCGGGTGCCCGCCGACCACAAGCGGGCGCCGGAATACGAGGGGAGATGGTTGGCTGCGCTAGGCGGCATGTTAGCCGAACAGGTCTATCCTGGCGCTACGGGTTGGTCACTATTTGCTAACCTTACTATCCTGTGTTGGCTTCAACAGAACTGTGCTAACCATTGCTAGATCGCGCTTTTACCTTATTGAGCTTCCCGGAGAATTATCATCTCCGTGTCAGACAGCGACCTGCCAGTAAGTCCATCTCATCCAGAACTCATGGATCACTTTCGCTAACAAGTAGTAGGCAAGGCTCTTGACCTACACCTATACGGATACCCAGATAGATCCAAGGCTGGGGCAAAACCGTCTGCGCCGAAGAGCTTCAGGTCGCCACGGGAATTCTTTGATCACCTTTTTTGGCTGGTTACTGTGCCCGACCTCAACCTGGGAGGTTGCAAATGCAAGCACTGCTCATCAGCTGGAGCTTCAACAGCACCGCAGGACTCAGCAACCGCTACTCCAGCCTCTAAGCCGACTCCAATTCAGAGCCAACCCCATAAGCAACCACCTGCTCAGATCCAATCCCAACCTCAACCCCAGCCCCAGTCCTCGGCCGCGCCCAACCATCATGTTGCCCCCGCGGATCCGGCAAGACAAACAGTCGCACCGACGGGGTCAATTCCAAACCTGGCCTGGACTCAACCTGATGAGTCTGCCCTGTTCCGCGTGGGTGAAATCGTATGGTTTAGGAAAGCATCCGAAGCAGTCCGCCTAGGCCTCATCCTCCAGAAATATCCTGTCGATCCAACTCGCCCGTCCCCCTCCAAACATGTGATACAACCTCTTGCCCATTGCCACAGACCCTATGATAAGGTCGAGCGATTGGAGGCAGATATACGACCCTTCTTGACGTTCAGTGTCCCCGATCTTAACCCTAATATCCAAGCACTAGTCGAATTGGAGATGGATGGGATCGACTGGGAACAGGTGGAAGCTACATTTCAGGCAAACCTCGGCCAAAGGGACGAAATGCTCTTGCTTGAAGCGTCTAAAATGGCTGCGTGCCGGGTTGATCATTCTTATTCCTTGTTCAACGCCGTAAGTGCCCCCGAGTCCCAAATTCAGCAATTCGGTGGCGTATTTTTCGGTTGCGAGAAGATCGGCATTCACGAGGCAGTCCGGGTTCATGTCGATGAGAAAGAACACCAAGAATGTAACAACCCCGGTTATATCTTCGTCATGGTATTGAACCACATCTTCCTCAGTCCGCCTGGACACCGGGAAGGGTTGTACTTTCAAGGCGACATCTGGCTGCTGCAGGAGACCCACGCACAACAGCCGGCGCCCAACCAAGTTCAGCTTCCCGGGTCTATGATTCGCGAGAAACAATTCCGCGATCATGTCATGGGACGTCGCGGAACACATTTCGAATGGGTCCTGGTGGCGCCCGGAGTTGTCAAACATGAAGTGTCCATCCGAGGCCGATTCTACGAGACCCAGAAGTTAGGGCCAGTCCTCAACCCAGACTTCAACACAAAGCTGCAGGAAGGGGAGATTCTGCCCATCCAAAACTCTTTCAATAACCGCCTCGATTCAAAGGCCCCGTCTATCGGCAGAAAGAGTTCGCGTCTCGCGACCCTCGCCGGATCTATCCCCTCTGACGCCGTTATAGCTCTCGGTCCCAATGTCGTGGAATGGGTAGGATAGGATCCCCCATTTGACAATGCCGAAATTAACCAGAAAAGGAAGAAAAAGAAGAAGAAGCAAGGCCGGGGCTGGTGGTTGGGTGGTATGGTAGCTTTATCGGCCTACCTGGTACTCAAATTCCTACACCATTTTGAAGGCCTGGGTAAGACTCTTTGACTACCGCTACAATGAGTTGGCTAAGAGCCGACCCTCTAATTGTAACATAGGCACACACCGAAATGATTGGTCGAACCTAGTCTTCGCGGATACGTTTAGTTGTATCCTGCGTACCTACTAGGTAGTTTAATTGAGAAGGGTTGACACCGGATACATTGTCGTCGTGAATGCTGTACCTGACGGGTAACGTAACCACTACGTTTAGATCAAGAGCCACGGTCTTCTGGTGAACGACAAACACAACAATCGGTAGGTATTAGTAGTGTCCACCCTTCTTAATGCGGCTCAAGCTTGATTAAGAGGGTGCACGCGATGGGAAGGAGGTCTGCGGCCTTGTGGACTCCTTTGCGTCGATGCACGTAAGCCGACGACCCGGCACGCTGGAACCAAAAATCCGTACTACATACCACCAACCTATATACCACACACTATGCATCGCGCAGGTAGGTTAGACGAAACGGGTCAGTTGTGTGTCGTATCGCAGGCGGATGATACACATAAACGTGTGGTGTACAGTAGCGTGGACCAAGTTGGCGGGTCGCTGCTGTACGAACGGTGGGTATCCCTATATTATACCTATATTCGATCTGCCTGGCATACGTGTATACCTGCTCGCATACGTTCGCAGCTCTGCTGATATAGGCCAGCCTTCTAGCCGGAGCCTTGTCTTGTTCTCTGACTCGAATGGGGATGAGGCTAATCTGAAGGTAGGTCTAGGACTGGTATCTTCCTCGGATACCCTATAACAAAGTTAATGTTTGGCAGCCGTTACTTGGTGCAAGTTCTCACGTGGGAACGTCGAAATTAACATGCAGACTGTCAAGATACACATACCGCAAGGGTAATAACGAGGCCCAAGAGTCTACCTATCTACTTGAAGTGATAGCACGGTCGAGCACCTACCAGCTAGAACTCGACAAGAAGAATCGACGATAGCAGTCACCCTCGTCCGACGACGTCACCGCTCGCACCCCAAGATCATCCCGTCCGCGCCCCCACGCTCTTCACGTAACCTCCCTTCGCCCGTCCCGAAAATAGACGCGTCCCGGCACCCATCGCAGCCAACTAGCTACACAACCACGAAGCTCCTCCGGGAGCCTTACCATGCGCGCATGCAGCCGAATGCGTAAGGAGCAAGCCAGGCGCATCATCATAAGCACAAGGCTGCGTCCAAAGTCCGACGTCGTACGTTCGTGATGTAGATACGCCCAAACGGGAATCCTAGGACGCCAATCCGCCCCCGATGTGGGCGTTGGGGCCAGGGAGTGATCGCCGAAAACGAGGCGGAAGGGGAGAGAAGAAAACCTGGATACCTACCTTTGTCTGCTGGCCTACTGGGGAGGTAGGTACGTCGCCCCTGCGCGATCCTTTTGGCAAACGGTTGATTCCAGCAAAAGATTGACGTAAGAGCGGCGAAGCTACGTGTACTAGGGAGGCATGCAATGCCGGGTACCGACAAAAAGGGGGCTGCGAACAGCTCGGCCGATAGGTTCACGTACGGACGGGCGTTCGCTGGGCTGGGCTGGCTCGTGGGACGCAGCAGCCTCCTGTCACACATCCTGACGTACCCGGGCAGGCCCCTGGTCACGCCGCTATGCCGAAGTCGTTTGCCGACTGTCACCACGTCACGGACAGACATGCAAGCGGTGCTGGGTTGCGGTTTTGCCTGGTTCCACGCTGGCACGATGACGTTTCACCGGCATAGCATGGCACGGCATGGCATGGGGGTCTGGCGACAGGATGGATGGCACGGGAGTTTCCGCGGCCGCCACCTACATGCTGCTCCTGCTGCAGCAGCGCTGCGACGACGTCGACGACGACGGGGAACCCGATCCGAGCGCGACCTCGGTGAGACGAGAAGGCCATGGTATGCATTGGAAACAGAGAAAAAAAAAAGCCCGGTCGTCACAATAGCGGGTGTGCATTGCAGTTGATTCGGCCTACATATGTAGAATCCTGCATGCCGGAAGCATGCCGACGAGGGCCGATACAGGACGTTGGGAAAGGTGTATTCCATCGGTAGGGCGTTCCCGAAAAAACGACACATCATTTTCATGCGTAAAACAGAACTCGAGAACCAACCAATCTCGGCTGGGGGAACGCCCGTGGATTGCATAAAAAAGTCGGATACGTTGTAGTGTAGTACGTGGTAAATGTAGGCATTTCCAGGATCCGGGGGTTTCTCTCGTCTAACTACTAAGGAAAATCCTCATATGGAAAGCTCATCAGCTCGTCGGATTTAGGCATTCGACACGTACTCGTGGGCCGGTGCCGTGGGTCTGTTGGAATTACCTGCTGACAGCATGGGCATGGGCATGGATGGAGCGGCTATCTTATCGAGACTCCCGGCAAACAGCAAACCTGGAGCTGATTGCCTCTATTATGGCCTAGGCTATGTAGGTATGTACATAGTAGAGTCTGTAGTACTTACATCAATACTTACCGAGCCTTATTAATTGAATCCATTCCGTCGCGAAGAATCCACAAGTTCATACAGGAGGACATAATTCCGCACTCGCCATGTTGGATGAGGAAGGTGTCCGGCAGAGTCCCTGGAAAAAGCTAAGCCGAGTCGAGTGCTCGGTACCAACGTTGCCAGTATACGAGCGTCGTCCTTGAACTGGTTGGGTAAGGCGTGTTCGGAGGTTTAGCCAAACCAGTGAGCATGATAGCCCACGATAGCTCCACCTACAAACAAATTTGGGATAGCCGACCCAGAGTGTCGGGTCCTCTGTCCTTTCGTAACTCATTTTGCGTACCCATTTTCGTACCCATCGTTCACTTCTCTCGCCCATTCGCATTCGCTCTCGTCACCCGCTTTCTCTCCGGCTCGATGTGCCCCGTGCCCGTCGCAGATCTGCCATAGTACCTTCGCTTAAAACTGGGAACCGAAGCGGCACGTTACATGGCTTAACACCTAACCAGCTAGCCCCGATAGTCTGCGGAGCATCTTTTGCTAGGGCTTGTCCCGCCAGCCCGCTCTCAGAGTCCATGTTTATTACCCTTCTTCAGAATTAGCCCACTTGAACATCAGGTTTTCCTAATCGAGGAATTTAGCCCCCTTTCCGTGTCCTACGCGGAATGGGCCCACGTCGATGGGGTAGAGCTGTCTCCCAAGGGGGCGGCGCTCCCGCTTTTAAACCAGCGCTTTGAGAACGGACGACATGTGGATGGGATGGAAGTGTTGAACTTGGGCTCAGGGGGACCCCCCAGCAACACCTCTCAATAGTTTCAGCAGGCGTTACAGCAGATAGTGGCTTGGGGCTAGCGCTTATATGCCTAATAGGACGCCGTGCCAGAGCCTAACTAATCCGCTTTCCCACCTCCTTACAGCAGACCCGACGTTAGGTTAGGTATCGACTCACTTCCAAGGGCGGCTTGGACGGGATACTCCATACTCCATACTCCATACTCCAACAACAGGTACTCCAACACCACAGATACCTGCCCGTACAGTGACTCGCACGGTAAACCACACACACGTGCGCTGGTTTCACCACGCCATTCTCCGAACGGGAATAGAGAAAAGCCACCGCCCGAATAGTCGGTTCACATTAATAGCGTTCTTTTGCTTTTTGTTGCCGCGTGGTCCCAAGGGGCTGGCAGGGTGGGAAGCACCGGTACCAAGAACCCGGGACGGGGAGTTTTCTCTTCGCCCGAAGCGCCGAGTGCCCATCTCGGGCCACGCAGCCATTGGCCCAGATGCTTGGCGGGCTTTGCTTCGGGACAGACGAGGAAACCCGACGACCAAAACGTGGTGAAGGCAGCGAGGTATAAGTTGACTCGTGGAGAACCAGATGATGTGTTCCGGCCTGTCGGGTCATCCGCACCCACCGCGATTCATTTCATCACCTACGCACGGTGCAACGCGACCGTCATGAGCTGGCTCGGCCGCCGCATTATTCATGTATTCGTGCAAGCGGCGGTCAGGATAGTTTTTTGCTCAAGTGAGCCCAGCCTACTTCACATTTGCGTCACAAGATGCGCTCGAGTGCAACATGGATAAAAACTTTTTGGCTTTTTGGTTGTCAGACACGGTGGCATGGTCTCCGACGGAAGGATGCATGAGGCTATCTCATAAACTTTTTTCATGCGAGTGATCGAAGGAGCATGCGGTGCGACCTTGATCAGCTTCATTCGGGTCCACGACCCAAGGCTTTGTCACTCTAAGGGAGTAGTCGAGGTGGGGAAAAGGGGGCATGGAGGGGAGGGAGAGGGGAGGGGAGACGGGGTAGAAGGGGGTAAGGTTAACTGATTAAAGTTGGGGACGCAGTCAGCAACATCATCTTACCACAGCTATCATCCTGCCGTCCTGCCGTCCTGGATTGCCTAATATGAGAATAGCGAGAAGAGTGAGAATAGCGCTTGAGCTGCTGTGACACCCGACGAAGCCGGTCCAAATGCCGTTAGATCCCATCAAATTATGACAACTATTTAGTAGATCTCAGTAGCAAACATGTGAAGGGAAAGTAATTTTAAGTACAGTGGTATGTAGGTAGGTATGTAGTTAGATACTAGGTAAGTAGGTATGGTATGTAAGATGTGGTAAAACGTAGGTAAATATTGCTTTTCAGGTAAAATTTTCGGTCTTTTTTTTTTTTTTTTTTTTTTTTGTTAGGTGGCGATATGATAGGATAGTAGGATTATTGAGCCCATCAACACCAATAACGCTCGCTCACTTAGTGCTACTCCTCCCCTTGTATCCGTCGAGCCTTCTTTTGACTCGCGCACGATCAACGAATGCTAATTCTTCCTCCAAAGTATTCCTGTCTAGTTGTCGATCTTCGAAGAGGAAAAGGTAAGAGATTGCAGGCTTAATTTGGCAATGCGCTGGTGGTATAATGCGGCTCATATCGTAATTCGTTGCACGTAATATTTCCGTTGGGAAGGTATATACAGTTCGCTTGGAAGTAAGGGATCTCACCGGCGATCGCACACCCAGAATTTACAACCCTAGATGGCACTGCATGGGCTTAGGTAGAGTGGTGTATGGGTGCGAGTCGTGTGGGGTTTCGCCATGCTCAGTCAGAGGCGTGCGTTTTCGAACTGTTAACTGTCGGTAGTCTTCAAAGCCTCCACGCGAAGCCGTAAGCTTTCTAGAACCTCAGCGTCGGGCTCGGGCTCAATCTTCTTAGGCTTAACTCGAGGACAGTCCGAACATTTCTTGTGCGAACACTTTTCGCATTCCGTTCCGTCGTCGGTATTGGCCGGAAACTTGCTTTTACATTCGTGACAGGCGTGGACCCCTTTGAACTTTGAGCCAGGCTCGTCGTTAGGATATCCGTACGGCCACTTCTTCTTGTCATCCCTGTATACAGTTAGTTAGCAGATCCTCAACTTCGCTTGCTCCATCCACTTACGGGCTCCTCGGGCAATCAGCGCAGCGCCTGTGGCCGCAGTTATCGCAGACCCTGGCCTCCTTTCCATGCGCGGTGATGATGTTCCCGCACAAGTGGCAGAATCTCCTAACTCGGACACGGGGTTTGCCCTTATAGATAAGGTCTTGCCCGCCTGTCTTAGCAGGACGCTTCAGAATAATCCTCTCCGAGTAGTCGTAGCTTGGGATTATGGGAGCGTTCTCCTTGTTCCTACGGATAAGGGCCTCCCTCCTTTCTCGGTTGGCCTGCTTCTCCTCCTCGGTGCGCTTGGGCGGATATCGGGTACAGTGCTTGCAGCGCTTGTGGTGGCAGTTAGGGCACTCGTTGTCGGTGCCGAAAGTTGCGTGACACCGGTGGCACTCCCTATGTATCCGCATACGGACGGACTTCTCGACGCGAAGCACATCCCCTTCGGTGGTATGCCACTCATTCGGCTTGATCTCCAAGCCAAACCGGGAACCCAGCTTCTTCGCACGCTCCTCGTGTATCTGTAGCCGAGGGACCTTGGTGGCGCCCTCATACTGCGGCTTCCTGGGAGCAGCCTGATGACTTGATGGCTGTCAACATTCAATATCACTTGCATACAAGGACATGTAAGATTTACCTTACGAGCGGTTCAGAAGGTGCAACCGGTTCGACGGCGCCCTTCTTGGGGCGGCCACCCCTCTTGAAAACGGTTCTCACATGGTATAGAACCTTACCCACGCCCCTCCTCTTCTTGCCGCCCTCCGGCGGAACCTCCGTTGGGCCTGTGGTAACGGCAGCGGTTGAGCTCATCGTACCTATCTTCCTCCTCAGGCGTAGTTACAAGTCGTGATGCGATATAGACGAACAAACGTGATGACAAGGTCCAGCAGTAGAGTCGACAATCCTCAATATCAACTCCAATATATGATCCTATACTTGTCGAAATCCACCCCAATCTCAGCCACGGAACCGTATATACACTGATGATAGCAATAGTAGAATTGGAAGGGGTTCCGGCCCCTTTCCCTTAGCGAAGGGAGTTTTGTCAACGGGAAGGGTAAGGATCAAGAGTGCCCAGAAAGTGAAAGGCACCAGACAAAAATCGGATTCCAACAGTTGGGTCTCGGTATAAGAACAGAAAGTTACGACCCCAGTAGCACAGCCATTGGAATCGAGTTAGCGGTTATCTTTCCTCTTCTGGTATCAGAAATCGTGGACTTGGTCCCCAATGGCGTATATATGGGATGGCGGTAGCGCAGGCGTAGTCGAACAACGGGAGCAGAGCACCAATTGGTGTCGCTATCTAGACCTGATGCTGGCAAAGGGGGGAGGAGGGAGAGCAAGGGAAAGGGAGAAGAGGTTCGGGGAGTTAGAGATTTAGAGATTTAGAGCTTGAAGCTTGGAGGGAAGGGAAGAGGAGGACATGGAGAGAAATGTGGGAATTGGGAATCGCAAGTTGGTTGATTACAAGCAAGTTGTCCCGGCGCTAGGTCACCCCCAGACAAAGTGGAAAGGCGCCTGCTAGGATGGCTAGGATGGTTTGATAATAAATGGAGGATGTGGGACAAAAGCTTCTCAGCAAAAAGAACCAAAGAACCACCAGAGGGCTGCTCCGTACCGGTGGGTATCGCCTTCTCTTGGCGGTTTCCACCAGGCCAAGCACGCTTGGTACGCTGGTACGCTGGTACGCTGGTACGGTACGGTACGTACAGGGTAGCAATGTTGGTGGGGGGAGGTTAGGGGAGCAAGGGAGAGTTGCTGATTTGATGTTCAAGGTTCGATGTTGCTAGGAAGATTTCCAGGTTAGGAATTTTAAGAATTCAAGGTATTTTGTACATAATATCGTACATACCTACTACTTAGGTGTAGTACAATACATAGGAATTTCCGGGGGCTTCCAAGGCTCTCTATAAACATCAACACGATCCATGGCTTGTCCGTTTGATCATTGATGCTTGGTACATACCTACCTAGTACTATTACATACACTGCCACTACGTTTATATGAAGTCTTCCTACGTTAGGTAGGTAAGGTTGATAAGGGCTGGGGACCACCTAGGGTACTTCTCAGGGTACAGATGTAAGTGTCAGTATGTACGTATAGGATCCATGTATGCACAACCTTGAAATGTAGGTTAAGGCGGGTGAAGGCGGGTACTCGGCGAACGATATGCATTCCCGAACAATAAAAAAAGGCTTGGATGCAGGAGGACAGGTGATGATCATGAGGAGATAATCATCCACCGAAGGAAAAGAATAAAATAAAAATAAAAATAAAAATAAAAATAAAAATAAAAATAAAAATAAAAATAAAAATAAAAATAAAAATAAAAATAAAAATAAAAATAAAAATAAAAATAAAAATAAAAATAAAAATATAACGATTGCATATCTACCTCTAAAATAGGTATGTAAGTAAGAATTGGAGAAGAAGAAAAGACTACTCGACTATGGTCATCCAACGAAATACTATGTAATATAGTATGTAATACTATGTACGATGTAGCATTACTGAGACCTACTCCGACCCCAACCCCTTACCACCTACATAGTACATGCACACCTACATACACAGTACAGCCGTACATGATTGCTTGATTCCATTTATGATTGTCGGCGTTTATGTCATCCATTAGAATTGCTGTGAGGAGGTGGCACAATGGTTATTATTATTAAGACTATTTAGGTGTCATTCAAGCTTATGCACCTTGCTCAGTATAGTATCCCGCCTTATCCCATCGATTCCTTTTATTCCATCTTTAGCATTCTCTACTGTGTAGGACTCATAAAAACCAGTGTAGTTCCGGTAGCGAGCCTTTAGGTTGTGACCTTGACATTACCATTACTAGGTACAAGCTTCTGGGGGGTTTCGGGGTCCAACCTCACTAAAGGCTTTGGAACTTTTGCAAAAATTAGCAGATTTAGGTACCTATGAATCGTGTCCAGGTGTTCTTAGGTACCTACCTACCTACCTACCTGGTATTAGTAGTAAGTTGGATATGACCTCAGGGCTTCGGTGTGGAAAGGGTTGCGTACCCACCGGCGGTACATTCGATAAACACCAATGGTCACCAATGGTCCAGCACGCACCCAGCACGCCGGTACCTATCTCCAGTAGATCATCTGGGCAATACCACCAGAGTCTGGTATTGGTATTGCTATTGGGAATTGGAAGAAAGCAGGTACATAGAGACATTTTCTTTTATCCACTGTAAAAACGTGCTTGCTCCGCTGCTACGCTAATGTCTGCGAAGATTTCTATTGGGAACCCAATCATCAAGCGCAATCTTTCTTTGATACCACGCGTCACCACCGACGGCACGGGAATAGGAGTCTGACATGTTGATGACGGCCTATAGTCGAGTCAGGCTTCCCCCCTACCTGTACGTAAATACCTACTAGATAGTAATATGTAGGAGAGAATAATAAAAATACCAAATACCAAGAATTCAACAGTTTCTGCTAAAGAAAAAAAAGAAGAAGAGGTGGGTAGGAATTTTGGTAGGCTGGGTAGGAACCTAGGTGGATAAAGGCGCCTACGGTCCGTTTGACTAAATCATTGATGCATCTGAGGTTCCAATCTCGTCCTGATCAAATTGAATGTCTCCCCGCAGTTGCATTCAGGCCTGGGGGAGAGGTCGCATTACCTACCAGGTAGCAACTCTGATGCCCTTGATATTTTTGATAGGTAAACGCTCTACCCGTTGATACGTTGGCCGGGGAAAGCGATTAATATGGTTGATGCTTCCCAAGCGGCTGGACGTAGCAATGGTGCAATGGCGGGAAAGGTGTGGTGGTGTGCATTTGATGTTAATCTCTCCAATGCTCCCAGCGCTTCAGTGCTCCAGCGCTTCAACCCCCGTTTGTAGGCCACTTTACCAGCTTATCAGCTTTCCAGCTTCCCAGCTTCCCAGCTTCCCATGGGCAGCCGTTTACCTGGTACTTACATATCATTGATCCATAGGATGGATGTATCCACCACAAGCAGGTACATACCCCATGGATGCATTTTGCAATGCGTACAACGTACAGTGGAACTCTGCGGAACTCTCTTGTACCTACAGACGTTCGTACCAGAATATGCAATTCAATTTCGCGGTGCTAATGGGACTCGATGGGACTCGATGGGGAAGGGTGTGTGGGTGGTGGATCCAGCGAGATGGGACGGAACCAGAAGTCCTCTGGCTTTAAAAGTCCCCTTCTCCAGAAAAGATTTCAATATCCATCAGTCTTCAATGTTGCCCATCTACTACTAGGTACCTAGGTACTAGGTACACTACATTATCAGTATCTTCCTCTCTCGTCTGCAACCACAATCATTAGCTACCTCTGTCGTAGTAATAAGGGAAAGTATTGAGCTTTTACTGCCTAATAGCCCTGAATAGTCCTGTCTTGTCCCGTTGGTCCTTGTCCTTTTCCTACTGCGTAGTACATACATCCGTATTCTATTATACACCATCACATCACGGGCATCGTTTTTCATGGGTTGCCAATATGTAACTCGCCCACCTAGGAAGTTTCTACACCAAGTGCAATACCTAGACGCTTAGGCTCAAGGTTGCAATCTTCTAATTAACATTACTCATTCATCCCGCACCCTACGAAATACTTCAAGGTTGATAGGCTCAGCAGAGGTCCAGAATGTTCAGAGTGTTCGGATTGTTCAGAATTGTTCAGAATTCGGCTTGCTCTGGCCAGCAGCCAAAACGCCAGCCAGCCTCTTTCACTTAGACCCCTGGACTGCACATGGAGTCCATTACAATCCCGCCTCTCGGTCGAGGAGCCGATGAAATTGGAGCCCACTCCCGAGCGTGAGGTTCCCTACGGAGATCTCATGCTACTAAGGTAGGTACCCAGTATGTGCAATATTGAAACTAAATAATAATATTAGGTGCCTGGATGGGTTATTCACCTGGGCAGCAACCTTGGAACCTGGTAGACCTAGTGTTTGTGTTTGGGGTTCGGCACTGAGCGTTCTTATCGGAGCATCATTTCGAGGAGTGGATAATGGATCAGTACATGTGCCTGGCCCCCGCAATGTTTCCACACACAGCCTCCGCGCCCATTCAAGCACTCCCAGTTTACCGTGCCCGGCAGGCCTTGCTAATTAGCATGTTACCGACTCCCTGGGGATGGGCAGAAATCGTTCCTTTAGCGATGGCACATCGTCTAACCTAACATGGCTCCTGGAAGCTTAAATATTACGAATCAAGCGATACGATGTACGCCTACATCTCGTACTTCCGCTATTCACGCCCTGGGGGATTTCCCGGGATAGGTCGAGACTTTGCTCCTTCGTTGTCTTCCTCTAGCCCCTTATGCTTCGTTGTCGTCGACAGGCCCAAGCATCCTCTCTCCACCTCTGCAATATGAAGGATAGGTAGAAAGGTAGGTAGGCAAGTAACAAGTCGATAACTCTGCAGCACATAGCCCCGCACGCCATGTAACCTACTGTACCCTGCTTCACTTCAGCGTGGACGATTTGCACAGCATTCAGCTAGACGTCAGAAGGGTCTGCCTCCCTCTGAAGGCCCTTCGAACGTCGGCTCTAGCCTAATTCGAATAAAGATGTCTACCGAAAGCCTTCCGATCTACTAAGACAGACGGCCTTGCTTATAACTGCCAAATTGGGTCAGACAAAGATGCTGTTCTATCCACGGGACCGGGAGCATGGCTGTTAGCAATCAGTCAAGCAATCTGCACCAGCCTGCATGAATTACGTCCGAGACATGACCAGGTGGCAAAAAGCCATACTCAATTTCTCAAGTTCCAACAAATTGGATCCTCGGGCCGTTGATATGGAACCACTCTTGCTTTGGCATATCCCAATGCACTGGAACGCATGATCCCGACTGGTCGTGAAACCACACTGTACTACGTCTGCGCACGTAGCGCACATAGTGCTATGCGACCTTGCGTCTTGGGAATCAGTCGTCGGCGCCGTACGTTTGTTTATGTGTCATCGAATGCATGCCTCCTTTTCATCTCGTCAGTCCCGGCTATTCGGTGCAAGCAGCGCCGCAGACTCGCATCCACCTCCTCCCACCTTCCTCTCCCGCCTTTTGTCTGGCAAAGACCCAACCGTACGGTACGCGGTTCTCTCAGTGGTCGATACTTTCTTCACCGCCTCGGATCCTTCGAAGAACCCAAGCTAGTGGCTTGACTATCGTAATCGATTTGCAAAGCACATGCGTGGGTGCTCTATCGGAATTCCAAAATTCTTTCCGCCGTAGTCAATTTGCCAATCTGCAAGTGTCTGGTGTCCCGAACAGCGGCATTCCAATCGAAACGAGAACTACTGCGCATGTGTTGGCATTTCGTCTACTAGGTATGTGGTAATATCTAACGTCCCTTTCATAGGTCAACGCAATGACGTGCAGACGACCATGGTCGGATCGGAACCATCCCGGTCGTCAAAAACACATGCTGCTGAGCTACTAGGCAGGTATTCAGCCAGCATCGTTTCTCGGACCTAGGTTAGAATGTCTCCAATTCCGCCCAGGAGGCGTCTCTTTGCAGCAAAATCGTACCATGGCCGAAGTGCCTTGCTGCGTCCATAATTTGGCTCTGTCGCATTGGAAGATATGATCCCGATTCCCGCTCAGAAGCACATGCGTATCTTTACCCGCCTGGATTAACGAGATCGACCTCGATACGAAGGGTTGGGTTGCATAACAGCTGAGACCTACCCCTATGCGCGGTAGGTGTATGCTTGTCTTAGCTACGACCTTTCCTTCATATGTGGACATTTCCAAAATCTCTCATCAAATCATAAAGTGATCGAGACCTTTATTAAGCAAAAGGGAGGGTGGTGGAGTTTATGTAGATGCTAGGGTAGTATCTGTCGGGGCCGAAAAAGTCACGCATTCCGGTAGCAGATTGATGGTTGTTCGGGTTGCTGCATATGCCATGAGGCCAGCAAAGCGATACTATCCGAAAAGTCTGATATATACACGTTACACCACATGATGGATAATGTCAGCTTCAAACCTCGTCCTCAAGCCACACCGAAACCACGCAAAGGCAACGTGGTGCTATAGGGAGTAGTGTACGTCGAAGGCCATATATCGTCCCGTGCGTCTTTTAGATCCATTTTGTCTTTCACATCCTCCCTACTGCTTGGATATACCGTGGCACTCGGCTTCTTTCCAGCTCAAATGGTTTGATAGGTAGGTAGGTAGGTACTGAAGAATGTCGTCACCGTTATTGACGTTTACTAAGTCAACTTCCCAGGCAGCCGTCTACAACCTTGAACAACAACCATAATTGTATCGGGCTAGAAAAGGGGCGACTGATAGAGACGACTCTAGTATGCTAAATTTAGCTCATGCCACGAGCGTTGCTAGCAATCTTAGCCTACATTCCGGCTACTGCGCGTCTACAGCAGATGTCGAGGTAATATCAAAATACCTGGTCATTATCGGCAGACCTCACTTGCTTATGATGGGGCCCTTGATCTGCCGACAAGACTACGTTCATGAAGCCCACCTCGGCGCATTAGGATCCTCGTGAGGTTCTACATATCTTAAATTTCCCGGTGGTCTTTCTAGTGTCTCACCACGCCCACCTTGCTTTTGTTTTTCATCCGGGCCTTGAGCCCGGGGTTAATCATTGCTAGGTCAGGTATGACCGCCTTACACAAGCACGCCTCTGCGTACCATGGTCTCGCCACAAGATCACTGTCCAAGCTCATCCAAGATGAATGGTCTCACTGCTCGACGCTTAACATCCTAAAGATTTGCATTTGCCAAGAGCCCAATATCGAGCCCTATGCATCTGCTGAGACAAAAATTGGTATATTGCCACTAGTAAGTGAAGGCATTGGCTCGTCACTTGTAGACCGGCAAGTCTTGATATGCAGGGGCTTGGTATTGATTAGCTAAAATCCCACATACTCCGTCAGTCTAAGTCTACATCTTTTATTACAGGATTCACTGACACTTCGCTGGATCGGAATTGTACCAAACCCGGTAGCCATGTTGATATTTGTCAGTTTGTTCCTTCGGGCATACTAAATAGCCGAAATCCGTTCATCTCGGGAATTCTTACACGGCACGCCCGTAATAACAAGCTGTATGGGCCATTTCTTCCTGAACATGAAGGCGGGCCGACAGAATTAGCCCTCAACTTCTCTTTATCACCTTGCTAGGTTAAGTCTCTTTACTGTCCACTAGGTAGGTAGTTTGTCTACCCGTAGTGTTTGTTACCTACTGGTACCTAAGTCGAAATGCCACCTTGGCCTCGTAATTTGAGGTTAGCATATAGGTATTGGCACTCCTTGGCATTATCCATAGCATCGTTGGATTTGTTGCCAGATCGGCCTTAAACCGGAACCCCGGGGACTCCACAGCGGGTGCGATCGATCCGCGGCATGCTACCACCTGCCCATCCGAGAAGCGGGGTGCCGATGCGGAGTCGCTGCGCCGTTATCGAATTATCGAACGATTGTCGTGGTCGTGATAATGACTAACATGCACATTGACTCTTTCTCCAGCTAGCACCTAGCTTACCTAGTAAATAGCTGGGCGAGCGGGCAGATGGTGCTAATCTCGCTCTTGACGGCCGCCGCTAGCAACTCCTCATTGCGCGGATTACAACCGCTCGTTGCATTCATCTCAGGCCTATCCACCTAACCTCGAAGCTGCAGTTTAACATTGACTCCCCAACTTAGCACCAACAAGAGCAGACGTCACGGCCTCAATTCCGCATATCATACCCACTTACCGTAGCAACATGACGAAAATCGTGGTTGTAGGGCACGTCTTACGTTATCCTATCTCAAGTTGTAACTGGGAGAAAATGGACGCTAATTGATGCTTGACTCACAGCGCTGGTGTCTCTGGTCTTACGACAGCGTACTTGCTGTCGAAGCAGAAGGAGAATGTCGTTACCATCGTGGCTAAGCACATGCCGGGCGACTACGACATCGAGTATGCCTCGCCGATCGCCGGCGCCAACGCCCTACCGTAAGGGGATCCCACTCCCCCTTTCATGTTTCTGTATACCTATGCCTCGAGGAATGCTTACGCCGCAGCAGCATGTCGACCGGGGAAACTAGCTCGTGGGAACGCCGCAGCTGGCCCGAGCTGAAGCGGCTCGCCACCGAGGTGCCCGAAGCCGGCATCCATATGCAGAGTGAGTATACTCACGGCCAGTCATAATCGCAAAGGGTCCACAAGCCTAAACCACAGAGAACAGAGGCCCGCGTGTACCGTCGTGAAAAGGACCTCGAGGCGTTGAGGAAGGGCGGCTACAGCTTCGACGGGCTCTTCGCGGAGAACCCGTGGTACGAGGAGCTGTTCGAGGACTTCCGTGAACTCGGGCAGGAGGAGCTCCCGGCGGGCATGGCGTCGGGGTGCGAGTTCGGGTCGGTGTGCATCAACGTGATGCTGTACATGCCGTGGCTAGTGGGCAAGTGCCGGGCGAACGGGGTGGTGCTGCGGCGGGGGCAGGTGCAGCACATCGCGGAGGCGGCGGGGCTGAGCCACACGGGCGCGCCGGCGGACGTCATCGTCAACACGACGGGGCTGATGGCGTCGCGGCTCGGCGGCGTCATGGACGCCGCCGTCGTGCCCATGCGCGGCCAGGTCGTCGTCGTCCGCAACGAGGCCCCCTACATGCTCACCAAGTCCGGCACCGACGACGCCCCCGACGAGCTCTGCTACGTCATGATGCGCGCCTCCGGCGGCGGCACCATCCTGGGCGGCACCTACCAGAAGGGCCAGTGGGAGAGCCAGCCCGATCCGAACTACGCTATGCGCATCATGCGGCGCGCCGTGGAGATGATGCCCGAGCTCACTGGCGGCAAGGGCGTGGAGGGCTTGGATATTGTGCGGCATGGTGTTGGACTCCGGCCGTATAGGAACGGGGGTGTGAGAATCGAAAAAGAGAAGATCGACGGCCATTGGGTTGTTCATAATTACGGGCACGCTGGCTGGGGATACCAAGGGTCATATGGGTGCGCCGAGGACGTTGTTGGGCTTGTGAATGAGATCGTTGGTCGTTAGGAGGTGTAAGGTTTCCTGTAGCAAGCAGAATGCCCCTTTTTGATCAGGTCGTGATAGTGCCGGTTCATATGAATCTATTGCTAGTTGACATCGGGCAATTTTCACCAAATCGACTGAATAAACAAATTAAGCTAACTCCCGGCGATATAAAAACCATCTATGATAAAATCAATTAATTAGAATCTCGCTCATCACTCTCACTACGATTACCTAGGAGGCATCGCTAAAAGAAAGCAGAAAAGGGGTGCTTCGGCGGTCAGCTGCCAGCACCTGCCCCATTTTCTCAATCGCTTGTCCCACCCGATTTAGGTACGTAACGTGCCTGCGTGTCTTCAACGTGCGCGTCAAAACCTCATCGAAACCAACAACTTGCACGACACCCAAAATGGCGCCCCAAGAGTCCGGTCTCGTTTCGCGAGCCGTGACGCTGATTTTCGACATCGCCAACCGTCGCAGCTCCTTATCGAAGCTCATCCCGCCGTGCCTGATCGTCCTCGACTCGGTACTCTGCGCGCTCGTCGTGCGGAAAATCCCCTGTAAGCCCCCGCAGCCTCGCTGTCGGTTTCCGGATTCCGGGATAATTGTCGCTGACTGTGCACCGTCCGCTAGATACCGAGATCGACTGGAAGGCGTACATGGAGCAGGTCGCGCAGTTCGTCGCCGGCGAATACGACTACCCTAAGATCGAGGGCGGCACCGGCCCCTTGGTGTACCCGGCCGCCCACGTTTACACGTACACCGCGCTGTACTACATCACGGACAAGGGGAGGGACATCTTTCTCGCGCAGCAGTTGTTTTCCCTGCTGTACATGGCCACGCTGGCGCTGGTGATGGTCTGCTACTGGAGGGCGAAGGTGGGTTACGGGCATTGGCTACTTGGTCCGTGAGAATCTACTGAACTAACGGCGTGCGCTTCCCACAGGTCCCGCCGTACGTCTTCCCTCTGCTCGTCCTCTCGAAGCGGCTCCACAGCGTTTTCGTGCTACGGTGCTTCAACGACTGCTTCGCTACCTTCTTCCTCTGGCTTACGATATTCCTGTTCCAACGACAACAATGGGCCGCAGGCAGCATCGCGTACGCGTGGGGCTTGGGGATCAAGATGTCGTTGCTACTAGTACTCCCGGCTGTTGGGATCGTCCTCCTGCTGGGACGGGGGTTCTGGGGCAGCTTGCGCTGCGCTAGGATCATGGTCTACATCCACATCGCCATCGCGTCGCCGTTCCTGCAGGAAAACGCAAGGGGCTATCTGAGCAAGGCGTTCGAGCTCACCAGGCAATTCTTCTTCAAATGGACGGTCAACTGGCGCTTTGTCGGGGAGGACGTGTTTCTCAGCAAACCCTTTTCCCTGGCGCTTCTCAGCATGCACGCATTGGTTCTGATAGGCTTCATTGTCAACAAGTGGCTCAAGCCGGCCGGGAAATCTCTATCGGCATTGATTACCCCCATGCTGCGGTTCGAGTCCCCGTTCAGCCCCCAGGAGGAACACCAGGTCGCGGCGCGCGTGACCCCCGAGTATGTGATGACGACCATCCTCTCGGCGAACGTCGTCGGCCTCCTCTTCGCGCGCTCCCTGCACTACCAGTTCTATGCCTATCTCGCGTGGTCCACCCCCTACCTCCTCTGGCGCAGCGGCGCGCATCCGGTCGTTCAGTACGGGCTCTGGGCTCTTCAGGAGTGGGCCTGGAATGTGTTTCCAAGCACTTCTATCAGTTCCGGTGTCGTGGTGGGCGTCTTGGCCGTAACGGTCGCATTCGTGGCTGTTCAGAAGGACGGTTCTGCTGGCAAACGCAAAGAGGCTTAGGTTCGAGGTTAGGTTTCGTGGCGAAGGACAGCTATCGATTATCGGTGTTCAATCGTCGTCTTCCGAATCCGACGGCGGCATCCGGCCTACGATTGAGTCTTCGTCTTCCGAGTCGTCGTCGTAGGTAGCTCGCGGGAATTCCCCAGGCCTGCACATAGTGAGCGCAATGTTCTTGGTTGCGTGTCCCCAGGCTTGGGTTAGATTTACCAGTAGCTCTGTCTCCGCCATTCCTTCTCGTCGCGGACGACATTGACGATCTCGCCCTCCACCTTGCTCTTCTGTTCCTTCGGGCTCGCGAGGTCTACCAGGACGTACCCGCCGCGCTTGATCCAGATGGTGTTGCGGAAGCGCGTGGCAAGCTCGACGAGCACGGTGCGCTGGTCGGGCAGGGCGCAGCTGTACAGGCTGTTGCCCTCGGCTTTGAGGACCCGCGCGACCGATTGCGAGTCTGTTAGCTGGTCCGGCGGCGTGGTGGATGCCTCGGCCGCCGCTCGTATGTCGCGCTTTGGTCGGCCCATTGTGGGGGGTTTGGCTTGAAAATGGTGATAACGAATGTGACGGGGATTGGCGACACAATTACCAATTTATTTGCCCAAACAGCTTTTTTCAATCCCGACGGTCTGGTAAAAAGAGAAAGGGTTCACTAAGATTTAAACAAGATATTTGGGTTGGTGGCTAGTGGAAGTGGCACTACCTAAGGCAGGCAAGATGACGAACTTATCCGTTGTTATTCCGGGATTGATCCATTATCAAGTATCTAGGTACCCGTGTACCTAATACTACGACTATTTATGACTATTGTGACTATCATCACTCTGCTAAGCTACACGCTTCCCTTCGGATCTGCCAAAGTGACGCAGGTTCAATGACTTGGCAGGGCAGTTCTAGATGGTAGATTGCATCTCCGTGAGATTTTATAACCTCTCGAATGCACTCCTGCTTTACTTGAAGTTCAGCAAAAGGCAGCTTCGAGGCGACGAGTCGCCACGACTTCACAACAAGAGGACTCAACTCTAGATGCCACGTTCCGCGCCAAGTGACCGATGCCTTGTCTCCGTCCGTATGATAGATAAACGCAGACGCGTGTGCCTTTCCACCGTTCCAAAGCACAAGTGTGTGTATCTTGGGCATCTTCTGCACGAGGACACTCGCTTGGCATAGCAAGGCCTCAATCTGTTCGCGCTTTTCCCAATCGTCCTGCAGGAGCTGCGATGTGAGGGCCAGAGACTGCAGACGTGACCACCTCCACGTCGAGTGGCAGTATCGGAAGAGTTTTTCGGCATCGACGAGGAAGGAGATTGCAAGGTGTTCCAAGTCGAGACTTTTCGATGCGAAAACTGCGCCAAGCCCTTCGCCAGGATCGACCAAGTTGAACCACGGTACGTGGACTGGCCGCTTTGGGGATTGGTCGTAGAATTTGTAGGAGTCTTCAAATACGGTCAATCTGTTGAGAGTATCCGGGAGATTGTTTCGCATTGTAAAAGTCAGAACTATCCTTAAGCGTCAGCGGTAAATGATCGGATTGTTCAATATGGCAAGATGAAACCCATAAATCCTGCTACGGGTGTGGGTACGTACCTCGATCGTGAAAATCTCTACTCCCAGCTTCATACGGCGCCCAGGGCTCGTAGGATATCGTCTCTAGGCGATCAAGTCTACTGAATAATAGGGCCAACCCTACCGGAGAAATACAACGTCGGAGTTGGCGACGGATGATGAGACAGGTTACTGCTTGGACTTGAGGCAGCATTTCCTGGAATACTATCCGGGTGGGTCGGAAGAGTCGTAGCAAAGCTGTTCTTGGAGGCGCTTTCACTTGCTGGCCATGCATCCAGCCATGCGGCGGGTCATGGAACTGAGGTCCTGTCCTCCACGCATCCGGCGTTGCGTCCTCATCGCGCTCAACGTTATCGGAGGACAGGTATATGTTCTTGAACCAATGTTCGCTGTCGCTAGGAGAGTACACGTTGAGCTCCAGCGCCAAGTTACTCGCCGGTCCCCAAGTGCCGAGAATTGAAAAAAGTTTCCCTATCCCATCACCGACGACAGAGTCGATCTTCGCTGATGGTGAACATTGTTCGGAGCAGCATGTGGACGTGTATCGTGGTAATTCCACATTGAGACAGATATGGTGAATCATCCCTCTCTTCTGTGGCGAAGCGATACGTTCGAAATCGTCAAGACAAGACACCCCCAACTTCATCTTGTAGAAGTTGACCTTCTCTAGGGCGTGCTGCCATTCTCTGCACACAGACGCAAGAGAAGCCCACCCAGTGTGTTTTTGGTGCACGACTGTCGCCAAGATCATGAGACGAATCTCTGGGGGCAAGGATGTCCATGCCGGAGCTTTGGACCTCATTATGCTGCGGGTTATCATTCTGTGGCGTTAAGAAGAGAAATGATATGGGCCAGATAGCGAAACCGGAGTCAAAAGGAACTGAGGTTTGTTTTATAAAATAAATCAACAAAGATCATACATCTCTGGGGGGGTGCTCTTTCCCGCCTGTCCCGAAGATTGGGATAATGGGTCGTTGAAGGTTTGAATTTCAAATCGTTCACATGCTTCGTGAATAAAATTCTGTTTTTTTCTCTTTCCAATATATACAAGAATGAGCGAGGAAGTTTTGCGGGGCTTTAGACAGCATAAGGCCACTCTTTTATAATCGCTCGAGCTCGTGCTCACGTATTCTTTCTGCGACTGCGGTCAGCCCCGTGCCTAACCTTACTGTCGAGAATAAGGTTTATGGGAACCCTTAGTGTTAATTTTCAATGCGTTAAATCGGGCGTTCGAGATACTTGGAGGAAAGATGAGTAAGAATATCGGTTTCGACTGACCAAAGCTGAAGAAGTTATAATAGACCCTTCAAAACCTGGTATGTCATGATCTTTGCTTCCATCACTCGTAGCCTTCGGTCTTCCTCGTTCGCATAGTAGTCGACAAATCGATGCTCTCAAGGCTTTAAAGGGAGTGTTGATGCCTTGGTGTAGCACCCCACCTATTGCTGGTGTTTGAGTAATAATATGCCCATGAAACGATAGACTCCACCAGGTACTGCCATTGTTTGTTTAGCACTTAGAATCTGGTTTCACTGAACTCGGTTTGGCATTGTAGTTCCTTTGGTGATCAGCCCAGGACCCTTTGCAATATACTAGATATGTTGCCTACCAGGCGCCCAGTGGTTCTTGGATTGCCTCGGTAGGAACTCATCAAGAAGCCGTCTAAGTCAAAGACTTCGACATCTTGATTACAGCCCCTGGTTCTCCGGTGCTGATTCTGCTCCAAATGGGCATCAGCAGTTCTCTGCGTAGATAACCCCGGGGTTGTAAACTACCCCTAATATTGGAAGTATTTCTAGCGCTTAATCAAAGGGGCAAAGGGGGGAATAGGGAGCTACCTCAACATATTAAGGGGCTATTTGCCAAGTGTGAATGTTAACCGGTCCTTTCAGATAGGGTCGAGATTTTCTCCCGTATTACTTGAATATGGAGGATTTGAAAAGGGTTTGAATAGGATATCGGAATACTTCGTCGTTTGGTTTTCGGTCAGTGGCTTTTCGATGGTGTCTCTTGATTTTGATGTCGATTCATCTCCCCATACTTAGAGCAGTAGACGAGTTACTTGAACATGAGGCTCTTCGCCGCCGTACATACCTAGATAGTGATATACTCAACGCCAGGCCAAGGAGATGATATCGGAATCATAATTAGCTGGTAGGAACGAAAAGAACTTCTAAAGGGGGCATATGGCTAGATATCATAGATGTGATGTGCTGCTAAGGGCTCAGCCCATTTTTGCCAGAGACGCTCGGGCAGGTACCTAGTACCTAGTAGTTGCGTGTCGATGTCTGGTAACTTGTACCTCGTACTTCCAGTCACGACAAAAACACACGTCAGTCAGTACGGCTGTCACGACAACGCGTCCCCAACCTAGCAACGCATCCAGCTTCTCCCAAGAGCCCATGGACCTAGACCTAAGGTTATAGGTTCGCATTACAACACATTCTATCACCCAATGGTCAAGTGGTTCAAGCGGAACCACAAGCTAACGTACGTCTTAGATACTCAAAACCCGCTGGGTTCGATTCCCACCCAAACCGGATTTTACGGATTTCCTCCCCACGAGAAATACTTACCTACTAACCTAGCCAAGTACGGCCCGTGACTTGCAGTCGATCTGATCCGACATGTGACCATGGAACCCTACTCCTAGGCGTAGGCCTCCCTACCTGGAACGGATCCCTAATGGGGAAAACCATCTACTGGCCTGGACCGACCCGGATCACCACTGGACCTACTGGATGTAAGTAAAATCCCCTCCCCTACCACTTGACCTTGGCATTTCTTTTTCATGTTATGTTGTTTTCCTTTTTTATCTTTACCTATGTTAACCGTTATTAAATATTATATTTGATATCGCTATGATCTATTTCTTCTATGACTTCTCGCCCCCTTCTCCGAGTACCAAGCTGCAAGACTCCTATCGTCCCTTATTTCCGCCTCCCCTTTTCATGCCCGGTACCATATCATCTCGACTTCTGAATACTAGAACACCAATAACAACAACGATCATGACTTCTTGATACATCACAGGTATCGGGTACTACATATATGCCTAGGTATCTAAATAGTA
Source organism: Hypoxylon rickii (assembly GCA_902806535.1). Taxonomy (NCBI): domain Eukaryota; kingdom Fungi; phylum Ascomycota; class Sordariomycetes; order Xylariales; family Hypoxylaceae; genus Hypoxylon; species Hypoxylon rickii. Next base: position 3,860,577 of record CADCWY010000003.1, read on the forward strand.
CTAGGTATGTAGTATGTAGTAGGTACTATGTACTTATGCACCTAAGGGTAGTCCAGATAAGGTGTTTGCGGTGATAAGCCAAAGTTCGTTAAGCTTGCTTCCCGTTCTGGGGTCACGTCGACGTCATTGATCAGAGCCCGAGTACATTGCGTCACAGGACGAATTGGCTTTATTATCGGTCATCACTTTTGAGGAATTATAGCAAAATAGACAAATAACTCACTCAACAACTAGGTAGAGCAAATTTCAAAATTACCCGAATTTAGTCATACTCAAGATGAACCCTTCAGGACCACCGCAACCGCCAAAGGATATCGTCTACGAGACGCACGGGAATCCAGCCACCTCCAATCCGTCCGAGCAACGCAGCGCGCGGAACCACCCGCATGGGAAGCCTGTTGACGAGCGCATGCCGCCGACCCAATCTTCCAGCCTCAGCGAAGCCGTACCCTCCAGCTTAGGGTACGGCATCCACGGCGCACCGGCGGGAGAAGAGAAATACGGACGGACCCGCGAAGAGGTGGGGCGAAGCCGAGAGCTAGAAGGCGAGCAGATGCGCGCTTCCGGCGAGGGGGACGTGGCCAATGTGGTCGAGCGTAAGCCCGGCGCTTGCGGCTCACAGCCGGATCTGGCCAGCGATCTTGACCGGTGCGTTGATATGCGTTCGTCGAAACCTGTGGTTAGTATGGGAGAGGCTTGCTGATGCAGATGATAGGAAGAAGCAAGAGCAAGCGTCAAAACGAGAAGCGATCAAAGAAGACAGGAGGCACGGCAGAGCCCCTGATGCAGGAGATGCTAGGGCTGGTGTTGCGACATAGGGGAGCGCCGATAAATGCATGATTTAGGGGGTATTTGGAATCTAAAAATTATGGTATCTGTGTCTAATAAATGATCAGGCTACTCGATGACGTTGAGGACTGGAATTCCGATGTGCGATGAGCTTTCATAAATTGCGATTTATACATACAGCAGCGGTTTCGAACACCAGTGCACAATTAAAAGATCACTGCTAAGAGACCGGCCAGATATCCTGGCCTCTTTGTCTGTTAATCGGAATGTCACATGAAAATGTCTGATAACGACCCCAGGGATAACCTCAGGACCCTTCTAGGCTAACCAATATGAGCGTCATTGGAGACATCCCATTGGAATTGGCATGCATTAGGCTCGCGATAGTTTGCGGGGAACCCCAGAAGAGGCTATATGCCGCGATTTCCAGACACCGAGCTTACCTTCATATCAAGAAATGATTGGCAGCTCACCCTTGTGACGAGTCTGACACGGCCGAGGTACATTAGCACCAAGCTCTCCCCTTCACCTCCTCTGGAACCCCCACAATACGTGGCTATCGAAGTTGATTACACTTCCACTAAGAACGACTGTAAGGAAGTCTTATAACAATGTTGACTGAAATTTCCTTCAATTCTATCGTGGCCGCCAGCGTGTTATCGTTGGTTGGTGTCTTGGCCTATTATGTGGTTCAGCGGATGCGGCATGAATTGCGAATTCGAAAAATAGGGGGTGTGCGGGCACCATGTCTCGCAACCAATCCCCTCACAGGTAAGACAGACTCTGAAAGGGCAATAAAGGCGTAGTTGCGATTTCATCGTTTCCCTAACTTACGAGACACGAGAGAAAAGCCGCACCGTGGTTCTTCGGGACAGCCAAGGCTCAAATGCGAAACCAACTCCTCGAGCATATTAGCAGTTACTTCGACAAGGCGACTCCCGCGTGCCCCAACGCAGTCGAGTTCCAAGCCAAGCCTAGGGAGAGGTATATAGTGACCAGGGATCCGGAGCATATCAAAGCCGTGCTCACGACGCAATTTTCTGATTTTGGCAAGGGGCCGGCGTTTCACGACCTGTGGCGACCTTTCCTTGGTGATAGCATCTTTACCACCGACGGCCAGCTATGGCACGACAGTCGTAGCTTGATCCGGCCGATGTTCATCAGAGATAGGGTCAGCGACCTGGCAACATTCGAGAAATGGGCGTCCCTACTTCTCACGAAGCTCCCGCCGTCAGGGCAGACGGTAGATATTATGGATCTCTTCTATCGGATGACTCTGGACGTCACGACAGATTTCCTCCTCGGAGCAAGCGTTGACAGCCTAAGCAAGTAAGCATCCCTGATACAAGTCGTGACCGTTGTTGACCAGTCCTAGTCCTCAGAGCGAATTCGCCAGGGCATTTAACGAAGTCCAGAAAATTCAGATGATGGTCACCGCAATTGGGTAATGATCAACCCCAATGCTGCTCCGTCGGCTTCACCACTAACTCATCTGTGTAGACCGTTTGAATTCTTGGTCCCCCGCCGTCGCTACAACGATGGGATTAAGTTGATTGACAAATTCGTAATGCCCTACATCGAGCAAACACTCGCATTGCCGCAGGAAGAGCTCGAGAAGCTATCCAACTCGGACAAGCACTTCACCTTCCTGCACAGCATCGGGCGGTACACGCGCAACCGGCAGGTCCTCCGCGACCAGATCATCGCCGTGCTCCTGGCGGGGCGCGACACGACGGCGGCGACGTTGTCCTGGGCCTTTTACGAGCTCTCGCACTACCCCGACAAGTTCCAGAAGCTGCGCGACGAGGTCATCGACTCGGTCGGCCGCACGCGGACCCCGACGTACGAGGACCTGAAGAACATGCCGTACCTGAGACACACGCTCAACGAGACCCTGCGCCTGTACCCCGCGGTGCCGTACAACCTGCGCAGCGCGCTGGAGGACACCACGCTCCCGACCACCCCCGGCAACCCCCCCATCTCGGTGGTCAAGGGCGATATCGTGATCTACAGCACGCTGGCCATGCAGCGCCGGAGGGACCTGTATCCGCCGGCGTCCGAGAAGTTCGAAGACCCTGCCATCTTCTCCCCCGAGCGGTGGGAGACCTGGGCTCCGAAGCCGTGGCACTACGTGCCGTTCAACGGCGGGCCGCGGATCTGCGTTGGACAGAACTTTGCCATGACCGAGATGGCGTATTGCGGTAGGTTGAATTGCTGGTCGTCAGACTAGACGGGAGGACTTGCTAATCTTTACGTGATGTAGTTGTGAGGATTCTCCAGAAATACGACCGCTTGGAGTACCGCGGCGATTGGTACGCGCAACGACATGAGGCCGAGATTGTGGGCAAACCAAGCGAGGGCGTCAATGTGGCTCTGTATGAGGAAAGCGTCAAGGTAGCTGGGGATTCGAAGCCACTGGGCGTTTAGTGGGTATACGATGAGGGTTTTTTGGAGCTGAAATCAGTGTCGTTCGTTTCCTTGGCATTTGCACACTACCTATTATTATCACAGATATCAATTGATCCAATTGCTTCTAGTACTGTAGCCCTAACGTTGAAGCTATTCCAAACACCTAGACCTACTTATCTAATGATAGTGTATCACTTGATGTGATGAAATAAATCATACTACCTAGTAGGTAACCAATTTTTAAGTCGACGTTGACGTTGGTGATGTCATTGTGGTCACTGATACACCAAACCCATTAATTACATAATCACAAATGTATCAATTGGCGCCCCACAGCGCGTAAATTACTTACTGCATAGCATGTTACAACGGTCCAACGGGCAGTCGCGACGCGTCTCACTAGATAACGGCTGGCGACCCAATTTTAACTGGAACCTCCCAAGCAAGCAAGGGTCAACTCTTTACTTTTATTCGTACCAGTCTGACCTGCAAGTCGATTAACATGATCTTGCTGGAATTCATTTCTGGCATGCCTACGAACTTGCCACCATATTTATGACATTCGCCTTGATATGATGGCCGATCGAACACCCTCCAGTCGCCGAAAGCGCTCTCGTCCTGGGAACGAACCCGACTCGTCACCGGCCGTTACACCAAGCATATCCTCCACCGTTAAGAGGCGTCGTCTCGATAATCTTGTCAATTCTTCCCCATCAACTCCCAAGGGATTATCTGCCATAACCTCCGCCATCAGCCGTCCTCGCGCATCGAGTGGACAAGCGAACGCAAAGAAGAACGCGACTACGAAAAAGGCAAATTCGGCCCATCATGCTGATTATGACGATTACAACATACCCGAATCTCCAAAGGACGGTGAAGCTGAAAACAAACTTCTGAATCTTCCTATTAAACATAGGAAACTCGGTCGAACGGTACCGATACCCAGGAATAGCCAGCGTCCTACCAATGTCTACGATGTGCCCGATTCCGAAGACGAGACCGATGGTGCCCGGAGGACGAGAGACGGAAGTCAAGATGAGCTTCAGACTCCACCCTCTAGAAAAGCTGGCAATACCAGTAGACCCGGTACTTCCAAGAAAAGTGTGAGCGCACGCTTGCTGGAGTCGCGAAAGAAGAAGCCGCCCGTCTCCGCAGCTCAAGATGAACTCGCCCAGGATACACCAAGGAGGAAGGGGAAGACACTTGATATACCTGCCGTGGGGAGCAAAAGTCTGTCCAGCAAAATGCCGGCAAAACCCCGGCGTACAAGGCGTGCAGCAGATCCATCCCCTGCGGTGAGGATGCCTGCCATCAAGGGCATATTAACACCGCGAAAGAAAAAGGCCGGTCGACCACGGAAGAGCGTCGCTTTCAGCGAGGGGGGCCGCGGAAAGGAAAACGAGATTTTCTTCGAAGATATCCAATCGAAGCCCGCCGACGCGAAAGAAGCCAAGATCGTAGAGATTTCCGAGGACGAACCAGCTCCCGAAGGCGAAGAAAACGAAGTGGAAGATAGCGAGGATGACGAGGTGTGCGCTATGTGCTCCAAACCGGACTCAGAACCGCCCAACGAGATCATCTTCTGCGAAAATTGCGATATGGGAGTGCATCAAAAATGTTACGGCGTACCCGTAATCCCAGAGGGCGACTGGATATGCAGGAATTGTTCGCAGGACGACGTTGTACAGAGTGCAAAAACTACTACAAAGAAACAGGCGCGCGCGGCGAGGCCAGAGGCTCCTCGTATTCCGAATTTCGAGAAGCATTTGCAACATATGCAACGAGTGCTGCTCGATCGCTGCACAGGAAACCGTCGGCTGAGGCTTTGCGGCCAGACCGAAGCTTATGACAAAGCGTTTCAGCTGGTTGAGCAGACGGTTCTAGCTGGCGAGGGCAATTCGATGATGGTAATTGGTGCAAGAGGTTGTGGTAAGACTACGTTGATGGAAGAGATCATGTCCAACCTCAGGGCCGAACATCAGGAGGAATTCCACGTGGTTCGTCTCAACGGCTTCATCCATACCGACGACAAGTTAGCCTTGAAGGAAATTTGGCGTCAGCTCGGCAAGGAGATGAATCTTGAAGATGATCTTATAAACAAGGTACGAACATTCTTCTGGTGCACTGATCGGAGCAAGGGCTAATTCCAACTAGACGAACAACTATGCCGACACGATGGCCTCGCTACTAGCTCTCCTGTCTCACCCCGCCGAGATCACCGGAGCTGATGAGGGTGTAACATCGAAGTCCGTTGTATTCATTATCGACGAATTCGACTTGTTCGCGGCACATGCACGACAAACCCTGTTGTACAACCTGTTCGACATCGCCCAAGCGAGAAAGGCACCAATCGCGGTATTGGGGCTGACCACAAGAATCGATGTGGTGGAGAGCCTAGAGAAGAGAGTAAAGAGTCGGTTCAGCCACCGATACGTCTACATGTCTTTGCCGAAGACCTTGGCGGCTTATTGGGACATTTGCAAGGAAGGGCTTTCCGTGGACGAGGAAGATCTCGATCACGAAGGCTTTGACACCAGTCTCCAGGGACTTTATGAGTTCCGGGATTACTGGGAGAAGAAAGTCGAGGTAATCTCCTACCACTACATTTCCAAACGCTGAACAATTTATGAGTGGCTAACTAACGTGTCCAGGCCTTGCGCAAGACCCCAAGTTTCGAAGATCATCTCGAGTACCACTACTGCACGACGAAATCCGTACCGGCATTCCTCGCCTCATGTATTTTACCTCTCTCGACCGTTTCGGCCTCGTCGCTAGATTTAACGATACCTTCGTTGTCGACGAGCTGCATCTCTCTCGAGCCTGCTGAATCCAAACTTCACCTTTTAGCGACGATGTCGGATCTCGAGCTAGCTCTGCTCATCTCGGCGGCCCGCCTCGACATCGTCGCGCATACCGATACTGTCAATTTTGCCATGGCATACGACGAATATAGCTCCCAGATGGGTAAGCAGCGAGTTCAGTCCGCTTCGTCGGGCATGTTAGCGCTAGGGGCCGCCGCGAGGACGTGGGGTCGAAGCGTGGCAGCGGTGGCATGGGAGCGTCTGGTGTCCCTTGGTCTACTCATTCCAGCAGGTATAGGCGGCAGGAGTAATGCGGCGCACGGCGGCCTAGAGGGCAAGATGTGGAAACTTGACGTCGCATTGGACGAGATCCCGGTATCGTGCGAACTGCCGGGGTTTCTCGCGCGATGGTGCAGTCAGATTTAACTGATCCTAGGTTGCTAGCCAGCCAGCCACGGGGCTTGCATGTCAATAAATATACCACCGTTGGCCGATCCCGGTTTAGCTCTTGGAGCGCGAAGAGATCCGCAGGCGGCACACAAAGTACACATCATTGATATACCCAAACCCCCAAGTTAAAAATAATGTTCCCACAACTTAGTAGAGCTCTACGCCGGAGATTTCCAGTCTGCTTAGCTCTGCTATTGTTATTGTTATTGCTATTGCTTTTTCTCTGCTGTATTGTGCTTGCAGCGACAATGGCGACAATGGAGATGCCAGTGCACAAGGGTAAGTAAGACAGACTTTGTTTCTTCCACGAACGCTAAGGTACGAATGAGCCAACCAGGATGACCTTCTAAGGAGCAGTGCATACACGTTCCGTAAGCCGTTCTATTTTAGGCCGGCGACAGGCTAGGCAAGCCCAAATACCACATTTATAAGTTGATCATTGATGCCACAGCCTCATCATGCAGGGAGTGGCAAGGAGAGGCTACCGGAGACGCCAGCAACGCATACTACTACGCAGTATGTACACACACCCAAGCCCAAGCACACCGTTGATCTCTGAATGAGCGGAACCACTCAATTGGTCCGACGGGCATCCTTGTTTCGTCTTTAATCCAACCTTGTCTACAAGATCTCGGTTTTACTATTTCATGAAACATGGATTTTCGTTCTCAACGAGAATAAGCAACGTACGCATTGACTCCTACAAGGTTTGGGTATATTTCAGCACCCTGTTAGAACCGTGCTGCCGTTCTATGTACATGCCCAGGTGATTGATAATTCATTTTCTGCCATTCCCGTCTTTGACCGACTTTCTTTCTAATTTCAACCTCTCTTGTTTCGTCAACGCCAGTTTAGATCGTCAGCTTATTATAGCACGCCCCCATCGTACAAAGAATTCTAATCCACTCTAACCAACAACCAACTTAGTTTCCATCTTACACAGCGGGTCGCTTACTCGTTTATCTGATCTTTCCGGCCGAGTCCTGCTCACGGCATATTATAAGCAGGTTTCCTGCAAGTCATTGTTTTCTTGCAGGACCATCTGCCTAGGTGACGAAGTGGTGCGAGGCTTGGTATCTTGGAAACGTTCTTGGCAACCCAGTCTGCCCTAAGCGCGTTCTTTCATCTCATAGCAACGTCCATTCATTCGTCTGCTCACCCGCCCTTGTAATCAACAACGGTCGTACCACAATGGCAATGTCCAAGCGTACAACATTCACAACCATCTCGCCGTTGCCTCCGGGCATCACGCGGGAGGCCGTCATCGACTTCTTGCACAATCACGTCGAGATGATTGACCTAAACCCGCTCGTCATCGAGCGACATCCTATCTCCCCGCCTGCGCACGCCCCACCAGAGGAGCAGCGATGCGTGTGGTGGAGCCTCACGGATAAGATCTCGTATATGCCCGGCGATTTCGTAACCGGCGATATCACCTACACGGCCGCGTTCAACGACCTGTCGAATGGTATCCAAACCCACGTCTACGCCCCCATGGGCACCGACATCCGCGAGCGCTGGAGCCTCAACGGCACGCTACCCGGCGAGCCGCTCGAGCCAGTCGAGCTGGGCATCGGGGCGCCGCGGCAGGGGCTCTACCTGCGCGAGGTAAGCCGCTCTTTCTTCCCCTTCTCGGCGACACCCGATGGAGACCTTGCATAAGGACACCGGCTAACATGAAACAGGACGTGGAGCTGCGGTGCAACTTCGTCATGTCATCCTTCGTCAAGAAGACACTCAAGAAAGCTCACGGCACGCTCGTCGACCGGCTAGTGCAAAAGTCGCAAGCGGCCAGTCGCGCGGACACCGGCGCCGCCACCGCCACCACCACCATGGCGGCCCAGAAACCACTGCCGCAGCTGCAGCCGCAGACCGTGGTCACCCACCACACCGGCTCCAGCTCCCACAGCGGCACCAACTCCACCCACTCCCAGCCCGCTCCCCAGGCCGCCTACCCGGCCCCCCATCCCCTGCGCGCCGCCCCTGCCGCCTACCACCAGCGCTCGGCCTCCGGCCCCTACGGCCGCGCCACGCCCACCCCGCCGCCGGCTAACGCGGCGCCCTACGGTCACCCACCCGCTGCCGGCCAGGGCCAGGGCCACAATCACTTCGTCCCCGAGCCCCTGCGCATCAACCGGAATCCGTCGCCCGGCGCGCAGTACCAGGCTGGCGCGGGAGGGATCGCGCCCCCGCCCCAGGGGCAGGGGCAGGGACAAGGCGGCGCTGCGTGGTCGAACGAGAAGTACGTCGCGTACAATCCGCACGCGCCGGGGCAGAACGGGCCTGGGAGGAGCGGGTCGGGGTTCATGGCGGAGTTGGAGTGACGGGGTTTACCTGCTTGCTCTCGCTGGACCGTACCTAGGTATGGCGGCGGGGGTGGGGAGACCACGGGTAAAGAAGGCGTTTCGCATTATGGCGTTTGGCGATGGGTTTCATGCTTGACGGTTCGGGGGGGCGGCATTCATGGGTATCGGGCATTACGGGAATAGAAAAGGACGAGCGCTGGAGATGTGCTAGTTATACCCCGAGAGTTCTAGCTGCGAATATAGAATATATTCGGTTTCAGCCAGGTTTCCCTGGAGCGAGCGGACGGGTGTTTTCGTCGTTCTCGCCGTGCGGTTGTGCGTGCAGTAAGCAAATACCTAGGCCTTTTCATGGTGTCTTAAACTCGGCCTTTTCGTATTCGGTCGTTGTGGTCGTACAAGCGTCTAGCTTGTTGGCTTGGGTGGACGTTGAAGCATAACACATCGGACACATCGGACACACCGGGAGACAATCGAGTTGAGGAATGGTGGGAAGTCTTGCTGGAAGAAGAACGTTGTGAGTCGCGATATGCGCTCATATTCAAGAAATCTAGTTCTCATCCCTATACCGGCGCCCTGTAACAATAGCAAGTACTGATCAGGGTAGCGGCGTGTCCTTAAGGGGGCGTTTATGCGAGGCGCCGAAAATTTAGCTCAAATCAGTAACTTAGAATAGGGCACTAAGCTTGATATCGTAGAGCCGATGCACCTTCGCCGGCGGTCAGCATGTTCAATCGCACATCCCCAGTAGCATGGAAAGATGGCTCGGGTGTCGTGAGATACACCCATACCTGCCTATCTAGATAGATACCAGGCTTGTCTAGCAGCCATATGACACTTCGTAATATAGAGCTCCTGTAAACAGGATGCTCATAGCCCCGCAAGGACTTGTCGGCGTAGCAGCAGCACAGTCCCAGCTAAGCTCAGAGTAAGACTACATCGTAGGAAGGAATGGGTTCGGCTCCTAAACAGGTTGAAATTTCTGTCTTTCGATATTTTTTGATACTTCGAACCCGGTTACTTTGACGTTGTTGTACGACGTAACTACCTAGGTACACGTCCAAAGTCCCCTTACCCCTTTTGGGGGCAGATACCGAATAAGCCAAAGCAAAACACAATAGCTCACAACTTTTACCTCGTTGGAAGCTAATATAATGTTTCCGCTTGCTTAACTACTTGATTTCAACGCGCGACATACATGAATGGAGAATGGTATCTATGATGTGCTGGCTGGACCAGTTTAAAGGGAGGGGAGTCCCAACAATAATTATAACGCCCCGGGATATCAAAAACTCCCCAGCGGCAGTGCGCGTTTTGAGAAGAGCTTGAGGATTAATACAGATGAGCTCAGAGGTCACTCTTTCACATATAGGTAGATAGATATTTATGTTGTTATCGAAAGTAGTACCTAGCTTCAGTGAGCTGGTAAAGATTTTGGAAATAGGGGCTAATGGTAGGAGGCGAGTGAAGCCCAAGCCTGGTAAATGGGCTTATCCTCACCGAACCAAAAACTATTTGCAATAGGGTGGTTTTATTATATCATTGGCCACGTAGGTAGTCAACGCCTGTTCAATTCCTCTTGCATGCTAATTTGTTAATGTTATAACCATAGCATGTCGTATCATAAGCTGCCAGCTGGGGTGACTGCCATCATCATATTCCATGTAGGGACAGTTGCACCTGTGATGATACCCAGCAGCGTTCCAGAACTTCCAGTACATCATATCCAGTGGGCTTGCGTTGCCGGTTGCCGGTAGCCAGTACATCACATTCGGCGTACGGAAATGGACTACAATCATGAGAACGGTAAGAAACGTATTGGCGTTACTGCATAACGTACCTATACACTCGATAGCACAGTTCTCTATCAAATAGCTACAACTTGCGTTCCCGAACCAATTACCGCCCCTATAAGTAACCTTATCACTAACCTTTTCAGCTCTTCTCTGCATACACCACGATAGACTCCCGAGTCCCTGGTAAGACCCGTGACCCCCCTGAACCCGGGTGGCAGAAGGAGTCGCCACGTGCCAATGCGGCGTTGGCCAGAAAGGAAGCCTGCAAACCCCATGTTCCCGGGATTTTGCGTCGGGGATAGGCCCAAGGCCGGAGAGTTGCAGACTGGATCGCCATTCGAACGTTCGGTATATAGGCCTACGCCGCAGCGTCGTAAAACCGCCGTCTCACCGGCCTGGATCTGCTGCCGTAGCTTGCCTGTGTGCCCGAAACAAGCTAGGGGATTGCAACATCGCAGGTTCAAGGGAATAGGAGCATGGCAAACCAGTCTGGGAACCTGGTTAAGCTTGGTACCGGGTAGGTAGACTTAATGTTTCTGATGCACCTACATCTCGCTCTCGGGACTCGCTCCAGAGCCCTAAGAACCAAAAACCTTGTGTGCCCTAGCGTCGAGCTATCCGAACCTGGTATTCTTCACGCCGTAGTCTAGTGCTACAATGCTACGCCGGTATAGGACGCAGGTGAAGGATGATACTAAGAGATGATTGCTGGAACGTGGGTCTTCAGTGTCCAGATGTTCCCGCTCGCGGGCATATAGAGCAATAAACCGCGAACTCTGGGAGTGGGAAGCCAGGGAAGCGAGCAATGATTCATCGAACTGCTATTTCGCCACCGAGCTCCTCCACTTTGATACAATACTTATCGGCTTCCTTCCCGCTACGGTATATCTACCACGATACCCATTCCTATCTTCAGGTGTGTGTGAAAGGAGTTCGAGTAACTAACTGATACGGACCCTTTCGGATGTAACATCGCGTCTATCGCGGCCTACACTAGGGGATAGGGGTACGGAGTGGTGTAACCTCCGCATGTGGCTTCCCGTCACCAGTACGAGCGACTCCCCGGGATAATAACCTACTATGTACCTAGGTACGTAACATAGCATACTACGATGGTATCTAGCAAGAGCGTTTACAACGGAGGGCCTTCGTCTGAGTCCTTGTCTGCATCCTTCTGCATCCTACCCTATCTATCGTCAGCTAGCGCTATGGGACTGAGGTTGACGCAAGAACTAAGGGGATTGCTTCCATACGATCCGACGTTTTAAGATAATAGACTACTACATATGGTTTCCTATGTCGAAACCTGGGGTATATACATTATCATCGGCCGGTGGAAGCTAGGTATACTGCATTATCTGGCATGGCCTCGGATGCAACGTAGAATGCTGGATGACACAATCTAACATGGATGAATTAACACTTGTGCATATACCGTGGTTAGCTGCCCGTATCGGTAAGATACCAAGCTGATCAACGTGTGGCAACGACCGTAAAGTCGTACCTAGTGACCATTGTGGCCGCCTTTCCTGGCTTTGTAACGCGCCGGGCCATCACTGGGCATTCATCACCCTTTTCAAACTCACCAGGTGAAGTGTACCTAGTAGCCGATAGGGTTAGAATTGTAGGATCGTAGATAGGCCTATGGATAAGACACTGAGCTTGGAGCAATCTGGGCCCTTTCACTTCGGAAGAACTATACGAGGCATTCGTATATGTCGAAACAGCGAGCGGTGGGAATTCGACACGAACCTGTCACCGCGGATTCCACACGCATACCGCTTCTTCAGACGTTCCAAGCCTTCTAGTGTCGGCCATCTCCCGCTGCGTACCTACCTAACCCATCCGCCACACGTCCATATCAACCAGTCGAGCGGAAGCCAGGTTGCTGGGGACGTGCGGCGTGGAGACCCAGCACCGACTCACCCAACGCCTACCTACCTGGGTAAGCAATGACATGTGCAAACCGCACTCGCGACGGATAGGTACTGACGCGTGTTTCCTCCCCCGAAACCTGGCTCGCATCCCATCGTCGTCCACGCCCGGGCTCCTGCTCGTCGCGTCCCATCCACGCGTGACGAATCGAATTGGTTCTTCATTACGACCCGGCCCCAGCCCAAGCCCAAGCTGAACCTCGCACGAGAGCCGTCCTCCTAGCGCTATGGCGGTTCAGCTCAGATTGGGATTATCAGTGGGGATCTCTCGCTTCTCGTTTCCCGTCGTCGGGCTCGCCGAGCTTCCCCCTCGGTGATAGGAGCACTAGGTAAGTAGCACTACGTAGGCGCTGGCCGTAGCGCACCTGGGAGGGAAATGGGAGAGGTTGGGAAGACGTCGACGAAGAGGTCGATCAACCTAAGCCTTACAGGGCATAGCAATCGAACCGGACGCGCGACTAGGGGTTTGGCTCTCCAAAGACACACACGCAAGGGGTTTCTTTTTCTCCTTGGGCGTGTGGAGTGCCAGGACCCTGCCGTTATAGTGATAACCCTAGGACAAAGAATGAGGGCGCTTAGACGTCGGGAACATTAAGATGGATGGTATCTTCCCGTATCTCGGGATAGGGGGGACCATACAGATGTGTCATTTCTGACCCTTCGTTTGGGGCCCTGTGGCGCCGAAGGGATCTGGGAAAAAGCAAAGTAGAGAAGCCTATTCATGTATGGCGACGTAAGCGGCGTGGCCGGGGTATTGTGCGTCCCACCGTGTGGGATATACGCGCCGCAGCACGTGTGAGATGCCATCTGCATAGCGGTACGGGAAGTTATCAGTGATGTGGGCAGCGACGATCACGGAAATGCCTTCAAGCCATGACGAGGCCTGCTGATTTGGCTCTGGCTGGTTAAAGTGGATTGGCGTTGTATGAGCCGGACTGAAGCTCGAGACCCACGGGCCAAGTTGTCGGCACCCGGTTAGAGGTGACGTCCTGTGATCATGGCTGGCTGTCGACTTCTAGGGACACTGCAACCCTAGAAGTCCGCCTCAGGATGCCCTTGAGCCTCATGTTATAGCATGCTACTATTATACCCATTAAGGTCTGGGGATAAGTAATAAAGGTCCTAATCTAGGTGAAACCGCGTATCCTTACAGTGTCTAGATAGGTACGGACAAATCAGGTACCTCCCAACACATCACAGATGTATCTTGTACGTATCTAGCGCGTGAAGGTGTGGCGCATCCCTTGCCTCGGTATGCTATGAGTTTTCTATACCGGCTAGAACTCTCGAATCGTTGAGGATAATATGGAGTTTGAGGCTTTCCTCTTGAAAAGGGAAACTGATGATAGGCGTATATGGCTAGTTTGCGTGTAGAAAATTGAATATTTAGTATCTACCTACCTACTAGGGGCTAGCCAGCTATGATTAGTCAATATTCAATATAGATGGTATACTTGCATATGGTTTCCAAGATCGTGTTGTTTCGTCACGAGATGGCCGTCTTGGACGGGGGACGAGAACTAACAGCTCATCAGTCCTCAAGACAACATGTGGCTGGACAATATGGCTGTTCAACAGCAACTCGATTGTTCTCTTTGTACATTTATACAGCTAGTCTCACCGTGACTCACCGAAACATCTTCTTTCCCGGAACAAGCCTTCTTAACGGTAATCGTTCATACTCACCGTACACAAAGCAAACGTTGCACAAAGCACGGAAAACTTCCGTTCGAGAATGACCGCTAACCACAGCAAGATCGAGGACTACGGCCTCGTCCGCCGGGCGGTCGATCTGGCGCCGAACAGCGTCGACTTCCTAACGCCGTACCTGTCCCCCGGCCCGTGCGTCTTCCGAGCCGGCGTCATCGAACTACCGACCGAAGACCCAGCCGACAGCGACGCCACGGTGCTGAACTACTACGGGTACGCAACATGCGCGCAGCAAGACGCCTACGTGACCTTCAACGTGATGCTGACCGACGGGGAAGAGCCATCGGCGCCGCGCCTCACCGCGATGCGGTACGCCGACATGGTGCTGGACAACGTGGCAGCGGGCGGCGGCGACCCGGCGCGCCTGCGCCTGCTGGCCGCCAGGAGCGTCATCAACGAGGCCGCGCGCGCGCCCGTCAAGGCATGCTTCGCGCACGCCGGCCGCGTCGACGCCGCCCCCGGCGACCCCTGCTTCGCCGACTGCCTGCGCTCCAACCCGCTGGCGCGCGGCCACCAGGCGCTGCTCGACCGCCACGCGGCGGCCCTGGGCGGCGCGCGCATCAAGCGCTTCGTGCTGCTGTCCGACGGCGACGATGGCTCTGGGACGTGCTCGTTCCTCAACCCGCCGCTGCACATGGTCACGGAGCTGGAGCGGCCCACGATGACGTGAAGGTGAGAGCTGCGGCCGCAGCCACGTAACTCCGTAACTCCGTAGACCCGCTGGCCCGGGTGCTTTGTAGGCAGGTAATCTCGCCAGTGATCCATCGCGTGCGTGCTACCACGTAGCATGTGGTAGCGTCGTGTGTACCACAGTAGTTGAAGAACCGTCCAGGCGCTGGCCCTCGGGAGTTTCGAGGTTCCGGGATTAGGCGCGGAGAATAGCTCGCCACGTGGGAGATCGCCTTTCCCAGGGGGGGAATAATTTCCTAAATTTGCCATATCATTTTTTTTCTTTTCTATCTTTTATCTTTTTTTTTTTCTCTCTCCCGTAGATGCCGCACACTGTAGACCCTCGTCAGAAAACTGCATGGCCTAAACCGGGTTCGTCATACTTGCCACGCCCGCTATTGTGACTAACGTGAACGGGGCCTCGCTAGCGGTAAATAATTGCTCGAAAGTGTCACCCTGACCCTGCTAGGTACAAAGAAAAGGGAGTTATCGGGAGGCTTACATAGGTGGCTGGTCCTTGTTGACGTGCAAGGCCATATGGCGGTGTGATAGGGTTGAGTTGTAGCTACGTACTAATCGACGCCCTGGTGGCTTGTAGCGGTACTTGATACGCCTGGCACGCCTGGCACGCCTGGTACATATCCGGGGTTGTGGTTTCGGTAGGTAACTACCTACATACCACTATGTATGTGGTACATACAGGAAATCCATGCAGATGCTTCTCTATATCCAGGGAGCTATAGCAGTCACCAGGAAAGGTGAAACGAGCCGTCGAACTTGGGCTCCTTAGGCAAAGGGATATCCACTGCTGGACATGGGTATTTCGAAATTGATCAGGCGGTGTTACAAAAACATATGTTTTACTCGGCCGTTGACCTGCGTTTGTGGGCATGCAAGTGGACGCCGTTGATATAAGTGGCTGGTGCAACTTATGAGGCAGGAAAGTACACACAGAAACAAGCAAAACAAGGCAAAGAAAGAGTATGATATGACCAGCATCGACAGCTTCTTAGGAAAACATGGTATGTTACACCTCCCAAGGCTCTCAAGTGTGACACACGGGGACGCTACTGTGTAGGTACGCTATGGAGCTGGATGAGTAGCGGTAAGTAGTGCGTGAAGCTGAAAAGGAGCACGTGGTAATCAGAGCCGGACTCTGTTAGTTTTGCTGGCGAACGGATGTCCTTGGTGGATATAGATTCGACTGCTATATAGGTACGCTTGTACGGTTGGAAGTGCTTCTTAAGAATGCTACCCTTGCATCATCTGTGTACTGTGTATACCTAGTACTATTGCCGAACGTGCTCTGGCATAATAAGGCACTTCCCCAAGCGTGGAACGTGGCCGGGACCGAGAATTGGGTCCTAACACACATGCGGGGGCTGAAGGCGGGAATGGAAGAGTCACAACTGCATCCGTACTGTTCCTGCTCCTGTTCCTTGTACGAGCTTCGCATCGGGGACTGCTCCGGCATCACGCTCAACATAAACTCAAGATGACAGGGCTTAGTCCGCGTACCGTGCCGTCCCGAAGGAATTCGTACAGCAAATCAAGGCTCTACATGGCGATCCAAGACATTTGCTGCATAGGCGCCGCAGGTCATAGTTCCTTACTTGCCAATTGCATATACATACTACATAGTATGTAAGGAGCGGGTTGCCACAGGTGGTGGCTTGCTGGGATGCATCTTAGCCCAAATCAGCCCGAGTCTTCCTTCTATCTGAGGATTGCGGACTCGTATACTATGTACTTGGCGCCGGCGTTACCGTTAGAGTACTAGGTAATCTGCTACGCTATTCGTACACTATTGCCATGGTCTATTTGACTATGTCGTCAAAGTGTTCGACGCGGAGGGTCCTCCTATGTCGAGAAAGGGATACGGTATTTCCGACAATCGACTTGGAGGAATACGGTGGGTGGAGGCTAATAAGTGTTGCCCATGTTTGGTAGACTACCTAGGTAGCTGGACGAATCCTCGCCGGCTCCGCAATATAACAACTCTTTTATATCGAAGCTTTTGCACACGCACGCGGAACGATGGATATAAGATGCAGTAATAATGAATCGCCAAGCTGAGCTTAGAGATTGGCATCAAGGGATGAGCTCGGGGTCTGCTAAGAATAGGTCGATAATACATATTCGCTTACCATCTTATGGGTTCGGTATCTTACCTGCCTTGATATGCTTGAATGGAACCCATACGATGCGTTACGGCTTTACCGGATGCTGTTCTTGTTTCGATATTGCATGCCAATTACGGAATGCCCTAAGAAATAGGGGACTGGCGTTACGGTATGCTCAGCGCGGCCTGCATTCTAATGATGCGGTGCTCATCGCGCCGTGGCAATTCGAACGTAAGGGAATGGCCACATGCGGCCGTATCCAGGAGATTACTTTTCTGAAGTCACCGAGTTTAGAGGATTTGAAGGATCCTGCGTCAGTTAGGCTTATTAGGCCACTGTACTAACTAGGTTGATACTAGCGAAAGCGCGTCGGGCTCTGCGTGTCTGTCTTAGCTTCGACACTTGTCTGACGGTTTTGATTTTTTCGTGTACAAGTTACACAATTCTTGGTAATGAAGACCCAAGGTGGTGGCTTGAGTCTATCACGAGCAGTCCAGCGGAGCCGCCAGACACTACATAGTAGGTGGATGGCCAAGGTAGTGCGGAAGGTCTTCACCGGTTGGTCGCTTGTCATTGATGAGATGAAATGGGGTACGGACACCACCTGGGCGCCTGCTGGTGAACCAACCGGACTACTGGGTCGAAACGCTTCCTGGTACCCGCGAATGCGCTGCATCTAGCCGCGTCCACGGATTCGGTGAGACGGACTATTATCACGAAGGGGAGAAGGAATCGTTCCAGAATCGACAGGGTAAACCTGGTCATTTGCCATGTGGCATCGATGCAGGAGGATCGGGAGATTAATCCTGTTAGAGGCGGAGAACCGTCACCACGCACAGTATCTCCTACGCGGACGCTAGAAAGTGGTTCGACCTAAGGCTGGTGACATGTTATCCGGGTATACGATGATGGGTGGTGAGGTTTGACAGGTATAGATGGGTCTAGATGGGGACGATGACCAACGTAAGGTGAGATATCTATAGATGCATGTGTGTACATAAAATACTAGACTACCTACCTAGTAGTAGGTACTGTTAGAATATCGATCTCACGTATTGTAAGGTTGCAAGTTCAAGTGAGATCTGAGCCTTACGTAAGGGATCGAATAGTCCCCCTTATTTAGATCAAAATGTAATCTTGCAAATACCAATTGATTAAGCAATGCTGATTGACGAGTTTATTCCAAATACGCGGTTAACAAGTAGCTTGAGATGATTGAAAATATTTACTAGGTACTGTTGGGATTTTAAGGAGTTGGAGAAGAAGACATTTTGAGAGGCTTAGAAGTTAGCTTAGAAGTTAAAAAGAATATTAAAAGTATTCGATACTTACGAACAGATTCCATCAGAAAGTACACGGACCACTCTACGTTACGGTCGTATCGAATACTTCGATTGATACGATCCCCTTTTTTCGCCTTGGGTACGTAGTACACAGTTACAACAGTTACAACAAGTTACAGCAGCCGCGTGTGGGATCTGCAGAAAAGGATACTTGATAGGGCCGGCAATATCTACGCACGCGAAAACGATCCCTACTTTAAGTCGGTGGCTTCTTCTTTCCACGTGGCGGCTCCACTCCATAAACGTGGTTTGTTTCGGCAAAGATTTTTTTTAATTTTCTATTTTTCAATTTTTTATTATTTTTTTTTTTTAATTGTCTGCTGAACGTGCGCGATGTATTGAGCAAAGTACCTGGTACGAAGCATTTAATACCACCATTACAACCATTACAACGTGAGAATCTTCAATTGACGAGTGTCGCTCTCCGTCTTTTCGGGAATGTCTCTCCTTTTCTCCTTTTGACTCATCTCAATCAATAGCATTGATAATGGTTTGATGCTTGGGAACATGTAAGTAACTAGGTATATGTAACAGATTTGTTACGTTCGAGACAAAAAAAAAAAAAAAAAACTTGCGCAAAGTACCTCCCTATTCCATTTGATATGAGTGACATCAAAAGTTGCTGGGTGCAGGTATCGAGATACTGTTGAACACTTCCCCTCTTCAGATCATTCCCCATTGCATGGAAACGGGCTGTCGAATATTAAAGTTGACAGGGTTGAAGCTGTACGGCTTCAGCTAAGGTGAATTCCTACCGCCTACCCTACCTAGTACCTACGTCCACGGCATATTAGTTGGAGTTTATAGGCTTGTAGCTGGAGGCAACAGTTGCAAGAAATAACGTGGCGTCGGGTTTTGAATGCGTACAGGTCGGGAAATGAACGCCGCCGTTGCAGGAATATACGACAAGTCACAAAGCACAAGACCTCGGAATTTGCGGGCAATCAATCCTCAGCTATTAGGTGGTCGTAGTCAGTCTGTAGGCTGTCGTGTAAATATTTGCGCGTGCGCGTGCTTGGCGTCGATGACATCGAATGCCATGAGGCCGGTATATGAAACTGCGACGTTGCGAGGTATCACAAACGAAGAACCCGCACGTAGTAAGCATTATATGGCGGTTAAAGCACGGGTTGACCTATGGTATGAGGGGCCATGGTGTATTTCTATTTGAAATGTACCTAGTATGTAGGTATGTATGAAATGTCATTGATTTCTTGGTCCCGCGTGTGATGCATGATGCTACACATTCCACTATACAGACATCAGAATGCAACATCATCAAAGTTCCTGCAAACCGGTCATGGGGGACATTGCATTGTTTCTTTGGAGTGGGTCATTTCGGCATTGCAACTTCAAACGCCAGAACGCCTACTTATTTTGTGGGTTTACTAGTAACCTGGGATTTGTTTCGTTTGGCGAGTATCCAGCGATTGTACGAGGCGGAGGCTTGGAGATCTGCTTGATACCCAGAGACGCGATGTTTCTTCGCGGATCTCTATTCGGGTCCGAGGGAAGTACCCTGGTTTTCTTCTAGAAGGTTGGACATACGCCGAACACGCTGACACGTGAGTCCCTTGCCGTCATTTCTTATATCAGATATCAGATAATGTTAAATCATTAGAAGAGGTTGGGATTATCAGAGAGTGAGCCAAGAAACGTGGGATGGTAGATCCTTGCGGGGATTCTTAAGAATGAGGCATACATGACAGGTGAGAAATCGGATTGACAATTTGATATCTTGGCAAGCTTTGGTCACTCACGATCCCGTTGCTCCCCTTCCTGGTGCTTCTCTTTGGTGTATTAGTTACTCACGTTGTGGCCATTGAGCACTGATTGCTTAAAATAGGCATTATATACATGGATTCTTTGCTTCTCGTGTCTCTAGAGAACGCGCTGGGCTTTAATCTCTCGACTTGGGGTTTTACGCGATGGAAACTCGGGTTTGAGATTAAAACATTGGACACCAAACCCAAGATCGTCTTACGATCCATTAAGCCATTGCTTCCTTGCGTTGGGACGCGGTGACGGTTATGACCGTAGCTATTTTCGGAAAGGGAGGCGAAAAGAACTTCTACGATTCTATTCTAGAAACGCTAGAAGCAGTGGAGAGAACCCACAGGAATCGACAGGAACTGGCAGGATTCGGTTTCGGGGATTCCTAACTCTGGGAAATTACCTATGACGGCGAGTCCGTACTATGCTTTACGGGCCACATAGCGCTAGGTACTAGGCATCGCCGTATTGCCATCTATGGATGTCGTCGTCTGTTATCGTCTGGATCTAGAGAGACGAGGCTAGTTGAAACGTGGTCCAGACCAATTATAGACCTAGCCTCGCTCCTGTCTAGCGAGATCCGCTTGCGGGGACTAAGCGAATGGTTGGGAACATGGGATATGCTCTACACACATACACACATACATACCGTGGTATTGGGTACTTAGTAGCCTAGTCCTACGTAGAGTCGTGGTTGGGCTTTATCGTGGTTCATATTCTTCCTGCCCTCACACCTATGCCCGCCGGTGTATGGTATTGATATCCTACCTAGCTCTCGAGGTGTAGTGTAGGTGCCTTGGATTGGGTCGCGTGGTTCCCACCGTCGGGAGCTCCTTTGTGATGTTCTACGATATTCTCATGCACGATGTGGTGTAAGCTGTTGGGTGGTAGAGTCGGGATTCGGTATTGCTACTTGCTCAGCAGGCAGCGCTGAGTGGGTAGCCATAGGGTAGCTGGAAATCTGAAAGAATAGAAAGAAGATACTCTTACCTATTTGGGATTCATCTGGGCAAAATTATGTAGGTCTACATCCACTTTTAAGTACACCCATGAGAGTGAGCCGGCAATAACCAGCGTGAAGAACTTACTAGTATTAAGTCCTGCGCGCCTTGCTAGGCACTATAGGAGACGCTCAATGAAGGATGAGTTGGGTACGGAGCACTCTGCAGCGTGGACTTATCGCGTATTATACCGTAAGCTCGCTATGCTGAGATCGCTGAGTAAACTGTAACGCTGTAACGTTAGGGCTTCCGGCTTCTGCCACGAACGTCCAGGTACCCTGAAAAACGCCATTCACCTATGCAATCGTAGAATGGGTCGATAAATTGGGCAGCATATGTGCTCGTGTCTTGGAAAGGTCTCCAACTCGTCGTTCGCTGACGCTCGTGCGGCCTCACGGCCGGGCACACAACCGACTGCCGTGGCCATGCAATACCTTTACATACCTACCTAGGTACACACTATGTCTACATCACAGTATACCCAAGCGGCAGGTGGCGCTGTTCCGTTTCGGCACCAAAGCTTCATGAACCACATGGCGGTCACACGTGGAACCGGAGACTATTGGCCTTAGTTCGGTGTCTCGACGTACAATGCAGTCGATAGTGTGCAGCGTGAACAACTATTACATCTTTGGAGATGTTACTGTTATCATGGATGGCGAAAGTAGGTGCGGGCCTTCGGATCTGGGTTGTACGTCTAACCTAATGTCTTTCGCGTGCTGGTACGGCAAAGGTTATCTATAATCGCATGTGCATGCATGCCGGGTAGGTAGCGTAGGCTGCCACAGCCTTGATCTTGTCCGCATCATATTATATACATAGGTGAGGTGGGAGGCAAATTATGCTCGCCGAAGTCGGTTCGAAGAAGGATAATTTGGCAATCTCTGGTCTCTAGCTGGAGTACTTGGGTATTGTTTCCTGAGCTCGGATTTCATACTACTACGCAGTAGTACTCGGAGATGCTTATTATATGCCGAGCTTGTTAGAACTACACGCATTAGATACCAAGTACGGACATAGCGGCAGCACTGTAGAAACTTGATGGCACAGTGCTCAGCTCCGTTCTTAACTGTCTATAAACTCGTCCAAGTTCAAAAGGAGGCTGGATGGCATTAATCAGAACTCACAAAAGAATTGGACGAGGAAAAGGAGCTTAGCCCCTCAACAGAAAGCAAACCATACCAGATAAGGGGTAGGCCTTGGTATATTTAATGAGAATCATCCCTGATAGCACGTGCAGATCTGTCGGTCTGCCAAGTGTGTTAGACGAATCGGGCCACTTGGAGAAAAAACATGCTAGGCATGATTAAGGGCGGAGTAGAGTCGCACCCAAGTGGAGGCGGAAAGGGGTCCTCGTCCACTGAAGAGTCTTGACGACGGCAGGGGCTAGTACATGATGAGGGGTGGCGTCGGGTGGTTCACGGGTTGAAGGGCGTTGTCCTTGCGTGCACTCCAGCACATAGGATAGGAACGGGACCTCGAATGAAGTGCGCAAGATTGGATATCGAGTATTTCCAAGTAAGCGAAATATCTCGACATCATTCGGGATGTCTTGCCCATCTAAAGAAGTTCCACGTCTTTCAGATTCGTCAAGACAAGATGCATCGACAGATCGATAGCTATTCATCTTGCAAGCGTGTCAGGAAACTGCGTAGTAGAGTCCGGGGACATTCAACCCTCCCTAAACGGAATGCGGTCGACAATTGGTCTTAGGTGCCCAGGTGTTCTTCTTCACACACTCAGCCTAATGGGTTGAAACCAAACCTTTCCCTTGGTAGTAGACGTATTTCGTATTGTATCATTGATGTACGTAGGTAGCTCATCGATCCACAGAGGGAGACGACAGGAGTTCGACATCGCACCCGAACCCGTGTCCTACCACATGAAATAAAGGAGTCATCTATATCCATCCGTGGCGATGCTATCTTACGCAGTAGAAGGGAGACGCATGGTAGTGCGCAGTGCGTGGTGTGCGGCACCCAAGTGTGCTATGTGCTGTGGCCATGCAGTTTCGCTGCAGTGCGTATGTTTTACCTGTATCATTCTTCACGTTCGTGTAACTGAGATCAGGTGCTGTTCGTGTTTTGGACGATGCAGTGGATGGTAGCCCCTACTCCAACGATCCTCCTTTCGGAGTCATCGACGTGTGTGGTTTCGACAGAAAGACATCAATGATGTTTTCGTGGTTGTGGTAATGGCCATGGTTATAGTTGGGTGGTTAGGTGGTTAGGTGGTTATGGCCACGAAATAGCGAACCAGGTTGCGTACATATCGATGACGACGAGTACACAAATTAATTTGATTACCACGTGACGGAATGCGGTCAGAAGTCATACTTACATGTACTACTGTATGTATGTACGTAGGGAATAACAAGGCGACTGTAAAAAATCATTAATGTATCGACCGGACATGAGAATAAGCTCTTTACGTCGGAAATGGCCATTACACCAGGTTAATAGCCTACATACCTAGTACCATAGTATGTACTAGGTAGGTATTTGCTGCTGGTGATTGGTGTTGATTTCTCATCAATGATATTTATCTTGGGCATAGCAGAGCCAGATTTCAAGGTTATGTACCTATGAAACAACAAAGATGAAATACCCAAGTATGCCAGAAACAATATGTACGTAATTTACGGTTATCCATGTACGGAACGCCCTCAGGGGGGCAAGAAGATACTTGGAGAGAGCGGAATGAAAACCCTGGTGGGTTGACGGGCTGGTTGGTAGGAGGGGGGGATGGGGGTTAAGGATGGACTAAGAACCCAGAAATAAGAACTAAAGAACTAGCACTGGACACATCAGGGCATCAGGGCTCCAGGGCTCCAGGGCTTGCTGAGATCAATGCCTCGTGGCCGCCCCGGCAGGTGTAACTAGTAGCCGCGATGGCGGTATACCTAAAAATGCGGTGATCGTGGTTACATGTACGGATGCAGCTAAACTGGTAGGTGACTAGCAGTCAGTACCTAGTACTAATTGTTACCTGCTAGTAGTAGTAATATCTACTACGCAGTACGTAGTATATCAATGAATGATGAATGCACCACGCACGAGCAGGTACCGCGATATCATGCAGTGGTTCATTGGGTTCGTTGGAATTCATCGACTTCATTGGATTCGTCGAGAGTTGTACCTTGCTATCCTTTTGCTCATCCTCCCAATCAACATGCCTCTAGGATATTAAGCCCCTCTTGGACGAACGTGCTTATTCCTCCACCGCACATGGCAAGCCACGAATGACGGGGGTTTCCAGCATCCAACGGCAGGTGGCAGCCCACTTAGCAGATGCGCTACGATGCACCGTCCACTTTATATCCATACGTAGTACTATGCAGTACATAATTACCGCCTAGTATGTGTGTAGTATGGATTGATATGACCAATTATCTCGTCTCTCATCCCAAAATTCTTCACTGGATTTTATTCTGTACCTACTGCGTACTAGGTAGTATGATATTACCTCCTACCTCCAGGACTACGTTATACACTATGTACATACTTACTGGGTAGTACCCAGCAGCATTATACCCAGATCCGAAAGCGGGCTTTGCATAGTAC
Organism: Hypoxylon rickii; assembly: GCA_902806535.1. Lineage (NCBI taxonomy): Eukaryota > Fungi > Ascomycota > Sordariomycetes > Xylariales > Hypoxylaceae > Hypoxylon > Hypoxylon rickii. Next base: position 3,885,241 of record CADCWY010000003.1, read on the forward strand.
CTACGCAGTAGTACCCAGTATCTGATACCTCAAACCTCCAGCCCAGAAACACCATCTCCTTAGTGTCTACATCGACGTATGTACTACCAACCAACCAGGTGCTACGAATGGTACGTACGATTACTACTTGGTACTGGAGTTTCAAAATGTGGGTGGACCAGAAATGGACCAGAAATGATGATATTGCAAGTCACCCAAGCTGACCAGGATGCTCCTAAGGAAAAACCGAGACGTCTACGGGTCTTCTAGAACGATTAGCAACATCTTAGTGGGCTTTTCCCTTATTAGGCTTTGAGACACGCAGGGTATCACTTTTTTTTTTTTTTCCTGTGGAAGCATAGTATAACAAAAAGAGAGAAAATCTTTTTTACTTCCGAATCTTCTTCAGGGGTAGTTCCCACGTACGTGCCCTTTTACATATTGATATGTAGTACTTGGCATGCCTAGCCCTCCTGCCTCTGTACCTGGTACTTAGCAGCATGGCAGCAGCATGGACACTCAGGGAATGTCGAACCTATCACTTTTCCGCGTGCCGCAGGTATCGTACCCAGCATACCAGCGCTGTAAGTAAGCCATACATAGCGGGGCACGACATGTGGCTCCAGCCTAATACGTACTACCATGCTACGGATGCATCTTAGAGTCGTAGTGACCGTATCATGTACTTCGGTTTTTCAAGTGCTCTTCGCAGAATGATTCACTCAACTGTGTGATGTGGATACAGGATGGTATCCACGATAGGTTCCACTTGATCATGGTGGAAGTAGAGCGCTAGACCCCCTAGAATCCTAGAATCCTAGAATCCTAGAATCTATTGATCGTTGCTGACTGATTTTAATATTTGGGTGTTACTTACAGTAGGTCCTGGGTACGTATCTTGACTCTATTGTTCCTACATAGTACTACTAGGTAGGTATACACTACTGGCACTCTATTGCAACTTGGAACACTCAGACCTTATGGCTTGTATCTATGTTACGTCGGCGACCATCGTACTCGATACCTACTACTGCATAGTAGGTAGGGTTCGCACGGTTAGTACTAGGTATCCTCTCTTTCCCCCCCCTAACGTTCTGGGAACCTCGCTCTGCACGTTCTAAACCCACCCATCCATCTAAACTGGGTACTACCTAGTACCTAGAAGGAGGTACTGGGTACCTAATGCAATGCACCCATCCCGCCAGGCAAAGACGAATAGGGTTCAAGTATGTACCTGGCTACCACTACCTCGCCGTAGTGCTAGGTACCTAATACCCAGTATTCCAGTACCTGGTACCTACTGCTAGGTACTGGATACCGACCTACAATACTAGGTAGTACGGTGCATCGAACGTCTCCAGCTTCGAGTCGCTGGTACTTCTTCCTACATCAAGTACCTCTCCTCTCTCGACCACCGACCACAGACACACACACAATAACCCCCGTCCCGCTTCTCAATTGTTCTTCAACGTCTTCAAACTTGGAACTCCACTCTGCAGTGTCAACTCCTCTTTCTCTACCTCTCATATCTCGCCTCTGCTCTGCTCTGCCTTATTATACCGTTCGTTCTACTCGGAATCGGTCCATTATATCATCTTAATGTGTTTTACCTAAGGCCCGCTTATGCCAACCCTGAACGACCCCTCTGCTTTTGCTTCTGCTTCTGCTTCTGCTTCTCTCGTCTCGATGGTACATGTAGTTTGATGGCTGCAATCCCTCGAACCTCTCAAACGTCCTCGCTACCTCTCCACGACCACGAGCCTCAGACCACCACCACCACCAATAACAAACCGTTGCATGCTAAAGCAGAGAATCCTTCCGCCTCTGCCAATAAAAACACTTCGCTCCCCGGAAATTCTGTTGAGCCTATACCAGCCGTCGAAACCCCGACCGCTTCCTCGAACCCGACTTACCGCCAGCACCAACCGAGCGCCTCGACAGGCTCTGCCTCACTCGGTGCTAAGAACTCCAAGTCCGGAGGTCTTTTCGCCTTTGCAGCCGCTGCAATTGACAAGACTATTGCCAATATTTCCGAGCCTAGCATCCGTACCCGTCCGTCTGCTTCGGCTTTGAGTCGCTTGTCCATCGTTCTAGACTCGCCTATCAGCGAAGCCTCTAGCTCGGAGAAGTCCTCGAGATTACGTAGCTTGTCGAGTAACTCGTCGGCTCCTTCGACGCCTTTTCTCCAAAGCCCGAACTCGCCTACCAAGAGGTCGAGCCAGCTGTCCTTGCGGGATCCTATCTCGAAGCCTTATACCGAAACAGACCCGAGCAGACCCCCACCCATTCTGGTGCCGGCTGCTCAGAACAAGATGCATCAAACCTCCTCTAGGTTGCTCCGCATGACGGATGACGACCGCCCGTTCACCAGAGTAAGTAGGAAGATTTCAGAAGCCATCTTCGACGCAGTGTCGCACTGTCGGTAGTCTGGACATGGTAGACTTTCGCTTCGTTCGTGCCGTTTAGTAGTAGAATTACTATATACGACCCCACGACCTCGTACAACTCTACGACTCCTATGACTATGACCTCCGCTTCTCTCTTCTAACTCCCCTGCTAATGACTCGAAAAGGATTTCAAGGATCTTTTCTCTACCCTAATCGTCAGCTTGCTTCCCCTGTCCGCTCACCGCGTACGATTAACAAGAATCGAACATACGTTCTTGTCGGAAGATGCGATCAACAATCTTGGCTCGTTGAAGTTCTCCCAGTCCAACCGGATGCCTGACCCCAAAGATCCGTCTCGTATTGTAACGACTACTACGACGACGACATTCTCTATGGCCAAGGATATGGCTAGGTCAATATGTCAAAGGTTCCTCGATGCTAGGTTTATCGAATCAGCCGATGGCAAATTGCAACAAGTCTACACCATGAAAGGTTCCGTGTGGCAGTTAACGCCGAAGGGAGTATGCATTCTAGACCGTTTTTGCTCAAGAAACGGCATCCAACAACGGCAGATCAGCGACCTGATCGCGCTGGGGATGAGCTACCTGTGCATCCTGGAAAGAGATAACAAAACCGATAAGCTCGTGATGGACAGGGGAACGATGGAAGTCATCTTCAGGAGAATGATAGGCTCAAACGGCCTCAACATCAAGTCGAGCGTCAGCGCGGCCGACTCGGATTCCCTGAGTGATTACCGGGATGGCCTGACTGGTGTGAAGATGGCCAGCGAGCGTAAGATCAACGGGAGGACATTCAAAGACACATTCACCGGCAAATCGTGCTCGGATTGGCTGATGGACTGCTGCACTACCGTCGACCGCCGTGAAACCTACGACATGGGCACCCTCTTCGTTCAGTATGAGCTCATGGAACCCGTCCAGCAGGACCGGGTGTACATGGCGACTAACCCTGCTGCCTCCTCATTTCAACCTACGAAGAACGCCGTCTATCAGCTTACCGCCAGAGGAAAGGACATCATTAGCGGGGGAGGCAGAGGGCGCACATCCGAGAGCGAAGGAATCGTATCGTCGCGCCCGGGAATCGCGAGGGACTCCAACACGCAACGTCTAGATAAGATCTTGAACGATGCCGCCCTGCGACTTCTATTCCGGGAGAACCTGCGAGAAACGCATTGCGAAGAGAACTTATCCTTTTACCTGGACGTGGACGACTTTGTACGTAGCTGCCGACACGCGATCAAGCAGGCCGGGTCCGTTCCTACCGCCACCTCGATGGACGGCATCAAGGAGATCATGGCACAGGCGTACGGTATCTACAACGCCTTCCTAGCGCCGGGCTCGCCTTGCGAGCTAAACATCGATCATCAGCTTCGCAACAACCTCGCCACTCGCATGACGAAGGCTGTTGGCCAGGACGTGGCCATGATTGACACCTTGCACGAGGTTACGACCCTATTTGAAGACGCTCAGAATGCCGTTTTCAAGCTGATGGCTAGCGTAAGTTCCAGTGAGCAACACTGTATGCATAGCAACTGCTAACAAAGTATTTAGGATTCCGTTCCGAAGTTTTTGCGCAATACAAAGTACGAGCATACGTTGAAGAATTACGACTTCGACGCGATAGTCGTGGGAGGACGGGCACCGGAACGAAGTCAAAGCCGATCTAATCGCAAGTGAACTTACCGCAGACTATTTTTTGGATCCCTCCGCTTACAGGATATCGCGGAAACTCGCTTAAATGCGTTGGACTATTCTATTCGATATCGAACCAACGATTTACCACCCAATTTCTTTACGACGGCCTCGCTGTTCCAGAGGCGGCGTTGGGTTGCGAAGTACTAATAACAAATCTTGGCAACATCTGTTTCTCGATCTAAGACCATTGTTTACTTGGAAGGCGTTTAAAGGATAAACCTGCATAGAGACCCATCGGCGTTCTGAACCGTACCTATCATCGCGTGGCTCATCTGAATTTTGACCGTGAAATGCAAAAGGTGGAAAGTAGGTAGCCAGAGTTGTATATCGGGGTTTCTGGTTCGCGAGACAGGTTGGCTCTGGGACAGATGATTCCTACCCGCAAACCAACACAGCGGAACGTTCCGAGTGTGTTAGCGAGTGAGCCATCGTTGCCGCCAGCGGATAGGCTTGTGACGTGGGGGAGGGTGCTCCCCCACAGCCTCGCCGCTTTCTCATGGTCACGGTGTTTTCTGGGGACATAGAGGACGGGCTCGCGTTGTGGGCTACCTTGCTTCGTTGGCATATGCAAATAACAAGCGTTGGATAGTGGCTGGATTGCGGAGGATGCGATCGGACAGGCTGCCGGCAACATGTACATACGATCGGTCGTGCCAGATTGGCCGGCTGCGTGCCGTGGTTTTGAAAATGGAAATCAATTTTTGACTCAGGGATGTCGATTCCGTAGTGAAACTCGCCATAACACGACTCGTTGGAACGTAAATCTATTTGCCCTGCTTGTTAAGTCGTTCCCAGTTATCAAGCCAACCGTGAGCCTAGGGCCGGTGGAATGAAACCCAATCCGGAATGTATCCTCGCAATCCTCGATACATTCCAGAGCGCGAGGGAGGCGATATGAATTCGGTTTTGTTTTGCCTGTCTCTCCTTTTGCAACAAGCCTATTGGTGGCTAAGGAGTATTGATTGTTTAATTACAGATTCCCCCCCTCCGAAGCCGCGGCATATCTCAAGATCAATCGATCCTTTGTTCACAATTTCCATCTTTAAGGCCGCTTGTCTCCCCTCATCGATTGCAAATACCACCTCTTCAGCAGCTTCTACTCTATCTACACACACTCGCTCGTTTTCCTCATTCGTTAACAACCTTGTTACGATAGCCACTCGTTTTAACTCTAATCCTCGAGGAAGACCACTCAACACTCTTAGCACTAATACCCACCCATCAACGCTGTCAAGATGTACACCAAGTCTGCTGCTGTCTTCGGCTTCGTCGCCGTCTCTGGCGTGTCCGCTGGCCACTCCGGCTACGCGGCCTACCCCTACCCGAAGGCCAACGTCACGGCCACCCCCGTCTGGCAGTACTACAACACCAGCTTGCCTACCACCGTTGTTGTGCCTGAGCTCACCACCGTCTGCCCTGAGCCTACTACTCTTACCTACGGCGGCGTGCACTACACTGCTACCAAGGGCCAGACTATCACTGTGACGAACTGCCCTTGCACTGTCACCTCGGTAAGCTCCCCATCCATGCTTTTATATCTAGACACATGATTCTGACTCCCCGCAGCACGTCCAAGTCGTCACCTCCTCGCTCTGCCCGCCAGGCGTGACCCCCACCGCCGTCGCCCCGGCTGTCCCAGTGACCCCTGGCACCCCGGGCGCCCCCGTGTACCCGTACCCGCAGAGCCCAGCCCAAAGCCAGGTGCAGCCGCAAGTCCCAGGCACGCCTGTTGCCCCGGCCGCCGGCACCCCCGCCGCTCCTGGGTACCCCGCGGTCACTCCCGCCCCGCCTGCTGGCACCGCCACCGTCCCGGCTGGTGCCGCGCCGGCTATGACCTACGCTACCTCGCACAACGCGCCTGCCAGCGCCAGCGTGACGTACAGCGCGCTGCCTAGCGGTGTCGAGATCTCTGGCGCCGAGTCTGGTAAGGGGTCTGTTGTTGCGGCGCTGTTGGCTGCGTTTGTTGGGGTTGCCGCTTTGTAAGCGGTTTGCACGTGGGATCTTTGGTGCTGGTCCGAAATACGCTTGGAAGTCCTTCAGGAGGGTGCATGCTCGCCGTCGTTGGTGGAATGCACCTCAATGACAAGTAACCCTAGTACTAAGGCCTGAGTTGGGCGGTATTGTGGAGGATAAAGTAATCTGTTTCATTTGTTCTTTCTTATTGTCCTCGGAGTCTAGTGTCGGTATAGGAAAGTTGGAACGGGGTTGGATTTGGTCGGGAGGGCGTTGATACTGGTATTTTGGCCGGAACACTCCTTGGTTGCCTTGGATCTATCAATAAAATCGTCTTTCCGTCACTCCATCCCTTTGTTTCTGTGATTTTGTGAGACCGCCTTGTTGATCACCCTTTCGGCCCATGTGATGCCACGGCTTCATTGATTCCTACCAACCATCGAGGGATAACCAAATCCCCCTACTCTACCCCCTCATAACTTGTCCCAGGCTCGGTCCAGCGATGAGCCACTTTCATATGACCCCAATATGACCCCATTCCATTGCAGGTGAACACTCCCTTCACCACTCTCTCCGTGCTTTCCACCACGTCGTGATTGCGTCTATCCTATGTTTGCCAATTCCTATATCTGACCTGGTTTGGACAGACCATCACCTACTACAGTAACGGCCAATCCACACAGCACAAACACACGAACACGCCTGTGGTATCATTTCCGTTTCATTAGCAGTCTGCCTGGCTATGCTACTAGGTCTGCCGGATTTTGCACACTCCCTTTCCATAATTCGCGTGACCCCAAACCCCGAACGCCATTACATGCCATCGGATCCTCTTTTGGTCACCTTGGTATTTAGTATTCCCAGAGATGACAAATCGTGGTCTCCCTTCGGTGTGGTAGTACATGGGGAGGTGTAGAATAGCTGCGTTTGTTTCAGTTCCTTTGAAAGAGTGTATTTTGTACCACTCCGATCAGAATTTATCAGGACCGTATCCATCGACGACACGAGCCTTTCCTGTCCGCACCACCATTGTTGTTTGTGTAGTAAAAGATCAGTTCCTTATACTCGCACAAGTGATTCAGATCGACGTGGGCGCATAATCCCGTCTCCAACCTTTGCCGCGCATATTAGTCTCGATGCCCTTCCAGATCTGCTCCACGACCTCTCGATCCCGCCAGCGATTCTGGTCCGCGGTGTTATAGACGGATTGCTTGATGGGGTCGATGGTGTAGGTGTTGACGCGGTGGCCCCAGCTGCGGACGGACTCGGGCAGCTTGTCGGTCTTCCAGCCGACGTAGATGCCGGGGATGTGGCGGAACAGCTCCGTCGGGTTGCTCCAGCGGTAGTTCTTGAACTGCCAGCTCTGGCCCGTCGTGAACACGGCCACCACGCGGCTCCAATACTCGGGCTTGAACTGCTCGGGCCCCTCGACCAGCACGAAGCGCATGGGCCGCGACGGGTCGATGTCTTTCAGCAGCCGGTTGATGTGCAACATGCTGGCGTTGCTGCTCGAACTGGCGCCGAGAGAGTCGGGGGAGATGTACACGCCGTCCTCGAGGAAGGACTTGATGTTGGACATGCGGAGCAGGGAAGAGGCCGAGGGCGAGAGAAGGATGATGGGGTCGGGTCGGCGCGGCTTCTTGTGCGTCGCCAGCGTGGTGCTAGGGCCCGTGGAAGCCGGCGCGGCTTGTGGTTTCTTAGACATAAACAGCGCAGAGAACTTGCGGACGTGCGAGAAGTCCTACATAGAATGTTAGCTCGCGCGTTAGCCGTGAGCAAAGTGGCTCGCCTTACCGTAGGCTTAATTCCCCTCAGGATGCTATTTCTATCGCCCATCTTACGTTCGCTGTTGTAAATAGCGGCCAATTGGGGGTCTAAGGTGCCCTTGCCTGATCGTCCTGACTTCGCGCCAGCAGTGGGGGCACTTGCGCCCTTGGAAGCAGTAGCGGCGGCGGCAGCGGACGCCGATCCATCCTCGTCATTCGCCAGCGGTTTGATGTATTCGCTCTCATCGCTGGCACCCTCAAACCAGGTAAAGAGGTCCAGTCGTTCGACGAAGGCAAACTTGCGAACCTGGCCCTTGTCACCGAGCTCTTCGTTCAACCGCGACGCAGCATCATTGTATTCTGGGATAGCGACTTCTCGGTTGATCCACGCGAAGTAGATACTACGAAGATCGACGGGGGTCTCGTTGGAGGTGAAGCGAGTTTGCGTGTCGATGGGGAGGGAGATGCGGGAAGGTGAGGTGAAGGTGAGGTGCGTGGCCTGTGATAAGGGAACCTCAACGGCCGATGGATCGTCCGACGCGGTTGGTATGATGGCGCCGCCAGACGCAATAGATTGGCGAAGCAGCAGGAGCGGATCTTTCTCCATGGGAGCCATCTTCGTGGACTTTGACCGGTTTGGGTATGTTGCGGTAGCGTTACCGAAGGAATAGCAGCCGACGCGGAGAGGAAGACGCGAAAGAAGGTTGAAAAAGATGGTAGCCTCGAATTGATGCAGCTCGTAGTAGCTTTGGATGTTGGATGTAGCGTGGCAGTGTGGGTAAAAGGATATTTAGCTAAAAGTCACTGTATGCACTTAAAAGGTCTAAACAATCACTCTTCCGACCCACATTGTTCACCATGTTCACCCTCATGAAAAGCCATTGACATTCTCAGGCCGCAGGTAAAAGATGGATTGACGCCTATGATGCCCTCGGTACCCGGTAGAGCCGAATCTGTAGTATAGATCTTGCGATTACCATATACGTGAATAGTTATGAACTCATGATGAAAATGTCGCAAATACTTCAAGGATTATTTCTCATTTACTATCTTGAGTCGTTTATCCCATATTCATCGTGTTTCCACTTCCACGAGGATTAGCCTCCTTGAATTCGTCCCACTCCCTAGCCTTCATGGTTTCCGCGTCTGCCTTCTCTACGTTGTCTTCGTCCGGCTCTGGTTGTCTTCCGCTAGCTTCACCACCGCCCTCGATGATGTTCCCGCGTCTTCGCTCCTCCTCCAGATACTCATCGATGGTCATCGTGGGCAGATTATGGCCGGGCCGAAACACTCCCCTTTGCAGCTCTTGACGATTCGACGTAAGCGTAAACGGCCTCAAGGGCTTTCCTTCTTGGCTGAGAAGCGGCCCCTTCGCTGTCGACAAGAGCGAGTTTAGTGGCTGATCTAGCCTATCCGAGTAGCCGTCGATTTCATTCGACTCTCTACGCCTTCTCTCGTCCTCGTGAACCGTCGTGGCCTGCGGCATCAACGGAATGGGTGCTTGTGCGAGTATCTCCATCTCCCGGTTGATACCCTCTAAGCTTTGGAAGGCCATGTGGGTGCAGAAGGCGATATTCGTAAGGTACAACTCACGAACCGCCTCTTCGTCACCGCCATCCTCCACATACCGTGGCGAGCTTTGCATATACGCCAACTTAGTCTTCAACTCCTTTTCCGTCTTGAAGTTGGCGATCTTGGCATTTCGCCTCGCAGTTGGGTCCTTCGTTGATATGGTAGAAAAGGCAGAAGGGTCTTCATTGTACTGCGCGAAGAGCTTGCTGTCTGCTTCGGATAGTATCGAATAATTATCAAGAAGGTGCAAGAACCTCTCATATATCTCCCTGGTTGTGTTCAAGGAGGCTTTTCTCTCCAAAGGTGATCGCGTTGAGACCTTCTGCAGGAGCTCAGCTATGCGATAATTGACCAGCAAGTAAGGGAGATCCGACGTGGCGATATCCTCCAGCCCTTCGTTGGGGCTAAAGAGAGAGATCTTATTGATGATCTGAACGCATTCTTGGTAGAGTTCCAAGGCCTGTGCAAGGTCCTCGCGATAGGTAGGTGAGTTGGCCTCATACGTGCCTTCTAGTGTGGTGCGTTTGCGCTCGGCAGCTTGGTAGACCGATTTCAACGTTTTTGGCTCTTCGTTCATGGTCACCTGGTGCCCAGGTATCCTGTAGGTACCTTGTCGATATGAAGTTTTGAAGATGACTCAATGCAGAATGATGCTCGCACTTGGATTTCAGATCAAATAGTCGGATGAAGTTGGTTATGGACAGGAATGAAACAGAAAATATCAATCGATGGATCAAATACTTTTCCTATACCAGGTACCTAGGACTAGGTACTGAAAGCGCATTCGTTATGGGTACCAGGTAGGTACTACTTGGTACTAGGTAAGTAGCAATATTGACGTCGTTTATTTTATGTACATCAATGTATGCAGGGAGAGCGGGGCGCCAGCGAGATCATGAACTGAACCAAGTAGATCCTAGTGGATCCCAAGCGCTGGAGAGCAACTTGAGCTCACTTAGGTACATACCTAATCAGTATTCTTCTTAAATGCATTATTACGCTAGATATATACTGATTTGTAGTTATCAGATTTTAGATTACTTATGTAGTTAGAAATAAGTCTCATATGATACTAGGTCTTGCAACCTCATCAACTTCTCCTATCACGTACTACATAAGGTATCGTGACTGCATGTAAGGTACCTACCCAGTACCTAAGCAAGTATCAATATGTAGGAATATCTGCCATTCTTTCAAATAATTCATACAAATCGACATCAAGACAGAGCCATAATCCATCCCTAGGGTCAGCCATATAATCAAATCACTCAAGCAGTCCCGAGTTCTCAAATAAGATGCCATGGAATTGTCCCAGCTGTGTCGAGACCATTCACCACGGTCAACGTAGAAACGATCCTATTGCTGGTCCACCGCAAGCTTCCTCACAAGCAATGAAGGCCTCAAGCAAAAGCCAAGCACCCGCGCATTCATTGCGTGTTCGTTGCTTGGAAACTACAAACATCAGCTGGTTTCGTCAATGGAAGGTGCAGTATGCGCACAATAAAAGGGTTAGGTGATCCTCGCTCTTGTCTATTCTGATACTACCTCTATGTAGTACTTAGGTACATATTGATATCATTGATCTCCAGGCTACCTACCTAGTACCTACATGCAGTATCGTGTATTATCAATATCAACAATATTCGATCTGATGGTAGCTTGGAATTGAACTGCGTGACCACCAAGTAATTGCATCCTTCCAATATCAAGACTTAGTACTTGATCTCACCAAAACAACGCGTCAGTATTATGACCTAGGTACCGTGGGATTTGCTCCTTCTACCTAGTACCTAACTCAACATTCTGGTTGCTCTCTTCACTATAGCAACACCATCTGACGCTCCAGAAACTGCACATATGAACGTTGCAGGATTGCCACATTATCTACCCACCCAAATTCCTAGACCTTGTAACATTCACTCCGCGCACAATGACGTTGTTGGTCCCAGTCTCGAGTACCAGCAGTGGAAAAGAGCCGTCTCCCCCTGCAGATGCAGACGAAGATGGCCACGAATCCTCAGATGTGGAAGAAGACTCCGAATCCGAAGACGATGCTTCCTCAAGAAAGCCAATAGCTCCGGAAAATACGCGGAAGGTACTGGATAGTTTCCAGTTCTCACAGTTTATGAGGAATCATCAGGAAAGCATCTATAACCAGATTTCGACCCTCAAGGATGAAGACAAGTCAATGAACCTGCTCGCGCGAGAAGCAGAGAGCGGGAGGATCATTACGAGCCCAAGGGAGTATCAGACTGAGCTCTTCGAGAGAGCCAAGAGGAAGAATATCATTGCCGTCCTGGATACAGGTTCGTCGATCATCCATTCTGCCATCACCTCCTGCTAACAAGAAACGTAGGAACTGGCAAAACCCTCATCGCCGCTCTCCTCCTCCGCCACATCGTCGAACAAGAGTTAGAAGATAGGAGCGCCGGCAAGGCACCGAGGATTTCCTTCTTCTTGGTATTCCCCTTCCCCTCTCTCGTGCCACAATACTCACCCTGGTCGTGCTAACAGATCCATAGGTCGATAGGGTGGCTTTGGTGTTTCAGCAATATGAAGTCCTAAAATCAAACCTAGATCACCCTATCCATCGCTTTTATGGAGACTTGTCTAACTCTTCTTTCACCCCTGACTTTTGGAAGCAAAAGGTCCAAGAGAGTATGGTCATAGTCTGTACCGCAGAGATCTTACTCTCGTGTCTTCACCACTCCTTCCTGAATATAGGAAATATCAACCTCTTGATCTTTGACGAGGCGCACCACACCAAGAAGAACCACCCGTACGCGCGAATTATCAAGGACTTCTACATACCCTGGGAACAGGTTTCCCCGGCCGCATGTCCACGTATCTTAGGTATGACCGCCTCACCCGTGGACGCCAAGGACAACCCAACCACAGCTGCCGCGAAGTTGGAGGGGCTGCTCCATAGCGAGATCGCCACTGTGACCGACACTGCCGTCTTTGCCAAATCTTCCATCAACAAGCCAATGGAGGATTTCATCGAATTTAGTGTATCACCTACACCTCTCGAAACGCCGCTCTGGCAGAAGCTACATAGGGTAGTCGGGCACAACGCCGTCTTCAAGAAATTATTCGCCTACTCGAAAGGCTGCACCGCCGATCTGGGCCGCTGGTGCTCAGACCGCGTCTGGAAGTTATGCCTTACCAAGGAGGAAGCGCAGAAGATGGAGGCCAAGACGGAGAGGGACTTTACTTCTAGCAGAGCGCTATTTCCTATAGACGCCCTCGACGCCGAGCGATCAGCCGTCCGAGAAGCATACGAAATCGTCGCTGCTCACACCCTCCCGGACCCTGAGTGTGATCTCTTCCACGTAACAGGCAAGGTGGAATCGCTCATCACAGCGCTCCGAGAACACCTAGGCGCGACTGAGGATAAGTGCATCGTGTTCGTTGAGCAACGGCTCACGGCGATGCTTCTAGCTGATCTGCTGAAGAAACCCGGCATGAACGCGCCCTTCCTTAAAATCGGTGTACTAGTACGTCTCTCCAAATCAAGAACCCTGAGACTCTGCAGCGATCATTGCTAACACCCTGTAGTTAGGCGCTTCTAACAATGATACGGGAGATTTAGGGATGACTTTAAAGGAGCAGTTCATGACCATGCACCAGTTTCGGAATGGCGACCTAAACTGCATCTTCGCCACCAGCGTCGCCGAGGAGGGCATTGACATTCCCGACTGCAACACCATCATCCGATTCGACCTTTGCAAGACGATGATTCAGTACATACAATCCCGAGGCCGTGCGCGTCGAAAAGACTCCAAGTTCTTTCACATGGTTGAGTTCACCAATACGCACCATATAAAATCCATCTTCGACAACGAAGAGAGCGAGGAGCGGCTTCGAAAGTTCTATAATACGCTCTCCGAAGATCGAATCATATCTGGTAGCGATTATAGGATGGAGTTTTTCCTAGCCCAAGAGAAAAAACAGCGAGTCTACATCGTCCCTTCGACCGGAGCGAAGCTGAATTACAAAATCAGCCTGCTGATCCTAGCCAACTTTGTGTCAACCTTGCCACGCCCGCCGGATACGGTCTATACCGCCGACTATGTGATCATGGGCGGCGGCACGAATTGGCAATGCGAAGTAATACTTCCAGACACAAGCCCAATCAAAAGCATGGCCGGGACCAACGCGCAATCCAAGCAAGTCGCCAAATGCGCCGCGGCTTTCGAGATGTGCTTGGAGTTGCGCAGGAAAAAGTTCCTAGACGAGCACTTGCAGTCAACGCTCAAAAAGAAGCTTCCGACTATGCGTAATGCACATCTAGCTATCAGTTCAAAAAAGAGGGCAGAGTATCCTATGCGCACGAAACCGAAACTCTGGGACCATCGGGGCGTGCCGGAAAGATTGTACATGACGGTGATGAAGATGTCTTCGCCAGAAGCCCTTGGAAGATCCTCCAGACCATTAGCCATCCTGACCAGGCAGCCTCTTCCGGAGGTGGCCAAGTTTCCTCTATACTTCGATCAACAGCGTACCTCAGATGTGGTTTGCGTGCCCTTAACTTCCGCCATGGGAATGACGTTGAATGATGTCGAACAGGTGAATCTGTTCACCTTAAAAATCTTCGAGGACGTGTTCAGCAAAGAGTACCTCTCGGAACCAGGCAAAATGCCCTACTTCCTCGCCCCTCTTTTGGACACCCACGACTTCGATTTTTCGGGTGCCACGGACGACATTCGCCCTTTGATCGACTGGAAGTACCTCGCTTGGCTGCAGAATGCCGAAAGGTACTACGAAGCGGAAAATCAACCAGACGATTTCTTCCGGGAGCGTTATGTTATCGACCCTCACGATGGTTCGCGAAAGTTCTACACGGTTCGTCGCCGGCGCGATCTCAAGCCGACAGACCCTGAGCCCCCCGGGTTGCCCAGCGGAGGTTCAGGTAGAAGATCTAGGCGAGGCGGGCCGAACGATATTTGGAATTACAGTATCAGTTTGTGGTCTAAGACGCGGGCAAAATTGTCGGTACACACAGAGTTACCAGTGATAGAAGCCGAGTATATCCCGCTTCGACGCAACCTCCTCGATGAACTGGACACGCCCGATGATATGACGCGAACGTGCTTTCTCGTTTTCAAGACCTTAAAGCTCTCCGTGGTAAGCACTCACCGCCCGGTGATGGAAACAAAATAGGAAGTGTAATAGGCTGACCCATGGTTTCTAAGCTCCCTGTCGATGTAGTAGTCATGGCTTACAACTTGCCCGCGATAATATACCGGCTAGAGACGAGCCTCATTGTGCTGGATGCCTGCCAATCTCTCTCCTTGGCCATTCGTCCTGACCTAGCTGTCGAGGCCATGACCAAGGACAGCGACAATACGGAAGAGCATTCGGAAGAGCAGGTAGATCTCCAACGAGGGATGGGGAAGAACTATGAACGTCTCGAGTTCCTTGGAGACTCGTTTCTGAAGATGAGCACCACGATTGCACTGTTCTCCCAAATTCCCGAAAGCGACGAATTTCAGTACCACGTTGACCGCATGTTGCTCATCTGCAACAAGAATCTATTCAACAATGCGATGGAGCTCAAAGTTGAGGAATCTATCCGATCGAAAGGTTTCAATCGACGAATCTGGTACCCTGATGGCCTGGAACTGCTACGAGGCAAGCAGAACACCAGCATAACAGGGAGGAAGGGTATTGGTAAAGGCACGCACAATCTTGCAGACAAGTCGATCGCAGATGTCTGCGAAGCGCTCATAGGGGCGTCCTATCTAACAACATACGAGCAAAAACCGAACCCCTTCGACATGGCTATACAAGCTGTGACCAAATTCGTCAATAGTCCAAACCACAAGATGATGAAGTACGAGGACTACTACGCGACATACAAAATTCCAGAATGGCAAAATGCCGAATCCACGGCCGTCCAGCGAGGCTTGGCAAAGCAGATCGAAGAGAAGCTTGGCTACCGATTCCAGTATCCCCGTCTCCTACGCAGTGCCTTCATGCACCCATCCTACGGTACCATCTACGAGCGCATACCCAGCTACCAACGGCTAGAATTTCTAGGCGACTCGCTTCTCGATATGGTTTGCGTCGACTTCTTGTTCCATCGATACCCCAGCGCAGATCCCCAGTGGCTGACCGAGCACAAGATGGCCATGGTATCGAACCAATTTCTGGGTTGCCTGTGCGTCTCCCTCAGGCTGCAGACGCATATGCTCTCCGCGACCGGTGGGCTCCAGAGGGAGATCACAGAGTACGTAGCTGCCATAGAGCGAGCTCGCAAGGTAGCCGAGGAGAAGGCTGAATCGGCCAACCGCGACCGCACCATGTACGCGAGGAACTTCTGGGTCGAAGTGCAAAAGCCGCCGAAAGCACTCCCCGACATCGTGGAGGCGTACGTGGGCGCCGTGTTCGTGGACAGCGCGTACGACTACAGCCAGGTGCAGCGCTTCTTCGACACGCACCTGCGGCCGTACTTCGAGGACATGCACATCTACGACACCTTCGCCAACCGGCACCCGGTGACGTTCCTGGCGAATATGCTACAGCTGCACTTCCACTGCGCCAACTGGCGCCTCATGATTCAGGAAATCGCCGTCGAGGGCGCCCCCCTCGGACACCATCCGCAGGTCCTATGCGGCGTCATGATCCACGGCAAGGTCCACGAACACGCGATCGCTGCGAGCGGTAGGTACGCCAAAGTCGCAGCCGCGAAGAAGATCGTGCTCACCTTACAGAATATGCGCGTTGACCAGTACAAGGCAAAGTTCGGCTGCAAGTGCAAGCCCGAAGAGGTGGAGGCGTCGGAGGTGGCTGCGCATGCTACTGCGGTTTGAGGGCTAGTCGCTATAATAAGGGTTGATGGTTATATAGAGGGACAAGGCACTAGGGTGATTTCTGCGATTTGCGAGCCTGCTGCTTGCGCAGATCTTGCGGCTGTGCGATGGGAGACGTGGAAGTTATACGAGGACTTTAATACATCGTAATGGTTTGATTCTATCAAGATGGTATCCCGTAGATATTAGTGATTCGTTTCGAGAGTACCTAGTACTCGGGGCGTTTACCCTGCCGTAGCTCGTACCTAGGTAGCTTTGAGGCTTGCTAGGAATACGACCGAGCAATGGTGCTAGTCCGTGGTAAAAGGCGTTTACACGCGCCCCTTTCCCGTGGGAATGGCGACTAGTGCTGCTCTGAGATTTTAGATGCGAATGACTTGTCCGGTGCCCATGAAATTACAAAGTGAGGCCATTTTATAAGCCAGCGACATCTCCGATAGTTCATATATAGGTAGGTATTGAATTGGAGAGATTCTAGTCGAACACGAAGAAAACCGAAAAAATAATAGGTATCAATCTGCCTCAAAATTCTGTTATGGTTGTGATGCTTTCACTGGAGCTTAGACGCGATCCGCTTATTTAAAGGGGTAACGCCCTATGCCACTGCGAGCCTCTCCAGTGCCTACTTCTCATGCACATTGGAGGAATCGATGCTCCAGTATCACTATTAGTTTATATATAGGCGACGAAATACAAACTTAGGCATTCTGTTTCAAGGCCCTTCTTACCGGAATGCAAGCCAATAAGAAAACGCTTACATTCCACCATCGCGAGGGCGAGGGCATTCATTCTTCCCCAGACCGGTCTCCGCTACAAGCCACTTATCTCACCGTCGGCGAGTGTTACGAGACTACAAGCATATTCCACCATCACACGAGCAAAACAACCTCCATATGCTGATTCTAAATGTATTCTCCATCCTCGTCCGCTTCTCTACAAAACGAACGCGCGCAAGCACGCAAGAACCAGGAAACAGCAAGAGCTTCGCGAGCGTAGTTGAGCTGTCTCTAATTACAAAACAGGCCCTATCCATTCGGGCTCCGTGACAGCCCACCCAACCTATGCAATCCAACCAGGTGCTCCATCGCAGTGTGTGTGTGTGTGTGTGTGTGTGGCCTACTGTGACCTATGTATGTGTAGACCTCCCCGTCCAAAGCTTCCATCAGGGTATAAAAAACGTGTCACGGAAAAAAAAAAAAAAGAGAAAACCTTTGCTGGTGGGGGCTCTGCAGCCCGAAAAATGGACCTCTCTAAGCGCCGAACGTCAAAACCGTAATGGCAGTAATCATCAATGTACACTTTCTTTTGTACATGGTTAGAGACTTGGTATTGTCTCGGGGGAAAGGGGGTATTGGTATTAGTTCAGGGAGTAAGGAAAAGAATCTCGTGAGCCGTGCAGCACGCCCGTGTGACGTGTATGGCGCCGCTTAGGACTCGGCATCCGCGTAGTTCAGCGGATCGTCTAGCCCATGCCGGGAGACGTAGTGCGGCGCCTTCCCTTTGCCTTTGGCCTTGCGGAGGGACGCGCTGCTCGCGCGTTCCCTCGCCTTGGCTTCTCTGCGGAGCTGCACGACTCTGGAAAGGTCGGGCAGGTCCAGCTCGTCTTCCTCGTCTTCCTCGGATAGGTCGGGTACCTCGTGTCGTCGTGCGCTTCTGTGGGATTGGGGATGGGGATATGAACGTAATTGGTGCCGAGACCCGCTGGAGCGCTTCAGAGGAATGTCGAAGTTGAGCTCGTCGGACTCGTAGTCCAGGTCGTACTCGTCGTTATATTTCGGTTCGGGGAAGATGAAGGCGGGCAACGGAGGACGAGTTGGTCTGGACTGAGACACGTGTTGCAGGGACCGGTTTGAATATTGGGTACCCAGCTTGGGAGGGCGCATATCGTCCAAGCTAGAGCGGAGGGCGGCAAGACGGGAAGGGCCTTGGAGAGGCGAGTACGTTTGGGTTCGAGGCGGCGCGATGGGCTCGACCTTGGATGGTACCATGTCGAATAATCCTGGAAGTCCAGGGAGTTGAACACCCCCGGATCCGTAGCCTTGGAAGAGAAGATCCCTTTCGAAATCTCTCGTAGAGCGTCGTGGTGGGCCGAACGAGTCAATGGAGGAAGAATCGTCGTCGGTAGAAAAATCCGTAGAGGGTTTTCGCAAACTAGAGCGAGCCAGGGAATCCACTAATACATCGACATCAACACTGTGGCGTGAGGATTCTTGCGTATCTGCCTCCGTCTCGTATTCTCGTGCAAGTCGGCTGCCCCTAGATGTTTTAGATGGTAATGTGAGGTGGGTAGATTCGGTGGTCTTCGGTAGAGAAGACGTGCGAGGCGCCAGGTCAACGGAGGTATTGGTGGTATGTCCGGATTGCGGTCGGAACGGATTAGAGCTCTGAGTTGACCCTGCCGTTTCGGAAGTTAACGACCAACGGCGCCCACCACTACCAAGTTCGAGGGCGGCCTCTTCCACTTCGGAACGCTTGGTACTCTTGGCCGATACGGAAACGGCACTTGGATTTCGACCATCGTAGGGCAGCTCATCTTTGCTATGGATGCGACTGCGAATTGATTTCAACTCTATAACGACATGTTAGTATGAAAGCAGAGAAGCAAGTGAACTAGAAGCAAGTAGACGGGCGCGCAATGGGGCGGATGGGCGGACAAGCCTAGGCAAACATTGTGAGGGGTACTGACGAGAAGATGCAGCAGCTTGCACGGCCTGCAGTGGCGAGAGTTCCATCGTGTATCGAGTGTCGTCATCATGGGAGTCGACAACCCTACGGCGGCCTCTGTTTGAACCGTAGTCGGTCTTCCTGCGTTGCTTCTCTTCCACGCTCGGCAGGTTTCTTTCGGCGGCCAACTCCCTACGGGGAAGAGACTGGGAACTCTGCAGACTATCCTTCGACCGCTTTTGAATAGCAGTGACAGAAGATATGTTGGACGGTGCTCTGCGTCGGCTAGTGAGTGAATCGTTTTCCATATCCTCCCGCACCGCTACAAGGGCCTTTTCTCGCAGGTAGTCAGGAAAGTATCCGGGGTCCATATCCTGTGTCGAGCTTCCGATAGACGCGCTTCTAGGTCGATCCACGGAGGAGACGAATGAATGTACGGACCTCCGGCGAGCCTTTTGTGTCGATCCTGTTTCACCTCGACCCACGTGGTCCTGAGACAACCCCAAAGACGTTTTCTTAGGGACCGTTCTGTGAAAAGTAGAAGTGCTAGACCCAGCTCGCAACCCAGAACCTACTGAATGTCGTTTTCTCGGCGATGGCGGCCGTTCGTCTTCGCTATCGTCCATTGGAATATCTCCGTCGAAGTTCTTGGCATAGGACTCCTGCATTTTCATCTGACCAGAAAGGCCACGTTCGATCATATTTCGATCCGCCACATCTTCGCCGAAATCCTTGGCGCCAGCCGCTTTGACGCGGCCATAGAAATCCGACGGTTTGATAAAGGATTGTGCGTCTAAGAGATCCACAAATCGCCTCGTGGACGACGAATCCGCGCTAAATATGGAGGAGTTGCGGTCGCGAACGAACGTCGGAGAGACTGCATTGTAAGAAGCTGCGTTATAGGACGCTGCACTATAAGTGGCCGCACTATATGGGGTTGGACTGTAAAGAGAGTCATTGTCCTTGTTGGGATCAATCGACAACTTGGACGGAAGCTTGTAAGGGCCATGCCGCTTTTTGGGGGGCTCCCGGAATATTCTCGTAGACGATCCAGATTGCGAGCTGGGTCGGGAGCGAGAATCCGGCAATAGGTGCGTGGGCGCTGTGCTGGGACGGCGCTCGTGTTCGTGAAGACGAGGTACCACCGGAGGCGGTGCCGAGGTATCGTAAAAATAGACGTCGCGCAGGTGCGGGTGCGACTTTTGGAGCTTGTCCAAGGGATTGGGGCCGTTACCAGCTACGGGGTAGGTACCTTGCGTGAGATAAGTCAGCTCGGAGATTTACCAGATTCCTGGGCTGGAAGCTCGGCGCATACCGCGAATAGGAGGATTAGCGGCTACGGTCTCATTATAGGCCTGCGCCTTGAGATGATCGTCCAGGCTTTCGACGGGCGTCTTTCTAGAGAGAAAACTGAACCAGCCCATCTTGCAAATTGGATGACCATATACCCATACGGGTGAAAACCCGTAGATTCGAGGTCAGGATACGTGTTGCTTTTTCCCTGCTTCCCCTGTTGTCAAAGCTCAAGCTGTTTAGGGAACGCGGGGTTCCATCGAGTTAGGGGGAGAAGCGTAGACTCCGGAGTCCGAACCACATGCTAGGTCGGCGGGTGCAAATTAAGAAAAGAAAAAAAAAGAAATTCTGAAAAGAGAGGCAAGAAAGAGAAGAGGTAGAGAAGAATTAGGTATGGTAAAATGAGAGTCTGGAAGAAAGGAAGGGTGGAAATTCGGAAAGGAAAGGAAAGGAGAATAGGAGCGAGCGTCTGAGCGACGGATAAGAAGTGGAAAACGGGGTAAGCCGGGGGTGTTATTGTACTTCTAGTCCTTTGGTTGATACTTGGTATACTTGTCGATGCAGCTTAGGAAACGCTTGGGAAACGGAAATCCTTAAGGCTGAATGAAGAATTACTACTGCTACTGCTACTGCTACATAATACTTACTAGTATGATACGCATTACACAGCGGTAGTACCTAGTATCCAAAACATTCACCCATGGATCTGTACCTTACACGTTTGTACAATTCATATACACACCACTGGGCAATATGGGGGGATATTGGTGTACCATGTATGCACGCAACCATGGTCAAATTCGTGCCATTCCCGTGAAAACTTCATGATTTAAGGTGGTAACTAAGGAAACGCTATTGGAGAAACATGCAAATCTGCAGCTAAAACAGCCGAAGCAGGTAAAGTAACCTGCGCAACGTACGTAGTACTGTGTGTGTACCTACATACATACATACACAAACGTACACGGACGGACACGATGTATCAATGATACGACCGGTGTACCTTGCTTGCGTTTGTAGGAGTCACAGTCCTGCGTTTGTATGCATCGCATTGATCCTTTCTTCGGAAACGCTAGCTACCTACGGTACAGATAGCTCGTGAAAGCTCCACTGGAGTAATTGCTATACCCGGTACTGATCCGTACTGTGCGTAGCCAGAGACGCAGCATCTGGTTCACCCCCACCTACGCCCCTCGATCCAGGTCTCGCGAGTCCATTGGCCGTCGGTCATCTGCGATACGTCAATGGAGACATGGCTTACCTCGAACCCTGCTGCCATGAGCCTACTTCATATGCAGCCAACCGTGGCCTATAGCACTCCAGGATTGTTCTGTTTGAGATGAGATCTCTCTTTTTTTTTTTTAATTAATATATTATGGCCAAGGCGGTCGAGGGTGAGACAGTCCGTATCCAACATATAGACGCTAGGGACGTAGGTGCGTGGCACGTTCTGTTCCTCTACTATGTAGAGTCGTAGATGAAAACGCTTTGAAAACCTAATGTAGGAATATTTCCATATATCACCGCTCCCGATTCGACAATCAGTCCTGGCTACGAAGTCATGGTTGAGCACCTAGCCGAAGTGTAAGTGGAGCACATGTGAATGCGCCGAAGAGGCTAGGAGAATTTGGAAGAATAAAAGAATCGTTCGTCGTAGCGTCCAAAATGATCAGCTTCAACGCAGGGAATAGAGGTGAACAACTCTGGCTTGAAAATGCCATTATACAAATAGATAATACGCGTCTCTGGATATATGGTAGAATGGACCAATTACCTTGGATACTTACCTAGGTACGCAATAAACTACGACAAGAAACACGATACTACCTAGATGTGTGTCAATGTGTGTCGTGCTCGCAGTGTTGCATTGGGATCTGATTTCTACTACTGTGTAGGGCACTATTACGCCGGGACAAGGGAAACCCCTGAAGGAATTTCCAACGGGATCAATGTCAAGATAACCGATCTCTACCTGAGCAATTCAGCCGAATCCTCAACACCTCTACGCAGTCTCTCCATCCTACAGAGTGGTATATCCTACCTAGGTGCTTCGGGATTTGCGAACTGCCGAAATCCTTCGCCGAAGACGCCCCCAAGAAACAAATATCTGTAAAGAGTGAGGATTGTGTACTATGTAATATGTAAAATAACATCTGAGGTCAGAACCGTTATGCTGGGATAAAAATCGGAGTCAGGGGGGGAATCGGTAGGAGAATCGGTAGCGTCACCATCCCTGAAGTCAATTTCCACTTTGAAAGGGGCGTATCCCTGTATTTATGTTTGGATTTATAATTACCTACGGTCGGCGCTCTGTCTTTTCCACGCCGACGTGAGATGGCCGCGACGTTGACCTTCTGGGGCCACTTTCAGAAGGACAAGTGAATGTACTGCGTACACGTTAGACAAAATGAGCATCGCGATCTGTCGCAACACAACATCGCATGTTTCTATCATGCACCAAGATTCTAGCCCCGAGCGATCAGCATCACTTATCCATTAGTTCGCCTTAGTGGAGGAAGCTGAAGACTTGCTCTACGTAACATCGGGGATTGAGTTGTCAAATGGTGAAGAGAAGCGACGGGACGATCTCAACGAGGATTAGCCCAGCAAGTGTAGATAGACTCTCAGCTCTGAGTCTCTTCCTGTTCCATATCCATATATTTTTTCTATTCCTACTCATCTTATAGGTGTCAACATTTCAAGCTTTCAAGATTGAATCATTATTCTCAATTTATCATCCTCGAAACACAATTAATTGTACTTGCCCGGGCATTCACTGCTAATAGAAGATATCAGGTTACGGATGCTAACGTTGAGGATAGAGTCTCTTCCACGTGGACTGCCTCCAGCACGTTCTAGGCTTGCAGCTCGCGACTCCCTCAAACCAATTTCTAGTCTCGGAGTAGTCTTGCAGATGCTTCTCAGTCTTGTGCTTCCTAACGTGTACCATCGAATTGCGACGACCTGGTCTAGCAACGACTAGACATTAGCGTCACGACCGATGGGTGCTGAGGAGGCCGCCATACCGCAGGTACCTACAGTAGCTTCCACCCTCAACGACGCAAGCGTGAGGAAAACTCCGCGTATCCATGTGTTCGCTCGCATAGAACGGCACATAGTGCGCCCTACTACTATCTATAGTTTCGCAATAGATTGGCTCAGCTCTGCCGTGTAATTCCGTATCGTGGAGGCCAGGCGGAATGGAAGTTGAGGTAGCTGGCACGTCGAGCAGTGACCCGAGCACGCTCCCGTAAATCCTAGGGGAGATGTCCCGTCTCCCGATGTAACCGTCTTACGGCCCCCGAAGGAATACCCTTGTCTGGCTACGGGTTTCATTTAAAATATTCAACTACACAGCACACGATTCAGCGATAACGCCAAGCGATCATCCGTACAGGTACTAAGTAGTATAGTAGGAATCAAAAACAGATCTGATAAGTCTTGCGTCGTTTGGGCCTTGGCGTACGAGCGTACGGATCCTGATGCTATTCTTAACATGAGGTCACGTTCGTGATGCCCCCGTGGCACTGGCTGCATGTGTGAGGAGTTTATCAGTGGCTTACTGTATGACAATGTCACTGAGCTGTCAGTTTGAAATGCTTTAGAATACGTCGTAGATAGGTAGGATAATCGTGTCACAAGGCACCACATAAACGGTGTGATGGCATGATGGAGAATCGGGGGGTGGGCGGGCGGTCTGGAATGAGGAGACTACTATTGATAGAACTTATTCCGAAGCGCAAATTGATTCAAACGAAATCGCGTCGATTCGGGCTGAGCACCCTTTATCGTACGTACCTGCAGGAGGAACGTTCTGAATATAGGAATGGCTGATAAAACGATTACTCATTACCCTCTTCATTCCAACGTGAAGGCCAATTCCGAGAAAAACTTCCGGGTTGAGTAATGAATGCTTTCGTGAGGTATAAATTAAGCAAAGTATAAGTCGTTAGAAAGGGGGATGGCGAAGCTGAGTGTTGTTTAGGTAGGTAGACACCTAAAAGACAGCACTGAGGTGCACTACCTATGGTATAAGATCAGTGTCGTGATCCCGTGTAGTAGTAGGTAGGCACATTGAGCCAAACCTTAGACGTCATGCTTCCTTCTGAACATGTAGGGGTCGAGGTAAGTGCTCTCTATCCTAGTGACGCGATCCGTGAAGGTTGCAGTTCTAAGACTTCCTCTTGGGGTGATATAAACAAGATCCAAGGGGAAAGCATCGCAATCATTCAACTCAACTTAGCCGTAATCGTTATGAAAGCACACTCTAGCGGACCTGCCTCCTACTTCATGCGCAGGAGGCAGCAACTCACCAGGAACATTAGTTAATGAAGTGAAGAACCGATGGGAGACGGAGTTCTACGACTACTCGTCAAGTCGAGATGCTATCCTCACCTACTACATTATCGTCATCCCGTCACCACCCTCAAGAACCCCTAGATACGCAAATATACCCTACTAAGCATATTAGATGTAACTTTTCTGGCCAATGACCCAATCGCCCGTTTCTGGGCTCCATCCTTCCCCTGGTGGACAGGAGCCCATTGCCGAAGGGTCTGGAGAAGCCCAAAGTTCGTCCAGTCCGGACGAAAACAATATGTCCGAAACACCACATGAACCCAAGGCAGGAGCTGCAGATGACTGCAGCTGGCGAGGCGACAGTCCAGAGCCAGAGTTAGACGACATCTCTGACAGCGAACTCCATCGACCTCGCTTGCCCGAAGAGGTTTGTAGCTGGCAGGGAGACCCGCCTGATCCCGAGCTGGACGACCTCGCCCATGATTCCGGCAAGCAGAGCTCCAAGGTATCACCCAAGTCTCGCGCAACTTCGAATGTTGCCTCGAAGTTGCCGGATGTGGAGCCAAGACCGCTGGATTACCCGGAAACCCGCGAGGAAATCTCGAAAGCACCCCCTGATGGTTAGCGATACCCTATAAATATGGTCTCAATAACCAATTATAACTAACGGGCTTACAGAGAAACCCCCCGAAGTTCCTCAAGATGGTATGACTCCTCACAGGGTGTTGTAACCTTAGCTGATTCCAAACCCTCTTAGATGAAAAGCCCCCTGCCGAAGAGAAAGAGCCAGAAAACCAATCCGCAGAAGAGACTTTTCACGAAAAGGTCGCCTACGGGGTCCAACAGGCTTTCACTATCTTCCAGAGCATCATCAAGCCCCCGGCCTCTCAGGCTTCCGACCAAGAAGGGAAGCCGTCTCGCGAGGAGAATGACGCTCAACCTGCTGAACCTCCACCTGTCCTTACGATAGTCGAGCCGAAGACGAAAGGCAAGAAATCCAAAGAGGACAAGGGGAGGGAGAAGAAAGAGAAGGAGGAGGCCAAGAAGGCTGAGAAGGAGAAGAAAATCAAGGAAAAGGAGGAAAAGAAGAGGCACAAGGAGCAGCTCAAGGAAGAGCGCCGCAAGGAAAAGGAGAGGGAGAAGAGGAAAAAGAAGGGAAAGGAGCCTGCCTCTCCCCCGCCAGAGCTTCCTGGGGCTGAGGGCTCTGCTGTTACGGAGCAGAAACGGCATCCCGGATGCAGTATTTGCCATAATCCCGAGGAAGAGGCGACCGTCAATGCCTTAAAAGAACTTCAAGGAACTTGGCAAAGTCTCCCTTCTTTTGAAGAGCTGACTGGGGCGGCAAAGAGATGGCTTGGTATTAAGGAGGCAGACGAGTCTTTGGCGGAACAGCAACGCAATGAGAATCCGCTCCCGAGCGAACAGGAGCTGATTGAGCACATTGCGGAGCACATCGAAAAGCACATCCACCAGTACGTGGGTCGAAATGAGTCTAGGGGCGGGAATCCGACCACGGACAAGACGTCGCCCACCAAGTCCAACGCTGTTCCGGATGAAGCCGATGAGCCCCCTGTCTCTGGAAAGCAGGAGCGCGGGGGCGGCGGCAATGCCGGTCATGCCGGTCATGGATTGGACGGCAATGGGGACTGGCATATGACGGCGACGTCAGGACAGCTGCTTCGTAGCCCGGAGCCCATCTTCTCTCCAGAACTCGCTGCCACCAGGTACTCCCCTTTCGATACCTACTCGCCTTTTCGAACCCCGACGAGTCGTTGCGTCTCCCCGTGGTGCGAGCACCTGGGATTCAAGATAAACGACTCGCCTCCTTCCTTTCTGGCGTACAATTCACCATGGTCGAGAAGAGGGTATGTGTACCTCATTGATCTCTCTCCAGTCCCTCAGACGCACCCCTTCTCTCCCTCACCTTACCATCTTCCAACTATTGTATATCGGCCCACAGCCGATATTGACCTCAAGCATACGTCTAGGTTTAACTCGAGCCCGAGCCGCATGCGAAGCGTCCTTACGCCGTCGTGTTTCCGCGCCCACGTCTGCCCGCACAGCCTGCACCACGAGCACGCCCTGTACGCCTGCGTCCCCGTGTCCCTCGTCCCGGCCCTCTGTCTCGAGTCGCCCTGCTGCGGCCACGTCAGCAGCTGCCACTATGCCTCGCCCATGGTGACGCCCATCATGACGCCTCCGTCCGTCTCGCACACGCCGCGACTCCCTTTTGGCTTCGAGCCGCTGGGCATTGCTGAGACGATCGCTTCCAACACGCCTCGGAGAAGCCTTTCTGTGAATTAGGCCTCTGTCGTGTTTTGGACATGGAGTTTTAGAGTTCGTTGGAATTAGGAAGATCGAGTCTGGTTAATCCGTATCGGATGTAGTTAAAATCGAGAGGGAGGTTCGGGTCGGATACGACATGGAAGAAGTTGAAGAGAACAAGTTGGGTTTGGCCCGGCAGCTATCTGGGGTACTAATGAGGCCTTAAGAATGTTTGAAAGGGCCTTATGCATAAATTGCAAAGTGGTATCATAAGACTGTTAGTACTGCTCGTGCTGTTGCTGCCGGGACTAGAGTTAAAAAGTATCGATAGCCAATATCTATCATTTCAAAATCCTATAGACCATACCCGTAGGCCTGTTAACTCCCTTTTTTGATTGTGGTGTCACGAGATACATGAACTGCTATAGTAAAACAATCCCCGTTCCTGAACGCCGTGACTCGTGATTCATAAGATATAACCCACCCGTTCAAGCCTACTGCCTTACCGACAGACGTACCTACGATACACACCTCCACCCTCGCTCAATCCAGGGCGCTCGCCAGCGCCACGCAGCTAAAGCGCATGTCGCCGCCGCCGCGCTCGAGGAACTTGAGGGGGCCCCAGAGCAGGGCCTTCTCGGAGAGCACGTCCTCGTCGGCGGCCAGGCGGCCGCGCGCCAGCGGGCCCTTGCGCCGCCCGTCCAGCTCCCACAGCGTCCCGTCCTCCGCCTTCACGAAGCACACGTAGTGCAGGTCCACGTCGTCCTGCGCCGCCGGCGCCGCCGTCTCCCCCTGGCTCGCCGCCTCCTGGTGCGCCGTCGCGAGCTCCGGCGTCTTTTCGAGAAGCCCCGAGCGCTCCGTGGGGCCGAGCGGGAGTGAGGATTGGATCAGTCGGTCGAGTGGGGTGTTTTGCTCTGGGGTGGGGTTAGTTTGTTGAGCTCGGGCTTGTGCTTGAGGGCTGCGTCGGAGATGAGGTGAGGGGGTAGGGGATAGAGGCGGATGGAGAGGGAGGAGAAGGGGGTGATGGTGGGTAATGGGGACAGGGAAAGATGAGAGAAAAGGGAAACGAACCGATGAAACCTCTAGCAGGACCGTTAGACACGGCGTGCAGCAACCCCATCAGCCCGCAGGCGTTACGGATGGTTTGCTTGTACCACAGGACGGGCTCCTTGTCGCCGCTGCCAGTGTATTCGGGAATGCCCGCATCTTCGGCGAGGCGGGCCGACTCGTACGTCGCGGAAATGGGGAATACTAGGAGCAGAGCGAGGGCGGGTCGCGGGACGAAAGCGAGGAGCTCGGGCTCGGTGATGGAGTACACGTCGTGGACTTGTAAAGCTTTGCTTAGGCCGAGCTTGTGGAGGAGAGTGGTCATGAGCTCTGGGTTTGCCTCGAGCGGGATGAAAGCCAGAGAACCTGGAGCGGGGTCTGGGTTCGTTGTGGTAGACATCTTGCTGTGCTGTTTGGGCTAATCGGTCGGCAGGCGGGATGGAATGTGTGCAAACGGTCGAGTGATGGGATAATGTGAGCTATGAATGGGACTTTTCAGAAAGTTCGAGCTTCCCTTCTTCTAAGGCTTATGCAGGTGTGTTCGTTCTGTATTTGTTGGTTTGTCGGAACGAGATTTAATCTCGAGTGATGGAACCAGATTGTGATCGAAACGTGAATTGTGAGTAGAGATTGTTTGGATTGCTTGAATTGTTTGACGAATTCTATCAGATAAATTGTTGCCCCGCGAAGGCAGCTAGCAATATGACGCCAGACCCCTCAGCTTCATTTATGTAGCTAAAGTGGGCCTGTCATAGCTGCACATGCAGGTTGCTAAGTGCCCGCGGGGGTTTGCGTGGGACTTGTACAAAGCACCGTGCTCTATGAAGAGTATTAATGATGAATACTAGGTGTTATTGACCAACTTATATGTATTCTAAGAAAGCCGTTCGATAGGTAACATTGCTTTTCTCCATTCAGGTATCATTACCCGGTTCTGCATGTATGTATTTCCTGTACTGTTATACTAGGTACCTAGTAGGTACTCTCGTGGATGCATCAATCGATGTCTCCGTCACTTTATCACCAGCCCCTGAAATTCCCTCCTGCGCCCGACTCCGAGCACCATTCTCCAAGAAAGTTGTGTGCTATACAGTACTGCTATACAGTACCGTACCGCACCACATTCTACCTAGAACCTACGCCAGTATTTAGTGAATTTAAGAGTCAGAGTTCTTCTTCCGACCTTTTCGGCCCTTCTTTAGCCCATCGATTCCTTCCTGCACCATGCTACTCGTATCGCTGACGGCCTTCTCCCCCCTTTCCTTCACCTGGTGCTTCTCGGCTTCGTCTTGGATGTCTTCAACCACGTCTTTGCCAACGCTCGTGCCGCTGGCCCAGTCCAGCAACCCCCAAGCGCCATAGTTCCCACGCCCTCCGCTGGCGTAGTGCGTGGCCGTGCGGCGAGCAATCCCGCCCATTATGATCCCTGGCACCATGCTGTAGCCCGACATGGAGAACGTCTCTTCCAGCGTCGTCAGGATCGTGAACAAGAAGTAGGTAAGTAGGTGTGGCTGAATGACCATGGCTGGCAGATACACCGGTAGGGTGCGATTGAGAAGAAGCGCTATCGGGTGGTCCGTATACACCATGAGCGCATACGGCGCGCCTCTCTTGCGCGCGTGCGCATAGGAGCCGTGCAGCTTGGCGATCCTGCCGCGCGAGTGGAGGAAAAACCGGTGGATGTAGTAGGTCAAGAACTCGCGCGCGACGTAGAGCGTCAATATGTTTCTAGCGATGTGCCAAGGGAGCGGCAGCGCCGTGCTGGTTTTGAAGAGCGGGCGATGTAAGAAGGTTCCGACGCCGACGGAGATGCCGGCTTGCACGGCGGTGCTGAGCGCGAGGTTGAAGAGAGCAAGGAGGACCTGGCGGAATAGGGAGAAGGCGTTTCGGCGGGGCAGAGATGCGGAGCCGTATAGTTTGATGGATTCCGCTAGACTCGGGAGTAACGTGTCGAATAAGAGGAAGAAGAGCGAAGGAACTAGCCAGAATACGATCCGTACCGCTAGGGTACCGACCAACTCGATCCGAAGCGGCGAATGCGATAGAACAAGTGTCGTCCAGGTCATGTAAAAGAAAAGGAGGTTCAGGGAACCCGACCAGGAAGTGAGTGCCGGCCCGGCGAAGTAGGAGACGATCGGAAGGGAAAGAAGAAGATCCATGCTGCTTTATGAGGTATCGTACCGCTCTTAAAGAGGAGTAAAACAACGATAAAAGTATCCAGTAGATATGGGTATAGATATAGACGTCGACGGTAGGGGTTATAGATTTGTCTTACACGGAAGTATGTCTTTTCAATGACTTACTTCTAAGGCCGTCATGTACGACACGTGGGTAATGGGCTATGCCTAAGGGTTTACATATTCATTTAAAAACTGAAAAGACTTACGAGATGCTTGACACTTCACTCAGTCATCCAATTCTATCGATGTTTGGGCCTCACCTTGCCTCGAATTCTTGATTTGATGCCCACCTACCTCTTGTTGGATGGCGTAATGACGTAGGTCGTGTGTAAGCGGTTTATTGGTCGCGTTCCCCGTTACCAGGACCTCCAGGACCTTACGCAACATGTAAGCAGGCAAGCTTATCCCCTGCCAGATCGAACCAGTTCAAATCCTTAGGCCGACTTGAGTCCGGACCTATGATGCCAAGAAGAGCTTGCAGCCGTTTGTGGAACAGCCTGGATCGCGGGGCGGGGGCATCAACTTATCTTGAAGGCTCGCAAAGAGGCCATAGTGCTGAATCAGGTACAGAACATCTCCACCCGTTCGATTTCCCGTTCGATCTGGTTGACTGTGCAATACCAAAGCTCAGAATATTGGAGATAACTTGAGGGTGTGTGATGACAGTTGGGTGAGAAAATTTGATTCTGTTGAAAATTCAAATGCGAACTCGAACCCTTAAAAATGCACCAGGCGCCACGTGTAGACTGAGTGTCGCACAACAACTGTCTCGGAGGTCGTTCCCTGCATATGATGAATCACAGAAACAAATCCTTGTCATCTACGACCTTATCACCTCGCAAACGATGTGATAGCCTAACTTGTCGACATATATAGTCCTCACGCTTGAAGAATTCGAAGAAAACTATGAGTTGATCATTGTTTTTCCATAGACAGCTTTTCGGATCTTAGCCTTTCGAATTTAGCCCTGATGGACGCTCGGGTAAGGCGAATAAGTCGTTGGAAAGCCCCACCAATGTCGCTATGTTCCGAGCACGGTTTCATGAAGGGCCTTGTCCTTGGGGAATAGGTTCATAATGTGGCTGATATCGGTCCAGGTTCCGGCCGTAGCCCTCGGCAGAATGTACGGTTCCGTACAAAATCATGATCAGGTAGGCGTTTATTTGGGGCCTGTCAACCCGTCAAACTTGTCAATCCTCTACCCACGTGGTGTTCGCAGTTTGTCAGCGCTTGTCATCCTCGGCGCATGAACCGTAGAAATTGCTGGCTCTGTGCGGCTCTCACGGCGTTGAGAAAACAATTTAGGGGAGCAAAGCCGTCGCACAATAATCTCCGGCCCTCCACCGGCCACGAATTCAAGACAAAAGTTGCTATCCAGTCTCGTTGATCGAATTGAGATGATTGTCTTCGTCGATGGGATGGGATTTAGAGGGTTCTGCTTGTGATGCCTTGAATCGAGTGTGACTTGGCTGTAGTTGAGATGAGTTGAAATATCGGAGTAGAAACGATGATGGCAAGTAGCAGAGATCCGGGCTCGTGGCCTGAATTTTACCACTTATACGGATATCAGGACTCGATCTCCAGGGCTTATCCTGGGTTTCCTGGTTTTTCGTAGTAATTCATGCGAACATGGATAGTGATAAAAATAAGAGTCAAGTGCCTTGGAGGTTTGCGCAAGTCACTATAACCCGCTGCGATATGCTAGTAATAAAGACCAGGAATAAGCGACTTTCCCCCATTTTTCGGCCTGTGCCTCTGGTTCCTGGATTGTACTATGTAGTATGTATGTAAGTAATAATGACTTCTGGATGCTGATATCAAATGTACTTCGTTATAGCAGGGCATGTCCTGCCAAATATAATTTATGTCAATCATCAATTGATACCGAATACTTTCTTAACTACATAGGTACGTACCTAGTAGCACACGAAGATGGTATTTAATTAAATGTGATCCCGTCCTCTTGCTTTCTGCCTGATAGATATCACACAAATCGACCTAGACCGTTCCAATCACAGCCAACCCAAATCCGGGTACTACTTGACTTACAGATTCTGAAACGAAGCCGCATATTATAAGAATCTATCTTCTACACGAGTATACTCGCCTCTGGGACTGTCTTGATGGATGTTTTCCGCGATCAAGTTTTCTTACCTCACACGAGGTACAGCTACATGGCATTTCGTAACCGTAACCATTTACGGAATGGGCTAGTTGACGAAAACGTTTCAGGGGCTTGCGTAGTACTATGTAGTAGTCCCAGCACCCAGGCGATTGGAGTCCCGATACCTTCGACATTGCGTTAATCTCAATTTGGCTCAGCCCTGGGTCCCTGGAATCTCTTTTGGTCTTTGGCTCTAGCACGACGGAATTGTCTAGTAAGAAAAAGAAAATAGAGTGAATATGAGAGAAAAGGAGAACCTCACAACCACAACCACGACGCAATGCAATCTTAGGAATGAGCAGGTAATGAACCATTGCTTTCCATTATCGAATTTCTACAGACCAGTCACATCGACGCACATACGTGCGTATGCGTAACCCAGAAAGTATCACCTGCAGGAATCAGAAGAACTGGCAGGGATGAGGGAACAACCTTACGGGGTAGCTGTAATATGCTGGGTATAGGTACTGGGTATAGGTATAGTAGTACCTGTAGGCATTGTCACCCAGGCGACCTCACACTGCACCTAATAGGTAGGCACTACGTATGTACCTACTATTAGCTGGAGGAGGGATCCATCACGGATCAATGATAGGAACATCAAATTGTGTGGACAAGACAAACCCGTGGACGACAGCACAGACTCAGACTTTCCGACCAAAAAAAGTAAACTACCACCACATGAGGCTTGTTATCGTGCAATTTTAACACCTAATTGGCCTTGCCTTGCCTTGCCTTGTCTTTTAAGGACCTTGTTCCAATTGTTACCCTGCTCAGTGCTGGTCTTATTATCCAATTCATAATAATGATATGCTCATAGTTAATAATTCGATCGCCCAAAAATTTCCACTCTGCCACTCTTCCCTCCATTTCCCCTGAGTCCCAAAAGTCAAAAATATCTTTTCGTGGCTTTTCGTTCTCTTCTGTAATTCATGTCATAGTGCGTTGTGAGCGGTGTAGCTCCTACGCTACGGTCTCGAAACATTGACCTTTCCTATCCATGCCATCAGTGACTATCTTCCTCTACTCTTTCAATGTCGAGTTTCTAAACTTCCCCCGGTAGCCTGGACGTCTTTCGAGTACATGCGAGTCGGATCTGCATAGGTACCTATATACCAAACCGACGCAAGCCCGAACCAAGGACGGAAGAGGACGAGTTGGTGCTAGGTATAGACCTAGGTGCTAGGACTCTAGGAGTTAGGTCTACTGGTACCTACCTGGCAGTCTCCAAAGTCCACGGGTCCTGAGCGCTGGTTCCAAATCTATCAATAATTCTGTCATCTTTGTCTGGGACCTGCAGCAGGTATCAAGCAGCAAGCGACAAGCAGCAGAGTGAGGACGGTCTGGACAGTCTGGACGGTCTCGGTATTGTCCCAACGTTCCTGCATCTGCGTCTGCGTCTGCGTCTGCGTCTGCATCCGCATCCCGCAACGCTGCAACCCGCTACCCCCCAATCCCAATCCTTTCGAGTCTGACCCTTCCCTACCTCGCGTGCGATCCCCTACGTTTTCAATACACTCCCCTACCCTCTCATTGCCCTCCCCTACCTTTCCTACCCTCCTTCTCTTCCTTTCCGTTTCCTCGACCTCCACAATTCTTGCTGCATCCGGTGCCCGGTTGGAGCTGTACACCGCTCCTGCGTTGGATTGTGACGAATAGAGAGAGCCGAGACAAAGCAGACGCTACTGGGTAAGACCACCTACCTAGTAGGCGGGCGGAATCAGGCGATTAGGTCATTACCTAGTAATTAGGCAAAAAAAACCAATTGTTCGGCTCTTAGCCTCGATCGATCGCTACTCCTTGCGTCCCGCTCGCCATGGATTACGCCGCGTCCAAACCAACTTCCGGACAACCACCCCCTATTCCCCGTCAGAGTCGCCATCAATCCCGGAGGAAAGGCATTGATCCTTCTATGCACCTGAATTTGCGAGACGATGATAGAGATCGCGCCGGCGTGCCTCCAGCCTCCCCCGAAGTAATATCTTCCTTGATTACTAGTTTATCCGTCATTTCGAAACCTGCCAATAAACATTTCGAGGGCCAGGCCTTGTCTCTGCCGCGTTCGCCGCCTGGGGAGGGTAGTTTTGGTATCGAGTACAGCCACAGCAAGCTCGACCGCCTGCAGGAAGAGGACCTCGACCTAAACGAATTAGCCGCGAGCCCTCCTACAATTAGAACAGCGAAGCCACCTTCCGGTTTCTCTCCTGTGACCGCACCCAAGTCGCCACGTCGCGAGTCGTCGGGTGGGTTAAAATCTCTCTTGCGCAACTCGTCCAGGCCGTCGTCCAAAGGCTCGGCATCGTCGCACGACGATACCCGTAGCATCGGCAATCTCTCGATCGAACGTGGCCTGCCCCCTACCCCCGAGCTACGCAGGCAACGGTCGCACGATAGCTGGGGAAAGAAGCAAGCCCGTGGCCATAAAGGATTGATGTATATGAGCTCGAAGGAACGACTACGTGCCAGCGAATCGGAGAGGAAGCGCGCAAGCTCGGGATCCATTGGTGGGAAATCTAACAGCTTGAACGGCTTGTCGCCTAGGCCGGATACTATCCTTGCTGAGACGCCGATTCGAGAAGAGCCGAGCGACTCGCCGACGAAAGAAAGTATGCCAGGTTTAAGCCCATCCGTCGACGCCAGCGCGTACCAGCGGCCTATCCCGGCTCGCGACTCCTCGCTGCGCAAGACAGGGACCAGCGCTAAGAGGTCCTCGCACAGGTCGTCGCGATCGAAGAGAGATAGCGAGGGTGGGTTTAACGATACGATTCCCGAAGATTCAGAACACGGCCGATCGCGAGATCCCAACCCTGGCCGAAGACATTCAAGTCGCGCGATGTCGGAAGTCGATACGAGAAGGAGGAGGAGGGACGACCCATTGCCTGAGATGCCGCACTCCGCGAAGGCCAACCTGTCCTCAGCCAGAAAAGCCCAAGAAGCCTATCATACGAATACTCACCAACGATCTCGATCATATTCAACGGATGCTAACGCATTCGAGGATGGCGCGCCGTTCCCGGCCGTGTCTCAAGGTAGGAGACGCAGCGCGCATAGTAGCGACCGTAGAAAGTCTGGGCGTACGACTCCGGACACAGGCGACGCGGTTCGGCCGAAACGAAGCAGCTCACGGTTGAAACGCCTCTCAGGAACAAAGAGTCCAGAGCCGACTGATAAAAGAAAAGAACCCAACACCCCCGAGCCGACTGTGGGGTACGAACGACCTATGAGTGCCGATTCCATTGATGATGCGGTCGAGTCCTATTTATGTTCTTCAAGGTTATCACAGAAGATTCGACATCCCCAGACGGGGAGAATCATCTCCTTTTCGGAAGTTGGCGATGCTGAAGGCTCCGCAGTATTCTGCTGTGTGGGCATGGGGCTCACTAGATATATTACTGCATTTTACGATGAGCTGGCGTTGACGCTAAAGTTACGACTTATCACGCCGGATCGGCCTGGTGTAGGTGACAGCGAGGCGTATAGCGACGGAACAGCGACGCCGCTCAGCTGGCCTGGTAAGTTTATCTCTTTGTTACTTCTTCCCTGGGTATTAACGCTCTACAGATGATGTCTACGCTATCTGTCAAGCTCTCAAGATTACGAAGTTTTCTATACTCGCACATTCTGCCGGGGCGATTTACGCTCTCGCAACTGCGCTTCGCATGCCACAGCATATTCGTGGCCGCATCCACCTTTTAGCTCCGTGGATTCCCCCATCGCAGATGAATGTGTTTGGTTCATCGCAAGCCTTACCTCCGACGAACGCCATCCCTACATCTCAGCGAATTCTCCGAGCGTTACCAACCCCCTTTCTCAAAGCAGCAAATAGTTCTTTCATGTCAGCGACCAGTAGTTCTATTACCAGCTCATTGCCTAAGACAAACAATCGTCGAGGTAAACGGAAATCTACTGCTCCCGCCAATCGTGATTCGACTGCGCAAAACCGTCGAGACGTCACACCTAGTCTGGATAAGGAAAATTTGACACAGGCGAATCTGGACGGAAAACCTTTCCATCCGTCCGCCACAGAGAATATGGATCGATACCGTCCCGCCGATAATGAGTTTAATCCGCAGAACGCCATCCTCACTGCCGCCGCCGACGCTATAGCCGACAAAGAAAGACAGATGACTTATGACATGCGACTTACCCACGCGATTTGGGAACTTGCCACGACGGGAGCGAATCCTGCCGTCGATCTTCTTGTCTGCCTAGAGCGAAGGCATACGATCGGATTCCGATACGTAGATATTACCCGCCCGGTTGTGATTCACCATGGTAGTAGGGACACGCGTGTCCCAGTCGAAAACGTAAAGTGGCTTGGTAAGACGATGCGACGATGCGAAGTTCGAGTACTCGAGGGCGAGGGACACGGGTTGATGGCCAGCGCTACGGTGATGGGCTCCGTGTTGATGGAGATCAGCAAGGAGTGGGAGGATTGGTCGATGCTGACGAACTCGAAACAACGTAACGACGAGCGAGGCCGAAGCATACGAGCCAGTCATCGATGAAGATGAAGGAGCATAGGGGTGTGCGGATATGCGTATGAGTGGGGAGTCGGTCTGGAAAGAAAGAAAGAAAGTATCACGCCAAGTACGTACGTTTTGGGTCATACCCGGTGTTGAGGCGTGTTGGGGCTACTGGTAACGTATTGTTCTTAATGAACCTAATGGATAATCGGTGGGGTTGTGAGGGTTCATGCGATGAGGATCCTCGCTTTTCATTCAACGTCTTACATGGGTAGTAGTATGGTGCCTACTACTCAACTACCTGTCTATACTATATAGCTAATGAGGTCGGTGGTTGGCTCGTTTCCGCGGAGAAAGCACTAAGCACACCCGGAGGCTAGACAGGACGGGGTGCCACGAAGAGGTTGCGGCGAGCATGACGAATGGAGGGGTAAAGTCAGGAAGAGAAAATATGAAAATAACCGAGGGTATATAGGTACTTGATGTGTACAAATAATCCGAAGGCGAGAAGGCCTCGAACCCGAAGTAGGCCTTTGTGGCACGTAATGTCTAAGTGTATTCTCCTTTGAATTTGCTGTGTGCCTAGGCGTGTCAATACTGCTGTGCAGTGAAGTGAAGCGTCAATCTAGTCTTAAGAATAGGAGATTGAGGTTTGACGGTAGATGTAGGGTGTTCTAATATTATAGCCCCTATAGGTACCTATGTAGAGTAGGTGCTCTCAATGCTGGAGGGTGTAGACTAAGACTTCCAAGCCATTGATGCTTTAGACCAGATGCATTTTATTCTTTCTGTTGCCTTTGAACTGATACAGTAAGTTGCTCTTTTATCTACCAAGAGTCGGAGGACACCAGCGACCGGTGAAACTTCGGCTCTCCACGTGATCCATCGTCGCTCCAGGCCTAAGAAGGTACGTACCTGAGCTTCGGTTCTTTGATGATCCACAGTGTAGATTCGGCCTACTACGTAGTAGGCTTAGTCTGATGGAAATTCTACGGGCAAAAAAAAAAGGTCCCAAAAAAGCTACGACGCGTTGCGACAAGACAAACGAACCTGAACCGTCCAAAAGCTCATGCAAGGCGTAGACCTACTGATGGGATACGAATCAAGGACTAAACACCTTTAATCTTGTTGATTCCCTTCGCAAATTATTCCCACTACAACCTGATAAGATAATAATCTTAATATTCATTTACCCTCTCTGCTCTCTCCTCTCTCCTTTCTCCTCTCTACTCTATTACGTCCAGCTGACGCGACGTCTTCATTCATATTCCGTATCCCGCATTCCTTATTCCTGTTATTATTCCAATTCCTCAACTCCCTACGCCTCACGCTTCTCAATTCTCACCTTGGGTCCCCTCCTAGGTACCCTTTACGTCTACCCTAACCTCTCGACCTTCGACATCCGAACTTCGACAAGTCTTCGGCTGACCAAGGGCTGCTAGGCGCGTCGCCGAACTCGATTCCCATCCTGAACAGCACGAAATGACATAGCAATTCAAAGTATCTACGACACCATGGAGACTCGCAGTACTCCTCAAGCACTTCTTTCTTCCTATGCGCCGCGACTGCGCGTCTATAATAATTCCTTGCTAACCCCCGTCCTCAACCCTGCTGCCCCTGTGGGCCCGGTGTCACGACTAACGAAGCGTGGCACCACCGTTATTAACTATGCCGAGGACGGCTACGATTATGACGATGACGACGATGACGATGCTAGGAGAAGGCCTACTGGCTTGCGCAGCACGAGGCGCGAAGACAGCGCATCGCGAATAGATCCCGGCGACAAGTTCGGAAAAGAGACCGCTACTCCGGTAGAAGTGCAAGGCATCTGGAGGGATTGGATGTTGAAGACTAAGAATCGATCCGACATTCACAATCATGCCCAGGCTGCTATGCCCGTCACCCTCATCCCCATCCGTATCGACGTTGATGTTCCTGGCTTCATGCCCGCCGCTTCTTTGCCGCTCCCTCGCGGCCTTACGCAGCCGCCTCCGCATATGGATCCGTCGCTGTATAAGACTGGCGATTTGACCGTTCCGTATAAGTTAAGAGATATCTTCTTGTGGAACCTGCATGAGACCGTCATCACTACCGACCAATTCGCGCTAAGTCTCGTCCAAGACCTAGACCTACCCAACCAAGCTGCCATTGCTAGCGAGATTAGCAAGCAGATCAGGACGCAGCTGGAGGAGTATGCTGGCGTTGCGCTCCATCCGCTCTTCCATTCCGAGGACAAGGCGCCTATGAACGGCGCCACGTTAGCTTCTCAACCAAGCTTTCGCGAGACGCCCGCCACGCCCGCCACGCCTCTACCGAACTCAATACGTGGACAGGAGACTCCGTTCCGTAATGGTCTCGATACGAGTTTCGACACGCCTTCCAGAGTCCCTCGCTCCCAGATTCCTGAGATAACGGCCAGTGCTACACCTATTCCTGCGGATTCGGACAACCTGAATCCCGACGACACGTACCGATGTGTCATCAACCTGAACGTGAATCTCTCCTCTCAGCTATTCACGGACAAATTCGAGTGGTCGCTCCTCCATCCGCCCGGAACTGCCGAGGCCTTCGCCAAGACCACGTGCTCGGATCTAGGTCTTGCTGGTGAATGGGTTCCTGCATTAACGCACGCCATCTATGAAGCGGTTCTGCGTTTAAAAAAGGAGGCCTGTGAAGCTGGGGGTCTCGTGGCAGGTTGGGGTGGGATAGGCACCGAATTCCCCAATGATGCCGCCCATGGTACGGACGCGGGCTGGCGATACGACCCCGAGCATCTGGCAGACGAGTGGGAGCCGAAGGTGGAAGTCCTGTCGAAAGAAGAGATCGAGAAACGAGAAGTCGACCGCGAACGACAGGTTCGACGTCTACGTCGCGAGACGGCCAGATTTAGCAGCAACGCCGGCATGATCGGCGGCATGCCCGGCCTGGGCATGGAAGTCGAGGAAGAACGAATGGGGCGTGGAGAGCGATCCAAGAAGAAGCGGAGATTCCGTAGTCTAAGTCCCCTCGGCCGATCTGGCACGCCGGGTGGCAGAAACACGCCAGATGTCGGATACGGTGGAGGCGGAGGTGGGACGCTCACCGACCAAGAGAGGCTTAATTGGCGATGTACCCATTGCCGTATCTGGGGCACGAGTGTCTGGGCGGTTCGAGACGGACCTTGGGGTCCTAGGGTAAGTATTACAAGCACGAAACGAAATAGCCAATGCCCTTTGCTGATAATCATGCTAGTCTCTCTGCGCCAATTGTGGTCGCCTATACGAACAGACCAAACAACTACCTCGATGGACGAAGAATCTGCATCTGGTGGACCTACGCCCATTCTAGAGCGATGAGGCCCCAATCCCGCCAGTTGCCCTACGCGCGCCATCGCCCCCCGGGAAAAAGAGAACGAGGAAAGGGAAACAGCGAGACCCAAATGGTATTGTCCCATCACCAGGCCGGCGAGTTTGAGAGGAAAAGGCGTTTATGGACAGGACGGCGATATATCAAAGGAGTGTTTTTTTCTTTTATCACTCGCCAGTCGGGAGTCGTTGGCTACGGTTTATACCATTCGAGTCTGCGTGTCTGCGTGTCGAATACGCGGATGGTAATCTAGATGACTTCGATGTGTTCATGCGGGGGAAGCCTTCACTATCGCGGCATTGTGGCATTGCGGCACCTATAGCATTTGTTTTTCCTTTTCCGTTCTGTTTTTCTACTGGCTGTGGCCGTACCCGACCCCTTGTATACTAGGCTAAGTGCAAACAGCAAACAGCAGACACCAGAGACAGACGACGATGGTAAAGAAGGCCGCCGCTAGATCACGCGGGTTGTTTCCATGCGCAATACCATCCAGCATAGGTGAACACGTAAAAACTCGTCGGAATAGTGAATTTCCCCTTGCGCTGCGCCCTGGAACCGGGTGCATATATGGATATGCTGTATCCAGTGACGTTACTGCTACGGACAAGTGGTTCCTTAATGGAGGTTCTACGACGTGCCTCGTGGCACTACCTAACCTAATGAATAGGAAACCGTTACCACGCGCCAGGCACAATCCTACACGGCACTGAATGCTGAAATTGCTCCCATTGCGCCCCGTACTGTTTGGCGCAGTACTTGTCCGGCACGCACACGGCCCGGTTGCCCAGGTCGCACAGCACCACTACCAAGAAGCACGTTCAGGCTGTTGACGAGGGTGTTGAAAATGCTAGTGGCGAGGGCGGCGGGCACGGGGGTACGACTCGGCGGAGGGGAGATCTACTTCTCAATGGAGCCGCTAACCATTAGCAGGAGGACGACACCTTTTCGCCGCGGCGGATGAGGTCGTATTTCTAGAATGACTTTTTGGACTCCGCCGTCTTGAACCATCGCGTTCACTGTTCTCCTACCTGGGCCGGAGTTGTAACTACTAGCGATTCATCCCGAGAAATGGTTACACCTGGCCAATGGTGTTTACCCAGTCAGCCACCTATATGGTCCGCCCTCCACCTCCATACCATAACTGGGTAGGTGACCCGGACCCGATTTCCCCGGGCGTCCCCAGTCCGACCGGACTTTCACAT
The DNA here is from genome assembly GCA_902806535.1 of Hypoxylon rickii. Taxonomy (NCBI): domain Eukaryota; kingdom Fungi; phylum Ascomycota; class Sordariomycetes; order Xylariales; family Hypoxylaceae; genus Hypoxylon; species Hypoxylon rickii. Next base: position 3,926,353 of record CADCWY010000003.1, read on the forward strand.
TGCGGCGTCTGCGGTGTAGAACCCGATTTATCTTAATGAATATGGTGCTTATGTCGATTGATGCCGGGACTTGGGACTGATACGGCGCTCATTTAGAGATATTTCTGCTCCATTTATTCTTGTACCCCACGGAGTGATAATTCCTCCGGACCCCATGTTGCATCGGTGCGCGGGAGCGAGAAATCCGATTCGCATGGTCGTCCATTTCTTGTTTTTCTGTGGACACGGAGATCCGACAAGACCGACAATGTATGGGATTTTGTTCCGAGCTATCGTCTGCACCACATAATGCATGCATTGCTGCGCCCCAATTACCTACCTTGGTATATAATATGGGCGTAGGATTCGGATCTTGACGAGCGGCTGCCTGCCCCTATTCCACTTTAAATCGATGTTTATCTCGTTAAAATTGACCTTACCTAGATCTGGATGCATCCCCAGGCTGCAAGTATCGTATCTTCACCGAATATAAAGCCGCAAGTGCACTTTACGATTTATCATCACGCCTAGAACATCCCCTCTTCCAAAATTTATGAGTCAGCTTATGAGTCAACCTATGAGCCGACCAATGAGTCGACGGCCTAATACGTTATTCCGGTCACTTTGATATGAACGATAGAAGAGTTCCTGGCACGTTCATATATCGACCTCAATCTACCCCAATTTCTAGAGGCCTATAGGTTTGTCTATTCATGTACAATCTATTTACTTAACGTGTCCTTAACTTACATTTACAATGGCGGAAGTTCCAGTCGTCCAAATCCTAGACAAGAAGAATTACTTCAAGCAATCATTGGTGCCTCTTCCTGATGCCCTACCTCTACCAGCCCTCAAGGAATCATCCCTGAGACTGCAAACGCAGGCACTATGCCTAACATCTAATAACTTCAGCTATGCCAAAGTAGGCGACCTTCTTCACTGGTGGGAAACGCACCCACTTCCACCATCCACGCCGGCCCCCTATAACGATGCGTCCGTATACGGCCGTATCAATTGCTGGGGGTATGCGCAAGTCGTAGACTCCACATTTGAAGGCGTACCTAAGGGCAGCTATGTGTACGGCTACCTCCCCATCGGCACGCTCCCCAACGACCTGCAGGTCAAGCAAAGCACAGTCCCCAACCACGTCATCGTCACCGAGCCATACCGGCAAAAGCAGCTAGCCGTCTACAACCGCTACTTCGTCTACCCGGAGGCCCGAGGCAAGGAAATCGAGGCCAAGGCCGAAGGCATCGCGCTCGACTCGCTGCTCCGCCCCATGCACCTGACGGCCTACCTGATCAACGCCTTCATGTTCCCCCCGGACCCGAAGGAAAGCGTGCAGCTGTCGCCGGAGCAGGCGGACCTAACCGACGCCACCATCGTCGCCTTCGCCCCGGGCGCCAAGGTCGCGCTGTCGCTGGCGCGGGTGCTGCGTAAGGAGCGGCACGCGGGGCAGCCGCGGCGGCTCGTCGGCTTCGCGAGCGAGTACTCGCGGGCCTTCGTGCAGGGCACGCAGCTGTACGACGAGGTGGCGTCGACGAGCGAGGACGCGGCGGCCGTGCTCGCGCGCGCCGGCACGCCCAAGGACGGCAAGGTGGTCGTGTTCGACTTCGGCGGGCGCAACAACGTCGCGTGGACCTCGGCCGTCGCTGTCAAGGCCGCCTACCCGCGCACCCTGTTCGTCCAGGTCGGCGACGACATCTCGGACCCCACGGCCGCGGGCCCCGCGGCCGGGCCCCAGCCCGGTGTTATGGATCTCGAGTTCGTTAATGCGGATGCCTTGCTCTCCCTGGCGGTTCAGAAGCTGGGCGAGGTCGAGTACTACAGGCGCTGGGATGCGTCGTTTGACGACTTGAGGAAGGACGGGTTCCGTGGGTTCAGGGCGACCTGGGGCGAGGGCATGGAGGATGTGAGAAAGGGCTGGGACAGACTTGCTAAGAATGAGGTCCGGCCGGATGAGGGGTTGGTGTTTAAGATATAGGGTAGAGTAGGTACGTCTCAATTTTAATGTTTGGTGCTACGTTCGATATGAAACCGCAATACAATCAACACTTTTCTCCATTTCTTGTAGTTCGTCAATATTTCCAAAGCACTCTCCTCGTCCACATCATTATTCCATGGCATTGAAAGTATTTCATAGCCTTAAAAGTGACCATGCTTAGATTGTCCTGCTAAGCCACCGTACCGTTGTAAGAATGTCGGATTTACGGTTGGGCGTTGGTCGGCAGTGCATATGCGGTTTAGGCCGCATCAGGCTGCTGTATCATTACCCAGGTTTGAGATCTTCGTTTCCTACTCTACCTAGTCTTACCTCCCACCTGCAGTGGTGGCCATGTCTCATCATCGCTACAGTTCAGCAAGCCGCTGGCACGACCCGTCGTGTACAGATCCGGACGTTATCATCGAAAACACAGTCCCTGCATGTAGATCATGTCATTCAAAGCCACCAACGCAATATATTCTCGCTGAGCAGAGGTTGTCTAATCCTTCCAAGGCACCACCACCGCCACCAGATGAACCACCGCAAAATATGAAACTCTGGTGGCCCCAAACGGTACCATACGCCGATTTCACGTCCTCCGGCGAGCCTGTCGTGGTCAGGCCACCGAGGGGGGATGACGTTTCGGGATCCTCTCTTGGGGCTTCTACCAAGCCTACGAGACATCCTGATTCACTTCTGCCGAATGAATTTCGACTACTATGCCTGACTAGTGACTATGCCGATACGGCTTCTCCTATTCATGTTGACTTAGAAATATACACTGGCGAGAGTTATCCCGAATACGAGACCGTCTCGTATACATGGGGAGGCGAAGACGGAGATGATAGTCTTTGTCGCCCAATCTTCATCGGTCCGTACTGGGACGTTCTGTTCCAAACCAAGAACTGCTGGGAAAACTGCTTCGCTTCATAAGACCAAGGAGGGAGCTACGATTGATCTGGATTGACAGTCTCTGCATCAATCAAAGAAACATGGAGGAACGAGGAGAGCAAATCGTCAAGATGTCGCAAATATATAGTCGATGCACCAAGGTTGTGGTTTACCTAGGACCTGACCTTACGCCCATAACCGATGGGTTCCCTCTTCGGCTAGAACTTGATGAAGTTAACTCGGAAACCATCGGAAAAATTCACTATCGGAGATATTTCACCAGGATATGGGTTGTGCAGGAGTTGATACTCTCCCCTCGTATCGTTATCCGCATTGGTCAAATAGAATTCAATATTGGCTCTACGACCTCCGATCAACTCAAAAGCAATTTGATGTGGCCAGCAACACCATGGTTACAGTACGCTGCCCGTAGAAGTTTTCAAGTCTCGAGTTCATGTGACGCTTTGCCACTTGTATTAAACTCAGAATCAACGGACCCCAGAGATGGGCTCTTTGGTATGCTGGGTCTTCTACTGAAAAGAACACATAATCTCGGTTTCGGTCCAGACTATTCTATATCGACTCAGCACCTATGAATTGGGGTTTTTTCACATTGCCTCATTCGCGAGAATACTTACTGGTTTCTGTTCCACGCTGCTGGTGTCGGGCCCCAGAGATCAGTACCCTCTTGGGCTCCTGAGTGGAAGCTCACGAAAATGTGGAAAAACTTCACCCATCCGAGACATAGGTATCACGAATTTATGAATATGATAACGGAGTACACTCTACGGAAAGTCCCGCGAGTAAATGGAGAAGCAGGCCGAAGGCCGGTGTTCAAATTGCCGTACAGCTACATGGGCAGTGAAAAGCTGATGTCGGATTTTTCGAACAGCTTAGTATGCCACCATACTGGGACACTACACAATATCCACGTAAAGAGATTATTCTCTCTACCTTCCACGCCTACGCAGTTCGGTATCCCAGGTCATCCTGACTATACGATAGGGGGCTATCGGATATTTAAGCTGAAACAAGACAGTGGTCCTTCTCTTTATCTTATCAGCAAAGCACCTCTCGACCAGCTTGTTCTCCCTCGAAGCGACCATGTATTTCTGTTCTCTACACCAGGGCAACCAGCAGTACCGGTAATACTCTGCGAAATAGATGACGACTCGCCGTTACAACCGTTTCAAGGTCATTCGCACACCATAATACGCCCGCCAAGAAGCAGACAATATCATCTAGTAGCAGCGTGTTTATACGTGTTTCTCGAATACGAAGCAGAGAGAAATGGCAGTAGTGAGGTTCAAGAAGCTATAAGAGGGGCGAGAACGGCGTTTTCGGTGGTTGATGCTCTTCGACACCAATTGGATGGGGATCATCCGATATTCATGAAGGAGATATCAGATGGAACACGCCTCTATAACAAAGAAATGCTGGGTGCTTATGGATGCGATTTGGCAGCCGGCTGGATTTACTTGCCGTTATGGCTTGCTCTTGCCAAGGAGACGTGGCTCTCGTCGCCGCATTTCGATGCAGCTTACTCGTCTTCTCATTTTACCAACCCGAAATTCAAGCCGGAGTCTGACGGCGACTACTTCCGATCCACCATCCCACCGAGCGAATGGATCTCTTTACGAAGTCGCACAGGTAAGCAGTCGGAGCGTAGCCGAGGGCCAAGAATGCCATGGAAATGGAGGCTGGAACCCGGAAAATGGGAGAGCTTTCGATCTTCGCCGCCGAGCTACGTATGGGGAGAGAACCTTCTACCTGCTTAGAATAGGATTAGAAAATCCTACGTGCGCGATGTTGTGGGACAGCATCGTGCGACAAATATGATAAAACCACTGAATGTGCTTCGAGATCTTTCGGTCATCTCTAAGTATTCCACGCTAGAGGAGGTTGTCGTTACTATCAAGCATCCAAAGGAAGAATATCGGTCTTTCTTCGTGAAAGGTTACGAGGGTGCTTTCACTCCTGTTGTAAGGGGCCACAGAATCGACATTCTATGAGCGTCAGTAGGTATTAGTGTTATAGGTGCAAAGGTTCTGTGCATACATTATTGGTTTTTACTACTGAGGACTTTCTCAAACATACCTAGTACCCAGACATTGTCACCTGGGACTTATATAATAAATGACCCCTTTTCTATGCCCAGCACAATAGATACCACCTAGATACCGTAAACTAGTAGATTCAAAGAAGGAATGATTAAGACAATTACTAAGAAGACCGTTTGCCTATAAGTAACATATGATTTCATGTGGAATAGATCTGGTGAATGGGTGTGTTGATCGCCGGATCGAAGCTATATGGCCTGGCAATCGAACCGTCAAATGATAGCGAGGGGGGAGGTTTCGCACGCTCAATTCCCGGGTGAATTTCACAAGCTTAGGCACATAATTAGATCGTATAGGCCATTCGAAGATACTGAATCTTGTCGGGCTAATCCCCAAGGACTACCTGGGGACTCTTTTTGACTATATTATGTAGTGCATACGAAGCAATTTTAGAGCATATGCGGAATAGAGGCGGTAAGTAGAGGCGGGAATACGTGAAGGGCATATTGGTGTATCATAACTTTGAAGAGTGGTAATGTAAGGGATCGACACGAGGCCGAGACTGTGTTCTATCATGTTTCTAGCAGGGCGAGCTGCGGTGTCGGATATGACTGATATGGTGACTGGCGTTCGCACTTATTGCTCAGAGGCTTCTCGTGAGACAGCGAGCGATTGGATTTCGATCGTTCGCTAAATTTAGCATCCATAGTGTCCATCGTCTCCCTTTCGCAAATGGCTACCTCTTTTGCACAATGCAAGGTTAATTATCGAGCTTCCCTTTGCCGCTGTGAGCGTTTACGAGTGAGAACTTTATCCCTCCTTTCTCTTTATAAATAATCCCGAAAAGGCTATCCCCGTCGACCGGTTATCTCGTTTTCGGTTCATCGTCAAGGTTGATAACCTAGGTGTGTAGGTAGAGATGGCCGAGACGGAAGATTATTAGCGGAACGTGGAGGGGTTGCTTACCGTCTTACCGTGCTGCCGTGCTACCGTCCATCTCCATGGGCCCATACGCCCAAGCTACATGTAGGTAGGTAGCCAAGGTCCCCCATCCTCGAGGTCCCATCCTCGAGGTCCAGCAAAAGTTCTGCCTTACGCCCAGCGCCCCTAATTTTAACCCCTGTCTAGGGCTGAATGATGAACGCTACAAGTGACGAGAGTAGCCTGCAAGCCGCCTGTCTATCGCCTAAACAATGAAACTATAGGTTGCTCCATCATAGCACCAACGACCGGCGCAGCAAGCGGTCAGGCAACCGATTTTAGTTACATCACAATGATTCGTTCGATTCCTTTTAGTAACTGATCATCGACCTGATAGATTGTTTCGAGTTCGTACCAACGATATCAGGCAACAAGGTCCTTTGTGTATAGCATGAACGACACCTGTGTGGTGTGGGAATTATTTATCTTGCTGAGATGCCAACTGGGTACCATACCAAGTCCTGCAGATTAGTTCCCTCGTGGGTATCTCCGGGTGGGCCAGAAAAACAAAAAGACCAGCACTGGAGTAAGACGGGAATCAGAGAAAAAAAGGGAAATGAAACAGCCCATACACCCCCTGCTGTCCCTGTGAGACTATACCACCATAGTACATAATGTACTGCATAGCACTCAGCCGCAGATTAGCTTGTGGGTCAACTAAAGCCATAGGGCGTGGAGGGATGACATGTGTTTAGGTTAGTTGAGCCGTGAATCCTTCATTGCCAAGGTAGTATGTAGGTATCTATGTATACAAGGACGAACCAGGCAGGTTTTGGGATCCAGTGGAGGCTGTGCCTCCTGTCTAACCTTATGTATAGGTATTTAAAGATCTAAAGGAGACGTGACGTTCGTCCAGCCTTTGTTCTCTTGGTCATTTCTCGATTTTGATCCCGTTGAACGTTGACTCGTCACCGTTGGCTGCGACCCCTCGATATAACCCAGGGCATTTACAGGAGCTAGGAGCAAGCCGCGACGAGTTCCAGCTAAACGCAATTCGCCGCAATGGAGAATCAAGACCAAGAAAAATACATCTCGAGCGGGCCCGAGTACCCTCGAGGCACCGAACCTCAATACCAGTACCAATACCAGCAGCAGCAACCGATGCAAACGCAGCCGCAGCCGCCCGAGGGAGCTTACGTCCAATCACCACAAACGCCACAACCGCACCTACACCCGCATCCGCATCCCCATCAGCAGACGCCGCAGCTAGGCCCGACGGCGTACGGCCAACAAGGTGGTACATGGCAGGCGGGCCTCTGCGACTGCACGCCATGCACGAGTTGTCTGCTGGCCTGGTGTCTGCCCTGCATCCGTAAGCGCCTCACCTCGGCCCAGCGGTCGCGCGGATATCAAGAATGCTAATGATGCTTGTTTCTCGCAGTGGTCGGCCAGACCTCGGAACGAATCCGGGACCCCTCGATGCAGACGGCAGACATGATGAACAGCGACTGCATGATCTACGGGCTGATCGCATGTTTCACCGGCTGTGGATGGATGTACGTATCCCCCTCCCCGTTTCCTTTCGTCAGCCTGTTTATCATCCACCACCTACCTAGTGGTGGTGGTGGTTGGTGGGTAGGTAAGTAGCGCAGACGATGCAGCAAACTCACACGTTTCCAGCTACGGCATGATGAAGCGATCGGAGATCCGCGAGCGCTACAACATCGAGGGCAGCGGGTGCAACGACTGCTGCGTGTCGTACTGGTGCCCGTGCTGCGCCCTCATCCAGCAGGACAACGAGGTCGTCGTCCGCCAGCGCAACGCCCAGCCCGTCGCCCAGGGCTACCAGCCCCAGCCCGGCATGCAGATGCCCGCCCCCGCGCCCACGTACCAGTCGCCGCAGTGATTCGCGTTTGGTAGATTCTACGAGAGGAAAGAGTATATGGTAGGATGGATGGGAGGGGGGCGCTGTTAAAGCCGGTCGTCGAATGCGGACGGGGGAGCGCGACGCTTTCGCGCGCGGCTGCTCGGCGATATGTAATAACCAGGCGTGGTTTGACTGCGGGAGTGCTTTTTATTTTACACCTGCTGGCTGTATGTACTACTAGGTAGTACCACGAGGGGCAGTGTACGCGACAAGGTTGATAATACCCAGGACGGATTCATGACGGGAAAACCAGGCAACGCGCCTCTCGGCGCAGTCCTGTTTGTATAAACGTAACGAGGTCGTGGACTATTGGGTTCACTAATTTACGTCATTTGATCATTCGTATTGGCCTCCATCGTGGGTATCTGAGCTCTAGGTGAGTCGTGGGGAAATGGGGTGTCTGTAAGATCGGTGTAAACATCCTCGATGCAGGTGACTTGAATCGTCTCCTTGAGACCAACCCAACGGCTGCCTTGAATCCGTCGTTGGAATTGTCTATTATCGGCCTCGAACTTTGGCTGGGATATATTCGATCGCATACCTATCACTCGACGCATAGAGCCATCCTGAGAGCTCTGGTTTTATGTTGGATTTTCAATTTACTTGCCCTGAATAGAGGCGTCGTTTCCGTTATCTAGAATACAATAAGAAAACCACAAGGAAGAGACGCCTAAACGTTAATAACGTCCATCCACTCTCTCTTCCAGAGCCAGAAGAAGCCATTGGGCTGACGGCTAGCGGCGGTGGAATAGTAACCACCACAGAGGCCCAGCGGGGTGACCAGCCCACGCCAGTGAAACCCGTGGCCGCGGTAGCTCTTCACCATCGTAAACGTACACGCCGTGTCCGAGGCGTTGACCTCCCCTTTCAGCGTGAACGGCCCCACCCCATCCACTCCGTCCAGCGCCTCGACCGAGTACGTGTCGCCGTTCGCGCTGGTCTTGCGAAAGTTGATCCGCTCCATCAGCGCGTCCATCCGTCCTCCTATCCGTAGACCGTACGTGTACACGCCGCACCACTCCCCTTCGTCGACGTGCCTCGCCAGATCGCGCACGCGCGTCGTGTACCACGACCACCACTCGCCGCCCGCGAACGGCGAGAAGCAGCGGCCCTTGCCGCCCTCCGAGAGCCTGAGGTTCGGGGTAACCAGCGGGAAGCGCGAGCGAAGGGTCGTCGTCCAGGAGGCGTCTCCGGCATTCTGCTGCGGCGCGTCGCCCGCGAAGTACCAGGGCGGGAGGAGCTCGATCTTGTCGCGGCTCGGGAACTCGACCGGGCCTAGGAGTGGTCTATGCATTAACAGAGAGTTTGCGAGGCGCGCGAGAGCGCGATGAGTAGGGGCCCCACCGTTAGCCACGTAGAAGACGTTCCGGGTGATGAGGGCCTGCAGCAGCAGGGCGTGGGTGTGCTGGCCGAGCCAGGAGCGGTGGAACTTGTCGTAGGCGGGGCCCGTGGCGACGTCGCCGCCGTAGACGGCGCGCACCAGTTTGATGAGGAGGTCCGTGTGCTGGACGAAGACGTGGCTGGGCGTCGGGTTGCGCGATCGCACCGGCTGCCACGCGCCCAGGTCGGACAGCGCGAGGCAGAAGACGAGCTGCAGCGGCTTCTCGTCGTCCAAGGGCGGGTTGATGAGCAGAGTCCGCTCAGGCCGCGCTTCGAAGAATATAAGCGGGCAGAGCGCGTCGAGCAGGGCGGCTACCTTTGCGTCGTACACCCCGGTGTCTAGATGTCATTCGATGTCAATGAAACGAATACGTTCACCAATTATTATGGGCTAAAGCGACACTCACATCCCCAGACGGGTAAGGTGGCCAGGAAGCCCAACAGCCCTTGGAGAGAGTGTTTTGTGTCCGTAGCTAGTTGCAGGGTCTTTGAGTCCCAGGTTGACCGGTCTTTGACGTTAGACACCAGTTCTTCCAGCACGAGTGAAACATCGGGAAGTCGAGAGACCGCCACGGCAAGGCAAGACCAAGTCTCGGCTGGATCATCGTTGCGTTGGCACGGCTTCTGCGGGCCATCAACGTAACCCCTGATAAAGCGCACCAATGCACTCTTGTCTTCAAAAGTATTCGAGGTAAGTTTAGGAAGCTAGTCCTTCATATGAGCTTCAGATAGCCAGGTAGCAAGAGAGATACTTAGTCTGCGGTATTCGTACACAAAGCTTAAAAGACTCTTCGAAAACGGCAACACTATGGCACACCTTGTTAAGATAGCGGCATGTCCTACCGAGTGATATGGTATCTGTAGGTGAGCATGTCCCTGCGATAACTTGGATCAACTCGACGGGGAGGTCGGTGAACGAAGGCATTGTTTTGACGTGTGCCTAGTACCTAGTAGGTACCTAGGGTAGCTAGCAGATACCTACCTCCTAGTAGGTATTCAGTAGAAGGTTAGCAAGGTTAATATACAAGATCTCGTACGTTGTTAACTCCTATAGTGAAGCAAATATTAGAATGGTTGGAAAAGGACTGGTATTCAGAATGGGACAACACATTGATATAGATCATAGATGCCTAGAGGGTTGGTTGCCTTGTATCTACAGCTGCCTATGGGTACCTACTTACCCAATACCCACTAGGTAGCATCCACAACGTAGTAGCCCTGGAGGCGAGTCGCAAGTCGAGTTAAGCTTACTATCGTAGACCGTCCGCCCTCATACACCTACGATGTACTCATACCCCGCAAACTCAATGGCGTATTAGGGTCAACCAGCGTATTCAATTCCCTCGGGCCCCGATTTTGGAAGAATACCTAGGTACCTAGTAGTAGGCGAAGCTGTGCCCTATGCCTTATGCCTTATGCCCTACAACACCAAGTCTCCCTGTTTTAGACGTACTAATCATCTCGTAGACGGGCACCCATGAAAAACGAGGGGCAGCCCTGGAAGTGACCGCTATTCGTATTATAACCTTCGTCATAGGATATCTGATATTCCGTATCTTTCGGTGTATTGGTAGCGAAGAAGGATTGATGGCGTTGACATCATTGATGCAGCAACGTTTAGGGTTAGTATGATACGGGTAAGAGCATATATGGATTTATCAAGTTAACGGAGCCGCCGTTAGATTCATAATTAGGTCTGTTTTTTGAGTAAATCATATCACGACACGCTATCGACGTCTATCCCCACCGTTTTGCTGTACATTCCTATGCATCATCAATCATTAATACAACGTCTAAATAGCCACGACATGAAAGGTCTTCATTACATACCTACCTACCTAGTAGGTATCTATCTAACTGATAATAATTCTTTTTTGTTCGCTTAATACTAATACTACACTCTCATCATGGCAAATCTGTTAAGCCTGCCTAATGAGATACTAATTGCGATTCTGGAGCTTCTCGCCACCATCGATCTCCAATCGCTAATTACCTCACAGCTTACAAATCAACGACTTCATATCCTCGCTCAGGATGCCATACAGAACATTCAGAACAGATTCGCCGCCAAGCACGAAGGCGATGCCGACCAGGTAGAAATCAATCCTCTCTGGAAGTCGGTATTCAAGGGGCTATTCAACACGGCAGATTGCTTCACACCTGCTGAGAGGAGGAAATTTGCCTTCCTAACTATTAATGGCGATTATACCTTGCCCTTCCGTAGACTCCCGTGGGCATGTTCCGAGAGCAAGCGCAACGCATTCCTTCGACCCGAGGCGAGCTGGCGCAACATCAGTCTCACCTTGGGTCGACGGCCCATCACGCACTTCGACATCGTCAAGAGCCACCATGGTCAAGGAGGCGACAGCGTTGACCATTATCAACTAGAGCTGGCTCCATCCGGATTGACGATGGGCCAGTTCTACGAGGTGTTGCTCTGCGACAAAGCTACCTACGGCCGGGAGACGGGCAGCTGGGAGCTGATGGTTGGATCACGGTTACATAGCTACGATCTCCTCTGCGAGTACGAATGTTTTATCACCAACGATAGGGACCTGGTGGACTCGGGCCCCGACGCAGAGCAATCCGCCCTGTTGTACGTGCGAGGCGGTCCCGTAAGCCACAATTATGCCGTCGGGGTTGAGGAGTGCGACTGGCTAGTCCCCAATCAAATTGAGCAGCAGCTGTTGCCATGGCAAGGACCCATACAGAATTTCATATTTACCGGCTATTACGACTAGCTCTAGGACATCTACGTTGGCCGGCCGTAAATACAGCTCAACACAGCAGCCAAACTCAGAAGAGAGATGACATGTCAAACCGATGAGCGGGTCGCCAAATTCTATGACCGCCACCTCTAGAATACCAAGAATGAACATCCCTTAGAGTAGTACCCGACCCAGGTACCTGGTATATACGCCATTCCGAAAGCAGTAGCATTCGGCAAGGCTGGGGAGGAGGATCATAGGAGGGCGGTATACTTTCTGCCGACAGTCGGTGCTTCGGATGACGGATCGAGCCGAGTTACTTTGATGTCTTGGGTATCATTTCAAAGCGACTCTCGTGGACTGCCGCCTTGAGGGGCAGTCAATCAAACCCCGAGTAAAGGTTTCGAGTTCGATTTGATCGACGTGGTCCCGATCTATACCCACATACTACGATAGTGATTGCAGCCAAGTCAAGGGCTAATTCGGCAAGAATTAAACTACCTACCATTGATCGCTGTAGGAAACTAATGCAGTTACATTCCATACTTGACTTAAATAGGAACGTATACCGAGTTATCCTAAGTGTTCAACCAAACTTGCCCGCCTATGATTTTGGATGACCCGGTATTGAAAGATGAAATTAATTCTAAAATCGATCTGGAAACTACTAGACTTAGAAGTGCTATACCTGGATTAATAAGTGGAGGCCAAGAAATATGATGCAAATTCTTACATCTAGGCACACGGAGCTGTCTCGCGTTCGCGTTGCCTTACAAACTACGGGAAGCGGGAGAGGAAATAAGCGGGAACAGACGGGAAGCTACTGCAAGCCACAGCACCAGTAGGCATCCAGTCATACGAGACGTATCATCAGGCGGTCAGAATCTTGAAACCAATTTCTCACCATTTCCCGGTCGAATTGCAATATGCTTATATCTTTAGCAGATGAAGATTATCGCTGACCGGGGATTTATGAGACTGGATTTGTCAGCGAATGTAACTGCCTCGCTGCCTGCCTCGCTGCCTGCCTCCTGAGTAGTGCACTTCGCTCTTCACATTTGGAAATGTCAACTCCGAGAGGGGACGGAGAAGGTGTTACGTCGGGGAGTTTGGTAGGTCCAAAGATTCCTCGGATGACAAATGCCTAAATGCCCACCTGGGCAATCCACAAACATCGGAGTTCCGTGGTCTTTCAATGCTTCGAATGCTTCTGATGCTTGCCAAAATATTCCATATAAAAGTCTCGAACAACCTACAACTGGGGCCTTACTTACCGGGTCTAGTTTCTTTAGAACAGCATTGAGGGGTAGCCTAGTTTCGAATCCACCACCATTTATACCCAATAGCCAACAGCCAGATCCCAATTGCAACATCAGGTCCTAAAGTTACAACATCATAAACGAACACTTCCTACCAGCTCTCTACCAACTCCTTACCAGCTCAACTCCCTACTAGCAACCTACCGACCACCATAAACCAGACTCAGCAACGATGGCTCCCTTCGCAAAGATCTACTCGTACCCCAACAGCTTCCGTGTCCAACGGGTAAGTCATTCCACCAAGAGTGTCTTGTTCTAGACAGTGATCATCGATCTAACTCGTTTCGCAGGCCCAAGTTGTGGCTGCCGTCAATGGCCTCGAGCTGGAAGAGCCAAGCTTCCAGATGGGCGTTGACAACCGCAAGCCCGAGTTCCTGGCCAAGTTCCCCATGGGCAAGGTCCCCGCGCTCGAGGGCGCCGACGGGTTCTGCCTCGCGGAGGGCGCAGCCATCTGCAGCTACCTGGCGCGCTCGGGGCCCAAGGCGTCGCAGCTGGTGGGCGGCGACACCAAGACGCAGGCGGTGATCGACCAGTGGATCTTCTTCGCGGAGACGGAGCTGAACCCGGCCGTCGGCCCCGTCGCGGCCATGGTCGTCTACAAGTTCGTGCCGTTCGACCAGGCCAAGCTCGACCTGCACGCCGCCAGCATGGACCGCGCCATCAAGCGCATCGAGGCCGCCCTCCAGGGCGGCAAGAAGTTCCTCGTCGGCGACCAGCCCACCCTCGCTGATATCGTCCTCGCCGGCCCCTTGTTCTACGCTGCTGGCTTCCTCATCGACGCCGAGATGCGCAAGGACGCCCCTAACTTCGTCGCTTGGCTGAAGGGCCTCGCTGCGCTGCCTGAGTTCAAGTCGCTCGGTGCTCTTAACCTCTGCGAGACTCGCTCTAAGGCGTGAGGAAGGGGAAATGCTATGATGGGCGGGGATGGTGTGTGAACCGTTGCCGTGTTACGAATGACGATACGAACTGCGAGAATTGATGGCGATGTGTGGCCTGGTCGCTAGCTGATAAGCTGCGCTACCACAGCAGAGCTTCCCACGAAAAAAAAAATTACGGTGAAACGTACCTAGGCTTATAGGTAGAATAGGCACTAGAGCTATAAGTTCGGGCGCTATTAATAGACGCTGAATTAGTGACTCTTCGGTAAAAGTTTTTAGATCCATAGATGCCATGGGTGATCAGGGACGAGTATCGCGCTTATGTCGGGCATGTAACGCCATCGTCCTATAGCGGCAGCAGTAATCCTCTAATCCAATCCACAGTTATAGGCGACTTTAACCAATGCTTTAGAGGACCTGTTCGACCTATTCACAATTGCCAAGAGATCTTCGAATTTTAGGCGAGGAGTTACTTGATATTTTAGTGAAAATGGACAAGATTGGTAGGTAATCGCAGCGTAGTGATCAAACGACATGGTCTTGCTGAAAACAGAATCTATACATATCTCAGTTGTGAACGACATCTCGGGGATAGCGACGAAAAGTTGCTCCACGCGCATTCCCATCCCCTAAATACTTACCCGCTCGCTCACTTACATGTAGTATACTAAAATACTTAGCACGAATCAACAAAGGCGTAAGTTGAGTCTGATCAGCGCGCCCTTTCCATGGCATGGCATTCCGGTCCACGGAGTATTAAAACATCAAATTTTGGGCATTCGTGGTTGATAGAGCACACGGGATCTCTTCACAATACGAGATTCCCTTGCTACCTACGATTATCCCTTAATTTACCTAGTAGGTTGTTAGAATTAGCACTACCACATTTACCAAATCCACAAAGCCGGGAACTTCCAACATGACCCAAGGGGGAAACACGCACCACATCGTCGTCGCACTGGAGACCGACCTCGTCCCCATGCCGCCGCTAGACCTCCCCGCCGGGCATACCTACGAGCTCCGGGAATACACCAGGTCGCAGGCCGACCAGATCGCCGAGCGGATACGCGACGCCTCCATCATCGTGCTATCCGTCGCGCGCATCACAGCCGCCGTCCTGCGTCCCGAGGTCACCCCGCGGCTGCAGCACGTCGCCGTCGTGGCCTCGGGCACCGACTGCGTGGACCTCGCCGCGTGCCGCGCCCGCGCCATCACCGTCTCCCACACCCCCTACACCAACGCCGTCTCCGTCGCCGACCACGTCCTGGCGCTGTACTTCGCCGTCCGCCGCTCCGTCGCCCTCACCCACACGCTGCTGCGCGCCGGCGAGTGGCCCCGCCGCGAATCGCTGAAGAAGGTCCTCAACGGCCCCGACGCTAAACTCCCCCGCGTCGCCCGCGACGAGACCCTCGGCGTTGTCGGCTACGGCGCCGTCGGCAAGCTGGTCGAGGCGCACGCCCGCAGCCTCGGCATGCGGGTGCTGATATCCGCGCGCAAGGGCGAGGGCGGGCCGGCGGCGGCGGGCCGCACCGCCTTCGACGAGGTGCTGCGCGCGTGCACGGTGGTCGTGCTGTGTCTGCCGCGGGCGCCGGCGACGCTGGACCTGATCGCGGGGCGCGAGCTCGCGACGATGCGAGCGGGCGCGGTCCTCGTCAACGTGTCGCGCGGCGGCATCGTCGACGAGGCGGCGGTCGTGGCGGCGCTACGGGACGGGACGCTCGCGGGCTACGGCACCGACGTCTACGCGCGGGAGCCCGCGGGCCCCGGGAATAGCCCCCTGGCGGCGCCGGATACAGCGGAGCTGAATCTGGTGACGACGCCCCATGTGGCTTGGGTTGCGGAGGAGACGATTGCGAATTATAATCGCGCGTTGAGGGAGAATATCGTGAGTTGGCTTGCTACTGGAAGGCCGAAGTACTGTGTGGTGTAAGCTATGAATGAAGAGAAGGAGAGAAGAGGAGAGGAGAGAAGAGAGAGCGGTATTATAGATTAGACGTGCCCCCTTGCATAGCGTTACGCCTTGGATGCATGAGAGGATAGAAAATAGACACTCTAAGCCGAGGATTTCCCTCAGTGACTCTTCCATTCTCTTACCTTGTTCCGCGTTTTTCGGACTCGCGCGTTTTGTTATTGGGTGGTGGGTGGTGCTATCATCTAAGCTCCTCCTCCCTTACCCGTTACCCCTTTACCCCTTTTCTGTGTAACCCCAACAGCTCTGTACCACTTACATCCGCCTTTTTGATTATGCATCTATCGCAAGTCTGCTTAAGAGGGAATTGTAGCGCGAGCCCCCCAAAAATTATAATAGTTTTATATTGAATAATTACCTAGTATATTTGGCCTCAGAGTTCTCGACTCCGCCCCCCTTCGAAAAGGGAGAACCTAGTCTACTTTGGCCTAGGTAGTACAGAGTATGTATCCCTCTATTTTTGATATCCATGCTAAAATCATGTTGGTAAGTCCGTACGTGTGTTCTACCTTTTCTGCTCCAGTAATAATGGTTCTTGCTTTCATCTCTCACCTGGCGGGCCATAGTAGGCACCTACAGGACCTATCCACAACCTGCTCCGATCTCCCTATCGTGGCTTAAATGATATAGACCGTTGGTTTTTGTATGTGTGTTAGCAGCCATGTCAAGGAAGTTCTAATAGTCAAAGTTTCTGGAAGAGTGAAAGAAAAT
Organism: Hypoxylon rickii; assembly: GCA_902806535.1. Taxonomy (NCBI): domain Eukaryota; kingdom Fungi; phylum Ascomycota; class Sordariomycetes; order Xylariales; family Hypoxylaceae; genus Hypoxylon; species Hypoxylon rickii. The sequence goes on from CADCWY010000003.1 coordinate 3,943,080, forward strand.
AAATTTCAATCCATGGCATATGCTGAATTTTATTGCACATTCTGGCTTGATTGAACAGTCCCGTACAAAAGAAAGAACCCGTACGCAAATAAACATAACCTCCATGTCATATCGGATGAGGTTTTATATTCTTCGCGTAACGATGTGCTTAGTTCTGACTCTTCTGGGCTCGCATTTGGGGGCCGTTAGCAGCCCGTTTTTGGCGAATTAAAACAAACCACAGGTCGACCCAGGTATATAATGGAGTACAGCTACCTACAAAAAGTGGTCGTGGTAATATTTCAGTATTACATCTTACACTCTCGAGCGGCGGCAACTGATACCATTGTACTAAATATAGACGATATATAGGTACCCATAGAAGCCACATATTGCCATTGCTATGAGAGCCTGGGCCCGTCGATCAAAGCTTGAATGTTACTGCTCATTATACCTTAACTATTATCTATTAGCTGGAATTGTGTCGCGGATTTGTGTATGTTGCCCCGAACTGAGTATATTGTGTGGATCCGATGTCCGCAAAGGCTTGGGGTGGCTTTGGAGGTAGACGGAGTCTGCCATTGATATATCTTTCGATTCTGTAGTAATAACTTGTCAATCATCGACTACTTGATTATCTCTGACGAGTGAAGGTTACGCTCGGCTTTACGCTCGGCTTGACGCTTTGTCCGATTGAGTCTCCAGATGTATTATCCGGGAAACTGGATAAGCCGAAACGACATAGCTAACAAGCAATAAAAATTGACGACAACCGATAAAAGGTCATCTTCGGCCTGGCTGTGGAATACATAAAACGCTGATGGATGCTAAAGGCTTATGTGATCTATTATGTCACTGGGGTAGTAAGTGTAGTAAGTGAAACGCCGGAGATTTAAGGTGATTGAATAATTCAACCAGGAGAAAATATATGCGCAGTATATTATCACATACGAGAACGATGGCTTGATAGTTCCATCAAGCAAGGCTTAATCTGGTCCTTTGCTTTCTGTCTGCCCTACTCGGGTGGATATATGAAGATATCTCGGATGACCTGAGTTGCATGTTGAGGTTACATGGTAACGCGTCGAGTTACACAATGACTGTGTAACACTAAGTAGTCAAATAAAACTGTAGCATCTCAAGACAATGGTCTGAATGAAATAATTTGATCCGGCAATTGACTTGATTAGCAGGTTATTGACGACGATTCGCCCCTGGAAACGAATGCTTAAGGTACCTAAAGCAGGTGGCTACATGTCGTACTCTTCAGATTCCAGAAGAAAGCCGTTGGCGAAAGCGTTACGGAGTGGAATGCTAGAGCCACTGTAAAGATACAAGGGTAAAGGGTTACCGGCAATTGTGTTGGCAGCTTACCTAGTATTTGATTTATCGGGAATTAACTTCTTAAGTATCGCTTTGTACTGCATAGTAATACGATGGATTTTCATGCGCTAACCGTTCGGCTTTGATGTACTTAAAGGAAGAGCTTGAAAAGCGAAGAATAAAGTCGGGGGGTGTTGCGAGATTGGACTTCCCTTTTCATCATCACGTAGTACGTAGTATAGAAAAATCTATATACAGCATACAACTCGCTGGCATCATTTTTCAATGCTACCTTATGGCTCAGCGGCAGCTAGCTTTGTCTGCTTGTCTAACTTGTAACATCTCACCGTCGAGCCTCGAACTAATCCATGACGGACAACAGGGGTAGCTCGGCAGCCTAGGGTAGCTGGGTACCTACTATGTACATAGTAGTAGGTAATGCAGGTAGGGAACTAACATCGTAGTCCAGGAACTGCGCAGTGCTGCGTTACTATGTAAGTACATCGTCCCTGATCGTCCCTGATCGTCCAACTCGGCATCCCGGCATGTGCGCTTGGCAGCCAAAATAGTAATTTCCCATCTCCATCAAAGTCAGGGTCGTTGGCCCGCGCCGCCCTGCCCATGGTTCCCATGCAAGTAATAGCCTTCTTCCATAAGTCAAATTTCTGGGCGGATCGCACCACCCACGCGTTCTTGGTGCCGGGATGACGAGTAGGGAATTACTGGGGCTTGAGAATACGAAGGATTGGATGGGCCACTTTCTTCTCTTTTCTACACCAAAAAAAAAGATAGGGGGCTACCCTACAAAATTGATAAAAAGGCCCTGACCTCTGTGCCCCCCCGGATCCGCACTTTGCCCTTTCGCTTCCCACTCCTTAGCTCTCTGACGTGACGGCCACAACACGGGACACGATGTTGCACTTAGCGAAATTTGCCCTGGGCCTCTTCGGCCTGGCCGCCCCGGTTCTCGCCGGTCCGCTCGACGAGGTCTTGGACATGAAGGACGGCGACCTGATTCCGAACCGATACATCATCAGCCTCAAGCCCGGCGTGCAGACCAAGGACCATCTGAGCTGGCTGCACAACCTGAACAAGCGGAGCGGTTCCGGCTGCGGCAGCAATGGCGTCGACAAGTCGTTCGCGATCGGCGATTTCAACGCCTACGTGGGCAAGTTCGACGACAACATGATCGAGCAGATCAAGGCCAATGAGTGTGTAATGCTCGGCTGCCCTGAGCCTTTTGCGCACGCGCAGCGACAGCGCTAATGTTTTCCCTTAGGTGCAATCCGTGGAGCAGGACCAGGTAACACGGCTGGCGTCGGTTATACAACAAGCTCAGGCGCCATGGGGTCTTGTTAGCTTGTCATCCGGCACAGAGGTACCGGAGGGAGACAATGCGGACCTCACGTATTCGTACGACAGCAGCGCGGGAGAGGGAACTTTTGGCTACGTGCTGGATTCCGGCGTCTTGACGAACCACACCGAGTTCGGCGGCCGCGCCGTCAAGGGCTACAATGCGTGGGCCGACACCGAATCCTTCGACGACTACTACGGCCACGGCACGCACGTCGCCGGCACCGTCGCATCTGCGACGTACGGCGTCGCCAAGAAGGCCTCCGTCGTGGACGTCAAAGTTGCCAGGGGTGAAGTGAGTTTAAGATCTCCCCAGCCTCAGCCATCGAAATTTCTACTATGCCCGCCACAATCTACCCGCCATTCTCACCGCCAACCGGGCGAACCAGCTGACAAAAGAACCCAACCACTCTAGGGCATCGCAACCATATCGCGCGTTCTCGACGGCTTCCACTGGGCTGTGCACAACATAACCGCGACGCCGGGGCGCGCAGCCAAGTCCGTCATCAACATTAGCCTAGGTGAGTGGGCGCCCTCCCGCTCCTCCTCCCCCCCTCCCCCCACAATTCGCATATTGCGATCTGCACCCGAAACCAGACCACTCCGCTAACGCCAGTCCACGCAACGCGTAGCCTTCTCCACGTCGACGGTGCTGAACCAAGCGGTGGACTCGGCGACGAAGCTGGGCGTCCTCAGCGTGGTCAGCGCGGGCAACGACAACGCCGCGGCGTCGGGACGGTCGCCGGCGTCCGCGGCCTCGGCGCTCACCGTCGGCGCCGCCTGCCGCAACCTGACGCGCGCGCGCTTCAGCAACTACGGCCCCGAGGTCGACGTCTTCGCCCCCGGCGTCGACGTCCCCTCCGCCTGGAACCAGGACGGCCGCGGCGCCCTGCGCTCCGGCACCTCCCAGGCCGCCCCCCACGTCGCCGGCCTCGCCCTCTACCTCAAGGGCCTCCCCGACGCCGCCCCCGACTCCCCCGAGGACACCATCGACCGCATCAAGGAGCTGGCTGCGTCGGGCGTCATCGCCGATGTCGGGTACGGCAATCCCAACTTGATGGTGTACAACGGCGTGGCGAAGCCGTATGCTTCTTTTTAAAACTCGGAAGTTCTTTAGAGCGTGGTATGTAGGGGGACAGGACAAGGGAAGGGGGCACAAGGCAAGATTTCGTGTACATATAGGCACAGAGGTATATAAATCAATTATAACCCTGCGGTTTGACTGGGATATGTCAGCCTTGGCGATATCTACTTTCGTAATTCATGTACGGATTATTATCCCCATTTCATGGAGTCACTTGTGATTTGATCCGAGGCCCCTAGGCACCCAGGACAGGTCAGCAATTTTCAATTTTTACGTGTGCACGAATGTCAAAACACATCAAAAGCAGCCAGCATCACTGATTTCACGTCGTTCATTTCCATCCGACCACCTTCGGATCGCGAGAATAAACTATACGAGAATAAACTATACTCTCGTATTTCAGGGTCTCCCAGCCAACTATGGACTTGTTCTCGGTATCATCCTAATCCTAGTGTAGGCACTACGGCCTCAGCGCCCGAGGTGAAAACCCAGTGTAAGGAAAACCATCGTACATGCAAATCAACCCCCTCCCATCCGTATCAGCAAGAACTAACTTTTCTGGCTTTTTTTTCCTGTACCATGCCCCGCCGATCGAAAGAGGAAATGATACCCTTTGAGAGTTCGTTAGAATAGACCGGTCTCGTGCCTAATCTTTCAGGAAAAGATGGCCTTATGAGCACCGCTACCAATATGTAGGCCTAGCCGCGTCGCCGATTATAGCCCGACTGAGCTCCGCGAGACCGGTGGTCGAACTTACGCGACGCCTAATGGTAGTTACCGCCCCAACCTCCCTGCTGTTGTCGGCCGCCGTAGTAGTTTCCGAAGCCTTGGTTACCACCGTATCCTCCGTACGGGCCATTACCAAGACCCTGACCGGCGGCACCACCGAGACCGTAGGCGCTACCTGCAGACTGGTTACCGTGAAGGCCGTGGTTCAGATGACTCGGGTATCCGCCGTAGCCACCCATACCTTGCTGCGCGGACTGTGGAGGGGGAAGACCCGATCCGGCGGGAGTCGTGTTGGTGGCAGAGCCAGGTCGTGCAGCGGCAGTCAGAGAAGGACTAGGACCTCCAGCAGCCTTCGCATCGCCGTAGGGCTTGAGGTCGTCGTTGCCAGAACCCGTGTTTGAGGCTGGTGCATTCGGAGCGTTGAACGCCTGGCCGGCCTGAGACGGGTAGGTGGAACCTCGTCCAAAAGTGTCGTGCATACCGCCGAATCCACTACCGCCAAGTCCACCGGGTGCTCCTGACTGGCCGGAGCCGGCGCGACCATAGGTGTCGATACCGGAGGCTAACCCGCTATCACGGCCGCCGAAGGAGGATTGGCCAAAACCGCTGGTGGCGGGGGACGAACCGTGGTCGTAGGGACCCTGCGGAGACATGCCGTACTGATGAGGCTGTCCGTAAAGCCCACCCTTACCGTAGGGGTTGTAGCCAGCGCCGTACTGGCTCATGTACTGTGCGTAGTATGGGCTCGAGTAATACGGGTGCGAGTAAGGGAACTGGTTAGCGTGCGGCTGCTGGTGCAGACCGGACTGCGGCTGGTTAGTCTGGGCAGAAGCTTGCTGACCACTCTGTCCAATGGGGTTAGGGGTGTTATGGCCGCTGTTGTGAGTTTCGGCGGCCGCAGCAGCACCATATCGAGTGGGTTGAGCACCGCTCTGGGGGTACTGGCTGAGGCTATCGTTCTGGGCGGCAGTGTAGCCGCCGAATCCGCGGTTCGGGGCGGTCGAGGTCTCGTGGTGGCTCTGGCCAGCGTGCTGACCGTACTGCTGCTGTCCATAGTAGTTATTGTAAGAGTTACGGTTCTGGGGGTCCGCAGCGGTGTAGTACGAGGAATAGTCGTTGGGAGCGGAGCTGAAAGCACCAGTAGTTTGTGGTCCAGACGCTTGAGTAGTAGGAGCCGGGAAACTATCGAGGCCTACCGAAGTGGTCGTTGTCTGCTGACCGAACGTGTCGTAAGGCTTCTGCGGGAAGCCGGCTGGTTCCTGCGGGTTAGCTTGGCCGTACCGTCCGAACTGCTGGTTAGTCACAGGCGCTTGGGGCGCTACACCAAAATTAGTAGGATGGCCGTACTGAGGATACTCCGACATACGTTGAGCTAAAGTGGCAGCGGGACCGGTCGGAGGGGCTACGGGCGTGGCTGATGGGAAGTTAGCCTGTTGGTGTACCCTACTAAGGAGGTATTGAAGGGAGATTCTACCAGCTGTAGCAGGTGCCGGGGGTAGAGACGTGGCCGGCTTTTGGGGGGCAGATGCAAAGGCATCCGGGACGGCGGCCGGCTGCGAAACGGGGGGAAGCGAGGCACGAGGGACAGCAACGGGGGACTCCGGAGGCGGCTGAGTTCTAGTCTCAGGATCTTCGCGATCGCCGTCAATGTCGTCGTCAACTCCGTTGAGGCTGAATGCGCCAAACTGCACGGCGGCGCGGTCAACCTCACGGTTGCCGGGCATTCGAACAGCCTCCTCTTGCTCAAGGATTCGCTTCTGGTAGCTTGGCATGCGCGGAGCAGGACGCTCAGTCGCCTTGATCGCAGTTGTGGCATAACCGCTGGCGCCGGGACGGGCAGACTGGTGCTGAGCTTGTGCGGCCGAAAGCGGGGTGGCCGTAGAGCTCTGTTGAGGCTGTCGCGGATCCCACGAGTCGGCAGCGGTGCTGGCAGCTGTAGCGGTGGCGGGAGGTTTAGACTCGTCAGGAAGCAACTCGAGGTTAACGCGCGTCAGGTCGTCCTCGGGTGGAGGTAGAGCAACTTCGGGTTCGACAACCTTCGGAGTCTCAGCGGGTGCAGGTGGCTCGACTGACTCCTTGGGCGCTTCCTCAACTGCTGGCTGGGGTGCAGGATCGGCGACAGTGGCCTCAACTGGTGGAAGGGGCTCCAAGGCCTCGGCAGGTTTGGGAGCTGGGCCTTCCTTGGCCTTCGCGACTGGCTTAGGCGTGGTGGACTGTCGCAGCATACTTGCCCAAGTCTTCTGCGAACCTTGTGGGATAACAGTAGATTTTGCCGGACCAGAATCCGTGGCAGCGGCAACTGGAGTGGGCACAGGAGCTTTGATGGTCTCGGCAATGGGGTCAACAGAAGCTCCGGCCGAGGGGCCGACGTTGGGGCTGCTAGCATCTTCGTTCGAGGTAGTGGCTCCCCAGCCAGATGACTGATCGGTGGGAACAGAGAGCTGTTGATTCTCCTTCGCACGGTGACCATTCGTGGCGGGCTGTGCAATAGTAGCTCTGCCTCGGCCACCACCTCGGCCTCGATCATTGCCACGAACTCGTCCACCTCGCCCACCATCGGAACGACCGCCACGTTGAGGTCGGCCGTTACCGGACGATTCAGCGAGACCAGCAAGCGTAGTAGCGTCCTTGGGCTTGGGACGAGTTGTGGTCTTCTTCTGCTTGGACACTTCACCCCATTGGGAGATTGTGCCTACATGGGATGATATTAGCGACGTGAAGCAAAAAAAAAAAAAAAAAAGGGACATGGGAAATGGAAGGTGGAAGCATGAGAGCGTGAGCATCATGGTAGAGGGTTTCGCGTACCTTCGGCAATTCGCGTAGCGGTAACTTCGACGTCGCCATCTGTCTCTTGGAGAGCATAGAGAATGTCCGCATCGGACCAGGTAGGGAAGAGCTCCTTGATGGTGTCTAGCTTAACACCATACTGCTTTCGGAGCTGGCTAACGTCACCATCGTCGTCGAGAGCGGTCGCGTTCGCGGTCGTGAGCTTGTCGCCATTAGCTCGTCGATTTGCGTTGTTACGGCTACTAAAACCTCCTCTACCACCTCGGCCGCCACCTCTACCGCGAGAGGTGGGTGCCTGAGATCGCGCCTGAACCTCGGCCATTGCTGTGATGGGTTAGGTTAGGCAATGTGAAGAAATTATGATTGAAACCCTTCGGTAAAGGGTATGTCGACGAGTAGAACACAAATCGGCAATCAAATCAGTGTGGGGACGAACGTCGTCGAATGTGGGTAGAGGTGGGAGGGTGAGTTGAAGAAACTAAAATGGAAGCAAGATGGATTGTTAGTGTTAGTGTCAGTGTCGGTGCGAGTTGCGAAGTGCGAGAACGAAAAGGCCAGGGCGTGGGTGGAAGTGGTAAAAGGTAAGGTAAGGTAAGGTAAGGTACTAGGTAGGTACTAGGTAGATAGATAGATAGGTAGGTAGGTTAAGAAATTTGGGGCGGGCGCGTGGTACGGTACCTGTGAATGTATAAATGCGATTCGACGCAGGTAAGGCTGACAAGATTGAAATTTTGACAGCCTAGGATGATCAAGGCGATGGTAGGTGAATTGGCCAATTGTCTTGAGACAATGGCAATCGAAAAAGAGGTGAAGGAAACTTCAATGCGGGCGGGATGTTTGGAAGGATGATGCTTTAGGGAAATATGAGTGTGAGTGTGAGTGTGAGTGTGTGTGTGCGGGTGACATAAATGTAAATGTACGTGTGTGAGAGGATGCAATCCAGAGCTTTGTAGCGAAAAAGGGAAGTGGATTATTTTTTGGATTGAAGGCTTTTTCGGTTGTTGGATTATCTAAAAGTCCAGGTTTAGAGTTGTTATAGGCTTGCAGGTTGTGGGTGGGTATGTAGGTAGGTATGTAGGTACCTACTAGGCACTGTAGCTTTGCGCCGCTGGACCTTACATATGTACCTACTAGGTAATACTTGATGTAATTATCATTGTATGGAAATATTCACGTACCTTTTTGATCGATCTTTTCTTCTCTGTGAGCTGCTGCTAAGCTCAGTGCTGTGTTGATAGCTGCTCTGCTAGAACGGACACAGTACCTACTAGGTACATATATGTACAGTAGTATGCACGTCGAGAGGCTGGAAGGTTGAAATGCAAAAAATCTAATGACCTTAGGCCGGATCGGTACAGTAGCGAGTAGCGAGAACTAAAGAACTAACCTTGGAACCGTGCCCGTCTGAACAAGTCCAAATAATTAAAGTGCTAAACTACCTGAATTACCTCAAGAGCTTGCTCAGGTGGCCTGTGCAGAGTGTGTGGCGTGCCCTGTGCCTTCTTTCACCAGATACTATGTAAGTACTTATGCACTGTACCTTCGCCTGACCTGTTTTTGATGCACCTAGGGTAGGGATTGGTGCCCCATAACAAAAATATTCGCGGGGATCTGATTTGTTACCGACGCGTGTGGGACTGTGTACCTAAAAAGCAGTGGCACGTGCGAGTCAGTACCTACGTGTACGGGGAACCTCTGCTGAAGCTGCAAGCTGTCCAAGTACCCTGTCTTAAGCTACATAGTAGATCGATCAGCGTACCTGGAAAGGCATCGGTCTTTTGTACCAATCAACGGAATACCAGTCGTTTCCCTTCCTAGGTGCTATGCACACGTATCAATAATGGAAATGAATATTGATATTTGCTAGGTTTTGGGTATGGATAAGATGTTGACGATGCCTTTGTGTCTTATTGGTACGTGGACGCAGTTCTGACGATGCCCAATATACTCGGTATCCACTTGGTAGTGGTAGGCGGGAGATATTGAGTGTTGATCAGATTGGTATTGATTTTGATATTCGCGTCGATATGTTCGTAGGTGGCATTTACGAGCTATTTCCACAACGTTGCTTTTGTATTCTAAAGTGTCAACGATCAATCGATTTCATGAGCGCATACTAGGTAACCAGCCCTTGCAATATCTACTACCTACCTATAGTAGATACTAGCCTATCTACTTACTTACCTACATATGTAGGTACCTACCATGTAGGTGCCTACTACCTAGCAGGTGCCCATTAGTTGAGGTGTTCGTACCAAGTCAAACCATTGAAATGGTGTCTAATACGTTGGCCCCAAGCGCTTAGTTACAAAATAAATACATGTACATCAATGATACACCCTTGACTCGATCAGAGTGCAACTTTGTCGTTTGATCTTTGTAAATCCTATCGTTTCGTATATATTGTGGTCAAGAAACACCCTCTAGCACCACAATTGTGTGTATTTGGGTGGTTTCGACGCCGCCTGCTTGAGGGTCACACGCTCAGTAGCCTGACTAGTAAGCGCCCATAGATGCCTACTATCTACTAGGTGGTGGATGCCTAAGGAACCAACTAGATCAGATCCCATTTCATCATGATGGCTGGAATAAGGCGTCCCTAACTGATCTTAATATTTGAGCTTTGGGATCGCATTATGTTCGCATGTTTGCATGTTCGCCTGTTTGTATAAAACCACTGAGATACCAAGGTACATTTGCTTAGACGCGTAAGACCCACCTTCACGGGAGTCAAATTCCAAGGGAGATCTCTGTATGTACCTAGGTATCTTTATATGACCTGGACAATTAGGTAATCAAGTACGTACCTCCACCACCACTTTGCTGGTGGGTCGATCATTCGATGATTCCATTCACAATCTTCTCCGTGCACACATTGAATGCTCCCCAGCACCACTTCGCAAACACAAGCCTCATCGCTTAGAGCGGCAACCAACCAGCTCAGTACCACGCGATCGGGTAATACTTCCAATTGAGCATCAGACCGTCGATGGTAGTGAATTAACGTGAAGGAAGTCGTGGAGTCCGAATGTCCCCACAATATCAGACATATCAGACCCCTCAAATCCCAATCGATCATCGTTACCATCCTCGCTGACATCACCGTCCCCTACAAACGCAAGATGGTCGTTCGAACGTCTTCGCTCAACTCGATCAAGAGATTCCTTCCAAAGATCCACCAGCCGTTGCCGCTCACCCAGCGCGAATCCCAACAGCTCCTCGAGTCCATCACCACCTCATTCCGAAAGAACCTCGATAATGAGCACCCGTGGGAGCACCATGACGAGTCCGCTCCGCAGAACCGAGCACCCCCAGCCCCGAAACCGCTTCTCCCTACCTCGAGTAATTTATCGTCGATATTAGACACACCGATCCGCCAGCACCCGACAGATCGTCACCTTCGCACCATTCTCTCCAACCCCCTCTTTTCCCACCAGGATGACAAGAAACAACCGGCAGCACCCCGAAACCCCTTCGATGTCTTCGATTCCGCCGTGTCGAGGGGACTGATGACCCCACGCCGTGCCGCCGGCTTCCTCGCGAAAGTACGGTCCCAGATTGCCGCCGAATCGCCCGATAACATCCAGGAGGGCATGGCGAAGTCCGGTGCTGGTCTTCGGGTAGTCCAGTGGCTCCGGGCGTCCGGGTTGGAGAACGATATGCATTTCCTCTCCTCCCCAGTTCTTTTCGCAAACCTCGTCCCCTTCATGTTTGCCGAGGGACTCGACGAGGTCGCCTGGCATTGGGTGGCGCGGCTTGGCTCGCGCAAGGAAGAGGATACAAAGGCAAGGGGCTGGCAACTATCCGCCTTAACCTCCTTGCTAGAGGCCATCATGAAGCAGTCCAATACGTCGAATTCCGGGCTGAAGACCAGCCTCGACGAGTCGTACAAGGCAATCATACGTGCGAATGATTTATTGCCGATGGAGAACCAAATAGCGCTGAGAAGTTTCAAGCATGCGTGGATATCTCTGTCATGGGCTTCTACCGTATTTGCGTCCGAGTGGCCGAAACCGTCGGCGCCTCTGTTTGAATCCTTCGTCGATGTCGGACGCCCCTTCCAACTACGGCTGGACATGGCGCACCTGGATCTTCATCATCCGGTGGCACCGAATCACTCCGCTGCCGTTCAGTTCATGCACGAGAAGGTGCGCTCTACTTCCAACGAGCTTCACCCGGCCGTCCGAAGACGGCTTGTCTGCCTAGCGTTAGATGCGACAAATCGGTTAAAACAAGTGGGCGATGTTGAAGAGGCCTCGTGGGTTGAGCGCTTCTTGAAGAGGATAAGCGACGATCTGAACCTGGGAATCTTCAACGCGTCGGGGGAAGACTTGATAGCATCGGAGCTGCCGATATATCGCATGGAGTAGTCGAGGTGTACATACGGCATGGGATGGTAGGGGTTCAGGCGGTTACGTTATTGAGCATTCAGGCTAGGCCGGCGTTTATGAGGGTTGGGTATACCTGTTGATATTGCTGGGGTTGTGTATTCTGCTCGGACGAATGGACATATGAAAACGGGTATTCAAGTTGAAGGCCAGACATACGGCTTCGTAGTGTATAGCACGGAGGTTTCAGGCCTTGCAACACTTTCGTCCTATATCCGGTATATAACTAAAAGCCTGGGTATCCAACGGCATATACATATGACATTGATACTAATTACTCATGAATATTTTGAACGTACATGTGTGCGTGTATCGCTATCATTCCAGAGACTGGGTATCATACAAGAAGCCAACGTTACTTCACATATCTCGTTTACTCAACTCTTTCCCACGTACGTATATATCCCCAACCACGCTTCAGTCGTTTCCTCATAGCCTCATACCTAAGCATTACACATATACGCAATAACCGACAAAAAGCAGCACCGAAGCAACAGCCGCGACAACAGCACCAGAAAAAGGGAGCAGCATCCTCACTGCTCCTCCATGCCATTCACCACGCGCAACGCACGCCTAGGCCCCAACACAACGCTGAAGAAATTCGGCTGGCGGCCATCCAGCAGCGCCTCCGCCGACCCACCACTCGCCGTACTGCGACTCGCGCCGCTCTTCGAGCGCCCGACGCCCACGTACCCGTCGTACGCCCACGGATTGCGATCCTCGCTGGGCCGCGGGCGTCCCGACCCCGTGCCCGACCCCGACGTGCCCGGGCTAGGCTCGTCGCCCCCTCGGGTGGGCGGCTCGTGCAGCTGGCCCACCCAGCCGAACTGCTCGCTCGACCCGCTCGACGACACCCGCCGGTGGTGCTTGCGCAGTTTCTCCCGCATGATGCCGGCTGCCGCGGCGCCCGGCGCCAGCTCGTTGGTGTCGTCGTCGAGCGCCCCCGAGTACCGGTTGGCCACCGCCATGTGCCGCTTGTACGCGCGCACTTGCCGCCGGTACAGCCAGGCGCAGAAGCCGAGGTACAGCGCGGCGAGGCCTGCGAGGCCTGCGATCACGCCGGCGGCGATGAGGCCTTCGTTCGTGCCTGATGGCGCGCTCGGGATGGAGCCCGAGCCGCCGGGGCCGTTTGTGATGGTTGCGGTGCTGGCGGGCTGCGTGATGGTGAAGACGGGGGGCGTGCCGGTCTTTAAGGGGCCGTCGGTGGCGGGCCCGGATGCGGGCTCGGTTGCTGTGGCGCCGCCGTCGGAGGACCCGCCTACGACGGACTGGATGGCGGCGGGGACTTGGTAGTTGAAGCTGCCGGCGAGGATGCTGTTGTCCGCGTGCGCGTCTGCTGGGTGGTCCGCGGCGTCGAACGTGTCTTTCCATCGTAAGTTGGATGCGTCGAAGTTATAGATCCCGGGGTTGTCGCAGGCGATCTCGGTGCCGACGTAGCCCCCAACGACCACCATCTGGCCGTCGCGCGGGGCGCACTGATGGCCGGCTCGTGCGGCAGGTTCCTTGCTGGTCGAGGTATCGACTTTGATCCACGTGAAAGAAGGCACGGTCAAAATCCAGATGTCCGTGTATTGCGTCTGGTTGCCGTAAGGAAGCAGATTCTGGCCGCCGTACATGTAAACGTTGAAGGAGCTGGCATCGGGGGCCGAGAATATGACCGCACATGGGTTCACTCGCACCTGGGGCGCCTCGCCGGACGTTTGCTGGTGGTACCACGTACTCGTCTTGATGTCGTAGACGTCGATCGTGCTCATCGACGCGAATGCATCTGTGGTCTCGTGCTCGCCAACCACGCCCCCGCCGAGACCAAGCAGGATTCCATTCGGTCCCCAGCCAGGCACGTAGACGAGCACGCCGTCCGCTCTCTCGGTAAACCCATCCTGGTTTTGAATGCCGCCCCAAGTGATGTTGCGATACGCGCCTCCCTCAGGAGCGCCAGACGAGCGGAGCGAATCCACGCCGGAATTGGCGTAGCCGGGATGCGTGAATTCGAGCAGGCTTTTCAAGTAGACTCGGTCGACCTGGTTCGACCAGCCTGGCGTCGTAGCCTAGTCTAGATGGCCACCAAAGTACCAACTAATCCCCAGCTCGGGGACGGAGATGCCAGCGCCCTCCGCGGCGCGTTGGATGGACATGCCTTCCGGATCGGAGTAGTTGCCGGCTGATGTCCGGGGGTCTTGGAACTCGGTCCAGCTTGAGGAGGCGACGTCATACATCCACGTCGACACTGGCGACGGTTGCGTGACAGGGTTGTCGGAAAATTCGCCGCCATAGAGGTAGAGACGGTCTAAGTCGTTCCAAAGGTAGCCGAGAGACACAGCTGGGGGTCCAGATGGCCTTGGTAGGCCCGTTAGAGCGGGGGAGCTGATGTCCCAAGACTTGGTAAGATCGAGAGCGATGAAATAATTGTCTAATTTCTCCTGTTAGTGCCTAGATACCAGGCAATTGCGCCTGACTGGTCATCCGAGACGTACTCCACGTATCCGCTTGCTGATCTCCGGTACTCTTCGACCGGCCACCATAGAAATAGAGAGTCCCGTTGATCAATGCGCCTATTACGGGTCAGTGCTCGAAAATTATGACGTTACGAGGAGTTTGGTTCATACTTTGGCCAGCCCATCTTATGCAAACGTCGGTGGGACTGTTTTGTCGGGGTTCGATGACGATGCTCGGAGTGGATCTGATTACGCCTGCGTCTGCGCCGCTAATCTCAATCTTCTGGCGGCCGTTATTAAAACTAAGGGTAGGAAGAATAATTGCAATAAGTAGAACGATCATGGTAAATCTATGCAGCCCTGCGATGGTGGGAGGTGGCGCACTGGAAGCTGTTTTAATTCTTGGGCGCCTCATTGGCGCCAGCTTAGAAAACCACCTTGACTTTCCTCTCGATGAGTCGTCCGTGTCGGTAGGTTTCCTCTCTGCTGGCGATGTCGTTTCCGGGATTGATTCGGTTCTCTCGTTTCTGCTGTTTTCTTCGTTTCTTTCGGGAGACATTTCTTGGCTACGTTGTTCCTCTTCCATCAATCCCACCTCTTTAAATATCGACTGCCGCCCTTTTCGGATGTTACTTGGCATCGGAAATGTTGGTGGTAGCGAGCCTTCTCTCAATCGATCTGATGTGAGAAGAGAGTTGAACCTTGGACGCGTGCTGCTGGGACGCTGGCTCTCGGGATTGGAGTTGCAGTGGGAAACCTTGGTGAAGGTCATGATAAAATTGTATCGAATATCTCTAAGAATCGGATTTTTAATAGCCACTTCTCCAGGCACCCTGCTCAAAGGTGTTGCCACTCAACGCATATTGAATGCTATAGGAGGGGGGATGGCATCTGCATATGAATATGAGGTCACGGAGCAGCTTTTTAAAGGTCTTCAGAAGCTATCAAATCGTCAATATGCATAACAACGACAAGGGGGCGAATATTAGCGCAACCCCGGAGTTACTGAACACCTCCAGGGCTCTAGGCTAGTACATAGTAGCAACGACAAAGCGGTACCAACGTATCCGTGAGGTTTCTAGGCTTCTAGGACTTCTATAGGTAGGTACCTATGTGACGTGTGTAACAGGGTAACATCAAGTCTTGGTCCGCTACATCATGGATATTAAAGCGGAATGCTATGATTGCATCAGCCGGTAATACCTATACTACTAGGTACCAACCACATAGATGCTTGTGGGATCAATGTACAATAGACGGTATAAAATCCAGAATAAATTTGAGGCGAGAAACTTGGCAGAATGCTGACGGGGATTTGGTTGCTCATTGCCGTTTTAGGCCAGGAACCGTGAAATCGACATCGTTGATTGGCTTTTAGACGACGGGGTAGGCCGGGGTAGGTCAAATATGACGACACGGACTAAGATGCGGTCGAAGGTGGTCGATCTGGGATTCTGGGATTCTGGGATTCTGTGATCCTTGGATTCTGGGGTCTCGAAAAACTTGAAGCATTCGGCAAGATCTGATTTCTCCACAAGGAGATTTTGCTCCTGAAAATAAATGTATCCTGTCCAATCAACCCAAGTTCAGCGGCAAAGGGGCTTGAGATGGTTGTGAGAGAAGCATCTAAGCCTGACCGAATCTTCGTTGAGCTTGTTCCTGGATTGGGGACTAGGCGAGTAGGGTCGCTTCTAATAGACACCGGCGTCTATGTATGTATGTCCTGCGACTTGTTACCCGAATGTGCTCCAACGGGGTTCATTTCGACACAAAGATTCATTCCACGTTTTTCAACATTTTCCTTCACCATCTTGTCTAGGGTAGTCGAAATTGTGTTGGTGTAAATCGGATCAAAATCTTAGATTAGTCGAATTTTTGGAAAATGTAATAATGAGCATATTTCTTCATGAATTTTTTGACGGATTATGTGGTACAACAGTCGCTACCAAAACTCGTGTAAAGCTAGAGGTTCGAGCGCCACTCGTCGACAGCTGGTTTTACCTACTAGGTACCTAGGTACATACTAGGTAATGACCATTTCTTAACAGCTGCTTAACATGATAGTTGCAGCTGCAGCAAGTCTTGGCCTCTGCAGATGCCCTTAGCCGTCGGAGCATCCCACAGTTGGCTTTGTGGACATAAGTTTTAGTAGCAACTGCTGTAGTATATGATATATGTAATTTATTGATTCGATTCGGCGAGAAATATTGGTGGATGCAGGATGTGTGAGGAGCTGTGGCTTAAGCGATCAGTGCCCGCTAGGTACCTGAGTACTTACAGTAGCGGCAACATACTATAGGTACCTAGGTAGGTACCTGTATGGAAGGACAAACGGTTTTAGAATCAAAAACTACTGTTCTAGAAAACAAATTTGGTTGCGTTCCAATGGTTTTAGCCAAAGAAAAGAAAAAAAAAACCAAAAAAAAAGGAATTAGGATTAGTGGATATTTTGTATTACCACCTAGGATTTGATCTCATCTGTGGATAGACTATGTACCTAGATCAAATCCCAGGTGCTACGACTACGACGACCTACAACTACAACAGCAATACACCTGGGGACCTGGAGGAAAACCTGGTGGAAGACCTGGTGGAAGACCTGGCGGGAAAGACTGAAAAATCTAAGATTTAAAGAGAGAAGGGGTTGTTGGGGTTGGGGGAGGGAGCTCTGTTTATATTAATCTGGTGGTAACTTAGGTAGGTAATCAGCAACGCGATCAATACGCGACGGTGGCTACGTACCTACTAGGTACATACCTATGTAGTATATGGGGTCTTTAGGCATTATTTCCTAAGAAGGCCAAAAAGCCATGGAAAAAACGATTTTGAGTCCTAAAACCGTTTCTCAAAAACACATTTTGCTGCTATTGTAGGTACCTAGTAGTACCAGGTACTAGGTACTAGGTACTAGGTAGAGGTACCTAGTAGCTGTGGATGTAGGGCTGGAGGTACCTAGGTACCTGATCTCTGCACAGCCACGTGTACAAAGGTACATATCACAACGACATTCGTCGTGATCCCATATCCCATATCCCATATCCCATATCTAGCATCATTGTTGCTGCACAATTTACATAGATGTATACCATCATGATTGGGTACGTGATTGGATATTTGCTTACAATAAATCATTTATATAATACCTAGTACTTCCAATCGCCAATAGGTAGGTACCTAGCAGATACCCATATTGGTCGTAGGTACTCGGGTAGTACTGCTGTATATATCAGCTGGACAATGATAAAATTTCGGATCTATCTACGTGAATACCTACTAGGTACCTTAGGTACCAAGGTAGATAAAGCTGTCGATTTCTCGAAAGTATCAGATTCGAAGTACTCACTAAGTACTAGGTAGGCATTCAATATTTATTCTACGACTTGCCTGCTTCCTACAACTTTCCTTCTTTCTAAAACATCACGCATCACGGGTCTGGTCAACAAAATGAACAAAACCCTTACCCTTCGACCCTGCCAATCTGTCTCCCAGCAGTCGACAATCCAGGTAGCTGCCTTCAACCTTCACTAGATAAACACCATTCAACATCCTTCAACATCCTTCAACATCCGCGTCGAAATAAACCGGCAGTAACTCATCCGTATCTACAATCCATCGCCAACATGGCTCCCAGTACTCAGCAAAAGAAGTTGCCTCTGTCGCTGGATGCTTTCCACCACATTTGCACATTCTTGAGCCCCTCGGAAGCGCGATCTCTACGGCTATGCTGCAAGGCACTTGCGGACGTCGGTGCTCGTCACGGCTTCCAGAATATTCTAATTAACCCCTACGAACCCGACTTCAAGAGGCTCGTCGCTATTTCTTGCCATCCAATCATCAGCAAGAACGTCAAGAAGTTGATCTATCACTCTATCGATATCGGTGGGGATGTGTTTGACGAGCTCCCCACACTAGAAGAGTACGCGGCGGAGGCTGCTGCTGGGAATTTGCGAGCTAGAGCACAGAAAGCCAAGGAGAACTGGATTCCTAAGGACGCCTTTCAACACCAGACCCTAACCTTGACAGATGTCCAAGAGAACTACAACCAGTATATGCGAGTGGCCGAATACCAGCGTCGCATGCGATCGACGGAGGAAGATATCGCCTTGTTCACGACAGTACTACCAAAACTCACGGGCTTAAAAGAATTTGGTATCATGTTAGGATTCGACCAACATTACGTCACGCCACTCAGCGCATTTATCTTTGGTAAAGACTACATGCACCCCCAACCTGGAGGCCGCCGAGAGAGCCTTGCCATCTCGCGCACCCTGGGCCAACATGACATCAAGCTACGCGAATTGAACTTGGTCGATATGGACTGGCGCCTAGTCGAGCCCGACTACTTCCCTCAACTAATACCCGCCTGCCGTGGATTGAAGAAATTTTATCTTCAATTCTACGTGCCAAACGACGAGGACCCCAAAGAAGTCCGCAAGCAGCTCAGCACCGGATTGGTAGCGGAGTTCCTCAAAAACCTCCCACTGCTTGAGGAACTCGTCGTCACTTTTAATCCCTGCCCCGAGACCGTTACAGTCCACGTCGACTTCCGCACCATCATTCCCCTCGACTTCAAGTGGGAGAAGCTGCGCGAGGCCCACGTGAACAGCATCAACAGCGAGAGGCAGGAGATCAACGCCTTCATCAACACCCACAAGTCAACGCTGAAGACTCTACACCTGGGGCTGATGAGCTTCACCCACACTTCAATCGTCAAGTGGTACCTCGAATGCGGGCAATTTACGGGGCTTTTCCTACGCACTTATGGCGAGCTCCGTGGAAAATTCGAAGACGACGAGGGTTTGTTCGGCCTAGGACATATCTGTGTTCATCATACTTACACTTTCCACGACCCGAAAATAGCCCTGCTTGGGCCGTACGACTTCAAATAAACCCGTATGGCCAAGTCCTTTGACTCCGCCGGCTCGGGATTAAATCGATACCATGACGACCGACTCTACCATCGAATCCAGCCCGAAGATCCCTTAGGTCGTTGTTTTATTAATATGAGGTGGACTTTGTGATTTCGGAAAGCAGAATCCTGCTATCGGTGGAACGGGGCGTTTGTAGCTGCTGCTACTGCGGAAAAAGGCCGGAATAGTGTACCTTGAAGGTAGAGGGCAGAGGTCATAATGGCGTGGTTAATGAAACAGGCTTTGAATGTCAGGGCCCGTGAAGGGTGGGGTGAGGCAAAGACCGCTACGTGTACATGGTAACTAGGTAGTCTTCGTCGGTTCCTCACATAATGACGATTTTCTTTCTGCATCTCCTAGGCTCGCCTCGTGACATTGAACCTTGCAACTCGTGCATTCTATATCAAAGCTTTTGTAGTTTGATTTATAAATATCAATCGACGAACGTCCATGAATAGATGGCCCCAAATGATGCTATATTGTTGTATTATGAATGTGTGTTGGGGGAAACCCAACACGAACATCGTTCGTAGAGGTAGTGGAGCCTCTGTGAGGTGGCGGAACGTGTAGAAACGATCTATTAACGTTTGCCTTTCTACCATCGTTCGAGGGTGCTGTGCGCCCTTTTATTTACCCTCTTTGTGAATATTATACCTGATCTTAGGATAGCTCCGCCGATCCTCTGAGGATGTGCTTAAAGTTGATGTATCTTGATTTTTTCTTTAACTTGGTGTGATTCACAATACCGGTTTCCTTATCGCCTCACGATGTTATTCGACCTTAAGTAGGTAGCCATCTAGTACTAAGTACCTAACTTATATCAATCGCTTCGACTTTTATTTGCCCTTCTTGAATCATCTTGGCAGCGTCTATCTCTGATAGCTTTGGCGCATGACATGGCCCAACATGTTCCATCTTGACCCTTGTCTTCTCAGCAACGACGACCTCACACATTGATCCAAGTTACAAACTAGATCGCCACGTCGCGATTGGGTGGTCCAATGCCCAAGTGGCCCTCATTTGTCTTGAATACTTGTGTCCTATGTCTTGCAAGACATGTATCCTGTGTAAACTGAGATAAAATTCGTGAATGCAATATATAACATGTCTCCCCTAACTTGGAGACAAAGTCCCGAGCGTTGGGGCCGGCAAGGGCTGTCAATAGGAAATCTTGCAATGTCAATTTTGAGTCAAGGTTCAGCTTTTCCACGGCCATCTCCTTGTAATCGTCGGTAAGCCCATCTTTGAAAAGCAAACCGTACATGCAGCCCACCTCGAATTCCGCGAAACTCGTTCCCGGGATTTCAGGGATTTCAATCCGTTTACTTGCCAAATCCTCGCCGCGACACAGGACTATTAACAGCTCTTGCAGCGGTCTGTGAGCTGCATACCAGACCCGTGTCGTACTTGTAAAGTCGATTCCACTCATGTCAATCAGGTACTCTTTGGAAGAACTCGCTGTCACAGCCGTAGTCGTCGTCCTCTGTTCGAAGAGGCTTTATTAAATCTACGCGACTGTGTGCCACCCCATGGACCTGAAGAATACCCGCCTGATTTACCACGGGAGGTTTCAAATCAATAGTGCGTAGAAAGGCTTCTATATCTCTTTTGTAGTACAATTTTTCCACGCCGCGTTCCGTAAAATCCAGCACCCACGAAGGAAGCATGTGGTTATTTTTGAAGCCATAGTCACTTCCCGAGTAGACTAGACATGATGACACACAATTTGTGATCCCGTCGCTCAGAATGGCGTCAAGGTAAGCATCTTTCACAGTTTTGTCCTTCCTGTAATTCGGTTCGATATCGTTGTCAACAAGACTGACAAGTGCATATACGAATTCCCGGGGGTCGGTGGCGGATGATTCAAACGCTGAGGAAATAACGAAGTTAATTAGGCTTGCCTTGCTCATGGCTCCCTCGATGCACTCAGGTGTTCTATCTGGAGGAAGTTTGAAGTAGAGATGGCCTGAGATATAGCCCCAAATTTCACTCTCTTCGCCGGTGGGAACGTCCGAATCCGGGAGGTGCAACTTGCCGAAAAGTTGCAATATCGTCGCATCATTTATATGCACAATGCACTGAAATATCTTAAGCATGGTGCGGCTTATCGATTCATTTCCACAGATGAACCAAAGCCGCTCCGGCGATCTTGCTAGGGGAATTTCTTGAATAATCCACGTTCTTGACCAATATTTGCTTTTTTGTAAGCTCTCCAAGGCCAACCAGCCTATGGTATTGTAGGGCGGGCCGGATGGGGGTGACGGTGGTAAAAGCCCCTAAGTTCGTGAGTAGCCACTTAACGGTTATCCGTTGTATTATTTTCAGATCGATTGAATGGGCATGATCCGTGTTTTGTGTCGTTTTGAAGAGCACATGGCTAAGCTTTTCAACAACTTGGATCGAAATATTATGATTTTCGTTAGTAGGCCCAAGCTACGAGAAAACACAGGTAGCTTTGCTGTGACGGACGCTATCGTCTTAAGCTGATGGTTGCGTTTTTGCAAGTCTTCCTAGTTGATACAGATGGCGTAGACCCAGAGGTATGTCACATCGCCAATGTCCTCACACATCGGGAGACTGGTGTTACTGAATTGACGTTTATCGGTTGTTCGTGCCGCGTCTTCCGGTTTTTCTTAAAAAGAAGCAATGCTATAGGTACACTGCAGACCAACAGCGCCTAGCCATCGTGCGTCAATATTGAACTCACCCCTCACAACAACCACTGCTGGATAGGGGAAAAGGCTTCTCTTGATATCTATGGTGAAGCGAGAGATGCGTCAGATGATTTTGTTTGCATGAGGCCTTCACAATGAGGCTATCTCTTGTATTCATTTGAACGGGGTCAGATGAGCTTGACAGCAAGGCAGTCTTATGCGTCTAGGCACGATCGATTGACTAGCACTTCACAGACGCAACAATAGTGTTACCCATCGTGCATATAAAATCATAGGAAAAAACAAGATGTCAGGTTGCACATATTCTATTACCAGATATGTCTCCCCTGTGAGAGGCCACCAGCAGCACAAATTCCTGCCCGGTCTATGCTCCTCCTTTCTTTCACATCACGGAAGTGAGTTCGTTGTATGTCGGCCAAGCCAATTCCCATACCGCAGCCGCCTCGTCAATAAATGAAACCCTGGGCCATGGGAGATGTCTTCGCTAGCAGTGACACCCTGTTTAAGTGTTAGATGTGCCTACCTAGGTAGATAATTCCAGAATCTGTCGAGGCGGAGTCATAATTCTTGCTCTGGCCCAAAAATCCCGTAGTGCGTAGTTTAGGAAATGCGAGTTTCAAGTACTAATGTCCCATGAAGGCCTCGGTACCGCGTAGAAACAATTGCGCGTGGGCGTTGAAGATTTCACTGACCAATACTGGGTATGGATAGATACAAACAAATTTGTATTCATTGTAAAAGAGTCATTTTGGAATTATCATTGATGTGACTATCTAGTAGGTAAGTTAGATCGGGTACCTACCTACTTGGATGGGTATCGGACGATGGTTCTACAAGTGCCTGGGGGGTAGCGGTTCAACTTTGACTCAACACGGGGTTGTTTGTTCATTAGAGATGAGTGACGTGTGAGTTTGTAGGGCATTCCATATGATTACCGACTTTGCCATTATGTTCATCTCTGGACTATAGCAAACTACGAATGCTATCTGAACGACTCCTGTGCATATAATTCCTGACTTTCTCTCATTTATGGCAACATAGATTGCCATCTTTTAATGAGACAATCTTCTGAAATTTCGGACGTGTGCTCTTTCTTTTACAAATAGCCTACCAAACTCGAAGAACCAGGGTGGTCTTGCTGATGGCGGAACCCAAAGCACTGAAAATGCTTGCAGCATTGCTATCCCTTCTCTTGGTGCCGGTGCTTGGCTTCGACGAATTGAATTGTACCAAACCCGATCAAACCACGTCAGATCCTATCCAACGAACCCTTGGAAAAATGAACCGCACAACCTCTGTGTGTTCGACCCTATCTTGCACAATCTCCCCATCAAACATCACCGAGGGAAGTTTGAATGGAAGTGCAACAGCGGCAACATTACGAACCCTGACAGATACGAGCAAGGATATGGGCGGATTCTCTGGCTTCCATATAGCCAGCCCTGGAGCACTATCGCTAGATACACGACGATGCATTATTCGTACGACTGCGACGACCGTTTTGGCCCTTTCAGAGGTCGCCATACCCATGGCCTCAAGCTCGGTACACAATGGACTTAGGCAGGCCAGCCATCTCCAGATATCTTCTGTTCCCTGGGACCCAGATGACAGCGATGTCCCTGCGCCTTCTACGGGAAAACACACCAAGCACGATCCTAGCGAAAGCAGAACACGAGCTCATCCGCACCCCGAGTCAATTTACAGGGAGAGCACTGCGAATCTAGCCACTGTCGAAACCGCCGCGCCGACCACAGACAGTCCGAAGATGCCTCCTGGTGTGCTTATGGTTTGGCCTGTTGATTCGCAGGGGCATACTATCACACATCAACCCATCGCCCATTAGGGTTCTCGGGTCAGCTGTGCCCAGCCGATTGCAAACCATACTTCCTTTACAGAATTGATTGGCAGAAGCCAGAATCAACTCTCTATAGCGGTTGTGGGTGAGATCGCTTATGGTAAGGGGCTTACAACACGAGAGGCTACCTATCGTACCGCTCCTTCGTCACCTGGGCGGTGGCTTGTCTGTATGGAAGAGGATTGACCACTACTTAAAAGTATTTACACGCATAAATTTGAACCAAATCACAAAATTTTGGTTTTTTTCTTCTTTTCTCGGTTCTGTTTGTGCTAGAAAAGGGGTGGATAAGGGGTTAATGAAGGCTGTGGGGCCCACCCGCCAGGGAGAAATAGGGGGGAGGGTTAAAGAGAATAGAACGAATGAAAATAAATAATTAGAATTTAAAATGGATAACCAAGTTCACGCCACACACTACCCGGTGACTCGTGGCGTACGACGATTTCTTATGGATTGTGGTTATCTGTACCGGGCTGGTGGTACTTAGTAGTTAGGTACCTAACGTAAGAATGCATATGGGTGTGGGCGCACTGCATCTGCCTTATATCTCTGTGTTACTATATTCTTGTCGTCATTGAGAAGTCATTTGGGAAATGGTGCGAGTAGTTTAAGATGAGAGAGCGGGCGCCAAAATTTCCGTTATCAGATCCGCCGGGAGCGGATTCAAGCTGTTCCTGGCAGCTCCGGGCGTAAGGATACAAAGGCAGAGGCGGTCAAGGTCAAGCATTGGTAGTTCGGCGTGGCATTACACCAGAGCCGGAGAACCTAACCATATGAGAACATTCCACCAGCTCTTTCTATGAGACTAATTCGTATCGATGTCTGTGTGAATTATCCCACTGTCCTATTACCATTCCTGCTCATGACGTAATAGTTATCTCCACAATTGCGATCAAGGAGAAAGAAAAAGAGGTAAATTTGCCCCGCTTCCCCACGCTGATCTCCATTATGCCCATCGTACCCCATCGTACCCCATCATACCCAATCTCTGTCATCGTAAAACCCCATAGCCGATCCCCCAGGCTTTTGGAACCGGAACTCCCGTTTTCTTTTCCCGGGTTAAACTTCAACGAGGAAAGTCTAGAAAATCTCCATGGCAAGGGAGGTAAGGGAATTCCGTGGCGGGATTATCGCGGGGTTACCGCCTTGTCGCTACTAGATAGGCACATTTACCGCTTTATTGAAGCAGGAACCTTGGTAGGAGGTCAATATTTCCCCACAATGTTAACCTCACCTCATCACTAGCGGAATTCGAGCTTCTCATGAGCCTTGCCTTAGGTGTACCATCACCGGGTAGTAGGGTTACTTAGTAGCTTGAAACTATTTCCTCTTTGTAGCTTCTCGCCGAATTGCTGCCGTATTTAATACCACCTCCCATGCCATCGTCCGCCGTTCGTGACGCCAATGAGGAAACGACCAGGACAGACGATAAGACGTACAGAATCATGTCTCTTCCGCTCGCAGCAGTTGTCTTGATTGCTGGTGTGCTCGTTCGAGCCTATAGTGGTTCTCCCGAACCGAATTATCAAAATCTGGCAAGGCGCAATGTCCCAGAACAGGCGCAAGTCATAGACTGGAAGTCCTTTAATGTGCTACCCAGTGTCCTTCCGACGAGTGTAGCCAACGCTTCTACGGTATATCGCAACGTTCTATACACTGTCTTCATAACATTCCAAAAGCTAACATCAGAACAGTTCTTCTTCATACCGCCTGGACATACCTTGGAATCATTGACAGAGAAGCCCTTCCACATTTACCATGAGGACTTTTACGAAGTCCTCGGGTCCAATCCCACGCTGACCCTCATTGCCAACACGGGAACAAACCCCATGTTTCACGAGGCTGCCGTGTGGTACGTCAGTCAATGTAACACACACCAACCTAATAAATCTAATGAAAGACGTCAGGTACCCGCCTACTGACGAGGTGTTCTTTGTGCAAAACGCCGGTGCGGCCGCAGCCGGAACGGGACTGTACAAGTCCAACGTCATCCTGAAGATTGCGCTCAGCGAAGCCGCGGCCGTTTCGAGCCAGCGCAACGCGACAGGTTCCGTCAACGTGCAAGAGGTGAACGCGCCGGCGATCATCAACTCGAATGGTAAGCTACGAGTACCGGTAGTGACAATTCACCAAATCACTTACAGGCTTCCTAGGCGCCACGAACTACAGAGGACAGCTCGTCTTCACGGCCGAGGGCCAGGGCGAAAACGCTACGTCGCAGCTGGTTGTGATGCACCCGGAGGAACCATACAACACCACCGGTGAGTGCCAAGACCTCAACTTAACGGGAACAAGATCTGGGTATTAACAGGCTCGCAAGTCCTCCTTAACAATTTCTTCGGCCGTCAGTTCAACTCGCTGAACGACGTCGTCGTGAACCCTCGCAACAACGAGGTGTACTTCACGGACAGCCTCTACGGGTATCTGCAAGACTTCCGGCCCGCCCCGGGGATCCCGACGCAGGTATACAGGTACAACGACGAGACCGGCGCTGTCGCTGCCGTTGCCGATGATTTCGGCTTCCCCAATGGTATGATGGCTTACCCAGATCTTGCATATCGATGTGTGGCACTCTGACTGATGATGTCTGCTAGGAATTACGTTCTCCCCCAATGGTTCGCATGCGTACATCACCGATACCGGAAGTAACCGCGGCGTCTGGGGCTGGAACTTTACTTACCCGGCGAGCATGTAAGCAACAGCGCTTCCTGAGTTTTATGAACAGGAACTTACTTACCGATCTGTAGTTACCGCTGGGACGTTCGCGAGGACGGGACGTGGGAGAACCGGAAGCTCTTCGCCTACGTCGACTCCGGAGTCCCGGATGGTATGTGACCCATAGAACCCCTTAGGGAACGGGTTATTAAGTAGGTAACTAATCATGTTCTGCCACACAGGCATCCACTGCGACAGCAACGGCAACGTCTACGCCGGCTGCGGCGACGGCGTGCAGGTGTGGAACCCGGCGGGCACGCTCATCGGAAAGATCTTCCTCGGGAAGACCTCTGCGAACTTCAACTTCGCCGGCGACGGCCGCATGGTTATTCTCGCGGAGGAGGACCTGTACTACGCGACGCTCGGGGCGTCAGGGGGGTCGTACATCATGGAGGCGTAGGCCTTGAGTAATCGTAGCGAGGCTTGGAAAGTGCGCGTTTAGCAGGAATTACGTGTTGGATTTTAGTACGGCACGGCACAAGCTAATAAACATTGATATCTCCACCCACCCCGCTTCCATCCCAACTCCTAAATCACTGCTTCAGCGAATCCACATACTGCTTAACAATCGCATCAGCGCTCTCATCCTTGATCAAGCCCAGCTTGAGCGGCGTCGTAGTATCGACCTCTGGCGCCCAGCTGCGCAGGATGCGCTCGAGCTCGGGGTTCGTCTCCTCGGTGACGTACTGCAGCTTATCCTCGCCGCCATGCTTCGCCAGGGCATCCAGCAGCTCCTGGATGGAGACGCTGATGCCCGGCATATTGATATGGCGAATATGCCTGGGCAGCGCGGCGCTATCGAGGTGCAGCACGCGCAGCAGGTTCTCCTGGAGAGTAGCCGGGGAGCACAAGAAGGAGCGAAAGCGGCGGTCGCGCAGGGGCACGACGCAGGGCTCGCGGTTGATGGGCTCGCGGATGACGCCGGACAGGAAGGAGGAGGCGGCGTTGGTGGGGCGGCCGGGGCGCACGGAGATGGTGGGGAAGCGCAGGCTGAAGGCGTCGATGAAGCCCTTCCGGTGCATGTCGTTGATGAACACCTCCGTCATCAGCTTGTGCGCCCCGTACGTGCCCTCCGGTGTTGGCGTCACGCTGTCCGTCACGACGCCCGCTGG
The DNA here is from genome assembly GCA_902806535.1 of Hypoxylon rickii. Lineage (NCBI taxonomy): Eukaryota > Fungi > Ascomycota > Sordariomycetes > Xylariales > Hypoxylaceae > Hypoxylon > Hypoxylon rickii. The sequence continues at coordinate 3,970,425 of CADCWY010000003.1, forward strand.
CAGCGGCTGCCCGTACACCGCCTGCGAGCTGGAGTAGATCACGCGCACCCCCGGCGAGCGCTGCTTGAGCGCTAGTAATAGGTCACGCACGCTGTTGACGTTGACGCGCAGCGACAGGTCCCAGTCGGCCTCGGACCCGGCCGACATGATGCCGTGGAAGATGAAGATGGCGGCGAGCGGGCCCGCGGTCGTGAGCAGCTTGTCTAGGAAGGCGGGGTCGCCCAGGTCGCCCTTCAGCGTGATGGCGTTCTCCGGGTACTTGACGCCGGCCGGCACGACCGGGTCGTAGATGTCCGTCAGCACGACGCGGTACCCGGGGTCGTCCAGCAGGCGGGCCGCGAGCAGGGGGCCGATGAAGCCGCCCGCGCCCGTGATGATGATGTTCTTGGGGATCGGCGCCATGGCTTGGGGTAGGTGTCTTGGGTGTCAATGGATAGCAATTCTCGTTATTAATAGTCAACCTATACGATGCCACGAGATTTAAATAGTTCCAGGATTCGTTCTCGTCAGACGCAGATCGTATCTCGTCAATTCTTAAGGATCCTCGGCAGGGGTTGGGTGGGCGTGGTGGATAATTTCGGGGGAAAGAGAGCCTAGCGACGCGTTAGGGAGGCGAGGAGAGACTGCGGGGTTGGCGGTAGTGTGGAGGGCGAAGGAGGGATAAAGGAGGAGTGCGGGACGATTCGGCCATTCGCTATGCGGAGTGTTTCGACGATGTGGGCCTAATTCGTTCCGTGCTACCGTAGCTCGATCTGCGTCACCCCGACGTCGCTTGGCTGGGCAAATTTTCAGTATGTGCTAACTTAGGAAGCCGGCTGACTCTATAATAATCCTCTAAGGGGGAAATATGTTTATTTCGAATGGATTCTATTCATGCATTAGGTAGGCAATTTTCACAGCTGTATTTAAAAAAAACTCACGATTGTATCGTCATGGTCCAGATCTTTCCCCCAACACAAAATTCAATTCTAGTAAGGATCTAATTATGATTTAGCTAATGCAAGACAACATTGGAGCTCAAAATACAAATCAACTTATGACTACGTTACCATGATATGATAACAGAAAGTCCAGGATCTACTACCAGGCCTCGCCAAACTGGATCCGGGGGCTGTCGCGGGCGACGGCCTCTGGCTCCTCGTGTAGAGGCAGGTCTTGGATCGAGTCACCCTCTACTAGATCACCTTCCTCTGCTAGTTCTCCTTCCTCACTCTCTTCTCCGACCAGAGATTCCTGAAAGGTACCGCCTTGTTGCAGTGCGGAAAGGGGCTGGTTCACAAAGGCAACCCTTGCGTCTCGCGACTCGGCGCGGCCTCTAGACCAACTCTTCCAGAGTACCTGGATACCAAGATCCGCCAGGCGTTTAATCCCCCGAAGAAATTGGGAGACCTGGTATCGACGCTCTGCGGTAGCTGGATACGACCTCTTCACGAGTCCCAGCCTGTTTCGCTCTACGTAAGCTTTACGCTTGGTGCTGTACTTCAGCTGATGCGCCAGAAGCAAGAAATTGAGAAGATCCTGTCTGAGCGAGGTGTACACGACGAGTCGAAAGCGCCAGGCTTGGCCGGCGAAGTACTCACTGTTCGTGTGCACGACGTTCTCCACCAGTCTCTGCCGGTGCGGGATTAATTGTTCCTCAACGTGACGGAAAAAGTGGATGTGCGCCGCGATCTCTGCATTGTCGAGGTTCCAATCCGCAGAGCCCAGGTCGGATTTCGCGTAGCAGTCGAAGCTCACGTTCAACCTACTCTCACCTTTGGAGTCGAACTGATAGAATGCAGAGCATTCAATTTGCTCCGACTTGCGGGAAAATTGAAAGGCGGAGACCCTGGTCATCACATATCGTTGCCCATCCGGACAGACATGCGAGGGATGAGCGTGGGTCAATCCAGGCCCGCCCCCTACGAAATATGCGAGACCACACTCTTCGCAGTTTAAGAAACCACCGGCATCCGGTACATAATCGGCTTCTTTACCTGACAATTGCATTTGAAGCTGCGGACTCAGCCCGCAATGGAGACCTAAGAGACTCACGGGCGTACGGAACTTGTCAAACGATGGCTTGACACTGTGAGCGGAACTACTGCAGGGAAACCAATCACCTCGACCGAGGGGCTGGCGGCCATCTACAGAGTTGATGCTATGAAGGCAAGGTAAGCACGTCAGGCGACCATGAGACTTACAGTGCGGCTCGACTTCCGGGGAAACCATATAGGCTTCCATATCGACGTTTGCTCGCGCTGAAAGCGGAGCAAGCGAATGGTAAGCGATTTTTTTGAACATCACGGATGTTTTATGTTTTAGTGGGTTTGAGGTTGTAAGTAGAGAGCTTTGTTGAGTTGAAGCTGCTGCACAAAAGACTCGTTCTAAGAAGTTGCTGGTATTTTCGACCGTAAATACTCATTCAATCATTTGCCAGTAACGACACTTGTCGTCGCAAAGGGAGACCAAAGGATTGTTACCCAGTTGTTCTGTCACGTCACAACGTCCGGAAACAATGCTGTTGTTTCCGAAGCAATGAAGGACTTTTCCGTGGCTAAGAGTAATTAAGTCGGCCGGCCTCCTTCGCAGAAGCGAGAATAATAGGGTTGCCCAACACTTTCGTCGACCATTACCTTGGAATTTTGACTTGTGGTCGCTCGCAGCTTGACCATGATAATCGAATTACTATCAGAGTGCGTGTACGCTTAAAAATGGCCCGGATATCACCTACATCTAGTACCTAAGGGGATTGAGAGAAAGTTAGAGCATCTAGAAGAGGATTTTAGGGGATGAGGTGACCTCTTTTACGCTGAACTTCCACCTCATTCAGGCTTCGAGTGCTTACATCCTACCTAGTACCTACTACTAGGTACTAGATAGGTACCTAGTAGGTGAGACAATAGCATGTAGCAGTCTTGTGGCCAAGCATACCAAGCATCCTCGTGGCAGGACACGCCGACAAATAGCCGACGAGGGTATTTACGTAGTAGGTAATCTGTCGAAAAGGGATTAATAACCGTACGATGTCGCTTGCTCGCTGATAGGAAATTGGTATTTTCACCGACGATGTTGAGTATTGTGGACCCGTCGCATGAGAGCTAGCGCACGAAGGTCAGGGGGGGTATTGCCCATGGGGATATGTCCGCGATAGACGCAGTTCTTTTTGATAATGATTCAAGGGAATCCAAGACATCCATGAATAGCTGGAGGTGTGTTGGTAGAATGCGGTTGGAATGTCAGGATGGTTGGAGACGTTTCTGTAGGTGTCACCTTATACAAAAAGCATTGGTTGATGCGATGACATAACCGGTTGCAGATAACCGCAGATAGCTGCAGATAGCAGATAGCATTCAGCAAAAGATTGGTTGCCAGATTGCCTAATCACGGGTACAGCATCAGTACAGCATCAGTACAGATTAGTACCTGGGTAGCGTCATAATCTGCGGACATCAGGGTCTTTCGGTGGGTATGATGATCGCTTTTCCCCCTTCTCCCCCAGCATTCCCAGCATATCCCAGCTTTTCCCAGGGGGGGTTCCCTAGCACATGGCGTCCACTAAACCAAGAACATCCTTCCCATTTGATTCCCACTCTACGCCTTCGGGTGGCAGGCGACCAATCAAAGGCTTATCTTTTCCCTTCTTATCTCTACGTAGTATCAGCGGCCACACCGAAAAGACATTTGTTACTTTTACGATGGGGCAAGATGGGGCAAAACGGGGCAAAACGGGGTCCTGCACGAAGCTACGGCACGATGATGAGAGCTGATTATGTTCATTATCTTACCTGGTAGTGTGGGGGAAGATCCTTTTGGAGATGTATCTCTCTCTCTGCTTTCTTTGCTTTCTCAATTGTCTGATGTATCTTCCAGGCCTGTTGAACCCTGGTGGTATACTGTTGTACCTTGGTGGTATGTATGTATGTATGTATGTCGCGGTCGCAGATTCTGGCTTCTGGGTTTCTGGCTTCTGGGTTTCTGGGTTCTGGGCACTCTGGGTTCTCTGTTGAACAATAGATAATTAGTTGGATTTGGCTTGAAGGATCTTGTCGTTTTCCTTTTCTTCCCATTCTTCCACTCTTCTTCTCGTCATCTCTGAAGGGTTCGCCTATTGCTCGTTATTCCTGGTAGTGTCGTGCTTCGCCTTTCACTATTGAAAAGGTTATCCGCATATGGTTTGACGGATCTAGAGTTTCGACGTTTCGACGGATGACGGTCTTGTATGCGCTGGACAAAACCTAGATGATCTGTCTCCCATCATTTCTCCCTTCAGCTTGCGCGTCGCACAATCGAGTAAATCTGCCCTGTCCACCGAGCTTGACAATTACTCGATCATTACCTAACCCTTCGGAACCCTAGAACCTTAGAACCCTAGGAACCCTAGATACCCTAGAATCCTTTGGTCTATCATTGGTGCTGGGATCTTGTAAACTCGGATCGTCGCGATGGAGAGGCTGTATAGCTCGAGGCTTAACAGATTGGCGGAGAAGGTCGCTGTGGACAACGAAGATGGCCTCACCACAGCCCAGCTGATGGTAACACGAAACCTGTTCACCCATCACTGCTGGGTACCACCTAGTGGTGGTCGATTGACCCGACTCCGATGCTAACCCATCCCAGTTAACAAATCACGACCTCAAACCAGTGGAACCTGAGCGTCGTCAATGGGGAGCGTGGAATTATGTCGGCTTTTGGATCGCCGACTCTTTTAACATCAACACCTGGATGATTAGTTCCACCATGATCGTGAATGGGCTCTCGTGGTGGCAGTCTTGGCTTTGCGTCTGGATCGGATATGCCATCGCCGGGTGCTTCATCTGCTGCACCGGTCGCATCGGCGCCATGTACCATATTGGTTTCCCCGTCGTGAACCGATCTAGCTTCGGGATCTGGGGCTGTCTTTGGCCCGTCTTCAACCGTGCCGCCATGGCTTGCATCTGGTATGGTGTGCAGTCTTACATCGGCGGGCATTGCGTGTACCTCATGATCCGGTCTATATGGCTCAGCTGGGTACGTTACATCGCGTCCGATGGATGTGTGTGGCATTCACCGGGTATTGTCCGTGTTGCTGACTCTGCGTATAGGATCGTACCACCATCCCCAATACGTTCTCGGCGGAGTCTGGAACGACTACCGCCGACTATGTTTCATTTTTTCTGTTCTGGCTGTTGTCGCTTCCCGCCATCTGGTTTCCTGTGCACAAGATTAGACACCTCTTCACTGTGAAGGCTTACTTTGTTCCTTCCGCCGCTATTGCTTTCTTGATCTGGGCTCTAGTTCGTGCTGGCGGTCCGGGTCCAATTGTTCGGCGACCCGCATCGATAGAAGGAAGCGACTTGGCGTGGGAGTTCATCCGAGGTATCATGAGTTCCATCGCCAACTTCGCAACGCTTATTGTGAATGACCCCGATTTCTCTCGTTTTGCGGGTAAGCCGCGCGACGCTCTCTGGTCACAGCTATTTACCATTCCTATCGGGTTCGCCATCACCTCGCTCATCGGTATTCTGGTTTCGTCGAGCTCGCAGATCATCTATCCGGGAAGCGATCCGATCTGGGACCCTCTCGACTTGCTGGAGAGGTTTGTCAACGACGGTGGATCTGCCCAGCGTTTCGGTGTCTTCGTCATCTCCCTTGCCTTTGCTCTAGCTCAGCTGGGGACAAATATTGCGGCGAATTCTGTCTCGGCGGGTACCGACATGACGGCGCTCCTGCCTCGCTTCATCAACATTCGTCGGGGTGGATATATCGCTGCTGTCGTTGGCTTGGCCATGTGTCCCTACAACTTGCTCACGTCAGCTAACCAGTTCACGACCTATCTCTCATCGTATTCCGTCTTCCTCAGCTCCATCGCTGGTGTCATGTGCAGCGATTACTACTTCGTCCGCAAGGGCTACCTTGAAATCCGAGAGCTCTTTGACGCCCGAAAGACTGGCCCATACTACTATACCTATGGATTTCATTGGAGAGCTTACGCCGCATACATCAGCGGCATCCTGATCAACGTGGTCGGCTTCGCTGGGGCAGTGAACGGGGGAAACGTTCCCATCGGGGCGACGTACATTTATAACTTCAACTTCTTCTGCGGCTTTATTGTGTCCGCCGGCATGTACTGGGCGCTATGCAAGCTATCGCCCATCCCGGCTTGCAGCGATACGTGGATGGAAGTGGGCGATCAGATCGACGAAGTCAGATTGGCGTATGACCAAAACAGTCTGCAAGAGTATAGTCGGCCCACATACGATCCCCCAGGCTTCGATGTGGAGGCGGTTCTGAGCAATAAATACGACAAGGACCCCCAAAAGGATTTATAGTTATCTGCCTGGTCGGCGGAGACGGTTCGTAGGTACGTTGGGTATTCGGGAACACTGAAAAAGGTTGGGCTTTCGAGGTTTCAATGCTGCGATTCTGGGAATTTTAGGGATTGAAGGGACGTGTGCGAAGACGTCGAGGTCATAACCGGGCATTGGCTGGCGTAAATCGTGATCGTGGCTTATCGAGCATACTGATCGGATCGACTGGACTGGTTGGAGTAGTGATATTTTGCATGGGATACGATAAACCTAGACAGAAGCTGGTTTGTCGATTATATTAGACGCTTCCTCAGCACGTTGGTGACGTTTGGTCCTCATGGACGTCACCAGTCATTGGACTTTGATTGGGAGCACCTAGCTGATTGTTTGATACTTTTTATATCAGGGTTGACAGCCTGTGAATAATTTGAGCCTTTATTTCTATATCGATATATAGATACGACGATTATTCAACAAGGAGTAGTGATTCGTGGTTTGTGAATAGCGAATACGGGTACCTAGTAGTAGACACTACTACCTACCTACATAATATCAATATAGATATTAATATCAATGACAGGTCAATGGTATCAATGGTTTGATTTATGTACATAGCATAGAGGTCACACACCAAGATGGCATATGGAAAGGTGTACTTGTTGCTCAGGTACCGAATACATGCCCAGTTACATGAAAAACGCGACGCATTGATCAATTTTGTTAATTTTTATTAATTTCATCCAATCAAGTCCATTACCGAATTTTTACTAGGAAGTACCTAAGTACTCGAGCACCTAAGGGTACCTATTGCATATGTACCTAAGCATATACTACATCAAGTATTTTCAACAACAAGGGCAACAACGGCGACGATAATACATTAAATATTCAATTTTAGGGAACGGCGCAACTAAAATACTTAGCACCTACCTAGGTACTCGCCTAGGTACTCACCTAGGTACTCACCTAGGTGTTCAGTGCTGATTAGGGAAATAGAAATCTATATATTTCGCCGTCCACATTGGAAATCCACACTCCTCTCTCTACAACCTACAACTACAACTTCATTCATCCTCTTCCTACTGATCAGCTTTGAAGTCGCCGAGCCCTTTGACTGCTTCTTAACTCTGCTGCCCTTTCAATACCATATTGTCAACCTGATCAACTAACCCACACCCCATCCTTCATCTTCCTCTCGCCCTTCGTCTACACCTCAATCACCCACCTTCATCTGCACCTTCATCTGCACCTTAACCACCCGCCTTCGTCGGTCTATCCTATCCTATTCCCCAGTCTTCTTGTTTTTCCTTTTTATTTTCTTTCTTTCCTTTCTTCTATTTTCTTCTTTACTCTGCGCGTCAACGACCGACGTTCTTCTCTACCCTCTCGCCGACCGTCGGTTCACGCGTCAGTCTTCTAGTCCACGCCATCTTCGGTCGCGCTTCTTAGGTGCCCTTTGCGTCCTTATAAGAAGGATACATACCTACATTCTACACCCTCTTGTCGTGGAACATCCCCCCCGACACCCAAACATCATTTCGGCATTCATCCTCTCGTCGGACTTCTCTCTAAGTATCCACGACACGACGTAACAATGCCCTGGTCCGGTCAAGGAAACCCCCCGGAGGAGGCTCCAACCCCCTTCCTGGAAATGCCCAGCGAGGTCCTCACAAAGATTGCCTCCAACCTTACTACTCCCGAGTTTTGTAACTTGCGCCTCACATGTAAACACCTTGAGGCTTCTCTCTATGACGATTTCGGCAAGGAGTTTTTCACTAAACGACAATTCATGTGCTCGACGTTCAGTCTCCAAGCACTTCTGGGCATTTCCAAGTCCCGATTGGCCTCATACATGAAGTATCTTATCATCAGTGTCGATCACCCAACCAGGGCCACTCCATACGAGCGTGGACGACCGGAAGGTAGTGACCTTGGGAGGCATCTTGAGAGAGTCAAAGTACTTGAATGGGATCTTGATCATTGGAACCTCATTAGCTCGGGTATTTACTACGACATTCTCTTGGAGGCGGTTCAAGGTTTTTTTTTTCAAGCAGAAGACGGCATACGAGATTTCACCACCGTTGGTCGAGCCCGAGATGGCCCCGACAAGCGATGGGACACCTATGGGGCACCAACATACCGCCAGCAAACAGGACGCTCCTTGGAGATTCAAGTCGACCATCGAAACCCTCCACATGTGGTAAAACCTAGGTATGACGCCAAATTCCTCTGTGAATTGTTCTCGGTGGTCCTGCGAGTTCTTGGGAAATCCAGGGATATTCACCCAGATCCCGGAGTAGAGGTTATTCTACAAAACATTTACATGCCTGACCCAGCCTTCTACATCCCGCCTTGGTTGGAGACAACCATCGTGCCTGTCGTCATGAGCCTCAAGACGCTCTTCTTATGCTTGGGTAGACACTCATTCGCCATTGGCGCCGTCAACGATGGGGGACGACCCAAAGAGTTCAATTGCTTCTTCCTATCGCAATTCATGTCGCATGCCTTGTCTCTCAAGTACTTGAGGCTGGATTTCCGAGAGATGAGATACGACGATGACATTAAGCCCTTCTTCCTCTGGCTTTCCCACATGCCTCTCCTCGACGAATACAACGTGGCGTACACTGGCGACGAAGCGCACACCATCTCGGGTCTACCAGATCTCCCTCGGGCACCCTTGTTTCAGTTCTTGACACGGCTAGACATCGGGTTAGTCACCGTTAGACCAATCCTGCTCGTCAACCTAGTCCGAACTTACAAATCGACCCTCACCGAACTCTGCCTCCACAAGATCCGACTTCACAGCGATGAACTAATCACGCGCGAGGAAAAGCTCGATCTTTGGAGCGCGTTCTTCACCCAGCTTGACGCACTCATGCTCAAGCTTAACAGACTGTATATAGTGCAGCCTGAGCAGTACTGGGGTATGGACCCCTGCACTGTCAGCTTCATCAGCCGGAGCTCAGAGCTCAACATCGTCAATGGCAATATGCTCATGTGGAAAGGCCAAGACTGTAAGTATTCCTAGTACACCCATTTGATCCTCAAGCCAATCCATGTAACCCGTTTGCTGATCCATTCTATAGGGAGTCGTATTACCGAGACGATTATCAAGTCCATCAACTGCGAATTCCCCGGGCCGATAATCGTTCAACGTGAGTAGCACCCAGCCCTGCACCTCTGGATCCATCCTTGTTTTCCTTGTTTTACTGGAGAAAAGTCTTGTTACTAACGTTTAACCCAAGACGAAATTCTGGAGAGTGACGATGATCTATGATACCATTCATGGATCCGCATCGATATCAAAATTCGATGAAGATAGGGACGAAGGTTGGCGTTACGGTTGAGAAAAAGGTCAATGGTGGTAATCATGGGTGGGCCCCGCATAGCCTGGAGTTGAAAAAGTGGTCGTCGGCGAAGTTTTTTCTTTTACGATCCGAACGACCCCAAAGGGATTAATCAAAAGGAGGAAGGCAACTGGTCTCGGAGACCTGGGCAAACTAAATTTTCCCAGAACTCGAATGGCCCCAAAAGGATTGACCAAAAGGAGGAAAGGACTAGTGATGTCCTCATGGTGAAGACGAAGACAGCAACAATCGCGCTGCACAAACCAGAGGTCGTCTTCACTTTACTATTTGTACTTTACGCGAATTGCTTTCGAGAAAAATCGTTTTTATTCCCAATAATCTCCACTCTACCCAAGTGACTATCTAATTAGCAACGTGCTCTATACGTTCTTGTCGAAAAAGTCAAGAATCGACCTAAAGGTTGTAGGCGCCGAATATTCCTAGTTTTTATAGATTAGCACTAACTCCCCGTTTCGTAGAGCAGTGTTGGGTAAGAACTTACAAAATTCAGGCCATGCCCAGCGCCGGGAACCACAATCGCCTCGAAGGCACTCGGATTGGTGAAATACTGCTCAACCTTGGCTGGGACAGACGGATTCGAGGTACAGCAGTTGCCCCCGCAGAACGGAATATCACGCTCTAGAACACACCGTAAGTCAGCTCCTCCGAAAATCACACTACGCGAGCACGGATAACCTACCTCCAGTAATAACCAGCACCGGCCCCCCGAACGAATTGTTCCCCCTCGTCACGCCCCCCAGCGTCAACAGCTCCCCCACCGTCGCCGGCCGCACATTCCGATACGCCGCCTCCAGCATCGCAGGGTCGACAGCCTCGGGCGCGAAGAACCCCGTCTGCAGCGCGAACACGTCGCCCGCGGCCAGGTATCCGGGGGCGTAGCCGTCGCGGGCCTGGACGAAGTTGTTGCCCAGCAGGAAGGCGGTGCCGAGCTCCTGGGTGAAGCCGGTCAGGGCGATGCCGTCGGACAGCGCGCCGTCGGCGGCCGTCAGCGCGTACGCCTGGATGGCCCCGTAGCTGTGGCCGACGTGCACGATCTTGTCAAAGCGCGCGTCGACGCCGCGCACCGCCGCCGCGCGCAGCTGCGTCGTCAGCGCCTGCAGCGCCGCGATCTCCAGCGCCGATTGGATCTCGTTGACCGGCTCGCCCCGCGAGGACCCGCCCAGCCCGAGCCGGTCGTACGCGAAGGTGCTGTAGTTCCGCGCCAGCGCCGCGTCCACGAAGCTGTACGACTGGTTGCGGGAGGATGATGGCGGCGACGGGAATTCCCAGTACGTTCGGTCGAAGGACACCCCGTGGGTCAGGATTTGCAGCGTGCGGCCTGGCCCGGCGTCGGGCGTGCAGTACGTGGCTGCGATGGTGTAGTCGCCGGTTACGTTTACGAACTGGTGGGTTGTTAGTTGATTCGTGGGTATGTGAGGAGGAGAATGCTGTGAAAAGGGGGAAGTGGGTATAACAAAGCGGAGAACTCCTACCTGGCTATCGGGCGTCCCATCACCACCTAGAATCGTCTCGGTATAGTTGACGCCTGGCTGCGTCATGTTTAGGATGAAGTTTGTAACTTGGATATTGTCGACTGGGGCTTGGAGCGAGAAGTTTATGTTAAGTGCTGATATCGAGATAGGCACTGTCAAGTCCTGACAATTTCGTGCGGCGGCTAGAGTCGTGAGACCCGTGAGTAAGAACGTTGACACAGTAATTGGAGCCATCTTGGTTGTGTTGGTCTTTGCCGACTCGATAACTTATTCCCGTCTCCTAGGTTGTTGGTACCTACTTATCCGTGATTGTCGGGTTGCAGGTTGTAAGTTGCCATTCTTGAAGTCTGCACCGGCTCCTCTTATATACACTGGCGCTTGCTATCACCGAATAGACAGACGCTTCTAATTCCAAATATCTTCATCCGTGACAGCGCAGTTCCCCAGGATCTTTGTCAAATACTTACTTGGCGTGATCCTTAAAGCCGCGGCGTTGCGGAGACGTTCATTACCCGGTACCATTCCCCGATCATCAAATGTTTCTTCTAACAGGATCAAATAACGACAACAAACCCATTGCTCTGCTGTTCTCCATAAGTTCCGATTAGCTGAGGTCGTTGACTTTGCCGCTAGTGCTGAAGTCATCCAGGGCCCCCCTATCCCGACCGCCGTCTTCTCCATGGCCCATGGGTGTTATTCCAAATCTTATTCATAGCTTAGATGGGGATGTTATTTGTCAAAGTCCTAGATTGAGGCTGGGTATGTAGGTATGGGCCTGTGCGTTCGCTACGAGCCGAGGATTTGGTTGTGCCTCTTTAAAATTGTGGATCTAGTCATATCGTATATCGTAGATCATCAGAGTGTAAGGGAACATCGTGCAATGAATCTATTCTGACATCGGGTAGCCGTCAATGTTAAACCCGAATGTCGGGTTTATTTTCGGTTTCGATGGGTTATCGCCGCCAAGCCTTAGGGGATATCAGTACAAAAGCTGCGACAAGTTACACCGACAGCTTTCTGTATCGACCGAGATGAAATTCTTTCCCGTTCGTGCTTTCTATCAATCCCATCAAGTCTAAAGCACCATTCAACTTATTCCACAGTGCCAAAGAGAAACTCGTTCAAGCTGCGCTGATCGAGACGGCGTAATCGTTGCTGCGGTCCCAACGGGCGAGAATCAAATGTGGTTCGCACCGAGTGCGTCGAACGCGCTAGGCTTATGAAAACGATGCAGTGATGCTTAGAATTGTAGGCTTTGATAGTCCCTCCTGAGAATACAGTGAAAACGAAGTCTACCTTTGGATGATGTCGAATCCCAGACGACGACATTGTATCCACGTCATCGTCCCAAACGCCGAGCCGTGAGGATTAATGACGCCCGTGGCTGCGGGAGGCACTCTATGGCTAGGACTGGAGGTTTCCGAGGGAGATATTCTCGGCCCGTGCCCACCTACGTATCGAGCCGGGCCGCCGTCGCCTTCTTTTGACATCCTTTTCGTAGCTGTTACAAGACACGCAGCGGCCCCGACGTTCATCCACTGCGCGGTATTATTAGCAGGTATCTTGAAGAATCCAGCAGATGCCAAGTGGCTTGTTTTTGTCTTACTCGGTGTAATGGAAAGTCCGAGCACGGGATCGACCGTGGAGGTCGTCATTGCGGGATAAGATGGCCTCCAGAATAGAATCATAAACGTGTTTATGACCCTTCGTTCAAAGCCTCTCATTTATATCCTTTACAAGTGCCATTACTTCCGGACACCAATTTGCTAATGAAACACCTACTCTGGTGGTGTTTACACGTATTTTGTGGCGTCCGTGTAACTGCTTGGGTGTAGATCATGGCTTTTGCGGGCTACTATATCACCGACCCGAATGTAATTGAAACCATCATCCGTCGGGACCGAAATGGGAGAGTTCCCAGCACGCCAATACCAGCACAGGTAACATTGTATAGTATTTAATAATTCATGGCACCCGCTTGCTTAACTGCTCGTCTATCTACTGGGTACTTAGGAACCGGCGGTCAAACCCCCCTTCCAAATTTGATCACTATATCCGGCACCAGCGCTTATCCTTCATGGTGTGGAAGCCGCTACGCCGTTGCGCATCGAGTGTCAACTCATTTTGGGACAGCAGACAACCATTGGTTCACGATGTCATCAAGACGCTCCACTGACGCGAGAAACCTTGCCCTGAACATTTATATATGTAGTTCCATTTGCGGGCTTGCTTCTACTGTATTCTTGCTCTTACGTATCTGGTCACGAAGGCTTGTGAGCGGCCGTGTGACGCTCGAAATGAGCGATACACTGCTTCTCATAGGTTGGGTAAGTACCCTTCATTCCAATCTGGTATTACAGACTCATCGTAAGGACTCGACATAGATTTTTTACGCTGCGTATATTCCCGCATTTGTTATGTTTGCCGTCTATGGAGCTGGGCATGAAATTGGTCTTATACCCGATCAGAATGACGCGCGTCTACTTCAGATCGTAAGCCATAGAGTCGAACGCCGACATTATCCCAATATGTCCCACTAACATATGCCAGTACACGATCATCTCCGAAGTTACGTACAACTTCACCATGGCTTTCATCAAGTTTAGTATCCTGCGGCTATACGGCGAGGTCTTCGTCTCTCGCCAATTCCATTATTCCCTTTGGGCTGTTACAACATTCGTGGCGTGTTGGCTCATCTCGGCCACCGTTCCTGTAATAGTCCAATGTCTGCCAATAGAGAAGGGTTGGAACACTGCACTTCCCAATGGTCATTGCATCAACCTGGGATTATTGATGACCTTGATAGGCATCTTTAATATAATTACAGACTTCGTCATCCTTGCTATGCCAATTCCGCAGGTCTGGCAGCTTCAAATCTCTAAACAAAGGAAACAGTTGTTGGCTATCACATTTGCGATGGGGAGCAGGTAGGATACCTAACTGTTGATTCTTCCTCAATTCCTATCGGGTTATATAGTTTCTCCAAGTCCTTTGGTCTCAGCATGCTAAGCTATTCCAGTGCTTGTATCGCTAGTATCATTCGACTGGCTTATACGCTCAGAGCGGGTTCTTCGGTCGGGTTTAGCGGTGAGTGAGACACGTTGCTTTAGGCAAGAATAAACTGACCGGGTCATAAATATATAGAGGGTAATACGGCCGTTGGTCTGATATCCACGGCGGAACTGATGTGTGGTTTTTTCGCCGTATCAATCCCCACATACCGGCCCCTTTTCAGGCATATCACCCGTAACTCCTCTACAAGGAACGACTTCCAGCGCCTCGACGTAATCAGTCCAAAATGCCATTCCCCAAGCCATACTGTTAAAATTTCCGTTGGTAAAAGCCATCGATCATTAGACAACGGGATTGAAGTCACGAATCAGATCGAGCTCGTCAGAGGGGACGATATAGATAAGACCTAGGTTAGAGTTTCAGAAGATGGGAGCCCTCGAGCTCCAACTCAGGATATCTTGACTTTGGGGTTCTAGTGCCATTATGCGTGCTTCGAATTACTAGAAAAGCATAGAGCCAATGTAGTTTAAATCACGAAGTTATCAGACGGAGAGTTTGGAAAGGGTTTAATCGGGGTTTCTAAAGCTTGAACGTAACCTCATGTCAGTGGCTAAAGCACACGTAGGTAAACAGGCGTTGAAGTGAAGGAAAGTAGGTGATTATCACGTAGGTAAGGTGTATATTGGAGAAGATAATAACGCTTACCCCCCTAATAAAACCCACGGCGAGGGTCGCCACTCTTATATACTGCTGGCGAGCCGCCCTCCTGGCTACCTTGGCACCCTCTGGAGCCCCTAGTGGGTCTTATTAGAGCCTCCCGTTATATGCGTCCCTGACACTACCCGAGCGGGCAGGACTGGCGAATCTCTTAGGTATAAACACCAAGCCCCTCATAAGTATGGCGATCTGCTTAACGCCCAGCGCGTGGTTTGCTTATTCGGATAGGCCTCGGAAAGGGGGGCCTTTGCACGCCTGCGGCAAGCTCAGAAATGGCCTCTTTATGTAAAGATTAGAGGGTGCCAGACGGGTACCCTAAGCAGCTTACATTACGGATCCACGTAGGGTAGTTCGTTCTTTTTTTTAAATCAATATTCCAATAATCATAGTCGGCTTCCCGTAGCTATCGCTAAATTCTCATTATTTTTCGCAGTAATTCACATAACGCGCTGTCAAAATAGCGTCACGGCGCATACACAGGCTGGCGTACCTAGTAGGGAATGCAACATTAATAATACGTGTCTGGGAAGCCAAAGCTATCAGCTGTGTAATAAGAGACACAGTCCCTAATCTATTAGACGTGTAGTCTTTATCTCATCTATGATGCCAGAACACACGGCACGCAACGCCTATCAGAAACATGGATTTTTTTCATCCTTTTCTCAATTACAAGGAAAACAGCTCAAGCCCCGCTCACGAAGCCATCTGAAATGCGTAACAACAAATACTCCAGCAATGCCCAATGCTCCCGTGATCCCAAAGTCTTGTCTAAACCTGCCCGTTCCCATGCCCGTTCGCGCCGTTCGCGCCGTTGCTCGACGTGGTCTCCCGCACGGCGCGCTCCAGCGCCTGCTCGACGTCGCGGACCAGGTCCTCGGGCTCCTCGATGCCGCTGCTGATGCGCACGAGGTCGTCGAACACGCCCACGGCCTCCCGCTGGTCCCGCGGGATGCCCGCGTGCGTCATGGCGCTCGGTAGCTCTACCAAGCTTTCGATCCCGCCCAGGCTCTCCGCCAGCGTGTAGATCTTGGTCACCTGGCAGAACCGTTCCGCGGCGGCGCGGCCACCCTTGATGCGGAACGAAAGCATGCCGCCGCCCATGCCGTTTCGGTGCTGCTTCAGCGCGATGTGCCGGTGCGGGTGGGACTCCAGGCCGGGGTAGTTGACGGCGATGACGTGGGGACTGGCTTCGAGAGCCTTGGCTACTGCCGTGGCGTTGGTGCTCGATTGCTTCACGCGCAGATGGAGCGTCTTGACGCCTCGGTGTGCTAGCCAGCAGTCGAACGCCGATGGGACGCCACCACAGGCGTTCTGGAGGAAGGACAGGCGCTCCCGCAGCTCGTCCGAGTTGAATGCCGCCAAGCCCATGACCACATCGCTGTGGCCGTTGATGTACTTGGTGACGCTGTGCACGACGATGTCGGCACCGTGATCGAGCGGATTTTGCACATACGGGCTCAGGAACGTGTTATCCACGACCACAGCAACACCCCGGGCGTGTGCCGCGGAAGCCACCGCGCGGATGTCAACGAGACGCAGCGTAGGATTGCTAGGAGATTCGATCCACACCAGCTTCGTGTTTTCTCTGATGTGCTCGGCGATGTCTACCTCGATCTGCGGGGTAAAGGTCACGGTGACGCCGTGGGCCTTGGCCACGCGGGTGAAGTAGCGATGCGTGCCGCCGTACACGTCGCTGACGCTGATGACATGGGAGCCCTGGGCCAGGCTCTGGAGAATGGTGGCGGTGGCGGCACTTCCGCTGCCGAAGGCGAGAGCATATTTGGCATGCTCGAGCGCAGCAACGGCTTTTTCGAAGTTATCCCGGTTGGGATTGGAGCTCCGGGAATACTCATACAAGCCTACAGGCTTTCCGACCGAGGTTTGCTCAAAGGTGGTGGACAGCGAGATAGGTTCGATGACGGCACCCGTGACGGGATCGTGGGGAGCACCGGCGTGAACTGCAAGGGTTCCGAAGCCATGAACAGGGGAGGGTGCCCGTGGAGGGGTCTCAATTGGGTGTTCCATAGGGACCGTCATGATTGCGTTGATTAGGTGCTGGGGACAATGGACAATGAACTTATCGACTTCGTCCCAAGATATAACAATAAATTTGATATGTCAATTCGTATCAGGAAATCAAGTACCGGAACAACCTTTAGTGTTTTTTGTTTTTCCTTTTTCCCTTTCTCGTCTAAAAAATGGTCTAGAAAGTAGTCAAAATGATGGAATTAGTGATTTAGATGATTTTTAGGTGATTTTTAGGTGATTTAGGTGGTGAAAGGAGTGGAACTAGCTAAATTAGACCGCTTCTATTTAAAGCGTAGTCGGGAATCTTGGGAATCTAAGAATCTAGGAATCTACTAGGGAAGAAGGTAAGAAACCATATATGCATGCCTACCAGGTGTCAACCCGGTAGGTAACATTTAATATATAAGAAAAAAGGAGAGCTACGGTGAAAAGGTGAGCGATATCGTACAGACCATGGCGGATGGCGGCATAGAATTCCTTCGTTAGGTCTGGATGGTTTGTCATCATGATTATCCAACCTCCGATATTCGTCATTCGACGACGGCATGAGGAGATCCACCCGACTCTCACACCTCCGACTGCCGAACGCCGACTGTACCCGGATACGTGGGTACGTACTTGGTGACTTGGTGACTTGGTGACTTGGTATTCCCAATCATTGACCATCCATCTTCTTCCAACTGGCAGATCGAGGTCATTGATGAACCATTCATCTTATACGCACTTATTACATCCGTGAAGTACCTATTCTGAGGATATCAACGTAGGGTCCATTTTTTCGCTTCTACCCACTTGATCACCTGGCAGTTATGGTTCTTCGTTTCGTACGCCATATAACGTGCTTTCGAGCTTACAGTTCGCCCTGTTTCATCAACCCGCGTTCGTATTACCTCCATCCCGCCTACGTTGCTACGTTTTAACACCTTTATACACCGCCAGCATCACAGGCCGACAGCCGTCTCATCTTTCCTCTCCTACGTAACAACGCAGAGTCCACTCCCGTACATCTGTGCGCCCAGTAAACTGGGGAAAGATGTCCCAGACGCATTTGCAAAATCCGGGGACACCGGGGTTAACCGGGCGCCGTGCATACATAATAGTTAGGTAACCGATACAGCTGGAAACGCGCCCTGAGCGATCCAAGTCATCACTTCATGCGCCCCGAGCAAACAAGCTCGGTTTCTTCCCGGTTTGTCTAACCTGCTAGCCGGGTACATACTTGAACACCCTGCACACTCGCCTGTCTATCTGGGGCCGTCTGTTCCGGGTCATATACAGCGTGTTGGATGCTAGGTATAGTACAAGAACTTCCAATATCCGCCCAGGTAATGCCTGCCTAGGTACTTAGGTAGGTTAGAGGCTGGGTGTTTCCGATATGCAAGCATAAGGAAATGAGATACGCTGCTCTATCACTACAAGTCCCCAGCCAAGAACCTAGCACGTCTTCCCCGCCGTCTCCTAGAAGAACCCGCATTGGCAGCGCTTGGAATAGCCGATGGCGGCGCTGGGTCCTCGCTTAGGAGTTTCTGCCCCTCGTTCGGGGGCCCGTTGAAATCCCCGGCGCTGCACGCGGCGTTGATGCCGTCGCATTTCTCCTCCCAGACGCGACAGTTGGCACCACCGGTCGGTGGGGCCGAGTCGTAACACTCTGCCGCTTGGTCGTAGCACGCCTCGGATGCCTTCCAGCAGCCGTCTTCGGTGTAGTACGCAGACACCTCCACGCCGACCCAGTTCGCGTTCTTGATAAGGTAGTTCGCGGGGATCTTGCCTTCGGTTTGCTTTTGGGTTCCGGACGATGTAACTGCTACTGCGGCTTTCGAATTGGATCCCGCGGGCTTGTAGACCTTCGGCCCAGGCATCGGGTACGGGAAATCCGGCTGATAGATGTTGAACGTGAGGCCGGGGTCGTCGGCTGAGACGTATCCCGGGATATTGACGCTGTACTCCGCAGGAACATCGAGGGTTCCCGTGCTGCCGCTCTGGATGAATACCTGTGCGCATCCCGTGTAGAATTGCGGGTCGCCTTTGTCCGCGTTATGAAGTGCCAGTAGTTCAGGCCGGATGAGCCAATATCCGCCTGGAAGGGAATTGGGGATATCGACGGACATCAGACCGTTGTTATCGATCACCTTCTCTGTACACCACTTGCCACTCGCGTCGTCATAACCCTCATCCCACTAAACCGGAGTGTCAGTAGTTGAATTATGAGAACTGGGTCGACTGAAAGGGCCATTGAGGTAGTCGAAAAGTATGGCATGACGGGAAACACAACAGAGACTCTTACCAGTTTGATCCAGCCCGGACCAGCCGCAGAATCCGTAGTCATATCCTTGACCTGTTTGGCGTATATGGCACAAGGCCCCTACATCCCCAAGTCAGACCTATTAATTTCTCCTTGAAGTCTATCGGCCCTCATACCTTGTGAGAGGGATCGAGAGCGCCGGGTTGCTCGGCGTCGGCCCACAACCTCCACTCGAAAGTGAGTTTGCCTCCAGCTGGAACCGGGCATGTAAAAGCGACGGGCTGGCCACCTCCAGCACCTACTCATGAGTTAGCCAGGAACCCTAGCGATACAGATCGAGTGACCTACCGCAGGCCATATCGTCGCTGTCCACGCTGGCCACAGGGTCGGTGCAATGTTGCGGGTCCGTAGACATCCTAACGCAAGTCCCATCGCCTTGAGAGACATCGTTGACAAACAGCGTAGTAAAAACAGTATGAGCGTCCGCTACGGCAGTGAGAAAAGCGGCCGTGGCCATGAACGAAGAGAATAGCTTCATCTTGAAGAGTCGTGCCGACGAATTAGCAAAAGTAGGAAAACCGCCGAATGTTCGTTCTTTTGAAATTTTATACAGTTGAAAGCGCCGCTTGGAGACGTAGAGAAGATTGGTAGTAGTCCAGCTAATAATGAGTGAATAACCCCTAGGGGCTCGAAGTGAGGAAATGAACGTGTCGAAAGAAGCGAAAACGAGTGACCGTAGAAGCAGGAGCGAAGGAAAGGGACAATAGCCAGTTGGCTGGGAGAGCTTTTATTGTCTTATATCACAGTGTCAAAGAACCCGAAGCCAAGCAAAGACACTCACCAAGAAAAAGCAAAGGGGGGCAGATTAAGCCAAACCTGCACTGTGTAACGCCAGCGACCTGTCAAGCTGAAGGGAACAAACCGAGCTTCTCCAACTCCAGCCCCCCACCCCTGAAAGCCTCAATTCCGGCCTTCTCCTCCTGTATTAATAAAAGGCACCTCGTGCCGTGAAAAGAAAAACCTCACCTCCCATACCACCCCCGCCAAGGCTCCGAGGGAAAGACCTCGACACCCCCGAACCACGAAAACATATTTCAGGGGCACGCTTGGCAGCGCCCTGCGTTGGGAAAAGTCGCAAGTAGACGCGACGGTGCCACGCGAAACGGCGAAATCTGGGGGAGCGGCTGCGTGCATGTACCTACCACCTCCTATGATCTATTATATGTGTAGTACGTACCTACTCACTACCCAGCCGTTCGTTCGTTCGTCTGAACGCCAGGGGTACATACATACATATGTACCGAGTGGGCAGGTATGTAAGTAAGGACGGCTGCAGGTCGCTGTGTGGCTGCCGTCGCGCAGCCAATCGGCGGGGTGGCGCCAGAACATGTTGAAACAGAGGCTGACTTACAGGCGCTGGCCGCCCCGAAGGGATGTGGAGGCGCTGGGAGCTGGCCAGATATGTACCTACCTAGGTAGGCAAGTGGTGACGATGAGGCGCTCAGGTGCACATAGTGATGGGTTTTGGCTATGGTACTATTTCCGCATGTAATGAATGCTATTCGGGGCGCTACTGGGGCTTGAAGTGGCATTTTATGTACGCGAATATCGAAAGCTCCGAGGATTACAGATTTCGAGAATGGCTCGATGGTGTAGATACGTCAGGTTCCGCAAAGCCTCTTCTTACACCGTAGTCATCCAACCTCGCCATGATATCGTCTGGTTCGATTCTAGACTGTAGATGATGTCAGGGGAAATGTTGAAAGTCCGTGACGGGCAAGGGGCTGAGGGGCCGTGCGGTGATAATCTACACATTCGCTAGGCAGCTGAGGGAGCCTCACTTCAGCCCCAGACACGGGCCAATCCAGCGCAGAAACCAAACACAGGAGATTGAGGGGCGTATTCAGTTTCTACCTAATACGACTCGTCACTTCTAACTAGAAGAAGTCGACTGCGTGGGACATCGGTTGGGTAGTTCACGTAATTATCACAAATCACCACCACTAGAAAAAGCCATGGTAGGAGGGAAGAGTGGAGATTAATCACATCGCGAATCGCAAGACGATCTTCACACAGGCTGCCTTCACATCCGGGTAAGGATGCCTGCGATTTGCCCTCCCGGTCATCAAGAATTACACATCGCGCTATGCAAAGACCGACCCGAATTCTTTTTTATATGCCTCCTGTTGTACACTACTATAGTACATCGGTCTCGTGAATCATGGGTATCGTTTTCTTTTGCTCTGTTTGATTATTCGTTGATCTTGGCAAGGATTCTATGGTGGAATTGCGGTCAGTACCAATGATACGTTGCAGGCTCCCAGACGGTAGGAGACATGGGTGGTGGAACTTACTCGCTGTCGCGGAAGAGGTGGAACTCGTCCTCGCCGACCTTGACGGGAGAGCCGCCATACTAGATATGTGTCAGTGACAATTGATATAGTATGAGGAAAGATGTTTGAAAAACTTACCTGAGGAATCAAGACTCTGTCTCCGGTCTGCACACCCATGGGCACGCGTTGGCCATCCTTGTTCAAAGCGCCGGGGCCAACAGCCAGGACGCGGCCTTCGTTGAGCTCCTTCACGCTGGACTCGGGCAGGAAGATGCCGCTAGCAGTCTTGGTGTCGGCCTTGATCCTCTGGATGAGCACACGGTCCAAGAGGGGGACGAGAGACTTGATGGATCGGATAGCGGTGGCCTGTTTCGCTCACAACTTAGCAGATACTTCGTAGCATGGATGGTGCTATGGGGGGGACAAGAAAGAGACTGAGCATTGAGCCATTTCACATGCGTGAGCTTGCGAAAAGGCCAATGGCATAGCTCCAAGCTTGGTAGGTCAACGACTGGGGAATTGTGCATACGTACCATTTTGAATTGGAGGTATAAAGTATGTAGGGAAAGTATCCGGGGGAGTCGCTGAGTGGTAAAAAAGGGGTTTCTCTGGGTGGTAGGATGAAAGTGAGACGAATGGGGAGCTGGGATGTTTAAATTTGAAGCTATCACGATGCCGAGATGGGTCTTTTGGAAAGCTTTAGAAGATTCAAGTGGTGGATGGACCCATTTCCAATTTCTAGACTTTTGCAACTTTTTTTTTTTTTTCTAATTTGATTTTTAATTTGATCCTTGGTTTTTCCGATCGCCGTGTGCAAGCTTTTTTGCCTAGGCTGATCAAGAAATTCTAGTGAACCACCCCGCCGCTTATCGATTTGCCCCTCGTCCGGGTCTGCCGGATTCAGGTACCCAAGTACCCCCCTTCCTGTGTGCCTATGTAGGTACCTACATGTACCCCTTTACTTACCTACCTAGTAGTATACCATATCATACGTGATCATGATCACAATACATAGGCGCCGACCAGTTTCCATGAGCATATAGAATCGAAGCTGTCGCATTACATGGATGATATATAGACCCGTAGTCAACAGACAGCACAGGCGTAAGTTGGACAACAAGTTTTACCCATATCTCTATACGCAATTACTATGTTCTAATCTATATCGCCTTGATCCTGTACGGTTTGCACCCTTTCCGCTGTGCTGATGAAAAGTGACCAAGAGATATGTGGTTCCCCAACGCCCAGAATCCCTTCCTCTCCGCCTATTCCCAAGCACATTGCCAACTTGAATCGTCTTCACGCTCCGGGCCCTTATCCTTATTCTGATCTTCGCTCTTGTCATCGCTCTCGCTACTCTTCTCGTTCTTGCTCTTTTTCGCGCTCTCATCCTCGCTTGTGTCCTTGCTGTCCTACTTGCTAGGTGGTGCCGGAGGTTCGAGTACGTGCGTGTGATCATCTGCCGGGATCACTTGTCCGTGTGCGACCTGCCTACAGATAACCGTGTCCGACACCCACGGCTCGTCGAGGATCTCCGCCATTTGGGCCCGTTTCTTGGGGTCGATGGTCAGCATCCTCCCGATGATGTGCCTGCTTTCCCTAGGAAGGAGGCGTAGCAACCGCCACGGTCCCTTGATCACTTCCTTTCTATCCTGTCCGTTGGTGTTGGTGTTGGTGTTGGCGTCGGCACCTCCGACAGCAGTGGTAGTCGAAGCTTCGGAGCCTCTAGCTCTATGCTGCTTCGCATCATCCTCCACAAAGATGTCACGCTGAGGGATGTTCGAGAGATCGTTGGTGGACCGCGAAGGGAGGATTAGCTTCTTGGGGTCGTGGCCGGGAGACGGCTCCGACGCAAATAGCTTGTAAGAATTATCCGTCAAGCGCGGAACCTTCCACGGAAATCGCCTCAGAGACATGCAGCAGAAGATGATGGCAAGAGACCAGATGTCTACCGCCTGAGGATCGTACTTGCGCTCGTCGTAAACCTCCGGTGCTAGATAGGGATCTGAACCCACAACGCCTAATGACTTGTTAGGAACACATGCTATTCAGTGGTGCGGGGTAGCATGCCACTTACCCGAAGCGAGCACGATTTCGGTTTCGAAAGGATACCTGAAGACATGGGCGCTACCGAAGTCAATGATCTTCATAATACCAAATTCGCTCACGACGACATTGTCCAATTTCAGATCCCGATGAGCGAGGCCGGAACTGTGTAGGTAGGTTACCCCACTCAGTATTTGTAGGAAGCAGCATGTGATCTCGGGCTTCGTCATTTTGCCCGTCATGACGATAGCAAACAAGTCGTAAGGGGCGTACTCCATAACCTCGTACCACTTGCCCTTCTCTTGCACAATATCTAGCGTCTCGATAATGTTGCCGTGATGCAGCGCAGATCCAATACAGAACTCGGCCGTCAGTTTCTTGACATACTCCTTCTCGGTCTCGTAGGAATGCCGGGGGCGAAACTCCTTCACGGCGAATACGGTGTTATCTTCGTTCCTTTTCATGAGCTTAACAGAGCCCCCAGCACCGGATCCGAGCACCCGTCCGAGCTTTCCGTATTTAGATGAAAGACCATGGTCATCAGCGAATGGAACTCGGTGACTTTGCTTGCCTCCTAAGGGAGATGGCGAGGCCGACTTTTTCGGTTTATGATTCACGCCGACCTTGAAGAACCTCTTTAGATCGGACATAGATCCATGGGTGCTATGGGTGGTTGACCCGGTTCCTGTCGGATGAAGATCGCCAGACTGGTTCCTGTTCGCGAACAGTCCCGAACGCCTCTTTTCTTGCTTTTCCGTCTTTACCAGGCTTGTGGAAGAGGATGAAGGGGAAGCATGCTTCTTTTTTCTGGAAAACACAAATCTCTGGTCGATGCTGCCACCAGGCTTGTTTTGTACCGGCCTCTTGCTTGCAGCATACGGATCGTTGACATCTCCCTGGGGAGTGAATGGTCGCGAATAGTATTGAGACGCGGCATTCCTCGATGGGCTGGATTCTCTAGACACGGGTAGAGACTGGCCACCCGGACCTATACTGAAAATTCCCTTCCGATGTGAGCGAACTACTCCCTCCTGCTCATCCACCGCGGTCGACCGTTGCGAAATGTTATCGGTGGAAGCCGGCCGGTGCGGTATAACGACTCGCGGGGAGACAGGCCTCGAATCCTGTCCTGAGGCTTGCGGGGTTATGGCCTGGGAATCAAATCCTGCGTCTGAGCTGGAAATTCGGACGGATTTCGCGCTCTTGCTGGTAGAGTCCGCGGCGGAAGTCCCAGCGGGCGTCAACGGAGGCGAGGCCAGCTCAGGGGCTTTCGGGCTCAGCCGTGGCGACGGATGGCCCATGGGACTATGGCTGTGCTGCGGAGTTGCGCCAGGTGTAGTCTCGTTGGACACAACCTAAAGAACCACCGTTAGCCATACTGGGCGTTCGCAAGATCCAAAGCTTCGAAAAGCAGCATATTCATCAAAGGATAAATCAACCAAATGCGCCACCTTTTTGCCTTGTACTTTGTGTTCGCCGAAGAGAGAGGCGAGCAGAGCATTGCAAACAACTGGGCCGAGAGGAAATGGCATACCCTAGAAGGTGGGAGGGAGACGGGATCAAACGAGTAGTTGTGTAAGCGTTGCTCTTGAAGCTCGGCGCCGGACAGCGAATTCGTAAGAGCTCGTATTAAGTCGGGGTTGGCAGAGCTATCTCTCCGGGATTCCGGGCTACCGAACGAAGCAACTGGAGGATCGATCTCGTCGACAACAGAGGAGAAGCGAACAGCGGGCGCACGCTCTGAGGGTTTTACGGTGGCATCGGTACGCTCGGCATTGTGGTTGGAGCTACCTAGGTAGTGGGAAATAGATACAATCAGCCATTTAACTCAACAAAATTACGCCCCTGGGTGTATATTGGAATATTGGATATGAAAGTAGTTAAATCGAGGCCCGCATGGGGTACCAGACAAAGAGATGGTAGGGATACCTTGCGGCTGCTCCAGTTGCCGGCTCTCGCCAGTGTCGATCGGGGTTGTCATGGCAATCCAAGTACCGAAAGGTGCAATAGCAATAGTAATGCAATTTTAAGACAGAACGTTTTGAGCTATGATGGTTAAGAAAGTCTTGGTAAAGCTGGGCCGAGGGATGGCCCCCAAAAGCGTGTGTGTTGTGTAGGTAGGTAGGTTCAGGAAAAGGAAAAAGAGAAAAAAAAAACTAGAGCAAAAGTTGAATAAAGTGATGATGATATGATGTACCCGACTACTAAACTTGGTAAATGTCTAAAAGATCAATCTCTCAAAACTTGTGGGAGACCTGACTTATGTCCATCATGGTGGGGCGGCAGCAAAGTAGCGGGAAGCACCAAGACAAGGTGCTGGTAGGTAAGGTAGGCTGATAGGTAGTAGCAAGGCAGCTGGGAGCAGATAGATAGAGTGTGAAGGTCCACAGGGAATGAGTAGACCACGGTTGGCACGGTAGGCTAAGGCACTGTATATAGTGTGGATAGATGTTGATGGATAGGACGGATAGAATGGATAGAATGGATAGAATGGATAGAATGGATAGCTTCCATCTGCTTTCCGAGAAAACGGGTGTTGATGGCTTCTCTTCGGTAAGATCTGAAGAATAAGTTATGAATGGCACGGTAATAATTGTACTAGGTCAAGACATCGACGGCGTATGAGCGATGTTTGAGAAGGTGATAGAACATCAATGATTTTGTGCCGCCAAGCTGTAGCAGTTTGTAGCTGGAGGTATCTAGTACTGTACATAACTGACCTGACCTGGTACAAAAAGATTGATCGATTCAATATCAATGGGGCTGAGTTACGAAGTTTGATGCAGCAGCTTGACATGGGCCGCAGGTTGTTGGATACTGTTGCGGCATGGCCAAGCAAAGTACAGGTACCAGGTACGTAAAGATGGTTTTTTTTTTTTCTTCTTCTTCTTCTTCTCTTCGGCGGTTTATCCGGAGTGCACCAGACGTACATCCGGGTTGGTTTGAAAGAAAGAAAAAGATTGGAAGAGTCACTGGGACGCTTAGAAGGTGGGTCATGTGGGTCATCCTAGTGGTCAGGGATTACTACTAGGTATGTACTAGGTACCTAGTAGTGTTTCGTTTTCTTTTTTGCCCGTTTGCGTCTTTTACGTCCTTTGCGTTGATTCATGTCCACGGGTATAGGTTTACATTTCTGTATTGATTGATTCGTATGTTTATCAATGTTATTAAAGAGTTGGATTTTGACACACCAGTGCTGACGGTCACGAAAAAGAAAAGAAAAGAAAAGAAAAGAAAAGAGAATCAATTGAAGCTGAAATACAAATCCCGATATGGAGACTCACAAAGATAAGAAACGTCTTAAAGGAATTTGTCAGGCTATAGAACGAAAATCAAGACGTGAGACCGTGAGACCGTGAGACCGTAAGACTACCCTTTCCCAGGTCAGGTCTATTCTTGTAGTACCTACATAATCTACTATGTACCTACATCCATGGATGTACATACCTAGTACCTATCAAATCTACTAGGTAGGTGCTGGATGTGCTATCTTTAGGCACTTAGATCAATACCAAGCAGTCCCGACATCCTACCTAGTAGGTAACCAGGTACATATGTTCCCGCGAGCAATCACCGGGTGACCAAATCAAGTAATTCCAAATTATCATTTTGATGCATCGATTGATCATTTACCACCTCCTTATAACCAATTAGTCTCCCTTCCCAGGGGGTTGGCACTTGAATAGCTGGACCTCGATTCTATGCCCGACCCGATTACACTTATCGTGATATATCGTGGACCGCGAGGAGCTATAATCTTACAACCTTGAAGACCTCGGGAGGTATAGCATCTTTCTAGTATCCATCTACATACCTACCTAGTAGGTACCCATCCATACCTGTCCATACCCGTCCAAGACCTACCTACATATCAAGTGCATACCTAGTAGGTAATAAGCATTCTAGGTTGGTTTGGTTCTGGGTACAGTACTGGGTACACCGACGCCCAATGACAGCGACGAGGCTACATGGAATTGTGCCTGAAAATGATTAGCTTGCAGCGAGCCGTCTGCAGCGTCTGCGGCGCCTGCAGGCGGGGACTGTGATCTGCCATGCATTATCAGCCAAGATTTAGCATTCCACGAAGCTCCGGCCAATGGTTCGCACGGCATGCCATAGCTTGGTAACTCCCCTATCCAATCCCGTTTCTGCGATATACAAGAGCTTCGATTGCAAAGACGAATCCGTTTGAGACATATGGCCATGGCTGCTGCTGCCAGCACCAAACGGATACCATGGCTGCCAGTTCCATAAATGCGGGTGTCTCCTTTGGATTCGTCTTTTCTTTTTCTCCTTCCGCCATGAACCATCAAACAAAATATCGAATGAAGTTGGTATAGTCCCAGCTACTAGGTATGTATACACTCCGATCCGTTCCGGAAACTTGATAAGTACGGTTCCGTACTAGGTACTGTGCATATTTCCACACTGAGTACAGAGGTACGAATACGGGATATATTAATGCTGGGTGTGACAGGCTCGACGGGCACGTTGCACAAATTTGACTACGCTCTCATCTAGGCACTCTTGTGGTATTTGCTAGACAGTCACATCAATGAATTGCAATCGCATAGTCTAGGAGCCTTAGGGCCTTGGGTTCCAACGTTAGACATTCTAGAAGGTCTTTTCAAAGCCGAGCCGTTGTTCTAGATACCCACCACGAACATCCAGACTCAGAGCTTATCTGGCAGCCATGTGTACTAAGTTCTGGGCACTTCGGATTATTAGCATCCGGTAATTAATTGTTCCAACGATGAGTATGCCAGCAACCGCTATATCTGGTATAGCATTTTCGGGGCTTACAATCTTAGCATTCTCCTTTCCCTAGTAGCAAAGCGGTACATGTCCGTGATGAGATGTTCAAGCAGGACCGAAACCGCTTCAGAAACTACCTAGTGGTGTTTCAACGGCAACGGCCTCGAAACACCAATGCTACCCTCATCGTCCATCATGCATAAGTGCCTGTTATATGCCGAGCGGTTCATCCTAACCACAACAGCTACCTAGGCAGCTATACTACTACCACGTGATATAGCTCCGGAACTGCCACGCAATCCCATTTAGGATACCAGGTTGCCTTTGATTCAGATCATCGTTAGGTAATATTTCCTACCTAGGTACATCGGGTAGAGTGCCGAAGGATAGCATGCAGGTACCCAGCAGCACGTAGGGTATCTATGCTTTATGTGCATGGGAACGGAGATCAAGACTCTCGATCGTCTTGAGATTCACCCGATACCCAAGATTCCTATGCTCTCCTCCGCATAAGCCTCTCGCCACTTATGCATAATATATTGCGGCTTCCACGTTGAACTTGTATCGTACAGGGGAAAGGGTGGGTGATACTTGTCAGTGCTTGTGCACACATCACGGAAACCCCTAAATGGGCAATTCCCCTCGTATCACTCCCAGTCCGTTTATCGCGCAGGTGGTGCAGCAGCCGGCTGGTTCATTCCGTTTCGCTCGTCATCTGCATCTACGCAACAACCTCAATGCCCATCGACTTGGCCTGGAATATGACAGACTTGCAGAGTCCTTCCAGCGACAAGCCGGAGAGCCTAAGCTCGGACTGCTTTATCTTGGCGATCTCGTAGACGTGCTTGAGAGAGACGGTGCCTACTGTCTCGTGTCCTGGTTTGCTTGCGCCTTTCCTCTTACCCTTCTTCGTAGTTGGTAGGTCGGCGGCATTTCGTAGGAGCCATGAGGTCTGCGGGGTTCGGACATCAAAGAGAAATGATCTGTCTGCTCGCACAGTGACTCGTGTCGGCATGGGCGTTCCTTGAATAATGTGTGCCGTGCGCGCGTTGAATTCCTATGTAGCGCATTCGCATCAGCTGTTTGCCCAGCGCACAACCAACTTTCTTGCCAACGGAATCGCTCTTCACCTACCTTGCAGAAATCCATCGACTTCACACCTTTGCTACCAAGCGCAGGACCAACAGGTGGACTTGGAGTAGCTTTTCCTGCTCCCACAATGAGCTTCACGATCTGGTCGCGGTTAACCACAGCCCCACGCAATGCAGACATTTTGTTCCGATCTGGAGGGGTGTTGGCAAAGGGAATTGTGTGAGATGGCCGCCGACGCTGATTAAAATTGGAGATTTGTTTTTTTCTTTTTTTCTGGAATGGAACATTTGAAAGCTCCAGCCAGCTTTGGAGCCGGGAACTTCCGAGGACTTTAGTAATTCGTGATTCACACCAGCCACAACTTCTTCACTGAATGTAATGTAGCCTGGCAGCCTGGCAGCCTGAGAGGTCCTCGAATCCCGAACGCAACAGTGACTAGTGACCAAATTCTGGTCAGTGCGTTACTTGATGCGCCACACCTGTGAAATCATCAGTCCATTCTTCGTAGGGATAGGCCCGTCAACTACAAATATGGGTCTTTGTGGGTCTCTCCTTACATACTACGCAGTACGGATCAGTACTGAGTACGGATTTAAACCCACTGAGAAACCAGGCTGCCAGGGTCCCCGCCAATACCTCGAAAGCTTGAAGCTTTGAAGGTCCCAAGGTCCCCGGGTCTCATTCCCTCCCACTAACCACTAACATCAATTTGAACTTGAACTTGAACTTGAACTTGGAAGAAACCTGAACCTGAATCTGTACCTTGGAAATCCAGACAAGACATTGATCCATTCTTGAACTATCGTTCTTTTCCCCTTTCTCTTATACAGCACCTCCTATCTCTCGCATCTCATCTTCGCTCGTCTTATCTATATTATCAAAGCCTAATCCTACCTATATTTTTCATACCTCCCAAGGTCGCTCCTTTTTTTTCCAATCATGTTTAACTGGGCGAAACAAACGTCAGCAACACATTCCCATCCTGGTTTGACCATCTCACGTGGTATATCCAGCTAACACAGTGCCCAGTTTGGCCAATGTCGTGGGTACCGAGGAGCCCATCTACGGCCCTTCGGCTATAAGGTCTGTGGCCGAAGATGCCAAGACGACGCCCTATACCGAGTTGACCAGGGACGACATGAAGTGGGAGGTTATGGACTCGACCTGCGTTGAGACCCAGACCTTCTATTTCATGGCGGACAGTGGCCATCTAGCGTTTGCCCAGGTCATTTATAGCAACGTGGCGTATGACTTCTCAATCGCCTATCCCATTCATCTATCTGTCTAGCTGACCCTGCGTGAAGCGGCATCCGCACGACGTGCCAGTTCAACTCCAAGATCTTCTACACCGACGGTACCCAGCCTCTTTGGAGCTCCACTCCTCTGAGCCACTTCGAGTTCAGCGAGGACAAGTCTTGCTTCTTTGCCAAGGACTGTGCTTTGGAGCTGTCAGAAGACGGAACCTCGTACACGATCAAGTCCATGAACGATCCCCAAGCCATTGTCAACCTCAAAATCACCCGAATAACCCCGGCCTTCGTTGCCGGCAAGAATGGCAAGACTCTATATGGCACGGACCTATCGAACCCTTGGGGATCCATGCGACACGCATTCTGGCCCAGGTGTGTGACCGAAGGAAGCATCATGACAAAGGACGGTCCTGTCGACTTCAAGGGAAAGGGATTCCTCTCCCACGCTCTTCAGGGCATGAAACCCCACCATGCGGCTGCCCGGTGGAACTTCGTTACATTCCAAGGACCGACCTACTCCGCAAATCTGATGGAATTCACGACCCCGCCGTCGTACGGAACCACCGTCGTGGACGTTGGTGGCATTGTAAAGGAAGGCGAGGTAATCACCGCCGGATCCAGCTGTGGCGCCAAACACCTCAAGGCAAAGCAAGACACGGAGAACGATTGGCCCGAACCCACCGAGATTCGATTCACTTGGTCGGGCACCACGAAGGATGGGAAGCCCGTCGAGGCCTCCATCGAAGGCCCTCTTGGCGAGAGGGTTGACAGAATCGACGTCATGGCAGAGGTCCCTGGCTTCGTGAAGAAGATAGTTGCCGGCGCGGCAGGAACCAAGCCGTATATATACCAAGTAGGTGGCGATGTGCAATAACCCTACAATAACCCAAGATGCACCAAAGTCTAACATATATGCAGTACTACCCTCACAACCTCCCTCTGGAGCTCAAGCTCAAGATTGGAGATGAGGAGATCACGGAACAGGGGCGCTTAATCAGTGAAGCAACCTTCATATCCGCGACAGAATGAGGAAATCGAAAGAGTCAAAGCTTGGAATAATACCGTATACATCCATGGCCAAGGATGGCATAGAGGCCTAGCACTAATAAGGCTGAGATAAGCGGATGAGAGCGCGCATTGCCTTGGGCCATGCCCCTTTATTGCATGGCTATTGGGCCACGGCACGGGACATTGTCTATAGATCAGCTACGCTACGACCTCGCGGCTTTAGTTGGCATATCTGGATATTAATCACAAGGGATTCCTTGAGCATATTGCACTGTAGACCCATAGAGATACAATATCACTCGTTCAGCGTGGCAGTATTAAGACCGTGACCAGGTTTCAATTTGAGAGTCTATACCACCTTTGTAAGTTGCATCCGCAAGACTCCTTAACATGGATTTAACCGTCCTCAAGGCGTAGCTCATTAGTACTATGTAGAGGACGAGAGCGGCAGGCATCTAATCCGTCAAGGAGGCCGCAATCATACCAGCCGGCAAAGCTCCATACTCTACCTTGTGACTCATGTAAGTAGGTACGTATTGGCGTACACAGCAGACACAGCGGATAGCTTTAAGTTCATCATCAAGACAGCGGTACTAGGCATACCAGGAAAGACCATTAGCCGTTATACAAGAATCAAATTTGAGCTGAACAAGGTGTGGTTTGCTTGATTTGTTCCGAATTGACGTGTCGTATGGGACATTCCCTATCCTTGACATGTGACCGTAGGACAAAGTGCCATGAGAACAGTTATGCCTACGATACCAACCACCCATCGTCCTAGGACACTACCATCACTTGAGCTCCTTTTCTTTCCTTCTGGTTTACTCTGCCGTGTCCATGGGAATATACGAGGAATTAAACAACATAGCAAGCGTAAAAAACACGGCAGGTTTTCAGTGACGGCGTATATAGCTTTGACTTGCTTGAAAGTACAGATCCGTAACCTAATTGAAATTTCTCTTGCCGGGTGTTGCCTAGCATGAAGGCCATGTCGTATACTAGGTATATAAAAAAGCGGCAAAACAACCACCGTAGAACGTACTATGCACGTAGGTACCATAGCATTGGGTATGTAGGTACCTATGTAGTATCCGTGGCCCGGGGATTTTACTGGGTACTGGGTGCACCTGTACGATAGCAGCAGCAGCGGGGACAGTCGTGGAACACCAGGATTGATTCCATTGTAAGGCCGTCAACAACCTTGAACCTATCGTGCTCGGGCATACATAGCAGACGCAACTCTACGGGATAGGTCTTCGATACCTACTCGTCGCGTGTCATCAAATATTGATATTGTCCCAAGGTACGTCAAATGCATGTACCCACCATCGACAACTTTGGTTAGTACCTTGGTTCGTCTTTTGGGAAACTGGAAGACAGTTACGTCCTTTTTAAAAGATATAAAAAAATATAGGCCACTGGTCCTTACCAAAAACTGCCCAAGCAGGAGGAACTTATTGTTGATTTCGAAGTTAAGTAGGTATTTATTTATTTTATTTACTATTTCCGCCCGTCAAGCGTCTACACTCCTTAACCTCTTCAATCTCGACACGTACTCTCACTCTCATTCTCAGCCTGCAACCCGTGGACGTAACAGCTCCCTGTCTTTTCTGCAACGTCCCCCCACAACCATTATTCTCCACCGTCTTACCTTGGACACCCGCCGGGGTATTCCACACTGCCCAGTCAGAATAGCGTCAGAAAAGCTGAGCACCCCTTCACAAACCTAGATATCTAACAGCTATAATATTTCCATAAAACATAACTTTAACACACGTAAAAATTATCATTTAAAATAAATTATAAATATCCCCTAAAATCCATATTTTATTATTCTATTTTTCAATAAATTTAACTGATTTTATATAATTATAAAAAGAGAAGTTAAAAATAAGTTAATGTTAAGGGGGGTGCCCAGCTTTTCTGACGCTATTCTGCCAGTGCAACATCCACTGCCTAGTACCACGGCTCCCCCTATCGCTTGTTCGCGGCGCAAGAGGTACCTACCTACCCATCCACAATCCACATCACCATCTTACCATCGCCTCGCACCGCGGTAATAATTCTCGACTCGAACTATTGCCGCTCCGTCCCCTCCGAGCTGGCTTTGCAAGTAGACTCGTGTCTCGCGCCGAGCCCAAACATGCCGGGCAAGCAAGTCGATGGCGTCCGCCGCCCCGGTCTTAGTGGGAAAGGGGTACGTACCGCTAGTTCCAATCTCAGCCGATCCAGCTTCAACCAGTGCTTATGTACGTACGCATTTTGACGGCGATGTTACTAACTCGACATACTTTCCAGGTCCACAAGCGTCACCGTCACCGGTACGTTACGCATGTCATTCCTCAGATGTCCCTACCCGTACCCGAGAGACACGAGCTACTCCCATACGCACCCAGCATCCCTGCCTAAACCCACGGTCGTAGTCTAACCCGCGCGCAGCAGGCTCCTCCATGATAACATTCGCGGCGTCAGTGAGTAACGGTCTATCTATCACGGGATTTATGCTCTGGTCACAGCCGGCTAACCGCGCAGCACAACGTCTAGCCAAGCCGTCCATCCGGTAATGTCCCACGCAGGTGTTGCATGTTTCTCGCCTGAAGCGCTGCTCTAATCTGCATTCTTAGTCGTCTGGCCCGCCGGGGCGGTGTTAAGCGCATCTCAGAGCTCATCTACGACGAGGTCCGCGACGCCCTGAAGGCGCGCTTGGAGATGGTGTGTGTCCATACCATCTCTGTCTCTTCGTGTTTCCACGCTGCGCCGCATCGCATCGCATCGCATTGTGCTAATCCATTTCCTCGAGTACAGATCATAGCGGATTGCGTGACGTACACCGAGTACCGCAAGAAGAAGACGGTGACCATCGGCGATGTAAGTTTCACCTTTTGCATGCACCACGGGTCCGAGGGACTCGGCGCGCCGGGTTTGGTGTTGACGGCTTGTCCCCACAGGTGCTCTTCGCGCTGAAGCGCATCGGCAGGCCGGTCTACGGCTTCGATGACTATGTCAAGCCGTAGCCGGGATCCAAAACCGCCCAGGCAGTAAACAGCCGTAAAGTCGAGGATGTTGGTCTAAGTTTGGATAGATGCTTTGGAATGAATATGGACCTGGTCGTAACTACTCGCCTTGGAAGGACGACTTGGGTTCTCTTGTCTTTGGCCGTTGGCTTTTTGATGGAAAATGGATGGTTGCAATCTACGCAGCTGGAGGTTGTCTTCCCAGAGTTACGATACCCACCTTACGAGGTACAATAACGCAAACCGCAATGAAATGAACGATAAATGAAAATCATCGATCAAACCACTTCTTACCTACATGTATTCTAGGACCTATCTAAATCTAGGCTAAATCTTTCTCCAAACGAACGAGGGGGGGTATTTGAGTAAGCACTAAAAGACGATATGTAGCCGCCCAAACGCCCAAGTATCGATTCAATCGACCAACCGCACCGCTGCAGGTAATCTAACACCCATCCACAACCCAATCAAACCATCTAGTCCTCTAGAGCTTACGTCTCCGCTTGCAGCCCTCCCACTCACCCAGCACCTTCTCCAAGGTCTTGGCGGCGCGCTGCTCGTTCCTTCGAAACGGGCCGTTGAAGACCTCGGGCAGCACGACGGTGCTGTTGGCGTGCTCGCGGGCGAAGCCGACGGCGGCGTCGCGCCCGCATCGCTCGCGCGTCACGCGCACCGCCTCGTGCAGCATGTCGACGCCGACGCCCTTGCCGCGGTACTTGAGCTTGACGGTCCAGGCGCGGATGACGCCGCGGCCGCCGCGCAGGAGCGAGTTGCGGTGGCGTCGGCGGCCCGAGGAGTGCGAGGAGGTGGAGGAAGAGTGGTGGGGGTTCGGTTCGAATCGCAGTACCAGGGCGCCAATGAGGTCGGTCCCGAACCGCACGCCGATCACGGTGTCCTCCTCGCCGTGCTCCGACACCATCCAGTTCCACTTCGTGTCCTCGGCGACCTGGATGTATTGGCCGGTGAAGTAGCGGATGGCGAGAAGATAGGTCATGATGACGGCCGAGTGCAGCAGCAGCGCCATGCCCAGGTCGCGCTGCATACGCCACGAGAACTGATACGCGAAGCCGAGGCCCACGGCTAGGACGGCGAGCAGATAGGGGTGAAAGATCAAGGCGGAGGATGACGACTGCCGCTGCTGGGCGATCGAGTCCGTTACCAGGTTCAGAGCCTCCACCTTGTCGGCCTTGCTGCTCAAGACACCGACGGATAGAGGCGGTAAGTCGTCTGGTACTGCATTGCTTGGCGGGTCCACCGTTACGAGCGGCGAGGGCGAGGGCGGTGGGAGCGTGTTCGACGGCGCGGGTTCTATGTCTGGCGTTGACATGGCGGACGGGTTGACGACGAGGTTTGCCCGCAAGAAGAGGAAGAATGCTGCTCTCGAAGGAATGCTGATCAGCTCTGTCGAAGCCAACAACTCTCTCGCCGTCCCCGAAGTTCGAATTGTATAGTCTAGGTGCCCGCTTCTTCTCTCTCACCTCGTCCAGCCCAAGCGGGGATCTTGTGATATAGAGACGTGAGATGAGAGCTATATCATGTCACTTACACAAGGTGGCGATGGTGGGGAGGATTGAACTTTCAATTTAGGATGGATAATGGACGAGACACATTCCATGAGACGAATTGATTTGATTTGAATTGAACCCAAATTAAGAAAAAAAAAGAAAATACACCTTACTCACCGGTACTGGTCTTTAAGCCCGGTACGACATTCATTTTGTCCATAACGCTACCAGGCCCATAGTAGGCGTTCAAGTCCAACTCGCGAGCCACGTGCGCCATCTCGACGTTGTGGGTGGACGGCCAGCTTGAAGGCAGGCTATAAAATTTTATGGCCTATTTTCGATAGTAAATATGTTCAAGTGCCCGGTGCTTTGCACATTAATTAAAAATGTCGTAATTTTTACCGGCTGCTTGGGACCATCAAGGGTTTTTCGGACGCTTCTGGACCCTTTAAAAAAATGTGAAAAGCTTGACTTAAGCCCAAACTCCGAGTAGGTGGGCATATAAAGGCCGGAGGGGTTAGCGAGGATTTAGGAGCGAGGGAGGGGAAATGGTCAATGACGACAACTTCAAGTAACAAATAGGTTACGGAACAGATGGGACGAATAGATAGGAATGGGGGAGGAGAAAAAAGAGACGAGAATTGCCAAAGATAAGTTTGAAAAGACGTGCGAAATGCCGTCTTGGCTCGAGTGCTTATATGTGGTTGACCCAAGATAGTTTCGCAGATAAACCAAAAGCCGTTTCCCTTTTCCTATAAGCACCGCTGCATTGATGACATCGTACCGCGGGGAACTCTCGTTACCAGTCGATCATCCGGTGGTTATCTGATAAGAGCAACGCAGGCGAATGGGATCGTCCGAGAGGGGACTATCTACTAGGTACTGGGTGCAGACGACGCCACTTATACGCTTGTCGCTGTGCGAAATCCCGTCGATGCGGTTATCGTAGGTACCCTAGCAACCAGGAGTGTTGGAGCGGCTGTCCTCGTGAGACAAGACGCACCAGAGCCATGGGTCGTGAGAGGGTTTCTTCGTATGTTATACGTTCGTCTTGAGACGATGCCATCGACACTAGATCGGCCCAGGCCCTCCTTAACTACCCAGCTGGGGGTTTTAAAAATGGTTCGTGGTGTGGCAGGTGTCGTGTACCCTGCCCACCGATCCCCTAACGAGCTGGGACCCATCCATCGTCTCTAGCGCAGTGTCGGCATCTTGCCGATCATGCTCCAGATCATTATAGACGATGGGATCCTGCCAGTCAAGGGAGATCAACTAAACTCCGTCCCCATACTCACGCCTCTCCCCTACGTGCAATGGAGGTGAGCGGCGGGAGTTTGTTCGGGGTCTAACTCTTTCGTGGGGTTGGACAGTGGAATGCCATCCTGTCGAAGTGCCAAGATTTCCATCCTGAGCTCGGAGTCGATAAGAAACGGATTGAAACCCCAGCTCACAAGCACGCCAGTACACAAGCGCGCGGGGGGCAACCAGGTGAACAGAGTCAGACTTGCGTCTCTTGAAACGTGGAACGCGTAATGTATTGGGCAACGATTTGACGATTTAACTCGAGACCAACCAAACCCTTTTCTCCGTAGGAGCACCAGAATGCGTCATGATCAGCGAACGTCCGTTTATAGAAAATGTGCGCAATTGGCGTCGCAAAAAAGGGCCATCGAGCGAGGATACCAACCACATGTGTGGTAGGGAGATCCAGTGATATTACCAATGATATATTATATAAACGAAACGGAGGCGCCGCATACGGACCTAACGGTCGCTACCACTGCGACGGCAAAGTCGCAGCAGATGCAACGTAGAGGTTGATCGACGGGACTTGCTACCCTCCTCGGTGACGCAAGGAGGATCGCTAGGTTCGACGCCGGCAACTATTTAAGGGTATGGAAAGTCACAGTGATGGACACTCCCGTAGGTGCAAGGACGTAAGATTTTTCCGTTTCGATTCATCAATGCTTGTTTAGTAGTCTGTGGGCAGATGAATGGAATACCTATGCAAATAGCTACTAGATAGATAGGTATTATGTGATATATTAAAGAGAGCCTGGTTTGTAACTTGCTGGTGACCTGGGATCATCATTGATATATCATCGGTTGATTTACTTAGGTCAATCGGTAACGACCCAGGTAACGACCTATCCGGGTCGACTCTGCCCTTATATAGCCTACTATGTTAGGGTTTGATACCTACCTAGTATTGTTACTAGGTATCTCGGTGTTGTAATAGTAGACTGGACGGCTTTAATTTTTGATGGATCTATGCCTGGTGGTAGCATCATTGGATTTGAAGTAATTAATAGCATCGCGATCATTGGTGGAAACGTGCAAACGTGGAAACGTGGAAACGTGGAAACGTGGAAACGAGACTAAAGAATCATTGAAACTTGTAAGGTCAGTTCGCTTAAACGCTTTAACGTACAAACTCGCTAAGCTCGCTCAAGAGTTCCTAGATTCGGCTATCCACTGTTATGGATTAATCGAAGTACAGCCCCAGGACCCAGGAAAGTCCTACTTACATAATGCCCAGGACCTTATTCCTCTTCCTTCCTTCCATGATTTTTATGATAGACCTACATAAAGATCCACTTAATGATGCTAGCCACATTCTCACGTCTCATGTGGCTAAGCAAGGTCATGTTCTTTCATCAGCCACCAGTCACCAGCCACCAACTCCTTTGAAACAACTAGCCACCTATCAGCCACAAGTACGTAAGGTAAGTAAGCCAACCTTGGAAGTACATACTATGTACGTAAGTGTGCTGCGAAGTAAGCAGCCAAAAATTCAAATCCCGGGGGCTCCAGTTCCTCATGCTCCTCAAGCTCACAAGCTCATAAGCTCACAAGCTCACAAGCTCCACGGCTCCACGACTCACAATAGGCAAACCCCCATATTTCCCATCAAATTGATATTCCCATTTTCCTTGTTCCGACCAAAACACCCCTTGTCATGTCATCTCCCCCCTCCCCTTGTCTGTCTCCTTTGCCAATCATAGCGGCCTTCCCAGCCCTACAAGGCGACGGATCACGACATCAAGCATCAAGCCATGTTAGGTACTGTGTACTGGGCATCATCAGTTACACTCGTTCCTCGTTCCCTTTTTGCTCCCATCCATCCATCCATCCATCCATCCATCCATCTACTCATCATTCATATTCTGGGCATTGGTTGTTTCCATCTTGAGAAACACACCAGACAAAAGACACAAGACACAAGACATGGCAATACGCAATACATGGCAATGCAGATGCAAATATTAGACCATATCGGATTCAATTTCCAGTTTTATACCTATTCAGCGGAACTAATGCATTGCCCAGAGCGGAAGACCCGTTTCCCCAATGGGTGATGCTGGTACTTTTTTTATCATTCCTACCTTCGGGGCTTCTAAGGGTTTCTGGGCTGGGTCCCCGAAATAACAGACAACACAGCTCCAGGGCTAATAATCCAGCAAGTCTGGAAACCAAAAGTACACTGCGCAAATGCGTCCCACCGATGGTGATCTTCGGTGTGTGCGCTGCAGCAATGCCGTGGTATCATCGCATTTCGCATTTCGCATTTCGCATTTCGAGCTCTCCATCTTCATCGAAAAGAAAAGAAAATATGGACAAGGAGTGCCCGACTTGTGCTGGTGCAACGATACGTCCAAATCCGAGGAGGTTCGTGACAGGACTCTTGGTTGGCCTTAGGAATTCAAAGTAGCTTGAAGCTCTGGCTTTTATCCCTTCGCGCAAGTTACCTTCAGACCACTTTGTCTCTGATTGGATAATGCCCGAGTCCTGCAGTCAGCAAAGGTTCTTCCTCCCTCAGCTGGCGACCCATCTGCGGACAAGGCGTAATTTGGGGTCCTTTCTGCCTTGTTGCCTGCGTACCCTCCGTACCCTCCGTACCTCACCGAGTCGGCTTTTGGACCCCAACTACATCGCTTGCGCTGTTATGCAGCCCTGCGAGCCGCGAACGGTAAGTTAAACGCACTGCCGATGGTAATTGCAAGGGCCCCGTCAGGAGGGAGCCTGTTAAGTGGTCACCCATGGCTAGAGTCATCCTTATTAGTCCGC
The DNA here is from genome assembly GCA_902806535.1 of Hypoxylon rickii. NCBI lineage: Eukaryota > Fungi > Ascomycota > Sordariomycetes > Xylariales > Hypoxylaceae > Hypoxylon > Hypoxylon rickii. Next base: position 4,010,604 of record CADCWY010000003.1, read on the forward strand.
GGTCGTTACCGCTGGTCCTAGGGTACAAGTACTCCTGCACCTGCATCAACGTAAAAAGTCCTACATCGTCATATCCAGGGTAGTAGACTATTTTCTAGATCTTTTTCAAAAATAAAGTCATGGGTCGGAGGCGATCTGTTCGGCCCCCGACGACCTCTCTGATTCCGCTCAACCACTAGAACTTTCTTCCTATCCTACACTATACCTAATAGCCATGGAACCCAAAAAGAACTTCGCCGCTCCCGAGTCGGCCTCTGTTGACACTACCCTATTTGATTTGGACCCGCTGGTCGGGCAGCGCACAGGGGCTCCTCAGGCCCCTTCTCTCCACTCGAGACGGCGGTCACTGTCCAGCCTGCCATCAGAAGAAACCAGCCAACAGCCGCCTTCACCATGCGCGTGAGTGATTGTAGGATACCCCAAGGAGCCCCTAATGTGCTGACTGCTCAAGTACCCGGGAGGTTTCCGGAGAAGACTGCGCGCTCCAGAGATTTATAGTATGGGCTGCCGTCAAGCGAAACAGATCGGTTCGAATGGTAGCGAGCGAGCGTCTAAAGTGCCCTCTTGTCTTGTGTGGAGAACGATTCGATGACCATGAGACGATGTTGAGGCACCTCACCAAGTGTCCACATCTTAAAACCGGTGAATATCTTTGCTACGACTGTATGAAGATCGAACGGTTCCATGACGGGAAATGTCGGTCTTGCCTGGGTCATCCTACGAAACGAAGACGAATCATCAACATGGCCAGGAATTTCTTCTCGAACATCGGCAACAGAACCCGGAGAGTGCCTCAGTCTAATTTCCAGGATGTCGACACCATTCCTCCCCCTAGCTACGATTCTCTCGTGATCGACTTTGAAGAGCAGAACGAACGAAACGAGCAACAACAGCAACAGTACCAGCATCAGCACCAGTGTGCTCAAAACCAAGAGCTCGATCAAGCTCAGTTTCAAGCGGAACCACAACCTCAACTGCAACCCCATATTGAATTGAACGGAAGGGAGATACATGAATTAGACTCTAGGCAGACGCAACCCGCAGTTGAGCTCGACTCCGCCAACTACAATGACCATGCTGTAGATATCCCAATGTCTCTCGATGGACGCGATGTTCCATCGGAAGCTATCTCAGGCTTACGCATGGATCAATCCTTGTTCTTAAACCACCACGAGGAACAGCTTATTCAGCAGTCTGATCAAGTCAGTTCCAGGCCTCCAGCGAACCCCGTAGCCTCGGTCTCAGGGAGTAGACGACCATCACTTGCCCTAGATACTCGCATAGACCGATACAGAAATCTCCCCCGCACAAAGCACCTTTCCCCAAGCTCATCACTACGATCTACGCAAAGCTCTCAGATATCACCAATTACCCCATGGAGTACAAGCTCTGGGGGCTCTGCGGTCTGGACCGCAAGCTCTAGTATCAACACGGCCATGACTTCGCCAACAACCCCCTTCAGCCCCAACGACCCTCTCCGAGTATCCCAAACTGAGGATACGCTAGCAGCGAAGAAACCCATGGGCGCGTACCCAGAAGACGGCTATAACGACATGATCGGCAAGATGCCTGAACTGCCCGGTGATGACTCACAATTTATACCACGTGGCCTATCCGATCCATTCTTCTTCTCTTTTAGTCCCAAAGATAACTATTCATGGATGCAGTCCGTCGACACGGAGCTGTCGCTCTCCACCTCTGTCAATATGATGTTTACGGACCCCAACCCCAAGCCCACGGGTGTGTCGTCTGGGTTTCTCGAGTCGCCGGACAGTACACCAGATACCAGAACGTTGGTTGGGTCCGTTTGGGATACACTGCAAGAGCATGTCTCGTCAACCTCTTCGAAAATATCCCACCTCGAAGGTAACCCATTAGCAGACCGACTTCGAATGCAATCGCCGAAGACCGTGGCATTGAGCGGCCTCTCCAGCCTAGAGCGCGTTCTACAAGGCAACGAACTTACAGACCCACTTGAATATATCTATTATGTCCATCTTATCTACGCCCTCTCCCTTAACATTCAAGGATATGACATTACGGCCCGCAGCAGTCTCTTGTATCGACAAGCTCTCGCCCACCGGCGATTCGTCAATCCAGCTTACGCCGACTTTTATACGCAAATCGTCAGGGCTATCTGGCAGCCAAGCTCGGATAGGCAGTTACAAACCAACACAAGAGGTACCTCGATAGGTGGGTTATCAAACCAAAAGGGCAAAGAGCCGGAATTCCGAACAAACTCGAGGATAAATGAGGAAATCGATCCCCTTATCACCGCAGCACAGACTTTTCTCGATGGTAAGTTACGCTCTCTGGCACTAGGTATATAAATTCCGCTAACAACCGTAGAACTCGAAAATACTGTTATAAACAGTAGCCCAGAGAAGCCTGTCGAAGTTATGAGATCTGAGCTTTGGTCCAGGCATTACATGGAATTTCAAGGGTCTTTGCACGACAGTCCCTTTGCGGTCACAGTGAACTATGTCATCCAAGTATTAAGTTCAAATTTTCAGCAATTCGGTGGTCTGCTCCCGAAGCTCGGAGAGGTCAGGCATAAAGTACAGACAGGGGAGATCACTACCGTTCGCAAGCTCGAACTCGTACTTTTACAAGCTGGCAAGGTATGTCTGGAGGAAGTACTATGAAATATTCGATTCGAAAAAAGATGTCCCATGCAGTTGCTGACGTTGAAACCTGTCCTAGGAATCTCTACCATCCTCTGATTACTTCGACGAATTCATTCCCGAGGTCAGGGCCCTTTGCGACCAAATTTACTCACAGTCGGGATTCCATCACAGGATAACGTACCACATTCTAGGGGTGACATTAATCCAGACTCTAGTTAATGCCATTACCTCCGCTCCGCAGATTCACGAAGAATCAACTACATATCCGCTAGACTATACAGAAACATATAATGCCATGTTCGGGAATTACGATACGACTTTCGACGACCATAGTAGATTCGAGGGAGGGTTTCCCATCGCTATAGACGAAGGCACTGCCCAACCGGGTCAAACGAACCTTACACAAGGCCCATTTGTTGAACACGCAGTTAGTCCTATGAATCTTGGGGATATAGGTAGCCCTAGCGGCCCACGGTCTACTACGGAATCGTACACAGAGAAGACCGACAACTCTTTTGTGACGGCATCGCCTGCTTTCTCAGACCCAACCACGCACCCAACACCGCCAAAACCTCGAACGCCCGTTCAGGTTGGGGGAAGCTCCAATGCTAGCTCGTCTGGAAGTCAAAAAGTGGAGGCGCACGACGCTTGCGAGATTTGCGGATATCGGCCGAAAGGTGACCCGCAATGGTTCAAGGGTAGCATGGCGAAGCACAAGAAGATGCAGCACTCAGCCGGACCCCCTGTCATATACAAGTGCCCGTTCCCCGGATGCAATAGCCAATACAAGAACCGCCAAGATAATCTACGTCAGCACCAGATCGAGAAGAACCACTTCGTTGGGGACGAGGCGGCTCGGAGGCCCAGCAAGAGGAAGAAGGTTGATGGTACCTAGGTAGTTAGGTGTCGCATCTACGAGGCAGGGAATAGCACCAGGAGGGGTGATGATGATATTGGGTATGGGCAATCCTTTTGCATTGTTGGGCGTTATTGTCTCGTTGGTGAGCCGCACAGGTGGCCCTTTGCCTTATCCTATCTCCCTTGGGTACCAAGCCCCTTTGTTAGGTACATTATTATAACCATGGGTGCTCGTTCATCCCGCCATTGAATAGGAGTTGGGGGCGGTAATTATTGGAGATACCATCACGTATGCAGTAGACATAGAAGTTGGTGAGGCTTGGGAGGCTTACGGGCACGCACACACACTTGCCTTGGTTCAATTTCCGTTACAGCTGGACTGGATTTACAATCAATCATGTCAATATCTGGACTTATTCCCGCTCCTCGGCGTGTTTGATCCGCCAGAGGAACATAGCACTAGACAGTCCCAAAGAAGAACCTCATTGTTCGTCTTATGAAGCTCCCGTGCGGCGAGTGACCGGCGTGATGACCTCCGTGAGAAAAGACCACACCAGGTCTGAGTAAGGCCTCACGTGAGAATAGGATTCTAGGGGGGGCATTGGCACATTAGCTGCTACGACCCAACATCTATCTAATTCCCTAGCGAATACCCGTGTTAGCCGTGTTGGAACCGGGAACGCCAGACGCGGCGGCGCGAGTCGACTGCGTGAGCAAGAAAGCAATCAACGTGCGAGAGACAGGGAGACAGGGCCTCGCGACGTCGGCCGCCACACAGCGACGCGGCCAATCAGGGCATGGGGCCGGCGGCTTTGCCGTGGAGACGCCGTCGGAAGGCATCGAGCAGCAGCAGGAGGGGGAGGAGGAGGAGGATGCAGCGTGTAGCAGCTAGAGTGTGGATGTTACTTGCGGACTGCATTTCGGCAGCGAACGGCGGCGGAGGGGCCAGAGCGAGGAGATGCTGAGAAGGAAAAGAAGATAATGGAGAAGAGGAGAAGGGAGAAAACACTGCCGAATCCTGAAGGAAGCAAATCCCGCGTACGTAAGGTCCACACCCCCTGCTGATCCGGCGGCTCCACCCTCGGACTGGTGTGCACCACATACAGACAGACACAGCACGATGCACGTATCAAAGGATCAATATACTGCGTAGTACATAGTCGCAGCGGCATGGTCACTAGCGCGTGTAGAGATTTGGGGTAGACTAGGGAGAGAGAGAAAGGAACGAGAAAACCGTCAATATGACGAGATCCATGCTATACCATGCTATACCATGCTATGCTACTTGCTACTGCGTACGTTACTACCATGTACTACCGCTGCCAGTCAGCCTTACGAAAGAAGCGAAAAGCGCGGGCGGACCCTATTCCTGAAGGAGCGCGTGCATGTACCCGTCGGCCGGCGCGATGGCACCCCAGGCCAGCGTTTATCGGCACGTACCATGACCATAACCCTAACCATGACCATGCCTGCCTAGGTACCTAAGCAAGCAACCCGGGCTACCTAATCTGATCTGATCGGGGGAGGGTGTGTGAAAGGGGAAAAGGGGAGGGAGAGGGGGGAAGTGGGAAGGGGGAAGGGGGAAGGATAGCCAGCCCTACCAGGCTCGGCCCTACTAACTGCATTGACGCTTAGCCTGCGCCGTTGCGGGGAATTAATTCGACGGCTTACGAGCAGGGATGCGGATGCGCGGTGTTGTGGCAGTAGCAGTAGCCGTAGCACACAGACAGACCGGTTGTGCCTTTTCACCTATGAGCTGCTGGCTACCTATTAATGCACTATTGCTGCTGTGGTGAAAGGAAGGGACTGGCCGTGATAGGGATGCCGGTCTTATTCTGCTACCGCGTTGGTTTCCTCGCCGTGTGTTTTAGAAGAACGCGGCGGCCTACCAACGAGAGACGGCGATTAACTCTACTCTGCCTCTTGGGATATTAACAGGATGGTTTGGTCTTCGGCGGCTTCGTTTCCCAGCCACTAACCTTAGATCACCTACTAGGCCAAGGCGGCGAGAATCCCACCTTTAGTGCCATTGTGAAGTTATTGTCGAGGTACATTCTTGCGGCTACCGCATAGCATCTAAGAGCACTAACTTATAGCAGTTCCGGGAGTGGGCATTGGATAAATGTAATCATCAATTTTGCATAGAAAAGACAAACGCATGCTGTTAAAAATTGCACATCCCGGGGGTATATTTCCTTCGAACGCCGTGCGATGTAAACCCAGAGATCTCCCCGCCGTTATATCGTCCACTGGACCAGACTCGTGATCCATCCGGTGGTGTTGCTGATTATGACAATAAGAAAGACTGTCGTTATGCACTAACGCCTTGCGATTAGACGAACGCGATGAAATCTCCCTGCCAGATATACGGGTCTGGGTGTACTCGGACTAGGGGATCTACAATCTTTGGTCAGCCGCCGAATAGAAGTAGCCTGTGCAGGTGGGTCATTCCTGATACTTACTGCGAAACCCGACCCTATAGGCGTATTGAAAGTCGAGAACCCAGTGTTCCCATTGAAGCAGGCCTGGTTTGGAGCCATGTTTGAATTCGAAGTAGTTAAACTAAAGGTATGGTAAGCCACAGTGTCAACATTACTGCCGTGGGGTTCACTTGCCTCCTTCACAAGCCGGTCGTAAGCCTCGAGCTCGTAGGACCAGATGCTAGGTTTGTTAACGTTGGAGAGTTTGAACATAACTTGCAATTGAACGAGATAGTTACGCTCCGACCAGGCCTTTAACACCTCGCGCAGAAGATGAAGCCAGATCCTTCCGCTTTTGACCCTGGTACTCTCACCAAGCGAGATCTTGATTTGGACAAAACGAATGTTTTGCAGCGTGGCTCTGCTGATGAGGCTGATTAGGGACAAGGGCCTTGAGTGACCCATTATCCAGGGTGGGATCCGGTCGATGACGAAGGGTTTTAGGTACAGGAGGCTGAGCGCTTCCTGCGTGATCTGTTTGCAAAGCAACAGGATCGTTGGCGTCCGGAGAACGATTCTAAACGAGGACGATGATCTGGGGTTGAAATGGTTGGATATCATGTCGTACTTCTCCCTCTGATCGTAATAGTGGTCGTAGAGTTTTCGACAAGAGGGATAGCCGATAGCGTGGTGGTAGATCATGTTGCGGACCTCCGGAGGAAAGCTACCGAGAAAGGAATGGGGATGTTTGGCAGAAGATTGGCATTGAGATTGGTGTGAGCGGGGGTACGTTGCGGGGCCGTTTCCGTTCCTATCTCCATCCGAGCGAAATACCGGAAGCGAAGCTAACGCCGCCGTTCGATCGGACTCTGAAATGTGGAGTGGCACGGGTTTGGGTGATGGGATTTCGGCAAGAAACTTAGCTCGCTCGATAGGATCCTTTTTTGCTTTGGAGACTTTGTTGCGGCCCCGATGTCGTATGGTCCTCCAATCGGCCAGTTTCTTACGGCTTTCTAGACCGGCCATGATGGACGAGGTAGCGAGCGAGTGAGGAGCGAGACGGAACAAGTCAGGGTTTAAGGTCGGGTAGGGCTACAATGACCACACCATACCATCAATATCATGACGGCAAAATAAAAACCGGGCACGGTATAGTTACGTAGCAGCCTACCTTGTGATTGGCGATAACGAGTCAACAAGGAACCTTGGAACCCATCACCTTATTTGGTGCCTAATCATTGATAGGAAGGAAATGTAATGTAGGGCGGACGATGTCTATGCGCTAACGTTGAGATCTGATTCGAAGCTGAGGCCCAACCGTGGGGTTCTCGTTTACGTTGAGCGCGATCAGGGCAGCCTCAGCTTACCAATGTACCTAGGTACTGCAGGTAAGGAGCCGCTAAGGTCAGAAGCACGTACTGTGTAGAGTAGATCTTGTAACGAGTACGAAAGTGGTGAAAAAAATCAAATTAGTACCCGACCCGGATCGATGTTGAAGGCACCTAGGCCAGGTCCTAATCAAATCAATGATATTAATCAATTGATCGATAATTGAAATTGAGCACCCAGTGCTGCCCAGCGTTGATTTGCTCGTTTCGTCAGGTGAAGCGATGGGCAAACAAGCGCATAGATGAAGCTAGAACAGCAGGTATGAGATATCAGATAATGGGTCCATGGATGTAAAGAAATTAGTAACGATAACCTACCTGCTAGGCTAAGCTTCAATAACGCTTGCAAATCAATATTACCACGAAGTATTATTCGTATCATCAATATCATCAATATTGGAAGAACGGAAAAGGTTAGTTGATCTAGATCAATGATAATTCCTAGATCGGAGGCGAAGTGAAACTGTGGAAGGATGGTGTGAGATTTGGTGAAGAATTGACTGTTGCTTTTCAGCTACAGCGGATCCACGGGTTGGTCCTACGGGTCTACTGTGTAGGTGGCCGCAGGACGGTCGATCGAGTAGCCCCGCTAGTTATTTTACTTCCCGCAGAAGTTTAGAAGATATCGATTCTCGATGGTACCATTCGTGATATCTCGTAATGCCCGGCCCTGTACTAGGTATGTTTTAGGTTCTAGATTGCCAGTGCATAACATACCTAGCATGAATCGAAAGGTGATGAAAACAAGAAGAAAGAAGAGAGAGAAGAGTACATGTGTATACGAGCATACCTACATGAAAGGTGGAGGAGGAGGAGGAAGAACTTACCTTGCTATTGCTTGCCATGTAGCTGATGCTTATTCTTTCTGCTTGCAATCCATGGATGTATCTATCATGTATCGATCCATGTAGGTACATACCTAGGGCTATACTACTATGTAGGGAGACATGTAGGCACCTACTAGGTACCTAGGCATGGAGGTGGTAGCAGCATACGGGTATGCGCAGGACAGATGTATGAACGTGATTAGGCACGTTCGCAGCAAAATGAACTATCGTCTCTTTTTAGACCATACCCGTGTACCTGTAGAACAGCATGTCATACCTGACCTGGCGCGTTTTTCAGCTTGCAGAACCAATAGAATCACCGAATACTAACCAGATGGCATCTATGGATACAACAATCTTGGTGGACTCCCGAGAGGAGACACATCAGCTCCCACATTCTCCAGCTGCTAAGCCTATTCCTACAGGCTCGGAGGTAACAGGCCTGCGGAAAGGTGTCGAATTTGAGCTACATCTGCGAGGTATCGATGTAATAGAGAATGGGGCTTGCAGTTGGGGCGGAGGAAGAAATGCCTTGGCCAGCTGGTGTGGTGGTTTTAGATATATCATCGATCAAACCGTGATCAGTTTATGATCTGCATAAAATATAAAATAGATACGATCGATAATTAAAATTCATTGGTGTGTCCGGATTCGTTAATGTATCGTTGATTTTGAGCTATTGTATTATACCAAGATACATCGATAGATCTATTGGTATAATAGCATGGAATATTTGAAATGGTATCGAGGATAGAATAGAACTTACTGCGTAGTAATAACCATAACCCATCAGATCGATCAAACTCGTGGATGTATTCTTAGCGTCTGTACGTGATACATCGATACATTGATACATCGTACCGTGTGTAGCTCCACTTTAAAAAGAAATCCAGGCTCCATCGAAGCTTTTTAAAGTATCGGGTCCCGAGCCTTACGTGTACACTCCACCTGCGAAGAGTATTTTTGGAAAGCTTTAGTGCTATGCCCGCTATGCCCGCCATGCCCACTAACAAGACTGAGAGATCACTAACAGAAGCCTGGAAGGGATTTGATCGATAGCTCTTGAGATCGGTCGGTTAGTCATTCATTCAATCATTCAATCAATTAATCAATAGGAAAAAAAGAGAAATTAGATACAGAAAAGAGGAAGGGATAGAATAGATAGACAAGAAAGAGTTCAATGCTTCTAGGTATCAATCAAAAAAGCACTTGGTCAATAAAATCGGTGCTGGCACAAGAATCGGGGCCTGGACCTTACGCATTACATATACTAACCTTATGTGCTGTCTTTCTTGGCGATGGCTGTCGTCTTCTTTTTCTTTTTCTTTTTTTTTAACCCCCTTAGCTTGAATGAACTGTTTGAACAGTGAGAACAGTCAGTAAAAACAGTGCTTTTTTTATGCTTGATGTCCGATCAGAACATTTGAACCGATCAAACTACATACCTAGTAATGAACCCCCCCTCTTCTCCTCCCCTTCACACCCTTCCTTACTCCGTTTTCTCGTTCCTCGATTTCTTTTTCCTGCTTAACTCGGTTCAGCCTAGTGCACTTTTTTCACGACAAGAAGCAAGCAGATCGATCTTTTCCCACACTCCCGCGTTCCCGCTCTCGCACTCCTCCCACTCCCACCCATACCATATTTACTTTACCCTACACCATACACCATTGATCAGACCAGGCCATACCAGACCAGACCATACCATACCATACCATACCTGAACATCGATTGATACCATAGTCTATAATCTACAATCTACATTCTACGGTTTACAGTTCTTGGTACTAGGTATAGGTAGTCTATTCAATCGTTCTACCACCCCTCCCGCACTCCTACGCACATAACCTGGAAACCCGATCACACCGAACGTTGAACATTTACACGCTTAAAACAAGACCCGACCACCAACCACCACCACTTTTTTTCTCTTCAACCACACCCGTGTGCGCTTCCAGTGCGAGAATCCCGGCAGACCCTTATCATGCTGATCGTTTCGTGATACTTCCACACCCGCCACATTCTTTTTTTTTTTCTTCGGTTCCTCTACTACCGATTACCTACCTAACCTGTATCTGGCCTTACACATTGTATCTGCCGAACGGCCAGGGTTTGGCGTCGACCTTGACATCACATCGTGCCCATCTTAGCTTAACCAGCACTAATCGGTCGTATTCTGGGTCCCTTGCGAATCTTCGTTTCGCCTTTCCTTTTTGTACCTTTTTAGTCTCTGGCGGTTACAATCTCCTGGCTTTCCGTGTTTGTTTTGTTTTGTTTTCCTCTTTTCTTTCGTCATGTCGGCCTTGGGTCAGGCTGGGTCTACCTCCCATAACCATCCGGGCCTGACCTTTCCTCAGGTCGTCAACGGACAAGGACATGGACACGGACTCAGACGCGGATATCCATCTTCGCATTCGTCCACGCCTCCCAAACCTCCTCCTACGCCGCAGCACCAGTCTCCGTATCAGGCCGCTCAGTACCCTCCTCAGCAACCTCCGCCGGCTGCCTATCCGCAGCATCTCTTCCCGAGCACAACTCCCTCCCCGGTGCCCAACGTCGCCAACGTGCCGAGCCTCCCAAATGGCAACTCGAGACACCCCCAGACTCAGGCGGCCCAGCATGCCCAGGCTACTCGCGGGCAACACCAGCAACAGCACCCGCATTCGCACCATAATCAGCACCAACGCGGTAACCCACCACGCTCCATGCAGCCTCAACCAGGCCAGTCGCCCTCCCTGGCATATCTCCCACAAGCCATGAGCCAGCCAGTCCAGTCTGTTCAACAAGTTCCTCAATCCGTGCCTCAGCCTGTCCAGCAGATACCGCATACGCAATCGATGCCGCAACAGATTCAGCCTGTGCAGTCGCAACCTATTCAACAAGTCCAACCACCACCAGTGCAGCCGAACGATAGCAATCTGATATCGCCGAACCCTCCGCATCATCAGCCTCATCCCCAAGCTCACCCACAAGCTCACCCACAAGCTCATCCCCAGCCTCACCCCCAGGCGCACCAACCTCCGCATCCGCAACCACTTCCTCAGATCCATCAACAACCTCCGCCTCCCTTGCAACCTCAGCCGGCTGCACAACCGCAAACCCAGCCGCCGGTGGCTCCTCGGCCTGAACCAAGTGCTCCGCCGCCAGAACCACAGCATCATGATGATATCGATATGGATAGTCAAGCGGAGTCGGGCGAGGGGGATAGTCACATTTCGCCCAAGCTTATCGAGGGCACACCGTTCGTGCCGAGAACTCCTATGGGCGCTATGATGTCCGCTCCGCCCGAAGGAGGTAGTTTTCCTAGTCTTGATGCCGTTCACAAGCACGTGCTAGCGTATTGTACGTCTGTCGGATACGCTGTGGTTATTGGGAGATCCAAGAAGACCGTACCAGGGCTTAAAAAGGTACTTTTCGTCTGTGACCGCGCCGGTAAGCCACCGAGCAGGGTCAGCCCGGAGCACAGGAAACGAAAAACATCATCTCGCAAGTGTAATTGTCAATTTGGCTTTTTTGCCATCGAGCAAAGAACGCAATGGACTATCAGGTACCGCCCCGATCAGGCTCATCTTCACCATAATCATGGTCCAAGCGAGAGTCCCCTCTTACATCCGGCCGCAAGAAAGCTCGATAGCGAGATGGTCGCTGCTGTTAAAAATCTCAAGGAGTCAGGTAAGTTGGTTTCTGGTGTGTAAGGCTGTGGAGGCATTTGTTAACCGTTGTGTAGGTATCGGCGTCACGCAAACTCTAGAAATTTTACAACAGCAAAACCCGCATGTTCCTCTACTTCCTAGGGATATCTACAATGCCCGAGCTGCGATCAATCGGAACCCGCAAAAGGTTGAAGCGGGCATTGCTGAGGCGAGGCCGGCAATATACAGCAAGCCCGCCCCGTCTGCCGAGGAACGCATCCGATCTGACCTCAGGCGGGAGCTTGCCCGGACAAAGGAGGATCTAGCCAAGATGAAGGAAGACTCGAAAAAAGAAATAGACGACTTAAAAGAGAAGCTGCGCGAGAAGGATAAAATCATCGAAAAATTTGAGATGTTCATTGACATATGCAACCAACGGGTCATGGTTCAGCGGGAGAGGCTCAGTGACACGGGCGAGGGCAACGGTGGAGCAAGCAGTTCTAGCAACTAAAGGGATTATACGGGAATGCATAGTTCAAGGGTCTCCAAAAATGAGGTGCGCAAGGATCGGGTCTAGTTTATTTGAGGGAAGCATAGGCGTCTCGAGGATCACGACCGGAATTGATGGCATATACCGGGGTTATGGCGTTTGTTTTTCTTCTTCACAGGGCCTGCTTGGCTTTTATCACGGGGAAGTCAACATGGCAAGCAATCTTCGCATCTAATCCGATGGCCAAAGGGTGGGTGGGAATTAGGAAGGGCCAACTAGGTACGTTAGGGCAATGGAAAAATAGACACCGGGGGCTTGCTCATCATCATCATGTTTTGGGTCTCACATCATGGGAAATGCTGCCGTTGTTCTCGTTCACAGTTTGCTGGTGTGTGGTGTACTACATAATTTCCTAGCGGTGCTTTTGGTCTGCGTGCTTGCTTTGCGACTATGGATGGGGAGATAGAAAATGCAATGCCGTGTTGGTAGGGGTAGGATAGGCCCGTAGCAAGACGTGCGTAGTTTGATGTGCGGTCCCCTTTTCTGTGCTCTCTCGACTTGGGGGGTCTGGGTTTGGTTGAGGCTCTGGGAACCGTTGTCAAAGCCTGCAATTTTGAAGGCTGGGGTGAGTAATACCCGGTGCTCGTAGGTACGGTCCAAGTAGGGTATTTGTTTAAGTCGTAATACTCGATTTGCATGGGATTACATATCGTTTCATTCAAGTTCTTGGTCGTTGGTTAGGAGAGAAGCGGGTTCACCGTTCTTTGACTTTGGATCATGGGTGCTGGTTCTGAATTGGTCTGGGGTGACGGACGTTTAACGTTGCGGTTTCCTGGTATACTACGTACTTATAGGAGACCGAAGAAATTGGGTAGGGAAACTCACGATCCCAATGATGATCAAAGAAGGATGTATCGGAAACTGCTTCCCCAGGGCTCTGTTCTCCCAAGGCCTTTGCTAGTTTGGAGAGGCGGCACCTATCATCGTTATGGGCTTGTATCCTACTGGGTGGAACATTGATTCGAATCTTTCTAATGTCGTGTATTTGTATGCCCGTCTACGTATAGTCTCATTAAGACTTTACGAACGATGGGCTTATAATATGTGAAGGATCGCTAGCGAATACATGAGGCTTCAAAATTTGGAATTGCGGATGTGCTTTGTGCTTATTATCTTGAACTATTCTCTTTACACCTTGAAAGTTTTCAAGCCTTTGGATATCGTTTCTTAGTGAAATGGCTTTTCGTGGATCACTTGAATCTGCTTTTGCTTACGATGGCAAATCTCAGTCTTAAGTCGTTCATACTGATATGAGGATTAAAGTGAATAGCGCGGCTAATTGCAACTTCCATCAATGATTACGCCTTGTTAAGCACGACCTTGGATATGGTCAAAGCATGTAGTTAGATATTCCACGATCGATGGTTGACCGTTGTCCGTTGAGACGGTTCTGCCGTTTATTAGTAAGCTTGACGGTGGATGGTTAACCTAATTGATAAGTGAAGCAGCTTTATACTACGCAGTACAATCGATAATAATTATTATCTGTAGCGAGTGAAACAGGGGCAATGAATTCCATGCGGATGAAGAAGGGCAAGTCGAGATACAACTTTGAAGTTGGAGTTGAAAGGTTGGTTGTTTCAGGGGTTCGTTCCAGGGACATTAGGTACCTACGTATATGTGGAACAGAGTGATCGTGGCAGCCCTGACAGCCTGCAATCTGCCCCGTATTACAGGCACAATGTCCAATGAATGATGATATTGATAAGATAGAGTAGCAGCTATGCCGGTTTCTGCAGCAGTGGATCCGGCTGGTGTTACCGATGTACGTACCACTGCTGCCACTGCTGCCACTGCTGCCGTTTCCCACTGGGATTCCCACTAGGCGCGACACCGTTTGGAGTTCGCGTAAAATGATTGACGATGATTGATCCCCTTTAACTTTCTGTTTCCTGTGATACGATGCAATACAATCCCTAATCCCTAATCCCTTAACAAACGGATCGACTTCTATTACCACTACCACTACCACGACAACAACACCAACATCAACAATACGGATCGAGCGTCAGAGAAGAAGGATATCTCTACGGTCTTTACACTCTTTTCGCATTCGTCCTTTTTTGATACCAGCCCACATAATCCGCATTATACCCTTTTTGATTCCCTACTGCGATCTTGTTATTCCTGACGCTGGAATCCCTTCGTTAATACGTCAAGCAATGATATCGATCCCGTAGAAAATCTGAACAAGCTTTTCAAGTGCTATCGCCACCATGGAGGCCGTGGCCCCCCCTTTGGGCCTGCAAGGTCCTGGCTCCGGTGGCTTGTCGCCTTCGCCCTTCGTCGCGATCGACCCGACTAAGGTGGTGGAATATCTGGCCTCGGTCATCGCCATTGCCCTTGGCGCCACCCGTGAAGAGCTAGAGAGACCCGACAATCTGCTCTCGAAGGTGAACTACGAAGACACCGTTCAGAGGTGTAGTCGTTTTGCGACCGATGCTCAGGTGGCTCTATACGTCCAGAAGGACGCGAAGCCGTCTGACGATATTCCTGATGATTCTCCCGATAGTGGTATGAATCCATCCCTATAAACCACCTCTATCTAGAATCTGCTTTGCTGATGCATTCGTCACTTTAGCTCCTGTGTCGTACACGTATACCATCACGTCCGAGATAGCTTCTTCGCCAACAACGATAGCTTACCTCGCACTGCTCAAGCGCCCGCAAGCGATCGACCCCTCGCTGCCGCTATCCTCCCAGATCCAGATACAAACGTTGCCTGGTACCGCCTCTCTTGCTAACCTCGTTAGTGAACAAGGCCCCACCGCCTCTCCTTTTGAGATATTGCATTCTATTTTACACAATGCGCTGGCGCCCTATTTCGATGCCAATACCAAGGTCTCTCAGACGGCGAACGGGTCTAGAAATCGGGCGGATGTAGATGCGAAGACGGGCATTCCTATAACCAAGAAGCGAATGACGGAGCTGGAACTGAGCTTGCTTCACCTTCAGCAGAATGTCGAGATTCCCGAGCTCTCTCTCTCGTTCCATCCGGTGGTTCAGGGAGCGCTAGAGGATGCTGTTGCGCGTAACATGCGCCCAACTACCGACCTAATACCCGCTCACCTCCTTTCCGATAGTACCTTCATGAATAACCTGCAGTCCACGGTAAATAGTTGGATTAAATCAATACAGACCATCACGAAGCTCACGCGAGATCCTGTAACGAGAACTGCGACGCAGGAGATTAATTTCTGGTGTTCTATGGAGTCTGCGCTGGAAGGCATCGAGGCTCAGTTGAGAAGCGAAGGCGTCATGTTGACTCTGGAGATTCTGAAGCACGCGAAGCGTTTCCAGGCGACGGTCAGTTTCACGGCTGATACTGGTTTGAAGGAGGCTATGGAGATGGTGCAGAAATATAATCAACTCATGCGAGACTTCCCTCTTGATGAACTCTTGTCTGCAACCTCTTTGCCTAAGATCCAGGACGCCATCGGCCAAATCTTTAGCCATATGAACAAGAAGATGCGATTCAGCAACTACCCCATTGCGCGAACTTTGCATTTGGTGGAAGCCATCTCGGCGGATCTGGAGGAGGTTATGCACCGATTGCTTCCGGGATCCGAGTTGGTTGATCTCGACTACAAAGACTTCAAGACTCTCATGACTACCGCGGATGAGATCTTTAAGTCTTGGGACGCTCAGATCAAGGATTTTACCAATATCGCCCGAGAGACAACCCGTAGAAGACAAGAAAGATTCATCCCGATCAAGGTCATTCCTAAGCATAACGAGTTGCAGGCTCGACTCAAATACATTGATACTTTCCGGGATAACCACGAGCAGCTGCAGAGAACTATTGTCAACGTTCTCGGACCAAGGGCAACTGTTAATGGTGTTAGCGAGGAGACGGCCACGAACGGTGTCGCTCTTGTCGAAGAGATGGGCGATGTAGACGCCGTTGAAGAGGTCCGACAAGCTTGGGAAGCTCTAAAGCATGTTGACCTGCTCGATGTTTCTCCCGAAGGCACAGCGCGATGGGTCAAGGCGGAGAATACTTACAATGAGCGCACCTCACGAGTGGAAAACTCCATCATTGCTAGGCTACGTGACCGCCTCGCGACCGCCAAGAACGCGAATGAGATGTTCCGCGTCTTCTCCCAATTCAACGCTCTCTTCGTGCGGCCCAAGATCAGAGGTGCCATCGCTGAGTATCAAAACCAGCTCATCGACAATGTGAAGCAGGCTATCTCCGGACTCCACGAGCGCTTCAAGCAGCAGTACGGCCATTCCGAGGCCCATGCTATGGCTCAGCTGCACGATTTGCCGCCGGTTTCCGGCGCTATCATCTGGGCTCGCCAGATTGAGCGGCAGTTGGATAATTACATGAAGAAAGTCGAGGGCATTCTAGGGTCGGATTGGGCTCTTCATACCGAGGGCCAGAAGCTCCAAACGGAGAGCGAATTGTTCAGGAAAAAGCTCAACACGCAGGCAATCTACAAAGCTTGGATCGAGGAAGTTCAACGCAAACAGATCTCGATATCCGGCCGACTCTTCAATATCAACAAGGTGAGGGCCGCAAACAACGCGTTGGATCTCTCGGTGAACTTCGACGCCCAGATTATTGCACTGTTCAAGGAGACCCGTAATCTTGGCTGGCAAAATTTCAATGTGCCCAACGCCGTCAATAATGTCGCCAAGCAGGCCAAGCGAGTGTATCCGTACGCTGTTAGCTTGATGGAAAGCGTACGAACCTTCGCGCAGACGACCCGACAAATATCGGAGTTGCCTGAAGTCTCTATCCTATTAAGTGGCTATCAGAATGACGTCCATGTATTGATCGCGAAAGGCGTACCTTTGAAGTGGGAAACTTTCGTCAATACCTGGGAATCGTACCAGAAGCCATCGCTTGCTAATGGTAGCCTTGACCACACAATAACCCGTGGTGGTGAGACCAAGCATGTTCTCTTCGTCCGCGAATTTGCAGCGGCCGCCTCGCTTCTCCAGACCAAAACCGTCACGCTCGCGAATATTCACGTAAATGTTCAGAAAGCCCTTGCCGAATTGGCAACTTGCCCATTTGAGGCGTCGGAGTTTGAAGCGCGCCTGCAGACAATTCAAGCAGCTGTTGATCAATTGAATTTGGAGCAATATGTGAACCTTGGTTTCTGGGTTGAGAGAATGAACGAGAAGATCAAGTTAACTCTGCTCTCTCGTCTTCAACGTGCAGTCTCAGCCTGGATCGAAGCGTTTGAAGACGATACCCCCATCGAGCGAATTGAGATGAACCGAAGAAAGCAACTGGCCCAAACTGGAGAGATCGCCAAGTCGGACGCACCGCTCATGAAGCACTTGGTCCACGAGATCACAATGCGAAACCAGGTTATCTATCTCGACCCGCCCCTCGAGTTTGCTAGAGCTAGCTGGTTCTTACACTTGCACAACTGGATAGGCATCGTTTGTAATCTCCCCAAGATCAAAGCCTCCAGATACCAGATGAGCTTGACCTTGAGCACCGTGGTGCAGGAAGAAGCCCGCTTCAACGATCTCCCTAGCGATTGCACCGATATACTTGGCCGAGTCTATACTTCGATCGAGAAGAAGTTGGAAGGTATCAGCGAGTATGTCGATAAGTGGTTGCAGTTCCAGTCGCTCTGGGATCTGCAATCTGAACAAGTCTACGAACTTCTAGGCGATGAGCTCTCTAAATGGCTGCAGCTGCTGCAGGAGATTCGCAAGTCCCGTGCAACTTTTGATACCACCGAAGTTAGCCGTTCGTTTGGTCATATTACTATCGATTACGAGCAGGTACAGATGAAGGTCAATTCCAAGTATGATCAATGGCAACAAGAGATTCTGGTGAAATTCGCTGGGCGACTTGGAAACCGCATGAGGGAAGTTAACGCCGAGATCGAAAAGGCCCGGAGAGACCTGGAAGGGCAGAGCCTCGAAGCCACCTCCACCGCGCAGGCTGTTCAATTCATTACTATTGTCCAGAGCTGCAAGCGAAAAGTCAAAGCCTGGGCTCCTGAAGTCGAGACCTTCCGCCAGGGGCAGTCTACCCTTGTCCGAAACCGATACAACTTCCCGAACGACTGGGTGGATGTTCAGCAGGTCGACTCAACATGGGAAGCTTTGAACGAGCTACTGAACAGGAAGGCGAAGATTGTGCAGGACCAGACTGACGCCTTGAAGGCCAAGATCGTGGCCGAGGACAAGGTGGTAATGGACAAGATAGCTGAGATTGCTACGCAATGGAACGACGAAAAACCGGTCTCGGGTACCATCGCCCCTGACATCGCATCTGCGACCCTCAGCTCATTTGAGGCACGTATCACGAAATTACAAGACGAGTCCGACATGGTATCCAAAGCTAAGGAGGCCCTCGATCTTCCTGCAAGCCCCGAATCCTCCCTCTCGATCATCTTGGAAGAAGTGCAAGACTTTAAGTCGGTCTGGGCCGCTCTCTCGACGATATGGAAGAGCTTAAACGAGCTTCGGGAGACCCTGTGGGGCAGTGTTCAACCCAGGAAGATCCGCACCAGCATCGACGGCTTAATTAAGATGACGAAAGAAATGCCAAGCAGGATGCGACAATATGCTGCCTTCGAACATATTCAGAATATCCTCCGCCAGCTTTTGAAAGTGAACAGTCTGCTGAGTGATCTAAAGTCCGAGGCCATTCGAGACCGTCACTGGACGAAGATCTGGAAGGAGCTCAAGCCTGGGCGACGATACTCACCCGTGTCCATGACGCTTGGAGATGTCTGGGATCTTAATCTAGTCGCCACTGAGGTCGTCGTCAGAGATATCATCACCCAAGCGCAGGGTGAGATGGCACTGGAGGAGTTCTTGAAACAAGTGAAGGAGACCTGGAACAGTTACCAGCTGGATCTTGTGCCGTATCAGAACAAGTGCCGTCTCATTCGTGGTTGGGATGAGCTGTTTGCTAAGTGCAGTGAGAATCTCAACTCACTGCAGGCGATGAAACACTCGCCGTACTACAAGGAGTTCGAGGAGGAAGCGTCTTCTTGGGAGGACAAGCTGAACCGCGTTCACGTATTGTTCGATGTCTGGATCGACGTTCAGCGCCAATGGGTTTACTTGGAAGGTGTCTTCACTGGAAATGCTGATATCAAGCATCTCCTACCCATCGAGTCCTCCCGATTCCAAAATATCAACAGCGAATTCATGGCTGTCATGAAGAAGGTCTATAAGCAACCGATGGTAATGGATGTTCTGGGTATTACCGGTGTCCAGAAGTCCTTGGAACGCCTTGCTGAGCTCCTCAACAAGATCCAGAAGGCCCTTGGTGAATATCTTGAAAAGGAAAGAGTGTCGTTCCCTCGATTCTACTTTGTCGGTGATGAAGATCTCCTCGAAATGATCGGCAACAGTAACGACACCTTGCGCATCGCTAAGCATTTCAAAAAGATGTTTGCTGGCTTGAACGGACTCGTTATGGATGACGAATCGGTTATCTCAGGCTTTACTTCTAAAGAGGACGAAGTGGTGCGTCTCAAGAAGGAGATTTCACTAGCCAAGGTTCCCAAGATCAATGACTGGCTTGCTCTCCTTGAGAACGGTATGAAGGCCACTCTAGCTGAGCTGCTTGCTGAGGCTGTTGAAGTGTACACACCAATATTTGAATCCGGCGAAATCAGCCAGAGTGCCATGAACGACTTCATGAACGCATTCCCCAGCCAGATCGTGGTGCTCGCTACCCAAGTTGTCTGGACTACGGCAGTCGAGCAGTCGTTGGCTAACGGAGGTACTACGTTGCAGTCTCTCTTCGAACGAGAAGTCCAGGTCCTCCGACTTCTTGCGGAGACAGTTCTCGGTGATTTAGAGGTGATCCAGAGGAAGAAATGCGAGGCTCTCATCACGGAATGCGTTCACCAACGAGATGTGATTGAAAAGCTAGTGAAGCTCAATGCTACTACACCAACACACTACATGTGGCTATTGCAAATGCGATACGTCTACGCACCCGAAGGAGACTTCCTGCAACGCCTCCAAATTAAGATGGCCAACGCAAAGCTCGCCTATGGCTTCGAATATTTGGGCGTTCCTGACAGATTAGTCCGAACTCCTCTTACCGATCGCTGTTTCGGAACACTTACTCAAGCCCTCTGCCAGCGACTTGGTGGTTCCCCCTATGGACCTGCTGGTACCGGGAAGACCGAATCAGTCAAAGCACTTGGTGTCCAGCTGGGTCGCTTTACTCTTGTATTTTGCTGTGACGACACTTTCGATTTCCAAGCCATGGGCCGAATCTTCCTCGGTATCTGCCAAGTGGGAGCCTGGGGTTGTTTCGACGAGTTCAACCGTTTGGAGGAACGAATTCTGTCCGCCGTCTCGCAACAAATTCAGAACATCCAGCTCGGCCTCAAGCAAGGCGCGGAGGACGAAAAGGCCCAAATCGAATTGGTGGGCCGCCAGCTTCGTGTCAATGCCAACACGGGTATCTTCATTACGATGAACCCTGGCTATGCTGGTCGTTCCAACTTACCGGATAACTTGAAGAAACTCTTCCGCAGCGTTGCTATGTCGAAGCCTGACAAAGAGCTCATTGCCGAAGTCATGCTTTACTCTCAAGGTTTCAACCAGGCCAAGCAACTTTCGAAGCAGACGGTTCCGTTCTTTGACCAATGTTCCGCGAAACTGTCTAAACAAGCACACTACGACTTTGGTCTCCGTGCCCTGAAAAGTGTGCTTGTCAGCTCTGGTGGCTTGAAACGTGCCCGCCTGACGAGTAGTGAAGGCGGTATCGGCGCGGAGGAAGTTGTGGAACCTGAAATTATCGTACAGAGCGTTAGGGAAACAATTGCTCCTAAGCTAATTCGAACCGATGTCGAGATCATGATGACTATCGAAGGGGACTGCTTCCCAGGTGTTCAGTACGTCCCGGCCAACCTGGCGAAACTGGAGGATGCTATTCGTCGCCTAGCATCTGAGAGACACCTCGTGGTCAATGACATCTGGATGACCAAGGTCCTGCAGCTCTACCAGATTCAAAAGATCCATCACGGTGTGATGATGGTGGGTAATTCGGGCACCGGAAAATCCGCTGCATGGAGGCTTCTCTTGGATGCACTTCAGCAAGTTGAGGGGGTTGAAGGCGTCTCTCACGTTATCGACTCAAAGGTCATGTCGAAGGAGGCGTTATACGGAAACCTAGACTCGACCACTCGAGAATGGACTGATGGTCTATTTACGAGCATACTGCGAAAGATTGTCGATAATCTTCGTGGTGAAGACTCCAAGCGCCACTGGATTGTGTTTGACGGCGACGTCGATCCTGAGTGGGTTGAGAACTTGAACAGTGTTCTTGATGACAATAAGTTGCTTACTCTCCCCAACGGTGAGCGTCTCAATCTACCCGCCAACGTCCGAATTATGTTCGAGGTTGAGACTCTCAAGTATGCCACACTGGCTACTGTTAGTCGTTGTGGTATGGTCTGGTTTAGCGAAGACACCGTCACCCCAAGCATGATGGTCACCAACTACCTCGAGACTCTTAGGACCGTGGCTTTCGAAGACCTGGACGAAGATACGGCTGCCGCCGGTCAGAGCCCTGCGAAGGCTCTCCAAATCCAGAGCCAAGTTGCGGATCTGTTGCACGCTTACTTGACTACGGATAACTTCATTCTCGAAGCCCTGGAGCAGGCCGAGGCTTACAACCATATCATGGAGTTCACCGTGGCTCGCGTCCTTACTACCCTATTCTCTTTGCTTAACAAGGCTGTTCGAGACATGATCGAATACAACGCCGCTCACATTGATTTCCCCCTAGACCCCGAGCAGATCGAAGCGTATGTTTCGAAGAAATTGTTACTCGCTCTAGTCTGGGCGCTGACGGGTGATTGCCCCCTTAATGATCGAAAGGCCTATGGCGATAACGTCGGCGCTCTAGCGAGCTTTGGATCGCCGCCTCTTGATGGCAGCAGCTCGCTCATCGACTTCGACGTTACTCTACCGAGAGCCGAGTGGACGCCGTGGCAGAACCAAGTCCCTACGATCGAGGTCAACACGCATTCCATCACACAAACTGATGTCGTTATTCCCACCTTGGATACCGTTCGTCACGAAGACGTGCTCTATTCTTGGCTTGCGGAGCACAAGCCTCTGTTGCTCTGCGGTCCGCCTGGTTCTGGTAAAACGATGACTCTGTTCAGCGCGCTTCGAAAGCTACCCAATATGGAAGTTGTTGGCCTCAACTTCTCCAGCGCGACCACGCCCGATCTCCTCATCAAGACTTTTGAACAATACTGCGAGTACAAGAAGACTCTTAATGGCGTGATGCTATCACCGACCCAGATTGGACGATGGCTTGTCATTTTCTGTGATGAAATTAACTTGCCGGCACCGGACAAGTACGGTACGCAACGAGCTATCTCGTTCCTCCGTCAACTCGTTGAGCATAACGGATTTTGGCGAACGTCCGACAAGTCCTGGGTGACGCTTGACCGAATCCAATTCGTCGGCGCTTGCAATCCTCCGACGGATGCTGGCCGTACCCCGATGGGCGCCAGGTTCCTCAGACACGCTCCCCTTATCATGGTTGATTATCCTGGTGAGCTATCTCTGCTCCAGATCTATGGCACTTTCAACTCGGCCGTCCTGAAGATCATTCCGGCGTTACGTGGATACTCTGAACCCCTCACTCAAGCAATGGTTCGCTTCTACTTGGATTCGCAGCAACGATTCACGCCCAAGATCCAGCCTCACTACGTCTACAGTCCTCGTGAATTGACGAGGTGGGTGCGCGGCGTGTACGAAGCTATTCGTCCATTGGAGACTCTTTCCGTAGAGGGTCTGATTCGCATTTGGGCGCACGAGGCATTGCGACTCTTCCAAGATCGTCTGGTTGCCGAGGACGAGCGAAAGTGGACTGACGATGCTGTGCGAAGAATTGCACTCGACTTCTTCCCCACAATTGAAGAGGAGAAAGCGCTGGGTGGACCGATCCTGTTCTCCAACTGGCTGTCGAAGAACTACGTCCCCGTTGACCGAGAGCAGTTACGTGACTTCGTCAAAGCCCGTCTTAAGACCTTCTGCGAAGAAGAAGTTGATGTCCCTCTCATCTTGTTCAACGATGTGCTTGAGCATGTCCTACGTATCGATCGTGTCTTCAGACAGCCGCAGGGTCATTTGATTTTGATCGGTGTCAGTGGTAGTGGAAAGACGACGCTTTCGAGGTTCGTCGCTTGGATGAATGGTCTCAAGGTGTTCCAGATCAAGGTACACGGAAAATACTCTGCCGAAGACTTCGACGATGATCTTCGTGAAGTCCTCCGCCGATGTGGCTGCAAGGGTGAGAAGATATGCTTTATCATGGACGAATCTAACGTTCTCGACTCGGGTTTCTTGGAACGCATGAACACCCTGCTTGCTAATGCCGAGGTTCCCGGTTTGTTTGAAGGGGACGATTTTGCTTCCCTAATGACGGCTTGCAAGGAGGGTGCACAGCGCCAAGGTCTACTGCTAGACTCCCAAGAAGAGCTCTACAAGTGGTTCACGCAGCAGATTGTCAAGAATCTGCACGTCGTCTTCACCATGAACCCGCCGGAAGACGGCCTATCCTCCAAGGCTGCCACGAGTCCTGCTCTGTTCAATCGTTGCGTTCTGAACTGGTTTGGTGATTGGTCCGACCAGGCCCTATTCCAAGTTGCCAACGAATTAACCCACTCTATCGACCTCGACAAGCCTGGTTTCGTTGCCCCTGATACTATTCCAGTCGCTTATCGCGCCCTCAGCCTCCCTCCTGCACACAGGGAAACCGTGGTTAACTCCATGGTTTATATTCATTACTCCCTTCAACGGTTCAACAGCAAACTGCAAAAGCAACAAGGCAAGGTCACCTTCCTCACACCTCGCCACTTCCTTGACTTTGTTGCGCAATACGTCAAGTTATACAATGAGAAGCGAGAAGACCTCGAGGAGCAGCAACGTCATCTTAACGTTGGTTTGGACAAGCTGAGAGACACTGTTGAAAAAGTCCGTGATCTTAGGGCCAGCCTTGCCGAGAAGAAGACCCAGCTCGAGGCGAAGGATGCTGAAGCAAACGAGAAGTTGCAACGCATGGTGGCCGATCAACGAGAAGCCGAGCAACGCAAGAACACTTCGCTCGAGATCCAGGCAGCTCTAGAAAAGCAAGAAAAGGAGGTCGCATCTCGCAAGGAGGTGGTCTTGAACGACTTAGCGCAGGCCGAGCCTGCCGTGGAAGAGGCTAAATCTAGTGTTAGCAACATTAAACGACAGCACTTAACCGAAGTCCGTTCTATGGGTTCTCCTCCTCAAGGTGTTCGCCTTGCTATGGAATCCGTCTGCGCTTTACTAGGCCACAAGATCAACGACTGGAAGGGTGTCCAGGCTGTGGTGCGCCGAGATGACTTTATCGCGAGCATCGTCAACTTCGACAACGAGAAGCAGATGACCAAGCCTCTCCGAACCCTGATGCGCACCAAGTTCTTGAACGACAAAGACTTCACATACGACAAGGTCAATCGTGCCAGTAAGGCCTGTGGCCCCTTAGTTCAATGGGTAGAGGCACAAGTTAATTACTCTGAAATCCTCGACCGCGTTGGCCCCCTACGTGACGAAGTAGACCAGCTTGAGGAGCAAGCTCTCCAGACCAAGGCCGAAGCGAAGGCTGTTGAGAACACCATCACCAGTCTAGAACAGAGCATCGCGACCTACAAAACCGAATACGCGGCCCTTATCAGTGAAACGCAGGCTATCAAAGCTGAGATGTCTCGTGTCCAATTCAAGGTTGACCGAAGTGTACGTCTTCTCGACAGTCTCTCGTCAGAGCGTACCCGTTGGGAAGATGGCAGCAAGTCGTTCGAAACCCAGATCAGCACTTTGGTCGGAGATGTCCTGGTAGCTGCGGCTTTCTTGGCCTACAGCGGTCTTTACGACCAGACCTTCCGAAAGTCGATGATGGAGGACTGGTTACACCAGCTACATCTCTCCGGTATCAATTTCAAGTCCCCTAATCCTGTCACGGAATCACTGTCCACTGCCGATGAACGACTTAGTTGGCAAGAGAACACCCTGCCGGTCGACGATCTATGCACAGAAAACGCTATCATCCTCAAGCGATTCAACCGCTACCCGCTCATCATCGACCCCTCGGGTAGAGTTACTGAGTTCCTTCAACGTGAATGCAAAGATCGCCGTCTTACTGTTACGAGTTTCCTGGACGATTCCTTCACCAAACAATTGGAAAGTTCCCTCCGATTCGGCAACCCGATTCTTATCCAAGATGCTGAACACCTGGATCCTATCCTCAACCATGTACTCAACAAAGAATACCAAAAGACCGGTGGTCGTGTGCTCATTCAGCTTGGTAAACAGCAAATCGATTTCTCGCCTTCATTTAAGATCTACTTATCTACTCGAGATCCTTCTGCAACCTTCCCGCCGGATATTTGCAGTCGAACCACATTTGTCAACTTCACAGTCACACAGAGCAGTCTCCAAACTCAGTCCCTTAATGATGTTCTAAAGTCTGAGAGACCCGATGTTGACGAGAGGAGATCAAACCTCATCAAACTCCAAGGCGAATTCAAGGTGCATCTTCGACAGCTGGAGAAACGTCTCTTGCAAGCCCTGAACGAATCTCGTGGTAATATCCTTGATGACGACCACGTCATCGAGACGCTTGAGACCCTCAAGACCGAAGCTGCCGAAATCACGACCAAGATGAGCAACACAGAAGGCGTCATGGCCGAGGTTGAGGAAATCACCTTGCAATACAGCATCATCGCACGATCTTGCAGTGCTGTCTTCGCCGTTCTGGAGCAACTGCATTACCTCAACCACTTCTATCAGTTCTCACTACAGTACTTCCTTGACATCTTCCACTCCGTCCTCCATGGGAATAAGAATCTAGCGGGCGTGAAGGACTTCAATCAACGTCGCGATGTCATCATCAAAGACTTATTCGTGACCACATTCAAGAGGACTTCTCTGGGCTTGCTACAGAAGGACCGAATCACCCTAGCTATGCTTCTGGCCCAAGCGTCTCCTTACAAGATGGACAAGACCCTAATCGACATCATCCTTGATGAGCGTATCGAGGGCAAGGATCTCTCCACCGAAATCGAGGCCAAGGAAGAGACTTTCGTTCGGGCTAAGAAGCTTGCCGCCTTAAAGGACAAGCTTGATCCCGTTCCATCTGATGCCTGGGACAAGTTCTTCTCGGAAGAGTTTGCAGAGAACTTCGTGCCCCAAATTTGGGAGCCCAATAGCGAGCCATTTGATCAAGGTCTTCTTTCACTGCTCCTTGTCAAGCTCTTCCGTCTCGATCGATTCGTCCCAGCTGCCGAGCGATTTGTGGCTTCTGTCTTTGGTAACGATTTGTTCGACATCGTGGATGACCTTAAAGAAACGGTCCATCAAGTTCCTTCCACTCGTCCTATCTCACTCGTCTCCAGCCCTGGCTTCGACGCAAGCTACAAGGTAGATAATCTAGTCGAGCGAACACGGGTCAGATGCACGAACATTGCTATGGGATCCAACGAAAGTCTTGCAAGTGCCGACAAAGCTATTACCAATGCGGCACAGGTTGGCTCATGGGTCCTCATCAAGAACGTTCATCTTGCGCCAACATGGCTACAATCTCTCGAGAAGCGCATGGAATCTCTCAACCCGCACTCAGACTTCCGACTCTTCCTGTCGATGGAGTCTAGTCCTAAGATTCCCGTCAACCTGCTTCGCGCATCTCGCGTACTCATGTACGAACAACCAGCTGGTGTGCGAGCCAACATGAAGGATTCGATGTCTTCTCTTTCCGACCGAGCCACCAAGAGCCCTGTGGAACGTAGCCGGTTGTACCTACTTCTCTCTTTCCTACATGCCGTGGTACAGGAACGTCTACGCTACGCGCCCAATTTAGGATGGAAGGGTTTCTGGGAGTTTAATGACAGTGATGTAAGTAGATGGACTGATGGACTACCTTGTGACCAAGCTGGACAATTACTAACTACTCGCAGTACGAATGTTCGGCCTTCATCATCGACACCTGGGTGGAATCCGTGGCGCAGAGCCGCACGAACATCAACCCCCACAACATCCCGTGGGACATCATTCGTTACCTAGTTCGTGAAACGTACGGTGGCAAGATTGATGACGAAGGCGACTTCAATCGTCTCACCGAACTAGTTAACCAAGCACTCACCCCCGCCGCGTACGATATCGGGCACAAGCTGGTGGAGGGGTCTGAGAAGGACGGCCAAGAAACAAGCCTCGTGGTGCCGTCGGGCACCTCGCTGCAGGAGTTCATGAGTTGGATCCAGAAGCTGCCGGAGCGCGAGCCGCCTACCTACTTGGGTCTGCCTGCCAACGCGGAGAAATTGCTCTTGGTCGGTCTTGGCAGGAGCCTGATCGAGAACTTGAAGAGGGTCACGGAGTTGTTGGACGAAGGGGAGCAGCTGATGGCTGAGGTTTGAGATGTTGTGCTCAGGGGTTGAGGACGTTCCATGCTTCTTGGGATGTTGGGTCTTTTCTTTGCTGGCTTCGTTGGAATTACAGCTACACCTGCCCTGATACCCCTAAGATTGCCTACCTAGATGGTTTTAGAATGTTGTATTGTCCTTAGGAAACGAAACAAAATGCCCGCGTGTGAGCAAAGCCGCATTACACCGGTATGGCACATCGGGCAAATAATACATTTTCACTATTACTCATACTCGTCTCGCTCCGTCACCCGTCTGGACTCGGGACGGGCTATATGAACTGCTGTTCTCGTGTCTCAGGTGCTCGCTTAATTTTCTTCGCAGAATCTACTATTTCGTAATGGCACTTTATTTTTAATCTCTCGCAGCGGGTGTTGTGCTGTGCCTTGCAAACGCAAGTGGTGATGGGGGCATGCTCGGCGGGTACTGACATCACGTACAGCGACCGTATTTTAGTGTCTGTCTGCTATGGTTGCCAAAGGTAGATACATACCGGGTACGACGTGTTCCACCTGGGCATTCTCGGTAGAGTTGCAGTTTAGCGGCTCCCCATGCACGTTGTCCGGTTCCGAGCATCCAATCAGCGAGGGGGTATTTCCAACCCGTTACACCTGGAATCTACAGTGTACGTGACAGTAGCATAGCTGTTTGTGCTAGCATCGGTCCCATACGGGTCGGAACAGACTTCCGTTCGTGGATAGCATATCGCAAGTTTGGATTTTGGATGGTTTGATATGCTACCTAGTAGGTATCATGATGTATGTATACCATGATCGATATTCTTGACTCATTATTGATTACCGTATGTAGTAGGGTCTGACGGCACGCATGAAGGATGTGTTCAGGTTGGTGAGATTTTCGTGATTGATCGACCGACCTATTGATAAGGAAAATACATCGCATCTTATCTCTTCCCCCCTTTATACCGCTTACGGAGTTTCCCCCCCTCCCTTCGCACGCACACGCGTGATGAAAGGGCTCCCCCCAAGCCTTAAGAGGCAGTGGTACGTACCACGATAGCCTGCTGCTGGCTGCGCTTCTGCACGCACGATGCAAGGAGATGGGAAAGATGGGAGAGATGCGAAGATGCGACAGGGAGATGGGGCCTAGATAAAAAAGCTTGGCATGGAGAAAAGAGGATCCGCCAGTCGGAGGTACCTGTATGTATCGCATCGCGTGTATCACCGATTGTTCCATCGTTCCCTGCGCCGTACCTATATTCTATACATGGTCGAAAGATGGATGCACTTGGGTAACAAATTAACAAAGCACAACACAAGGACATGAAGAAAAAGGAATGCCTGGAAGCCGTTGGAAACCGTTCCGCTACGGCTATATGCAGCCAACAAACTTTAAGGCATAGCCGGTCTCGATTTGGTGGGAATGCTAAAAAGAGCACCAGAGGCTGGAGGCTGGAGGCAAAAGCAAAGATGATACACCTACGTACTATGTAGACCGCTTCACGTCTGTTAGTTACGCCTGCAATACGCCTGCAATACGCCTAGGTCACACCTGGATATTGATATTGGGAACTATTCTGTATCACCTAATCGGATGACAGTGGTACGCACGTATGTAGGACCTCACAATATTTATGTAGTATAGTATCATCGATGTGCGTTATGTCGAAAATGCAGACCGCCTTCCGTGATGCCACCTTGGTCTGGCGATCAGCCAATCGTCAGACGGAGATTACAAAAGATTGCAAAAGATCTTGTTGAGCGAAGATGGCCCATGTCGTATTACCAAATCTAATCTGTGGTCGAGCCAATGAGTGAAGATTGAATGATAATCTGGTTGATGCTCATTCAACCGGGACGCCGACGCTCGGGATGGATCCCTTTTTTTTCTGCTAGACGAGAACTAGGGTATTTTGATGGATCTTTTCTTTGAGAAGTTAGCAGGCCTAACGTCGCTAATCAGCGCTAATTTAGGCTAGAACATGCTAGCTTTCTAGGTCTCTTTAGGGAGAAGGAGAAGAAGAAGAAACGAGGTCCTCAACGAACGGAATCGAACGAACAGGCGAACAGGTACCTACATAAGGTACTACTAGGTACCTAGTAGGTGTGTTGGTACCTATCTGGTCTGCTAATGGTGCTAGGCTACCGTTAAAACGCACTTTTTGTACCTGGAAGTACCCTAACTCCGTGCATTTGCTGGCTGACTTGGTAAACCCAGCTGACCGTTCCAGTGAATTGTTCCAGTTTCTCCCCCTTCCCATCCATGTGGCAGTGGCAGTGGCAGTGGCATTTCTCAATTCCATTCCTTATCCCATCCCCCATCCCCCATCCCATCACATCAATCCATCCATGAAAATGATCTAAGCACCATCCAGGCCATTCCGCATTCCGCGCTTCCCTCCAGCATTCCACATTCCACCGGCTCATCCATCGATCAGATTATCTATTCTCGAATCTCCGAGATTCACCTCGGACTGACACCAAGAGCCTTGCTCCACCCTTTACTTGCTTTGGTACCGCCCATTATATTTCCCATCTTTTGTATCACAAGCCTTCCTTCCCCTTTCACTCTCACTTCTCAAGCTTTCTACACTTCTCCGATCTTATCTCCACTCCCTAGGGATCAAACCCCGACGTGGCGGAGTTGTAGCCCTCCTACAGTAGTCCCCGAGTTGCTTGATCAACCCAAGGTGACGCAACGCTTTGCGGCATTGTACAGAGTCAGAACACCTACCAGAAATACAGAAATACGGAAGTACAAGGGCAAAGTTACGCAAAGTACACTACAGCACAAGGTACAGGGCAAAGGACAGGACAGGACAGGACAGGACAAAATAAGCTGCAGTGCGCCGTACCGTACCGTACCATACCATACCGTACGTGCTCGCTCGCATTGATACATCAACCTACCTCCAGGGCTCAAGCTATTTACGTACATACATACGGGCCCTGTCCTCGTGATCCGGGCATGCCATAAACCATTCTTCCATAAGCGAAAAGGACGGGACCGTTCCAAGGTTCCATATACTCCATATCCGAAAAGGATCGGACCTCTATCACTCCACCCTGCTCACCCTACCCAACCTACATGTACTGACCCTACCTACTGCACCTACTGCACCTACTGCACCTAACACTTGTCTATCTTGTTCGAGCCACCACCTCGTGTCTACCAGACATCCACACGAGCCTCTAGGAATATTGCCCCTTACTTCCGAGCTCTTCCATAGTTCCCATACCGTCCCATCCTGTCTTGCCTCATCTTTAGCCATCTGGCTTTGCAGTCAATCGTAGTCGAATCATTATAATTTCTTCACCCTACCATCTCAACACCATCTCCGTCCTCACTATTCGTCTTTGTATTCGCCACCATCCCAGCTAATCAGAACAGCGGGAAAGTCACGACACATCGTAGCATATACGACAGTTCTGTGGCCCAACGTCGCAGCTTAACCCACTCCTGTCCTAGATATTAAGCTGCCAATATCTGGAACATCGAACGATCCTTGCGTCGAGCACTGACGTTTCATCGGTCACGCCCCTGGAGACTTCTACTTTATCTGCGTTCTGGTTTCGATTCCCATGGTTTTGTAGGATAAGGATAAGCCTGCGCGACGATCGCCGTAGTTGTCACGATCAGGTTCATTCTCCAGAAATCAAGCAGCGGAGGTGATGATGGAAGTCGCACCATATCCCTACGCCAAGATCGCCAGGTCGGATCCGAACTCGAGGACCGCACTTCCTACCCGTCCTGTCATCTCCAGGGAAGGCACGCAACCGTCCGAGACCATGTCCGTTCATAATGCCTCTTCCATCGGTTCGAGAAGTCCGGCGGCCCAGAGCCAGAGCGATTTCTCAGACGTACCTAGTCCCTCTTTGCAGGGATCCGAGCGAATCAACTCCAAGAGTCCTTCTCCCTTTGACGCAGTCCATCAAGAGAGTTGGGCATCCACGAAATCCAGCACCGCTTCCAGCCAAACCGGCCAGGTGTGCAGGTGAGTACACGAACTACTAAAGTAAGTATCGAAGCAGTCCTAATTTCCTCTCAGCAATTGTGAGACAACGAGAACGCCGTTATGGAGACGTTCGCCGCAAGGAGCCACCATCTGCAATGCTTGCGGTCTCTACTTGAAAGCACGAAATTCGTCTCGCCCGACGAATCTGAAGCGCCCGCCATCGACAGTCGCTACAACCCCTAAGAAAACACCCGAGAAAGCGCCGTCTAGTTCCTGCTCCCAAGGCGCATCGGGGAACATACCTGGTGCTACGTATGTAGCCGCGGATCAGATGCCCAACGGATCCTGCCCTGGTGGGGGACGGTGTAATGGTACCGGCGGTGCGGAAGGGTGCAGCGGTTGTCCGGCGTACAACAACCGCGTGGCCAAGAGTGCTCAACTGCAGAATCAAAGTCGGGCCTCCAGCGCCAGGAACGGGAGCTCCGCAGACGATGGGCCGCCTCCGATCGACATGAACGCGCAACAGGCCTCGGTCTCGGCTCAAAATACGACCGTGGTAATAGCCTGTCAAAATTGTGGTACCACGATCACCCCGTTGTGGCGTCGCGACGAGTCGGGCCATACGATATGCAACGCCTGTGGTACGTACAAGACTGGAGCTTGTTCGGTAGATGCTTACTAAACAAAAAAAATAGGGTTATACTACAAACTTCACGGAGTTCACCGACCGGTAACCATGAAGAAATCTGTCATCAAAAGGAGGAAACGTGTGATACCTGCGGGCCAAGCGGAAAGCGAAGATGGAATGGCGATCGATTCGATTGAGCAGCAAAGTCAATACGCCGAGTCCGAGATGGAGCGTGGTAGCGTCAACGAGGATGGGTCTGTTAACCTCGGATTACGACGAAAGGCCGAACACCCTCTCACATTACTTCCCGACCCGGTCCGATCCAACCCAGGGCCGAACCCGATACCATCCACCGACCTCTTGGCGTACCACACCACCACCAGTGCTTCGCAGCACGTCGATATTCGGGATTCTCTCAACGACGACAATCGCTTAGCGCCGATCACATCCATAGCAGCATTAAGCGACCGCCAATCGTCTCTGTCTCCCGCATCCTTTCTCTCGCCATCGCGAAAACGGTCTTTCTCAGGAACCGAGTCAGAGTACACTCCTAGCGAATCCGGCCACGACGGCTCTAAGAGGCTGTCGTCGATAAAGTCGCTACTCAATCCGACGTTGGAATCAAACCCCAACCTACGTCCTGCTGAAAATGCCAATGAACTATTACGTCTTCGGTCTCCTGCATCGGCACTGATGGTAGCGCCAAGTCCCAGTCCACAGTCCATGGAATCGAACATATTACCTCCTATCCAAAGTAGAGAAGGCCCGGCCGAGGATGAGAAGGCAAAGGCCGATCGGCTGGCTGCACTTCAGCAGGAAACGGAGCGTATGCGTCAGGTGCTTGCGGCCAAGGAGCGTGAGATGGCAGCTCTGCAAAGGTAGGGTTTCCGCCCTAGGCTTCGGGAACCATGCCGGGTTTCTTTTATCTTTCTTCTAATGATCAACTTTTATGACTGGGGATACGGAGCTCTCAACGGAACGATCTCAGACCCAAGCAAAACGGAAAAGCCAAAATCTCAGGGGCGTCATCCGGTAAAGTGTATTCACAAGCGATTTTATTCCTTTCACATCATACATAGCATATGTGCTCGGCGTACGTGAGCTTGCAAACGCGCGTAGGGAGCTAGGAGATGGTGTTCTGAATTACGAGACACGGTTGCAAAAATCATTCGCAGCATAGGCAAACCCGCAGGAAGCTGGGGCCGTTGGAAAGGATTCCACGCATGAAATATAGAGTGGAACGGGATAAGGGATGGGAATGGGAATGGGAATGGGTGGGATGGGTAACTGGGATAAGGGGTAGGCGTCTCGCGATAGCTCTGGTTCTCACAAACGGGTGAGATTCATGGCATACATGCCACAACCCAACACCTTAATTTAAAAACACGGAAATGTTCAGTCTATCCAATGTTGGCCATTCATACGATTAGCAAGTTATTTGTTCAAGTGGTCAGGCAAACATGTGCAGATTATACTCCGTAGTCATGATTATTCAAGGAATACTTTTGCTGATACCAACTTCCCGTTACATGCTAGAGCTCGTTCCATTTCCGTACTCATCGATTCGTACATACGCAAGCCTGAACGAACCTTTCCACGACCGTTGACGCCCACATCCGGGTTGTGGGGGAACCAAAAGAACATCTTTCCACGTCATGTAGGACCACGACCCGCCCCCTTGGGAGATCAACACCCTCGTCGTTATCTATGTCGAAACCTAGAAATCTATCGCCTCGATCCGCAGGAATCCATTCGGTTAACCTATCAGCCATCTTGCGTACCTAAACAAGCGGCCCATCCCACGAGTCGTAGCATACGTCCGACCTCGTCTCATATCGTCTTATCCGCCACATGTTCATCCAGCCGTCGCACCAACACGCGAACCTACCCGCACTCCAAAGTCCTCCCGGGTTAGGTAGACAGGTCAGCTTCCATAGCTCATGCTTAGCCGAGGCACAGTCTAGACCTGCTCGGCGCCCCAGCCCTGGTCGGCCTCGCGCATGTTGGCGGGGGGCTCGACGGAGGGGACGAACTCGAGGGCGATGTAGGCGACGCCGACGAGCCCGACGATGCTGCCGGCGATGATGCGCAGGACCCCCGAGTTCAGCAGGATCGACCCGATGAACACGTAGAAGATGCCGCGCCCCACGAAGCTGAACATGAACGACGCGTACCGCGACACCTGCGGCGGGATCTGGAACTCGAGGAGCGCGACTGCCAGGCCGAAGAGGAGGACGTAGGCTCCGATGATGATGGATTGGCTGGAGTGGTGGTGGGTTAGCGGGTTGCGGACGCGGGGAGGGCAGATGGGGGATGGAAAGGGGTGCTGCTGGAGGGGATGGGGAGGGGAGGGGCGAAGGAGGGAGTTTACGTACAAGCCGGTGTTGGTGAAGAACTGCGATACGCCGCCCAGCACCATGATGACGCCCACGGCGAGGTTGACGATTCGGCTGGGGAGAGAAAAAGGGGGTAACGTTAGCACTGCGTCTTTGCATCCATGGAGAGCTTAGGGTTGGTCGCTTACAAGGAGTCGGAGAAGTCCATATTTACGGCGGTTGCGTTGGTAATGGGTTGCGCGATAAGTTGCTTCGGGTGGTCGAAACGGCAAGGGTCGAGGATGGACAAAGGATGCGCGATGCGGTGATGCGTCGTTGATGCACAGGATTAAAAAGAAACGAATACGACGGTAGGCCTGGGTTTGCTAGGCGCGCGTGCGAGATGCTGTGCTCCAGGCAGACGTTTTTTGACTGCCCTAGTTGACGTGACGAAGGGCGTGACGATGCGATGGGTATCGGTGTTGTGTGGATAGATGGATGGATGGATGGATGGGATGTGCGGATGGGATAGGATCAATACGCGGGTTCGGGTTTGGGTTGCGTGTGCGTGTGCGTGTGCGTCAGGAGGCTGGAGGCTGGAGGTGGAAGCTGGAGGTGGAAGCTGGAGCTTTGATTTTCCCTTTTTTATTTTTTTATTTCATATTTTTTCCCTATGGATTTTTGCTCTGATAGGAGGAACTCCCCCAATATTTCCAAGGTCCAAAGTTACACTTGCCTTGGCTAGCGTTTATGGGGACCGGCAGGGGTGTTTCTACGGGTTCGGCTGGGGGTGTCGTCATCTACATAGTACTTTAATCCGTACATCAGCCACTTTACGACCTCGGCCTCTCCCTGTGCAGATTTTAAGGCGCATGCATTGCCTACTGTGCAGTAGTTGGGTACGTACCTAGAACCCGGAAACAAGAGATGTGGCACAGCTTTCCACCACCAGCCTCGATTACTGGGATAGGGGATAGGGGATAGGGGCAACATAGGCCTCTTCTTTTTACAAAAACATGATCTATATTTTGGTATTTTGGTGTTGTTGTGATGATAATATCCTGACTAGGTGATTAGCATCAGATCTTGAGTATCATATCAATATTCCTTGTGGGTCGAAGTCTGAGGGCCGCTTCTTCGATCAAGCCTTCTACAGATCATTACACCCGAGCACTCCATGTAAATTCCCAGTCTTGGGGGGAATTAAAATCAATGTCTGGTAGCATACAGTTGTTTTTGTGAATCAATATTATCAAACTTAAACTCGTTACTTTTCCATTCTAATACCAGTGGTATGATGTTGCTCGCCATCATCACCATAGCAGCACCTTCAAGTGTTTGGACAGCAGACAGCAGCATTTAAGATTGGTTTGTTCTAGCTGGAATATAAATAATAAAAGACTGATTTGCTGCTGAACCTGAGTCTCCTATTCCCTGAGGTGAGAGATTTCGTTGGTATCCATTGATGTAGACATCCAGTATTAGGTACCTATATGTACCTTTCTGCTGTCCAAGATGTAATAAGTAGGTGCATATCATTAATCTCCCCTACTTCCATCTGGGCTAGGCTACAGCGCAGTAACGAAATGCTGTACATGCAACTCAAGGGCATCATGCTATCTAAGTTTACAAGGTAAGGGTTCGTGTCATCTGAGAGCCCCAGAGGTATGCAACCGTCAGGGTTGCTTGATACTATATTATATTATATTCAATGACAACCGTGGACTCAGTCACCCATCAGCTTCAACACAGCATCTGTAGGCCTAATCGAGGCTGAAAGCAGACGTAGCCACTGCATGTGTTGAATGTTCAACAACCAGAGGCCAAATCAAGCCCTACCAAAACACCTTTTTTTTTCCTTGGGCGTTTAACTTATCCAACAATAAAAACTATATAAGGAAAGCGACACTGACGACGACATCGTCCCTCTGTTTCATTTACGTTCTCGTCTTTCCTCTAGTCGTCATGGTACCCATCAACTTTGCCCGAAGTGTATGAGTACCTGCCAACCCAAAGAGATATGTCGATATAAAAAACGTCATCGATATCACGAGTTCTTCGATCATTTACCGTCTATCTGTGATATTTGGCAACTACAATCGCTAAATTAGGCATGGCGCGTTTCGTCAAAACACCCCGTGAACCGCAGAAAGGTGATTCAGGGGGCAAGGCAAGTGGCAGTTACAAGACCTGTGAAAACAACTACGCAGATCGATATTGACGCAACTTCTCTATCTATTCCGTTTTCGCGTTGACGGAAGGCATCTAACGGTGTAGCTATACCTCCTTAGGTACCTGGTTTCGTGGTGTTGTGGTGCTGGTAGCCCAAGTACACCAGATGTACCCGACCCAAGGCGACGACAGTTCGACAGGTACGACATATTGATTGATACTAAATACTCAGCAGGTACCTGAGGGCCTTATTTCCTTCTTCTTAACTTTTATCCTTTTTCCATTCTTTCAATTTCTTTTTGTCGATGTGGTTACCTACATACCACGTACATGTTCGGTGCATAGGGCAACTCTCCCACACAACCACTCTCCAAGGGAAACCCCCATAAACATCTAATAAAAAACACGTCGGGCCCTCTCTCTCTCTCTCTCTCTCTCTCTTCTTTCATTCTCAACTTCCTCAACTTCTAGGTAATCCAACCGATCACTGTCCCTTGCATTCCCAGCAAACCCCATCCATACTCTCACGTCCACAACACCCAGAACACTCACAATCCATCCACCCACAAATCTACTATGCACACAAACATGCCGTTTTTTCACATTCGTTTCCGCGTTGGACGGCGTGTTTATGCTTTCATCTTCTATTTCATCGGGCACAGAAGACATCGTGAACAGCCCCAGAACAACAACACGTCTCGCCCATGATACGTTTGGACACTCTATTGCCTGGCGTGATGAGTCTATCAGCGCCGAGTCCTACCGTAAGTACACTCTGAATCTCTTCCTGGCAATCTTGAATTCCTCTCCATCACCTATAGCCACCCGGCTATTCGATGTGCAATGTCGCTGGCATTCTGCTACCAGCCCATACCCACGTCGAGACAGTTGCTTCATTGATACTTCGATGTTCTCTCTTGAACACGGTTTGTTTGTCGATGGTGATTAATCGTTAATATTTTCTCTATTTTCAGTTTCGGCTTCAAAGGCTCTGCTTCCAGCTATCTACATCATACTACCTAGACACCAACGGGCACGGTTACCTTGTACCTAGCATGGGTTTCGGCCACTATTGACCACGAGGCAAGTTGAACCTATTATTTGAACACAACATCGCTAACCGCATTTGCTAACAACGCGAATAGTTATCGACAAAATAATAGGTTCCGATGAGGGACAGGGTCAAGGTCCTGCAATCTGACCAGATGAAGGACAACGAGGCATCGCCCCATGGCTGGCTTGCCCGGCTAGCTGTCTCGATGCCTTTCTCTCTCCATCTATGGGAGAGAACGCATTTCTGTACGTATACTCATCCACACAACCTTGAAGCCTTACGCCAGCTCCACGGGGGGATTTGGCCTCTAACATGAACCCATAGGCACTACATACTTGGTTACTTGTACTCGACAGCTCGAACCAGCCTTACTTGATACGAGATCATCGATAAATGTTACCTGCCTAGGACGTATAAGCACCTTTTGCAGTGATCTTCTAACCTCCCGATCAACGCTGCTCTCACTACCATCTCATGGGACACCCTTGGTGTGTCGCTGACTTCCTAGGAGGAGTCTTGTTCACATGTAGCATGATCCGCGCCGCAACATTTTCCCATAACCTCCTCACGGCTCTCATCGCTTCCATCCGCTTTGGTACCTTCACCGTGTCTACCTTTCCACTCAAGACTTCAATAAATCATTGTTCTTCGTTGACATCGCCCGTGCAGACTGGCCAAACATGGACTTGGTCAAATATATAGACAGGCAGGTACACGAAAACCAACGACACACATATACACAGACGGACACGAATATACGAAATAAAGACAAAAGGTGAACAAAATCATCACTGACCCAGACCAAGATATTGGATCATTTACTAACTAGGCTGTGCTTAGGCGACAACAACACGATTCCCAACATAACTTCACAGAAATACATTCGCAACATGGTTCGCACATTGCTGGGTCATTTTCCAGACACTTCCCAACCCCTTACCTCAATTTCTACACATTCTCCCTTTCTCCACGTTACCAACGATGAGAATGCATGGAGATGGAATTGACTGCGTTTTCATATATGCTAGAGTGCTTCACACAAGCACTCATCTCGACCAGAGGAGAAAGACGAGCTTGACTTTTACATGCTTATCTACTGCTTCACCCGTGGTTTCGACTCTATGTTTGGTTTCTTACCACTGCCCTCACACACTGAATACCACCGAACTCTGCCCAGAGCGACTTACAAGGTGCGGTTAGACCCAGTCGACGCACCAAATTCACATGACGGAGTTACGTCTGTATGTTCCAAACTCAGAAGCCCTTCGCTTTTCCCATTTTCTGCAACTAACACCAAGTTAGCAAAATTAATCTGGCATATACTTGGGACTCCCCCCCAACGCCCCCATCGCATCGCCATGTTGGAGACCTGGGAAATAGCCGGGGTCAGGGTTGGTGCGCACCATGACCGCCGAACCATACCAATCATGCCGCTATAGCCCTCCAGATATATACTCCAGGTATATGCACCATACTAGCTATCCCCCATGGAATGGATATTCAGAGCTACGCGGATTCCCTTGACCGACTTGTCATCCACAAATACCGCGGCGACTACTCTATCGGGCATACCATATACCCAGGGTATCCGATGTCCAGAGTTAGACAAGGGATTCAGGCGTTTACCAGCTGGCACCCCTACCAGTCAAGCCTGAATTGCTATTGACAAACTACTGCTCCATTCCAGGGGATTCTTCTGAGTGGGTTCACTTATCGGACCAAGAGAAAAGATATCAACTTTTCTGCGAGGGGGATTGGCCTGGGCTCCCAGGATACTCTGGGGCATTCCGAGGCAAGAACTTCTGAATACCGTCGACGTCGAGGACGCCGTACTTGGAGGGGCGGGTTGTTTTCCATCCGCACATCCTCCGAAGCGCCTCCACAGTACGGCGTATCCTTGACGTCGACGGTATTCAGAAGTTCCTTGCCTCGGAATGCCATGTCCTCGGCGGTATGAAGCTCGGCAGGCTATTACCTCCCGCCCAGCTACTACCGCCGAGGACATGGCAGGACGAAATCACCCTCAACATCGAGGACGTGCTGGAAATCCAAGCCATAGGCTTGGGAGGCCTTCCTGAGGACGAACTCATGACCAACAAAGTGATTAACAACAGACAAGGTTGTTCATAAATTCCCAACAGTTTTGGCGCTGGTGTCGGGCAAAACCCGCGACTATCACCACGGGAACACACAACGATCCCGTGCCAAAGGCATGCTCTAGGCAACTGGAAATCCCAGCCAGCGTACCTGTTCTTATCACTTAAAGAGCCAAAAGTATAACCACTGCCATGATGCTTCCGCATCCCAACCAAAAGCTGCGAGCGCCCACGTGTCGGTGGGTTAGCTATGAAGATAGATATCCCTATGTCTCCTTCACTGAAGTTCAAGAGAATCAAGATCGTCCAGGTATAATTCGGACGACCCATATTCATGGCCCATCCAAAGGAAGGGGTTCATGAATATCGCTTCACTCACAGCGTGCTTCCATAGCCAGAATCACCGGCTACGACGCTAATGCATGGGCGTTGTGGACCCTGCTTTCGCTTCTAGACATCAACTATAAGCGACTCGACAACAAGGATTATAAAGTCGAGGAGATAATCGACGAACGGGGTGCCAGGCATATCGGGTTTTCCGCTTCAGACTCAAGACAGGCGGGTCAGCCTACATTCGAGCTCATTCATCCGACGGGTTCCCCATTCCCGCTTCACCAACGGGACACAACTCCCAATTCCGGGGTTGGTGCCTTCATCCATACCCCTCCTGTCAGTCAAGTTCTGAATGACTCTGAGGTGTCGTCGCCCTTCGACATCAATCCACACGACTCAGGTACGCCAACCATCGTTTTGGGGTGCAAAGAATGCTGAAGGAGCTGCAAAGCCTAAGCATCAACAAGGTCATTGAAAGGGTCGACAAGGTCCCCTTCAGGACTATCCCGGGGCGGGGCTATTATCGCGCGAGGAATTCGAGATCAGGCTGGGGCTACGGAAGACTACACTTGCTATAGCTGGATGAGGAGAGACACGTTGACGCTTTTGATGTCACGGTTTCCTTGAAAACAGAACAGTAATATGTTGTTACTTTATGGGTTATGACGGAAACCATGGGTCGATTCGTGGATACATGCCACCGGGTCTATCATGAGGCGAATCAAGAAACCAGAGTGTTATTTCGTGTTCGGTCACATGAAGTTTGATATATAGATTAACTCTCGTCTCTAAATATCAAGGCGAGGCAATGAATACTCCTAAATTAAGCGGTAATGAAACGAACATAGATGAACGTATACTGTTGCATGCTATCAGCATTGTCGTGATAATGATTTTATTTAAAACCAATAACATGAAATACAGCTGCTTCTCATTGGCAAAGAAGTATGAAAACGAATCTTCATCCATCACAGGTCAATGTCCAGCATGGAACAAGTGGTGAATAACACCCAAGCTTAGGTAGGTAGGTACCTAGTAGGTAGGTCAAAGTGCTGGACTCCATTCAATCGTCAATAGCATGGTGCCTCATCGAAGTGGATGGAGTGGTAGTTAGTGCAGTAGGCTGGTTGAATTGTACGGGTTTTCAGATGGTGGCTATTTGAATACAAGCGGCCGAGTTCTAGAAACAAGACAGGTGAAGTAGCTAGCGTATGTTTTGTATCGAGGGCAGAACCGTAGACGATGAACGCACCAAGCTTATCGTCTTGCGAATGGACGAATACTTCACCGAGCTGTCGTGGTCGACCAGCATAAGCACCTTATCATGGACCGGAAGCACCAGCTCACAGTCCACCCTCAATACGACGTAGTCCATGTGTGGGTAAAGGGAATGGCCTCAAGGTTGAGACGCTACCGTATAAGTCTAAATGCATTTAGGTGTTTCTGTCAGGGCTAGGGCTGGCAAGGCAAAGACGGCTACAGGTACCTAGGTAGGCAGTCCTAGGTTCCTCGCGCAAGAACCATGTTGTTTCTGCGTCTTCCAGGTTCGCCTCGTGGCAGTTCTGCATGGAACTGCCCGATGCATTATAATGCTAGACTGCTGGGGAGGGTCCAGAGTCGGTGTTCTCCGCTTGGCGGCGACTGGCTCTTGTCAAGACAAAAAGGATGGGGTGAGATGACCGGGTCGCCTATTGCCGCGGCGCTATTGCCTATTGCCACCCTGGGATGGATTGGCGAGGGCCATCCTTCGTAGGACTTTGCACCGTTCCTCTGGATGCTTGATGGGGTTTGGAAGGCCTAGGTACCTAGTACCCGGGTAGTCTTTGAGTTGCTCATCAAGCCATTGGTTCGAGCCCGACATCACCTTCGGCCTCAGTATAAGTAGTAGGTAATAAATGCCGCAAAGGGCTAAAGAAAGCAGCCGCCTTTCTAATCTACGTTTGGTTTAGCAGGCTTGGAATGCCGTGATGGTAGGTAGTGATAGCATGGGGGTGTGCGAGCCGAGTGATGGAAACACTTGGGTAGATGCTTCGTATAAGTAGAGTGAATGGGTTTGCCTGCCCTTGAACACGAAGTG
This sequence comes from Hypoxylon rickii, assembly GCA_902806535.1. NCBI lineage: Eukaryota > Fungi > Ascomycota > Sordariomycetes > Xylariales > Hypoxylaceae > Hypoxylon > Hypoxylon rickii. The sequence goes on from CADCWY010000003.1 coordinate 4,052,901, forward strand.
AAACTATAGGTACTTGGGTAATAATAGGGCATGGAAGAGGATAATAGACTCGAATTATCTACCAGTCCTAGTAGGTACCTAAATAGGTACATAGGTATATGTAAGTAAGTGATAGCCGATCGTAAGCCCAGATCGGTCACGAATGTGCCTCTTTTCCCTCCAGGATTCGTTGGGAAATACGGACCTGTAAACCATACGCTCAGGGGTTTATTATCTTGCGCCGCTGCTGGTGTATTTTAACTACATGTAGCCTGTTTCGGTGGGGCTCAGGATGATATAAATACCGGGTATAGTCTCTATTTATATCAATATAACATCATTAGAGCTATCTGGCCATTTCTTCATTGTTTTAATGAGTAGAGACACGGGGAGGACTGGAGGTTAACAATGACCTATCAGGGTCACTTTTTCAGGATTGGGCATTTGAATACTAGGTAGGTATGTATAGAAATAACATAAAAGATTTCCCGTCTTTTTACGTGGTACAGACCTTTTTGCGCAGCATGAGTTACGGCGCTGCCCTCGCGTATTTAGGATGATTGGACGCCGTGCCCAAGCGGCACAGGAGAGCCGGAACGACTGATGCCAAACCTTCCTGGCATCCTCAAAGATAGATGCGGCGTAGCATACCAGTGAAAGGAACAAGCTCGCTCCAAGAACCAGGGAGGACAGAGACGACGGTGAAAAAACTAGATACCGGTGTCCGAATTTAAAGCCCATCGGCCCTGGGACTCCTCTCATGTGAACCCCCAAGCTTGGTCATCTGCTGTTGCGATTGCCTTTTATTACGTGCTTCACGTCGCCAACCTATAGTTCGACAGGCATGATTTTCCTCAAAGCGCTCGGGCTGCTTGCCGCCAGCGGAAGCGTAGCTTTCGCATCGTCTCAGGCTGGGACGGGCAGTGACGAAGCATCTGGGCTAGATGCACCGTGCGAGCGAGACGAGGTAGGCACTCCGTGGTCTTATCCACGACCCCCATCGCGGCATATAGGATTGGAGGGCTAGGTTGACTAATGTTGAATAGTCTGGCTTCTGCCATCCGGGAGTGGAGGTGGTGAAACGGATAGTGGTCAATGAGGATACCAATACCAGCATGCCATCAGTCTTGACCTCCACCTTCAAACCGAAACAAACCAAGGAGCCATCCAAGTGCGACGAGAAGGAGTGCGCCAAGAAGGATTGCAAAGACGGTCAGGTCGGCAAGTGTGTGAATCTCGTGAGGATGGCGGGCGAGGAGGGTGATCGCGGGAAGACGTGCATCTGCGACAAGAAACCAACACCGACCAGCAAAACGGCGAGCGCGACGAACACGCAGCCGGCGCCCAGCGGCACCTGCCGCGTGCACATCACGGAGAACCTGGGGGGGAAGACCAAGGGGGTGCACGTGGCGATGCAGCTGTACGACAGCCACGGGGCGAAGAAGGTGGACTGGGGCTCGCAGGAGCTGGACTGGAAGGACGGGCTGCGCGCGAGCGGTTCTCTCAAGTACCCGTTCAACGTCATCTTCTCGAACGACATCGAGCCGGGCCGGAAGGCGATGAACTGCAACGGCGGCGCGAAGCCGCCCGGCGCCAAGCGGAAGAGAGACGACGCGTACTGCAGGGGCGAGGAGCACCATTGGTACATGATCCGGATGAAGTACGACGACCAGAAGTGGGAACACACCCAGACGGACAAGGCCAAGATCCCGTATTGCAACGTCGGCGACTGGGCCTTGGGCGACCCCTTCAAGGAGTACAATCCGACTCGGAATTTGGATTGCTGGTTCCGCTGTTGAGGGGCGACTAGTTAGCGGCTTCCGGAGCCCCGGAGGTCGTCTTGTGGGATGGATCGCGGTCCTGGCTGGAGGGGGTTCTATTATATTGGTTATGAAGCAAGCTGGATCGGGTCATCTTGATCTATTATAAGATTCAGCTACATACCTAATTTCGGTTCAGATCTAAGGCGTCAATACTTTCTAGAAAAAAGATGAATTGCTGATTTCAAGCTTGGCCCGTTCTGCCATCAATGCCCCTTAACATCTTATACCGACTGCCGCTGACGTAGACGGCTTATGGGGCAGTTGGATTCACCCTGAAAGCGACAGTTAACACGGGTATCCTATCTTGGGCATCGGTATATCTGGTATGTCGTCAGACCGTTTTCATGCCATGCCAAGGCGTTGCTGCCTCGAGATTCTGAGTTCTCGGCCACTGGGTACTTTTCGATTGCTTCTATATGTGTCGTCTTATCGATCATTACAGCCCAACTCGTCTGCTCTATAATGGGGGCAACTCGATAACAGCCCTGAGGGCTTGGAAATTTAGAGCTTATGATAATAATAGGCTGCTTTATGGAATACTGTGAGCTACTGAGAGGCGTAGGAGCCACATCAGCAATACCTATGTAAACCATGTTTTCTCGTAACCCTTTCCTGGATTGGCCTTGCTTTGGGTGAATCGTCTATATGAGTGATTGTAGAGAACCCTCAACCTGAGAGCGCTTCCACCTAGGCGCCCGGATGCGCAACTTGCCCTTTGCACCACTTGAGTCACTTCATCTTGCTTTTCGACCACCCAACAGTGTCAGCTATACTTTTTCCGCCGCAAAGCAAAAGAATTTTCGCGTCTAGTCCGGACCTGCACTAAGATTAGCCCCGGCCGGCCATATAGCCAAGGTCCACTTCTTCCCTGATCAAGACCGAGAGCAAGCAAATAGGCTCCACTTGATTAGGGCAAGCGAGGCCATCCGCACCGTCGACACCGGCAAAACGCGATATACAGACCACAATAGAGCCGCTTTCTTCCAACAAGCAAGATTATCGCCGTCGACAAACGAAGATCCCGGGGCTCGTGGTTTAGTGGTATAATACTCCCTTAGCATGTGTGATGTACCTTGTATTTGCCATGTAGAGATATGGGAGTGGTCCGGGGTTCGATTCCCCGCGAGTCCATCTTTTTGTCTTTTTTCTTGTTTTGTTTCACTCTATAGTAGAGGATGTTATATCATTCATACTTCTTCCATTCCATCGTAGGAGCTGGAAGCTTGGTGAATGGCTATCAGGTGATCAAGTTCGTTTGTTTTTGTTGGCTGTGATTGACTACCAGGTAGGCGAGGGACTGTTGCTGGAGTCGTTTATATGGTGGCACCTATTGTCTTGGCCAAGTTGTGGCGATAGCCCCTAATGACTGTCAATTGGCTTATTGGCTACCGTTCACCATGCAAGTCCTCCAGCTATCAGCGTATTGCCATGCCAATTAAGTGCTGGTCACGACGCGATGAGAATTCAAATGTTACGAGAATTCAGGGCGTCGTGCTGTAAATCAGTATCTGCAGGAACTTCAGCTGTGGAACACCTAACGAATACAGCCGCCAAGCTTTCGCTAGCGTTTGTGCTTACATCCATGGATGCATCATTGATGTCCGGTAGTTATCCGTCTGAGCCGAGAACTGGTACAGCCTCATTTGGTCCTAGGTATCAACAGCGCAAAGTGTATTATCATGACATTACAAGCCATGGGAACCGAATATAGCTTCGAAGTGGATGGTGGGCTTGGGTTGCCCTAATAGCCGGTTTCCCCTGAGCTCAGAGCTGTAATCTATGCGGGGCATATCACCCCACTATCCAGCAGATACATAGATAGGTGTAGGTACAGGTATCTAGTATCGATCAATTGCTGATATTGAAGGTGACGGCATTCTGAGCTGGAAGGCTCTCCAAGGCTCGAGAACTTGGACGGACCTATTACTAGGTAGTATTGATGTGCAGAGTATAAAATGGACCTTTGTTGATGTCAGATTGAGAGAATGCCTTCTAGCACAGAGCATAGATGGAGTACGGTGTAGGTGCTACCGTAGTATGTACAGTACTTAAAAGGGCTCTAGTGGTCTGAGGCTGTCAGTCCGATTCGGTACGTACCACCCTAGATGACCCCAATGTTCAACATTGAACGTGCCAACGCGTGCTGAATTTGGGGGCTTGGCTTCAGGCTGGCAGGCTGGTTCTTGGGTGGATTACACCGTGACCCCATTTACAGGTACCTACATGTACCTATGATAGCACTACAGCACTACAGCACTACAGCACTACAGCACTACAGCTGACAGCTGACAGCTGTGCTATCAATCTGCCGGTCTTCAGAGCTCCAGGTTATTGGCGTATGGCCACAATTACGCAATGATCATTGATGCGAGGCGCTGAGTTCCATTTTGTCCGGACTCGGGAACATTAGAGTTGCGTTGGGATTTGGGATTTGGGATTTGGGATTCCCTCTCAGCCCTCCTCTTTTTCCTTCTTCTTCTCTTTTCCTTCTTTACCCTCTCCTCTCGAAATTCGAGGCCATTCGCCTCGTCTCGCCTCATCTACCGAAACCTTATTACCGATCAGAAAGATCAGAAAGATCAGAAAGTGTAGAAAGTCGAAAAAAGGAGGAGCGGAAGAGGGAGCCCGTTCACATTCAAGGTTACGTACGCTCTTCGTCGTTACCAACGAATCCTCCTGTTTTCTTCTTACTACTTCTTACTTCTTACTTCTTTCCATTCTCGCATCCTCCTTTTCATCTTTCTATTTCAATGTCCATCGCATCGTCTGCAATTGCAAAGTAAATTGGACCAGATTCGGTGCTCACAAGTCGACTTCCTTCGCTGTCGATTTACAGCTTCGAAAATATACCATAGTACCTAGCAACATGCCTGTTCCCGTTGTCGCCAAGGGTGAGTAGACAAGCAAGACAAGTCCAAGTCCAGTTCCGTCCCGTCCAGTCCAGTCCAGTCCAGTCCAATCCCCTCCTTCGAGGTCCCCTGCCCCACGTCAATCATGCCGAATCACGCGAATCACAACCTGTGACTACCTTAACTTCCCTGTCTCGGTGGCTCAAGTCTAGTGGCGAACACACGCAACTCTCACCATTACTTCAACCAACTAATCATATTCTGATTTCAATACCATTCTATTCTATTGATGTTTTAGAATGCGTTAGGCATCATCTTTGGTTTCGTAACCCTTCTTCCCCCTAAGATTCTTGCACAAATACTCGCTTACCTACATACCTGATCTTTGACCCACGAGTTTCCTATTCTGCTTGTCCTTCGTTTGTCCTTTTAGGTTACCTCGCCGGTAGTCTTCTATCGTTGCACCATGCCGCCTATTAACCATGCTGCTGTCTCAGTTGGCGTTATCGCCCTCTCGGTCGCTGTCGCAGCCGCCGTAGCCGTCTACGAATCACCCGAGCTACAGCGCATGGCCGCTGACCTTCGACGACGAATCGCTATCGCACTCCACTCCCTCGGTGACAACATCAGCCCCGCAGAGCGGGAGAACCTCTTCAATAGGCCCGAAGACGCTGAAGGATTTCTGCAATCTCGGGGAATAAGCTTGGTGGACGCCGACGCAGATGTTGATGCTGATGACGAAACCCGCCGACGACAACGAGAAGAGTTGATGTATTGGAATGCGTTGCGTGAACAAAAAGAAAAGGAACGCGGAGACCCGGAGAAGCGTGCTGCCTCGCCACCGCCAAAGCCGCGAAGGGGTTCGAGTTTCGATGACTTCCTCCGACAGGATAACAATGCAGAAAAGGGTACCTTCGTTTTTCAAACCGGATCAGAGACTCAGAACACCGATGGCCTGCTTCGACGACGTGGAGAAGGAGCCCGTGGCCTGACGCAATCTGTTTACACGAACCCCTTCACTGACGAGCACGGTATCGACGAACATGTCGCCTTCGAGAACAGCTTAATCGACCCAGAGAAGGATGAATTCGACTCGGATATCTACAGTATCAGCACGCGTATTGGGCAAAAGGAAGAAGCATCCCGTTCCGCTACCATCTCCCCAGAATCTGCTACCGGTGCCCCCCAGCTAGTCAGCGTCCATGAGCAAACACCCGTCACGGAGACAGCACCAGCAGCACCAGTTACACCAGCCCAGCCTTCCGAACGAGAACTTGGTCCGGACGAATTCATGACGGCCGGACAGGATGACCGCCACGATGCTTACAGCTCTATCCAGGCCTGGGCTCATGATGCTTCGACTGCTAGCTTCTACTCACCTCTACCCGTTTCTCCTGCTGCGTCGATGTCTGAGCCGGAACTTGTTAGTGATGGCATGCTAACACCAACGGACTCCGCTTCGCTAGCTGGTTCCGGCGAGGACATTGGTGATGCGGCATCTGCAAGATCATGGACTGAAGGCCAGTCTTACGACGTCATGAGTGACGACGAAGGCATGATGACCCCGGCTAGCTGGACGGAGGTTGGGAGCGTGGTGAGCGAAAGCGATGCCGGCGTACCACAGCCCCCAAGATAGACTCAATACTTACTTTCCATCGTCTTCATCATCCCAGATACCGTAGGGTTTACTAGTAATGGCGTTTTTGGCATGGGGTTTTTTGGGGGGGACTGCAATAGGATCCACAGGTTTAGCACGGAAGATATTCAATAGGCACCAAACATCAACTCTCTATTTGTTTTCAAGGTACTATAGTTTGGCGCGGATACAATGTAGTTATCATGCATGTTGTGGGTATATATAACTCACCTTAAGTTAAAAATGCATATCTCCTTGAATAGTCCCATTTGTGTGGGTATTCTGTCCCTCGAGTCCTCCCTAGTGCATCGAAAACATGTATATCTATAAATCTGTAAAAGAGTCTCCATTCTAGCTATTATCCTCGCCATTCCCCAGCGTCTCCTTGTAATCCTCAAAGAGCTGCTCGACAGGCCGTCCGACGAGCTCGGTCCAGAAGGCCTTCTCCTCGTAAGCATCGGTGCGCAGCTTGTCGTTGAGACGACGCACGGTGCCGGCGCCGAAGCGCGTCTCGAGGTACGCCAGGAAGTAGGCCGTGTGCTGGTACCCGGCGTCCCACTTGGCGGGCACGGCGTCGCGGCGCCAGTGCGGCGGCGCCAGCCCGCTCGCCAGCCGCACCCAGTCCGCCACCCCCTCGATCAGCCCCCCCGGCGCCCGCCCCCGCCCGTTCCACTGGTAGCAGTGCACCAGCTCGTGCGTCAGCACCCCCGTGATCTCCGCCGTGTGCCGCGCCGGCGCTAGCCCCCCGATGTACCCCAGCGAGAAGTGGATCTCCTTGTGGTCGCTGTCTAGGTCCGTGCCCGTCGTGTAGGCTACCCCGTCCATGGACCGCAGGATCAGCGTCACGGAGCGTGTCGGTGGCGGTCGGCTGTGCGATGAGGATGGCCCTGTGTAGAGATGCTGGTGCACGGCGCGCACGGCGGATGCGAATGCCGCCGAGGCGTTGATGGCGTTGAGGAAGATGGAGGCGCCGTCGTGGGCGAGGTCTTGGATGTGCAGACGCAGGCGGGGGAGCTGGAATGCGTCGTCCTCTTTTCCGGCTGGCTGCGTGGGCTGGTCTGGGGCGGCGCCGTTGGTGTCCTGGGGCCGGGTGGGGATCGTGGTGGAGGTTGGCGTCGGGGCCGGGGCGTCGGTTTGGTGAGACATGCCGGGTAGGAAGATCGGTTGGGGAACTGGGGTGGTGTTGGGCGGGAGAGGCATGTGTGAATCACCGTCTCGCTCTTTCGGTGTCCTGGCTTGCGAGAGGGTGAGGTGTATATGTATATCTTGGGTTTCGGATAGACTGGACTCTGGATCGAAGGTGCTCATGGGAGAAGCGGTGACTGGGGGTTTCTATGTTGTGATGTGGTACCAAGTGTTCACCGACGGGTTTCTAGAATGGATTGGACGGATCAATGCATGTATGATACAAGATTTGGAAGTTTTGGTTACTCAAACTCAAACTCAAACAACTGAATGGATGTTCTTGATGTGGCGTCCTAACAGAGTAAGCTACGTTGGAAGTTTCCTTACCTGACGATGCTTCGTGACGATGTCCTGTTGTTTACTTGGTACGCTCGCAGTTGCGGTTGCTGTTGATGTTGCTGCGGCTGCTGCTGCTGTTGCTATGCCCCTCAATCGGTTTGCGTCGCGGGGCAATAGAGGAACGGGGATGGTAAGGATGGTAGGATGGCACAGGCCGCCTTATGGAACAGGGGCTGCAGGATAGAACGGACCACCTAAAAGCAGCAGCAAATTACATTGAGCGTAGGTGCTCGTTAGTGCTGGTATTTAGTGCTCCATAGGCCCCATTAAGCTCTATTAAGCCCCCATAAACCCCATAAAACGCTCACATCAATCACTGAGTGGAGCACAAACCCCCCAGTCCGAATAACCTGAATAACCGTTGTCGTGGTGCAGAGCGGGTAACCATTTCCCGCATCAACAACTTTTTGTACGCAAAATAACAACAAGCAACCCGCAACATCTCCAGCTCCCCAAGTCCCGAGGTCGTCCTTTTCCTATCAACCATCAATCAATCAATAATAACAATATTCCCTAAAGATTGATCTATACCAATCATAATCTCAATCATCCTTAAAAGTACAGTGTCGCATTGCTTCTACTCAATACTAGGTACGAATCGGCAAATCTTGTAAAAAAAAAAAAAAAAAAAAAGCAAGATTCACTGGCTTGTCTGAAAATAAAATTGATGCTTTTCAACCTGTCATAGCAGAGCAAAACTTCGGCAATTGAAAACCAATTCAACTTTTTTTTTCTAGTTCGAGTCAAGTCTATAACAACCACAACAACCCTTCCTGCTATCGCCCCTATTTGTCCAATCGTCAATCGCAACCACTCCCTCACTCCAACCTCCTGCGCATTGTGCTTCGAGCCAGTTTAGTACGACTGGACTGTGTGATACAGATTTGCGACCGCGTTTAGTATCAGAAGAGGCACCTTCGGTCCTCATCCTTTCCGAGGCATCATGGTCGAGATGCTCAGTGAGGAGCAGGTCGCCGGCCTCCAGACCATTCTCCGAAAAGACGTCTCTATCGACATCAAAATTCAACATATCACCACCGCCAAGTCCGCCATCAAACATTACAGTGTACCCGATGTCTGTGTCGCGCCCATCTTCGAAGCGCTACGACTCGCTTCGAGTTCGCAGCACTCGATGCTCGTAAATGCTGGTTTCACCACCCTAAACCACCTCCTCACGCGCATGTCGCTGCAGGAGCCCAAGTACCTGGCCAAGGAGGCTAAACACACTTTGCCACTCATCGTCGACAAGATGGGCGATCAAAAGGATAAGATTCGAGCGCTAGCCCTGCAAGCTATGTCTACCATGTATGCCCATGTGCCCATGGACGTTGAGAGATTCGTGCGCAATGTTGCCATGGTTGGGAAGAACACAAGAGCCAAGGAAGCAGGCATGCAGTGGCTGTTACAGGTACGCGCGCAATCCGCCAGCCCCGCGCCATACGTAAAATGACGAAACCATTGTCGCTGACCTTACATAGATGCACAAGGAAAGCGGCCTACAATTCCGTGCCTACGTACCGACCTTGATGGAATTGCTAGAAGATGCTGACCCCATGGTCCGAGATACTGCAAAGACTACGGTGATCGAGCTGTTCAGGTTGGCGAACCGGATCCCCTTGATATGTGTGACCTGCGCGCTAATCAATGAATACAGAAATGCCCCGAACGGCGCGAAATCAGATTTGAAAAAGCAGTTAAAGAATTTCAAAGTACGACCCGCGATAGAACAGGCTATCGTAAAGGAATTAGCCCCAGTATCTACAAGGGCTGACCCGGAATCAAGGCCCGCTTCGGCGATGCAGACGAGGCCCAACCTCGCCGCCAGCGTCTCATCCCTTGCTAGCGAGCGACCGATAACGCCGATGACCGCCGAAACCAAGACGGAATCGGTAGAACCCTCCTATGCCAACACTCAGCGAGAGCTAGACGATATCTTCAGAGATATGCACCCATGGTTCGAAGGCAAAGAAACCGAGCAAAACTGGCTGAAGAGGGAAGAAAGCGTCATCAAGCTACGAAGACTCATCGCCGGCAACGTACCGTCGGATTTCCCTGATACCTTTATAGCTAGCTGCAGAAGCTTGTTGGACGGCATTATCAAAGCCGTCATCTCCCTACGAACCAGTTTATCTAAAGAAGGTTGCGCTCTCGTCCAAGACCTCGCCAACACCTTTGGACCCGGCATCGACCCTATGGTCGAGATTCTGATGCAGACCTTCATCAAACTCTGTGCTGCAACAAAGAAGATAACCTCCCAGCTCGCCAATATGACGGTCGACATCTTGATTGGGAGAGTCACGTACAATGCTAGGATCATGCAACACATATGGGGTGCTTGCCAGGACAAGAATGTGCAGCCGAGAACCTATGTGACGGGCTGGTTGAAGACTTTGCTGAAGAAGGAGGCGCATCACAAGAACCACCTTGAGCACGGCGGTGGCCTAGACATGATTGAAAAGTGTATTAAGAAGGGGTTGAACGATGCGAACCCCGGCGTTCGTGAGAAGATGCGTTCAACGTATTGGGCGTATGCTGCTATCTGGCCTGCGAGGGCGGAAGCGTGAGTAATGCCTCACCCTTCTTCGAATCATGAACTAACTTGCGCACAGAATTATGGATGGTCTTGATTCTACCGCACAGAAGCTATTACAAAAGGATCCCAACAATCCTAGCTCGCCGAAGAGATCCGAGCCGACTCAACGTCCAGGACTTGGTCTTTCCAAGAGTACCATGACCAGCTCGAAGCCTTCGTTGAGAGAAACGATGATGGCACAAAAGAGGGCCCTCAACACCAAGAATGTGCCCTCGCGGCCAGGATCTGCCATGGCGACTGTCACGCCAAGCCGGACCGTATCTAACTCATCGAGTACGTCGGCCGCATCACACGCCACTGCCTCTACGACCCGAGTGCGGCCGGAGACATCGGCAAAGTCTCACGGGGGCATGTCCGTAGCTCCAATGCGGCCAGCTAGGAGAAGACCGGATGTTGCACCTCGGCCTGCCACTGCTGGACCGTATTCCGTGAGGTCGCACGATGGACCGTCAAGAGAGCAGACAAGCCCTCCTGAAAAGCTGAAAGCGAAAACTGCGACGCCGAAGACGATCTCGGGATCTCCTAAGCGGACTGTCCCCAGAACACGACCCGGCCACGCAGCAACTGCCAGCGAATCCAGCGTTCCGACCCCTTCCAAGCCAGCACCTAGCAAGACAGTCGCTTCTCCGAATGCGAGTCCGCCGAAGCCCAACACCCAAGCGAGCGACCCCAATTCCAGCAGTCTCATGGATGGGAACGAGGAACTGACTCTCGTTGTACCAACCGTTGCTCAACTGAAAGAGAGCTTGCCGTTAGGCTCACCCAAACCGTCTCCCCGGGTACCCACTGCTATTTGCACAGAGGAGATCGTACCCACTCCAAGGGCTTCCACTCCAAAGGCTACCTCCCCATCACCGTCTAAGTCACTAAGAGTTTACGAAGATCCATTTACCGAGGAGGACCAAACCACACCCCGCCCCGCAGCCAACGGCGTCGTGGAGCGACCCGTGCTCGAGGACAAACCAGTGAATGAGGACGCTGCCAATCTCAACCAAGTGCCCGCGGAGGTGGGTGAGGTTCCCAGCACTCCTGTTGCTTCCTCCCCTGATAAGTCCCGCCAAAACCAGAACTCTCGTCTCATTGAAAGTGGCATTACTCGGGTGAAGGCACAAAGCCTTGATGTGCACGGCTTCCGCAAGCTGCAGAGTCTTCTTCGCGATAACAAACTAACCCTCGGCGACGATAAATTCGATGCCTTATTAGACGGGTTATTCAAGTATCTTGAATCTCCCCTCGACAATCTTTCCCCCGAGAAAGTACAGGATGTGAAGGCGCAGGTCCTTGCTACTATCAAGCTACTCCTAAGGAAGTCCCGCGAGAGATTCCAGCCACACGTTTCCCGTGGGTTGGAGGCTCTCCTTGCAGCGCGGACTCGGTACGACGCTCGAACGCACATCGTGAGCGGACTCGAGCTCCTAGCAGATGAACTGGTGACGATAGGTGACGCGCATGAAATCACGGTTACCATGACGAAAAAGCTGGGCAACATGGATATGGATGTTTCGGGCCATCGCAGCATCAGCATGGGTCTTCACGTGCTGAAGGAGCTTGTTGATTCGAGGAAAACATTTGCGCCCAGCGAGAACGAAATTACCGGCCTGCTAAGCCTGGCGAGCAGGTGTCTTGAGAGCAAGGAGAGTGGTGTGAGGATGGATGCTGTGCAACTCTGCGTGGCTCTACATGCCCGCTTGGGGGAGGCCAAGTTCTGGGAGAGCATGAAGAGCATCAAGGAAGATCCCAAGAGCCTAATTACGTACTATATCGTAAAGCGGCAGCGCGAGACCGGGATCGCTACTTTCTAAGAAGCAGCGTATAGTTGGGTTCTTTTCGCAAACACATCTGGTCTAGGCGTACACTTCGTATCTACTGTTCTTACTATCGCAGATATTTGTTAGGCGCTGGTGGTTTGTCTCGCATTGGAACCGGCGCTTCACATCCATGTTATACCCAAAAGGGGGGTTCGGAATCCACGTAGCATTGCGGCATGTAAAACAGAAAAGAATAGTGTTCGATACCAGGCGGGCCGGAATGGAACCAACGAAAAAGTGGGATATCGGATGGGAATTGCACATACCATTGTTTTATTGTACACATTTTGTAATGCATAGTGCACATCGTGGCAAGTTGTATATTCAGTAGGACGAGGAAATGATACTTCGTCCGACAGGTATGCTATGATATAACTTTCATGTTGCCCCTGGGTCATAATTCAGGAGAAGAGTTTCCAAATGCTGTTTCAACATATTCTCGCTGTACTAGAATTCATTCAAACAATAAGCCGAGCCACACTATCCCTAATAACGAAGGACTGTTGGTATCATTAACATCCGGTAAATACACCGATCCGGATATCCATACCCGCCCGCAGAACGCCTGTGTATGAAGAAGAAAAAAGACACCCTATTTCGCCTCCCCGACCGCCATCCACGACACCCCAACAGCGTGCTTTATAGTATCGCCCCAGCTGTCGGCGTGAATAACGAATCCTTCGGCGGTAACATTGGTAGCGTAGGTCTTGACGCGGAAGTTGCGGCTCTTGCACACGTCGGCGAAGTTCATGCTGACCAGCACGCGCGGCGGGGCCCGGAACTTCTTGGAGAAGCTCACCCCCTCCGACGCCCGCTCCTGCGGGTGCTTCCACGAGTGCACGCTCAGCGTGCTCCACGTCCCGCAGTCGATCAGCGGGCCCCGCGCCTTGGACGTCTTGGACGACGCTGCCGAGAGCTGCGCTACTTGCTGCGTCAGCGCTTCCACCTGGCTCGCGAGCGTCTGTATCCGCTCCTCGTTGCTCCGCTGCAGCACGCTGGCGGCGTCGCTTTGCGTCTCGGCCGCCGCCACGCTCCCGTTGATGGTCCCTGCGTCGCCGACGCCCCCGTCGTTGGGGCTGGGCCGCCCGTGGTTGTACACGTTCACCGTCAGCTGCGGGTACACGAACTGCGGCTTGGCGTCCCCTTGGCTCATGTTGCTGTTGCTGGGCCCGTGGTGCAGCTGGTGGTGATCGTCGTCGTCGTTCTCCTCCCCTGCGTACACCGACGACGGCTCGCCATGGATGGGCGTGCCGCGCCCGTGCATGTCCACCGACACCACGGAGCTGCTGCCGCCGTGCCAGGTGGATATGCCGGAGTCGATCGGGCTGATGGGCTGCATCTTTTCTATGGGTGGTAGTGCTGGTGGTGGTGGTGGCTGCTGTCGCGAGGAGGAAACCGTCATGGTATCGAGATGGCACCCTAGGTGATCCAGGATCTTGTCGTTGCGCTCTTATCAGCTAGCTGCCTGCTGGGTTTCGGGTGTGGCTTGGGCACAGTGCTAATCCGGTGACGCGTCTTCGCTCTGGTACGTATGTAGGTATGTATGTATGCGCGGGAGCTGAGGGACCTCGGGATTGCCAAGTGGTGGTGGGTGTGTGAGATTTTAGATTCCCATCGGGGATACACACGGCAGGCGGGACTTTTAATAGGCGAAAAAGCCGAATCCCACGCCAGTAGAGGTACACAGCTTGGGCGCTGCAACGAAGTCTCGGATGGCGAGGAAAAGCAGGGAAAGAGATGATCCAGCGAATCGATACTTGCGCCCTCTTCGCGCAATTCTCAGCGGCATGTCCTGTGGTCTTTTATACTCGGGCTTGCGGACTTAGGAATCCACGGCTGGCAGACGCCCCCAGATCCTGCGGGATTCCTCTTGCGAAAACCACCGGATGGCGGCGTTTGCACACGCCGGATGGTATAGCGAACAGCATGACCTCATACCAACCCAGGTACTATGGCCATGTAAGCTCGGCATAACCAGCAACCAGCGAAAAAATAATTCGGTATGCTGTAATACCTAACGTATCACAGAGATTCCTGTGGAGGTGCCCGATGTGGCGTATAATTGATATATGACGAATACATGGATGCCAGTAGCTAACCGCTGACCAGCTCTCTAGGTGTAAGAACTATATGCGCCCTCCCCTGGGTGCAAATGTACGGAGAAGCATGGTCTTCTGATCGCTATAGTCTTGTGGTCTTTGGGGTGAGCTGCGTGGCCTTGTATTTAGGTGTGAATCAAGCAATCTGGCAGCTTATAACGGGCCAACACGCTGCAGCCATCCTAGCGAATGGAACGCCGCTGCCAGCACCACCGTTCGCGGTTTGTTCCCATTGGACACCGATGTGCCCAAGGCGTAGGACTCTACACGGAAGCATGTGAAAGGGACTTATGCCACCGCACATGCGGTCGCCTACAGATTGCCCCAGATGTGCCGCAAACGATTCTATTTCAGAAGGTTGTACCGAGAGTGGTGTTGGCCCGAGCAAGATTGACATATGCAGCCGGCACCGGGGTAGGGGATTCAAGGGTGTCGCGATGTCGGAAGTATCCGATGCGAGGCCGGCGTAGCCAGCCGTGTCCGGGCATACATAGGTCGATCATCGGCTTCGGTGATTGTTGCTCCTCGGCTATCTATTACAAAGTCGAGCACGATACCCGAAATACGACTACGAAAAGAACCAGTCATGACCAAGAAAACTTTTAGCAATCCACGAAGGATTGAAAAGCTTATATTGACTGCCAGAGCGATCTTTACGATCCGTGCATCCAGCGAGCTTCTCTGGGGTTATTGTACACCACAAATTCGAATAGCCAGGGTGCTCATCCAAAAGGCCTCCCAAGCCCCCTTAAGAGGTGCCCTCCGTAGGCAATTCGAAGCACTTGTCACTTGGAATTCTCTCGCCTTGATCCCACTAAGAGAAAGAACAGTCAGAATGATGCCAGTATACTTATGATCCGGAATACCTACGTGTTCATGGACACAGCCACCCACCCAACGCCATCGGTCCGTGGTGGAGTACTGAGCGTACGACATGTTGGTGCTGGCATCGAAGCACCACGCCGTGCCCTGCTCGTTCCCTAGCTTGTTCCCGCTGCAGAAGAGGCCCCAGATGTTGTTGGGCCCGGACGCGTATCCGGGGTGGTGTTGCTGCAACACAGTTAGCACTTCTGCTGCGCTCGGAAACCCCACCCTGCAAACGCAAGCGCGGACGATGACTGACTATGTAATCCTTGTCGATGAGCGAAAACATCTTCCGCGGGTCCCCGTCGACGACGAATGCGCGGTAGAAGTCGTACGCCCTCTGCGCCGTCTCCTCCACGGTCACCGAATCATCCGGTTCGCAGATCTCAGGGGGCGCGCGTAGGTTGCACAGGTTATCTCGCTTGACGAGAGACTCGTCGACCGGAGCCGCAAGGCTGAGGGCAGGCGCCAGGACGCCGGAAAGCAGGACGGAGAAGCGCATTTTCTTGAGGTGTGGGTACGATGCGTCTGAAGCGAGAGATGGCTCTGCGCCTCGTGGGGCACGCGGCGACTATATACCCACGACCGCCGAGCCCTCACACGGGGGCGGGTCGCCGCCGCTATATGGCAACGCGGGGAAGACCCCAGCCCAAGCTGCGTTGACAGCAGGCGTCGATTTAGCCGCTTCGAGGGCAATTTACGGCAATCTATGTCGTCCGTCCGAATGGAACCTAAGCGCGCTCGCGAAAGGCAAGTCGCTGGCCCCTGCGCCTGTGCGCCTGTGGATAAAGTCCGCTGCTGGAGAAGCCCAATCAGACCCCCCGGCGTAATCTTGGGGATTGTGCGCCGTGGCGATGTATTCCATTTGCCCATGACGGGGCCAGGGAAGGTAGGAAGAACTGACAGAGATAGAAACAAATTGACTAGACGAGGAATCGAACCTAGCAACTATCTAGTATCGGGGGTGATAATACGGCCTCGGGGGAAGTATATAATAGTTGGGTCCCGAACCCGTGAAAATCGCTTATATCACGGAGGTTTATTACTACCCAGGAGTATGGAACTTGAGACCCATAGCATTTTATATAAACTGATAGATTATCACCTGGAAGCTACATGGCATTGAAATCTAATTGATGATTCAGTGAATTAGTGCTGATGTGACTCTCACTTAGAAAAGGGGTAGTCGAATCTTGGTAGCTACGCCCCTTTAAGAGGGGCGTAAATACCTATATAGTATCGTTGGGAGTCTAATACAATTCACCCCGATTTTCTTTTGTAGTTACGGACAGAAAAGAATAACTTTGCTGAATATTGCAATGATATTGAATTCCATAGCTCATGCAGCCCTATTGTGGCGCCATGATTTGATCAAAATAAAGAATACCTACCTACCCACCCTATAGCGGACAGCTACATACCTAGTAGGTAAGGTGTGTATACCCGAGGACTCTGACGCCTGATACTTCCCAGTGACGTTTTGCGTATAAATGGTCGCTGCCTGCCGCCCGTCCCAAGACAGTGGTTGAAAAGCAGCTAAAGGACGGCGACGAAACCATCGCAAGACACTTGGATCATATCATAGAGTGCTCGAGTACCTACCTACCTACTAGGTACCTAGGCAGGTAGAATTTACTAGTTCCCAACTCCTGCCGGCATCAACTCGACCGCATAGAACCAGACCTTGCCTGACTCCCAAGCTCCTCACGCACGATTACCACCGCAACAATCCCAGCTGCCTTGGAAGATATATCTTTATTTTCCACTATGAATTAAACCCTACGCCGCAGTCATTCGACCAGCCGCAAATTAAGTAACAGAACGAGCCTCTAGGCGGACAGCCCCCAAACCAAGCCGGCGCCAGCCAGCGTATCCGTAATTCGTAATTGACCCCGCTAACCCGACCCAGAAGCTGATACAAATGTCCCCATGATGAAAACCGTGGCCAGAGATCTACTCCTGCGCTGTCTTGGACCCCGGGTTTGGTTCTCGGTTCGCCTGCCCCTGAACCCCTAACGACCGGAGCCGTTGCGAGAGCAGGCTCTCCGCAACACCGGTGTTGCCGTTGATTAGGTGGGCGAACGCATTACCGCCGTAGCCCACGTCGCCCTTGTTGAGTTTGTCGTACCTGTCGATTTGTCCGTCGAGCCCAGCCCAATTCGACGTGTCGCTCGAATTCTGTGTGGTTGGTCGGCTGGTCTGAGAAGAATCCGGGGACTGGACATCGATTGAAACGGAGCCGGTCCTGAGAGGGAAGGGCTCGACCGGTGCGTTATGACCAGCAAATTCAGACGAAGAAGCTTGGTATGGCACATTGGCGGGGGAGAACCCGCTGGCGGCGTCGTATGTCTGATTCGCGGCACCGAAGTAGAACCCGGAACTTCGCCGTCTGAACGCCTTGTCAGCTGCGAGGTTGGCGCCGGGGCCGGTACCTCCCGAGATAGGAGGATGCATCACTCGGATGGGTTTGTAGCTAGTAAACCTAGGTTCGGGAAAAGTAATCTCGTTCCGAAGTTTCTCTTTCCCATCGGGCACGCGGTTTGCAAACACAACTCTAATACTTTTGTATAGATAGTACCGACCTCGCGAAGGACAACAGATGTGCAGGTGGACTAGGTATCTGAGAATGGGGCGATCTGATGTCCCAGCGTCCTTCGTTTCAGGCAAACTGTCAATGATTGGCCCAGCGGAATAGCTCCGCTGCCGGATGAAGGTCTTTGTGCTAGGCTCCATCCCCGCTAGATCGTAAGGAACTAGGAACAGCTTGACAGCTGTTTTGTTGGGGTTTTTGATAATAATCTGGATTTGCCCCTTTTCGGGAATCCGGTAGCTCCCACCAGGTGGTGCCCTTGGGGATCCTGACCTGCGTCTTGCTCTCTGCGCCCTACGAGAGTCGCGTTCCGAGGCTTCCCTGGGACCACGGTTCGGCTCCGCACACTCCTCTTCCGCCACTCTCCGTTCTAAGACCCGACTCTGTATCTTACGTTTCGATCGAGCATCCTCCTCTTGGTTCGGGAGGCCGTTCTCTATATCGATCTGGCCAACGTACGGACTGGGCCCGTCCTCCTCTTTAGACCGCCCATGAGACGAACTGGCGTAGCTATAGAACACAGCAGGAAAAGGCAAAGTCACGTGAGATGGACATCGTAGGCTCGACTTGCACTTACCCAACCCAAGCACGCCAATCTGAGCTAGGAAATCGAGAGGTTTCGAGGGATTCGTCGACATTCGTCCGCGTAGGATGCTTTCTTCGTACGACCCTACCATGGATGCATGCTGAAGCGGTGATACGTCTGCGCTAAAGGACGGGCGTCTTGACCGTAAAAGCGCCGGAGTTTGTGGCGAGGAAGCGGCCGACGAAAGACTGGGGAAATTAGGGGTTGAGGCGAGAGACCGCCTCGGTTGATGCGCCTGGTAAGGAAAGGACCTTTCTTGGCGTAAAGCAGGTGGCTGTCTTGGTGATGGGCTATGGGGAACACCATACGAGCCCGAGTGAGACATCAATGTATGGCGGCGTGGATTTCTAGGCAGGCTTGAGCCGATATCGATGCCATCCATGGGAGAGGTTAGATCAATATCGTCATTGCTCTGAGACTGAACTAATGGACTGGTGGGTGGTTTGTAAACGAAGCTAGATGATAGAGACGTGGCTAAAGAAGAGTAACCCGAAGGTGCATTATCTGGTCTCCCTGCCGTAACATGCTGTCTCTCGAATGGGAAGGGCGTGTAGTCCCTGGGAGGTGAAGTGGCCAACCACGTATTGCCAACATCCACACCACTAAAGTTTTGCCTCATCTGCGTTGGTTGGCCATCTTGTGTAGGACCGGTATCTTGAGGCAATTCTTCTTGTGTGAAGTCACCACTATGAAGAGCCGAACGCGGGCGCTCAATGCTTAAGCCTTCTTGCTGCCTCTTCTCGTCATCCTCCACGTCGGCACGTCGCTTCTCAGGCGTTATCGTAGCCGGGGGGAGTAAGGTGGGCGAGGAGGTAGTCGAACACCTCGGGCTATGGGTAGGTGAAGGAGTGTGCTGTTGTTGACCCCATATCGATTCCAACTAATTCGAAATCACAGGATGTCAGCGGATTCCACAGGTCGTGCTCCCTTCGAGGCGGGAATTGGAAATTGGAGATTGGAGAGGGGCTACGAACATGTCGACTCGGCTTCCAAGTTGGGCTCTCGCCTCTCTTAAGTCGTTCGATCAGCTCGGATCGATCAGAGCACTCGGTCGGGGAATTATGTTCTGGCGTTTGAGGCGGTGGATTATCCGGGAGATCATCTGGGATAGGACCATCACATAATTCCGTGCTCATACTTTCTTCTGATTGCTTCCTCCTCAAATCACTGTCTCGGCGAAGTTGGTCAGGCGGTGACGCCATGGCGGGCGTCGAATCCGTCTGTTCTAGATCTACCTGAAAGATGGGCATTGTACTGCCGTCCCCGGTCCATACAGCTACCTAGGTAGGTAGTTTGTTCGGACAAGAGCTCCCAGGGCGATATGAATGTTATATCATAAGCTATCGGACATCTTGGAACCTTGTTTTAGCTGCTTCTTTTCCCCTGCGAGGGCATGGATCGGTATCTAAAGCTGACTCGTGGTGCTTGCCTCACTTGACTCAGAGGACAGGGTGCAGTGAATATGGATACGACCGTCTCGAACGAAGTAGTAAGCGGTTAAATTAGGTGAGTTTACAAAATACCTTGTTAATGGCTTTCTGATTCTCTGTTTCGACCCGAACGATAACTACCTAGGTACCTAGTAGGTAGGCCAAGCCGAATTGGTGTCCCGAGAAGTCAAAAGTCAGGGCCGGGAAACCTATTATCGTAGGACAGGTGTAAGTGTTGTTAAATGTGTTTTGGATTGGTTATGGGAACATCGAATGGACAGAACCTCGGAAAAGGGAGTGAATGAAGGATTGATCGCTTGATCATCCGGACTTTATTCACCTATCAACTGTGAGCAAAACTAGCAAAAAACCATGACAACTATGACTGTACCAGCTGTAACAGCTTTTTAGTAAGTCCAGCGTCATAATTAGCGCCTGTCCATGGCACCTGTATGGCCTATTTGGGAAAATGGGTGGGAATTGTTTTTTTGAGGCGGGTTGGCGAACAGGCGAACAGGCGGGTTGGGAGGGCATTTGTGATGGGGCCTGGATGGGGCCGACGGGGCCTGTTTCGTACAGGGGGGGACCTTATGGTGCATTTGATGGATCCATGGATCCAATTAATGATCCATTGATGGTTTGATCAAGTGCGATAACAAGACGAGAAGACCTCGCACGAGAACGAGAACAACGCTTGAGCACAGCAGGGAACGGCAGTGTGTGCAGATTTCGAACACGGACACGGCAAGAAAACACTCGCCTTTAAACCGGAATAGGCTAGATTTTGTCTAACTGCATAGCGCCAGTGGACACTGGACAGTGACAGTTCCACTCGGTCCACGGGTCTGGTGTTTGTAGCGTGACCTTTTAGCGCTTCTTCACTGGAAAATTACCTATAGTTGACATTTAACCTTATCGATAGATCAAGACCTAATGCGACTCTTTTCTAAGCTTTTCTTTAACCTTGAATCTTTGAATCTGTTTACATCGCAAAGAGCAAACACCAGTGACCACATTCCCTCACAATGGCACCAAAGAGACCACTCGAATCGGAAACAGCAGCGGCCCCAGCGGCAAAGAAGCATCGCAAAGGCTTCAGGGTAGGACCTGAAAACTTACCAGATGGTCCATGGAGGAGAAAAGGTTTGTAACTATACTATAGAAACCCTTCTTCGGAATACCAATCAACTAACCAAATACCGTCATAAGTCGACAAGATAAAAAAGGATCTCATCCACAAGGCCAAGGTCAAGAAGGCCTACAAGAAAATCAAGGCTGCTGAACAAGCTGCTTCTAAACCCGACTCCGCCACTGCCGCCGCCGCCGCCGCCGCCGCCAGCGAAGATGCAGATTCGACGCCTCCCTCGCCACAAATCCACCCCGAGAGGCAAGCTATGCTAGAAGACGACGGCGAACCCGAGCAATCTCCGCCTCCACCCACATCCACCGAGCATCCACGGCGTCGACGAAAACAAAATCCGCGAAAGCCCGGATACTTCGATAAAGCAGTAGCCGACGGAGAGCGCAAAAAAGCGGAAGCGGAAGCGCGTGCGGAAGAGATTGCGAAAAGAAACGCGGAAAGAGAACGAAAGATTGCTGAGCGTGAAAGATTCAGAAGAGCCATGGCAAAAGCGCGAAAACCGGGCCGCGACGGGAAGCGCAAGCTGGGTCGGGAGAGTGGGCTATTATTGGAGAAGGCGAAGAAGCTGGTTGGTGATACGAAGTGAATACGACGTCCAATCATCACGGCTACCAACATACCACTCCCATTCACCAAATTCGACGATTAGTTTCGATGTTGATAATATGC
Organism: Hypoxylon rickii; assembly: GCA_902806535.1. NCBI lineage: Eukaryota > Fungi > Ascomycota > Sordariomycetes > Xylariales > Hypoxylaceae > Hypoxylon > Hypoxylon rickii. Next base: position 4,074,492 of record CADCWY010000003.1, read on the forward strand.
TGCCGAGGAACAGTATATCCAAAACCAGCTTGCTTAAGGCCCGAGTAACAGCAAAGCCACGATAGTATGAATCACGGTTTATTACTGCTACCTCACCTAGTATCTACCTGATACATGCCCATTACCATCATTAGGTGACAGATGCCCAAAGACGACGAGTGTGAGCACCTCACGGGCGAACCTCATAGGGTCCTAAAGATGAAATTAAAATGAAAAAAATAACTGCTTTGTGTTCCTCGGTATGCTATATACTCTATAAGACGGCCGTAACTATTATCTAGTCTAAAAGGCTGACAGTTTTAAGACTAGCCATTTCTAAATCAGATTGAAGTATAATCGAAAGCGAATGCCATTACATTGTCATTATATAGGTACATTACATCGAAAATTTCCGGTCTGGAAGTTCAGACCTTATTTGAGACGTACGTGGCGTCTGCGCCGGAAGCTCATATGTCCAGCTCACATCCTCGGCTGGGAGTTCTTCCCTCGTTATACCACTTATCTCTATAGGTTCAATTCCTGTGGGAGATGATACCATTGTCCCACTCATCTCTATAGGTTCACTCATCGGGGACGATACCATTGTCCCAGGAGTGACCGACCGCATGCGCGGTGGATCTTTCGGCCATGGCTCCGGCCTGTATTCGCTGATCGTCTCGGCTATCGTGTGCATCGTATTCGGGCGATAGTCGAGGCGCCGTCTTCGTCTCCGTCGTATTAAGAATATAGCAACGCAGGCCATGGTGAGCGCCACCACTCCCCCCACCGTGCTACCAACAATTATACCTATTCTTCGCGTCGACTGCCTAGGGTTTTCCGGCGGCGTATTTGCGGAAGGCGAGTCGCCATCCCCACCAATTGCTGCGGTGCTGCTATTGAAGAATAGATCCTTCACTTCATCAGTGTCCCAGCTCACCTCTTCCATACCCCCATCAGCATACCAGTCCATTACCACACGCGGAGTCTCATAATCAGCCGCATTTGGATCGTATGAATCCACCCATTTCATTTCGCTCATATCATAAATCCCGAGCCCTTGTTTCCATGGATCGGGTGTTGTGGTAGAAGATAGAAGTCCAGCCCCTCCGTCGACACCTCCAAAACTTAACATCTGTCGTTTACCCCTCCCAACTACGGCGCAAGCATGGTCTGCACGGGGCGTGCCTTGGGCTTCGGATTTGAAAAAGACGAAGCCAGGCAGAGAGAGTACGTATACATCAGAAGATGTGCCCCCTGTTTGGAGCGATGAGCCGCCGTATATGTATCTGTCCGATGCGTTTCCATTAGCTCTTAGCTCTTAGCTCATTCGGTATATGTGAGCAATCCTACATTTCGTAAGTGTTATTTGGCCCGCGGACTCCCACACTACATGCGCGCTCGACTACTGGAGGCTTCGTCGCGCCTGTCTTTTGGGTATACCATTTTTTCGTTACCGGATCGTGCAGCGTAACATAGTTCCAGCTGATCGGTGTGATACTCTCTTCCGTCGCGTCGACTGGTGTTTCGCCCCCCGCGAAAAAGAGTAACAGGCCATTGGGTCCGAAAGGCACATACTCAGCACGCCCGTTCAAGCTTGTACCGTATCCCTGGTACTCGCTTGTGGAAGTATTCGACCAATCCCCTGTCAGAAAGTTGTACGATACGAGGCCTTGCAATGCATATCCGGGGTAGGGCTTCTGAATCGAAGGATCGGTCTGGGAAGTAGCTAGGCCGCCGAACGCGTAGCCCACATGAGCACTCTGCGTAAAGGAAGAGCCAACAGGACGTCGAAGCTGGGAGAAGTCTCGGTAATCTCCTTGGGATACCTGCGACCAAGTGCCCGCCCCCGAACTGTCTGCATTGAACAGCCAGAGCTCATTCTGCGGCGGCGGCCCGGACCCTAGCGTCGTCCCGCCCCAGGTGTAAAAGCCGTCAGTGGAGGCGTCAGACCAATAAATTTGCTGGTCGAGGCGTGGTGCTGTCTTGGGAATCGCCCGGAATTCGACAGTGGCGTTCGTCCATGATTCACGTAGGCTTAACGAAAGCGTCGAATTCACTGTCTGTCAATCAGTAAAAGCCGTTCTGAGCCTCTCGGGAGGGATGCAATATACCCGCGTAGGAAGGATAGGGTTGCGTGCTGTTGGTCCGTTCCGTGCCGTTTTCTATCTGAGATAATTCGCCGCCGTCTATGTAGACGTAGTTGCCGAGTGTCACGACTGGACCCGAAAGTTAGACCACCTACTCACTCACTCAAGGGGTCGAATCTTGCTTCACCTGTAGGATATCGGTACCGGATGAAGTTGTCAGGACCAGGATTATCGACACCGCGCTTGGTGAGACCATGTCCCTCTGCTAAGCCGCTTCTCTGTCCCAGGCATCCCAATCCCGCGACCAGCCATGCGACACACAGACATAGACCCTTCATTAGGGCGGTTTTGGCATCTCAGGAGGGAAGATTAAACATTATGAGGGGTTGAATTCGAGAATAAAGGAATTTGGGGACCTCGAAGGAAGCGAGAAACGCACAGGATTCCTTCTCGGTGTGGCAAACTCTCATACGCAGATCACAGCACGTAGTCTTGTCTCCTCTGTAGGCCGACGCCTAGGCATGCATGTCTTATGTCTTGCAGCTACTACCACTAACTGACTGACATATGAATTGACCGACCACGTCCTGTACGATGCTACGCACAAAAGAGCATTCCAAGAGCATAAATCGACGACGATCGCCCAAAAGGATCGATGGCAGGTTATAAACGAGACGAACGAGCTACTCTAACACCATCCAACAAACCACACGATGGCGACGCAATGGAACCGGGGGTCGGCTTTGGATCAGGAACCTTGGCCCCATGGTAACCTGGTGCCGTAGGATCGCATCTCGATTCCTATCTCGGTCTACCAATCAGGGGGCAGCATGGACAACACCGTCGAACCAATTAACGAGGCTCGGAAGTCCATTCCCAAGGTACGGCTGCGGCGTTGCTATATAGGACGAATACCGAGACATTGCTCTTCAGCCATAAACCCATCTCGCACGCAGGTACAATACGTCGACTCAAGCGCTTCCCCGTGCCTTTTCCTATTCTACGCTATACTCGCGCCTTTGGTACGCATGCAGTAGGACAGAGTCGTGGGATTTTGGGGCCAAAAAAAGATCAATTAACAATAGAGAAAAACTAAAAGGATATTGTTTGTGTTTGCTAAGCTTCTTTCGAACTAACTGCATCTTTTTTTAATTTGATCCTTTGGGTGTGGAATCGATCAAGACAGGATCGCTTCCAGGGTTCTTGTGGGTGGGCAGCTCTCCCAATCCCAGGGCTGACCCCTTTCGCTATATTACCGATGCAAGAGCGCTTCTAACCACATACATACCACATCGTGCCAGCCAATATCGATCGTGTTTGGGGGCGGGGAACAGGCAGACAAACATCATCAAAAATTCTTCACCACTTATAGTATTAGACGACATGGAAACGATCGTATAGTATCCTGCGAGATATCAAACATTGTCTTGACCACATACTCCAGCCCTCTCGCGCCCTAATAAGTCGTGCCAGCTGAGTGAGGATCCCCTAACGCAGGGGTAGACGGCTTTAGCGTCTTTTGTTGATCCCCGGCCTGCACGCGACGACGATCCACCGCTGTCAGCAGCCCTGCGGTAGCGGACATTTTGTTCGATACGAGCAAGCAGCCCTGGAGATTGCTAGGTGCGTTACCTACCTAGTAAGGAAAGGATCAATAGCCTTAATGTGGTCAAAGGAAATCACCAATGTCCAACACTCGCACGGGATTCCCCGCCGGGGAAGATGTGTTACTGGGGAAATAAATAAGGTAGTAAATAGGTAAGCACGGGTTCACTTCCTGGACTCATGAAATTCGACGTTGATGGATGAGGTACTTGTGGTCTTATGTACATGTGTAGGTACCTGGACAGATATAGGACGCCAAAGGGAAGGTTGCAGTGTGGTGGTTTCAGCTCTTCTAGACCGGGCTTCGCCTTCGCTAGAAGGTCTTGGGTCGACGTGCCTGAAGTAGCGCACCTAGCGAGGGTACATACCTAATGCGTGCTGCATGCAGGTCAGCCAGGCAGCTTACGGTACCAGTGCCAACGTTTTGTTACTGAGACAATTGGTTCTGTAAAGGAAGCTGAGAGCCGTCCCGGATTCCGTACCCAGCTTGGCCTCACGAGCTCAACCCCGAGCAGAAACGGCGCGTTATGCATCTCAACCGTCGTAGCCACGCTGGCTGCCGGCGTCTTATCTGCGGCGAGGTATATAAGATGCAATGTGTCCCCTTTACCTACCTGGCACACCCATTCTCGAAATATCTCGCCAGTTCGTGTTTAAATAAAGCTGGAATGCTGCGGGAAAGAGAGCTCGAACCCTACCTGCAGCTAGCTGTCCAATCATCCGAAGATCGGCTGAAAGCCTCCGGGTACGCTTGCTGCTCCACTCGTAGATGATCTGGCCTTGGGCTCGAGTGAAAGGCTATCATGAACAGACGCAAACTCGCCCTCTATTCGTACACTGATGCGGTATTATATAAATCAAATCCTAGCACCTGGGATAAGAAATTAGATCAATCAGTCCACCGAATCCTGGCCAGTGAATACCCGAAATGCTGAAGAATAACCAAGTAGACACCTATCCTATCCGCCCTAGGTCTTTCCCGATTAGGTCTCAACATACAAACCGCATAGTATTTATTGGGCAGGGCGAGGAAATAGACATTCGTCCCCGATCGCCACAACACATCTACGGAGTAAGGTAAGGCAGCAGACGGATCCTAGACGGCGATCAGGACGCCCAATGCCGCCGCTAGCCAGCAGGGGAGGAGAAAAATCACGCTATACTGCACAGTAGGTCTTCTTTCAAGTTCTCGACCTGGCGATTCAGCGAGCCCGCCGTGGCCCCGGCGTATCACGTCCTGCGGCTTGTTCTCCGGGGAGGCAGACCGGCAGCCGCGTTGAGCAAAATCACGGTTACGAGATACAGACTGAAGGGTCCTCGTGTTTGTTTCGGGGACATGAGAGAAGGCTTTGCAGTTTACGCGTAGAGGAGGCTAGTTTGCAGACACAGTAGGGTGACAGATGCGAATACTTCGTGTTTATAGCACATGGTGCGCCGATTCCACGTCGCTCTCTTGCCGCATTTGATTGCGAATGCGATGTGCTGCGTTCTTAAAATATCAATAGCTGTTTAAGCGTTTCTCCAAACGCCAAAAGAGCGCGGGAGTTACACAAAGCTGACGACCGCACTGAATTCGCATCCAAGTGTCCTAGTCGCTATAGAACCAATTGATCTTTTCACCGAGTTAAGTGACACAGCGTAAGGCAGATAGCTTCACCCTGTTCAATTGGTTACCTAGGTGCCTGGGTGTGTGTCGTGGACTGGCCGTGGGCTTGCGTGGGATTGGTGGCACAATGCGCTGAAAGAAAGCAGCAGCGGGCGCGCTCTCGGCAGCAGGATGGCCCTTGCGAAGCTCCGGTAGTTGGAAAAGACATTGGGGAAGAAGGCAATTGGAAGAAGGCAATTCGCCTCCGAGATAAAGCAGTGATATGGTGCCGGAGGTGGAAAACATCGCAAGACACTGTGTTTCCTGGACTTTTGCGTGGATGATGTATAAGCACTTACCATGCCAAATTCCTGCCACAAGCCTTTCCTGCCATGTGGCATTGGATAGGATGAGCGTAGCGATGGCGGAGTGCAGTCCTCTCGATTGGCTTCGTCTACGTCGGGTCCGTAAGCACGGTAAGCACTTAGGTAATGAGGAAAGGTCCGAATTGCTTTTCTAACGACAATCCTTCCTTATCATTGCATTTCATGCCATGTGTGCTGTTGGCGGGTATAGCAGATTGGAGATGAACCTATTACTGCACTACTCATGCGGTTTTAGCCGCATTTTTCAAGTGCTGACGGAAGCATGGCGTTGTGATTTGGCTCGTAGGGTTGTTCAGCTGGTGGATCATTCGTTCTTCAGCATGTAGGCTCCAGTGGCAGAAGTGCAGGTTTCCAGAGAGGATCTTAACCGGGAAATAGAGAGAAAAGATCGCATCTTCGACGAAAGGTTACATAGCCCAGTATACTATTTGGCAATCGTAGGTACGATTTGTAGATGACTTACATCATGATGCGGGGCAAAAAGTCCCTATGGTCCTCTGAAATTTTTTTCCATTAGTGGTGGAATTCGAGAATCCCCGTTGCCATGAGTTTTGGAGGCTAACCAGCGTTTGCCAGCGACGGCCCAGCCTGTTGGTTACCGTGGCGGTGTGGCTTAGAAGGCTCGGCTGTTCACTGTCCGATGAGGATGATGCTAGTTCCAGGCCAAGAATAGACACATGACAGAAGACGCTTACCTATAACTGGTATACTATCTACACTTGTACGTATATCAACCGGATAGTATAGACACTAAGAGCCCTAGAACTACTAGATGAAGGTCCGGGTGGTATCATGTTGGTACATAGTAGACAGCTTGAGGTAGATGGTTGAGAGAGAGGGGGGGGCTAAAAAAAGGAACCCTACAACAACCGCCAAGCAGGAAGCGATGTGTTGCATCAGCGGAGGTGCCGTGTGCCGTTAATGTAAATCAAATTGCTTGGTAGTACCTATCACCACAGTGCTGACGCCGACCACCACCTTGTCATCTGGGCAAGCCGGCCTTTGTTACGAGCACAAACTTCGCATCCTATCGTTTGGCGCAGCAACTATTATGCGATCGGCTGCCCGGGGCTTACGTGTTGTAAAACCAAGACATTACCTCCAGGGCTACATGAAGGCAAGGGATTAGGCGTTGGACATTGGACATTTACACATTGGACATTGTTCACCCAAAGTTCCCCATTTCACATTTTCTTTATCGTCTCAACCAGTTAGTTCCCTACCTAGTACTTAACAGCATAAGCTTGAAAAGGAGATTCCCACCTCAGTGCGCTCGCGATGGTGCTCAAAAAGAAAGAAGTCTACACGGTGATAACCCCGATTCCTACCTTCATACCCCGCCAGCTCGCCATCGACATCCTCCACAGCCATGGCGAGGTCATCACGTTAAATCCTCTCGTGCTCGAATACAAACAAACCAAGGCGCCCCGGGATGCGGCGTCCGACGAGTACTTCTCGACGTGGTACGAGATCATGGAGCGCATTCAGTACATCCCCGGCATGGGAAAATTGGGATCCGGAAAAATCACTTTCAACGGTTGCTTTCACGATCTTCCATGGGGTTTACAAACACACATTTACGCGCCGATGGGGGTTGACCTTCGAAACAAATATCGCATCGGAGGAAACCAACCCGGTATTGAGCCGCCGGAGCAGCAAGAGATTGGATTGGCAGCGCTTGGCGCACCCAAAGATGGACTTTACCTACGAGAAGACATCGAGATTCGATGCAACATCACCATGATGGGATTAGTGAAGGCGCAGATGAAGACGGCCAGCAAGGAAATGGTGGAGAGGATAATCAAGAAGGCGGAATTGCTCGACACCGGCGTGCTACAGGCGATGATCGAGGACGGAAAGCTCAAGACGTTCAATCCGAACGATAGAACCTACACCGGTGGTTTGAGCGGGGGAATGAGATCACCGCCAATGTCGCCAGGGCTCCCTGCGGGACCACCAGGCAGCCCGTTTCAGCCTCCACAATCACCATCAGTGCCCTACCAAGTGCCACGGCCCATCTCGCTACAGCAAGGGAGCAGGCCTGGAACAGCAAGCTCGCTTAGCTACCCAGCGCATTGGCAAGCCCAACTCCAACAACAGCAGAATTCGTACGACCAGAAGATTCACCAACATTACGCCGAGCTGCCAAGCACTCCACCTACCATGCCGAGTGGCCAGGGGGTCATTATGGAATTACCTGGTGATTTCCACCATCCCCAGAAGTCGCCGCACCTCCAGCCTCCTCACCCATCCCCGACGCATCCGCAACAAGGCCGAAACTCGCCATCATCGGTCCCGTCCCACTCACCCGAGCTGAAGTCCTGGGGTTGGTCGCAAGGCCAGGGAAGTCCGTCTTTGAACAGCTCGCGACCAACATCGTACTCTTCCGACGCAGGCAGCAACGGATTTGCTTCGCCAGGGCTCGATCACAAGGGATTCTCAGCGGAACTGCCCACGCACCAGGAGACTTCGGAGGAATATCACCAGCATCTACAACAGGCGCACCGGTCGAGCTCCCGGGCCGGTCGAGGCTACGCATATAATCCGGCCGACTACGCGCAGGTACGGCGTTGACGAAGGAAAAATACGAGAGTGGAATCGATACACGACTAGGTTAGGTCAGTCCAGGGAGTAATAGGTCTTGAACAGGGTTGGGGTTAGGTGATATCACGTCGGTCTTCATTGACGAGCAGCCGCGATTCCCTTTGTTCCAGGTGTTGGTCGTATGGCGTTCTCCGCGTTAGGGACTTTAAGGGAGAATAGGGACATCGGGAGATATCAATTGATACAGGATTCTAGGAGTCGGGACATAAAGACGGAGGAAATCTGTTGATTCGGACCACTCTTCTAGACTTCATACCCCCCAATTAAGACGATATTTCAAACCAGTGGTGTCACCTTCTAGCTATGAATAATGCGTACTATATGTGACTTTCACTAAGCAGACAAAATCACCACAACCATGGCTTCTTGCGTGATGACGATCTCTATTAAGTCAAATGTCCTCGAACTCATTCGGTTCCGAATGGATTAATCAATTCGTACAACACTCGGACTTATGCATAACTTATCAATCTAGGCCAGTACGGATCCGTATTTAATAAACGCAGCAGCGTAGCTCCAATTTTCCAACTTACGGTGGGTCTAGTGGGGTCACCGCTCGGCAGAATGCTTTACCGCCTGGCAGAATAATGTTTTATCGGTAACTTTTTTTACATTTTGCGACGGGAAGCTGAGCTAAGTTGGACTTAGCGAAGAAGTGAGAAGTGAGGTTTCAAAGTAGGACGACAAGATGTCGCGAAAAGCTGTGTAAGTAGCTCACCCATATATGGCAATATGCCTTTCACATTGTGTGATTGTCTGATGTTCAATTGCTAATGTCCAACAGAGACTCGCGCATTCTTACCCTGATCCAAAATAACCTCGCCGAACACAAACGGAGCTTCTTCGTCGTCGTCGGCGACCAGTCCAAAGATGTCATCGTCAAGCTACACTATATCATGTCCAGCAGGGATCTGCGACAGAACAAATCCGTACTATGGGCATACAAGAACAAGCTGCTCGGCTTCACGAGCCATCGGAAAAAGCGGGAGGCCAAGATCAAGAAGGAGATCAAGCGCGGCATAAGAGAAGCCAATAACGAAGATCCTTTCGAACTATTTGTATCGCTTCACGATGTCCGATACGTCTACTATAAGGAGACCGACAAGATTCTAGGCAGGACATTTGGCATGGTAAGGAACCTTGGAACTAAATTCAAGTCGCAACCTCGCCGGGGAACCTACTCACTAATTTCCGTCTAGTGTATTCTACAAGACTTCGAGGCCCTCACTCCCAACACACTAGCGCGTACCATCGAGACCGTTGAGGGAGGAGGCTTGGTGGTTCTTCTATTAAAGGGAATGGATAGTCTAAGGCAGCTTTACACGCTCTCCATGGATGTACATTCGCGGTACCGAACCGAAGCCCACCACGATGTTGTAGCGAGATTCAACGAACGTTTCTTATTATCCCTGGGCCGATGCGAGTCTTGTCTTGTCATAGATGACGAGCTGAACGTTCTACCCATATCCGGCGGAAGAGGGGTGAAACCCTTACCACCCGCAGAAGAGACGAAATCTCTCGAAGAAATAGAACTTGAAAGGATCAAAGAGTCACTCCGAGACACACAACCTATAGGCTCATTGGTTCAACTTGCGCGAACCAAGGACCAAGCCGAAGCCTTAACCACATTTGTTGATGCCATAGCCGCTAAGACGTTACGCAATACGGTTTCATTAACTGCGGCGCGAGGTCGTGGTAAATCAGCTGCTTGTACGTTTCTTGTCTCTGGTATACAAATGAAATGCTGACTAGTGGTAGTGGGTGTTGCCATCGCGGCCGCCGTTTCTTACGGCTACAGTAATATCTTTGTCACATCCCCTTCTCCCGAGAACTTGGGCACTCTGTTCGAATTCGTATTTAAGGCATTCGATGCGTTGAATTATCAGGATCATACGGATTATTCCATCATACAATCCACCAATCCCGAATTCAAGAAGGCAATTGTGAGGGTTAATATTTTCCGAAACCATCGCCAGACCATTCAATATATCCGACCTCAAGATGCCCACGTCCTGGGACAAGCAGAGCTTGTCATTATTGATGAGGCGGCTGCAATCCCGCTACGTAAGTTCCACTGTTGTCAGACTTGGTTTGCATGCCCTAACAGCGAATAGCACTGGTTCGAAAACTCCTAGGACCTTACACTGTTTTCATGGCTTCAACAATAAGTGGTTATGAAGGCACTGGGCGGTCTCTGTCGTTAAAACTAATAAAACAGCTTAAGGAACAGGCTGCTACCAGCGTGGGTCAAGACCAGAGCCCACGATCGTTAAAGGAAGTGACCTTGGCGGAACCTATACGTTACGCCAAAGGAGACGCCGTCGAAAAGTGGCTGAATTCACTTCTCTGTCTTGACGTGACCCCCACGAAACCCAAGAGCAACCCAGACCCTTCCGAATGCCAACTTTTACATGTCAACCGTGACACCCTATTCTCCTTCCATCCGGTGCCCGAGAGGTTTCTACGGCAAATGGTGGCCTTATTCGTCACGAGTCACTATAAGAATTCTCCGGACGACATTCAATTAATGAGCGATGCTCCAGCACATGAGCTGTTCGTCCTAACACCTTCAACTATCCAAGAAAATGGATTGCCCGAACCGTTGTGTGTCATTCAAGTCGCACTCGAGGGTAATATTAGCAAGAAGAGTGTCATGGCTGGATTAGAGAGAGGCCAGAGGCCAGCTGGTGACTTGATTCCTTGGTTAGTCAGCCAACAATTTCAGGATGACTTTGCTTCCCTCTCTGGTGCTCGTATAGTTCGAATAGCGGCCCATCCGGATTGCATGAGGTTTGGCTACGGAACAAAGGCACTTGAACTTCTGATCGACTACTATGAGGGCAAATTTATCAACCTGGGTGAAGATAATTCTCTAGCCAAGGCGGCTGTCAGTGGTAAAGCTGCCGATGCCAAACCCAACGGAAATGGCGACCTCCTTCATGAAGACATCAAGGTTCGAGACATTGAGAAAATGGAACCGCTCTTCTCACGGTTAGCGGAACGGAAAGCCGAACAGCTTGAATATGTTGGTGTTAGCTACGGCTTAACGCAAGAGCTTCTTAAATTCTGGACGCGCGCCTCATTCGCGCCAGTGTACTTGGTAAGATCCCCAAACTCATATACTTGACATATGCTAGGCCAATTTAGGCTAACTGTGGTACAGAGGCAAACGGCCAACGATTTGACTGGTGAACACACATCTGTCATGCTCAGACCATTAAAAGATGAGCGAGAGTGGCTTGGGGCTTTCGCCGCTGATTTCCAACGCCGATTCCTTTCTCTACTCTCCTACAAATTCCGCGAATTCAAATGCGTCCTCGCATTAAGTATAGACCAGGCCGCTACAGCAGGCGCTCAACTTGACCCATCGAACAAACCTTCCGAGTTGACCAAGTCGGAACTGGACAGACTCCTAACGCCTTTCGACTGCAAAAGGCTGGAATCATATGCTAGGGGTGTGCTGGACCATCATGCTATCCTTGACCTCGTTCCTAAGCTGGCAGAGCTCTACTTTACAGGCCCCCTAAAGCCAAGCATCAACCTTACGGGTGTGCAGCGAGCTCTCCTTCTAGGAATTGGTCTGCAGCGGAAGGATGTCGGCGCTATATGCGATGAACTCTCCCTCGAGTCGTCACAAGGTCTGGCCATGTTCATGAAGATCATACGAAAAATAACGGCGCATTTCTCGTCCCTGATTACGTCGGCTGTTGAGGCCAATATGCCTAAATCAGACACAGTCGGCGTCAGCAGGGAGAACGCGTCCGGAGTGCACGAAGACGAAGTGGTGGATGACAAATACGTTCCATTAGAAATGACCCTAGACGATGAATTAGACGAGGCTGGCGACGAAGCGCTGAAAGAACTGCGCGCGAAGCAGAGAGAGCTTATTGACTCTCTTCCTCTCGACCAGTAAGACTAACATCAACCCTATAAGCCTGCTGAAATTTTGCTAACATTTATGTGTGAAGATACGAGATCGAAGGTGACGCGCCTGGCTGGGAAGAAGCCGAGCAGCAAGTCCGAAGAGCCACCCAAAAGGGCCAGTCGAACCCCGTCGTGAGCGTGAAGACCAAGCAGAGCAAGCGCAAAGCCGGCATGACGGCATCAGAGGTCTATGAGGAGGCGTTTGGGGATAAGAAGCATAAGAAGTCTAAGAAGTCCAAGAGGGACTAACTGAATTTAGTAATTAGAAGGGCAAGACCTAAGAGGGCCCAGGTCTTCGGGTTCATGTGTATATATATCAACGCCGTGGAATGATACCAAGTTTAGTCTCGCAAAGCAACCAGTGCCTTGGTATCTGTTTATTGGAAAGTCTATACCTATCGCTGGCTGTCTAGAGTTGAGCATTCGGGATAACGACTGGAATGTAAAACAAACGAATTAAAGCGCGAAAATGGATGGCTTAAACCAGCGCAGCCGCGCGCATATCCTCGGCCGATCCCGTCAGCATCACCGGGTGCGCCGCCTCCAACCCATCGCTTGATCCGGCCCGCTCGTGGCCTAGGAATATGTCTCGCAAAGCCTAGCTCACATGGACCGAGGCCTCATCAGCCAGAAGCCCACTTATGCCTAGGGACTCGGCGGTGTCGATGTTGGCGGCCTGGTCATCGACCATTAGCATATCGCCGGCGTCTAGCCCAATGGCGTTGATGACGCGTTGGAAGAAAGAGGGATTGGGTTTCCGCATTCCTACGGTTCCTGAGATGAAGACGGACGTAAATATTGACCAGGGTAAATCCGCCGTCTGGACGAATTCGAAATGTTCCTGGTTCGACGTTAGATCTGCAGCTATGGTCACTCAGGGGTGGCAGAGGTGGTGCGGCAACGCACCCGGCAAATGTTCGACATAATATAGATCTGCAAGTCTGGGTCTGACTCCTTAAGCTCCCGAGCTGTCTGGACCAGTCTCTCCTTGAGAGTCAACGACTTTAAGATTCGATCGAGACCAGCTGCAACCGTGGAGCTGTCCAAACCAAGACTCTCGCCAAAGTGCTTCCCCGGTTTTAGCGGAACAGTGGTATCACAACACGCAGAGGAACGGTACCTCGCACGCCGCGCTCAGAGACAGCTTGCCGCTATCTAGGTCTTGCCAGGTCTGGGAGCTCCTCAGCATCCGCAACTGACGTGCCGTGATCGACTCGTCGCTGTGGGGATCCCATTCTACTAGTACGCCCCATAGGTCGAATATCACGGCTTTAAACTTGGGCGCCATGGGCGAAGTCACTGGCGTATCTGCGGTTTTTATATGAAAAAAGATAAAGTGATCAGGCGAGTTCCAGCTGGGGATATGCAAAATTTGTGTTAGGATACACTTATGGGCTTGCCAACACAGCACCTATGTAGGCAACTCACAAATCCTCCTTGATACAGAAAGGACGTTCGGGGCTAAGATGTGTTGGCTGCGGGATAGAAGCAGGCCTGGGGTTCAAATAATCAACACAGATTCTCGTAGGATTGGTTAATCATAAAACAATAGACGTCAATGAGACGCATATAATGGGAAGAACAGAAGAATGAATCCCCGAATGGTGACAGGATGGCGGCGGCTTGATGATAGAGGTTTGAACAATGTAGCGGCCAAATAGGGGGAGAGGTGTTGTCAGCTTAGTCTGGTCGTATGAGCATACTACGTCCCACGGAAGACATCAATAATGGGATTGAGGCTCAAAATCGCATGATAGAGCCGAAGCTGGGAAACAGATGAGGAATATATTTTACTGTGCCGAATTTTGCGTCTATCCTGCGGCTTACCGCCGGAGTTGCATCTGGTGGTGTGGTAGTTAGTAAAAGCGCTCATGACTGTGAGAGACAGAATACACGTGGTGAGTTCAACTAGGTCAAGTGCTTCTTACAATGACTACCTAAGTACATGATCATTATCTAAGATACCTACTTGGTGGGTACCTAGTTGACTATTTTCCATGTGCTGCCTTTTATACAATCGGCGGTCCTTCGCCGTTTCTGTCGCGCTGATGGTATATCGTGAGACAGCTCTATCATGCTAATACCAAAACGTCACCCAACTGCCCTCAGACCCCTATATATACCTGTGTGTGTGTGTGTGTGTGTGTGTGATTTTCAAGGTAAGTAGTAGGCACCCTACCAAGAACTAACTTGGTAATCAACCATACAGCAAATTTGACTGTAGAGTTGAGAACAAACTTATCGAGCTCAGGATTCGATTCAGAATAAATCAAATTTCAACAAACAGGAGAGGAGTGGGGGATTCTCGAGCCAGCATCAAAGAGACACCTCATCCTTATAGACCAAATCCGAACCAGCGTTCTAACGCATTCTTCGCTGCATCAATATCTGTCTTCTCTTCGGCCACCCAAGTAACAACACCATCAGGACGGACCAGCAAAGCCCGGAGACCCAACTGGTCCTTTGCCGTAACACTCATGTAGTCCACTCTCGCCTCGTATCTCTCGGCGAGCCCCTTAAGCGCGCCATCTGCTTCGAAGTCCACAAGCAAACCTTGCGCCTTCTCCAGCTTGGAACCTAGCCTCGACCCATCACCCAGCTCGAACTCCGGGGCGCTGCAGCCGACAAGAGGGTGCTGTCCTTCGCCAAGGTCGTGCCGCCGCGATAAGCCCCAGATGCGGTCGAGAAATAAGTTGGCGCCGTCCGTCGTGTCGATCAGGTCTGTGACGAGTTTGCGAGAAGCAGACCCGAATGGGCCCGGCTGCAAGATCGACACTTGGGCGCGCGTCCAGTCGAGCACCCACTCCCCGAGCGGATGCTGTTCTTTCTCGTACGTATCTAGAAGCCTAAGATCCACTGGATCCGTGCTAGATCTGGAGGCTTGTATCGTTGCTGCTAATTTCCAGCCCAGATTCATGGCGTCGCTGAGCCCTAGATTCAGGCCCTGGGCTCCTAGTGGCGAATGGATGTGCGCGGCGTCTCCGGCCAGAAGAACGCGGCCCTTGCGGTAGGTTTTCGCCTGCATGCATCGATCGGTGAACGTGGTGGCGACTCGAACGTTGGTGATCTTGACGTCCGTACCAGTCATGCGAGTTAAGACCTCCTGGATGTGATCTTTCGTGATCTCTTGTTTGCGGTCAAAGGCGCCGCCGTCGAAGTCTAAAAGGTACACGCTCCCCTTTTCCAGCGTGATATACATCCCCCCATTGCCCACGTGGAACCCTTCCTTCAGCTTCTCGGGATGGTCCATGTCGTACTGGCCTATGTACCCGGTAAAGGTTGGATCTGTCCCGACGAAGTCAAAACCGGCTGCTTTGCGAACTGTGCTCCGTCCACCATCGCATCCCACGAGCCATTCCGCATGGAAGGTTTGCCCTCCTGCTTCTACCGTAACACTGCTGTCGTCTTGTGACACCCCCACGACGCCACTGTCCCTGAGGATAGTGACCCCCAAGCGCTCAGCACGTTCCGCTAGAGCAGACTCAACTTGCGCCATGGTTGTAGGGTTCGGCACGAGGGTCGGGCCCTGAAGCCGGTATTTCCAGCGGCTTAAGTCGAGCTTGTTGGCATTGAGCGGGATACCGGCGAAATGCCCGCCGAATTGGAAGCCGGGCTTCTTCTGGAACCCGTCGGGTCGTTTGCTGAAGTCGACAACCTTGCCGAGGAGTCCGCGTCGGTAAAATGAGTCTAATGATGATGTATTGAGACCCCTTAGCCCCAGGGGCAGGCCCTTCCATACTGATTCGGGCGTAGAGTCGCGCTCGAGCACCAGCACGGATACTCCCGCCGTCCCCAGTTCGCAGGCAAGGAAGAGCCCGATGGGCCCTGCGCCTGCGATGATAACGTCATAAGGCTGTGTGTTCATGATGAGAATTTAATCATTTAAGCAAGTTAGTAAATATAAGGTAATATACGGAAAGCTCAATGAGGGCAAAGAAGATGCAGATCAATTGACTACACTGAAGTTTCACTACATTTATATCTGCTTGTTGATTACCCCTTTTCTGGGAACCTCTGAATCATTGCATAAGCATCACGGACTATCACATATCATAAATGAGACTTAGTAAGAGCTAAATGGTGGTCTCTCATGGCTGGAAATATAGGAGTCCAATTAGAACGACTCGAACGACTTTCTATCCTTCGGGCTTTTGAATTAGGCCAATATCCGAATTCCGAATTCCACCGAATGACTCCTCCCATTCGGGACCGATGCCTCAGCCGGTCCCGTCTCGCCGCTCCAGGACCTAACGGGACCGATAGTGTTATTGCGGGCTACGAATTGGAATATATCTGCTATTAGATGCCCATGGAGCGATTGAAAGGAGAGCCAGGTCCTGTCTCCAATCGCGCTCGCTTGGCACCACTAAGAACCAGGCCGTTTTCTAAAGAATAAGCTGACTGTTGATAAGTGAATCTAACAACGGTAATTTGAAACGAGATAACTCTTTGGATCCACATTGTGTACCTTGGTAGCTTTGTCGAGCCGATATTTTCCCCACCGGCCTCGGCTTTGGATGTGGCGTTTCTGCCAGATAAAATGATACTATTCACAACTCCGAACAGCGGAATCTATATCGCCCCTTTTAACCCCCCCGTACACTTGAAATGCATTGCATACTCGAAGTCTGGACTAAGAAACACTTGGATGACAACTGAATGAGAACTGTTTAGTCTACCTCACTACCTTTAAGCTCCAGCTGAACAACAGCTGAACAATGGCTGGGCGACAACTCGGAAATGCGCGGAAGCTGCTATATATTAAGGTCATTGTAAGTTAATCAAAGGCTTCCAGGGCTCAAGCTAATTCGACGAGTTTAGGTGGGTGCCTCAATATAGAGTTGCCGATACGTAGGTATATTTGTTATAAAATGATATTAAATACTAGGTGGTTGGGTGGTTTACCCCTACTACGGGTGGGTATAGTTATTGCCAGTTCCTTGGTAGATGGCTATTCAGGGCTTGTAGGCTTCCACTGTGGCATAGTAATTCCGGTTTTCTGGGTCGGAAGGACCACTGCCGCTTTCCATATCTGCCAATTCAACCTTCACCGTCCTCTCCATCTTAATCCCCCCGATACCCTCGAAGCCGTTATTGGCGAGTATGCTGTCCGTGCTACTCTGCCTCTGGAAGCCCGCGTCCTTGCCGTTGCCATTACCCGCATTTGGACCGGTCCGGCGGCCATAGACATTCAGTTCATCAAAGAGTAGGGCTCGTCGCGTCAGAGTATACAGAACAGAATCCACCCAACCCGAACATGTGAACAGCGCCCCCGCGAACAAGTAGTATTCGTCGGATAGCTGGTTGTTCGACATGGAGGCCATACGTCCCGCACTAGAAGCTGGATAAGCACTTGGGTTGTAAAACGAATTTAGGGAGAGACCTACGCCAAGGGAAGACTAAGGACAGTATATACTATCGCATATGCCAGCATTGCGGTTCGGGCTCTTCTAATGCCTTCGATACTGCGACCTGGAATGAGGATTGCATCTGATCGTTTGGCGCGGAACAGGTAGTAGAAGCCGGTGGCGTAGATGAGAATAGAGCCGAACTCGACGATGAAAATCCAGATGTAGTGAAGGGAAAGACGTAGCGCCTCATTATCCGTCGAGATCCAGCACTATGGGTTATATTAGTCGAGCGCACCATATGTTCAAAATTCACGTTTTACTCACCCAGACACCAGCTCTTTGGAACACGTAGCGCCCACCAATGATTGGAGCGAGAGACGTGAGGCCTAGGGAGAGGGCCCAGATCCCAAGGATGAAGTAGATGAAACTCCTGTAAGATACATTTCGAGAGAGCACCACTTGGTAAGTCGTGTGAATCGCGATGGCGAGGACGAAAAAGGCGCTCGCGACGTCTCCGAGTTGGATGAGCCAACCTTGCGCGAAGCACGTTCCATGGGGTCCGATAATCTGGCGCTCCGCCACCCAGTGGAAGGATATCAGAAACCCGAGCGATTGTATGAAGTCGGCCAAGATTAGTTGATAAATGAGGACGACCGACTGGTTTCGACTGACGGCACTGGTATAATGCGACTTCCAGTTGATCATACGCCAGGTGATGAAACTTAACAGGCAGCTCGTGAGGACCAGCGAGACCGTGGCGAGAGCTCCTATGGCGAGGAGTCCGTTGTAGATCCTCCCGTTCATGGACATAAGGCTATTCGGCGGCTCGTAATAGATAGAAGGGACTCCATCGTTATTGGTTGACATCTTGCTGTTTCCGGCTTCCCGGCTTCGTTGTTAGGTGAGAGATGTCGTCAACGGGTGCACCTACAAACACCTGCGACAGGTGAAGATTGAAGCACCAATGAACAGGAAAATACGATAAGATAGATCATGAAAAATTATACGATCATCGATGGTAAAATAGTAAAAACGGCGGGGACTGCAGATACCGCTGGGGAAATAAGCTTTCTTAGAGATCTATTGATTAGATTGCTTCCACCAGAAGAAGTAAAGAGAAATTTGTCTGAGGAGTCTGGGCAATGCCTTGGAGACTCCTGACGCCAATAGTCTGGTACAAACTATAATAGCTCTGCTGTCTGACCCCGGACTTGGCTAACACGACGGGGAAGCACTCATATGTTGGGTCTGAGTTCTAATGTAGTCCAGAAGAAGTAAGAAATACAGCTAAGCTGTGAGTGGCGAAGGGACGAGGTCTCATAGTTGAGGTCGTGACACAGAATAAAACATGACATGAGATCAAACTCCACACGAACTTCTTAGGTACCTAGGTAGTTGAGACCGAAATACAGAGAACCCATTTGTATATCCGTCTTAACCCCTTTCAAAGACTTCTGAGTAAGGCAGTGCCGTCTACCTATATGCATCAGGTACATAGTAGCGCCGAGGTTGCAGTGTCTAGGCCCAGGCTGGCGGGCATTAATACAGATCTTGGTTTCATATTCCTATCTTGTCACCTACACCCATACATCTCTCTCTAGCTTCAATGCTATTATAATTACGACCCGCTTGCGGGGGTAAGTAAAGAGCTACTGCAGGCGAGGATGTGTCCCCAGTGTCCAGCCCCAGAATGTGGACTTTTAGCTCCTCGAACCCCTCCAACATCGACGGAACATCATATGAATTAATAGTCATCTCCCATAACATTCGTGTAATAACGCAGAGGCAAACATCGGGAAACAACCGAGTGAAGAAGGTGAAAAAGATGCTCAGTGTTGGTTTGACGAAGCAGTGGCTTTAATACCTACCTAGGTACGCAGCACTGACCTTGTTCACCTGTCACATAAACGTAATAGTTTTATTTCATTTGTTTGATTCTTCGTGTAAGAACTGAGGACGTGTGCGGGTCTTCGAGTAATGGAGCCTCGGAAGTAAGCACCCTGATGAATCTTGATTCAGCGTCGCTCACTGCCCAATTCCATCAGCAATTCCCAACTGATCGGCTCGCCCTAGTCGATGATTAGGTCTACCGCGAACCGATTATCCTGATAAACTGCATGAACAGGTCGCAGTAATGCTACGTAGAGAAATATTACCACTGACTCGGAAAGGCACTGTTACACTCACTAATCTAATGGTGACACCTTTTGGACCTAAAGCGTTACCAGTTGACTGATATCTCAAAAAGCTGCTTAGAAAATCATGCCAGACTATCATTATCGTCGACAGATGCCAATATCCAATTCCTGGTCAGCTACCAATGACGTTTCATGTTTTGGCTGACACCAGATATCCAAGAAGGTCGTGCGGCTTCCATTAAACCGGGGGACCCACAGCACTATGCTATTTCGACTATGGAATGCAGAGTAACATAATGCAATGCTCAGGGGTAGATTTATAGCTAAAAGCTCTCCGGACGCATTCAAATGTCTCGGGGACTTACCCGGGATGCGGCAAAGGGACGTTAATATCACAATAGGAGACCAGACACTTGGGGCTTCTCTTGATGAAATGTTGTCGATGCAAAGGTTCCTGACTGGCGATAACCAGCATTCTCGCCGCGACTTCGACCTAGGTACCCATGATGCGGCTCAAATATAAGAGTCAAGCCCCAGGGATGCCATGCGGCGGGTGCGAGTGATCATGATTCCCCTGCCGTAGGTGAAGGGTGACCAGGTGAGTACTACGCAGTACCTACTACTACGCAGTACCTACTACTACGCAGTAGGTAGGTATGCAGGAACGAAACCCAAGATACGAAAATCTGTTACCCCTGGGGCTAGTTAGACGCATGTGGTATATCGTAGCGTCGACGTTTCCACTTACCCCACAGCCCTATTCGCTCGGTCCGGTTGGCAACACGCCTAGGCAAAAAGAGGACCAATCTGGCCGTGAAGGGAAAGCTGCCCTTGTCCATCCTGGGACGTAGCGATGACGTTAATTCGATCTACGTGCCGACTAACTTAGCAAAGCGCTCGGTCGCAGCCCGGAAGGCTTCCGTGGCCAAAACGCTAAGTGCCGAAGTCATCACGGATGGCGAACTTCCCTGTGTCACTAGAGCTGCTAGGTCAAGAGACGGGGCAAAACGCCCGATTGGGACGTGATGCATTACCAGGTCGAGCTGGGATTGGCTGACATCAGAATCTAATCCCAGCTCATCATTGGAGGTTGTGTTGGAGATATTCATGTGAATCAATCCCGTCACGATGCGTCCGGAGGAACACGTGATACTCCGTTCGCATATCATCGCGAGTCCTTCGCGCGACGAAAAATTCTCGTATTCTAAGAAATTCCGAGGGTGGCTGGTGAGACGTTATGTGGTAGGTGCGTGTGGCGTGCTGATCGGGGTATTTGTGGTGAAGTCCGGGAGCCCTTTTACTTGTTTCCGACCTGCCGCTTACTTTGATGACCTCCTATGAGAACAATCGGTGAATTTGTATCGAGGATGATTTTAAGAAATCCTATAAAAACACGGGAATCTGGATGATGCCAGATGAGATCACGTGTTGTCTTATTGTTTTACCGCAGCCTTTTTCTATGGCAAGTCGCTGCCTAACAAAGATGGACTCACCCTAGTGTTATCAAACAAACTTATCTGGTACACTCCAGAGTCGAGAAATGGGTTGCCAATGCCAAGGAGTCTACGAGGTCTAATATAGCGGCGGAGTAATCGCCACGATGAAGTTCAAGTTTAAGGTGCAGACGACATCGCCGGCTGAACAAGCCCCCGACCAGAAGCGCTGTAACCAGGTCTCCAGACTCGCCTTCGTCAATCTCGATAGCCCGATGCAGATGAAGGAGAAGGCCACTCAACGAATTATCCGCCGCCATGTCATGAAGGACATCGGCCGTTCAAGGAGAAGGCGCGCTGTTTGTCCGTCCAAAGATGATTCAAACACTACGGTGGTATCCAGACCACCGCCGCGCTCTATCCCCTTATATTGGGGCGACGTCAAGATCTGTATCAACTTTAAGCGCCTCTTCTGGGCCATGGACATGGTGTCTGAAGGGCTGTTGGCCTTGGCGGTGGCCGATTCGGCTTCTGAGTTTCGGCGGAGATTGGACAAGGGTCTTGACACCGCACGACAACGTGGGCAAACTCCGGATCAAGCACAGTCCCTGGATGAGATGAAACAGTACACCGAGTCGCTCGCTCTCGTGCGCAAGTCCATCACGGCACCGGAAGGCCGGGCTAATCGCTACGCTATCATCGGGACTATCATTTGCCTTGCAGTCTTTGATGTGAGAGGCCCATGTCTTCGTGCTTCGCAGGTCGGTCTGGTACTGACGGGAACAGATGCGCATTCGTAACCGTGAAAGGTGGACGATGCACATGGAAGGACTCCGAAGAATCGTCCAGCTAGGCGGCGGTGTGGAGGTACTTGACTCGTGTCCGGCCCTTCGCCACTCGTTGTTCCTGTGAGAGCCCAGCATTCGATCATTCGTTATGGCTTCATATCTAACTATCTTCGGCAATAGTGCTGATGCCCTCGGCTCACTGGTTCATGACACCCGGCCGCGGTTTCCACTGCCATGGCCTACCTCCATGCTACCTCGGGGTGTCAGGCCTCAGGACGCGCAAAAACTTCTGGCTTCTATTCAAGGATCAGGATCCATCTTACCTTGGGAGAAGACGCCAATAGTCGTCATTGATAGCGCCCTGGAATCTGCTTCGCAACTCGCAATCTTGCTCAATCAACTGTGGGTGGCAAACCCGATGACCTTAGACCTGATGATTCCGGTGTGCACTATTGCGCACAATGTCTTGTCGTTACCGGGTTTAATCCACGACGGTCTACTTATGAGGAGACGGGCGGACATGTCAGAAATCACGCCAGTCTACGCGGCGGCGGAGCTGATTCGGATCTCCGTCCTTTCTCTGCTTTCCACTGTGATAGCCACTACGGCCGACGATGACTTATACTGTGCGACACGTCGAAGAGGCCCTGTGCAGCAACTTCTGATGCGTACTGAGGGCAAAGCATGGGCTGGGTGGGAGGTGCTGAAGCTATGGATACTCGTCATTCAGACTTTGATGGAGGCAGGATCAGCCAGGCTCTGGTTTTTGGATCAGATCACTCATATCATGTCATTGTTGTCGCTACGGTCCTGGGAAGACTTGATGTCTTGCGTACGCCAGGTCGTATGGATTGAGAAAGCCGCCATTCCAGAGATGGCACAGCTCAAGTCTGATATTGAAATGCGTCTAACACCCGGAGCCTATGCAACACCATGACCTTGGACGGATAGGCGACCTTTTCTACCTATATACCGTCTAGCCGCGAGAGTCCTGGCTAATATACCGCCATGATCGTTATTGAACCCGACTGAACCATCATGGCCGTCTCAAGAAGCAATACCACCGTTGACACCAACGTATTGGCCCGTGATCCATCTGGATTTCTCGTTGACCAAAAGAAGTACGGCATCGCCAATATCCGCAGGTGTCCCGGCTCGATCTGCTGCCCTCGTTATGGCAATTTCAGACGCCGTGAGCTCCTCCTCAGTTCCTTTCGGGTATAA
The DNA here is from genome assembly GCA_902806535.1 of Hypoxylon rickii. NCBI lineage: Eukaryota > Fungi > Ascomycota > Sordariomycetes > Xylariales > Hypoxylaceae > Hypoxylon > Hypoxylon rickii. The sequence continues at coordinate 4,097,596 of CADCWY010000003.1, forward strand.
ATCTGTTAACACTGGGCCAGGGGCTACGGAATTGACCGTGATGCCCTTGCTTCGACCAAGCTGTGGCGGAGCGGATATGGTTAGCTGTTATGCTCTAGATGTCTCCCCTCGTACCAAAAGAGAAACTAGAGGTAACCTACCTCTCCGGCCCAGGTCCACGTCAAATTGTCTAATGCCGCCTTGGACGCCGCATAGGTCGAAATATGTACATTCCCCTTTTTGGAGTTGGTAGAAGTGATGTTGATAATGCGGCCACCGGAGGGCATATGCGGGACAACACTGTGGACCATGTAGAAGGGGCCAAGGACATTCACTTGGAAAACCTTGGTCAGCTGCTCGACATCCGGCTCCTCGAAAATCGGACAGAAGGTAGCGAAGCAGGCATTGTTCACTACGAAGGGCAGACTTAGCTCGATTCTCGAAAGGATTGAACAGATGCCCATGCCGAAAGGAACATCCCCTTACCTAGAATGTCAATGTGGTCCGTCTGGAACCCCCCGAGCGTCTTCTTGACGAGGTCCCGGGCCCCTTCAATCGTGTCCACGGCAGCCTGCACGGCGATCGCTTTCCCGCCGGCTTGGCGTAGGGTGTCGCAGACGTTGGCAGCGCGATCCTGGACAGAGTCCGAGACGTAGTTGACGACCACGGAGGCGCCGTTTCGCGCCAGCGCCAGCGCGATGCCGGCACCGATGCCGTTCTCGCGGCCCGAGCCGGTGACGATGGCGACTTTGTTCTGGAGGCTGAGTGTGTCGGCCACCATGGTGGTTGTGGTGTGAAAGTGAAGTGGTAGGACCGGGGAATGCTGAAGTTTATGGGTGTTTAACTCCTGTCTCTGGATTTGGACGGTGTAGGGGATGATCCATTGGGAATTTAAGAAGGCTTCTCTGGACCTTTTATACCTCTTCGTGTGCTTAGCAGTTATCTGTGAAGTCAAACAGCCTTCTATATAAAATCCTCAACTTCGTCCAGCATTACCGCCAATGCCTATAACCACCCCGACGATTCTCAGCGTTTTTGAGGTTCGTCTTACGTCGGGAATGACATTGGCGGAGTCGGGGGTTCTCAACGCGCCCCTGAATTGGGAAAATTTCCTGTTTGGGAAAATGGTGATGCGTCATTAGTGTGGGCCTCGCCGGTGCCGCGCCTGGATTTCGGTTCCCGTTCTACGGACAGTATTAATTATTCTTAGTGAAGATTTCTTCCTAGGTACCTAGTAGGTTCCAGAATCATCAGAAGCGTTTTGAGACTGCTAGAGCCGTTATCTCATCTCTAACTCGAAGATGGCGGGTGTTGGGGATGCCATCCATGGTGGAAGCCCGCGCCACGAAGCAGATAAGCTTGCCAATGCAAACGGCATAACTTGATTATCCTGTATAAGCCGAGCAGGTAGGTACATGTACCTACCTAGTAGTAAGCTCCCGCGAAGCCTGTGACTACTACAGGTAGGTACCTAGGTACTTGTAAATACCTCCAGGGCTGTGTAATATATCAGAGATCTATCTGGCTTTGAGTCGCCAGCGACAGCCACGGTATGGCTAGGTAGGGAATCACGTGAGCGTAGGCGTATGTTAGAATTGACGATTTCCGGACCCCAATTTCTCAACTTGGACCAATACAACTTCAAAACCCCTTACGATTCCAAGGATTTGACCGTTTGTCGTTTTCAGTTCCACGATTCCAACGTCTACCATGCAATCAACATCAACACCAACAAATATCAATTGGCAATTCTTCTTTAGCTAATTCTCTAGCAATCAAGTTCATTGTTGTCCCGTCAGTTGCCCTAGTGGTTAAGCCACCTAGTATCATTGATCCGTCTGGGTTTCGTCGATTAAAATCCCATTCCAACCCTAGCTGCAATTTGGGTCTCTGGTTTATTATCGACTACCCTACTTAATCCCTACGCTGGCATTGCCCCCAGCACTCAATATGCAGCTATCTACTACGTAGTAGCTGTGGAATAGATGAAATCGGTTTAGCCTCCCCGCTGTATACCAATTAGTAGAATGATTAACATCAATTCACAGCTGAAATTTGAATGATTAGCTGTCCTGTCGGCGAGCTGAAACTTATAATTCGTGGCCCATATTAAGAACCATGTATTTTTTCAATATTGATTTTACCATGTGGACGTGGTGTCCGTGGAACCCAGTGGATAACGGAGTACTAGGTAGCTAATCTCTGGCGCAATCCAGGTCGCCGATGGCTGCCGAGGCGACCAAGGCGACCAATACGAGCCTCAATTCACGGCACCTCAAAACCCGATTCTTCATACAATCCGCTCTTGACCCTAAAACCTCATGAATAGATCAATTATGGACAGGCTCGCGGAGTACATAGCAATCCCTAGGCCTTCTCGAATTCCGACTGCCCTGGGGAGGCACTTCTTCCTGTGATTTTATCCCTTTTCTTATTCTGCGCCCTAAGCCGGCAAGATGTCTGCCATCGTGAGGCTGCAACTTCTCGCCATCTTATTCGCCGGAACCGTGGCCGCAGACTCCGGAGATGACTTCTCCAACAACCTTTTCTCGGACCTGGCGCCGTAGGTTTTATAGCCCATTTCTTCATACGTGTATGCTGATGATTCGTTGCGGTCAGGCTGCTGGCGCTGTTCGGCGAGCGCGTCACCATGCAGTTCATGAGCCAGTCCATGGGATATGCTGACAACATCATACTGGCTATGGCGCCTCTGGGTATCATCACCGTTATAGTTAGCGCCATTCGAGTTGGCGGGCCGTCATGGTTGAAAGCCATCATTGGGAGAGCCAGAGAGAATCTCGCCGCCGCTGAAACGGAGCTTATGTCGTCTACCTCGAAAGAGGTCTGCGAGCTCTGGAACGGCCAAGAGGTGGTGAGAAGCATGGGGGCAGCTCCGATTTCTGAGTTTATATGTTTGTTACCCGCCAACAAGGATCCAAGCGTTGATCCAGAGATAGAGGTAAGGAGACTAGAGGGCGAGGAGGGTGCCGTGAACAAGGGATATCTTGAGATTGGTTTGTCCCCCCTCTTCGGCCAATGGACAGACGTAGGCTGACCCGTTCGACAGAGCCGAAAAGCGGAGGTGGCCGTGATCAAGCCCGGCAGAACCCTCCCAATCCCTCTAAAGCAGAGGAAGGGCAGTCATTGACCAGCGAGCCGGGTTCGAAGATCATGATTGCGCGGAATACAACCGCCGATGCGCCAAATGTCTCCCTTAATATTCATAACAGAGTCGGAGTACGAGAATTGCGCGTGGTCGCAGTTATCGGAATTATCCTGCAGTTCGGTGTCCTTACGTATTCTGGGTTCGCCACCTATCATCCAGCATTGATGTTCCAGAAGGACGATCTTCCCATTGAAGGTTATGCATACCCTTGCACCGCGGTTGGGACTTTCATCCTAGTTATTGGCTTGCTGATATGTTCCCACGTCGTGGAGAGCAGCACCGAGGAGAAGAGATACCGACCAGGGCCGGGAAAGGAAGCTCGAATAGTTTGGCTACAGAAAACACAAACCGTAAGCGACCAGTCTTTCGAATCCTTCGCCATATTTGCCAAGGATGAACGATACCTCATTACGACATCTCAGCGGGTGGATAAACAGAGTCAAGCGGCCATTTTAGCGATCAAGACCGTCGTGGGTACGGCAGTCGGTCTTTGTGGTTTCATCGTGCAATTCATCGGATTGCGAGGGATGCATTGGTCTGCATCGATCGCTCAACTTGGTGCCGTCCTCGTGATGACCTGCTTTAGAGCGTGGGTTCGTCGTGGATTTGCGAAACCGCCGAAGTGTCAGCCTCTATCTCCGGGATTCGAACTCGAGTGGTTTGCGATGACGCTGGGGGATCTAGAAAGAGCTCCCTGGCTATACACTTCGGAAAACAAGGGTGAGTTTAGGAGGGACTGGAGAATTATGACTGGTGGAAGTTCTGAGATCCACAAAGAATTTTCCCAGCTTAGCGAGGACGGTGAGCCTGAGCCAGGTAAAATGGGAAGTTCAAAGGCACACACGGTGATGACGAAAAGAAGAGATCTTGGCCAACTCGCCGATTGGCAAGGTCCTGCTTCTGAGGAGGCAGTCTCCCTCGCGACGGCAATTGAGATTGCGATGAATACTCTATTCCATTCCCATCCTGCCGAGAAATTCATCTGGTCCCTTAGAACTCATTATGGTTCCTCCGAAGATGAATTAATACATTTCCGCCTAGAAAAACGTGACGGAGTCTGGAGGGCATATGCGGACGAACTCGAAGCAGCGCTATCATTATGGCTATATTCTATCAACGAACAGGAACAGCAGCAAGGACATAAAAAATCGCAAGTAGCATCGGGAGGACGAACCAGAGATGACGCCTGGTTGCGAGCTAAGGGAGGACGGCCGAAGCTCAGCCTGCGGCTGTTGGGACCGTATACGCGTAGTCTCTGTCGCGATCTCTGGTGGTGGCTTCCTGGTGGGGCCACCAGAGTTATAGAAGTAGAGGAAGACGAGCACGGCGGCATGGAGGTGGAGAACCATAGAATCGTTGGCTGTGGATATAGTCCCAACGGGATATCTCAGCAACCAAGCAAGCGAACTCGATATAGGAGCCGGGAACTACCGAGGCCCGAATTTGGATCTGCTGAGACACATCCTAACAACGGAGAAGGACCAAATTTGCTATTGGCGGCTGAGGGATACTACTCTCTGAAGTTGCTATATGCTCAAGACATTTTTTCGGCTTTCATGTGGGCCGCAGCAAAGACGATGGAAATTCCAATGGAGGGAGGCGCCGATGTACGGCCTGAGGATGATATGATCGGTGGCACCAACGCTTGGCAATCACTTTTGTTCTTGAATTTCCAAGTAGCAAATATGGTCCAGGATATCCAAAGCACCGGACTCGGGGGTCTTGAAGAGATCTATATGAGCATCATCCCACCTCTGAGTGTTCAGGACAAGCTACCGGAAGCCGGGGGAATTATAGATCTGGCACGAGTGCAAGCCAGAGGGCATGAGCGGTCAGGACACTGGATAGAAGCCGGCGATGCCTATTTGTGGCTCTTCCGAACCGCGAGAACATTTCCAGATCACAGCCGCATTGCCACAAAGGCTACAGCCGTGTTGATGGAATTTCTGAGGGGGATGACTTTAGCTATCGAGCTAAGGGAAGCCCAGCAATACGAAGAACGAGACATTGAGGGGCTCAAGGAGTTGAAGTCGAATATAGAAGCCGAACTCGGAACTTTTAACCCTGAGATTGTGGGAAGTATCATGAACTTGTACGCAATACAGGGCCGTAACTGGAAGTGTGATCTTGTGGAAGAAGCCGACTCCAGCTGGGTATCCGAGTCTAGCTCGGTAGATGAGTCGGACCAGGATGAAAATACGAGCTACCCGGTGGTAGTCCCGGACCTACATCGACCCCCGCAAGTTCAGGCGCCTGAGCCCGGCCAAGGAGAGGGTGAGCAATACTCCGGGGCTTTCGACCTTACCAACCTACATATTCTCGCGCTACACGAAGAATGGCAGTCGTTCATGGAGGCCCTGAGGAAGGAAAAGAATGTGAACCCGAGGGATATTCATGAGTGGACACCGCTCCATTACGTTGCGGCGAATGGACCCGTACATGCCGCAAGAGCATTGCTAGGTCGGCGAGCGGATATCTATGCGTGTGATCTTCTCGATTGGACACCGCTACACTATGCCTGTCGGCGCGGCGAGACATTAATCGTGCAGAATCTCCTACAAGAAGGCGCACCCGTCGATGCGCAAGGCACAGATGGAGCAACGCCGCTACACTGCGCAGCAATGAATGGCCATCGGGAAGTAGTAAGCTCGTTGATCGAGGCAGGGGCGAGTGTCGACGCCCTCGACGCCTCGGGGACGACGCCGCTGCTCTGGGCCGTATATAAGGGGCACAAGGACGTTGTCGAGCAGTTATTGCTGGATGCGAACAGAAAACTGCGAGACCGTAACGGTAGAACCGCCTTGCATCTCGCAGCGACGGCGGGAATGGTGGAAGTAGTTGAGCTACTTGCGGGCACCAAGGAGATCGAGGGGCAGGCCCGAGAACAACCCAAGGATCGTAGTGGACGCACGCCGCTACACTTAGCCGCCGCAAACGGTCATATAGCCGTAGTGAGGCTGTTGGCAGTCAAACTAGGCACCGATACCAAGATTAGGGATAACGAGGGGCAGACGCCACTGCACCTAGCAGCTACAAAAGGGCACATCGCGGTTGTAAGGCTGCTTGCCGTTGAGCTAGAAGCCAACATTGATGCCAAAGCATACGGGATGAAGGCAGCTGGCGGAGATGCGACTGGCGGGAGTCTAGAATTCGTCAACGAGCAAATAAGCATGGGTGGAGGTGTGGGTATGGGCGGGAGTGTGAGTAGCGGCGGAGCAGCCCACGGCGGGACAGGATACGGCATATTCGATGGCCTATCAGGAATCGGCGGGTCAGCGTACAATTCGCAGTTACAAGAGGATGTCGATAGGTCGCCGCGCGACTCTTCGGCTCATATTGCTGGTTTAGCAATCGGTGGATCGGCACATGAAGGACGAGCTAGTGGACGAGAGTTAGATGGGCGTACGCCATTACACTTGGCCGCCGCGAACGGGCACGAGGACATCGTAAGGCTGCTTGCTGTAGAGCTACGTGCGAATATCGAGGCTAGAACGTACGGCACACAGGCTCTTGGTGGCCGAGCTCTCGGCGGGAAAGCGTTAGGAGGCAATCTTGGTGGCCGGACACCGCTGCACTTGGCCGTCGAGGGAGGTCATCTGGGTGTTGTGAAGTTGCTCGTTAGCATAGGCGCCGACAAAGAGGCTGAGGACAATAACAAGAGGACGCCGCTGCATTTAGCTGCCGAGAACCGCCACTCAGACGTCGCAACCCTGCTCGTCGAGGCTGGAGCTAATAAAGAGGCTAAAGAAAATAGCGGGTGGACACCAATCTACTGGGCCGTTGTGAGGGGCGACTTCAACACTGCAAATATGCTTATTGAATCCGGTGCCAACGCGGAGCCTAAGAGCAGCGTGAACGGGGAAGCGCCGCTGCACTGGACCGCCGAAGGGGGTCACGTAAGCATAGCGAGACTGCTTATCAAGGCAGGCGCGGACAAGGAGGCTAGGGATAATCTTGGGCGGACGCTGTTGCACTGGGCTGCCATATGTGGGCAAGAGGGCATCGCGAGGTTGCTCGCCATCGAAGTCGGCGCTGAGAAGGAAGCGAGAGACAAATACGAGTGGACGCCGCTGCAGTGGGCCGCCCTATGCGGCAAGGAAAACGTTGCGAGGTTTCTTGTGGTTGAGGCTGGTGCCGATAAGGATACTAAGGACGGCCACGGGCGGACGCCGCTATACTGGACAGCCCTAGCTGGGCGTGAGGGTGTCGCGAGGTTCCTCGTTGAGGCGGGCGCCGATATGTCAGCCAAGGATGGCAAAGGAAGACCCCCACTACATTGGGCTACCAGGTTTGGGAATGAGGCTATCATGAAACTGCTCGCCGGACCCAGTCAGTAGATAGATACGACAGCCACGTCAAGTACGATTTGCTGGAAGTTATATATAGGTACCAATTCAAGAGAATATATGAAAATATTAAAACGATTAAATCTATCATTTGCAATTCGCCCCTTGTTTGACGAGAGCTCATAAGTCTCCACGGTATCGACTCCAATCGTTCGATCTGTCGTGTCACGTGATACCCCTAATCGCATACACGTCGACATACTCAGGCTGGATAGTTGCGCCTATCGTGACTCAACAGGGAAGGAACTTCATTATCTCTCACAGGTGATATCAGCGGTGTTAATTATCTAAGCTATCTATTGATAATTTGATATCATTGATCCGTCGTGTATGTACCTATCCAGTACAGCACTAAGTTGCCAATGGATAGTTCACAGACCAGTGTGCGGATGTCTCTTATAGGACGGCAGCCATTGTTGAACGATTATCTATTGATATATTAATTTCGTCAATGGGATCGATGTCCATTAACGCATGATTAACGACGAGGACGCTTTAACCACACAGTACGATCAGGCTTTCCGGTCTACTGATTCTATTCACTAAAGCCCAATATCTCCAGGTATTTATTTCCAGTGATGATTGATCTGGAATTTCTCCTTCCTACTTTACCACTATAAAAGATTTGAAGCATACGAGAACAACAACCTTCTACCAAAAAAAATATTCCAGTTCTTCATCACGATAACCACTTCCACCTTCTACATTCCCATCATACACCCATCAACCTAGATACAAAATAATCACCAACATCCTCATACATCACCTTCATACATCACCACCCTGACAACCATGTCTGTCCATCCGGTCAAGATGTCTCACGCAAGTAGCAGCAGCAACAATGGCGACCGAGCCTTCGATCGAATCCCCATTGAGGTTAACATTCAGATCTTCAAGGCCGCAAACAACTCGCGAGATATCCAGTCGCTCCTTCTCACTTCCAAGAAATTCCACGGGGCGTTTGTGGAAAACGAGCATCACATCGCCAAAGCACACATCCTTCGCTTCCTCGACCCGAAGGATTACAAGCTAGCAGTGATGGCAATCGAATCTCGCAAGGTAGATCCCCACGATGAGAACTCCCTTAGGAAATTCTTCAACGACTACATCCACCACAACGAGTGGCCCATTGAGAGGTTCCGAATGTATACCGCCGTCCGCCTCCCCGAGTTCCTCGTCGACGTAAACATGCTGGTGGACTCCATGATACAACGCGACGACTGCTGGTGCCACGAAGACCTGTACATCACCAAGACCGAGCGTGCCCGAACAATTCGTGCGTACTGCATGCACGAGATTTGGTTGAATATGTTCTACCGCAGTCCCGACCCACGCCAGATGCCTCTTGTACAAACTCCCTTCCCTGAGTGGCAGGACAAGTACTGGGCCAACTTCTCCCCTGGAGAGCTCGGGACACTGTCTTTGATGGAGCACTGGTTGGAGTTCGGCTTGGAAGACAGTAAGTAACACATCATCCCTCATCAGGATAATCTTAATTTTCCAGACCAAGTGCTAACCTCTCGCGTATTTAGTCCTTCAAAACCGCCTCCCCCAACTAAGCCCTCGCTTGAGGGGCGGCCTCCGAACTGCTCGCTGCGGGCGCGCGAGCGACGAGGACCTGGACATCGAATCCTTCCTCGCGCTTGGCTACGGCCACCCCAGGGTCATGCAGCTGAAGATGCTCGCGACTCTCGGCGGCATCCACAAGCTCCGCTGCTGGTGCTTGCCCGGCGCCCATCGCGGCACCACGATGATCGGCGAATGGCGCCACCTGTTCAGCAGCAAGATAGACGACGCACCGGCGACGACCTTCCTGCGTGAGCGCCGAGAGCTCATCGAGCGCGCCCAGGCCCTCCAGCGCCCTCGATTCCACCCCGACCCGGAGTCCATAAGCGACGAGGTCTGGCACATGAACCCAAACCAGTTCTACGAGTGGGCTACAGACGGCCTCGACGAGGACCACTGTGCGTACGAACATCGCGCCCACATGGACAGGGCGACGGTGGAGAGCTATCGATACATTGTGACGAAGCTTGACAATAAGTTGCGCGAGTAGTTCCAACCAGCCTCTGGATATTGAAAGGGTCTAGGGAATAGGAGGAAACACCACGCAGGTTCAAAACAACAAAACATTATGGTACGTGACAGGCCCAAGCTCGATCTAATTTCTGATTCTAACATGTTTAACAGCTCAAATTGCAAAGTGGAAAGGGTCTCACAGGGCCTTATGGAAGGATACTAATAAAGTATTCCGCTATTTCTTGCACTCGAGCAAGGCCCCGGCTTGATTTACTCAAACGAGTCATCAAAACCATATGGATACGAGGGCAGTTGTAATTAGGCAGAACAGTACCTTCTACCTGGTACATAGGAAATAAGGCCTATAATTTCTATTAAAATGATCGCGCTCGACTGTGATAGTGATTTGTGCGACTTCGTGACCGAAAACAGGCGCTATGTTCACTGTATTCCAAGCCGCCAAGGGCCATACCTAATAAGTTCATATGAAAGCCTACATTCAGTCTGATAGGATCCTTAAAATGTAGCCTGGTGTATATTTCTATGTACTGCATATATGGATGGATGTAAGGTGAAGACGAAGGTGGATCTCAGCCGCGATATCTACCCCCACCCTTCGCCTCGAAAACCATGTAGTCTAGCTTCAAAAGGGACTTCCAACACCAATGGGCAACTTAGTACCTAGTATTAACCTACCATAATGTACATTTACGCGGAGCCGAGTGGACATATATGAAGTAAAACAAACTACCTAGATATGCTGACGAGAAGAGATGAAACCCGAGCGTGTAATCTACGAGCTTTATCTACGTCCCGCAAGCCTATGAGGGGGCCGAGCAGTAATATGACATAATACGCAGATGGATGTTCTTGATTGTTAAAGTAGTATAGCGACGAACTACTAAGAGGCTAAGCTAACATGTTCGAGGTCTTAAGGTCCCAAGACTCTTGAATACCCTTGATGGCGACTTAACAAAGTTATAAATATGAATAAATTGTACCCTCTCGTTGCGGGGGCAAATCACCTCGACGAAAGAGGAGAGAAAGAAATAAGGAAAAAGAGCATACAGCAAGCTAGGTCCCCTATGAACTCCTAACTGCTTCCAGACCCGCAAGGCCTTCCAAGTCATCGCTTCTCAGGTGATATCCGCTTACGTATTTGTGAGAGACCAACAAGATCGGATATAAGCCACCAATGAAGCACCCTTTTCTCACCGAGACATATCTTAGACCAAACACGAGGTTTAACCAAGGTCAGATGCATACCACAACAGATCACTCGTTCAGCAGAGGCATCTGAGCAACATAAGGCGGTAAATACGTACTTGATTATGTACAGAAGCACCCACCGTTCGCTATGAAGCCAGATATTACCTATAGATGACCAAGACAGAGTAATCCCCCGATGCTTCCGGAACATGATGAAGAACATGGAAGCCAAGGAGGCATTCGAAACCTCCAAAATAGAAATTAATAGTATTCGTCTTACCCAAGTATCTCGATCGCGATGACAGGGTAACGTCATCAAGCACACCTCCCTCCCCTCCATCCAGCCATTAGAGCAGGGTATGCCTTGGACGTAGCTGCTATTAACGCGATGATCACATCAAGATAACTCGAACCATACGTAAATCAAGGGAACAAAGTAAACTGAGAATTATTAAGAAAAGGGAAACAAATCACTCGCTAAACGCTAAACGCTAGATGCTAGCAGGCTAGGAAAGAAAGAAAGGGTATCATCAAACAGTCTGCCTCTGACCATCCCTCCTTTTCGTTCTCGGCTGGCGTGCAACTGAACAAAGGAAACTTTTCTCTCGTAGACATCGTGGGGTCGTTCATCTGAGATGCGTAGGTACGCAGCTGTCGTATGACTTCATGATTTCGTAAAAGATACCAGTAGAGAAATTACCATATATATATCCCATCGAATCGTACGGACATGTATGTGGCACGTACGCTTATTTGCCCTACCTCTTCGCGTAAACCATTCGAGGAATGGGCGGAGTGGTAGGGGTAGGCCAGTAACATGCCACATTCGAATAAAATAGGTAAAAATTAAAAGGTGGAGGCCTGGAGTGTAGGAAGGAGTGCGTTAGAGGTCGAGGGTATGGTAGTAGGCATTGGTATTCGCTCATAGTTAGTTTTATGCGCCTTCTGTTGCGTAGTAGTTGTCCCTTGCTCGATGTTGAAGGCGTTCTCCTTTCTGGGCAAGTTTGGCGCAGCCTATCGGCCTGGGAGGTATATTCACGACCCCGTGTCGGAGGAGAGTACACGCATTGACACTACCCTTTTTGGAGTAGGCGGTGTGTCTACTTAGAAGGTTCGGAGGTGTCATTGGTCTCTTGCGAGGAATCTGGGCCAGCCGAAGCGCCAGATGGCTCCGGTGATGGAGCAAAGAGTTCCTGAAATCGTGTCGCGGCCTCGCCATGTACGAAAGCTAGTTCGAATGCACCGAAGCGTCCCTTACGCTGGTGTATTGGTCGATACTGCTCATAGAAAACATATGGTTGGATGCCGCGTAACCAGATGCGCCTCTTGGTTTTTCGCAGGAGCCAGGACGACGAGACATTGGGCGGAACTGATACAAATGGTCAGTTGATTACACAGTCTATGCATAAGGCACCTTAATGAATATAGTATTCAGGGCGAAAAAGCGTGTTACGTACTAAACGCCGTCCAGACAGGACAAGCTCGCAGTTTGCCTTCCCAAACTGCGGCGTGAAGTCGGCAACCCCCAGTGATGACGTCCTCGAAAACCATAAGAACGTGCTGGTATCCGTCGTCGATGATTTGGCTGGGCACCGTATGTCAGCTCTTCGTTTTACGAGGGGACATGGCTTGTGTGTCTTACGCCTGGAACAAGCGTCTCTCCTTGCTGAGTTGGAACTCAGCAGGGTTGATGTTGAGGGTGAGCTTGCTGCGAACTCTCAGACAGAGGAATGTGCAATAGAAAAGCACCATCTCTACTCCTGATCAGCTAGATCGCCGCCCTATGCGATTAATAGATGATACTAACCCTCCCAAGTCAAGAAAGATAGGCTTGCCCAAGGTTTGACCCTCTCCTCCGAACGGCTCCATCTCGATAAGTGCAATACAGAATCGCCCTCTCTCTTAATAGAAAGCTCGTGCACACCGAGTACGGAAACCCAGTTCTGGCTGGTCACCTTGGATCGAATCAGGAGAGACGGCGCCTGGTTCCTTAGTTGCATGAAGAAGATAACCGAGATACGGTCGTTATCAAAGGATCTGATATAGTTGTAAGTGCAATGATACAATGGCAGTAAAGGTTGGATGACGGCAACGACAAGGTGGTTTCCTACCTTTTGACCAGTATCTTGACGTCCCGCGATAGTGGCGGGAGATGACCGAGCTTTTGAAGAGGACCGAAGGCATCCGTTCTATATAGCATCGCATGAGCATCACCGTTAGACGCTCTTAGATGGGGATTATAACTCACTCTCCTTGATGCTTGAATTCCCTTCGAGATGGCAGCGGCTGTGTGAAGATTGCCTCGGCCCAATGTGAATTCTACCCGACGTTAACACTATGTACCCGAAGAAAATACGCCAACGAGCATACCGTTTCTTGATTCCAGAATTCCAATGCCTCGTCTCGTCTGGTCAAGTCCGTCCTCATAGGAATCGGTGGGGCTAGAGAGACAGAGAATGGTTAATTACGTTTTAGCAAGGAAAGGGGGATGGAGGACTAACGTATCTTCCTGGCCTCGCGCAGCTGAAGAATTCGAATTCGTAGGGACTCCATTGCATTCATATCAAAATTTGGAGACCTGCCAAGTTGGTTAGCTCGAAGATGGATCGACGAGTGATCGTATAGTGGGTATCTAATTACCTCGTCAGAAGGTCTTGGAGCAATCGAAGGAACTGATTATACATGATGAACCGAGCCGGCAGAGTAGTTCCAGGAAGTTCCTCGCCCAGTTTATAGTACATGGTCCTCCAGCGGTGTTCCTTATTCAATTTCTTGTCTTCGTAGAACGTCATGATATCCCGAAGGGTCCTGCAGAGACATGGTAGGACGACATTGAGGTAGTCAAAAACTGCGGGCAACTGAAAGATGTGTATCTGTGCCTGTTCGGCTAGACCTCGTAGTAACCGACTCGTGTTAAAAATCTCTTCGATAATGCCGGTCATGTGGGGGTGGAAAGACTCTGGGAGAGCGTTCCGTAGCCCCTGAAGGTTGAGGCCAATAATATCGGCACGTTCAGCTTCGTGACAACAGCCATTGAGTAGAGCAGGGCCGAGTTGCTGGATCGCCACCTTGGTGGTGGACGCTCTAGCACGGTGCAGAATCGGGTCCATCGCGAGTTTAATCACTCACAATCCCATGATGTTAGACAATTAAATATGATTATATCTTAGGAAGGCCGGTCCAACTTCCTCCACGACTTCTGCGGGAATCGTACTTCCTTCACAGATGCACTAGTGCTGCTCAGAAGTAATCTAGACTAGGGGGTGCGGGAAATGAGAGCACGATGAAGGTCAGATATTAATGTAATATTGCTTAGCAGCTCTCACTCCGTGGCAGATAAGAATACAAACGATCGTCGTCTCCGCAGACGATCAGACAGTTGGCTGTGTGGAGAAGGGAAGCTTGGGAACAAATTTAGCAACGAAAGAGAAGCGAAGAAAAGCTCGTCCTCGTACCTATGAAAATCTAGAAGTGTTCAGAATATTCTCTGCAAATAGGCGTGCTCTCTGCAAATGTCATATAACGTGAGGCTAGAGCCCAACTACAGTGGGGTGACGTGTAAGAAGATATGCATTCCCCAATAAAGCAGACTTCAAGATCCGAGGGGGCTCCGTGATATGTGGAGACTATGGTGATGATTGCGCTAGGAGGGGAGAGATGAAGAATTGTTATACGATGCTGAAACTGGAACCGCATGAAAATATAAAGATCGAACTCCAGACTTAGTACATGAATAAGAGGAGAGTCAACCAAGGTGTCGACCAGTATGGACCAGAGTTGTTAACAGCACGAGCAAGACGTGGGTGTGATTCATCTAAGACGCTGGTGCTAGCATCGATTGCGTGAAAAGGAAACCAAACGAGAGACAATGACGATAACCCTTTGCCCCGGGAGGCAATCTATGAATTGGATAGCAATCAGGCCCAGCGAAGGAATCAGCCGGCGGACAAGCAAATGAACGAAAGGGGGCAATCAAGACGGAAAAGAAAGAAAAATTCAATTGGCTTGGCTGGCTTCTCGGAAGTTTGCCAGTGTGTGGGCAGTTCAAAAACAGAAAGTGGCTTCTCGAAGGTCTTGACTCAAGTAAGATACTGCCACGAAGCCCGGCAGCAAGACCATATGCATCAAGGATTGGGTAGAGCTTGGCCGCAAAGCCCGATCAGGCGTAGAGCGGCCATAGTGTTACTATGCTCACTATACCTATGGCGCGGAGAAGGGAACACTTGCATAAATAACATGCAGGGAAGATAGTAGACTGAATGAGGGGGGAGCGAGTGAAAAATCACGACGATGCTTGCCGGGCCGCTTGTTTGTCTGCGGCCTGGCGCGATCCGGGCTAGCTTGAATGGTGGATGACGAAAGGGAAATGCAAGACAGGCTTCTGACTTGTTATCGCACTTTGTTACCAGTGTTTCGGTTTGCTCGTAGCCGCCTATAGAAGAGCTCGTTGGTGATACGTGTTTCAATCTGGAGAAATATTGAGATATCTCTGCTTGTCGGCGCTTATTGGGCGGCAAAGGGCGGGATACGACGGGGATGACATATTGGCATTATGGATGGGCGCATACCTTCCTTGAACTGATATACGCAGGTAAAAGTAAGAGATGAGTGATAGAATACTGAATGAATATAAAATATAGAATTAAGAACCTGATGATGGACGTGGCTCGGTAAGTTGTCCGTAGACTAGCATGTTATCGACCTATAAATGTTGTGCATTCTCGAATCTGCAGGATTTTGGACTAGGATCTAGGAGAAAGAGAAGGACAGCAGCAGCATCTCTGACCGAGGCCCTGCAATGCTCCGATTGAGGCTCCGATGGCGTGTAATTCACTGGTTGTTCCGTACTAGGTAGCTCTCCGTCGTCTTATAAGCGCTTGCATGCATTCTCAGTCCCAGCACCCAAGCTACTAGGTACCCGAGCTGAGGACGAGTACAGATCTGGCCGATCCGGACTAACAGGTAGATATGGACGTGTGAGGGTATTCGTACATGTATGCCTGCATGTCCAATATGCATGCCTAGTATGCTTGTACAACAGATTTGACGGGATCATGCCTACTTTGGTGAGCGCGGGGCTGTTGCAAACGTTGATAAAGAGAGGGAAAAAAAGGAATACATCAATAGATCAATTGGCACCACCTACAGTAGGTTTTGGAAGATAACCTACCTACCTACCAGGTGGTACTTACCCTGGAATTTGCAGAAGTGACTGATCAGGGTAGACTGGAACAATGGACAGGGTATATCGAGTACCTATTTGTGATATATCGAGGGTGAGTGAGTGATCTAGAACAATGTCATTAGGCAGATTGGCGATTCAGAAATCAAAGCAATTTTAAGGGACCAATCTTTGAACCCCAAAACGCGGTGATACGTATAACCGATCCCCGAATTTGAGTCTGAACCCGGTTCAACCCGTAGGTATCATTTGGAATGGATACGGACTTCGGAACGTCGTGAAGTACTGATAAGAAAATAAATTCATCAAAACCGACGACGTCATTTTACCTACCTGTTCATGTAGGTAGGCGGATAGGTACCTACTTAGTATAGGTAGTCAGTGATAATCATGCGGCGATGATCATCAGGTAAGGCTAAGGGTGTCGACCCGGGCACTCCTACAGCCTTGCTTTCAGCTCGTTGCAGAAAATTCGAAAAAGGGGTCCACGGTAGACTAGCCATGCTGCCGCGTACCGCTCCCACACCTACCTCCACACCTGCTCTCAGTGAGACCCTTGACCGCTTATTCCTATCTTTGGGACAGGATCCTCGTCGCATGCATTTGTTTGTCGAATAACGTGTCGACTTTGCTTGAGCCCTGCCACGTGGGAACCAATCCTAACTGGTGCTGTCTTGCAAACATTGCCTTACGTGGATTCCATGGGTAGGCGCTAGGTATTAGGTAGATATGATAGACGTGTTTACGCTGGCGGATTAATCGACAAGATATAATACGGCGAGGCGATAACTCTCTTCGTCAATTGCAGAGGCAAGCTATTTTACATTGCGTTGTCGAGAAGCATCAATTCGATGGCCCCGTTGGCTCCAAGGGGTGGTTGAAGTGTCTGCTGTGACAACGCCACTGGATTCTCGTAGCCCCTTTGCTCTGGCCCAGTTAACAGAGCGAAAACGACTTGGAAATAAAAAGTAGCACCATGTCCCTTTCCCTGTGCATCAACACCGACCGATCCCATACGCATTAGACTTTCAAAGGAAACATGTGCAACTACCACGGTCCAAAGGCTTTCTAGGCCGACGACCATACCAAGTCATCTCATCGTGAAACCCTCGTGACCGCTAGGCGGATTGCATGAGACGAGCTCTCTAATCGCTCTCATCGTCACCGCCAGCCTAGTCGGATTCGGCCTAATCAGCTACGCTCAGCATGGCTTGTCAAGGGGAGGTGCTAGATGCGCTTACCTGGTAGGCTTGCTTCTCATCTTCATAGCGCTTCTTGTCGGCAGCGGCCTTAGCTTCGTAGGGAGCACGCTGCTTGTCGTTGAGGGCCTTCCATCGCTCACCGAGGATCTTGCCGACTTGACCTGTTGATTTGTTAGTGTCGGGAGAGTCGCGAGAAAATACGATGGACATACCGAAGGAGATGCCAGGGTTCTCGTCGCGGACGTTCTCGCGTTGCTCGTTGGCGAAGAACATGTAGGCAGACAGACCACGCTTGGGTGCGTTGGGGTCTAGAAATAACTTGTTAGTCAATATCCTACAACATGTATGGTCGGATTCATTGCGAATCTAAGCTCATCATGCTCCTGTTTTTCAATGCATAGATGTAGGCTATTGGCAGAAGGCGGCGGAGCCACCTAGAGACCGTGGGGATTTGGAAGTGATTATTTTCGTGACATACCCTTCTTGCCCTTTCTCTTCTCGACCTTGCCGCCCTTTCCTCGCTTGGTAGCTTCCTTAGGCATTATGAGGTTGGATTCTATTGATGGAAGCTGTTAGTCTTTGTGGGAAAGTGGGCCAGACAAAGGAATTATATCGAGTTTTGGGGCAAAGTGATGTGATGCGAGATATGGGCAAAGAGGAGTCGACAAGTCGACGAATGGTAGTAGTTGTGTAGCTTTTGGATAGATGTGCGCGGTGGCATGAATGCGTTGTGAATTGAGGGGCAGTTCTAGAAGTGGACAGGTTGGATGGAGTTGGTGATGCACGGCGATTTGAATGCGATGCAGACTTGTCGCAAATGCAATTGCGCGCGCCAACGCGTGAAAACCGCGTCTTGAAGCTCGGAATCGATCAAAGTAGAGCAATCTGCATACCTTGAGATACTTGTAAAAGTATTCGAGAGCAGCGTTGTGTTGAATGAAGCTGTTGCACGCAAGCGTGGTCAGCGCAATCAATTGCGGTTTAAAATGCAGGGTGGGTGGGCTTTAATGACGATGATGGTTGGTTTGCGGGTAGAGATCGGTGCAACCAGTCGACCCAAGAGAAGCTCCAGAATGAGCTTCAAACTCGGCCAGATGACGATGCAAAATATACCAAAATGTTGGTACTATCGTCTTTTGACCAATTGATAGAATTGTAATGACAATATGGTTGCGACGGGAAGGGTGGAAAGGGTGGATTGAGTGACTTGGTGTTTGCAGTGCAGTGCCATATAAATAGAGGTACTCACGATTTGTATGTGCAGTGCAGTGCAGTGCGCAGCTATTGAGGTTGAGTGTAGGCGGCGTTTGTATGGGAGAGGAAATTGGTGGGAGATTTGTATGAGGGAGAAGAGAGGGAAATTTGTATGGGGGGAGGGTTGGCCTACTGCCTTTTTACTGCTGCTGGGTGATTGTGTGTGTAGAGCAAGACTTAGGACGGCCCCAATTTCTAAGGGAGGGTGCAAAAAAGAGGGAGGGGGTCTGCACCAAAAAGCGGGCAAGCGGGCTACAGACCGTACGGTACTAGGTAGGGTACTAGGTAAAGTACCAGTGACCCAGCTTTGTAGCTTAAGGTAGACATACTACGTACAGTAGACCTATACACACAGTGACCGAAGCGACCAGGTCTTTTTTGGGGCTGGAACTGGAAGCGACAGTTTCCTACTACCTAGTATGTACATACACACATTGGGATCATTGTGATGGATCATTGGATCATTGAATTGGATCAGGTCCCAGGTATTGTGTTGTTATGTACTGTATGTACCTGCTGGGTAGTGCTAGGTACTTAGGGGAGGGGAGGGGGGGGAAAGGGTGCTGTAAAGGTTTTTTTTTTTCTATTGTCCAAGAGGGAAACCCCCAGTCTTGCAGTCTTGCATTTGGTGGTCTTGGTGGTCGGTGGTCTCTGTGCCAGTACGTAGTACGTAACCTAAGATGTATGTACCTTTACTGTATAAGTTCGACTAAAAAAGTACATCAATGCTTCTCACCAACTGGCACTGTAGGGATCACTACCTCCATGTACTAGGGGCCTGTAGGTTGCAATCAGCAACAATTCGAGGAAGGCAAGGTGACTTGGGATCTACGGTGTAGTTTATACTGTAAAATACTGGCTACCTACACCTCAAGACTCTGGTCTCTTCCAAGGTGTCATGGTATTAATGGAGGTCCCCTAGTACCCCAGCACTTTAATTATTATTATTACTAGGTACTTATTACTGTATCACTCTAGCTTCTTCCCTTCATCAATCCATCCCGTCATCCAGTCATCCATTCGTTCATTACTCGCCAGCCATGCCCAGCGTACATAGCCAGTTCTCGGTCTTTCATTCTTCTGGAATCAATATTAATACCCAAAAGTGCACGACAGCTATTTTACCTACTGGGTGTACTACCAAAGTAGGTAGGGAGCTCTTGAGTACTTAGACTATCTTAGATACAGTACCCAGTACCTACTACCTAGAACACATGGCGGCATCAAAGGTCGATGATTGATACCTTGAACCTATGTCAACTCCCTTTAAATTGGTATTGATGAATGCACCGTTTGTTTGGAATCCCTAGTAGCACCCAGCAAAATTCTCCATTGCCTTCCCCAACTTGTTCCTCAAAGATCTATCTGAATATGTACCTAGATACCTAGACATAAGGAACAAAAAACAAAATGATTGCACTATTAGACCATCAATTAAGCGGCCAGCGACCTCATGGCTGTCACTGATATCATTGATGCTTAGTACCTACCTAGTAGGTATATGGATATTCAGATATAAATCAATGATATGGAGATACCTAACAGATTTGACAAAAGAGGTGTCGAATTGGGACAAGTACAGGGCAACTGGTTCATACCAAGTTTAGCCTGAACCTTGATACTGTGTACTTCTGCTTGATTCGGATTAAGTGGGAGTAACTTTCAAGGTTCCCTTCCCTTCATTTTCTTATTTCTTCAATTTTTTTTTGCTAATACTTCAAGAATCAGCGTCTAATCAGTCGTTCTATTTCCAAAAAGAGCATAAACACCAGATCCGATGTTCATTCCTTATCAACCTTTTGATCGTTCGAATGTCCATCATCACCACATAGTACCCGCTTAAGGTATGAGTATGCAAGCTACTTAGTATGTATGTACATACTAAGTAAATTAGATATTAGGTATGTAATTGTTTTTTGGTCTATTCACCTATGTAATATCTACTGTAAAAGTTTACTCCCTTTTCTTAAAGACGAACAATACATACCTAGGGATGGATCGAATAAAGAATCGAAGTAATTTTTACCTATACACCTAATAATACCAGACTTCCAAAGATACCAGTTGGAAATTAGGCATTTACGTATACTGGGCATGTACAGTATGTAGGTTGATGTACTACACATAGTATCATAGATTTGAGTGTACAATCTGTACAGCCTGTATGGGCGTGTGGGCGTATTGGCACATGGACGCCCTAAACAAAATGTACAAGTACCTTTCCAGCCCCTTGTTAGCGCATGGGTACGTTGGGCTTAGTGCCTCCTTTTTTTTTTTCTCTCTCTTACAGTATTACCACCAAAGTATTTTGTATTGTACTTTTGAATTCCTTGTTCTGATCGTTTTTTTTTTTTTAACTTTTGCCTGGTCTGGCTGTAAGTGGTTCATTTGCAGGTGATTACAACCACACATGATTCCTGCTACGCTTCTGGGGTTCTGGCACTCCCCTCCTCCCCTTCCTCTTGTCCATTTCTCGTTTCCTCCCCCCTTTTCTTTCGCGCCCAGCCTGGATTGCCTGGTAGAATTGATCTATCACGCAATTGTCTTTCGTCTCTTTCGTTAGTATAACTCAATCAAAAAAACACAACAATTGCAGAGTTTTCAGCCATTTCGTTTATCCTGCCAGTCAACATCTTTGATAACTTAAGAGCAATAACACAATATTCAATTTAACACCACGCTCATTATGCTGTCTATTTTTGTGTTTCTGTAGCCTACTATGTACCTAGGTAGGTATATAGTATACTTATATTTCGTGTTATCTCCTGATAATTGGTTATACCAAAGTATTCAACTCTGATACGCGTAAATGCTCCCAACCCAGGTATGTAGGTACTGGGTCGCTGGGCAAGTAGGTACGTACGCAAGGCAGACGACATATCCTGGAGGACAACCAGGGGCTATCCAAAACAGCTGTCTACACAGGCAGATATGAGCGCAACTACTCCTTTTGTTCTCTGGGCCAATGACTTGGGGAGTCCGCACCCAAAGGCATCCCGGTCGTTGCACTGGCGTAACACTGCTCCGCAGAGTCCCGTAGGCCAGTCAGCCTGCTTGACCTTGCGCATCCTCCAAGTGCTCCATCCCCCTATTGTGTAGACATAGGTAATAGGTATGTAGGTAGGTAGTAGGAGATGGAGGTAAGCCCGTCGCACCAGTTTGGAGTCGTACGCTTAGATTATCGAGGCGCATACGAACCAGCATTTGCAACACCGAACCGAAAAACTTGTTGGGATCTATCCAACCCATCTATTCATGGACTATGGATTCTATGCGCCCAAGTAACCCAGGGTGAAAGGGTCTCGCGCGGATTTGGTTACGAAGGTTGACCGAAACTATGGCAACCGTCTCTCTTCCGCATGATACAGACACTCCGCATAGCATTGCTTAAACAACCACCAATCTTCGACACGGTTCGTAGGCCTCCAGGTCAAGGAGGGAACTCGGTCTGGCTGAAAGACTCCACGCAATCCCGGGTAAGATTGCACAGCTTCCTAGCACTTGTAACAATTGGTCACGTCCTACTCCGTCAATTACTAGGTAGTGTTGCTCTGTCTCTCATTCTTGGTTGTGAGGCATCGGGTGTCTTGCTAAACCAAATTCATCGAAGCGGAAATCCAACCAGGTACCACACGTTTCCTGGCATGATCAATTCCTTTCCCCCCTTCTTTCTTTTCTGGTTTAGCACCTCTCATCACAAGGCGACAGGCTACCTAGGTAGGTACACTACATAGTACTAGGTAAGAAGAGAAGAGGTACATAGTATCATCGTATCAACATGTAACCTCAACAGCCAAGGAGGTTAACAGGTACATAGTACCTTGATCCTTTTGGGAATGGACCCAATGTGTGCATCACACACCGTGCTCTCAGAGCCAACTTCCCATGTCGGTTACAAACAACCGCATTGAATGCTAGGCACCTACATATCATAGATGTACTGCGTAGTATTGATGATATGGAGTATACATACCTTGGTACAGTATACTGCTATACGTAACCGGTAGATTATCACTTACCTACTAGGTAGTGTCATGATGAATGGCCTCTCTTTGGTGATTACCTACTCCACTCTGGAAGACACCATAACAAGACATTCTTGATTCCGGCAAAGGCAAAAATGCACTTAAGTTCTTGAGGAGCTGAGT
Source organism: Hypoxylon rickii (assembly GCA_902806535.1). Lineage (NCBI taxonomy): Eukaryota > Fungi > Ascomycota > Sordariomycetes > Xylariales > Hypoxylaceae > Hypoxylon > Hypoxylon rickii. The sequence goes on from CADCWY010000003.1 coordinate 4,120,101, forward strand.
AATGCGACGCGCTATTTTGTTTACATTACACCTCTAGCATGTGCCTATCAACAGGTACTCCGTCGATGTAAGATCAAACACCTAATAATCAGGGTATAGCACCTATTTAAAGCAAAGCTTTTTTGACGGGATCATTGTTCCTAATAATATTCTAATCTTCCAGGCTATTCCCAACCTATCCGCGAACATCAATCACGACTTGCGCCAGATGTTCTTGAGGCACTGCCTACACGCCTACCCATCCATACAAAGTACATTTGATCCCTAAGCCAGAACTTCCACCCACCCAACCAACCAGCCCGGATCAATGATCAATGCACCAGGTTCGGTTCTCTCACTATGCGCGCTCTAGAATCCCAAAATAGATACCTCTCCACGTGATGCTTACCGGCTTCGGCCAAGATTATGATCACGCTAAGCCCTATCGATCAGGAACCGATTGCTGATGCGTCGAGCTTGTGTGGGATTGAGAAGTCCCTGAGTCCGGCTGATCGTAGTGTCGTTGATACCTACGTACAACAATATGATTTTCAAAAGTGCATCTATTGATACCCCCACTAGTTACCTGTCGCTGGGATAAATGAACTTATGAAATGAAAACACCATGGAAGAGCTCGTAAGCATATTACTTGTATTACATGTGCGCCATAACAAGCCGGAATGACGGCATGGTGGCTCAGCAAGGGTATCACTCAACGTCCTCTCATGAATTACATAAGCACAGTCTGTTTCCGTCACGTCTCATCACGCCTCGTCTTCGTTCTCCGGATCGAGCACTATCTCCCTAAGCTCAGGATCCCTTGCCCAGTCGACTCCGCTGCCCGCCACCACCGCGCTCGCCGTGCCCTTCAGCACCCGCCATCGCTGCCTGCCGAGCCTGACCTGGTCCTCCAGTTGCTTGATCTCGGCCGCCCGCTCCGGGTCCATCGAGATGGCCTCCGCCTTGCTCCGGCTCGTCTGCTCGGCGAGCGCCAGCAGCTTTGACGCTAGGTCTACATTTGCCCGCCCTAGGCGGAGGCTCTCGCTCTCGACCTCCGTGATCTCGTTGAGCAGCGCGCGTAGTTCCGTCGACTGGCGTGCTAATGTCGAGGATGACTCGTCCCGCTGTTCTAGGATGGGGAGCAAGTCCCTGTAGAGAGGCGAGGCGGGGTCAGACGCGATAGAGTTGGGTGTTGGCTTAGAAAGAAAGCTGGGACGTACTTTTCTATAGGCGATGCGTTCGTCCCGTTGTGCACTGCTTGTAAGATGGGATTGGTGACTACAACGCTCTCAACTACTTGGTTTCGTAGCACGTATCGGGACCTTGAGTCCTGAAGAGCCTGCTGGGCTTCTTCTACACTAGCAAACGCGCTTGCACCTTGAAGATGGTGTTAACAAAAACGGAACGCAGGAATGGCTATACCAGAACATGAGTTATTCTGACTAACCTGGATCGTAATCTTTCTGGGCATTTAGTAAGGCGATTTCCAGCTGGAGCTGCTGTAGGCGATCGTGTAACTCCAGGACGTGCTTCTCATCATTGGATAGAGGGAGTGGCGTAGGGACTTCCGTAGCACTGTCCGCCATTGCTTTTGCGATGCCGTCCAAACTACAGAGGAGGCTGGAAAGAATAGGTTACCAACGGATGACGTGTGGAATGATTTGAAACGAGGTAACTAGTCGACCAAATCCAATATGTATTTCCCTTTTGCTTTTGCTTGTTCTGTCTTGCGTGACACCAGCTAACACAAGCAATTTGCCGGACTTCAGCATCCTTGGCGTATCGCGTTTCGCAGTGGTGGCTGCGCGTAGCATGAGATTGTGGCTTGACCGCCTACTACTACATAGTACGTAGGTACTCTGCCACTTGCTGAGTTCAAGGTTGCTTGGGTCGCCAACTACGTGTCCGTGACAAACAGTGGGACAACGAACTGAATTACCTCGTAGAAACAATAACACGACAGCTTTCTGTGTGACTATCCCCGGGCACTTACGTAGCTAGTAGCCAAACATAATCTTTGTTGATGATGAAAGCTGAGCTATAGTACTTCCAAGTTGGAGAATAGCACCGATTGAACCTTCGGCATACCCAACCATACATACTACTGTGTAGTAGGTACCCGTGCACCAGATCGGAAAATCAATCAATCACCAATATTAAGTAATAAGCCAAGCCTAGAACAGCCCCGGGAGCCGATGAGGTCAGATCCAATCAAGTTCGCCCGACAATTTGGTGGTCTTGGTGGTCTGAGCTTAAGTGCTTTTGGGTTTGTGGGTCATCTTTGGTTTCTTTTTGGTCTCTTTTTATGGGTTGGGCTGTGACGAATGCACGGGAACCCTTGCAGTAGGCGACAGTAGCGACGGCACCGATTAGACCCGTTGACCTTTCAGCACCGAGTAGAAAGCCTTGGTGCAACAGCAACACCTGGACCGATCAATAATACCTGGGCCGATACCTGGAGCAGTAGTGGCGCCTGACTGTCCCGATTTGCCAGCTGATCACTAGGATCACTGGGAAGCTCCGATAAATCGATATCGAGCGAAAGGCGATAGAGCTTCTACCTTCCAACCTGCATCTGCTTCTTCCGCTTCCGCTTTCACTTCCGCCTTTCTCACCGTCGCCCGATTTCCCTTCTTTCCACATCAGTGGACTTTGAACGGTGCTTCTCACCGCTATCATTTTGATACCTGTTGTCGCTATCATCTCTCTTTCATTCTTTTAGGGGATGGACTGTATACATAATGGCGACCCAGACGCAGGTGTTGATTGCCCACACGGGCCAGCGCCTGCAGGCTGATATCTCTCACTTTTCCTCGTACGTCTTGTGCTTCCTTATTACTTGCTTTCTGACGTACTATATGCGACTTGCCGATTTTGTGGTGGCATAGCTAATAGTCATTGCCATCGTTATGTAGTCTCGACGATTTCAAAGGATGGGTCGCTCGACAAAGTTCCATCCCGGTGCAGAATATCGTGGCTCTTACCTCACAAGGAAAGACGGTCAAGGTCCAGACCATACAATCCGAGGTTTGTTCATCTCCTTCCGTGAAATACATATCGTGTCAGGTTCAGGTTTAACAGGGTGTTAGAAAGAGGTTTATGTATACGATATTCGAATAACCCAAGCCTCTTCATCTGGCGCCTCCAACTCTCTTATCTCCGTATTACCTATACCCGGCCAATACACCATATCCGCTCCTCCTAACTCGATCGATAACACACGTAGTTTACAATGCTGGCAAGACCTATTCAAGAGCCGCCGCGACTGGGCCATGACGGTGGTGGAAGATTGTGGCACTATGGCCGATGCGGCACAGGCGCGGTATGGAGAGATAGATGTTATGCTGAAGTGTCTCGACGCGGCTGTAGCAAACCTCGACACGGCCGTCAAACCAATCTACCAGAAGCACTCGGAACTCAAGAAATGGGCAACGTCCGCCCAGACTGAGTATACGAACTTGGCCTCTAACTGGGAGCAGTATCTCGAGCTAGCGCGAAGCATTCCTATTTCCTCAACGATGATGCGATTTATGACAGGTCAAGACGCTCGAAGGTCTCGCCAGGCAGCTTTGGAGGATCTTATTGACCCTGAACCCACACGGAAAGCTGGCAAGCTCGCGGCCACGTCATTGCGAAAGTTTAACAACAAAATTTCCGAGTTGGACAGCACCGTAGACAAGCTGTTTGGCGGCTGCGAGGAGCTGTTCCAGGAATTCAACAAACTAATAGAGCGATCGGTGATGAAACATAACGGCGACTGCAGCCAGCTCCTGGAAGACATAGAAGCTGTTGCTAGGAAGGTGGACACCGATTACCAGGCAACACTAACGTACACCAACCAGACGAAGGGTCTTCCACAAGCCTCAAAAACAGCCGCCAATCACACTCAACAGCTTTTACCCAGCATTCAGAAGCGAGCCTCTGAGATGCACGAAATGCTTCGCTATGCCACGCAAGCACGCAATGAAGTTGCTGCGGACTCCCTCATGTTCATGCGTAGAATCGCCGAGATCACCGGTTTCCTTCAAAGTGTTAGGTCCCAGATCACCGCTATTACCAACGGAGAGGAAGAGATGACTACCTTTGATTATCTGCGACTCATCCAACAACTACCCTACATGTACGCATCTTTTGTTGCCGAATCAATACGGCGTCGGGACTGGTCCCAGAAGGTAAAGACCGATTCTTCGACGCTACTCAACGAAATGGCCGTATTTCAAGAGGAGGAGCTGAAGAGACGTCGTAAATGGCACAAAATGGTCGGTAGCACCTATGGCCCAGAAAAAACAGAGAATAGTGTTCTTGGCTTTGAGGTCAATCTTCGCGGTGACGATGAAGCATGGCCCGAGATGACGAAGCAAGAGCTCGAGGAGTTCTTAACGGTCTTAAGACGCCACAATGCGGACTCAACCGTATTGGCAGACATCACGAAGTTGGTCAATGAACTTAGCAACCCAACTAAGCAGCAGTCCAAACGGCTGAAGGCTTTCAAAAATGGCAGTGTCCATGAGGCAACGCTAGGAAGAAGTGGCTTGCTTATTCGTGGCGACGATGATTTACTTAAAAGCCTGCAAGGCGACAAGTCCAAACTGGAAAGCAAGCTGAAGACTGCAGAGAGTCGAGTTCGTCGGTTAGAGGATCTCTTGCATCGCCAAAGTCAAGCATCAAGGCCGTCGCCGTTGGGTAACCTTTTCCAACCGCAGCAGAATGAATCCACCGGATCTGTGAGAACGGCACGTGCATCGGATGATCGTCGGCGTTCTTCTGCTTCAGAAACTCATGAGGTCTTACACAACCGCATTGCGCAACTAGAAGTTGACTTGAACACGCAAAGAGATCGATCGGCAGCTCTAGAGAAGGAAGCCAATGCACAAGCCGAGCATCTGAAGGGCCGTATGGATGAAGCTAACTCGACAAAACAGGACCTCTTGGGAAACATGGAAGCCTTGAAGAGGGAGTTTATGGTGGAGCGGAAATCCTTGGAGGACGAGATCAAGACCCTCAAAGCTCGCCTCGAAGAAACTGAAGACGAGATTGAACACTTCGGCGAATCCAGGGAGAATGAGAAGCTCACATACGACGAGAGGCTCCAAACCTTACAGACAGAAGTCGAACGCCTTTCTAAGGAGAAGCGAGATGATGCCCTAAGGACCCAAGGACAAGTCGAGTTTCTACGCAACGAGGCCCGAGTTCAGAGAGAACGCAACGTATCCCTGGAGAGGGAGTTGAAGGAGGCTCGTGAGAAGATCAAGGAGCTGAACAGGCGAGCCGAGAGCTCCGACGAGTGTAGGGAAACGCATGCTCGCTCGCTTAGAGAGCTACATGGCCAATTATCGCCGACAGAGGAACCCCCTCAAGATTTTGCCGACCTCGTGGACGCCGTCACAACCAGGGCCAACGATGTTCTGGCGAAATTCAAGTCCATCGAGCAGGACGTTTCCCTCATGAAGGCTGATCTGGATCTTGCCCAAAGTACTGTCCGAGAGGTCAAGTCGGGCCTGCACGTTACGAAAGAAAAGCTTTCTAATGAAGAGATGAATACGGTACACTTGCGCGAAGCGCTAGATAAGGAGAAGACCAGGTGTGCTACTCTCGAAAAGGAGGTTAACGACGGACGAGGGCAGCTCAATCAGCTGAGGGTTAAGATGACCGAGGGCGAGACTGGATCTGAGACTTTGCGCAAGAAATTGGAAGACGAAGAGAAGCGAGTGGCAGTGCTTACCGAGCAGCTGGCATCGAGACAGTCTCAGGTGGGCAGCCTCGAAGAGGAGTTGCGAATGTTCCAGGAGAAGCTGCAGTTGTCCGATGCCAAGTTAGAAGCTCTGAACAGCCGATCTGAGATGCGCAGTGGCCGTGCAAAAGACCTAACTCAGCGACTATACACCCAGAACGAAAGACTCTGCAGGCTTCTCGAACGCCTCGGCCACTCTGTAACGCGAAAGGACGGAACAATGACTATACAGAAAATTCCACGGGCGGAACGCACTTCTCAGAACCCCAACGACTCATCCGACCCCGGATCATCCATACGAAAATCCGTTTCGGTGATAACTAACACTCTTGCCGATAGTGCCGATCTCAAGTTGCTCTACTGGATGAACGCGGAGGACTCGAACACGGAAGACGAGCAATACCAAGCTTTCATGGCGGGTCCAGGCAACTTCGATATCGACACCTTCTCCGAAGCGATGTACCGTCGTGTCAAGGAAGTTGAACATACCGCTCGGAAGATGACACGGGATGCTCGCAGTTACCGAGAACGAGCACACGATCTGGCTAAAGAGTCCCGTGACAAGATCGCCTTCCGACAATTCAAGGAGGGCGACCTAGCCCTTTTCTTGCCGACGCGCAACCAGACAACGGGCGCCTGGGCTGCTTTCAACGTTGGATGTCCTCACTTTTTCCTACGTGAGCAGGAAAGCCACCGCCTAAGGAGTCGCGAGTGGCTCGTGGCTCGTATCACACGGATACAGGAGCGAGTAGTCGACTTATCTAAGAGCTTACAGTCCCCTGCCGCCCTTTCGTCGGAGAACGAAACCGATTCTGTCAACACCGGCGATGAGAATGATAATCCGTTTGACTTATCAGACGGTCTGCGTTGGTGGCTCATCGACGCGCACGAGGATAAACCTGGGGCCCCGTCTACGCCTGGGCTTGGAAAGTCCACGGTTGCTGCCAATAATGTTGCAGCCATCGGCGACATACATGCTCACGGACGCCCAAACAAGGGGAAATCCAAACTTGGCTCTAACGGCGGGATCGAAGGTGTTAGCAGGACCCTCAGTAAGAGCCTCGAGAGCAGGCGGAGCAGTACGGGTTCTAAGAAAGCCTTGCCGCTTGGCCCTGGTGGCACCGGGAAAGGCAGCGCCCTAGCTAGCGAGACCAACAGCTTACGTGCCGTGGCAGCCGATAGCCCTGTCGGGACGAGCCCGACAGCTGAACAAGGAGTTGCGGGGCCAAGCGGGACCCAGCAAGAAGCGACAGGCAGTAAGCGAGCCTCGGTGGACAAAGGCGAGCAAAGCGAGGTGCGACACGAAGAATGACTCACCCGGTCGTGGGGACGAAGTCGCTGATGGGATATAGCGTCGGCTAGTAGATGACCTGCATTCGCGTCCGCAGTCGAGACCCTCGGGTCAACCCAGAACACACTCACAACAACAACGTCAGTCGCAACTCCGGCGAGAACTAAGCGCCGCATCCGTTGAAAGCCAGAATCCCATGAGGCGAAGTATCGTCTGGGATTCGCTATGGAACTTGGACGTTAGTTACCCCGGCAAGTGATCCGGTTCCTGGTCTACCTACTGCAATCGCCTTCATCCGCATATGCACCCTACCTATCTTAAGTAGCTTTCATTCACACTGGTCTGAAGGAACGCGGCATTTGGTTGATGGGTCAGGTTGGGAGAGTTGGGGGTTATGGTGAATTGTGAATTCCTCAGCATAGGGTTTCCTTAGTAATCGCAATCGCCGGGGGACGTCTATTCTACTAGAGCACAGCGCCGGCGTACGGGGACGTCATGGTATGGTGCACAGGGGTTTTCCTCTTTTTTTCGCTTAGGGCTTTTGCTTTGTCGGTAATAGGATAGACTCCCCGGTTAGGGGGCGGGACCTGTTCATTTGTTCGTACGACGGGGAGTAATAGGGCGAGATTGTAGCATTAGACGGAGGGAGGGTAGTGAGTTGCAAAATATAGCATATTCCGTAATTCTGTCTCCTACTGCTTCGGTCTGGATACATCCCGCTTTTTGTATCGCGGTGGTCCGGACTAACAGAGGAATCCATGGATGCCGGCCTCGCGGGGCTATTCCCACATGCTTTATGCCAACACGCTGGCCTCCGCGCCCGGGGTCAAATAGTTCGAAGTTTTCAGACACCACTGGTAAAAAAGAGATAAATGCCTGTTTTTATATATGCACGTCTGGTCATGATGCAGTTGCTGTATTGATCTACGTATCATACACCCATGCGTCTCGCCGGGGTCTAACCCAGCCAGCACAGAGGTAGCAGCCTGAGTAAGGCAGAGCCAAGTTCTATTCACTCCCAACTTTTGTGTCAAACCCGCCATAGCAACCCGAACATGGGCGGGTGAGGTTCACATCTCCAGTGCTATCCGCATGAGCAACCCCCACCGAAGCCTGAATACCAGCCAGAATCCCTTTCCTTCCCAGACCAGTAAACCTACTCCTACTCTTCGGCCACGACCTCGATCGTGCGCCGCACGGGCTCCAGGCTCTCGGCAACCGTAATAACCACCTCGTACGTGCCGAGGTGCTTGATGCGGTCCTCGCCGGCGTCCAGGCCACGCAGCGCGACGCCCTCGGCCTCGAGCGCGATGCGCCCGCCCTGCGACGGGTCCGCCTCCAGCAGCTTCTCGCGCACGGCCGCCAGCACGTCGCTCACGGACACCGAGCCGAAGATGGCGACCGCCGTGGGTTCCGCGGGGGCCGGGGCCGGTGGCGTGGGGGCTGGCATCGAGGTCGCGGCGTTGGCGGCGAGCGAGGGCGAGCGGGGGATCACTGGCTCGGGAGGCGGTGGTGGTGCGGTGGTTGCGGGGATGGGCTTCCGCGCGAAGGTTAGGGTTGGTGGGAGGAGGGTTTGCAGCAGGGCGAGGGATTCCGCGGCCTGGGGTTTGGTGTTAGCATGTGTGGGCTAGCTAGCATCTTAACTTGCAGCGCAACTAGGGGTCGTATATAGAGGCAGCAAGCATCGTGTGAAACCTACCGGCAAGGTCAAGGTGTCCTTCTTGCTCTTCTTGGTCTCGGGAGGGCCATCCTGGGCGAGCACCTTGCGGTCGCCGGCTGGGGCCTCGTCGACGACCAGGCGGGTGCCGAAGGTGCGGTCGCGCACGCCGATGGCGGCCTCGGTCAGGCCGAGCTCCTTGAAGCGCTGCTTCGTCATGTACTCGGCCTGGGCCCGGGGGAACCACCGGTTGCGCATGCGGCCGGGCTTGACGCGGATAATGGCATCTGTGGGGGTTCCGTGGTAAGCATTTCGTATTTCAGAACGAAGACGGGGATGCTGGTTCTTGTAGAGCTATAGGGGATGGAGGGAGAGCATACGTTTACGACCGAAGCCCAGAATGTTTTGTAATAGGCGGACGGGAATGCCTTGTAAATCCTCCTCCTCGGCTTTGGTGGTGGTCTTGGCACCTCGGGTCTGTGCAATTGATAGGAAGGGCGAAGACGTAGGCAACGGCGACGACGACGAAAGGGCCGGTCTGGTAAGTCTCCGAAGACAGTCTAAACACGTTGGTGATCGGGAGATGCGCGTGGGCGTCATCGTGGGAGGGTTATGAGATGCCAATTGGCAGCCTGCTGAGGTAGCTTTTCTCGCTATATTTTTATGATTTTTCTTGAATTCAAGGTCGAATTTTCGGAGGGACAAAAGCGACCGGGGTACGAAGTACGGCGCTTTCCGTCGGAGAATTTCAGCCAATCATTTTGTGTATTTCTCTTTGAGCTACAAAACGTGAGTTTTCGACGTCTACGATAAAAGTGAATCCGAAATATCAATATGATCAATGCCAAGAAGAATTAAAACATCAATGATTCTTGGACCTTCCAGGCTATTACTGCTATAGTATCTTGAGAAAAGCAATAAGGAAAAAAAAACACAAAAACATACAACACCGAGGATTCGCCAGTCGTCACCGACCTGACTACTGATTCGGCAGTATCCAGCTTGTCGAGGGCAGAGCGGACGGGATGCCGAATATTCTGGATCTTATGGCCGTATGTGATGGATGTGAGGTCTAGTTGCGGTTATATTTGCAGTTTTGGTACCTAGTAGGCATTGACCTCCTGGTCAATTATCAGGTCAGTCGTTCAGGGGTATCATTGCGGGTGGCAGTTGCAACACCCACTGTAAAGAGTTCCAACGTTTACCCCTCATTCGCACAACTGGAATTTTCATAGTTGCTGTGTTTATAACCTTTTACCAATTCAAATCCCTATAAATTCTGATAGTTCACATCTAATATTGGGGGGAAAAATAGCAAACCTCCAGCAGGTAGGTCGACAGCCAGTATTTGGCAGCCGGTAAGAATCTACGTTGAAATACATATCGAGACGAGAAACGTGTTGCGTCAACTGTAGTACGAATACGAGTGCCCGACAGCCTGATAGCAAAATCCGTTTGGCTTTCCAAGAGCCGGATGCTCGGATGGGAGAGCATTTGCCACATCGCCAATTTATCAGTGCTGCACGATCCTGGTCATAAAACCATAGAACATCCAGGACAAACACCGTTGATCGCCGCTGATTTGCCGATGCCTCGTTACCCTCCAAAGACCAATACGGCAACACGTCATCACAGCATCACAGCCAAGTCGGAGGGGGCGTCCATCGATTGTCGTTGATAAGATGCCTACCTAGGCGACATCGGTACCTGTTGCCGTCGCCTCATCAACTTTTCATCATGACGACGTGAAAACCCCCCAAGCTCGCAACATGGCAACCATGGACACAAGTATCGAGACGCTTTATCCCGAACCACATGATCACCATGCCCCACTCGACGACGACAACATGGCCCAGGTCCAGGTCAAGGTCGAAGATGACCAACGTCAGATGGTCAACTCACCAACATTTGACACGCCGACCATCAACGACTGCATCGACCTAGGCGAGACCAACAATATCCCCCCAGCCACTGGAAATGTAAGTATTAAACAAGTTGATAGTGAGAGCCAAGCACTGACATTAGGGCGGCCGTCAGTTCAACGCGAATATCGCCATGCTTGACGACGACAACTTCCAGGCCCAGCTTGGATTGACCGGTTTACTTCAAGATCCAGTGACATGCACAACAACATCCCACGCCCCCGACGACGCGTTAACCTCCTGCACGCCCGAGAGTTTCAGCTTGTCCCCGGGCTACGAGGGTGGGCCGGTCAAGGCTACACCACGCTCAGGGGCGCGGAGGAAATACGTAGACGCCCGCGAGCGCAACCGCGTCGCCGCCAAGAAGTGCCGGGAGAAGGCCAAGGTGAGGACGAGCGAGCTGCGGGACCGCGAGAGGAGGGAGGCCCAGCGGCGCGAGCTGCTGTCGGGGTACGTGGCGGTTCTTCGGAACGAGGTGGTTGACTTGAAAAACAAAGTCCTGCAGCACAGCCAGTGCGACAACTGGGCCATCCAGCGGTACATCGAGAGAACCGCCAACAACGTTGGTCAAGTCGGCCGATTTCGGTGAGTCTCTGACGCAGGTGGTAGTAAGTACCTAGAGTGTAAAAGGTGCACGCAGGCGCAAGCTTGCCGACGGATCTGACATCCTAGAACCACCTTGCGTAGAATGACCCACCAGAGCCACCGAAGCTCATCACCATGGAACGTCGGGGTTTCCCGTTCGCGCGTCATAACTTAACGATGGCTTCATAGCCCGCATACCGTTGCCCTAGGGCTTAGGCGATAAACGGAATGTCCCCTGACGGACATTCCTATTATCGTACCAGAAAGGACTATCCAGTCTTATGCTGCTGGCGTTGGTGTTGCTTAACGGTCTTCAAGACGTACCCGGACACAGGCTAGATTGCTAATGAGGAGGCTGGGGAGGATTAGGGGATGAGGGTTAAGCCTTACCTTATGCTGATGACTTACGCTGCAAAAGGGGTTTAGTTGAACCTGTTGTTGGAACCTTGCACCGAATTACTTGGTACTATTTGTCGAGCATGACTTGATGATTAACGACAATAACGACAGTACTTGGGTAGATAGCTCTGTGGTATCGCTCGTGTGCCACGGATTCCATAATATCAAATGCAAAAGATTGAGCTGATATGATCGAGGGGTCAGACCCTTATAAAGGAAACGAATCGACGGACCCATACGTCAACCATACAGCACCAGTACATCCCATGTGGATGGTGGCCATGTTTCAAAGGGTGGGTGATCCACCCGATTGAACTGATTGAACTTGTTATCATCGCCAGCCCATTCGGGCCAATGGAATTAGCTAATTTCATGGCATGACCTCCGGCAGTCTAAATTTTGATATGACTTGCCTTCCTACCTCCTACTTGTCGCTCTTGAAAAGATGGTGTGAATAATGACCAAGTGCGTACCTACGCAGGTCCACAGGTAGACAATCCAGATCCCAAGTATGTGAACAGCCAGGCAATGATAGATTGATCAATCGATCTCTCTAATGTACGGCATGCCAGGTACCTATGTACCTCACGTTGACTGTATGTATACCTATGCGACGCATGTGTGACGTAAGTCCCATAAGTCTTGAGATGGACGTCTTGTTACTTCAACATACCGTCCTATGAATGGGGCCTCGCCGATGAATGACGTGTTATCGGTATCAATGATAGACCATTCTCCTACTCCCTACGAAGGGTATAATGTCATGAGTAGATTGCCAGAAGGTAAACAACCACAGCTGTATGGTGTCACACCATTCCTCCTAAACACTTGACGATACACATTCCCATACGCACATACGTTGACGATTATGACTTCAAAGGAGCAAAAGCACCAGAGTAAGGCCGGCAAGAGTTTCGACAACGGCAGCGCCAACGCTCTACCCAGCGCAGATCTGGGTAGTGGTATCTTCGAGGCCCCCAGCGGTGTTGTAAGTAGGCCGTCCTGGGCATCGAAAGGAAAGATCTGCTAACACTATCTACCCACTCAAGCAACCCGAAGCCCAGCCGGCGAAGCCAGTGTCGGTTCCTGGTGGCCCGCTTGACAAGCAAGCATCCGTATGTAGACCAACCTTTTACCGTAATGCGTGTAGTTGTCAATGTATTTTCAAGGTTTAGCTGACCTCATGACAGACTGGACATGTCCCCGCCGAGACACGAGAAGTGGTGAACAGCGACGGCAGCGTTAGTCGCAAACCAAAAGACACAGCAGGAGCGGGGGCTATGATATTGTAGTATACTCCACGATTACTGTCGCAAGCCACGCCGCAGAGATGTCAAGGGTGTGTCTTTCTATCGGCTTTGACGAACCAAATATTATCGTCGGGACAACCTAGGTCTTACAAAAGTGTATAAAATGGGATAGACCAGTCGTTAATAAGAAGTATCAATATAATAGCATCGGGAATTGGACATAGCTATATCTTAACGTAGCATACGTGCTTACTTTGGTTAGGTACCTATGTATGGTTGGCTTTTAGTATACCCTTACCACTCCGGTTCTCCCTCGACTCCCACTCCCATAGGAACATGCATAATGCCTAATGATTTGGACAGTATCTCGGGTTGGAAGATGGTCGGATTGTTCTTCTCGACAGATCGGGGCCAATGCCTCCAGGGGATAAGCTCGTATACGCATACGAGGTACTGTTCCACCACCCATTTTGTGTCTGCTTACCAGGCAGGTAGATACCTCCGCAGACGGCAAACTGGCTAGGTCGACCGGAAGTATTCTGAAGCAGATAGATCCAGACATATTGATCCCCCGCCCTGCTAATCACCGTACGCCCGTACCCCCACGGGACTCCCTGCGCTGGCTGCCTGACATGCTGCCTCGCCACACCATCACCGCTCTGCTCCTCGTCGGCACTTACGACTTCAGACACGAACGGGCTTCACCAACAGCCCGGGCCAGCCTCATCCCCGAAGCTACCTACCCCAGGAACCCCAGGAACCCCAGGTTTTTGCAATTTCGCGGCTAAGTACGTGGACGCTGTCAGGTCGGGCGGTCGACGACCTCGCATTCGGCTAATTGCGCGTAAATGGAAAACAGCGCACGCCGATCCCTACGACCTGCCCCATTCCATCGCGCTAAGCTCCTCCAATGCAGCGAGCAGGGCAATATGAAACGGCGCTTCGGCGTGCGAGGCCTGCGCACCTTTCCCGCTCCTGGCTCTCCGCGCTTCCTGGAATCCGTGACCCATGGTTGGGGCACGGGTGGTTGGCAGCCGCCTTAAAGGCCCTCGCTTGCTCCTGGAATCTGGGACACCTCTTGCTTCGGGTCGTCAGTCACGCGAGACTGCATTCTGGTAGGCATGCGTGGGAATCTACGTCTAGGCGCCGCTGTGGCGGCGGCTCTGCTTTGTAAGCCTCCTTTCTCCAGGGATCGATCGATGACCACGTTCTGACTCCCACCTAGTTGTCCAACCATGTGTGGCCAGGGCCAACATAGCCCTGGCACCGCCAGTCTGCTCTAATATCACTTCCAACCAGACGTGGGACTACATCATCGTGGGCTCAGGGGCAGGCGGCATCCCGCTCGCGGACCGGCTGTCGGAAGCCGGCCACAGCGTGCTGCTGCTGGAGAAAGGGCCGCCGTCGACGGGCATCTGGGGCGGCAAGATGAAGCCGACCTGGCTCGCCAACTCGACACTAACACGCTTCGACGTGCCGGGGCTGGCCAACGAGATCTGGCACAACCCGACGGGCGTCGTGTGCACGGACGTCGACCAGATGGCGGGGTGCGTGCTGGGCGGCGGCGTGGCCGTGAACTCGGGGCTGTGGTGGAAGCCGCACCCGGCGGACTGGGACACCAACTGGCCGGAGGGCTGGCGGAGCGGCGACGTGGCGGACGCGACGGCGCGGCTGTTCGCGCGCATCCCCGGCACCACGCACCCCAGCACCGACGGCAAGCTGTACCTGCAGCAGGGCTTCGAGGTGCTGACGGGCGGCCTCAATGCGAGCGGCTGGGAGTACCTCGTGCCGAACGAGCACCCCGACCGCAAGAACCGGACTTATGGACACGCTACGCACATGTTCTCCAACGGCGAGCGGGGCGGGCCTTTGGCGACGTACCTGGTCGACGCGAGTAAGCGCAAGAAGTTCACGCTTTGGATGAACACCACGGCGAGAAGAGTCGTGCGAGAGGGAGGGCACGCCACGGGTGTCGAGATCGAGTGTAGCAAGAACGCTGCCGGCCATGCGGGCGTCGTCTCGGTTACCCCTGACACTGGGAGGGTGGTCTTGTCCGCTGGTGCGTTTGGCTCGGCGAAGCTTCTATTCAGGAGTACGTATTCTAACTAGGACCTATTCCCTCCCCTCGTCGCGGCGGACGTCCTAACTGAAGTACGTAGGTGGAATTGGGCCAAGAGACCAACTGAATGTTGTGAAGAATTCAACCTCGGATGGAATGACCATGATATCCGAGCGCTCCTGGATCAATCTGCCTGTGGGGTATAATCTAATCGACCATGTTGGTGTAAGTGCTTGGATCATTACTGGAGGGTTTCGGCATTTTCTCACTCATGCCACTAGACCGATATCGAAGTCGCGCACCCCAACGTCGTCTTTTATGATTTCTATGCTGCATACTCGAAACCGATCCTGGGCGATACGGCGGTATACCTGAGTAGGTTATATGCTGAGATAGTCGTGACAAATTCAGTGCTGATACTGCAGACAGAGAACAGAACGGGAATTTTAGCTCAAGCGGCCCCCAATCTTGGGCCTATTGTATGTCAGCTCATTATGATAAGCGCCGTAGTTAACCATGCTGACTTCAATCAGTTCTGGGAGATCATACCAGGGGCCGATGGTGTCGATCGGCATTTACACTGGCAAGCGCGGGTCGAGGGGTCTAAAAACAGTCAGTTAACGCTCCCCATTGTTGGCATGGGCTGTTAAAAGTCTGACAAGATAATTACTGACAACTGTTCTCAGCTTCAATGACGATTACACAATATCTGGGGACGGGATCGACATCACGAGGGCGGATGGTGGTCACCCCTCAGCTCAACACTCGCGTCTCTGTCCCGCCCTATCTCCGCGATGCCAACGACAAGGCAGCCGTTATTGAAGGTCTCGAGAGGGTGCGCAAGTACTTCCGCCCGATCTCGAACTTGACGTGGGTCCGTCCCATGTCCAACGAGACGTCGACGCAATTCGTTGATTCGGTGAGTTGATCTCTTAACCTCGTTTCCTTTTCTAGCTATCTACGCCTCGTATATAATAGCAGTTTGGTCGTGTTGTATTCTTGGTGGGAATCTCTAACCTTGGGCCGTGCAGATCCCCGCAATACCCGCCGTCCGGTGCTCGAACCACTGGGTCGGGACCGCGAAGATGGGCCATGACGACGGCCGGGTCGAGAACGGCACCTCGGTTGTTGACACCAACACGAAAGTGTATGGCATGGATAACCTCTTCGTAGTAGATGCCTCAATATTCCCCGGAATGATGACCGGGAATCCATCCGCCATGATCGTCACTGCCGCCGAGCATGCGGCTAAAAGAATATTAGCATTGCCTGTCCCGAAGAGTATCACATCGAAATAGGTAGTGATCCATGTACAGAAACATGAAGGGCAAAGTTCGTAGCATCTTTTGATGGCTGAACTCCTCTATAAGCCATTGACGTGATGTGACGTCTCCATATGCGGCTTTGTGTGTAAGGGCTCGATGCTCAAGTTGGATTTAATTTGGTGTGGGGTTGTTCAGAGTCTGCTTCCAAGGCAGTTCGCATGCTTGGATCAGACGGCCCTCGTGTATATCTTACTTCTTTCCTAATACCAGAGAATTATTAACCGAAGCACTATTGCAACGCGAGACTTATTGTGATGAAATAATTTGTCGTCTATCTTCCTCTTCAACGAAAATGCACGGTTATCACGGCCATTACCTGCGCGTCCATGCGGTGCTCCCCCGAGAAATCGTAAAGGCCACTAATACGGCGCTATTGACCGTATTCGGCGGACAGGGACGCTGGGATTGGCTGGGGGGAGAAAGCCAAGACGACTATCTCGGGTACCTGAAAGCTTCGGGGCGTTGCGAAACGGTGCGGGGGATTTCCCCAGGCGCTATCGTCGCCACTCGGTCGGGACATAAAGCATTCATGCTGCCCCCCCACTGGAGGGCGTTGGGAGACCTCGGGATTCAGTCATTACCACACCCTCGGGACCATCATTCAACATGGGCGAAACTAAGTCACCTATCAACGTAAGTTACCAAGCAAAAAAGGGGGCGCTAAGTGAATCTTGAGACTAATAAGAATATAGCTCAATTTGAAGCACCCGGAGCTCTTCCGGGACCAAGCCTACGTCGACGGAAAATGGGTCGAGGCAAAGTCCGGAAAGAGATTCGACATCATCGGTTCGTGGAGTGGATTCCCCTACCATCACCAATTTGATGCCGTTACTGACGAGAGCGAGCAGACCCAGGCTCTGACCAGAAATTCGCCACGTGTCCGGACATGGCAGCCGAGGACGTCGACGCGGCGGTGCAAGCCGCGCAGGCCGCCTTCCAGTTGTACCGGACCTTCACGCCGCGGGCGCGCGCAGATCTTCTATCCAAGTTCGACGCGTTGATCCGCGAGCACAAGGAGGACCTCGCGACTATCTTGGTGTACGAGACGGGCAAGCCGCTCGTGGAAGCCTACGGCGAGATCGAGTACGCGGCGTCGTTCACGCGATGGTTCGCGGGTGAGGCCGAGCGCATCCAGGGCACGACGTTCCCCGCTGCGATGCCTGGGAGGCGGATCTTCACCATTAAGCAGCCGCTCGGTGTCACCGCCGCCTTGGTGCCCTGGAATTTTCCAATCGCGTGGGTTCACCGTCCCCAGGCGCTTACTTAGGGAATCCGGCGATGGCTGACCTAAAATATAGGATGGTACTGAGAAAAGCCAGCGCCGCTTTAGCGGCAGGCTGCACGATGATTGCGAAGCCGTCGCCTGAGACACCCCTCTCGGCACTGACGCTCGCATATCTAGCTGAAAAAGCCGGGTACCCGAAGGGTGTGTTCAACGTGATGCCTACCACGCTGGCCAACACCCCTGCCCTCAGCGAGGCTCTTTGCAAGCACCCACTCGTGAAGAAAGTGTCCTTCACCGGCTCGGTAAGTCCCATGTCGCAAGCAGATTGCCCGTAATGAGTAACTGACATACCGGCAGACTCGAGTAGGCAAAATCCTCTCCGCCCACTGCGCGAGCAGCCTGAAGAAGCTCACCCTCGAGCTGGGCGGCAACTGTCCGTTCCTCGTCTTCGACGACGCGAACCTGGACCAGACCTGCGACGGTGAGGCATTCCCAGCACACCAAATCATGGTACACACTCGATCACTAACCAGACCACCCCCCAGCGCTCATCCCTCTGAAATTCCGACACGCGGGACAAGCCTGCATCACCGCGAACCGGGTGTACGTGCAGCGGGGGATCTACGCACGCTTCGCCGCTCTGCTCGCGGAGCGCACGCAGCAGATCCGAGTGGGCCACGGGCTGGAGGCGGGCACGACGATGGGGCCGCTGACGGTGGCGACGGGGGTGGACAAGGTGGCGGCGCAGATCGCGGACGCGCAGGCGCACGGGGCGCGGGTGCTGGCGGGCGGGAAGCGGGTGGAGCGGCGCCGCGGCTACTTCTTCGAGCCGACGGTGCTCGCCGACGCGTCGCCCGCCATGCGCATCGCGTCCGAGGAGACCTTCGGCCCCGTGCTGGCGCTGTTCCCGTTCGACACCGAGGACGAGGCCGTGCGGGCCGCGAACGACACGAGCGTAAGCGCCACTCCTTATCTTTTCTAAACCTGTAGCTTGCGTGCGTAGGTCCTTGGATGTGTGCTGACAGCAACGCGCAGATGGGCCTGGCATCGTATTGCTTCACCAAGAACGTCGACCGCATGTGGCGGCTGTTCGAGAACCTCGAGGCGGGCATGATCGGGCTGAACAGCGGTAAGTTTTATCTCACGCTTATCCGCATTCTCATCCTGAACAAGAAGAACAAACGCTGATGGGAACGAAGGAAACTCGTCGGCGGCGGAGGCGCCATTTGGTGGGATCAAGGAATCGGGCTTTGGAAAAGAGTCGGGTAAAGACGTGGCTATTAATGAGTATCTCATCACGAAGACCGGGACCTTGACGCTCGAGGGGCAATACTGAGATCATTGATGTGTGATGGTTCAAGTTGCTTGCGACATCTTGGGGGACCTACGAATCAGTCAATTTCTGGCTCTAATAATTAGAAGGAAATCGGATGATTAGGGGATTATTTCGGGGTATAGGTAGCGATCTTTTAGGGGATTGTAGGGGATCAAAACCACTGGCCAACTTGCCTGATACTGTTGTAACACCCACCAAAATCCTGCTATGCAGACCGAAAGGCACACGAACTTGATGTCCAAGCAACTGGAGGCTCTTTTTTTACTTATTTCCATATTTATTTCGAATGCTATATCCAGTGCTAGTGATAAGCATCTACTCTATGTATCGTACGCATACCGATCGTGCTCGCGCTCGTATGGATTTTTGGACTCTCTTGTTTTCTAACCCGAGCATTCGACTGGAAATGCGGGAACCTTCCGCAATGCCGTCCAAGTACAAATATGCGACATAGAATCGATGAACCATGAATGATACCGAAACGCCATTTACGAATGCTCTTGATGCAGTTCCTCATCACTGAACAGGAATGAATTGATCTCAGGCCTCGGCAGTTCGTCGCGCATCTTGCTGCCCCTTTCCAGCAGTTGCGTTCACAGTGGCGATTCGAACAGGCCTCCATGCCTTGTGGTATTCCCACCTTGATGCCCTCTATAACCCTCAGAGAAGCCATTCTGATGCGTCTGTTCCCATCCGGGTGAGACGTCACCGCGGCTTAGATCGAAACCCGCAGCTTCGTAATACCCCATGTAGTGCTCCCACGCGTGCTTGAAGGCCCGTGTCAAGGCCCGAACCATCTTATTAAGTCGTAACTTAAACCCCAAAAGCACGGCTGCGAATTGCTTTCCATACCTCACCTTGGCTCGGTTGTTGGGATGGTTTCTCCGGCCATTCTTTTCCACATCACGGGCCAAGGCTCGTTTGATACCCCCAAAGAGCTGGGCCAAACCCTCCTACGATTCGGCCGGGCTCTCGCGGTCCAGTTCATAGAAGAGCAAGTAAACCTCTCGCTGCATTCCCAGCACCTCATTCGTCTTCGCCTCCTTGATTTTCTCGTCACTAATCCGCCACCAACGGTCTGTTTGCTTTCGGCGTTTCGGTTTGGCTCCGCTCGTCCTAAGTCCGACCGGTTTCCCGTTTGCTGTAGATGGTGCAAACGGTGTCTTGCCGGTCGGACTGCCTGATCTACTGTTCCTAGCAGAGTGCGATAGCTTAGACATGGTTGAGCGGGCGGAAGCCGCAACCGACCGAAGGCTGATAGAATCTGATTCACGATCTTTGCTCGGGAAGGTCGGGCTACGACGAGATAATGGACTTTGAGAAGAGGGCTGCGTCGTCGAATCGGACGACGGCCGAGGCAGGGCATCGAGTGATTGATTCACCGAGCTAGTCCCTAATGAAGATAAGCCTAAATCGGGAGTAGACGCCACTGGGCTGGGCTCCCCTGACTTGCGCATCGCTGCGACGCGAGGGGTGGAAATTGGAGTTGAAGTTGCTGATTTGGCGAATACGCCAGAGATCTGGAAGGGATTGGGGGTGGAATATGGAAAAGCGATGTTCTGTCGGCGGAAGGATTCATAATGGCCACTGTGATGGCTGCCCTTGTGCGTGACTGTGCCAAGCAGCTTGTATTTCTTGCGACTTAGCAAGCTACCCAGCTGCAACTGCTCAGGGAACGCCACCTTCGCTGAATTCTTCTGAGAAATAACGCTGCTGTATATGGATCTGGAGAGGTGAATAGCCATAATTTTAGGGAAACTGGTTAGGTGCGTATGTCTCGCAATCTTGCATGTGGGTGCGTCGCGCATGGGGGGTAGCACGACATCTGACGGCGGGTTTTCGGGGTCATTGTCGATGGCATGTTGCAGCTTTGCAATAGCTTCTTGCGTGCGAGCCTTAAAACCTTCGTCAGAACGAGAATTTGACAGTTTTGCCTCTAGTAAGCCTTTTGCGTGGACGAGACGGCATTTTTCGCATTTGAAATCATCGATGTACTCGGTCTTGAAGAGGCCGTCGAGACAAGCATTGAGCGAGGTCGAACTCGATTGCGGCACGTTCAATGTCAGCGTGCAGAACGTGCTCTCGGTTGGTCGCGGCTTGAAACCACACGTCTGACACTCAATCTGACTCTCGTATCTGCCCTCCATCGGAAATCCTTCTTCCTCCTCACGCTTGGACCGGATCGGGTCCGTCTCCGTCGTAGGCGCCGCGTCTGACTCGGAGCTATCGCCATTGACACTGCCCTCACCATCGACAGCCAGTTTGGCTAGACGTTCCTCAACCGCGTCCCCGTCTACCGGTGCCGAACTTTTGGTCGTCGTGGTCGTGGTATCGATACCACTCTTCTGCCTCGCGGTGTCTCGAGCCCTTCTTCCTGCGTGGTATTCGTCGCACAGTCGCTCGGCCACAACCTGCAAAAACTCCTGGGCGTCTTGTTGCTGTCTACTAATGCGTTGCTTGAAGGCATTCTCAAGCACAGAAATAAAAGGACCAGCAGTAATGGTCTTCTTGTAGATAGGTCGCTCGTTGAGGGCGTCAAGGATCTCCTTAAGACCTCTAGTGACGAGACCTGCTTGCAGACCTTGGGTTTTCCACTCGGGGTTATTCTTGTACGCGGGGTCTTTCACAATTTCCTGGTAAACCCAGGGCTCGTCTATGTTTCTTCGGTGGTTTTCTCGGATCAGGTATATTCGAAGATCGGTAAGGCCAGCGAGGGCTTGGAGAACGGAATTGATAAAGCAGTCGTTTGCCGGATTCGAGAGGCCAACAGCACCCTTCTTACGGGTCGAGTTGGGTTCACTATCCAGAAAGAAATTGGGGGCGAAGACATAAAAGAGGGTAATGGCGGCGAGGGAAGCACCCGCTGCGTAAGTAGCGACAGTAAGTGGCTTCTCAGGCATAATGGCGTAGGATTTTCTTTTCCTCTGCTTTGCTTGCTTTTTTTTCTTTTCTTTTGCCTCGGCTCGAGTCGATGGGTCTTTCAGTCCTGGCACACGGCGCCACGCCGAGTCAGGTCACGTCGCGATATTTGCTATTAACAAAGGATAAATGGCGATGCGTGAAGGAAACTCGTTGGGGTATGGTTGGTATTCGGTATAACACGAGGTTGAGATCATAATTGGGGATTTGGATGCCCAATTAGAACAGGGAGGATACCGAGAAGAACCCTGGAGGCGAAGGAGGGTTTTTTTTCGAAGAGCAACTCGGTGGAAAGAATTGGCAGAGTCAAGGCTGCAGGGATGATGGATGGAGAATATCTTTTTTAATGAACCAGGATTTAAAGGGTGTAAGTCTATGAAGTGCAAGGGTATTGGTATTGGCGGTTGATGGTGCAGGTGCAAGTGGTTCGCTGTTCAGGATCGGGATTGAGCCGATAGCGATAGGACTCTTGCTGCGTCCCGACCGCCTGGTAACAGTGTTCGAGAAGAGGGTATCGTAGCGAGGAGTAAGACATTGGAATATTCGGTAGCAATGGTCCACGGTGTGTCACTCACTACAAAACATCAATAGATTAGATCTATTCCATATAGATGATGCGACGGAGGACTGTGCATTATATTTGAGCACACATGTACCTATGTAAACAATAATTGAGACGGAAATAAACACAACATTTTATGCTTATGCGCGAGCAATTCGAAGCATCAAACGCATTGCGTACCTAGGTAGGTACTATGTACACTTGATAGGCATCAATTAGGTACTGAGTAGGTAGGTAGGTAGGTACTGCCTACGCCGATTGCAGCAAACCGGCTAGAAGTGGTTCGCGGAAGTGCCGGCTTTTGGCATAAATTCTGAATGAACAGCGACGCATAAACCCCCAATGCACCTGGGCAGGCAAACAGTCGAACGGTAAAACTCTTACCGATTACGGCAGCGAGGGTAAACATCCATGGATGGTGGAAGTGCTACTAGGTATGGCCTCAGTTATGAATCTGCCAAATTGGCTATGCTGTATAATGCGGATTAGGTACGAAAACAAGATGAACCCGGTCACGGCCGCATAGCGTCGTATTTCTTGCAGTCGCATCGCATAGGAGAAACCAGAACTCAATTCACATAGTAGACAGCTGCCATCCCATCTTCCTCCATCCATCCAATATCCTCGACCTTGCTCTCCCACGTGCTTGGGACGGACCCTGACCAACTCTGTTGCCCAAATTCGCACAGATTCGATACCGGACACTCTGCTGCGGCGAGTCATCATCCTTCGCGCTGATCGATTCGCTGAGCCGATACCTACCTAGGTACCCAGACGGGCTAGCACATCACCACAAATAGCGTATATGGTATCTACATGTGATCCGTACATAGTAGTAAATAGTGACGATCCATCTCGTCAAGTCTGTTGGCATCTTTTGGCGAGGGATGGAAGTGAGGCCGATGGAAAATACCACACTAAACAGTCTGTTTGGATACATAACCTACAACAATAAATTCACGATGATAAGAATCATAAGAAATCGGACGTAGCATAATGCCACCCTGACCGGGCCCCAAAGATCCCGTTAGAGCCCCGCGCGGGATTTTTTGCATGCGGGGATGGCCCTTGTATAGTGCTGTGAGCGCTATGAATACCCGCTATCTGCCAAGTCTCAGGGCTCGATAACCCCGCAGGGGCTTATGAGAAGACCCTTGTCTCGTCCCAGACTCTCGGACGATCACGATCACGATCACGATGAAGAAGCTTAAACTGGTGCTTGGGAGATTCACAAGTTACTACTCTGGTGCTAGACAACATGTAAGGAAAATAACGATCGAATTGGGTGTCATTAAGAATTAAGTTGGTTGCCATGCGGCAAAAACAAACGACTTCCTCATCTCATCCTCCTCATCCTTCCTCCTCCTCATCCTTCCTCCTCCTCACCCTTCCTCCACCTCTTACTAATAACAATATCGTTGGTCAGTGTCGTGGTACAATCTGTGATGACCAGGAGCGACTTCTGAAGGCCGAGTGACAATCTGTGGTGGCCGGGTACTAGTCGTACCAATAGAACAATAACAATACAGGTAGGATGTCGGAACATCCATGATAGACCTTGGTGTCTCATGCTTTCGTTCATGATGTCCATCTTCACAAACGACAACGCATCCTTTTGGTCAATCTGTCAAATCCACATGTCCACATAGCAATAACCGTTAGAGTCTCGTAATCATTCCGTGATCAGCCGTAGTCAGATCATCCCCAAGTATGATGGTAAAATCCAGATCAACTTTACTGGGAGGTCGAACCACTTCCGACGGCAGGTCCCAGGAAGGGAGCGATAGGGAATGACGAGCGTCCGAGATCCCAGAGCTCTCCTTTGACGGCTGCCTGGTGCCAGTCTTCGTTGCTCATGCCCGGGATGACGTGGCGAACAAGCTGGAGCTCATCAACAGGGACCTTTCGAGCGACGTACTCGATCAGGTGCTTGTTGTAGATGTCATCATGACCTGTCTGCGTGTCGACGATGGTGCAGGTGATCGGTCCTTTGTCCAGAACGCGTCGAAGCCCCATGGTCTGATCCTTGATACGGTACTTCTTGAAGACGCTGCACTTGAAAAGGGCAATGTGTTCGATGTGAGAGTTGCGTGAGAACAACCAAGGCAAGAAGTTACGGCCGACGACGGTATCGTTGTGGCTGCCAATGATTCCGAGACGCTTGAGCTGTGGGAATGGAAGCGTCGAGAAGCAGCGGCCGCTGTTCGGGTCGGTGGCGCGTACAGTCATGAGGTCGATGATGTCGGTGGAGCAGACGAGCTCCTCTACGTTGCCCAGGACGGAGAGACCATCCATCAACAACCAACGCTGGAAGTTGATGTGGGGAACGTTGTTCGGAATGTTAAAGACGAGAATGACACGACGAAGGTTGTTTCCGCAAGTGTGAAAAAACAAGTTGATGAAGAATTCCGAGCTAGGCTGGTATCCGGGACTCACGTAGGCGTTCTCGATACCCTTGAACACGCTCGGGAGCCCAGTTTGAGTCTCAGCGTAAGCAAAGGCTACCATGAACTTCTGGAGACGGCGGTTGTTCTCAAAGTAAATACCGCGTTCCTGGATCAGCTTCGTGGCCTGCGCATGGGCTTCCTTGGAGACGAGAAGGAACTTGCGTAGGGCCTTCATATCTTCGTGCTGCGTAGGGAGAATCTCCTCCTTGTTGCCAGGGAGGATGAAGGTCATGACCTTCAGGACCAGGTTCATCGGAAGTCCTTTAGTCATTTCGACTTTCGTCTCGGAAATCTCCATGGTGGGCAACTGTGCGGGAATATCCATCTTGAATGGCTACGACGGATCTTAGAATGGTTCAAACATAAACATAAGAAAATACCTTGTTATCTTACTATTGCAAATTGCGCGACGCGTAGACGTTGGAGACGGGGACCTAGTGCAGAACAGACGTGACTGCCGTTACTTGAATTCAAGTCCTGTAAGTAGGACCTGGTTGGCTGCGTAGATGATTATCAAAACAAGGTAAAATGGGGAAATCTGGGACGTGTCAGCTCTGATGGTATGGATGGAATGGGGTGTTATGTGTAGGTAGGTAGGTAGGTAGGTTGGTTGGTTGGTAGGTAGATAGGTTGGTAGGTAGGTAGGTTGGGAGGTAGGTACCTGTGAAGTGGGAAGGTTCCGAGACAGTAAGGGAACAGACTGGTACTTGTTGAGGAGGCAGAATGGGATTTCGTTGGTGAAGAAGGGAAAGTTTGGATCAGAGGATGCTGCCCAGGAATTTGCTGTGCTTAAATACCTTTTCAGACAGTAAAGCGGGTATGATCTGCCAGGTGGTGATGTGAATTTATTTTATTCAGTGCGGATTTATTCTATTGGTCCAAAATTAATTTGTTATTGATGATATATTTAAGGTATAGTGGCCTTGTGATGGACGGGGGTCTTCGTGATAGCTTCATCTGGTCGACCGTTGGCACTTGGGGTGACGACCCCTTTTCGGGGGACGAGCGGGACCCCGCCCTTTGTAAATTGTACAACCACCGTACAGCCAATATCGTAGGACCTGTAGGTACAATCTACAAGCAACTACATTATACTACTAAACATCAGATACCACTTAATACCTAGTATTAACCACGTCGAAGTGTTCATTCACATAGGCTACTATACTGGTGATTCACAAGTAACGACGAGAAACGAAACTAAACACCATACAGTGAAATATCCTACACCTCTAGGCATTGAAAGCAATCACAATACATTTGGATAACACTCACTAGTTATTTTCAACTATGCCCTTTAAAAAAGAAATCACCAATACCTATCACTGGCCCCGTTTTTAACAAGCATCGATCTCTGCCGAATATTCATGATACCAAAACCGATTCAAAGCCCTAGATACCAATTTCTAAAGCCCATTATTTTTCATACCATAATATCAATAAAATTAATCTAATTACCTATAAATATCAAAAATTCGATATATTCCATGCCAACCATTCACATTTCTGGAATATCCTCAATAATCTGAGAGCCATTGCCTACCCAGAACTTGATGTAGCTAATTCTGTGGCATAATAGATGTACGGCGTGTCATATTTCCCATGTTAACTTCCATAAGCCATGTGGCACGAAGAAGGAAATATGAATCTGCACCTGATTTGGAAAAGTAGGAACGTTATGTCTAAGGCATAGAAAGGTTGTCAAAGGCGAAGCATTCGTTCGAGAATATCACACCATACTATACCATTATGTGTTCCAAAAGCTGAGTTGTATAGGTATGTAAAGGTACTATCATATACCATGCGAGCCCAAGACCATGGGTCTCATAGGTCTACCTAGGTACCTAGTAGGTAGGTACTTACCTATAGCAGGAAGATATCCATATACTAGGTGGAACTACAGAACGCTGCAAACTGCAGACACCATGGTCTAAAAGTGATACTATCTACGTCTTAGTTAGAGACAAGATGGCACTTTCTGACAGCATTTTGAAACATTCGCCCATTGACAATATACAAAAGCTCTACCATAAAACGTGAGAGGTTGCTCTCCGCTAATGTTGATACCTGAAGTGTTATTCTGAAGGCGGGCTGCAAGTAAAATACTGAGAATATTCGCTGCAACATGTCTCAAGAGACTGAGGTGAGTTACTAGCCACGAGCTTACAGATGAGTATATAACAAGTCTATTGCGGTCTTGTGAAGTCAATGGCCCGCCCTACATCAACGCACATCCACCTTGCAACAGAACCCATTATGATGGAATATAATGATGAGTTATCCAACGAGAACCCTTGTAAAAGGGACACCAGGTATGATTTCGACTTTGAGGAATTCTATTCTCGGGCCCTAGTCATTGAAACCAATTTCCGACAGCAACGAGAAGATACGCATAATATGTTAAAGGAGTACACTTTAGGGTTACCAAGGCGTATGGAAGATTATAGCCCTGAGCGTAATTTAGTTAACGCTTTTGCGCTACTCTTATCCCGGGCCCGGAAGTCGATACACGATCGATCTGGGGACGTATGCTCTGCCAATGAAGTAACTGCTACAGCATTGCTCAAAAGCAACGGCAATACTGTGGCAAATTCGCCGTACACTGTCTACATTGCTAAGAATGGTGGCCTAAGTGAAAGCGACTGTATACTACTTGACAGGATCATCAAATGGATGAACTCGGCGAACTGCTCCCCTGAATCTGATCCTGAGCTTTGGGGCACAATTCTGGAACATATTCGAAACAGGATTAGTTCTTACCTTATCAGCGGAAGGGACCCGGGGCCCTCTAGATGTCTTTATCATTTGAGGGATATCCTTTGTATGGTGAATTGCCCCTAAGACAGGGAACTCTTGGGGTTATTCAAGGAGTTGTCTGGACTGATAATAGAGATTCAGAGCCCCTTTTCAAGGGTGGAGAAGATTGCCAATGTGGAATCCTGGGGCGATCTTATACGACGGTGCTGGGAGTTCACCTGCCGCTACGAAGACATCATAGGATACCTTACATAGCTTTATAATCAAGATGAGCGATTCGACCTACCTACATATGAGCTTGTCTGTGGTATCCAAATTGTTGGGAAGTTATCCATGATCCGTGAAGCGTTCTTGAACTTGGCTTCTTTTAGCAAGAGCCAAGCTTTTGGTCAACCATTTCTTGAAACTCAATGTATTCAAAATCCCTCCGGGGACAAGCTTGTGTATGAGCTCGATGGTAAATGTACGATCGAAGAGCGTGTTAAGGGCTTCAAGGGGGGTTCAAGACACGGTCACCCGAAAACCGAACTAGAGAAGTCCAGTGAGAAATATAAGAACGAGAATAATCCTGAGTTTCGAGTCCATTGCGAAATGCAATTGGTTTCTCATTTTATGGCGTTGTCACAAAGCCAGACACAACTTCCAGAGATTTATGATTTCATTGCTTGCTCAAAAAGCCCCTGTTTATCATGTGCCCACACAATCAACCGCGGAACACCTTTCAAGACAGCCAAATCGCATTCAAAAGTGTACTGGAAATGGGGTATCTCTAATTCCATGATGGAAAATGAGGGTATTGCTCGAGCCATCCAAAGTCTTCATGAGAAATTCGACCACATAATACGAAATGCAGAGGGGACACACAGGGGAGGCAAGAAGGAAAGCAATGTACCGCGGAGACCAGACTCTCCACCAGCGATATATTCTCAAAAAGACGTGTTTTGGGCTCCAGACGGAAATCGATTTCTCTCCAAGAATCTAGAGAGACGGTTGTGGAAGTTTGGGTTTTTAGGGGCAGCTACCAAACTCACATGGGCGCAAGTCGTAAGAAAATCAGTCGCGGCAGGGGATGGTTAAAATATTAGGAAAAGGCCCTTCAGATTTACTATGAAGCTTGAGTATAAACTGCGCGTATATAACTCCCATCTGGAAAATCAGTAAAGAACAACAAATTATAGCAACATAGGTAGGTAGGTACTAGGCAGGCACCCAGATAGAGATCATGACTTCTGACGACGTACTAGCTCATACCGATTTCCAGAGATAACATGCTAATCAACAAGCTAGGGAGTTTCCATTTCGCAATCTCAATCACCTCTTGGGTCTCTGAAGTTCCCTGAGAACACTGGAATGTTCCACGTCGAAAAGGGGGAGGGTACGTCCCGAGCCAACGGGAGCCCCTTATAGTTGAGCCGGAGAATATCTCGGTTTACGCAATCCAAGTACTATGGGATACCATACTTCTTCAATGAATGAGAACAATGTCGCTTTGTTGTTCACGGCCTATCATTCTACCACCCCGATAGACCCAGGAAGAGGGAATCAACAAAGCAAACAATGCACAAGGATATGACATGACAAAGACAGTTGGCCCTTGTCAACAGATCCAAGGCGAATTGTCCATATATAATGCGTTATATCCTCGTGCTACATGGTTTTCTTATATAATCCGGACCTCTGTCACCACATTTGCAAATCCTCCACATCTCCAACCAACCACCCCAACCCATGAAGGCTTGCAAAGAGATTCAGAACGCCGAACAACCCTATTCAAGCCGAATCTCAGTCTCAAGCATTCTTCACCATGCCTTCCATCACCATCGAGCAAAGCGGCCCCACGAGCACCGGCGGCCCCGTGATCCGCCGGCCCAGCACCGGGTGTGCGGTGGAGCTTGGCGCCGGGATCATGCCGGCTGGCGTGACGCACACGGAGAGGTGCAAGTGTATGCGGCTCCAGGGGTCGGAGCTGGAGCAGGTGGCCGACACGGTCAGGAACGCCATCCAGATGAACATCATGGAGGCTGAGAAGCCCAGCCTGGCGTTGGCCATGATTCTGTTGGGGGGCGATGTCGTGTACACGCCTAGGGGGGAATGAGAGGCCGTGGAAGAGTCTCCTTTGTCTCCTTGGTGCTTCATTGAGGTCATTGCATTTGATAGGTTCTTACGTTTTCTGTAGCTGCTAGATGCCTAGAAGGTACTTAGTTAGTTTCTACGCATCCCACAATATTCGAGTCGAATTTTTGAAGCACATGTGAACCGATTTGGAATTTCATTCTCCCTTCCTTTTTGTGAGCTTAAGACAGCTCTTTGTGATCCGTGGTTACATAACATCCCTAGCATCGATGCCTTCTACGATCATGGCTAGGGGACGTTATACTCTACGTGCCCCAGAGGTCTCTAGTACATAAATCACAAGTCACGCAGTAAATGAAAGTATTGGTCAACTGTGATTATTAAGTTCAGCATGTATTGAAGGCCTTCCCTTTTTATGCGCCTATCTCATGGACCTGCTACCTGGGGTATCATCCATGCCATCATGCCATCGTAACTCATCGGGGAACCTAGTGTACAGACTGAGAAGGAAATGAAAAAAAAAAGGAAATAAAATACCGCAAAAGGAAATTCCTCCACCTGCAATAGCCCCATGGGGCCGCCTCAGATGCGACTATTTCTTGGTAATGTCGGTGTTGCCGGCTCTGATTGGGGGAGATGTGCATTCTCAGAGTTGTTGTCCTCGGCATCGTCGTCCTCGGCATCGTCGTCCTCAGCATCATCGTTGTCAGAGCAGTCGTCGTCAGAAGCATCGTCATCGGAATCATCATAATCAGAGTCCTCGTCCTCTGAGCTTTCTTCGTCTTCGCCATTCAGAGACTTCCACTTTTTAATCGACTTACGGACGCCCTCGATGTCCCAGCTGCTCCATACGCAGTGTCGGCTAAATGCGAGAAGCTTCCTGGCGATGGAATACCGATTATCTAGGGCCTCCGACACCCAATTTTCACCTACTGCCTCCTCAAATGCCTGTTTGATCTCAGCATTTTCTGGCGAGTCCGGTTCATTGTCTGCGGGCTCTATAGGATCCATGTCGCGGCTATCGCACGTACTTTTTCCTTCGGTCTTGTTACGCCAAAGCCATCGGGGAGGGCTGCGTGCGATAAACCTTGGCACGAATAGGGCATCGTCCCAGTCCAGAGTTCCAGAAATGTGAATGTCAGGAGAGAAGTCGACCATGATGTTTCGGGGAAAGAGATCTGGGTGTCGTAGACATATGAAGTCGTTTTCGGACTCGAATAGCCCAAGCTTCACCATGCCCTCAATCGTCTTTTGGCATGACTCAAAGATATTGGCAATGTAGGTGTTTCGATACTCGGTATTCTCTGCCTGGTAGAGTCGCCTCTTAAAAATAGTCGACATGATTTCTGTGGTGGACAATCCTGGGGGGTCGTGTCGAAGGCGGTCGAGAGGTAGGATGTCATTGTCTTCGTTGTGCCAGTTGAGGGGATTAACGGGTTCATCGGTGAAGGTTGCACCGAGAGGCTGTAGGAACATTCTGTCGCCAATTTCGACACCATGACGAAATCCCGTCTCGTGAACACTAAGTTCCCCGGCAACGTCATTCGTGATGGACTCTAGTCTGAGGTATAACTGCGCCAACTCCTTGGCAAGTAGTAACTTTTGAGTATGGGCGAGGTCGTTCCAAACGCTTTCGAGACACTTGCCGGGTACCCGAGCCAGAACCATGTAGGGATTCTCCAGGGCATTATCGTGTGTAGCGTCCCACGCAATTACCTCGGGCGCCTTAAGATCCGGGAACTTTTTCACGTAATCGAAAACGGCGGCAGAAAGAGGCACAGCGAAGCCAAATTGGGGAATTCGGAGGACGTATTGGACCATTTGACCATCCTCCATCGCCATCGAGATACTGAGGACTGTGTTGTAGGAACCACGTGAGAGATATTCGACAGAGAGGGTTTCGTGATTCGCAGCGGGCCATAGATGCTTGCAAAGTGCTATGGCTTTCGCAATATACTTCTCGCCGTTGTCGTCATTTTGATTTTTTTCATCATTTTCGTTGTTATCGTCGGAATCGTCATTATCGTCATGAGAAGAAAGCGAGGGGGGGCCTGCTGAAGATATACTGCAGCGTAGTGATTGCTTCCTTGGCAATAGCGGAAGCGGAGATGGCTCCAAATCAATTATAGGCATTTGTTTGTCAATGACGGAAGATGGTCCGGGTTGGTCAGGGTGTCCATGAGCTTCCATCCTAATTTTCTTGGGTTGAAAGAAGGTGAATATAGGTAGGCATCCTAAGAAGAACAGTAGGTAGTTAGTACAAAGATCTCCAGGTACTAGGTAGTTATCTGGATTTTATCAATCCCAATTGTTTATGCACATATGCGCTCGGTAGATATGTTAAACCGGTTTCCGCAGGGCGCAAATGCATCGGCATGTATCCCGTGACATATAAATACCTCTACGGAGGTGTTGGGAGGAATCATTGAAATAACGAACCTAATGTAGATATGATGCCAGCGACGGTAGACCACATGGTTGCTAGGCAGCGTGGCCGTGTAAGGTACCTTATCAAAGGTACCTTACTTTCCTATAAAGAAGCTTATCGTTAGCCTGAGGATCGTGTAGGCGCTAAGTTCCAGGTATATATAGATCCATATAGATCAATATAACGATGTCCATGGATATGGCCTTAGGAAAATCAAAGGAATAACGTATGGGCAATCGGGGTAGGAAGATATCGACAGTCACTGATCAATGATCAATGATCAATGTATACGAGGTATTTGTGCGACAAGGTACCAGGCATGTAACGTAGGCG
Organism: Hypoxylon rickii; assembly: GCA_902806535.1. Lineage (NCBI taxonomy): Eukaryota > Fungi > Ascomycota > Sordariomycetes > Xylariales > Hypoxylaceae > Hypoxylon > Hypoxylon rickii. The sequence continues at coordinate 4,152,380 of CADCWY010000003.1, forward strand.
CCACTGTCGCGCCGCCCGTTACACCCGCGCAGTAGGTAGTGAGCCGATAGTGGGTAATCATGCACATCGTCAACCTCGTCGTCGTTACCAAAGGGATTCCGATGGATTAACGTTATCCAACCAATAGGCTCTCAGAAAGAAGACACAATGGAGCATCAACTTACCTCCCTTGCCCTTACTCTTGCCCTTCTGAAAGGACTTTCCACCGCCGCCCTTCGTGCCATTGTTGGCCTTCGTACCGTTGTTCGCCTGGGTGGCCTTAAGGGCCTTCTCGGCCTGATCTTGCTTTCGCTGCGCTCGTTCGTCGGCTTTCTTTTGACCAATACAAGCTAGGCAGTCTTTGCCCTTGATAGTTGGGATATGATGAGCTCTACACAGCACCTAGGTAGAATCAATGTTAGGAGTGTTCCTTTTCCTACTGCACCTCACAGATTCATTTACCTGGTGCTCCGCGCAGTAGTTCTGACCCTTCACCGGGCGGCAGCCACCCTTATACGCGAGGGGGCAGTGGTGCGTTGTTGTCATCGCCGGTTGGTATGTCGCCGTTAGCGATGTGATGTGATGTGAGGGCACGATGATTGTTTTCTATTATGTGTGTCAGGGATGGTGTGGGTGTTGAGATTAAGGCTGGATGGGTAGGTTCGCGAGAGACTCTGTATTCAGAGGCTCTGTCAGTTGTGTGGAATGGAAGATGATCAATGATTGCGTGGTGAGGGATCATGAATGTGAAGGTGTCGTGGTTTGGGAGAAAGTCAGGCCAGAGAAAGCAGATTGCTCAGGTTTAAATGGCGTCGCAGCGAGAGTCACAGTGCTCATACCACTTATTAGGATTACTCGGGAAATCACCTTTAGCGATGACCACCATATGTTAAAGTGGAAGTGGCGTCACGAATTTATCGATGGGAACTCAATGAAAACAGGCCAGTTACCAACGTTGAATGTTGCTCTCGTCGGTTCTCACTATGTCTAACTACTACTGGGAACTTTTCACGATGCAAACACCACGCTAATAACATAAAAGGAAATCAGCACACATCTAGTAGGTACCTACTTAGTAGATATTAATCACACCCAGATGCGCCATTTCCATTGCTATGATGGTTGGCGCACAATGCTATTCGAATTCACTAAAAAAATCCTCATTTATCAGGCATGGCTATTCACGACCGACACAGCTCATCACCATATTACATCTGAGAAAATATTCCAGGTAACAGCACGAGCACTCCATTTGGTATCGATCTCTAGCATTCAAAAACTTTGTGTTTTGCTTTTTTGCTCTACAGTTCGTGTGATGCCAATGGACTACATTAGTCGACGCCAAACACTTAGACTTTACCCCCCCCCATATATAGTACTAGGAAAATCTACGAAAATGGTCACTATCGTGACAACGTCCTGTCAGAGCGATTATGTTTTCAGGAATCATGGTAGCATGGTTCAGTTTCCGGTTCCAATAGTACTGGCGCAGCTGGTGTGGCTCGGATGGCTCACAGAGTTCTACCAAGGTAATATCAAGCTCCTTGCGGAGATAATACGATTATTTTCATCTCTACTCATCATGGAAAGTCCGATCTATCTATGAGTCCATCTAAGATACATTATCGCATACGTGAGCATGGGCAATGCGCGATAAACAGTAGGCAACCTATCAAAATTCATCTTATCATTGATATACGATACTCACTAGAGAAAACTCGATAACCTTAGGTGACGGTATTTTACGATTGTCCTTTGAGATACCGATTCGATAACTTCAATTGCAGTGGAATAATATCAACCGATAACTATTCTATCCCTCTGATAGTGAGTCGAAATATCCACGAGCATTCAGCAATGCTATTCACTTTCCAAGCACAGGATACCAACGATCACAAGTGACTCCGCCTCCCCGCCAAACTGCTAGGTAGGTCATCACGCAATAACCGCCAAGCTTATTCGCATTCATCGCACCGTACATGCCCACACCCGCGGCCAGTACAGTACATCTCTTCTTTGTCGCAGAGCCTCTGGCAGCGGCAGCTATCGAGTTGTCAGCGTTAACGATGCTACACACGTTGGAACGATCCTGGGCGAATTTTACAGCAAACAAAAATGGCCGTTACGGGAGATTATAGGGAAGGCCCAAGTGAAAGCTTACCATTTCCAGTTTTCTGAGGAAGGCGTGTTGAAATCTTGATTGGCGGCTGGCCTCTGGTTTGATGCCTGGCGGCGAGCATTCGACGTGCAGCGCGTGGGCTTGCTGCCCGTTGGGCAATCACCACACATGGTAATGAATAATGCGTATTTGTTCCGAGGTCTTGGTAGAGTTGATCGTTTCGATGAGCTTGGAAGTAACCCGACGTAGAGTTGCTAGGCTTGGCGGTTTGGTCAATGATTTCAGGGTGGGATAGCCACCCATTTAAATACAGGAGTGGGGGATACGAATGCTGAACTACAGGATTCATCAGGTTCGTGAAATACTCCTGTCACCTCTGACTCGATATTTCTGGCCTCGTGTTTTTGCCTACATATTGCATGATGAGTACTGAGAAGGGCAAACCCCATAGGCACAACGAAAAATGCGTTATCTGGCTCGTATAATACTGTCACTGAGTCCATCATAATCCACGATACTGGAGTATTGCCAAATGTCTAAATTGGTCTGTCCTGTAGATAGGCCACCGAAACTCGTGAGTCGTAACGTACCAAGCCAGAAATCTGTCTTGGGAACTGATTTCGACGTGATGTGACTAGGTAGGTAGGCAACTGCCACCACGGTCGGTAAACCTCAAGATCCAACCCTTTCACCTAAAAAAATAATCATCATTAAAACGTTGCCATCTTAAAAGCTGACTAACGACGTCGTGCCATAAACGATGGCCAAACTCCCCGTCGAAGAAATTTTAGCAGCAATAGAATTTGGTCCATAGGGGTACGGTTCCTAATGAGAGCTGCTAATGATCGCGTCGCAATAAGCAACCGGGATTTTCGATACATGTGAGCCCATTAAAGACAGCAGCGGTATTAATTGAGTTCGAAGCATGATTCCTCCTTGGAAACACAATTACCGGGTACCAAATGGTCGTCTCTTCATACGATTTACTGCCACATGGGTGTGATTTCTTTGGAAAAGGAGGTGTGGTGTATGATCAGTTGTTCAAATAAGCTATTTTCTCGTGGGCTGATTGGCCAACATTATAACGCCATGGCTTGTCTGGGGTGAAAGAGTACTTAGGTACCTGGAACTATTTATATGGAGAATGGATACTCTTGATAGATGGCCGTAAAATCAACAAATGGACTACTAGATAGTAATTGCATCCTGGGAAAAGGCATTGGCACGTCCAAACGCGAATATGGCACGTCAGATTATGCGAAGCACGGAAAGGAAGAGGGAAAATGAGCTATGCGACCAGATGTCACCATAGGTAACTTCAAACTACCTAATCTTCAATTTCTATATAGAGGCAAGGCCAGAGCTACATATGATGACGCAGCAGGCGATTATCGAGATTAGTGAGGACAATGATTGTTTAACTACCTCGGTTCTATCGAAACTCCTACAACAGGATTGACCTCGATGTGTGGTCCATCAGGATCCAGGCACGTTCGCGGGGATTGGTGAGATGTCGAGACGACAGGGTATTATTGAGTTACGCGAATTAAGGACGATAATATCGGGTTCCATCAACCAATTACGGATCTCGTTGGCGTCCTCGTCTCGTCTTCACCTACGGTGGCCTTACGCGAATTATTTCTTTCAACAGCAAATTCTACGAGTTTCGAACGGCCCCATCAAGATCATAGCTATGCACTTAAAGCAAGGCATGCGTCAACCGCAAGACCAACTCTGATGAAGATGTTAGTACAGTTCCAAGAACGGAGAATTGGTGAGAACACTAACCTTCCTTCCTTCTGATAGACAACATCACTAATAATGTCCCGATCCAAATCCGGGAACATTCCCGCAAGGGTTTCTACAACATTGTTGTGCTCCGCTCGGTGAATCCGCTGAGCCTCTGCAACCTCGGCACTTGCTTGCCTTGCCGCTGCTTCTTCGGCGGATAATCGTTGGCGTGCATCCATCGAGGGATTTCTGTCGGTGCTTGGTCGAGGACTGAGCCGTGGGTCTGGCTGGGGCATGCGGGCGGGCGGACTGGAGCTAGGGCCAGCACCGTTGGGTTCGTCTGAAAATATACGGCCAATGGACGACAAAGGCCTCTGGATTGAGCGGAGTAAACCAGTGATGGCTGGCGCCTCATCGCTGGAGTCATTCTCGTCATTAGACGTAGACCGACGCGGTGTGCTTGACCCGTCCATCTCTAGCGAAGGACGTGTCGAAGATGATCCGGATGGGTAAAACCCGGACTTTTCGGATTGCTGGGGCTGGGATGCTGGGCGCGGTTCCTCAGCCTGGTGTTTCTCTGCGATAGCAGACACGGCGGCCTCTACATTCTTCTCAAATTCCTCGTCGGAGATCGTGAGGGTGGTACGGTCCATGCTTTCGATGAACTGTATGGCTCCCATCTAACCACAAATCGCAATCAGTGAGTGGCTATCTCAAGGGGTTGTCACGGACTTACCAGAGAGGAAAGATAATATCCGGCTTCTCCGGCGAGCTTGTCTTGGTTTCGGAATCGCAGGATGTACTGAACATTAGACACTAGATGATCGGGGTTTGATCGTAACACGACATATATCAGAAGTGGCATGAAGGAATCGGCCGATGAATCGGATTTATTATGTTTGAGGAGTCCTAACGCATCGATTAGTATCGCGACGGGCCGGGGATCCGGCGTTCGTACCAAAAATGACTTTGCAGCAGTTCAGAACGCATATGATTTTGTCTCGGGGTGCCCGGTAGGACTTGATTTTCAGGAGTTCTAGAATGGTAAGCAGTGGTCTGAGCTTATAGCTATGGAAAGACGCACCTTGCTGAGCTAGAATGAGGAACCTTTTGCCGGTGTCATTGATTGCCGGAATATCTAAATGCTCTTCTCGAACCCAGCTGTATATCTTAATCTTTTGTGCTACAATTTCATCTCTTTCCACATCCTCCTGGTGCTGCCCACGTCGTCCCGGTCCCATGGGCCGGTCGCCCCCGCGGCGTCTTGGTTTCGCGCCGGGGATAGGCTGAGGGGGTGGTATCGCGGGCGAGAAAGTCTGGGTATAGAGCCTGTTCATGACAAGTTTCTCCATTCCTTCGCGGGCATTGTCAAATTCCGCATCCGAGACCTCGCTCCATACCTCGCACTGGGCCATTTTGTTGGCTATGAAGGTGAGGAAATCGCTGATGATCTTGACCTGCTCATGTACCATCCATTGTCGCTTTGCGAATTCTGACAAGAAGGACTTGAGGTACCGTGCCACGGGATCAGCCTTCTTGTGCTTCAACTGTTCCAAGAAGCGATGGAAGTCAAATGGAAGAGCCGGCTCCGGCTCCGGGTCCGGTGGTGGTGGTCGATGTAATGAAGCTGTAGAGGACATTTGTGAATCGGCAATAGGACTTCTTTCACCCGAAGGACCGTCTTTGGGCGGAACTGGAGGACCTTGGTCGTCGGGTTCTTTTAGCTTTTCCTTTGATCGCGTGCTCGTTGGTGACGGGTTCGATAAGCTCAGGCCTTGTATATCCTGTAATTGCTGCGCGATGCTCGGAGCTAGAGGCTCAAGGCTAGACTTTCTCGGCGGGTGTTGAATAGGTGGACTACCTAGTAAGGGTGAGGTGATCTCGAGCCGCGGGCTCATAACTTCTTCCTCGCCTGGTCCACCGCCATCCTCGGGAAACTGTTCCATAATACTCTGGATCTCCGAACGAGATGTACCTTCTTGCTCATCTTCGCTTGGATACCGCCTCTCATCGTAGCCAGCATCGGATCGTGTGGGGGATGGCTCAGGGCCATGCCCCTTAAAACGGTGGGTGGAGTTGGTTCTGGATGGGGGCTGGGAACCGTCGGGAGTCGGAGGTGTCGGATCAACATACGGTGTAGTATTAATTGTCAAGTATTGCGGTTTTGTGGGCTTGAGGGTCGCGACAGATGATTCCATGGGGTCTGCTTGTCCATCAGGTGTAGCTTCTTGATTTATCTGGCTGGTCTTGTCCTTCGAGACATCCTCGGGTTTTACATTCTCTGCCTGATCTTTGGAGAGGTCTGCTGGGACAGCCTGACCCTGGTTCAAGGCTACCTGGCTGCCTATATTATTTGGCTTAGGGATGTGTTCTTTCGTCGTACCATCGTTATCATCATTTTGCGCATCGATCGGATCGGACTCGGGAGGGATAGTTGCGACAACTGGTAAGGTATCAGGAGGGTTTACGGGCTTTTGGTCACTCATGGCGGGGTCATGGTCGGACGCGCTGGTAACGTCTGGTTGAACGAGAGGGCTCGTAGACTCTGGTAGGAGCTGTTCAGGAGGAGACATGCACGCATGAGGTCTAGGTCCCTTTAGAGAGAGAGAGAGAGAGATTGTTTGGGAATTTGGCGATTCGATTGCTAACAAGAGAATAATGATTGGTGTATGTCAATGGTGGTAGAAAGAGTAAATGCAGGTCCACGGACACGGATACGATAGGTATTCCAGGTTCGTGCTAGGGACCAGGCAGGTAAGCAAGCAAGCAAGCAAGCAAGCAAGCAACCAGGCAAGCAGTTGGTTTAATTACTGGGATGATTCCTGGTTATCGTTATCGCTTTTCTTCAACGCATGGAATGGAATTGGAACCTTGGAAGACTTAATAAAAGCTATAGGTACTATATCCACTGATAAAATATGGGTTGCGGGCGTGGACAGCGCTAGGTGCACCATGCATGCGCCTGCGTTATGTACCTAGCATGTTACCTAAAGTTCTGAAGTGTGTTTCTAAAATTGTAGCACCGGCGCTATATTGCCGCCTGTCTTTGCCTGCCAGGTACCTGCTGAAGTACCTACATAGTGCAACCAACATTACCTATACATTGATGTATGTACTCGACCAGGTGATATTGAAAACTTGGAACAACGAAATGCTCAATGGTCGATTTAAAAATTGTATGCTTTTCTCCTTTTATTGGCACTTAACAGTCCATCCTTTTTGATTCTTTTCGTCGGATTGCGTGAAATACTGTCACCTGCTAATGGATTGACAGCTGATCCTACACTGCGATGAAACATCAAGAGACGGAAGTACCAATACAATGAATGCTATTTGTACTTGTTGAAACAGGGACTGGGCATAGTGTATAGCCTCAAAGATGCGATTGATGGCTTCTTATCATATCAGAGATGTGAAGCTTGAGTCTGTGCCAAATCAACCCTACACGTGTAGCAGTGGAATGGTGATGTCCAAACGAATGCAGCGATCCAACATTTCCAATCTCTCAGAGGGGTGCCACTCGAGTCCATGGGCAGGCATACGAACAGGATTGGTTAGACGTCATCCCGCATTTATGCATGTTATGCGCTGAGAATGCCAAGGCTACAAGTAGACAGAGGTTCCTCGGCAGCGCAACATATCACGATTCTACACGCAAATACAAGATGATACAAGATGATACGAACATATCCCTTCCCCTACATCGGCGCCAAGCCGCTGTAACGGTAGCTCCGGCCGCTAAGTAACACGGATTCGCCCGGTTGTTGATCGTGGAAATCATGTAATCCCCGAAATCTTTCTCTTGTCTTTTTCACGATGCAAGTTTAATCCTGACAAATTCCAGTTCAAGTTGGAGGAAAGGTTGGTTAAAATCAGAAATTGGTTGCAATCTTGCTTGGTCTATAGAGCCGATTCCTTTGACGGCATTCCATTCGTTTTAATTGTTTTACTACCTTCGTTTTCCAACCTGTCGTCGTTTTCGAGTCCATACGCCTCTTGTCGCGGGATTGCCTGTCCCATAGGAACAACCTCGTAGGAAGCCCGTGTTTCTGATGTGCGCGCGAACGCCTTGCGATGCGGCCACACTCGCTCAAACCCTTGTATAATGCCTGGAATGGCCGATCCTCCCGATTTTGACTTTGGGAAGAACCAAGAGAAAGGCACGCTCCCGACAGCAGCACGGAAGGCTCGGAAGCAGCTGGAAGAGATAGGAGGAGTGGCACAAGATCATGCCGTGCAATGGTATAAGAAATACATTCTAGAACTCATACTCCGACAGAAACCTCTGAAGCCCTCCAAAGATGGCCGGCACGTCCCTTTACGAGTTGAGCGCGAGGATACCTTAATTGACGAGCGACGCGGTCATCCGTACATGTCTAATGCCATTCGTACCTCACGATATACCGTATACGATTTCCTCCCAAAACAGATCATCTTTCAGTTTACGCGATTGGCCAACTTTTACTTTCTCTGCGTTGGTATCCCTCAAGCAATCCCTGGTTTGAGTACCACCGGAAGCTACACCACCATCCTACCTCTCCTCTTCTTTGTCCTCCTAACCATTGTCAAGGAGGGCTACGATGATTTCAAACGTCATAGGTTAGATAAGCTCGAAAATGCAAATGGCGCGAAGGTCTTGAGGTCGAGCCCATCGGATTTGAATCCAGCTTTATCTGCCCCAAAATGGTTCACACGTAGATTTGGAGTTGCGGAGGCAGACACCCAATGCAGCGACGACGAAACAGACGGGGAATATGGGTGGAGGCGTGTGAAATGGCAGGATGTTAAGGTCGGCGATGTCGTCAAACTGGTTCGAGATGATGCTGTGCCAGCCGATCTGGTTCTTTTGCACGCGACGGGCGAGAATGGATTGGCTTACATCGATACCATGGATTTAGACGGAGAGACCAATCTAAAGAGCAGAGAGTCTCTGCCCGACTTCAAAGATTGTCATAACATCGCTGGCCTTCGTGCCTGTGCAGCCGAGTTCGTTCTAGAAGACCCGAATCCCGATTTGTATCGCTTTGATGGGCGTGTCACGATACATGGCCGCACGCTTCCCTTAACCTCTAACGAGGTTATATACCGAGGAAGCACGCTCCGGAATACTGCTTGCGCCGTCGGTATCGTCATCAACACTGGAGAGGAGTGTAAGATCCGCATGAATGCAAACCAACACCCTGCCGCCAAGAAACCAGCATTGGAGACTATTGCTAATAAAATCGTCATTACTCTTGCGCTCTACGTTATCATCCTAACGGTTGGATGCTCCATGGGCTACATTATCTGGCGGCGGTCTACCGAACGGATTTCCTGGTATGTCGCGATGGCCACCGTTGAATTTAAGCAAATTATCATCGGCTACGCCATCATGTACAACAATGTCATCCCTCTCGCGCTCTACGTCACCCTCGAGATAACACGAATCGGCCAGATGCTTATGTTAAACAACGACGTGGAGATGTACGATGAGATCACCGATACCCCCGCCCGATGTAATACAAATACGATTCTAGAAAATCTGGGCCAGGTCAGTTACGTATTTTCGGACAAGACAGGCACTTTGACGGAGAATATCATGAAATTCCGGAAGATGAGTATCTCAGGAACCTCATGGTTGCACGAACCAGATATCCAGTCTGAAGATGTCACAGTAACGACGGATCTTGGCCCGGGCGTCGATACAGGAATTACGCTGCCGCGGAAGTCTAGGGAGGTTGCCAGTGTGATCCACGAAGACATCGAGCTTTATCCCTTATCCTCGCCAACGTCAATCGTTACAAATCGCTCTGGGAGAAAATCTTCATCACAGTGGAGGTCAACCGGCCGACCAGACCACCTACAACCTGACGTGACAACTTTAGATCTACTAAAGTACATAAGGTCACGGCCGACGTCACCTTTTGCGAGACGAGCCAAAGATTATATACTATGCATGGCCCTCTGCCATACGTGCTTACCAGAGGTACAAGATGGAAAGGTCGATTTTCAAGCCTCCTCGCCGGATGAGTTGGCGCTCGTTCGTGCTGCTCACGAACTTGGCTATTTAGTCATCCATCGGTCGTCTCAGGCTGTGACCTTACGTATCGACATCGGAGATGGAAACGAAAGGACGGAGGTGTACCAGATTCTGGATGTCATTGAATTCAGCAGCAAGCGGAAACGCATGTCGATTGTGGTACAATATCCCGATGGGAGGATTTGCATCATCTGCAAGGGCGCAGATTCCATGATCCTACCCAGATTAAAGCTGGCAAACTTAGCGATGCAAAAAGCGACGGAGGTCCGCAAAAGCGTTGAAACGGAACGAGAACTCCTTCGAAGGAGCGAACAATTGGAAGTCAGAAACAGCTTCGGTGGTCGTCCGAGCTTAAATCTACGACGAAACATCGCATCAAACCGGAATAGCACCAGTCTTGCCCCACCCGTCTCGCTCGCTAAAGAGTCATCGGTGGTGAGAAGCAGATCTGTGGACGTATCTAGAACGCGGCCCTCACAAGAGAGATCTCGTCCGTCATTAGGCATACGAACCACATCGCTTGATGCGACCAAAACACTACTGAGCCCATCAACCCCTAGGCCACCTCCTGATAGATTTTCGTTCCTCGACGATTCCTCCATTTACGACGAATCGGTTATCTTTACCCGGTGCTTCAAGCACCTGGATGACTTTGCCACTGAGGGTTTGCGAACTCTCGTGTTCGCGAGAAAATTCATACCACAGAGCGAGTACGACGCATGGAAAAAGGTATACGACGATGCAACTACCAGTCTTGTGAACCGTCAGGATAGGATTGAAGCTGCGGGTGAGCTGATCGAACAGTCATTCGACCTTGTCGGGGCAACCGCCATCGAAGATAAGCTCCAAGTTGGCGTACCCGAAACCATTGACAAGCTACGCCGCGCCAACATCAAAATCTGGATGTTAACAGGAGACAAGCGCGAAACAGCTATCAATATTGCACACTCGGCACGAATTTGCCGACCGGGTTCTGACATATTCACCCTCGACTCTTCGAAGGGGTCGGTAGACGTCCAGATCAACGATATATCTGAGGACATAGCAACCGACTGCACTCACAGCGTTGTAGTCATCGACGGTCAGACTCTTTCGGTCATCGAGCAGTCCGCGCGGCTGACAGACTTATTTTACAACTTGATTCCTTCGGTTGACTCTGTTATATGCTGTCGTGCGTCGCCTGCTCAGAAGTCTATGATCGTAAAAGCCATACGACAACGAGTCCCGAGCGCCCTCACCCTCGCGATTGGCGACGGAGCCAATGACTTGGCAATGATCTCCGCCTCCCATGTGGGGGTCGGGATATCAGGTAAAGAGGGACTCCAAGCCGCCCGTGTTGCCGACTACGCTATTGCGCAGTTTCGCTTCCTACAGCGGCTGCTTCTCGTACACGGCCGCTGGAACTACGTCCGCACTGCCAAATTCATTCTCACCACCTTTTGGAAGGAGATGTTCTTCTACCTGCCCACGGCCATGTATCAGCGCTATAATGGGTATACGGGAACCAGTCTTTACGAGAATTGGAGTTTGACTGTGTTCAACACGTTGTTCACGAGTTTGTGCGTCATTTGTCTGGGGATATGGGAGCAGGATCTCAGCGCCGAGACGCTTCTTGCTGTGCCTGAGTTGTACGTGCACGGACAGAGGAACAGGGAGCTGAACATACCGCGATTCGTGCGTTGGATGGCTGCGGCCGCCACGGAAGGGGTTTTGGTGTGGCTTGGGGCGTGGGCCGCGTATGGTGTATACGGCCAGGCACGCGACGACGGGCTTTTTGCCTTCGGGGACTTGGTGTTTACCATCGGGGTGGTATGGATCAACTGGAAAATAACGTAAGTCCGATCGAGCAACCGCGGCCTTCGGTATACTAACAGAATCCCATAGCATGATCGAGACGCATTACAAGACAGCCGTTGTTCTGGGCTGCTCTGCCATCACGTTCGCCGGGTGGTGGGCCTGGCAAGCCTTTTTAGCGGGCGTCTACGAAGCCCAGCCAAGCCCGTACCCAGCTCGACACGGGTTCATCGATACGTTTGGAAAAGATCCCCTATGGTGGACTACCCTCATCGTTGTCGTCGTAGCGCTCATCGCGATCGAAGTCGCCTACAAGATGGTCAAGCGCAGCCTAGTCGTCTCGGGCGCCTGGCGATGGCCGCCCTGGAAACGTATGAGCCACGAGGAGAGCCTGGAGAAGTGGGGCTTGGAGGTCTGGCAGGAGTTGGAGAAGGACCCGGTCACGCGTGAGCGGCTACGGAGAGCGTGTCTGGACGAGGACGACGGCGAGGACGCGGATGGGGATGCGGAACAGGACAGCATCGACCCGGTGGACGTGGCGAAGGTTCTGTGAAGGGAGGCATTGCCGGCGTTTGGGACGCGTGTATACATACCCATATATATCTTCACCTAGAAGTAGAGTTTTGGCGGACGGCGGGCTTAGGGGTTTTCTTTTCCCGAATCGGGGCATCTGGTACTAGATGGATACCCAAGTGCTATTACGTTACGGTGGATTCTGGGTGTGCAGATATAGTAGGTACCTAATATTCATATACGGAATTGTGCTTTCAGCCCTTGTTGCACGATGGCAGGCAGGTCCCATCTGAAGCTCCGAGTTGATGTTTACTCGTGGCAAAAAGACGAGGTCCAGGACAGTTCAGACGAAGAAGATGGGCTTCTGGCGCGAAGCACCCAGCCTGCCCCTCCTGTAACCTGCTCGGTAATACATGCGCAACTTACCGCCCTCCTCAGCTCCAGTCGCCCCCTTCGATATGTACAAGGCGCAAAAGATACGTCTCTAGTGATACGACCCTTCCAGCCCACTCGCACGCGATCTCCCAGTTACACGCCTCCACGTTCCGCGTGTCGGACTTCCATAATCCACATTGCTCACCGGAGTTCCCCGAGCTGTGCTATACCACGATCCGGCGGCCTGTCGAAGCGCACATGGAACGGCTGGACTTTGCAGCATTCAATTTCCATCATCGATTTCCCGAGCAGGGCCTGGATTGCTAGCATTGATTGTCAGTGAAAAGCCAAAGATATAGACCCGACGACACAGCATCGGACAGGTCCCCGGCAACACCACCCGCACTACGAGTTTCTCATCAGAATGAAGGTACAGAGAGCATAACAATGGGTGGTTCTATTGGCCAGGTTGGTATGGCTTGTGGTTGGTCGAATAGATACCTAGGTACCTAGTTTGAAGAGTACAACCGCAGTTTGCAATATGTCTCCAACAACCACAGGTTTGGGGGTTTGATTCTTCGGTTGGCTAACATTGTTTTTCCTTTTGGTTACTTTGATCACTCACGTGTTAAAGATCCGTGATAATGCGGAATTATGTTTATTTATTGATTGCAATGGACATAATCTTGATTCCATCCCGGGTCCCCACTGTAGTGCTACAAAGTAGCTTCGTTGGGATCTGCATAGGCGAGGGGTTCGGGGTGCCATGAACACTAGGCAATCATGGGGAGTGACCTCAGTTGAGTTGAGTAATATGCTAAAAAGTATAATCATAGAAAGGAATAACATACAATCTCGAAGGATGAATATTTACAATAAACCGCTGCCTGCCCTATTTTCTATCACGGAAACCCCCCTCGCTGTGACGCTACGCCGGCAAAAAAGCAATCTAGAGTTTGGTCGTGTTTAGTACTTGACGCCACTCATAGCTCATCGAGCCAATCCAGCAACGGGTTCATCGAGAGCAAGGGCCCCAGCGTGACCCCGTTCTCCTTAGCCAACGGGATGAGATCGGAAGGGCTCTGCCTGAATTCCATGTAATACATGAGCACGTACTTGAGCCGCGGCAGGACGTGCTGCTTCTCGGTGATTAGGAAGCGGATCAGCTGGTAGTCCCACGGCATGAGCGTCAGCTGGAGAGTGTAGCCCGGGGGCGGGAAGCCGGGGTACACGACGCCGAGCTCGTTTAGGAGTCGGACGGAACGCGGGACGATGTTCTCTAAGAGGAGCATCTTGAGATTGGGTGGAAAGCGTGTACGGACGAGGTCCGACAATGCTACCTCCTCCGTGTAGGCGTTGCCGAGAAGGTAGATTGGGGGCACACGGAGAAAGTGCAAGTTCGGGAACGCCGTCAAATCCATGCCCAGGCCCTCGAGGGGGATCTTCCACCGCCACGTCAGATCCAAGATTCGTAGAGTCTGTCGAGCCGGAGCCAATATGATAGGGTAAAGCCGTTCCGAAATTGGCACCTGGCTGAAATGGCTAAAGTGCACGTCCTGCAACTTCTTCGATGGCGATATGAGCCGCTCCAGCGCTTCACGAGTATATTGGCAGAGCTCGACGGAAAGCATCTCAAGCCCAGAGTGCTGGAAGTAGTCTTCTTCCACTTGACCAAATTCAGAAAAATCAATGGAACGAACACGGATATACCGAATATTTCTGTGGCGGAACAATATGATATCGTCCTCTTCAAGTTTGGCAGTGGGCGAGTCTTCTCGCTGAATCGAGAAGGTCACTAAGATACTTTAGCAGGGGTTCTCTACTTGATCTCGGGAGCTGTCTTAAAAGACTTACAATTGGTCATACTGGGCTGCTCTTTAATGAGTTTATTTAACGAACGTCTCTTATCCTCGTCAATTATTTTAGGTTCCCCATCATGTTGCATGACCATGGTCTCGAGATTGGGGAATTCGATAGCCATCAGCTGCCTGTAAGCCACGGGGTGAAACTCGTCCAGAACGAGATAATGCACGAAGGCGATGACGTGAGGCTTCCTGAGTAGAAATACTAGCAACCCCTCCGTGTCATTATGAGTATTGATCTTGGTGTAGATCCGGTAGTACAGCAGCGGCTCCGTAATGTCCTGTGCTTGACGGCAAGTCTGCAGAAACGCGGCCTGGTCACGGAGGTCAAGACATCGCAGGATCCACCACTGGATTTCCAGGGGTAATCTAAAGAAGTGAGGGTTGCCGAGAATCGAAGACATGTTGGGAACGCTCAGAAAGTTAGAGAGCGAATAGAATTAGAAGGACAAAAGAAAATATCACGAAAAATATTCATCATCAACGAATCGCGTCGTTTGAGAAAAGATTCAAGACAAGAAGGTCAACCGGGTTGCCCCCGCAGACCTTAGTAAGTGCAACTGCATCAAGTTATGCAACAATCGAGGTGTGGACCATATCCTCCGGGCGATTGCTTGGCTGAAGGGAATGAAGGGAATGAAGGGAACATACCTTTACGTAATCCACTATATCACTGTATAACGGTTAACGAGATACTATTGATATCAATGGATCAATCTACTACCCAAGGTATGGATATGGATGTACCCGCATATACTACGTAGTAGATCATCGTACCGCAGTAGAACCATTGGATTTCACCATCGGCATCTACCGAAAGCGATAGCGCCAGCATTGGTAACCCTTCTCTTCCCAACATCCGATGCTACTACTATGTATGCTTTTGGATATTGGATAAAAGGAATTTAGAGGAGTTTGTGAATAGCACGTGATGTAGTACTAAGGACCTAGGAACGAGAATAAAGGGGGGACCGAAAGAGCCGAATGGACCACGATGGTGGCATCTTTGAGAGCACGAGCCTCAGTGACGTCACGATTGACGACGATTATCAATGGACTCCCTCACTTTAAACGCTTCAGATACTGAAAAACGTATCGTACAACTACTTGCTATATGGTTGGCAGGTTGGTAAAGATTAGATATTTAAGGCAGGATTCGTAACGGATACTCGTGGCAGGCTACGGAGTCACCATCGGTTTGCATAGGAACGGGTCAGCTTGTCAATGTTTCTACGATTCTATTACGTGTAACCTAAGCATCATGAGTTCAATCGAGAAACAAAGCCGTTTTGTAGCTTTACATTTCCATGCGCTCATAGGTTATTGCTTCTCTTCTATCTCGCGAAGTAATAACCATACCGTTCAAGCAACGCTTTTTCTTCAGCATACATACCTGGATAGCCTATGCTTCGTCCGTAGGATCAGGTTCAGGTTCCGTCTTGTCCGGCTCGGCTGCCTTTTTCGCTGCTCTCGGCTTCTTCTTGCGCTTACCAGTTCCGGTACCGGACCCCGTCGGCGCCTCTCGTATCCACCTGGCAACCGCCTCCGCGCGCTCGGTGAGAATTGGATACTCTCTGCCGTCATCTACAGCCCAGCGCTTTGGTCCGGCATTCGGGCTTGGTACGCTGCCGTTGCTGGAGTTAGCGTGATCGGCCTCGGCTCTACGTTGTCGGGCCAGAATCGCCGCCTTAAAGCTCGCCTCATCGTTAACGCGCTCATCCTCAAGTGCTTCGATTATGGCTTGCTGGCGGACTCGCTCCTTACGCTGCTCCTCCGTCTCAGCAGCATTTGTGCCTCCGGTGATGGAGAGCGCGTTCATGCTAGCAACGGCGGTAGAAACACCATTTGCGGATAGGGGCGGAGGCAACGGGGCAGGGGCACAGAGCACTTCCCAGCTAGACGACAGTTCGATCCAGTTCTCCGCCCTTCGGAGAACCTCGATCCAATCCGCACGCGCCGGTGACCTGCTGGCTTGAAATACTGGATAGCCATCGGCGAGACGAGCGAGGCGAGCTACCATATGCGAATGACGTTGCAGCTCCTTAGCAGACGTCTGAATCAATGTATGGCATAATAGGAGCGAGTGTAGCGCGTCGGTTAGCAGCGGGTGGTAAGTGACGACCTCGGTAGTTGTCTGAACCGCCTCCGCAGCGGCAGAACCCGGCGAGACGAGATCCGTCGACGGATAAGGCGGTAGGTCGGCGGGAGGCGTGGCAGAGAAGAGGGAGGCTAACTCGTATACCTTGTGACCAACTGATGTTCCTGTAGGGCTACCTGGGTCTTGGGGTGCATACCGCGATTGATTGTAGTACCTCTTGCTACGGTGGGTAGCTTGGCTCACCTGGCGACTAAAGTCATCTGATACCTCGATAGGTAGGTCGGGCGAGTAGTGGAAGTGTTTGAAGTACTCCATGTAATCTCGGAGGGCGCGCTTTGCATTAACTCGTACTGTCTTGCGTGACTCAAGCTGCTTCTTGGACGGCCCCTTATCCCCTACCTCTGCTTCTGTCCCCGCTTCTGGTGCTGCTGGGCTATCCTTCGATGTGTCGTTGCTATTGCCGTTTGTGCCTGTCTGCGACGTCCCGTTCTGGTCGACAGGCATTTCAGGAAGTGCGAAGGGGACGTGATCACAGGCCAAGGTGAGGTAGCAGCCGGCGCGTTGAAACAGGAGCTGCACTTCTACGCTACTGGGTTGATCTCTCTCGTCAAGAGGCGGGTTGTCCCGTCGCCGGCGGCTCCTCTGATCTAGCTGCATGGACTCGTAATCTGCTGCCTTGTTGTGCCGCGGCTGTTGGAGACGATAAACGTTCAGCGCTGTGGTAAGATCTTGAACGGCACCCTCAAAATCGTTCTTAAACATGCGAACTATAGCGCGGGTCCTCAGGGGCTCACAATCGGACGGTCGTTGCTCGATTATGAGATTCAAAGCACGAAAATCTGTGCATTCTGCAAGTTGCCTAGACGGGATCTTTTCGTGAAAGAAGTGGACGTAGTTCGCGTCGGGATCATTCGGGGCTCGTTGCAAGACAAGACCCGCCACGTTTTCCAAGGTTGATGTGGACTGCATCGTAGCTACGCTAGAGGCGATTTCGTCCAAATGATAAGCGCGAGACAGCTTTTGAGTGGCTTGCTCCCTCATTCGGAATTTCCTTTCAGGACTCAATTTCGCGCCACCATTGCTCATGAACCCGAGTCCCAACGCTTGCATGTGATGCGCGGCGCTGCCAGCCAACGAATTAGATAGAGCAGAGGATGCGACGCCATTAGCAGCTCGCACAGCCAAATCGGTAGCACCATCTACCAGCTGTCTTATCTTGACCAAATCGTAAAATACGGCGGGGTCGACGGGGCGAGGCAAGGGCATGTAATAATTGGCATTCGCGAGGGTCTCGAGGACTTCAAGTGGCAATTGAAGCCAGGGGCCATGGAAGGACGATATGTAGCGCCAGTGTCTGTAGAATTCCATAAGCTCTGCATTTTTAATTCCCTCCACGAGAATGAATCTCAAGCGGTTTCACTCACTTGTTTCGGCAAATAACCAAAGCAGATGCGGAAGAACTGGCGGGTACAGGTTGCGGCGGTAGAGGAGCAGCCTTTTTTTTATTGTTCGGTATCGAGGAGGTCGTCGATGACTCTGCAGGTGCGGTTTGTGGCTCCAAAGCAGGAGATTCACCCGCGGCGGGTTTCTTGTTCTTTTTGCCCATGGCGCATCCCAACCACAGATTTCCGTTTAGACGTATGCAACGTATGTAATACTCTTGTGAAGGCCAACTGGAACAGTTAATACCACCTGCAGTAATAATTGCACCGGAAAAGCGACCGGAGCGCGAATCACGACGAGAACTACCAATTCTATCGCGATTCGTGGAAATATCGCCGAGGGTTCATTTACTTTGTTCCTGTGACGTTTTTGACGGAAGGGAAAAAAATTACTAGGTACATATGTACCTATGAGTGATGTGGCGTCGATAGTACCTAACGTGGCTTGAACGCGGGGCGGAAATAACAATTCGAGGATTTTAAAAGTTTTGGCGACACAGGAAATTTATCAATTCTTATCCTCTATCATCGTCGAAGAAATATATGTGTTCGAATTCGTAGGTGTTGACTGGACTATAGGTAATTAAAGATTTATCGCAAGATTAGAAGGTTGGGATTGAGGTTTGGTACGAAGGGAGAGTTTGAAATAATATAATCCATCTTCTAAAACCTATAAGCACCTGGCCGGGCAGTTTCCATTTTACCAAACAAACCTCACAAAGCTCCTTACTTGTTTCCCTTCACTTCCCTTTCCCATTCCTTCTTCACTTCCGCCAAAAGACCATCTTTTGTCAAGACATCTACAGCTGTGCCTGCTAATCCTTTACCTACTCGCAAGCACCTCTTAAATGCAACTTTTGTTCCGGCCGCTTTCGCGAATTCCGGGTTGTGAGGTCCGTTTCCACCTGGACCTGGTGGGATCGCAAACCCTACGCTTAGACTAGGCATGGCATAGCTTATATTGCCTTGGTCTGTGCTGGCCATCGTTCGTCCTTCTATCTCATCCATGTCGTCGTTTCCTGGGATGGGTTGCGGAGGCGATAGTGAATTGTAATGTTTTCGGTAAGAGGCCCCTAGCACTCGATTAGGTACGTGGTCGGCGTAAGATTGTACTGGCGTGAGCACGAGAGTGGCGTCCGTTGCGACCGCTGCCCCATGAAAGCAATTGTCAACTTTCTTCTTTAACTCCCCTACCCTTTTCTGTGTGTTGGCGCGAACCACAAAATTCCCAGCCGTGTAGGCGTGAATCACGTTTGGTCGAACACCACCGTGTGTGATATTCCCTTGGATGACATCGCCTGGCATTGTTTGTTGGCGAAGGACCGATATGCCGTTGTATCCTACGACCATCGCATCTAGTGCATTGATCCCCTGCCATGGACTAGCCGCAGCATCTGCAAGGCAAACGGTGAGTATTCTACATCACGGATACTCCGAACCCGGCATAGGCCGCGGTTCGAGACATGGACATGGAGAAGAAGAATGCCGATGCCAGCGCCACTTACGAGCTTCGCGTCCGAAATATTCAACCTTAAACGAGGTGTACGCGGACGTGCGCATCAGAGCGGTGTCTCCTGTGATCCCCGGGTGGGATATCAGATTAATATCGACATGATGATCCCGGTAAGCACCTGCGTCTAGTAGCTTGATTTTGCCGCCTCCGCCTAGGGAACGTTAGATTTTACTCTTCACATGAAGCAATGTTCGATTTAATCGTATAGCCCGACGGGTCAATAGGCTATGCAGGATCTTACCTTCTTCAGCAGGCGTTCCGAACAAGACAACTTTCCCGCTCAACCCATGCTCTTTCATAACATTAGCTGTCGCCAACCCGCCAGCCACAGACACGGTAGCTATTAGATTGTGACCGCACGCATGTCCAATTCCGTCCAATGCATCTGCGAACTCGATCAGAACAAGACACCGGGACATGATGCAGGTAGCATACCCATTTCCACATTAAATGACACGGTCGGTCCCTTCTTCCCGCTATCAAACACGGCGACCCAAGCGGTATCCAGACCGTAGGCCGACGGCGTCACCTTCCATCCTGGCCTGCTGGCCATAAATTTCGTCAAAGTCTCATGAGCGATGAATTCCTTGTAACCAAGCTCCGGGTTGTCATGGATCTTCTTATTGATAGGCCACAGTTCGTCTGAAATGCTGTCTATGAAATCACTGATCTCGCCAAGATATCCTAGCTCAGACTGCGCGATACCGGCCTCCTCATGCTTGATAAACACGAAATCATCAACAAGACGTTCTTCCATGCTGCCTGAGCAACTTTCGGAAGCCCAGTCCAATTATTGTCAATAATAGATATCAAAGATGCCAAACCAACACCGGCCACCTACGCATTCGGTCGCATAAAAGGAAGGGATTTATCAACAAGTAAATGCGGGAACCTTGAGGGTTTCAAGACGGAAGACGCAATTAGCCTATCCACTTGCTTAGCTGTAGCGTAACGTCCACCGATCTACCCCACAAGTCCAAGCATACCCGGACCTTGCCACGATCGTGATTGAAAGCTTCCCCTTTGGGATAGCTACGATAAGGTCGCTTGAGCAAGCTACACTAGTTGCAGTCCCCAATAGTTTGGATGCTCGACCATTTTCGGACACAAAGACCAGGTCCCCCTTCTTATCTTAGTATCTTGAAGCAATTGAAGCGGAGATCACCGGTACCGTCTATCAAATACCAATTTGGATATCTATATGGATATATTTAAATGATACCCCCGGGGATGTTGGCGTTCAAGTTCCATTGGTTGGCGGAGCCAATGCCACCCCTCATTTATCATGTTTGTAGCGCTGATTTCGTTCTGTGGCGAATAGGCCGAGCGTAGCATTACATGCGAAGCAGGGCCCGAACGAACTCGGAAGACAGCAATAGGGCAAGACTAGGTTACCAACGATGACTTTAGAAAAATCCATAACTCAACGGGCTGGGGATTCGGACCTTCGCGATGGCGAGGTACTAGAACTGGATATAAAAGATGAGGCCGGAAATCTTGCTGCAAGGGCGTTAGCAAGCGGCGCTGCAGACGAGGAGGTGTCCCGCAAAGTCCGACGAAAGATCGATATTCAAATACTGCCCTTTCTCTGCATCACCTATGCTTTGCAGTTTATTGACAAGACCTCTCTCGGTTATTCCTCCGTATATGGCATCATTCCTGATAATAAATTCCAAGGCCAGGATTACTCATGGGCCAGCTCCATCTTCTATTTTGGTAGGAATTTGGAAAACGTTTAACGGTCTATAGCAAGTATTGATGATCTCAGGATATCTCGTCGCTGAATATCCTGGCATCGCCGTCATCCAAAGGTTTCCAGTGGCCAAGTTCCTCTATTGTGGGGCGCAATCTTGATGACAGCATGTTCTTCTTTTGCTGGCCTAGCCACCGTACGGTTTATCCTAGGTATGGTGGAAGCCACGATATCGCCTGGGTTCGTTGCCGTTACGGGGATATGGTGGACTAGGCAGGAGCAAGCAGGTCGATCGGCCCTTTAGATATCATTCCTCGGTGTTGGTAGTTTCGTCGGTACGCTGCTAGCGTACGGGATCGGTCACATCCAGAGCGCACTCTCTACTTGGTATGATAACCGATACTCCTCAAGTACTTACAGTCCGGCTATAAGTCTGCTTCTTTCGCAGCTTAAATCGACGCTGGCTTACGTCGAGCTTTCCTGCCACCTACTGACAAGGCCCTAGGAAGTATATTTACCTCATCCTGGGAAGTCTGACCATAGTCTGGGGAGTTATCCTCACCGCATTCGTACCTGACAGTCCGGCGAACGTAGGGTGGCTTGATGAGAACAAAAAGGTCGTCGCTGTCCAACGAGTGATCGAGAACAAGACCGGCACCAAGTCTCGTCGTTTCGTCAAAGACCAAGTTATAGAAGCAGTCACGGACCCCAAGGTCATCATTCTAGGCCTAATTAGTTTCGTTAACGCTGTCCCTTCCGGTGGACTGTCGTTTGGCTCGCTGATTATTCAAGGCTTTGGTTTCAACCCCCTCCAGGCCACTCTTTTAAATTTGCCCTTGTCTGCGGTCCAAGTCATAACGCAACTCGGGTCGGGCTTACTAGCCTCCAAGATCGGTAGCTCCCGTTTGCATGTTGGATCCCTGGCTATGCTCCCTCCGGTCCGCATATCCCCAATCCCGTGTTAAAAGAACGAGCCAACGGGCTAACGCTCCCATCTACAGATCGCAGGTACTCTGTTGATTAACCAACTTGAACCAACGAACAGATGGGGACGGCTAGTTGGCGTTTGGCTCCTAGTGAGTAGCAGTTGAGACTGGCCCCGGACCACTGATTGATATCTGACAAATCATACCCAGGGATCCTACCCCGTTGGGTTTTTGGTCATCCTCGGTCTACTCTCCACCAATATCGCAGGTAGTACGAAAAGGTTCATGGCCTCCGGCTGGGTTTTCGTCTGTTATTGCGTCGGCCAGATCGCAGGTCCTCAGTTCTTTAAGAGCAATGAGGCCCCCGCCTACCACAACGGGATTGTGGCAATGCTCTGTGGGTTTTTTATCAATTTGGTATTAAACCAGGTACTACGCTTACTATACGTGCTCGAGAACAAAAGGCGAGATAAGGCCTTGGAGGTAAGTCGGAACATGAGATTGTTGAGATGAAAAGGGTAAGTGATGTGCAGGGTTTCGAGGATGTCACTGATAAAGAAAATGTGAGTACTCTCTAGATCTTATGAGAACAGCATTTCACATCAAGCAGGCTATGTTTCGTTATGCGTTCGTTATAAGGGATACTTGATAGATGCATGAGCATGATAAGAGACAAAATTACCCTAATAGTTCTCAACCCATTTCTGTATTAGACTAGCACTCCCTCTGTGTGCGCAAATGGCATACACGATCAAACATCTTCCCGTTTGGTAGTCTCATGCTGCTGTAACTGGACGCTATTCTTGTCCCCATTTCCGTGGCCTGCTTCCGCAGCACTAAGCATGTGGCCGCCCTTCTCCACATGGTTTTGGCCACCAAAGAGCGTATCAATTTCCTCGAGCGGGACTTTCATCGTCTCGGGAATGCAGAACCATACGAAAACTGCAAGGACGAAATTCGTGGCCATGAAGAAGAACAAGCACTTCAACCCCTCCCTGGCTAAGAATATGGGGAAGAACTGCTGAAAGATGGTGTTGGCCACGTTCTGCATCTGCGAGCACATGCCCACGGCCTGGGCACGGACGTTCATGCTGAAGACCTCCGAGGTCCATATCCACGTCGTCGCGCCCCATGAGGGCTTATAGAAGAATATAAAGAGGAAGAGGAGGAACACGATCGCGATGCCGACAGGTTGTGTCTTCGTGGCCGTGCCTTTCGGCCCGACCACGTCGGGGGTCGTCATACCCACGACAGGTACAATCAACATGCAAATCCCCATCCCGATGGCTCCAACAATGAACAGCCAACGCCGGCCGAACCTATCCGCCGTCCACACAGCATTGAGCGTGAACAAGATTCCGCACGTGGCGTTCAGAGCGTTGATCAAGTTGATGGTCTGCGTTGACGGCCAGATGGTCTTGTAGATAGCGCTCGAGTACGAATTCAACGTGCCCTGGCCGGAAAGCTGCTGTCCAACATTCAATATAAACGCGAGGTAGAGCCTCTTGCGGACAGACGGGTCCTTGAACAGCGCCATGTACGAGCCGCTAACGGCCTCATTCTCGAACTCGACGGCCTCGCGGATGGCCAGGACCTCAAACTCGACGT
Organism: Hypoxylon rickii; assembly: GCA_902806535.1. Classification (NCBI taxonomy): domain Eukaryota; kingdom Fungi; phylum Ascomycota; class Sordariomycetes; order Xylariales; family Hypoxylaceae; genus Hypoxylon; species Hypoxylon rickii. The sequence continues at coordinate 4,176,052 of CADCWY010000003.1, forward strand.
CCTGCTCGGTGTCGCGGATCATGCGCAGCGCCTTCTTGGCCTCTTCTATGTTGTTGTGTCGCTTGATCCACCAGCGCGGCGACTCGGGCTGGAAGGGCAGCAGGATGATGACAATGACGGGCACGAGGATCTGGAAGATGACGACCATCCGCCAGTCCCAGTGCCCCAGCACCTCCTTGTTCGCGTTGCACGCGTACGCGATCCAGTACGCGATGAAGGACCCCACGCTGTAGAACATCTGCCAGAACGTCATGATCTGGCCGCGGATCTCGGGCGGCGATACCTCGCCGATGTAGATGGGGCCGGCGGCTAGGACGATGTTAGTCGAAATGCGGCGTGAGGGGATGGTGTGATGAGGACCGGGGCTAGGAAGTCACGCACTCAGAGCCATGCCCTGCCCGATACCAATGATGACACGTCCACCGATGAAACAACCTAGGTTATGCCATGGTGCGAAGGCCTGCATGAATGTGGCTACGATGGTAAGAAAACACCCGACGGCCATGCCGACTCGTCGGCCGAAGTAATCTGCCTGCGGAATGTCAACGCCAACGCACACCCACAGTAAGAATCTTAAAGGTTTACAATGGGGCCGCCGAAGAACCAACCAGCTACGATAGCGCCGATGGTATACGCCGTATTGACCAAGCCGATGAGATTTGCGTCCGCTTTCTACGGCACAGGCACATTAGCTCGGGGGGCCAAGGGTACTTCGGCCAAAAATGGCTCACGGTGTCAAGGTCGAACCACTCGAGCCAGTTGTCGGAGCTCTGCGCGGCGTTGAAGACGGACGCATCGTACCCGTACAGAACCATGCACATGGCGGCCACGAGGGCGATGTACCTATTCGTTTATTAGTCCCCCCCTGCAGTTTCATGGGAGAAGACGCCAATACCAGTTGTAAATCCTCTTCGAAGTCGCCATTGCTGCCGGTCTTTAGTCGGATGGGCCTATATTCACATAACCTCCCGCGGTGGTTGACGGGCTCCCAGACCGCGTACGAGGGGAATCTAAGGGAAGAAAAAGGGAAGTCTTGAGCGTAGCCACGCGCCTTTATCTACATGTACCGCGGGTGCGCCTGGCATTCGGGACCCCGATCCGCTAGATGCAGCTTCCTAGCTTTAAGCCCACCTCCGCGCGCCGGGGTCTATACCCTCGCCTAGATGACAAGATGGTTCGACCGCTGGTCAGCCGCTCACTCAGCTCGCGGGGATGGACTTCCAGATGGTCGGCTCGCATATAGCCTCGACCAATGACTCTATACCTCGCTTGAACGAGCACTTGCTTCCCTGGATAGCGTGTGGCAAGCGTGCCCAAAGACCTGGTAGACCCCAGACCCCCCCATCGCCGGGGTGGGTTGGCAATAGGGCCTTTCCAACCCCGTAGGTTAGGTCTTTTGCGGAGAAGTTCTCCAACCTGGATATTTCCACCAGTCAGAATTTCTCCGTCCCCGCGGGGGTCCCAGGCGCGGAACTCGAATGAAGCTTTCGGGTCGCTTGTTAGAGTCGAAGATTTGTGTTATGCTTTCTTTTCATTGTACAATGAGATTGATATCCGGGGCTACTCGGCCGAGATGTTGTGCACTTAGAACGAAGTCAAGAAATTGGAGAATCTTGTGGATTTAGCAAGGAAAGCCTCGTGTTACATGAATAATCTTCTCAAGAATAACCCCGACCCCCAATAATGATACACCTAAACGCATATACTTTTGTTAAAAATCGTAAAGCTTTTCGATAGATGCTGTCTAGTCAGTGCATCGTAGACATAAGAAGATCAAGGAAAAAGTTTCATTCAGCCGTTTACCTATCCATCCGCTATATCAGAACGCCCAAAAGAAAGTGGTATCTACCAATAATCGATCCCATATACTGTATCCGTCTGAACATGGAAGTTTCGAGATGATCCCGCACGAACCTGTACCTATAGTCGACAAATGCAAATAGCCCGTCTCCAAGATGTGCCCTTGCGGAAATGAGTTTACGAACCGTTCCAATTTATGCCCGAACCTCCGTTACCCATGATTTGATGATTGGAAAAGGTCATCCCCATGTTAAGATACGTGTCGATATCCGTCATACCGTCGTTCTCCAAAACGTCCATTAACTCGAGTTGCTGCTGCTGGCTTAAGCTTCCTAGTCGGTCGGAGGGGAGGCCGTGGGAGACAGGCATATTCCCCATACCAATGTCGACGAGGCCATTCGCGCTGGACGAGTCGCCCCACAGATTGCCGCCTAGCCCGCCACCGAAAGCGTAAGGCGACATAAACGGTCCCGGAGGATTGAACCAATCTGCGGACGATGTCGGCTGGGGTAAGGGCCGCTGTGATTGCGAATGGTGCTGAGGAGGTATAGTGAAAGTAGGTGGTGTCGAGTGTTGATGTTGCTGTATAGTATTAGGAGTGGAAGCGTCGGAGGGGGTCTGGGCCAGGCTTGGAGTAGAAATCATTGGAGTTGCTAGAAGCGAAGCCTCCATCACTGGAGTAGCGCTATTCGCTGCGGACATCGACTCCGGAGGCGTTGGTAGATGCTGGTCAGGGGACATAAAGGGGGGAGACGCCGTGGAGTCAGAGTCTGGAGGGCTGCTCTCCTCCGGGAGAGGCAAGTCTCCGGTTTGCATGAAATCGGGTGGGAAATAGCTGAAGCGGCGTCCAGTATGATCGCTGGAAGCTGGGTTGAGGAAGATGGAGTTCGATCGAAAGGTAGGTTGGGGAGGGTAATCGCCGGCCTTATAACTGTTCATCTCCTCGGGACCAGAGCCGAAGACATAGCCAAACTGCGGCGGGTTGAAAGCGGGTCCGCCCTGAGATATGCTAGTAGCACTTGAATACTCGGATGTGGAAGGTGAATTGGTATCCGTTTGAGACGGTGGGGTGTTAAAGGAACTTGAGCTAGAGTGTGTAGGCGTTTCATTTGAGTCGTAGCTTTGGAGACATGCTTTCGTAAAGGTGGAATACAGCTGCGACGCTGCCGCAGTGCCAGGCCATCTCTCGACGCATTGGTCGATTATGTCTAGCGAGATGTTGACCAGTTCCTGGACCTCGTCCCGAGAATGCAACGCCCGAACATCAGGATATGTGACAGCCCAGAGGAGAGTATTGAGCGACATGTAGAGGGTTAATATGAAGACCCAGGTAATATCAACAGCCGCTCCCATCATTTGTTTGCTAGAGATATCAATGACGAAGGCGGCCGAGTCGAAACACTTTCTAGCCGACCGAATTGATGGCTTAGGCACCTGAGGGGACGGGCGGTGAAGTGCTACGATCATCGTATGAAATCGTCCCGAGAACCTGTGATCACATTAGCATGGAACCGTATAGGGCGAATTGATGTCATAAACATACCACGGCTTACACCAAGGAGGGTTCTCGGGAGATTCCCTTAACCAACGTTCCATTTTGGCTTCCATTTCCCCAAACCACGGGTGACGGTCGTCCTTAGGTTCTGGGTACTTCTTCTCGTACAAAATTCGTCGTATCTCCGCTTGAAGCTGCCGCATCTTACAAAAATGAATGGCAACTAGCTTCTTCTCGTCCGGAGGACCAGGGTCGATACCCGTTTCATGAATGTGCGCATCATTAACTGTCGCGAAAAATCTCACATCATTAATGTCGTCGCTTTTGGCGAAGCCGTTGGGACGACCCATGCTATAGGCTAAGCCGAGCTCCATACTGGTGACGATCCAGCTCAATCGTCGACGCATGTCCAAAGTTAGAGAGTCATTGGCACCTATCGAGATCGTCTTCTCATCGGCAAACCCCAGCTGCTGACAGATTCTTACGGCTAAACCTACGACGTAGTATACTGCGGTTCTGGTAGGCGTGAGCAGGGAATACTGGCCGATCAGAACAAGGCACTGGAGAGTCTTCAGATCCTTGGGACGGACGACGTCCTCGAAATATCTCATGGCAGCCAGGTAGTAACTATCGGCAAGGCCCGCGTAGGTGGCGTCAAGCTTCTGCATGCTGGTTGCCATGACCAATCGCAGGACGAAGTTTTTGTATGGGTCTTGACTCCCGGCATATACATCTTCCAGGGTAGCTTGCAACGCTTTCTCGTGGAAAGTCGGAGTAAATACTTGGGCTGCCAACAGTTAGTCGAAATGCGTCGAGGCATATCGTTGCCAATCATAGAGCAGCAGGAGATATAGGATATATGCAAGAGGACGACATACCGCGTTGGTGAAATACTTCCACCAGTCTATCGGCGATGGCTCTGCTGGGGAGATTCTGCGCCGCAACGCCACTGATGATGGGGTAACTCTTCTTTCTCGTTGATACCGGCGGCGGCATGGCAAAAGACTGCGATCGCGTCCCTTGGAAGTTCGCCCCGGACGGCGCGGCTGGACGGCGATCGCGCACGTCCGGAATGAGCTCCGATATGCGCTTCGAGTCGGTGTATCGCTTAGCCTCTTCCATGAGTATGCGCGTCATGGCAATGCCACTAGAGGGGCCAAGATACCGCGGCGTCTCGTCAGTTTCGTTTAGGCGAACCAGTCCGCCCGGTCGAATAAAGTCTTCGTGGTTCTTCGGCAGGTCATCCTCGTCGGTGTACTGGCCGAGCTCAGCCTCGAGCGCCCGAACCCGCTCTTGCAGCTTGACAACATAGTATCGGCTAATTTTCTTGGCCTTGGTGGTATCAAAGTACTCGCAAGTAGAGCCTGAGCGCTCGCAAGGCAGACAGCGAGGCAGGGTTGGGTCGCATCGTGTTTTTCTCTGAGACCGAGTTAACCAAAGCACACATACTTGCACGGGAGACCACAGAAGGGAGGGTGTTTTGGGCTTCATTGCTCCAGAATAGAAAATAGGCAAGACGAGGGCTTACCTGACGACACCGGCAGCAAGCGGTGAGAGTATGCGCAATGCGATGCGAGGCTTCGCCGTCAACATGATCCTCTACCTTGACAGGCTTCTTCTGCTGGTGGTGAAATGCTTGCGGCAGATTCGGAACATAGGTCCCAAAAGCCTGGACCTGCCGAAATACACTCGAGGCATCCATGGGCGAATTCGACGAGGTGACTTGCTTTTGCTGATCAAGAATCTTAGGGTTTTCCCTAGAAACGTGGGGTGAGGTGGTAGGTGTTGGTCGCACGTAACCTCGAAGGCTCGCCCTGGTGTCGGGAGTGAAAGCGGGGCGAAGAAGATGAGCAAACCGACTATGCTGGTGCTGCTGTCGATAAGATTTTGCTACTTTACCATGGTCCCGTAGCTTTGGAGTGCTGCTGCAGAATGTTTCGTAGATTCGGCTGTAGAAAGGAGAGTCGTGGTGGTGGTAGCCGTAGTCATGAAGATTGTTGTAATAGCTATTCCGACTTTGAGTCTCTGGAGAACACATTCTCACGTTACGTATTGTACCGACACCCAGACCCCAGGCCCAGTTAGACCCCGTAGTATAGGTACTAACCGTAGTACCTAGTAGGTAGGTTAGTAGGTACCTAGCAGGACCCTACGAAGTGCAGGTGGGCTGAATAGTGGGTAGGTGGGTAGGTGGATAGGTGGGGAGTCTTCCAAGGTTAGAAGCTCCAGGGCTGTATTTTCTTAGCCTCCGCTACAAGCTCTCCATGTATTAACTGTTATTACATCAATGTATGTACACCGTTAGGTACCAGGTACTAGAAGATAAGCACGTACTTGTCAAAGTCTATCCTGGTAACGCAATGCTTTAGCACTGAAACTAAAAAAACGAGGAATGGAAACGGCCGCTATAACACCTCCAGGCTATAACGCTTATAGTACTGCAGTACACGGGAAAAAGAGACAGTAAGGACAACTTTGAACTGATTGGTTTATTAAACCGCCGCCTTTTCGATTCTTCAGTTTCAAGGTTGTGTTCCGAGTTGCGTTGCGTTACGTTTCGTTGCGTTTTCTTCTGTCAAAACCTCGAAGAAAATCAAACAAGCGGAAAGCGGCATTCGTAGGTAAAGTAAACCTGGAACTGACGTTATCAACATTCATTTCAATATTCTGATTTGTAATTTTTTTTTTTTAGTATTCCATTGATTGTTTTCCCTACATGTATCATGTGTATTGAGTCCTGGAAACACGAACTCCCAAACTCTCAAACTCTCAAACTGCAACTTGCTGCATTCCTGTCAATTTTCCCTCGAGTCGTTTCATCTCGCAATTCCTTTCCGACTCCGCCATCAAGGAAGCCTAATTGCTGATAACAATCCTCGTTTGATTGTGCTATTGTTTTGGATTTTGGACTATCTAGCTGGAGATTCGCTCGCTACAACCTCGACTTATACGCGAGTACTGCAAAAGTGCCCTCAGGATTTCTACCCGGTTCAGCTGCAGATATCCGCTTCTATTCTTGGGGTCTTATTCCCACTAGTTCTCACCTTTCCCAACGAAGTTGCCAAGTCAAGCCTGGAACGGTAACAATGGTTATACGGCGCCGCCAACGTGCTCATCAATCACGTAGACCATGTCTTTTCGTTCTAGTCGGTAGCTGAAAATCACTGAAAATCACTGAAAATCGCTGAAAATTTTATCATCTACCCATGCCCCCCCATACCAAGTATCCATGTACGCATGGTAAGGTACGCACTGACATATTGCATGCACGTACAAAGATGACTGCAGAAAACGGGAAGATGGGAAGGCAAGAGGACAGCTGGATTCACCTCATCTAGGCTACCGCGACCCCTCATCAGGCGATAGCAACATAAACGACCTTCTGTCTCACCAACCACATGAGGAAAAGCCCCCAGTCAAGGCCCAGCCTTACCGTGATATCTCGGTGACGTGGGGTAGGAGGGTGGGTAAGTCTAGAGTCCGAGATGGACGCAACGACCCTGGACGAGGCGCACGAGGGCAAAAAGAGCGGGAATGATCTCACTCTTCGATCGTTTTATGGCAATAAGCTACTTGGTAGGTAGGGTTGAGATTCCTCCCTAACGCAAGGAGGGCTTCCCAATGCTACGGCGCACCTGGTCTACCCTATGTACCTAATAGGTTATGATGGCTTTTTACCCAAATCAGAAATCCGCAAAAAAAACCTAATCCATGCCTTTTCCCACATGTATCGGGTATCGATTGATGCTCCTTTGATGACGAGAAGAAAGAATCCCCGCGAGTCATTCCACACAAAGCCCCAAATGTACTAAGCCTTTAAGGGGGAGTTTGGAGGCAGGCATCCATGTACTATGCAGTATATGGATCATCGCACAGCTGTCAACGGGAGGAAGTCTTTTCAAAGGGAAACGAAACATCCATGATGGGAGCATGGAAACAGATTGATCGTTCGCCAACAGGTGTCGAACCCCCACAGTTTGTGGCACACCACCACAGAACAACCGCGGTCGCAGGCCGCAGCCTACCGCTGTGAAATCCGACTCCTCATCCCATCTTCTGTGATGCCTAGTACTGCTATAGTACCGCTGCGGTACTTGCTACTACGTATTCGGGTATGAAGACAGTCTGACCCACCGCCAGGAAGCCGTATTTTCATCGCACGCCGACTGTATTATTAACGCCGCTACTATAAAAGGTACACCATCATAACACGGGAACACATGCATACAATGCAGCCTAGGCAGCTAGGTAAAGCCTTGCTCAAATTCGTTCTTCTCACATCCCCCCCCAAATCCTAATGGCTCCTAGAGACAGAGACGGCAATATTCACGTGCGCAAGCTCAGAATCTTATTCACACTACCGTTGCCACTCCCTTACTTATCCGCAATCGCTATATTATACATTTGTCGCTAACGGTTTGTTCGGCTTCTTTTCTTGACAGTCCTCTTTCGCTGGCCAAGAGAGTGAATTGAGCAGTTTCGGTTTGAAGCACGCATACGCGGCTTAAAGAGGGAACACGGTAGACCGCTATCATAACTGTGGGAACTATCTCCACTTGAAGCTGCACTACTGTACACTTCTTTTCTTAAAAAAGCCGAGACCCTGAGTACCAGGGACCATAACTGGTACCTTGAAAGCCATACGCGCCTCAGCAACTCACCTCAGGATCAGGACGGGCAGCCACCCGAGCGCCTTGCAAATATGCCACGGTCAAGTTTTTCGGACAATCCATTATTACGTGTATCACGACCAGTATCGGCGTGTTCCAGATGTTAGTGCTCCATAGGCCCATAACTAATGAATGTCGTGGCTAAGATAAGCATAGGTCGAGCTGCCAAAGTCAAGGTAATTTGTCTTGAATGCATAATATCGTCATGAGGTCCGATGCTGACGACAGCGTTGCTAGTGTGATGGTAAACTTCCGGCGTGCACGGCTTGCGAAAAAGCCGGCCGTGAAAATGAATGTTCGGCTGCCAACGACCAATTTGCCAGAGGCAAGGAACGGAGGTGAGAACGTTAATTCTATGTTACCTTAAAGCTCCTCTCACGCTACCTCCCTAGCTACGTCGCCGCGCTAGAATTGCGCATAGAGAAGTTGGAGAAAAGATTAGCGTATGCTCGATCAAGGAAGGCTTCCGTCGCTCAGCATGAATCCGAGGTACCACCAGCGTTTCCCGAGCCGGACCGGAAGGACTCTCTCGCTACCATCAAAGCCGCCATATACCGCAAAGCTGCTCGGAAACGAGAAATGTCCGATGTCAACTCGTTGATGTCTGATTTTGGCTACTTGTAAGTCACTCAGTTTCCTGCGCCGTGTTTGCGCGTGGCGTTGGAGTTGGACGATAAGCGTGTTGCTTAAGATGTTAATGACGCACAATGCTAATACATAATCAGATCAATCAATGCTACAACAAGAGACTTTGAACCTTCTATGGGAAATATGACATTCGCACGTCTTGTGCTAGCAGCTGCTTCCAATGACCCTCTTCCAAATATCATGGACTGGTCGCTTCCCCCTAAACAAGAGGCCATTGCTCTTGTTCAGCATTACATGATGAACGTCTGGTCATTATATCCCGCATTCGCCGAAACGACGCTTTACACCATTCTTGAACAGATCTATTCATTCCAGGACCGCATGGTTAAGGATGCCGACTACTGGCTGGTGTACATGGTGCTGGCCATCGGGTCCGCCGCCCAGAGTCGAATCAAAAACGATGAGCATTACCGCAATGGAGCGCGCTTCGTCGCACTAGCCCTGCAGCATGCGGATAGGGCGTTGATGCCGGGCTACACGACGCAGATCCAGTCTTTAGTCCTTCTCACATTATACTCGATGCTTGACCCTACCCATTTCGACAGCTGGCACTTGATCGGCTTCACCTCAAGGGCGGTGATTGACCTAGGCTTCCACCAGGATCCGCCTCCAGAGCAGCTTTCAGATAAAGCGGTGTTGGATATGAGGCGGAAGGCTTTTTACTGCGTGTATTCGCTAGACAGGTACCTGCGATTCCTCTTTTCCCTACCATAAGACAGACATTGACACTTGGGAAAGGTCTATAAGTATGGTTCATGCGCGCGCCTTCTCGTTTGCAGATGCTGCCACGGATGTCGGCTGGCCAAGACCGTCCTCCTTCAGCCGTCGGGCTTCCATCACTGGCCAAATGCTCTCGGGTTCCGAGCCGGCGTTCCTGCTCTTTCAGCTACGCCGAGCACAGTCCCATTGGTATCAGGCATTGTTCCAAGCCGAACCTACGCCATTGCCTAATTCGAGCTCGTTTATATGGCAAATGTGCCAGGATATGAGGGAGTGGGCCGAAGCCCTTCCTAATTCGCTGCCAGTTGGCATGAGAGAGCTCTTCGATCTTGAATTACGGTATAGCTTCGTCTACTGCATCGCACCCTCGGCTAGAGCTCCTCACATGACGGATTATGGAAGATTGCTCATATTCGAACATGCTATCGCCTATCTGGATCGCATATTCGAGATATCGCATAGCGGGATGAAAACCGCCCTTTACACGTACCATGATGCCTTGCGCGTGTTTTTCATGGCCAGTCAGTTTGTTGCTGTCCTTCGTGACGCTGAGGACCTACTTCTCGCTGGTGTCATCCCACCACCACCGCTCGTCGAGCTTGGCAAAGCCCCACCGCCTCCCCTGCCTCCTCGACAGGGCGGTCCCGGGATCAACAATCTAGACAGAAGCTTAAGGTGTTTAGAGAACACCATGCGCACGCTTGCGAAATACGGTGAACGATGGGATACGTGCGTGGCCTTGCGGCAAACTTTTGAGATGATATCGAGCGATTTGGCGGAGCGCTTACGCTTGAGAAGACAAATGAAGCAACGCACATCACCTCAAAACGTCTCCGCGCCCATCCAACGAGAGATGAAGTGGGTTGGTGTTGATGTGGAAGCTCTCATAAGGGGGAGCTCAGGCGGGTCTCGAAATGCGAAGTACGAATAATTTCGAAACAAGTTGCCATGAAGCATTCTTGACCACATAAAAGCTATTGTATCACAGAAAAGATTCCCTCGCCTTCGCGTAGCACGGCGGCTTCAGAACGCTGCTGCGGGTATTAGTTCGCATAGGAAGGCGTTTTTGACGACTGCGGCTGGCATGGTGTCTGGCTTTGGGCATTCTATATTAGACGGAGGATTTCTGATGAATTATGATTGTTTAGAACCAAAACCGGGCCCTGCACACGCTTTCACCTGTGCTTGGTAACAGTAGACTCGCTTTTATCAAGCATAAACAGCTAATGTGGCAAAAGATTGATCTAGATAGCCCACTATCCACGAGAAGCTATTCCACGATTCATTCCGTATCCACCTCCAACCCCGAATTCAAGCCAAGACCCTTGTCGTGAGTTCCCATAGGACCGCTTGTATGGCATGGCCCGGTACCTGGACGGTCACATCGAGCTTATGCGAATGCGGCTGTGGAGAAGAGCGTCCCTGAACTAGGTTCCCCGCAAACAACATCTCGTGTTTGGGTGACGAGAAAACGGTGACGGAATATCCAGCCCCAAAAGCTACTCTGCGTGGAACTTCACCTATGCCGGTATTGCAATGTCGGCTGTTATTCACCGAGTATGGCTACCATCCCGAATGCTAGTAATTTGCTGTTGCGGCGTATAAAAGCACTATGGTGCTCGAGAATTCCCAATGGAAAAGGTCATCCTAAGTCGCGCTAACGGCTCACTCCCGAGAAGAATAGCACGGCAATAAACTCACGATGAAGAGGATCGCTGCGTCGGCGCTTCTGCTAGGGGCCTCGGAGGCTGTCCTCTATAAATCCAAGACCCCACCAATGGGATGGAACAGCTACAATCATTACAACTGCTATCCCAACGAGGAGATTATGAAGACCAACGCACAGGGGCTCGTGGACCTAGGGTTGGCGGATTTGGGCTATGTCTACGTCACGACTGATTGTGGATGGATGGGCCGGGACAGAGACGCCGAGGGTCGCCTGCAATGGAACGCCACTCTCTTCCCGTCCGGGGGTAAAGCTCTAGGCGATTACATCCATGGCCTGGGGTTGAAGTTTGGTCTTTACTCTGGCGGAGGTTACTATCAATGCGGCTCAACAGATCTGCCAGCATCTCTCGGTAAGAGGATTAGGGGGCCTCATTTTCTTGGTTGCTGTTCTAACGTAGGGCAGGATTTGAAGAGATCGATGCGCAATCATTTGCAGAATGGGAAGGGGATTCTCTGAAGTAAGCCCAGGAAATCTGTCGCGACAAGTCCGTTTCGAGACTAACATACTTACCTACAGGTATGACAACTGTTACTCGTCATCTCGCGATGTCATGGCAGACTACACATCGCCAGCCTCCACCTCCCCTAAACGCCACCAAAAGATGGCCACGCTTTTGGACGACGTGGACCGAGACATTGCGTACTTCATATGCCAGTGGGGTGTCGGCGAGGACCTCGGCGAATGGGCTCCACCCATCGGCAACGTCTACCGGATCAGCAACGACATCTATAACTCGTGGCGAAGCGTATGGCGGATCACGAACCAGGTCGTCCCGTTCCATCGATCTACGGGTGTCGGCGCCTATCCCGACATGGACATGCTGATGTAAGCCGTGCCTACTCCCGTATACTCGCTCGTCGAGGGCACCTTGAACATCAGTCTTACTAACTCATGCCCAGCGTGGGCCTCAACGCCCTATCCCTGGAAGAAGAAAAATTCCACTTCAGCATGTGGGCCATCCACAAGTCACCACTGAATATCGGCGCCCCAGCCGACCCGGCGCTCATCCCCGCCGCTTCCCTCGACATCCTGCGCAACGAGGAGATCATCGCCATCAACCAGGACCCATTGGCCCAGCAAGCGCGCCTCGTCCGGCGCTTCACCGAGGAGGAGTGGGACATCTGGGTCGGCGCGCTGTCAGGCGACCGCACCGTCCTCGCCGTCGCCAACTGGCGCAACGACTCGCAGACCGTCGAGTTCGACCTCGCCGCCGTTCTCGGCGTCGCCGAAGCCCACGCGCGTGACGTCTGGGCCGCGCAGGATCTCGGCGCTATTTCCGGTGTCCAAAAGGTGGAGCTCCGCGCCCACGAGATGCGGGTCCTCGTGCTCAGCGACATCGTCCCAGCCGCTGACGCCCCGACATCCACAGGAACGTACTACGCCGCCGCCGCGAACGCCACGCTCGCGGGGAATGCCGCGGCGGTCTCGTGTGATGGTGCGGATGCCGATTGCGCGCCGGCCGGCAGCAAAGTCCGCATCGCGGGCGAGGGCGCCAGCGCGGCGTTCGACGGTGTGGCCGTGACGTCGGCGGGGACCAAGCTGGTGGGCGTCGATTTCGTCAACTACGAGCTGGCGCTGGACAGCGCGTGGGACTGGGGCAGCAACACGCGCAACATGACGGTGGCGGTGAACGGCGGGGAGGCGAAGCGGTGGGCGTTTCCCATCTCGGGTGGCGACTGGTTCGAGGCTGATCGCATGTACATCGAGGTCGAGGGGTTCGTCGAGGGCGCGGGCAATAGTGTCGTGTTTGCGGCGAGTGGGGGTGGCGCGGCGCCGGATTTGGTTGGGTTTGAGGTGTTGGAGTAGGTTGCTGGTTAGTAATGTTCACCTAGAGTCTTCTGACGTACAGTATACATACTAGGTAGGCAACCATCCTGATTCCATACACAACATCTCAAGCATCATTGGTAAAAGCACTAGGCAGGTATTCTTCGATCTGTATATGTAACACTAGAGCTCTTCGCTGAAAGCTGTACGCGCTCCAGAAATCACTACAAGGTACATACAAGGTACTATTAGCTGTCATGGCCCCAGAGCATTGACAAAACTATGACCTATCAACGTTCAGGGCCTCTTCCACCGTGTATGCCTTATTCGTAAGCAGCCCTGGAGGTACCTACATAGTAATTTGGGTACCTACGACAGTACACATTCGGCGTGCGCTCAGTTTCCTTCGTCTGGAGGCTGGGAACTATCAACTTTTGAATCATTCCAGCATCAAACTCTGTCATCACGTCTCTTAATTAGTGTCTTAATTGGCATTATGTCTAAGTCATTCCTAGAGCCTCGGGTGACCGTCTCTCAAAGTCGGTTTGGGCCAAAACTCTGCAACTACTGTGATAAATCCTTTTCGAACTTTGAATCGACCCCCCCAAAAGGATTGGGGAAACATTACCCGACAGCCCGCTATCATCCTACTCTCTCCAGTTTCTGCAGCGCTGTACAATCCGACTGCCAGCTATGTACCATATTTCACCATCGATTGCAGCGAGAAGGATCATTCGATGCGGAAACGATTCTTTGGAATGATACAAATCTTGACTTCCTCATGGATATAAACAGCCAGACATTCATAATCGCTTTGTGGTCAAGTACCACATATTTGACATCCATCAGAGGAGGTCCAGCCGACTCTGTCGCTTGGCCAGGCACTTCGTGTGAGCCATTCCACAGACTTTCATATGCAGTGGTGATAAGATACTAATTAGAAACGTACGTCCAATAGCCCGGCAAGGAGTGCCAGAGGAGTTAGCAACTATCGAAAAGCACCATGATTTGAATTATACGCCTCCTGACTCAACGGATAGCCTACCAGCGTGGAAACTATGTCTTTCATGGATAGAAAATTGCATCGAAAACCATGACAGTTGCAAAAGACGTTTCTCCAAAGAATGGTGGCCAACAAGAGTTCTCTACGTCGGTGGCTCACGCGATGAAGACTCTGGGTTTTTAAATATCGAACTCCATCTGACACAGGACACCCAACCTCAGGGGTCCTACATGACCCTTAGTCACTGCTGGGGCTCTGGGGAGATGCTGAAACTCACCAACGACACATACGACCATCGAATAAGGGATGGGTATTCATACGCAGAACTCCCCAGAACTTTCCAGGACGTCGTCCGTTTCTCCCGATTTCTTCGCAACGACTACCTATGGATTGATTCACTATGCATTATCCAGGACTCCAAAGGCGATTGGATACGAGAAAGCAAAACTATGACTGACGTATACCAGCACTCGAAATGTAACATTGCCGCGACAGCGTCTCGGGGACCAACCGAGGGCTGTTTCTATCGCCGAAATCCTTTCTTCGTTTCGCCTCTTGAAATATTCTTAAACATAGATAATAGCACGACACCCAAGAGGTTCCTCCTTGTTGTGAAACTATGGAGTGAAAATGTCGACACAGCGCCATTGAACAAACGAGCCTGGGTCATGCAAGAACGTATACTCGCGCCCCGACAAATCCATTGTGGCCGAGAGCAGCTCTTATGGGAATGTAGCCAGGCCGAAGCATGCGAAACATTCCCGTTCATAGTCGATTACTCTGTCGAACCCATCGTACCGTCTTCCCCAGTGGTTGAAAATATAAAAAGTCTAAGACTCAGGTTATTGGAGATGAATAGGCTAAAATTGCCTGGAGCAAGACTTAACTCGTCCCTAGACGAATATGATTTCAGCAAAAACCGAAGTAAGGAATACTCGGCATGCGATAAAACATTCGCAGGACTTGCAGAGGTCAGCCTAGAGGAAAAAGCCGTACGTCTGAGACACGATATTTATAACGCATGGGGACTTCTTGTTCGTAACTATTCGGGCTATGCACTTACGTACAGAACCGATAAACTAGTAGCAATTTCGGGGATCGTAACTCTCATTCAAAATGAGCTAAATGATACTGATGAATACGTCGCAGGCCTTTGGCGATCGCAGTTACCCCGGCAGCTGCTTTGGATATCATACTGGAAGAATAACCCATCAGAAAATCTAGCCCCGTCGTACGACGTCGCTCCTTCGTGGAGCTGGGCTAGCTTGTCAGGCGTCACCATGGGAGTTTACGAATTTAACTGGGAATCCGAGTTCACCATACTGATAGATGTTCTCGATGTCCACGACGGGCACACAATCAGCGAGCAAGGCACTACGGATAGCGCAAGGGAATCACCCTTGAAACTACGTTGCGTTCTTTATAAGATCCACGCTTCTGAAGAGTCTGCCTCATACATCTTGATACCAAACGAGCATGGGTATTCAAAGTCCCCGGGACCTGAAAATACGAGGGTCGAGCTGAATGAAGAAGGCATAGACATGGATAGCGCGAAAAGTCGCGATACTTGGGAGCAGGCGTATATGATGCCTGTTCTGGTTTGCCACAGCTATGATTTTGGTTTCTTTGTCTATTTTCAAGGATTGGTTGTGAGCTCGTGTCAAGGAAGACCGGGATTTTACAGGCGCATTGCTTATTGGAATCCGCTGGCTTTCAATACGTCCGGTAGGCCAGACATAGAGTGTTGGGATTTAAAGC
Source organism: Hypoxylon rickii (assembly GCA_902806535.1). Classification (NCBI taxonomy): domain Eukaryota; kingdom Fungi; phylum Ascomycota; class Sordariomycetes; order Xylariales; family Hypoxylaceae; genus Hypoxylon; species Hypoxylon rickii. The sequence continues at coordinate 4,191,642 of CADCWY010000003.1, forward strand.
ATGTCAATTATCAAGACGTGGTGATCAAACACGCGCGCTCAGCGACCGAAGAGGAAAAGGTAACCATAACCATCATTTGAATGTGGTTGATATCTCTGGTGTGCGTCTAAATAAGGAATAGGAAAATCCTCAAATAAATAGATTCATCAATCGCCGTTACTGATATGCGATCGCCTAAAGCAATGTAAAGTAGAAACATTGACTGCAAAGGCGGCTCGCCAGTCTAAGGAGACATTAGTTCCGTTTACCGCGGAGACCCTATTCAAGATTTCCCAGCCCTCCCTACTCGCTGAGGTCATTTCGGTATCACTATTCCGTTACTCATTCTTCATTGTGAGCCATGCAGTTGCTCCTCGGTTCCCTTTTGCTTGAACTTTCTTCCACTCCTGGCTTTTAAAACCTGTCAGCAGCCCTTGGGTGGCGTGATCCTTATTATGGTGGCTTGTATTACCATACCAAGCTCTACTCTCTCCTGATTTCCGCCCTTTGGCGTTGGGGTTGATACTAAAATTGAGAAGGCGCTTTGCCATTGGGGCACCAGACTTGTTGGTACTACGGAAGAGAGAAGACAGACCGAGTTTAAGGGAGCCTTGATCTAATTTAGTGAGCAAGGAAGTCGCATATTTTAACTCCTCTAAATCGTACTCCTAACGGCTGATTACGAAGTAGGGGGTCTTGGTAATATCTCCTAATGCCGATATAACGTTAGCAAAGGTTTATGATACTATGGTTACTAGTGCCACCAACGTGTAACTGACCCAGCACGTTTGACCCGAGGCTGGCGAGGCCAACGCGGGTAAAGTTACGATATAAGGGGCATCCGATGAGCAGTCCTCCTTGGGAGAGTCCCGAGATAATCAGAATCTTCCGCTGTGGAATTTGTACATGATGGCTTACTTCTCAAGTCCTATTTGGCCGTCTCTTGCAGCCACTTTCAGGCCGTAGGTTTCTTTTCAAGGTAACTTCCCCTTCCTTCACGTCCCAAACCGTATCTTCTACCTTTTCTCGCCTGCCACTCCTCAAAGCTTTCCGCACGGTAATTACCCCAGTTATAATCCTTCTTCCACCTGGGATCGTCCTTGTTAGCATACATATTTGGAAAGTTTTAAGCAGCTGAAACACCCTTACATCGCAAAGGAAATATAGGCATAGGTCTCGGCCGTATTGACCGCTCTCTTCGGTGACCACCTGGCTAAACCGGAGACGGCCCACGTCTCATACGCAAGTATTGGATGCGCCTCTGTGACAGGAACGCGTTCGCCGCCATCACCCTTCCTGAATTTCCCGGTCTGTACCTCCTCCCACGCGAGCGTCCCATCCATATTCAATGCCTGGGCTAATGCGAGTGTCAATACTTGTCGAAGCTAGGCGAGCGCCTAGCGAGCTTGGGAACAACTGCAAGCTGTGTACAGTCCTGGGACCGCGGGCACTTACCATCTGGTACTCCAAGAATCAAATGAGACCTATAGATGTAGGTTTGAATTAGCCCCTCCGACACGGATTGATGGGTTCGATGAATGGCAGGCAGCAGCCAATAACGTACAGCTCATGTACCCAACTGAAAGACTTGGATTTTCTGAAATTATCGATATGTGCGCCGTTCACAAGATCGTGGGCTTTGTTTGTTGTGTCATGATAGTTTAGCCCTGGTTCGCACCACATTACCATGTCCGCGAGCTCCTCAACCAGAGCTGCGGTATCGTCAATGCAATACCATTGTTTCGGGCCCATATTCTCGTCCCAGTCTTTGTCCATTAGTTTAAGTTGCCTGAAAATATAAGCTCTGATGAACAACCATACAGTCAGCAGCTGATTTCCCAGGATGCCGGGCGGGGAGTTGATGATTTTGGAGCCCCAGAGGCAGAAGGAGGGCTTGCTAGGAGTGAAGTGAAGCAGTAGAGACCTTCATACTCCAAGCAGGCGCCAAACATAGCACATAACTGGGCATTTATGCAGAGGGCTTTGATTTTCTTTTAGGATCTTACCCTTTGGACCATTCGCCTCCATCATTGATCTTACGGCCGGGGCGTGTCGGATCCTCTTTCTCGGGGCCGAAGTACTCGAAACCGTCGGCACCGCACAGCAATCCGAATTCCTCAGTCTTCCTGGAGACTGTCGCCCTGGAATCTTGTTTCATACCCTTGGCCAGTCTTTCAAAATTCTAGATGAGATGTGTGAGCATGTATATGTACGGCGACTTTTCCAAGGAATGTTTTGCTTTTGGCGAATCAAAGATGCTTACAGCTTTTAGGATCTGATATGGCGAAGCTTTCTTTTCGCCCGACTTCGTGTTACTATTTCCTTGATCTTCTTCTTCGCCCTCCTTGAATTTAGGATCATCATATGGATTCTTAGGTTCCCCAGTCTCTTTGTCGATTGAGATCCCCGTAGAAGCTTGTTGAGAGTCAGAACGTCAGAACGACAAAACGCCGAGAAAGACTCACCAGCCAAGAAGTCGGCTCGTCGCTCCCAGTCAAAAGCATCTCTTCCCCAGCCATCTGGCCTAGGTTTACCGGGACCAATGTGTTGAAGAAGTTCATCTGCAGCAGCCACGATCATCTTGGGTTAATCAGCTACTATCATCTAGTCGCATGGCTGTGATGAGCTTGACTAACATCTGCTGCTTCCTTGTAAGAAACTTCTAGGCTGTGTTTATGCTTTCCACAACAACTCTTGCAATCTTCGCCTGGGAAGAACAGTTCACCCGTTTTGAAGAACTTGTATATATCTCCATAGGCTCTAACAGACGTAATGATGGTGAGATATGTGGCCAGACCTACGAAGAAAGAACGGCGGACCATATTGAGGGCTCTGGATATCAGTAGGTAAATCACAAATGAGAATTGGCGCAAACAAACAGAGAAGATAATAGAGAGTAAAACGCCGCGAGGAAAGGAAAAGTGAAGGAAAGCCGATGGGCAGCTTTGGATTCCTTACACTTACGTCGATCAAAGAAGGATGTCCCCTTGATGCCACCCAAGGGGCTACGCCAAGGGCGGCGTGAATATCAGAAATACTATGCCATTCATTTCAGTAGTATTTATGCTATTTTGGTCACGACAAATCAACTCACCTTAACGGTGTGGTCACCGAATAATCTAATGGTAGAGGCCCAGTTTCATATCAGGGTTATCACATGTCTGATTAGGGGGATAGGGGGATACGAGACTTCTGGTTCTGCATGAGGCACAGAAAGCCGGCGGGGTTTATAAGACCAGTAGCCTACCTATATAGAGCCATTATACCTAGGTGCCTAGGTAGGCTATTGCAGAAGACCCCCCCATATAGAGTTAAATTTGCAAACTATCACGAATACCATATTAGCTACGCTCGAGGCCGCTCTTTCGAGCGGCACGATAGTCTAGAGTTCTTACCCCCCCCCCCTCATTTCGGAAAAGACTATTACTTCGACAGGATAAGCACGATAATAATCTAAAAGAATGACCTTAGGTTTTAAAAGGCCAAAATTAAACATTGTCTGAAAGCAAAACCGTCTTCTCCATAGGGTTATGGCATGTTGTTAATGCCGGCCTTGATACCAAGGTGCCATGGCGAATTATTCCACACCAGCTAGGTAGGTACCTAGGTACCTACTAGGTACACATCGGGATGTCACCAGAATCGGAAATGATATTGATGTTGTCCGTGGCCGAACGGACACCTTCTAAGTAAAGCCATACATAAATCTAAATATGATAACTTCCAAGGTTCTCAAAATATCTTGCGACATTTTGGGTCCACTCATGAGGGGTCTTCATGTTATATCCGGACTCGGTGTATTTGCAAAAGGGCGCCTGATGGGTAAAAGTCCGTTTCATCTCAACCTATAGGGCTGAGTTGTGGTCCCAGTTCCTCAATGGACCTAGCGCCGCATAGACGCCGCAATCTAGCAGTGAATATCAGGCGGTTGAGCCTCTGGACTAGACGGTACGTCGCATTTGACAGTCCCGCCGTCGGTTCGTCGACCTAAATTCGTATGCAACTGATTTAGCTCAGTTAGCGGACAGGCACAGCGAAATACACATGATAGTATATGCAATACGCCACAGAGAATAGTCTTAGATGAAACTCAACTGGAGCGCGGTATAGTCTCTTGGAGTTGAACTGAAGCAATATTATGGTGTTATTGGTAGCCAATTTGAGATCGTTTACGTCCGGGGCTTTCATCTCACGACCAGAATACATACCTAGGTAGGTATACTTATCATTGTTTCTATCTTTGCCATACTGATTTATCCTTAGACGAACGTCGATGAGGTATCCACCTTGTAGGTACCGTAGTTAGAGTGGTTTGGTTATGAAGCATAATGTTTAGCATCAAGAACGGAATTCTTTTGCTCGGTTTTGCCTATAGTTTCGTTGCTGGAGAGTTTTGCGGGGTTTGCCAGCAGACGACGGAAGACCAGGTCGCGACAACTTTGAAGACTTCCGTAACAGGTCCGGCGGCCCCAAGATCATCGGCAAGCTGGAGGACCCTGCTGAGCAATGGGTCTGTGATAGGCTCTCCTTCAGAGTCACGGACGAATTTGACTGGAGCTCCAAAGAATGCGTCTACACACTTAACGAAAGTAACGTTGGTCCCGTTGGTTTCGAACATGGGACCTTCGGCGACGCACTCTACGAGGCGTCCAGTGGCTTTTCCAGCACACTCTTCGAACGGCCAGTCCATTGGCTCATCAACAAATTCCTCAGTGTTATCTTCACCGGCTTCTTTATTAATTATTCCCGTTACTGGAGGCAAGTGCTCTGCGCAATCTACCCTTGCTCTTTGGTCTCTTTCGGAAGTGCTGATCCTCTTGACCAGGGAGTCCCGTGACATTTGTTCCAGTCCAAGACAGGGAGAAACAATCTATAGATAAACAAACCACATCTAACGGAGTCATTATCTTTCCAGGAGGATGGTTTTGGTCTGCTCTAAAGCCGGGCCCGGGAAAATCACCGCTTCCAGTACCGCTTCCCCGAGTCCCTGCGACAGCGACGCCGCCTGGGGCGAAGGGTCCGAAAGAAACTGGAAAACCACCTATGCAGGGCCCAATGGGAACCGGGATCGTCCAACCCACCGGCCCTCCACAAACCAAGGATAGCGGCGACGAGGACGGACGAAGTAAGCCCTCGCCTCCAGTGAACAACAACAACAATGATAAGAACAACGAGAACCACAACAAGGATAACGATCGCGACGATGATATAAAAGGGGGTGGCGGAGTGGGGAGAGGGACGCCACCAGACAAGGTCCTGCCAGAACCCCCCAATAATAATAATAACAACAACAACAATAAAGACGATAAAAATAACAAAAAGGATGATGGAAAGGACGATGGCAGCAGTGACGGGAACAGAACCCCACCTCACCCAACCCTATCAACACAGCCGGAACCGACTAGAACCCAGACGACCTCTCAAACGTCAAGTGATGGTTGTACTGCGAGTATAACTCCAACCATCACAATTCAAGAATCTTACAGCAGAGTGAATTATGCGTTCAAAACCATCGTTGAGACCATCACTCCGACTGAGCGGCCAATGTAAGTAGCTACACTATTTAGTGACTCGACAAGCCATCTGATGGATCGGACTAGGGACATAGCAACATCCTGCCAGGGAAAGGCTGTTACCGTATCGACCACGATTTCAACTTCGTTGCCAGTTCATGAGCATTCTGGCGACTTTACGGCCGGGGGACGCCAGTATAGACCTACAGACAAGGGCCTCACCCCGGAGATGGAGGACTGGGGTAAGTGATAACTTAGTTTGGCTCGATTCCTGGCAGCCACAAGCCTGAACAACGGGATGTGCTGGTTACGATCGGATGTGCTGACCGTTCCTGTATCAGTGGCACAGAAACTCTTGGAACTCTACCATCCTGACTCGGCGTCTCCTAAAAGCTCAACGCCTCGGTCCACCAAGGCATCGACGTCGAAAACGTCCAAGCCTTCGTCAGCAAAACCAGCTAAGACGCCCGCACCCAAGTTTGAAGTGCTGAAAGGGGGGGCAACTTGCGACCTCAAAGACATAGGTGATGGACGAGAGCCTGTTAGATATGATTCTGGCGTGTATTTTGCGGCTGCGCGGCAATATTGCGGTGGCGGATACGGGTGGTCGGTGAAGCCAAAGGATAAATCTACGGGGCAGACCTATTACTGGTTCGATTCGGAACAGTATGTACCACGTCTCCTTCCTGGTTCACTTGGTATCGGATCGACACGGGCTAACGTAGGATTCCTCGCAGCATTGACCCGAAGACCAATCTCCCGGCTTATTGCCTAGGTGAGATACACGGCGTCGTCGACCAATGGAACCCAGCGAGTCAGCAGCACTGCAAGGGAGGCAGTGGTGTAAACATGTCTAACAGCAAGGTCTTCGTTGGGGTCTCGCCGTCGCGAGATCAAAAGGGCTGTAAGCCTCTGAAGGAGTATAAGCTGGACCAGAAGAAATGCGCGTCATACTTTGTGAACATCGTGTCAGATTGTGAGTTCTTTCACACTTCATATGATGTAGACTGCCCCGCCGGAATGAGAGCATACGACTAACTGGCCCGTTTCTGGCTTGCTAGGTCTGTATCCGAATGGCACCTCTGGTGTCTGGAAAGAAAGCAACGACTATGGATGTTGGGATTGGAAGATATGGGGTTTACCGATGTGATGGATTGCCATGAGATTGTGGATTGTATTAACCACAGTGCTTAGTAGAGCGAAACATGGGATGACTACTAGGTAAGTACCTAAGTGAGATACCTATTAGACGCACTAGATCTTGGGTACGTTAAGCCATCAATGAGATGGGAATCTTGAAGCTGGTAATCCTGGAGATGATCGATATCATGATATCTCCAGCTTGAAGTTAAGGAAGTTTAGAAAAGGTAGCGGCTTATCTAACAAGTATGACATCAATCAATCAATCAATCAAAATCAGAGTGCTTACCTCATCTGTAGGTACCTGGCACCCACTGTACGAAGGTACCTGTGGATAGGTACCTAGTACCTAGTACTAGGTACTACCTGCCTTAGGTACTAGGTATCTTCCTAGCCCTCGAGTACATCTCAATTATAGTATCTAGAACACTTGTTTTCAATGGGCAGACATTGATTGAATATACTACCTGATTAGTACTAGCGCTCATCTAATCAATCATCAATCATTTTTTTTTCTCTTTCTACGTGTTTACCCCCCTGCATCCCGATCGCTGTTTCTAATCAACGGCGATTGCGGACCATTTCCCACCGATGCAACAACTTTCTTCAAAGTGCGACTTTCACACAATCTTGAACTTCACAATCGCGGCATCAGTGTAGTTCAACATTGCGACGTCGTAATATACCTATGGTAGTCGCGTTTTCCTTCTTTACATTCCCTTCAATCTTTTCGCGCCGTCGGGGAAATTCCTAATGCCCTGAAACGCCGTTTTATAACCTACCTACCTAGGTAATCACGATGCTGTTCCCAGAGAGCGACGCGTCTCTTCTCAAAGCGTGGATTATTAAACGACTCGCCAACACGTATGTTTTACTACACTTTCCGCCTCCCCCTCGCCTTGAAGCTCTTGTTTCTGGCCTCACTCCCTAGCATCTTAGCACCTTTGCTGTCATGTTTCTCTAATCTTTGTCCGTGTTTTATTATTTTAGGTCGGACGCAGACGCCGATGTTCTTGCCGATTATGTCTTGGCCCTGTTGCGACATGATGGTGATGCCGACACCATTCGCAGCATCTTTGAGGAGGAGATTCCCGATTTCCTCAGAGAAGGTAAGTTAAATGTCTTCTAGTAACCTTCTTGGCACTGTTTGGACGCTCATTGGCTTGTAGATGCTGCAGCTTTCACCAACGATGTCTTTCAAGCTATAAAATACCGTTCCTACATACCTGGCGCCCGGCCTCCACCTCCGGCCCATCATTCCGCCATCCCACCCCTCCAGCTCCCACCAATATCCCTCCGTTACATCCATATCAACCCCCGGTGCCCTACGGTGCTCCCCCGGTGGCTCCTAGCTTCAGCCAGAGCGGGCCACGGAAACGCTCATACCACGATCGAGACGATAACGACGTCGACATCATATTGACGTCTGTCCCGGGACTCCCATCATACAAACAACCACGAAGAGGAGGTGGGTTCTCTCAGAGGGGGGGCAGGTTTGACGAGCCCTTTGGTGCCAGAGATCAGCGCGCGTTCCGGAACGCTTATGCTACGGCGCCTATTTTGGATAGCTACGGCCAGCCGCCGCCACCTCCGCCACCAGCTTTCCAACCCCAGAACGGTCAAGGCATGTTAAACTTGGACCCAAACGCCATCCTCGACAACATTCAACACCTGCAACGGCTCGGTATTCCCATTCCGCAAGTACCTGATTTCCCAAAACCGGTCTATTCCGGGTCGATCCCCCCTCCGCGCCGTAAGAAACAGCGCTGTAGAGACTTCGATGCCAAGGGGTATTGTTCTAGAGGAAGTCAGTGCAAATTTGAACATGGCGCCGAGCCATTGGCCATACCCTCCATGAACCCTTCCGCAGGCGATGGTGAGCCAGTCCAGCGACAACAATTGGCCCATTGACGTGTGGATGGCTTACTAACTCTTGAATAGAATACGATCCCAACAACGCTGTGATCCCGATGCCGTTCCTGGCTAACCAATCCCAGTCGCAAAACTTTGAGTCTCTGGGCTTATCGCCCTTCTCCGCGACAGCCCCCGTCAATCGCAGGGAACCGAGCAAGCCTAAAAGACCAAAGGGAAGGCCACCTTTTGCCGTGAATGGGCCAGTGCACAACAAGAGCAAAACCACCATCGTGGTCCAAAACATCCCCAAAGAACATTTCAGGGAAGATGAAGTCCGCGGATACTTCTCCCAGTTTGGCAGCATATCCGATGTCTCGATGCGAGAACATGACCAACTCGCCATCGTCAAATTCGACACGTGGGATGCCGCCCACGCAGCTTGGAGCTCGCCAAAAGTGATATTTGATAATCGCTTTGTTAAGGTATTCTGGCATAAGGATGACAGCGATGCCGGCTCGGCCCCAATGAATGGCAAGGTTGGAGATGGTGCGAAGAACGAAGCTACCAACGGCAACGCGCCAAGCGGCGACGAAGACCCCACAGAGACATTTGATATGGATGAGTTCATGCGCAAGCAAGAAGAAGCACAGAGGGTTCATGATGAGAAGACTAAGAAACGAGAGGAGCTTGACCGCCAGCGCCAGGAGCTAGAGGAGCGCCAGAAGGAACTCCGTCTACGACAGCTCGAGGAGAAGCGCAAGCTGCAAGCCAAGCTGAAGACAAAGAATACTACTACTCCATCTGCCTTGACAGATGTCGGCAATAGCCCTTCCCAGACCGAGGCTCTTCGAGCCCAACTGGCCGCACTAGAGGAAGAGGCAAACGTGTTAGGAATTGACCCGGATTCTATTCAGGATGATTCGTCGACCTGGGCAGCTAGGGGCCGTGGCGGAGGGGGTCGAGTCTACAGGGGTCGCGGTCGCTTTCCTACCGTGACTCTCAGAGGCGGCTATGGCTACAGAGGGAGGGGCGGCTTGCAAGCCCGACACGCCGCCTACGCGGCTTATTCGTTGGACAACAGACCGAAAGTTGTTACGCTATCCGGCGCGGATTTCACACTCCCGGAGAAGGACGAAGCTCTCCGGGAGTACCTCTTCGTAAGTGCCATACACTCCGGACGCTGCGCAGCCACAACTAACAAACAGCAGAGCATTGGCGAGTTCAAGGAGATTCGCGCAGATCCGAACACAACTCACGTAACCTTTAAAGACCGCAAGACTGCGGAGCAATTCATGTTCGGCGTTTCGGCGAATAATTCAATCCCTGGGCTTGACAGCAAGCTCGAGATTTCATGGGCAAATTCTACACCACAATCGGATACCAAAGTAGTCACCGACGGCGACGCCCACATGGCTAGCGGCCTGGAGGATGAGCAAGCGGCTAAGGGGAAGGCTGGTGTCGAGGAGAACGGTGCAGCCGCAGGGCTGGAGGAGGGCGAAGTAGCTGACTCGCAGGGCAGAGACCATCATGACATGGACTACGAGGCGGGCGAAGACTGGGGCATATCATGAGGAGAGATAACCTTGGAAGGCGTGTTGATTGCTCATTAATGCTTCGGGCTTGCACTGTACATTTGAGAACAGCGTTCCCGCAAGCGGGCGAAGCCAGATAGCCTTGCTAACGCCTTGCCATGGTTGAAGTGGTCAATGCAAACCATTAATTCCCAAAGCCGATCAGATTCGTCTTCTCAGTGTGCGAGTGGAAAGTTGGGGCCTTAATTGAGGATCGTATTATCCGCCGCAAACGTGTGAGTTCCGACCCTTGTTTCAACCTGTGATCCTCGCTCTCACCCTTCCACAAACGACAGCAGGTAGACAAAGGGTTGGTGCTTTTGGGTTTGGCAGTTTCAATTGCGATGGGAGCAAATTACAACGCATGGTTTTCAGCAGCCTCGAATTCATTGTTCGCACGTTATTTTCATTTATACGGCCTCCCAATTGAAGCATCAAAATGCTAAACTGGCCCATCGTCCTTAACGTTCGGTGGTGTTCGCCTAGTGTTGACGAACTTGACGAGAGAACATTCACCATGTTTTTCAGTGGAGTGGTTTCCAAGAATGTACCTGTGACCGGCACGTAGCCGCCTAAGCTTTAGGGGATAAAAGTACGTAGATGTAGCTGGAGTAAGCACTGCAGTGGTAGATGGATTAATACCGAGGGGTGTCTTTCAGTGGCCAGGCCCCTGAAATATAACGGCTTAGCGGCTAAGACCTAGGCGAGCGGTCACTATACAACCCCAAAAGTCCAACTCTTCAAGCGGGCATTTCGCTAAATCACGGCCAATTATCACGAGAACCCGGGCATAAAGAGCACTTCACCAGCGAACGGGAAAGAGAGCATCGAAATTCACCCATCTTACTAGAGCGGCTATGGCCACTGCATGACGTTCGCAGGCAGCACTCCGTCCCCTGAACGTCCGCCCCCGTCTACCACCTCACTCGCCCAAGACCGTGTCAGCAATCGGCCTATTGTCCTCGGTTTCCAGCCCCACGCAGTCGGGAGTGGTGCTCCTCCTCCTCCTTCTGGATCGAGGCGGCGATGGCGGCGGCGGCCTCGATGCCGCCCGTGTGGGCGTTGGAGATGGACTGCGCGCCGAGGGCGGCGCAGTCGCCCACGGCGTAGATGCCGTCGATGCTGGCCTCCCAGGTGCGGCGCGTCATGACCTGCCCCTTCTCGTTCAAGTCGACCTCCATCTGGGAGATGAGGGAGTTGCTGGCCAAGATGTCCGGGTAGTGCGTCTGTGCATTGCGCCTTCATGTTAGCTACCAGACTTGGATTGTGCAGTGTTTTCTTCTGGTTGGGGTTCGCAAATACTATGACAGTAGCTATGGAGGCGGGGAAGGGGAGGGGGGTACACGTACCAGGAATTCCTCTTCCATGTGAGTCCCGTCAGTCAGCACGACGGCCACCTTGGGAACGTCCGGGGGACGGTCGACCTTGTAGAAGCACACAACGTAACGGGCCTCGAACCGGAACATCGGGACTCCCCGCAGCTCCTCGGCCATCTGTAAGGCGAGCTTGAAGTTGCCGTTGGTGTAGACGGTGACGGTGCCCTTGGCGGGGTCCACGAAGCGCGCGGCCAGACGGGTGCACTCCAGAGCGTTGGACAGGCCGTCGGCGCCGCGGACGTGCTGGCCCGTGGCGAGGAAGCCGGCGGAGGTGGCGATGGGTCTGCAAGTGCCGTAGCGGAAGGAGGAATGATGGCTATGGCAGCGACAGGTTAGCAACGGCAACGAAGTGGGGAGAGTGTACGAGGATAGGACTAGGAAAGCAGAGAACTGACATAAGGTCACACCACAACGAGGCGAAGCCAGAGAAGCGTGGCATGACGTCAGTGACGCCGGTGGCGAAGACGACCCTACGACCCTTGTACCTCTGGCTCTGGTAGTCGGTGGCCTCGAACCAGTCCGGGTTGTTTCCGCGAACATCGGGGACCTTGCGCACGTTAATGACTCTGTAGTCGCGGAACAGGATGTTTTTCTCGTGGGAGCTGAGGTGGCTGCGAGCGATGTCGCAATAGCTCTGGACGGTGCAGGATTCCAAGGACACAACGCCGTGCGCGATGGTCTGCGAGCCGTTGCGATACTTGCCGCAGGAGAAGAGGACGACTCGGAAGCCTTGCTTCACGAGACCTTCGGCAGTGCCAAGACCCGCAGGGCCGCCTCCGATGATCAGCGCGTCGAACATGGAGGAACGAGGGTCCTCGTAGATGGGATCAGGGGCGATGCAGTTTTTGCTTCCGCCGCTGCCCACGGTCGGGTCGAAAGCGTTGTTGGGAATGGCCGCCATAACTACGTGCAATTGGTGTATCTAGGTACCTGCTAGGCGCCGAGGGAGTAGGGTGTATGGGTTGAAATGGAAAACAGAACTTGTTGGACGAGTGAGTAAATCGGGTGAAGAGGACGAAGGAATGGAAGTTCAGTTTGATGGAGGGTAGAATTATATAGTGAGATATGGAACCACGAGCGAGTTACTGAAATTCGGAAGGAGAGCGCTGTTTGCCTCTTTCAGTGGTTCAAGGTAAAAGGCAAGGCAAGCAGTTGCAGGTTTTTCTTCCTAGTGTAAATTTATCGTTATCAAAGACGCCATGAAGACTTCAGACTTCTTATTTGGGTGATAAGTATGGGGTGAATGGTAGGAGAGGCTAGCAAACTTTAGAATGATAGCAAGAACTTGAGTAAAACTGTTTTACAATGGGGGTTGAATTGGAAAAGCCCACTAGTTACCTGGTACGCAGTACCGAGTTCGACCATAGTGTTTGTGACGGTGATGCCGAGCCCTTGTTCGGCTCCAGCGGGGGGTTCCGGACCGTCTTAGATGGAAGATGTCGGGTCTCCGGGCGACCCCGTCCCGTATCCGGGTGCCGGTGAAACCAACGTCCAACGAAAGATGATTTTACAATGGCCATTGGGCTGGTTCTTGTACTGTATAGGACTGGAACTTCATCTTTGAAACAATTGGCGAAACTTAGCTAGCTTCCTACAACTGCATGTTATTGTATCTAGGTACCTTGTAGGCACCTCATAGTACTAGGTACTGGCCGGGTTTCTTCTGTTAATCTGGACGTTAACTACGATCTCATAAAGTACGATAACACTTTCATTAGCTCCAGAACCGCTAAAAATATTATTTATTTAAATATCATCAATAACCAATGCACTGTCAATATTTCCTACATCTACCTCTCTGAAAAATCCCTTTCTCCCGTGTCTCAAGCAGAAAATTGGAAATCCTCCTCGGGGAGCCACCAACCAGCATCGTATTTCCATAGACTAAGCCCAAGCACTGTGCCTGGACAGCCCACATGCTCAAAGTGTCGGCCCACCTCGTCGAGGCATCTCTCAACAATCTCTGTGGATTCCACCTTGTTCATCAACGTATAGTGGCCTCGAAACGGGCCTCGGTCTTGCTGACTTAGCAAATCTTGCCACTTTCCCTGCAGCAGTCGAACAATATCCTCGGCCGGTTTCAATCCCGCCACCGAGACTCTCACGCCACCCCGGCCCATTCGGAGAGGCGGCCCCACTGCACATATATCGAAAGGCGATGTGTATCTAGTCGCTGCTAGGATGTCTGCTCTGATTGACGGAAGGGCGGAACCTGGGAGTGCGTGGAAGAGAGAGATGTGGGCAGGGACCTTCAGAAGTGATGGCGGGTAATATCTTTCGCGTAGCGCACACATCGCTCTGTGGTGCGTATCGTCCGTCCGTAATGTGAGGACGTAGCACGTCTCTTCCTCTTCTGTTACATTTGTCCTGGGCTTGTGGCCCTCACGGCGGTGATTTTGGCGGACTGTGCCTTTTTGTAAGTCGTCGAGCGATCGCATAGAGTACTTCTGGGTATATTGCGTTCCGATGCTAATTTCGCGGCTCGTTTTCAGGCCTCTTGAAGGCCAGCGAAAGTACAGATACATGATATATTCTAACGAATTACGAATAATTACGTCCACTCCGCACTTTAATTACTCCCCTTGATACTACTTCGTGTGGTAATAAGGAATAAGTCGTGATGACGTCACGAATGACTCGGGAGTCTTCTAACGTCGATTTTCTCCCGTCCTACGATAGTTTGAAGTGCAATATTTTGACAGACATTATATTCTATCTGTATTAACATCAAGATATTTCCAACGCTCTTTTAGCCAATATTTAGGTAATAGCCAAACCGCTAGGTACTAATACACAATTTCGAAAGTCAAGGTATAACGGGTGTCTGATCTCCCAATACATCATTCCACGTCAAGAAGGCCGATGATGTACTCTTCGAAGTGAGCATACCCGTCATAACTCTCTTCGCAACCTTCGATACCACCATGAACAATACCATTGGCCCGCTGGTGGAAAACCTCATCCAGAACAACGAGTGTTTTGGTTACATTCACCACTAGTTCTTGTCCGTCGCCGAGGTTATACCTAACTTCGACGCCGCTAATGTCGTTCAAACCCGTTGTGGGAGGCAGTGCCGCCTGCCCTCCCCATTGGCGGACTTGAACCGAGTCCTGGCCGCAAGACACACGAATCGGCACGCCATCCTTGGCAACGTACGCATAGGGATGGGTCGAGTTGTCCTTTTCCGTCACCGCGAACCAGGTGACGGAATATGGGCCAAATGTAGCATGGCCCCAGTCCCAAAACTTGTGCGATTTGACGATGGACTTGTCGGCGAAGTTCTTGTCGTGGTACCCCGTTCCGTTCGTGTAATTCACTCGGACTCCATCGATGACGAAGTCAACGTCGGAATATGCGTCTGGGACGGCGTTGGCCCAGTATAGGCCGGGAACCAAGGCCTCGCTGACGCCTGGTTCGTTCAGCGCACATGGATAATGAGCAGGCGCCCGCTAACAGATGATAACACACCGTTAATTGTTAAGGTCTTGAGGGAGCTGAGTGTATGGGGGCTGTTTCGCTTACCGAGCGCAAGGTCAGATTGCCCTTCACACCAACTTCTTCCATATTGACCGTGATTCGATACGTTACATCTGACTGGTCGAGTGAGCTACCAACAAAACTGGCTTCCGCACCCCTCCACTCGCCTCTGACGCCATTCTCGTCGTTCGTAATGGTGGCTCCGCCCTTGGCTTCGGCAGTCTTATGGAATCGGGTGCCGTTGGGAAATGTCCCGGTGACTTGAACGGCCAAAGGCTGTGGGGTCCCCAGGTCGGGGAAGTTGAAGAAGACAACTTCTACAGCGGCGTCGTTACCAGGAATGGCTGCTTGGGTATCAAAGTACCAAAAGTCGGAGGTGGTGGCGTTTACCGACGTGTTTGCCTTCGCTCCATCGAGGTTACCAGGAACGGAAACATTTTCGATGGGGACAATACCGTTGGTCAAGGCTGGCTCAAGCTCGACAGTGTAGCCCAAGACTGGGACACAGAGAAGGAAGGATGTCGTAAGGCGAAACATCACGGGCAACCGGAATCTATTTTCTGGTTACACAATTGCCTTTTCATGTTGAGATTGAATCACGAGAATGGCAGTCTAAAGACTCTTATATACTTTTCAGATGTCTGCGAATACTTAAGAGAGGCAATATGAAAACGTAAACTGATGGTTACCTACCTACTCAGGTACCTAGGTACCTATTAGGTAGGTACCTAATCAGGGGGCATCTCGTCTTTGCTCTACGCCGGACGTGATTAGCGCATCCATGATTAACTGATATTAACCTATACAATACATATTGGTGATGCCGCAGAATCCTCATTTTGCAGAGAACGATCTTCCTTTGCTCGGTTGAAAAATGTGGAATTGTTCCGGCATGCTGGGCTCTGATTGGCCAGATTTGAAAAAGGGGGGCGGCTTGAGAATAAGAGCGTAAAGCAACAGCAAGCCGTATACAAATACGCGTATAATTCCCAAGCTACTGTTACTTATACGCGTAGTCCTTGGAGTGCTCTCTCTGCATGAATGATGTATACATGTAAATTACAGGTTGATATCCAGTAGGTGTTTACATTCCAGACTATTCTCCAGCCTGTGCTCACACAGCGATGGTCTTTTACGAAGCGTCAATCCATTTGAACAACGAAAAACGAATGTCTATGTCTACTCTAGCGAAAACTCCTAGCTTATGGAGGTAGAAGAAAGCATACAAAACCAAAATCTCTTTAAGGGTGAATGCTAGGTGTTAAACAGTTTCACTACATGCTCAATAAAGATACAAAAGCGAGGGTTTTCAATGCCCTGTCCAACAAGTTCCTCCGTCTTTTCTACCAGATATTTTAGCTGCTTAATGCCTCGTTGTTTAGAAGGATACGAAGTATGTTCAGTTTTTCTCTCGCAACTAGGATCAAGTCACACCCGAGTCGAAGATGAAGATAATGCCGGCTGGATGGACAGGGGTATGTTCCTTAGATGAAGGAGTGGATAATATATATGGAATGTATCTAGAAAGATGGAGTTATGAGATGACCTCAGAGGTGACCTCTGGTGCTCCTTATTACTGAAACCACCGAAGCGCCAAAGCGCTTAAACAGCCATTCTTTGAGTTCGTCACAAGTGATATCTTAGCAACAGCCGAATGACAGCTGCTTAATAGTCGCATAGGTAGATGTATACTAAGTAGTCTTCAGAATGAAAGGTGAACAACGGTGGAACAAGAGCCTCCAAGTCTCAAAAACCGCTATTTATCGACCTATCTACCATATGTTATGTAGGCCATCTGAGCAGTTTAATAACCATAGGCTAGCAGGACCTTGGGAAGAGGAAATGCCCATTTATGACGGAATTATACTCCCCTACTTACTAATAGGCTCATTCTCCTAGGAGGATCTAGGTTATCTAGCACCTGGATTATCTGGCGCATACTTGCTACCCATCTTCTACTTACTGGGGGTTTCGGCATTTGACTGGTAGGCGGTTGGGCACTATATCTAACCGTCTGACCGGTGGGGCATCCTCGGTGTGGTTTCGCCGGCCTTGTATCTTAGATCGGTGGGTGGAAACGCTAGCAATGAGCTTTTTCGCGATGAGAAGACGGATAACGCCATATACACGTAGAGGCGTAGTGACAGGCACTGGGCAGCTTAAATCCTTTTCATGCCTATGCAGTCCCTGCGGCTCATCGTCCACCGTATCTTGAGATAGCCCCTGGTCAAGGGATTTTCACGGATTTCAAAGCTTTTTGCGACTACACTTTTATTATCTGCAAGCTCGCTGTTTTAAATCCGTATGATTGACAGGGCCACGATGAAGCGAGTGAGAGTTAAGGTGCAATGTCTATTGATTTGGTGTCTATCTGGTTGGTTCAATGATAGCGCTATCTACCCCCTTTGCTTGTGGAGTTCGCAATCGCGCCGCTCCATCACGCAAGAAGCTAGTCTTGCTGCCATAGACGCTTAATTCCAAGGCATAGAATCCGTCTAGAAACAAACGGGGCAAGGAGGAAGCCTTGGTAACTAATGAGGGCCGACCAAGAAATACTAACATTGATGGTGCTACCACCTGACCATTGGCCTTGACATGCTGGGGAAAGCTCAACTGTTAACGCTGTCTTGGTTCGCCCTCGATATTGGATTCGTTGGGGCGTGGGCCACAAGTATCGTACGAGTCTACGGCGGAAAACCGGTTAAGCGAGTGGGGTCGAAACACCGCGGCAGCGCGGCAATCGATGGTCCTATAGCGTCTATGATAAGTAGCCGCCGTCGCCTTCCAAGTCGTGGTCCTACTAGCTGACGGTTCGTAGGACTTTGGTTGTCGCTGGGAAACGTCTTTCGGACCAATCCTGGGATTCCACGGCGGGGTCTTAGTTGGCAAAGCCTAAATTCGCTCGCTTAGAAAGATGGCTGACCTCTTGGCGACGGACTACTGCCATTTCCGTGCAGACCGTAAGAACACGGAGTCCACTTGCCCCTGGCGTACGGCGAGGAGCCTAGGCTTTCGCTAGATTGCGGCACGCACCGCTCTACTTTTTTCGCGTCCTAGAAAATGCCTAGCGCACCTTGATCGCGCGGTCGTGGAGCATCTTGGCCTGGGGTGATTTGGTAGGCTCGATTAGGTGCTTTGGCTCTCGTGCCTTCACCGAGACGGATGATTGGCATTGGTATGAGACCAAACCTACATCGCCACCGTGCATTAGATGGTGGTTAGAATGCTATTAGGTAAGTAGACGTTTTCCCTTTTGATACCAAGATGGGCTTCCGACTTGCGCATTTGGGTGTGCATGAGAACCGACGATATCTACCTACGCAGCAATCCAATCATTGATGCTGAGCGCACGCAACGGACCCAAAGATAATGTCGGTTAACAAACTCCGCCTTGCTACCGACGTGTTTTTCCGCTACTGGGTTGTATCGCAGGTTGTAAGCTACCTATCTTTCGTCCGCGGTTCGCTGAGGAGTGCGATGCCATAGAAATGTTATTCGTGCCTAGAAGCCAGCGTCTAGGGTCCTTGACGATGCGACGGCTCCGAGCACCACATCTGAGGCGAAGACGACAGGGGGGTTCGCACGAATCGGCAGTCGAGCGGATCCGAGCCGGGCTCACAGGGGTCGGGTTTTGGGGGCCGTAAAACTGCCTTGGGGTAAATCGATCCTGTGGAAAGTATCTCGAAGCTCGAACTCGTAAACGGCGATAGCTAGGACCTTGAGATGCTGTTTCCGCGAATTCGTTAGGCAATAATATGGTACGCGCCAAGTATGTCGTGTATCAGGAAACCAGATAAATTCACCGACGGTGTAGCCTAGGTGCCTTGTTGTATACAAAAGCTCGGCGGGGGCTGCGGTACTCTTCGATGTACGCGGCACTCGGGGTGTTCGGTGGATTCATCACCCGCTAGGTCGTTATTCTACGATCCGCTGGGATGTGAAGTGGGTGGATACATTCCAGGCTAATACCATATATGCCCGTTTCGCCTGGAGCGGCGTTCTAGTTAGAGATGTAAACATCGTAGTAAAACACAATTTCCCATTGTAGAGTTGGGGAGATGACTGGCTCTTAAAGAGGAGTCGAACTGTTCCTGAATGCGCGTAAGTGGCAGGCATATTGGTGTTTTGTAGATCCTTGGCTGCCGCGGATAGGGTTGCCAGGTGGAGTGATAATAGGATTATAATCTTGGAAGTCTGTAGATCTTTAATCGCGTCCCTACGATAGCGAGGTCGACTACGCCCTTTGCTGTGTGGAAGGTTTGTGCTGAGCGGAGAAGGGGTCTTGGAGGATTTTGGTACCGTCGCATCCAAACTCATTTACAATACAGTACAATAATGGGAATTGCTACGGGTGACCTGGGTGTTTAGTATCTGATATGTTTCAATTTTCACCCATAGATCCAGCAAAGCCTCCTCGGGGGTTTAGGCGTTTGGTAGGCTCTTTCGAGGTTCGACGAGATATCGAAACTAAATCGATCGTGTCGTTCCAATATCGAATTTGATCTTCCATCTACTGTACACCGACCAGAAAACCAACCATTTTCGGTCACCTTAGCCAGCATTCATTACCTAATTGTGCAATTATGAAAACACATAAAGTGATCGAGCTAGTGGACAACTGGAATAGCCTTTCTATGATATCTTGGCTGGTAGTAGTTATGCAACGTTTACAGGGTTGTCGCGTGGTGACTTCGTAAATATCTACGAATGACATTCGACATCGTATTCTCTACCAGGGCTGCTTGGTTTCACCCCTGGCCAATAAATCTCACCCCTGGTAAATCGATACCCGATTTGCCTGCTTGCCTTAGGTCCGTCCCCAGCTGGATCAGCACTAAAGCTCGTTAGAGGCGGTTTCTATATACAGTTTACGGTCTCGATGCCCCAGAGCGCCAGCGACTATGCTGATAATTCTCTGATATGGATATACGCTTAGTGGGATAACTTAGATAACCTCGAGCGTGTCTAAGGACTTGACAACCCCTCGAACATAGACGCCCTCTCTCTTATGATGGCGTCTGTGCGCGATACTACCGATCCACACCCAAGACGGCTTGGCCACGCCTGTCAGGATCTTTCAAAATTCCATGACACAAGTGTGCGGCCCAGCACGCAGGGGTCATAGATCCTAACCAGGACCTACCTAGAGTCTCGATCAAAAATCGCTGTCTTCCTCTCGTCTTCCTCTCCGTACAATACTAATCGTCGTTCCTCAACCTTAATCCATGCAGTCAACCCGATTCTAACCCATCCAGCGCTGTTCTCCCAATGGCAACACTGACCTTACCGTCCGACTGGACTCCCACGGGAGAAGGGTGTTTAAAACCAAGCGACATCTGGGTATGGGATTATCAAGAGCCTGGGGATGCGCGAACCGTCCTAGGAGGACCATCGCAGGTGTCTGAATGTCTCCCCACACAATGGTCCGGTACCGTCACGTACGAGGGGTCCGGTTGTCCTCCGCAGTATACATCCGCCTGTCAAGGCACCGGTTCGAACGCACCAGTTACCTGCTGTCCGACGTATGTTTGGGATCCTAGTACGCGTCTGAACGTCCGAAGCTGATGAGCTCTAGCCAATACGCGTACACATGTCTGCCCAACTCACTACTCGATGGGCCACATGCCGCTGATTTCCGATGTCAATCGAAGCATACCAGCGATGGACAGATTATAATTACGCGAACAGCGATCAAGTCCGATTCCAAGGTGATAGAGACGAGAACTCGGCGTACGAATGAGCACATGTTCGCACTCGCCTTGATGTACACGACACCGGTTAGTCCGTCCTGCCCTACTTTCGCATGCGTGACCTGCTAACCCATAGGTAGACTACAACGCCAACTAGCTCTGAAGCCATTTCTACAACTTCGACGCCGACGGCCATAGCAGTACCAACGTCAAACCCGATAGGGGGTGACAGTTCCGCTTCTAGTTCAAACTCCGATTCTGATTCCGATTCCTCGTCATCGTTCAGCGCTGGAGCCGCCGCAGGTGTCGGCGTTGGCGCAGCGGCTGGTGTGATCTTACTGGCAGCGTTCGCGTGGTTCATATGGCGGCGAAGGAAGGCTGGGAAGGAGGAAGCAATGCGCCAAATGCAGTACTCGCGCGGAAACGAGCTTCCTACCTACGAGCCCCCGTCCGAACTAAGCGCCGTTCCGCCTACGATGTACGAGTTGCCTTCGAAATAAACCCGGCGTTACCGAAAGCTGCCTCGATCGCACGGAGGTGTTTTATTACTACTAGGTCTGGCTGGTATGCCCACCGGCCGGGAGCATAGCGTAATTGCTGCGAACTAAACAAGGAAGGGATCGCCAAACGACCAACACGAATGATACCAATTATTTTCCTGTGTCTGTACTATACCCGCCTATTTTCGGGATTAATTGTTGTAACCTTGTTTACATATGTCAATTAGCGATCCAAAAATCAGCATTTAGATTTCTAGTATATATTTAATAGACGACCTCCGGGCGGGAGGAGTTCTTTGCATTTCCGCTGGGCGTTGGACGGGGGCTGTTGAACCAACTAACCCAGTGCAACATAAACCTTCTAGAATCTTACATGACGCAGGGTGAGCATGCATATAGTGTGGTTGCATGGGATAACTAACTTCTGACTTCTAGAATGTCTGCTCGTCTTACCAACAGTTGACACATCGATCCGCCATCACGTGTGGAAACCAACGTCCGATACAACCCTCGACTGCTTAGTCGGTAGTATGAGAAACATCGTCCCCGAGAAAGTTTCATCGACCGGATATAGATGAGTTACCTACTAGGTACCTAGTAGGTAGTCTGATTACTGGATATATTTGGCATATCCGGTGGGCACTCCTCGCCTCAACCTGCATGAGGTCTGCCTCAGCTCGCATTGGTTCCCCCCGAATTTCTTTAAAGGTATTCTATATCGAAGAGATCCATATAAAAGGGGCCGTGGAGAAAAAATCAGGGTTCTTACATACCTAGGTAGCTTGCGTCTTTTTTTGTGACGCCTAGCAGTTAATGACCTGGGGATTCTAGCCAGCCAGGTGCCTAATGGTGCCACACCTTACTAACAGCCTTGGCTGCAACTTTGCAATAGAATGTTAGAATTCAGACCCCGCTGTAAGTGATTTGCTACTCAACACTATCCTCCTTGGGGTTAGAACGTGCTATGGCATGGTCGTTGGGATGCTGACTGAGCTATGCGATGTGACAGTATACGCCGCAGGGAGCCGTTGTAATCCTATGGAATGAATCAAAGCACCTGGCTACTAGGTAGGTATGTAGGTCCTGGACGTTTCGAATGTTATATCTCAACGATACCGGGCATTCGAATAGCCGGAGGCGCGAATATGGATTACTTACCGCTTCCCCTCTCTTCGTAGGTAGCTACAACGACGATTGTTTTCCTGCCAAGATATCTTGATCTTGAGTGCTTTTAGAGTTGAACCGTGCGGAGGCCCTGATGTGGAGACATATACAGAAATATACACAAGGTAGCAACGTATAAGGGGTAAATTGCGAAGCCTTTATGAGGATTTACTCGTCATCATAAATCCGAAACAGAGGTCTATGACTATAATGTTAAACCAGATGGCACAACATGCATTATTAAGCATCTATGAAGAAGCTGTCCTCAAAGCAATAACAAGAG
Organism: Hypoxylon rickii; assembly: GCA_902806535.1. Lineage (NCBI taxonomy): Eukaryota > Fungi > Ascomycota > Sordariomycetes > Xylariales > Hypoxylaceae > Hypoxylon > Hypoxylon rickii. The sequence goes on from CADCWY010000003.1 coordinate 4,214,189, forward strand.
CAATATTATATCGCGCTGTCTGAGAGTTAACTGACTGAAATAGTCACAGATCATCTCTTGGTGGGTCTACATGAAAAGCGGACCATAAGAGCAAAGTCGGCAAGGCTTTGCTACAAAATCTGCCCAATGGCTAAACGGTCATAAGTCAGCAGAACAATATTGTTCGAAGCCATGAAGTAGTAGTATCGAAACACAACCGAGCAAGGGCTGAACAACAGCTAAACGACGGTTGAATAGCGGTTGGATGATAATTGGGCGTGTGACGGCTTGTAATCTCCAAGGCCCTGCTAAACAGCCCCAGAAAGCTCTAGATAACCCTCAATAGTCCAATTCATACGTATTTTGGTTGTTTGATAGTGTCCTTGAGGCTTGTTTGTGAGTTGTTCATCCGTCCTTCAATCTTTGTTCGGAGTGCTATTGTCCACCCACTATTCAGCTATTACTTACCTACTACCTAGTAGTAATAATAGGGAATTTTCGTTTCGAGTAGTATATTAATTGAGATAATCAGGCGGGTTGAGGGTTTGTTATAGTAACAACATTCTTTCGCAGATAAAAACCAAATGCCAACCAATCAGGCACCCACCCCCTTTTCCAACTTCTCCGCCCTCGCTCCCAGTTTGTTATTTCTGTCGAGAATGACTCTTTGTAGGTTAAAACCTATGTATTCAACTCTGTGGTATGTAGCATCTACTGGGCGTCTGCAGCAATGAGTGCTTCTTGCTGGCCTACGGCAAACACAGCGGCCATACTACTGCGTCATGAAAGGGGGGTAACAATAAAATCGACATGTATCAACAAAGGACTATGATACTTTTACTGTTATACAAAGACTAAAAGATTCCAAGTTGGCGCCATTTCTTGTTGATAGAACTGCTCTCACATCCGTAGCCGCTATGGGAGGGTGGCAACCCTTCGTTACTTCTCACGCACGGTCTCTATTCCGGTGACTTACCCAGCAGTGAGGGATTTCGAATAGCTGACCAATGATAAAACCAGTAACCTAATGAAAGACATCCGTAAACAGCTACATGACGGTTGCATAACAGCCGGGGGTGTCTCTGGACGCCTATTGCTCTGGTTGTTAAATTAGCTCCAGAGGTTCCCAAGCAATACGGGCCTTATATTCATAGCGTCTTCAGGTCATTTCAAGCCATCAGTCAGCTTTTCCTCGGCCGTTGTTCAGCTCTTGTTGAGCTGCTGTTTCCAGTGATGTGGCTTCCATAGCTATTATTTCATTACTGCCCAGCTGTTACTTAACTGTTGCTTAGTTATTTAGCATTCATGAAATAGGAAGCAGAAGACTGTTGGAAACTGTCGAAGCTTTGGCATTATTACGCTCGTTATTGGGACTAAGCCGGGGGAACTCATTCTTGCGCAGGTCCTTGCTGCGAGTTACTCATCTTCCATCATATCTCTCGAGCCAACCCCTTTTCACGACCCGAGCGCTCTAGGATGTCCTAATGCTTGGCACGGGAATCTGTTGGACAAGGAATGCATGTGGTTAATAAGATTTGTTGATTTCTATTCTACTGTAATTACTAGCTCTATTGTGATTAAGTTTCCATCTCGTCTATCGTCGTAACCATCGCAATTAAAAAACATAACAACCGACTCGCGAAATACCCAGCACGAGTGTCGAAAGATGACCGGACCATTGTGTTGTTGTTGGCTGATCGTGGTAATGTCCGGGGTTCATTAGGTCGTCCTGGCGCCGAAAGCGCTCTGACGATGATGGGCAATCGCTGCGGACAACACCAGCTCCCTCCCATAAGATATCCCATGCTCGAGGCTCAAAGCAGCTCGTGCGGGCGGGTAGGTGGAGTGTGCATCACACCAGCCTCCCGAAAGGCAGAGTACGGCCGGAGTATTAGTCCGAGCGCTCACTTTTCTTAGCGGCGGCAACGGGGGGGCTGAGGGCCGAGAAGGACCCTGCAATGTTTGACAGCTGCTCGGATGCGTCCCCGTCCGAGTCTGAAGAACCGCCCCAGAAGCTGTCGGACCAGGTGCTGTGATCGCCGCCAGTGTCGATGGTGCTGCCAGCGCCCTGACCCTTGCCAGGAATGGGGCTTGCCATGATGATGCCGGCGAAGACGAGCGAGAGGAAGTAGGCGGACTTCATTGTGAAAATTGTTGGAATTTGTATAGGTTGGTGAGGGTTTCTTAGATGTATGTGGTTGAGATGAGTATGGTTCTCCGTTGATGATTAAGTTGGATGCTGATTCGATGCTGGATGATGCTGGATGATGGTGATGATGGTGATGATGAAATTGAAGCGAATGGGGGTGGACGAGGTCAAATATTTATAATTGATAGTTTCCGTATAATCCAAAGGCTTTCGTTCATCGTCTTGATTGAACTCTATGTTCTTCTGTACCTACCGAACCCTCACTTTGCTCAGGCCGAAGACGCTTTGCGTCATCGCAATCTCTCGTATACCAGTTTCATAAAAGTTTTAGGTAGGAAAAGTTGAGATAAAGGACCCCTAAGCGTTGGTTAGAATTATTGGGAAAATTACAAAATTGTTGACGGATATGATGTCAATTACGATGGTTTGACACCGAGGATGGCCAGGGTGTAGTGTCTGCGGTATCATAATTTGGAATGTCGCTGAGATGCCGAGTGGCAAAACCAAGCCGCAATCCAAAATGATTGGCTCGAACTCGAGATGATAAAAGAAGCATGGGTTTAGCATAACGATGATAAGGGAAAAAATCTTTCCTCGGTGAGGGCAGACAACGAAAGACTTCTAGAGCTGTGCCGCAACGTCCGCGTACTCAGGGACAGTTGGCGTGCTCGGTAAGTTCCAGGCTATACATCCTATTGGTCTTCCTCTCTTCTCGGTCATGGTATCGGAGTCGATTAAGCTTCTGACACACGTACGGTATCCATCAAAATTCTGTTCGGTGCCTTACCCGTAGCACTAGACTAGAACTTCAAAGAGATCCATATTGACAATATGTTGGGCCGCCTTGTGCAGGGCGGCTACCCGCCCTCTACGCTCTCCTAGGTAATGATAGTCTCTTCATGCATATCGAGATCGTGTTTTTCAAGATAGCTCAAGCGAGGTCGCTGGTCTAGATGTGAGACACGTCGTGGAAGCAGAACGATGACAAAGTGAAAATCAAATTAGGCTCGGTCAACACCAACGAAACAGGCACGTTTTCAGGCCAGTGAGTACCGGATTCATTCTCACATGCAATTGCCTACCTCCTAGGTACCTAGTACCCAGTAGGTAGTAAACACCAAGACCGTATACCGGCACCATCGAAAGACATTTCACAGGGGCATAAAAGTGGATTGGCGAATTGTATGTCTGACCTGACAACCTTTATGATAGGGCAAAAAAGCGACGTCTCCGATACAGCTCCTGTTACCTTGCTACACAGAGTTCTAGGACTGAAGTTCTAATACCGTAAGGTTGAATACGACAATAGCGTTAACTTGTATTGTGATGATTGAAGGGGGATCAGGGTATTTTCGATTATTGTTATGTGAACTGTCCAGGTTGTATTCTGCGCCTTGAAAAGAAAGAAGGTGCTTACTATGATGCTATGAATTACAAGGAATTTTCTTGAACTATACCGAAAGTTGTTATCTACCTACTGGGTAGTTCGGTGTAAGACGGCCGAGCTGATATCACACTGATATCACATCAATGATACCTGTTTTCTTGGCGGGGAGTTTCCAACTTTGTGAAAGGTTCTCGTGATCTATGTATTGACTTGCGTACCTAGTATCTAAAGATATCAAAATATGAGTTTGTGGTGTTGTAGTAGGACATTTAAGATGATCATCTGGTTGGTGCTTAACATTGGCTTTGAATACCTTAGGTACCTAGTAGGTGGATACCGAGGGCTTTATGTGGATGTTTCTTAAAACTATCCAATGCATCAGGTCCGCTAATCAAAGAACAATAACCATTCGACTATTGTCAGTGCATAATTGCCTAGTAGTGGTTGGAAAGGGACATGTTGTTCGCCGCAGGTGTCCATCCATAGAATGAATCAAGCGTAATATCCGAGTTGTCCATACTTTGGCCTATGGTGTGTATCCACGCAACAACTGAGGGTAAGACGTGAGAACAACCCATGTTTCCCGAGAGCAAGTTAGGTAGTGAATTTACCTAATGAAAAATACGTATTAGGCGACCGCTTTCTTTTTTAGATGTCACGGTGTGGTATAATAACCCCCCGAGTCCTTCCACGCCAGCTACCATTCATAATAACAGATTATCGAAAGCTGAGATCTCTGCATATACGTACAGCGTCTTGAAACGCTGATCGCCTTATACATGTGCTGTGATATACGTTCATCGTTGAAGTCATTAATACCCCCCGCTCCATTCACCGGGTACTGGGCATCGGGTATTCATCTCATCATACCAATTCTTTAGATCAACGATACGTCACTACCTATGGGTATCTACATACCTAGGTACCCAGTACCTACCTACCAGGCCGGAGTCCCTAATAAGGTTTAACAATATATGACTTACAATATGAATACATTAGGTAGGTTATGTTTGAGGCCAAAAAACCAATAACCGTGTCTCTCTGACTACCTAGGTACCTAGGTAAGCAGAAGTCCAATACGGGTCACCGCAACACATATGTGCGGTATGGGCGAAATCGGTGGAAATTTGAGGCGATAGAAAACATTCCACACGACTGAAACAGCTACTGGCGTACAAGTACTGAACAACCAAGCGTAAAATGCACCTCACTCGATTCCTTTTCTTCATTTAGCGGCCCACATACCCAACACCTACGGGATTGTGCATAGAAGAATTATTTTGAGGCCTCAAGGACTCATTCGAAAGCCCCCAGGCTTAGATTAGCAGGGCTTCAGAGGCTTTGAAGCCAACATCTAACCCAGCATTTTCAGCGGTTTGTCTAATTATGCGAACCGAACTGGGCTGAACTGGTTACTTTAGATTACCTAGTTAAATATTTGAGCTCATGGGTGACCATTGGGAGAAGTGAGTGAGACAGCTCCCACTCGTTATATCATTGTTAGGTACCTACTAGGTAGGTAGGTAGGTAGGTAGGTAGGTAAACAACACACACAAACGAAGGGTTGAAAACGAGAGTAATCACGTGGATTATCTCACGCTTCTAGGCACGTGACTACACTAGATCCTACGCAGTAGTTACGTGAGTTGGCGCCACGGTCCTAGCTTATGTAATTAGTTCAAGTCGAAAATATCGCCAGTTCAATCACAAATTCTTACCATCGGAACTCAATCAAACCGCGCCAGTTTCGATATCAATGATGCATCATGATGGTTTATCCGACCGAATTGTTTGGAGTGCTTCCACTTGGTATTTCCTTTTGAGTATCTAGATTAATTATTCATATCCATGATGCCTACGTAGGTACCTACTACTTACTAGGTAGTAAGTCAGATAATTCAAAAAATCCGATTCATCCGGTGGAACACTCAATCTGATTACCCTAGGTACTAGGTACCTATTAGATAAAAAGAAAATGTATTAAGTAGAAGATACAAACGCACATAATATTATCGCGGAAATATTATCGCTCCGCGATAATATTATTGTGCGTACAAACAGAAGTGCAAACGGAGGGGTGCACGTGGCCCCTTCGGCCACGTGACCCAAAGTCATGTGAAATTATCTAACAGTACCTAAGGTATCTAGGTACATAAGAAAGCAGATCACCTGATTATAAGAACATTACGTGACACAATAATATCACGTGATGACCCTCCTTTTCAACCCTCTGTGTGTAGGTACTAGGTACCTATGTAGACACCTACTAGGTACCCACCCAGTAGGGTACGCATTATTTCTATGAATATTCGAGGCTGTTTGGCTCATTTTGAATCGACAGGCCATCGGGTTCACAGATAAACCCATCTGTTTCGAGCGGTAAGAAAGCTTCTCGATTTACGGCATCAGTTATCGTGAGAGAACCAAGGATTCGAAGCTACTATGTACTGCGATTCGGGTAGTCCCTCATTTTGTATCGAAGCTATATCTACATCACCAATCTATTTGTACTTGTGTCCCCATTAATCTCACCGGAGGAAATACCGATATCGCTCGAGCCCTTTTGATCGGGATTACCAATGCATTTGAGGTATTACCACCACCCCCATCTTTAATTCGTCTCCCCATATCTTGTAATCCCAGCAACCCTGTTTGGTGTATTGTTTCCAAACTGCTGCCTTTAGGCGTTTGTCCTTCTGGCCTGGTGTTTGGAATATCAGTTAATTGTTCCAAAATACTCGTAAAGGACGGAGAGGTAAAAGAAAAATAGGGGGAATGAGACTGCCCATTCTCTCCCTTGGCAAGGGGCAAGGAAGATGCTTACATCTTGATATCGCTTGGACAAAATGGCCAGCGGCTTTTTGCATGTCTAGCTTCAAGGTACCCAGGGGATCACATCCAGTCTGATCCGTCGACGGGGCAATCTCGACTACCACTGCGCTGTCCCCACTGCCGCTGCATCTCTCCCTACTCTTTGACGGCCTATCGCCCTCGCCGCGTTTTCGCACCCAGCAGTATGGCGGTAGGCGTGTGTCGGGGTCCTCGCTGCATTTCGTTCAAGGTAAGCTTAACTCTCACTGGGGGGTGGGGAATAGATTCCAAGGGGGTGCCTTACGCTCCTGACTGAAACCAGAACGTGTTGCGCCCACTTTCTAAGTCACCCGGTTTTATCTGCCATTTGAACTGCATGTCGTTGCAAAACTCGCGTGCGCCGGCAAAAAAGACACCCATATCGTTTTCTACGGTTTTATTTTCGTACATCTTGTCATAGTTGCAATGGAACATCTTATCGTCATAAATGTCAGTCTGTGTGGGTTTAGCCGACGAGGTAGTCGAAGAGGCCTTGCTGCTGGTCGATTTGGTTGTCGATCCTTTTGGTGACTTGGTTGTTGATTCTTTTGGTGGCTTGGTTGTCGATTCTTTTGGTGGTTTGGTTGTCGTTCCTTTCGGTGGTTTGGTCGTTGATTTCTTGGGTACTTCGGTAGCGTTTGTGCCGAAGTTGCTCTTGAAATCCTCCGAAACTATAGGCGACGTCAGCATTTGCCCGAAGAACGTCGAAGCACCGCCATCCTAGAAATCAAGACGCAGTTATAAACAAATTTTCATTATACTTACGCCAAGACTGCAAATCGGCCCCGACGGGTTCGTATGAAGTGGGCCAAGCAACTTGGTAACCATGACCAACGGTTCCCCGAGCTGTGAATACTCTTACACTGCTCGGAGATATGGTAGTGGTTATCGAAGTGGTTTTGGTTGACAGTGGGCATGACCCGCCTTGACCTGGTGTTGCTTTTGGCTTTGGCGTTCTGTTTATTGTTAGAGACTTGGTAGGGGGGTTGAGAGGACCGGATAGAGCACTCACATTGTCGGCTGTATCGTTCGCGTGGTTGTTGACCAGCTACCTACGGGATCCCAACTATACGAGATAACATCTGAAATAGTTTTAACGACCTCTTCGCATTCGTCTGAGCTCGATGACTTAGATGAGCTTGAAGAGCTAGTCTTGCTCGAAGTCGTCGTGCTCGGCTTGGTAGTGCTTGAGGGGCCCGTGGTCTTAGTATTCTGAGTATTGGTGGGTTTCGGTTCAACGTCTGGAGGTGGTGGCTTAGGTGTATTCCCAGGCCCGTCCTTTGGCGTACCCCCTGGTCCGTCTTTTGGCGTATCTCCCGGCCCCGGCTTTGGCGTATTCCCCGGTCCCTCCTTTGGAGTGTCACCGGGCCCTGGCCCCGGGCCACCACCTGGTATAGGAATGATACCAGGTAAATTTGGAAGATCTGGGAGGTTTGGAAGATTTGGAAGATTTGGGAGATTTGGAAACCCTGGAAGCCCTGGGCCGCCACCGCCGCCGCCGCCGCCACCACCACCCTTATTCTCGTCATTTTTCTTGTCGTCGTTATTGTTTTTGTCGTCGTTGTTGTTTTTATCGTTGTTGTTGTTTTTGTCACCTTTGGGATCGTCCTTGACAGGTGGAACAGGTCTTGGCGGAGGCGTAGCCGTGGCGAGTATTTGTGATAGATTTGGCGGGAGCTTTTTACCTGGATCGGGAGTTTTTGCAGCCCAGGCAACTCCTCCTACTATGAAGTTGTTGTCGTCATCGTCGTCAGTGGCTGTTTGCTGCGTGGCGGTCCCTTGGACCTGGCTCTCTGCTGGGGTAAGTGTCACCGGGTCCCCTAAGCCAAGCAGTTAGTATCCCGAGTGGTGAAAGACGACAATTGAGTTGCATGAATCACTCACCTGTGCTAGGGGTTACCACCCACACGGGAGGCAACGCCCCGACTGCCGAGGATTGAGTTGTGGGTTTGACAACCGTCTGTAATGTTGAGTCTGGACAATCGCAATCGCAAGGTGGACAGGACTCTTCGGTGCCCTGCGACAGCGATCGGCCAGCGAGGCCAAATAGCAGCGCGGCCCTTAGAACTAACATTTTCCCGGGCCTTACAAGAAATTCTAGATCGTTGATTGTATCCGTGTCTTCCAACAAGGGAAAACTAGAGGCCGAGACACGGAAAACCAACCCTAGATTAATGGCATTATCCTCCAGGGGAAAATGAATGAATGGGAAAGAAATTATCTCGCCAGCCTATAAACGATTCAGAGGGGTCTGCCCACCCGGTATTATCTAACAGTGGCGCATGCTTCCGAGTTCTATTCTTAATACTATGTATTGTCTTGTCTCCATTTATCTACCTAGGTACACAGAGGAGGAAAATAGAATGGTTATGAGACCAAGTAGGCAAAGAACCAGGGACAAGTTGAATCCGAAGTTATTCTCGCCTCAAACAAATACGCCAGTCCAATCCAGAGATCAAATTTTCAACCGGGTTCTCTTTTTAGAAGCCGTCCACCCAATCATTGAAGATTTGGCGATGTCGGTCCATGCGGCTCATGCGGCTCGTGCGGCTCATGCGGCGGTCGAACATCGGACGCTCGACGCCGCTCAACTTTTAAAATATCACGGCCGACCCCATTAACGAGGAAAAACACGATAAAGCTCCCTTGAAATAGATATATGTGCTGGGTATCCTTCAATCTAGGTGTCAACTATATCCACTGCCGACTGGATGGCATATCATTTAAACACCGATACTCCGATGCTTACTTGCTGGCCTACCAGGGAGGCAAGCTCCTATTTATCTAACCTATCGTTACGCCGCTCTTGGCGGCTATATTTGTTTTCATATTTGTGGTAGTAAATTTTCGTGGCACTAAGTACCTACCGCAGTAGGCAGACTGGATAATTATATAAAGAACAGATAATGACCCTAGAGGTAATTGAGGCACAACTTTCATACCTCCTGCTATTAGGTACCTACGCATCCAGTAGCCGACCAAAATTATACGTAGTGGATATAGAAAAAGGTACCTAGGTACCTACCCAAATACAGACATATATATGTATACTTAATTGTATAGGTATCTAGGTACCTAGGTAGTATATAGGTATGAGAAATGTAGCGACGAAATACTCGATTCCAATCCATACATGAACCCTCGTCTTCACAGCCAGCTATGAGGTTACTAGGTAGGCGAAACGCTTTTCTTTTGGCGGTAGGTACCTACTGGCCATAGCAGTTAAAGTAAGACCAAAGCTTTCGGTCGAATTTGCCCCCCTTGAAACCCTATGGGTGTTTGCGGTTGCACTGGTGATGTTTGGAATCCAAAAGGCATCTTTATCGAAACCAAAGGCTCACATTAAGTCTTCCCTATTGGTACCACTAGGAGTTACCATGTCTTTCTATGCTAACGGGCTTTGCAACTGTTGTTTTTGTTTACAGCTTAGGTCATGAGAGCAGGACAAGCAGATGCGATCGAGAAAATGCTGGTACGTAACCTAGTTGCGACAGAAATAATCCCATTAGATTTCCATTTTCGAAAGACATAAACACGGTCACCGATGAACCAGGAACTACTGGATTTGGAGTGACGTAGGCCTACTAGGTATATCTTCCTGGGTTAGATGAGATCTGCTAGATACCTACCTACCTAGGTAGTTTTACGTGCTCTAATCTCACATCATCCACCATAGCATTATGTAGACGACGAAAATTAGAAAGATTTTATATACTGTATGTCTGCCTTCCAAAAACTCTCCTAGTACCATCCGTATGCCTTATAAGTTGTAGGAAGTCTTCCAGCCACATGATTGCTTCATCTCACCGAATATAGTATATAGCATTACACCCACTCGAAAAAAGCCGAGCTCAGGGCTATATTTGAGAAATATCTGATCGAGTTGCCTTCGGCCATTATGAGAATATCCAAAGCTGTATTACACACTTATTCGAGTCTTACCACATACTAGTGAATAGGTAGGTAGGTACCTAGTATGTTCCAGATCCATACAACATCGAAGCAAGCCGCCGCATTTCACAGAGTTGCCAGCGAAAAGCCCCAAGGCCCAAAGCGACAACCTGCGCTATTCCAGGACACCAGGCCATGGCCTCGGTGGTGTTTTATCCATGGCTCACCATATTGTGTGACAATGTAGTAGCCGCAACGTGCGAAACCGAAATAATAGACTGGTGGACGCCCTAGCCAAGGGACGGGTATCGAGTCGATATACTAAAAATAAATATTATATAAATCAATATCCTCATGTGAATTGAGAATTTCAAGACTCGAGTTTCCAGTTTATCCCTGTCGCTACGTGCCGCTAATAGCGCCCTCAGCACCAAGGGGGGCTCATTTTGACTACGCCTTGCACGATTCACTTCTTACTTCTCGGTCAGCGAAAACGCAGTCTTCTCCCCTAGGTACATAATGTACGTAGCCGTCGTCGCGTGGCTGTTTGTGCTACCACCAGATTAATATAAACAGAGCCCTCCAACCCTTTTTCTTTTTGAATCTTAGATTTTTCAAAGTCTTTCCTCCAGGTCTCCAGGCCTTGTGGCCCAAGTCTTGTGGTAAGTATTGTTATAGTTGTAATTGTAGTCATCGTAGTCGTAGCACCTGGGATTTGATCCCGTCCGTGGATACACACTGCGGATGGGATCAAATCTCAGGTGGTATCCACTCCCCTGGGCTCGTTCCGTTATCATTTTTTATTTCTAAAATCTTTTTTTTTTGGCTAAAACCGCTCCCGCGCAACTTAATTGGGTTTTCAGAACAAATGATTTTTGATTCTAAAACTGTTTTGCCCTTCCACATGTTGTCGCTACTGTAGGTAGGTGAGCATGTTGAAATGGGTTAAAGGGGCCTTTTATGAGTTCCATTCCAACTTTAGGTGACGCACCTTCACGCGTGGGGTTGCCGGGAGGATATCTATCATAGGCTATCCATATTATTGATATGAGGGTCCTAGGGATGTGCCGTGCCTCCGAGATGAGATGGTACATGATCTAAATAGAAGGGACCCGACAAAAAAGATACTTAAGCTTGTTAAAATGCATGGATAGGACTAGTAGTAAGCCCTAGAGCTTCCCGCACAGGGCATGTAAAGCATAATGTAATCTGATTAACCCACAACTTTTTATATATTTATCGTTACGATAGCCTACGATCCCACAAGATCGGTACTACGCCTAAGCCTTACGTCGATATTTTGACGTCTTACATTCTTATAACACCCAGGTACCCGTATGTTCCCAGTACGGAGTTCAATCGCCTTCTGTACCCTCGCCCTCGTACCTTGCGCGTATGGATTCGGCACGTTCGGATACACCATGAAGCTTGGGCCAATACATTCATTAGAACCTAACTGCCTACCTACCTACATACTAGGTACCTAACCAAGTCACGCTCTAGATAAAGGCCAAGGTGCATTATGCATCCCCTGGAATGAGTTTACGTGCATGTTATCATCTCCGTAGATGGATGTGCCTTTCGCCACTGTCGGCCCAACAATGTATTCAGATTCTGTATAAATGGTCGTAATCAACAACTGCTACGCAGTACTAGGCTCACCCTCAAATAAGTATCTGGGCTGAATAAACCCGATAGCAATTTTCCTCGGCCCGGGTTAATGGAAGCGGAGAGGTGGTGGAGCAAGTCGCCCCTAGTCTCTACACTAGAGCGCTCGAACAGTTCGTACAGTCGGAGTCGTATGTCGTACAGCCGTCGGGGATAGAACATCGACCGATTCTGATGAAGATGGATGTGGGTATGTTACTCATTTGGGCCTGGGTTTGTCCCGAGAGACTGGTTACCACTTATCGATTGGTAGATATCAAGCTGTCCACTTAGTAGGTTCGGACATTTCGCCTGATATGCAGGATCTAGGTCGTCAGGTGTCGTCTAGTTGTCGAAAACCTTCAGTCTAGGGGAGCATCCCGTTAATATTCAAAATTTGGGGAAGAGAAGGGGAAGCTGAAACTTCGTTCGAGACAGGCTAGACTTTCGTGGTCGTCGAGGAGCCGTTGAATTTCCGCCAAGGCCAGTTCGTCGATCTCTAATCTGCGGATCAATTCCGAGAATTCGTGATTCATCCACGTTCGCTAGTATATCCCAGATCTGTCACTAGGCACTTGACTTTATGGATCTACCCCCCAACCTATCAGATCATTTAGGTCCTACTAAGTCTCTGGGCTCGTCTAGTTGCGTAATAGATCATGGACCTCTTCCCAGACTGGGATACCAGTGCCGCAGCGCGGGCCGATACGTCTCGTAGTCAGGAACACAACTTGCGTGTTTCTAAGCCCAAAGATCATGTCCATGCGAAACCCTTAGAGGTAAGTACATATGCAGCCCCTTTAGTTGACATACTAAGAAAACAGTCCCAAGGCCCCGCGCATCTTAGGAAAACCAGAACAATTGCTCTACCACTCCCAATTACCCAGTATGTGTGATGAGATACCGTAGAGAGCCTTGGAAATAATTATGAAAGAGGACTGGAGAAAATACTTGCTCCTGGTACGTGCGGCTCTTGGACGGAGAAAAGGAGATCAACTAATGTTTAGTTTCGATCCACTGATTCCCACTCGCATGATCATACTGCGTAGTACGTGGACCTCGGCAGCTGGAATTCCACTTTTATCACTTGCATTAAGTATCAGATCCATAAATGCCGTTGCCAGTAGATTTATATCGGCGAACGCTTTCGCTATATCGAATTATCAAGTGGTATCACACGCAGTAGTCTCGAGGGAGGGCGCCATCCATAATTGGCTTGCAAAATGCCTAGTGCAACAGAAGCGTCTCGTAATAAAGAAAACGCTTCCCCTAGAAATTACTTCTTCCACATCATGTTTCTAGGTGCTAGTAGATATATCAAATAGAGCCTGGCGGAAAGACTGAGCTATCTGAAGCTAGAACAATTACGGCATTGTGGTTCTTTCAATGTGAACAGTGGCGATGTACTACGCAGAGTCAAGTACTTCTATCCCATAGTCGATGGCCACCTCATTCCTGTTTATGGAAGTCCGTGACATTACTATCTAGCTTCTACTAGATATGAGTCTCGATCATCGGTACCTTCAGTCGATGTACTGTAGTTTTGACGACGTTTGGTTAGAAACTCGTTACATCAAAGGACGGCGTCCTGAGCTAATATCTAATAGCGCTCCGCTAATCTGAAGCGTCAAAGCGTAGGCGAACAATTCTAGGTGGCGTATGTCTGCCCTTGGCAACTTTGACAGATTCTATCCCCCAGGGGCTCAGGGGTCCAGATTGCCTGACATACACTTTAGGTGCCTGGATAAGTGCAATGCGACCCTCATCCACTTCCATGCAGACTCATAGATATTGAAGCATCTCCCCTGTTGTTCCTGACATTTCCTTATTCCAATCATAAATCACGAACCGGGGGATTCGCATTATAGTTGGGCTCTGTCAAGAAAGGGCAGTTCACCAAATTCGGTCAGAATGTCGAGCAGTCAAACCGACATTCAGGTTGCCTCCTTGGCCGCCGGCTTCTCGATCGGCTTCGGTATCTTGACGGTATGGGAGGCGATCAAGCAAACACGCCGGAATCGAAATCCCCTTCGCAGCACCTATGTAAGCAACATCCCAGTGGCCGGAACCGAATCGATGTTCCGAATGGTCGTACCAGAGTTATCTAACATGTAACCCTACAGATTTATATGATCTGGGGAGAAATTTTGGCAAATGTCCTGATTCTTATTGTTGGATATCTGTGGATTGATGGCATTTTCGGTGACAAGCCGACGTAAGTTCAGCCCAACAAACCACCACAGACTATATTAGCTAACTTATTCATAGCGTGCCTCTTCTATTCTTCATCCTACTCTTTTGGGTCTTCCAAATTCATTTTTTGATGCAGATTATCATAAATCGAATTGCTGTTATTGCAGAGCGCCGTGATACGATATGGAAACTCAAATACGGAACCGCAATCGTCATCACTGCGATCAACATTGCTGTTTTCTGCATCTTTATTCCGGCTCATTTGGTGCCTCCTGTGAGCCAGCTGTATGTTTACCTACTCACACAAACCGTCGTGTGACTTCAGTCGCTAACATCACATCAAGATACGTCGATATCAACAAATACTGGGACAGAGTGTCGAAATGCCTTATCTGTCTCGTCGATGCCGCGCTCAATTGGTACTTCTCACGAACAGTCAAGAAGAGACTTGTTGAGCAGCATGGTCTAGTCAAATACGCCCCCTTGGCTCGCTTCAACGACAAGCTTATGGTTGTCTCAATTCTTATGGATGTGAGTACTTACCGAAGAACCTTCGACAATGCCAGAATTGATCTAACTCTATGATTACCTACCCAGGTTATGCTTATCTGTCTCATGTCTCTTCCAAACCCAATTGTCTTCGTCCAGTTCCACCCTGTAGCCTATATGGTCAAACTCAACATCGAGATGTCCATGGCAACGTTGATTACGAAGGTCGCGAAGGAAGCTGGCTTGGGAGACGAGGCAACGGAGAGCCACGACGTCTCTCTCTCCTACGCAAGGAACCGAAGCCAAAAGGGAACTCGATCCAACATCCACCACAGCCACAACGATGCTCTACCCATGAAGACGTACCATACGACGGCTGTCGGCACCGGTGGATCAGAAGAGGATCTCGAGATATTGAAGGAGCACGCAAATGGTATTCATAGGAGAGTCGATGTTCGCATCGAGAGCACGTCGAACTCAGAAACTGAGTCCAGCCACGAGTTTGATAAGGCAAGGGCAAGATCTTTCGATAGGGTCGAGGACGAGATGTCACTGACAAATAACCCTGGTCACCCAAGGGGCGGTGCCCAGTAACTCTCTAGCCAGGGGAATGATTTAGGATCACCGTGGCACTCTCAACCGTGCGCGACCGAATTCTGCTCGCGTTGACTTTCCTAACTTGCTAGCCGGCATGTCTTGTTTCTATGGTGGACGACGGAAACGAGATACATGCAAACCCACCGGTGCTGGGTACCTATGAAGAGAGAAGAGTAGAATCCAAGAGGGCGCAGGATACTGCTCAGGCTTCCCTATGTATTCAATCTTTCTGTAACGCAGCATGGCCAACGTACGTTTGGCGTATTGCTAAAACATTTGACGTTTACATTTAACCTAATTATATTTATGATACCCCACGTTGTCAGTTGATATGAGTCGTCTACATGGTGAGCTCTCCGACCTCTTTGGATTTCAAGGGGCACCTAGTAGACTTAATAGTATAGAGACGTTATGTAACCGCACAAATCTAGACCAGAGGTTTCGAACCTCTACACCGGCACGGAGGAACTACGGTGGGTTATAACGACGTCGATCGTAATGCAAAAGGTTGGATCAATCATGTCGTAGGTCTTTCAACATTTCAAAGTGTGGCAACAGCTCTTCCTCTTAGCCCTGCTAGATCCCGAGACGCAGTGCGAAAGACCGATGTGGATGATGGCATCTCGTGTAACGCGATGGCGGTGGTACCATCATTATCGCGACTCGGGACCGATTCGTCCCCAGTGCCGGCGGGCCGCACTTGGGGAACCCGACTCTGTATCCATGGAAGAAAGTTGTAGTAAGCGCCGCAGCAGAAGATACCGCACCAGAGGGCAAACTCCGTAGCATAGATGACTATACCGAGGATGTCAACTGTGGGCTGAAAAAGTAAGGATACCAGGGAGAAGACATCTCCAGCAGCATCGATACCAACAAATATGAAGGAGATTCCGCGCACGGTACGATGGACCCAGATGTCCCAGTAGTGACACAATACACCGGCAGCTAACAAAACAGCCGATAAGACGGCCATAAGAGTCATAGGCCACTCGATATTCCTCTCCTTCAAGATGCGGAAACCAACAATGAGGGATGCTTGGCACCCGGCCATAAGAACGGCAACAGGGACAACGGCCACGGCAGACCGCGTTAGAGTCCAGCCCTTCAAGGACGGAAAGGATATAAAGTCAGCGTTCTTCGAGGCGGGGCGGGAACAGGAGCTTACCCGCTGGTAGTAATGGCACTGAATCCAAGTGATCAAACTCAGGGTAGTCAAAATCTGGGGCTGTATGCGTAGCGCAATATTAAAATTGGACACAATGTTATAGACCCCTAGGGGAACGCCGGCCCAAGCCCAAAGCATCATCATCGAAGGTTGGAGGCCAGTGGCATGGTGGCGCAGGTAGTTGATGACGATCTGAGGAATCAGCTACGGGCTGGTTAGACAAAGCACAAAAAGGGGGTAGTTGAACGCATTGACCGACCTGAATGGACCAGCAGACCTATGTAGGCGTTAATAAAATATTAATAATAAAAGATTTATGTCAATACATGAGCGATTCTAATGCGATTGACAAGACTTGACGTACAGCACCTAATGTCCCTAAGACGTTGGCGGCTATGGGGATATCCATTACGATGGCTGGCCTATCAAGTATCGTTTCGGCGTCCGGAATCTAGTTGCGAACGCCCGACAATTCGAATGAATGGTGATGGACATACAGCAAGCTAGGAAATCAAGAAGATTATACCGCGAGAACCGTAGGATATGATGAAGACCACCATTTATTAAGTACCTACTAGGTACCTACCGAGTAGGTATTAAGGTAGACGTGGATGTTAAAGAAGAGAAAAGCTTCAATGTTGTGAATACAAACAGCAAACTAAGTACCTGATAGATGAATACCTAGGATATATGTATCTATCGGGTGGTCTCTGGATATTTCAATAGACATATGATTACGTGATGGATGGCACGTGACTGCTCCAGCAGAAGGTCGACTCGATACAATAGATTTACTGTATATACGCAAACTTACCTACTCTACGGATCCGTACGCTGATGTGTTTAAATCGATATCCTGAAATCCCCTAAATCCCTCGCGAATGTTTTTGTCTTTCGTTTGTCTTCCATTGCAATATGCATCCTACAATCAACAGTAAGTACTGCAGCTGGAGGTATACTGGGTGATTTTACTGGGTGATTTTACTCAATTCCTATCAGCATCTCAGGATGGATCTTCTGGAATACCAGAAGTGGTATGTATCGTTGATCGGCGTCGATCGGTTCGTCGCCATACTATCATGATGCACACCTCCAGCTAGTGCGGGGCTCGAATGTCTGCTACGCACCTAAACTTGGTTCACTCCCTCTCCAAGATAACGCGATTCTTGGGAGTACTGATGAAAACAGTTGAAATAATATATATATGATTCTATTGGGTCTCTTATGAATCCCTATGAGATCGGACTCTTAAAACTCTTAAAGTTGTCAACCTGAACAGTGTGTCATGATGGTTGAAATTGAGAAACATTATCTCCCACCAACACGGCTCATACCCAATTCCCCACAGCCCCTGCTTCATTACAAGGGACTGCTATCCAACCCCTCAGAGCGTCGGCCGGAGATAATCCACGACACGTTCGACAGGAACGACTGGAAAACGCAGTGGATTTTTCGGTATGGCCCAACCCAGGCGTCGCATTACCACTCACGGATCCACGAGACCATGGTCGTGCTCTCCGGCACCGCCACCATCCGCTTTGGCGTCGCAGACACGGACCCCGATCTCAACAAGAGCACCTGGGGCGGCGCCAAGGAAGACGGCGGCATAGAGATTATCGCCAAGGCTGGCGACGCCTTCGTGATCCCCGCTGGCGTGGCGCACAAGACGCACGACACCAATCCGGGCGCTGAGTTTAGCCTGCTCACCCCGGGAGAGGGGAGAGGAATATCGGCATCTGATGCGCGCCAGGCGTTGGCGGATGTCCAGCTGTTAGGGTTTACGATGATGGGCGCGTACCCGAAAAATTGCGGCCATTGGGACTTCTCCGTCGGGGGAGAGGATGTGGGAGACTTTGAGGCTTCCTGGCATGTTCCCAAGCCAGATAAGGATCCCCTTTTGGGTGATTCGCCGCGTGGTCTCGTTGGGCAGTGGAAGGAGGTTAATCTCCCTGGAACGATATATCGCCAAGCCAAACTATAACTATAGCGACTGCGAATAGGGAGAAGCCATATTTATGGTGCGGTGGTAATGTATGGTAATGTTATCGTAGAGACTTACAGTATTTTGATCTCACCCGCCCCCCTCCTCCTTTCAAAATGACATAGGCATGGTTTGCTACGAATGACGGTGGTATCGCCGGGGAGCAAGCAGACTCCTTTTCCGGTTTCTTTTTTAGTTATATTGGTAACACAGCCAAGCCAGCTATTATGCAGGTATTAAACAGCTTGATAAATAATATTTACGTTCTTGCCAAGGCTTATAACGGTGGGCTGTAAGAATTAAACCGTTAAACCGTTAAAACTTTTTTGATATGTATTTATCCGATTTTACGTAAGTATATTATATATTAATATAATATTAAATAATGGTTTAATCATTATTTAATCATTATTTAACCATTGTTTAATTATTATTTAATTATTATTTAATTATTATTTAATTATTATTAAATTATTATTAAATAATAATTAAATAATAATTAAATAATAATTAAATAATGGTTTAATTAAAAGTATTATAATATATAAATTAATAATTAATGTATTATTATTTAAAACTTAATGAAATAAAATTAATATTAATTTATAATAATTTAAAAACTTTAAATAAATTATTAATTTAATTAAATATATAATATTATTTTTATAAATAATAATTATAATTATATATTAAATTAATTTATTAATTTAAAATTATTAATTATTAATTAAATTTAAATATATAATTATATATAAAGTTATTTTTTAAAGCTTTTAAAGCTTAAAAAGTTTAATTTTTTATTTATACTAATATTTTTTATAAATAATAATTAAATAATTATAAAAAATTATTTTATTATTTTTAATTAATTTTTAACATATACATTTTAATAATATTAATATATAACTTTTTTTTATTAACACTTATTTTAATTATTATTAATAATAAATATTAAATCTTTTATTTAATTTTTTATAAAAATTAAAAAAGCTTTTAAAAAAGTTTATTTTATTAATAATTAAGTTATTATTATATTATAATATTAACTTAAATAAATTTTATTAAAATTAATATTTAATAATTATAAAATTATTATAAATTTAAAAAGTTTTAATTAATTTTTAATAAGCTTTTATTAAATATTAATTAAATTAATATTATTACTTACGTTTATTATAATAAGATTTTTATTATTATAATTATTATTATTAACATTAAAATTTATTAAATTTAAATTAAATAACTTATTTAATAATTTATTTAATAATAAATTAATTATTATTTTATTAAAACTTATATTATTTATAATTATATTTAACATATTTTAATTATTATTACCTTATTTTTTAAAAATAAAATTATTATAAAAAAACACGATAAAATTATTTAATATATAATTAAAAAATCATTAATTAAGTTATAAAATATAAATTAAAATAATAATAAATTAACTATTAATAAAATAATTAATATTATTAAAAATAATAATATTTTACTTTATTATTTAATCGAAAAAAAACAATTTATTATAATTAATAATTAATATTCGATAAATTTTAATAAAAATATTATCTTTAATTTTATAATATTTAACGTTATCGTTTTATTTATATTTTCGAAAATTAAGTATTATTATATATTATTTTAATAACTTTTTAATTATTTTAATTTTAACACATTTTTTAAAAATTTAATATAAAATATTATTATATTTTTAAAATATAATAAATTTACTTTTAATAAAATACCGCCTTTCATTTCTTAATAAATCTTTTATCTTTTTTTTAAAAATAAATTAATAAAAACTTAAAATAACATTTTAAAAACGCTTAATTTATATAATTTTTTTAATTCGTTTATTATAAGGTTAAATTTTATCATATTATTTAAGTAAAATTTATAATTAATAAATTTTAATATTATAACCCTTTTATAATAATAATATTTTAAATAAAATTTACATAAATTTATAAAAAATATAATACCTTTTTAAATATTAATTAAAATAAAATTTTAAAATATTTTATAAATAATTAATTAACCGTAATTTAATAATAATTATATAACCGTTTAATAAAAATTAATTTATAAATTTTTACTATAAATTTTATTATAAATATTACTTTTATTACCAGCGTTTTAATTACTTAACATTTATTAATAATTAATTATACATATATTTAATAAATATATTTATTCGTTTTATATGAAAATTTCGTTAATAATGTTAAAATTAATTACTTATTAATCCGTTAATCGTTAATCGAATATTTTTAAATTTACATTTAAACCTTTAAAAATTACACCGTATATAATATTAAAATTAAGAAATATTTTTATTATATATTTATTTTATATTAATAATTATTAAATATTAATTATTTACATATAATAAATATAATAAACATTTTTATTAATTTTAAAATTTAAATTTTTATTAAATAATTTTATAATAAATTATTAATATATAATTAATTATTATTATTAAAAATATTAATTTTATTAATATTTTACGTAATTATAACATTTTTAACGTTTAATCTTTTTAATATATTTTTTTATTTTATATAATATATTAAATATAATTAAATAATTATTAAATATTAATTATATTTAAAAAACTTAATTATTAATATTTAAATTAAAAATTAGCTTTATATTTAAATTAATTAACATTTAATAATAATTTAATAAAATTTTAAATATAAAATAATTAGTTTTAAATAAATAATTATTATTTTTTTATTATAAAAATAACTTTAAATTAAATACGGGTTAAATATTATTATAATTATTATAAAGTTTAATATTATCGTTAATATAATTTTAATAATTATAATAAAACTTTAAACTTATTATAAATGTTTATTTTAATTTAAAGTTATTATATTATAATTAATAATGTTTAATATAATAATTATATTTAAATTTATCTTTTAAAATAAATAAATTAAACGTAATAATAACGGTAAATTATATATTATTATATAAGAAAAAAATAATATAATAAGCTTAATTAATTTATTTTTAAACCTTTTTTACATATAAATAATTAATTAATAATATATATTATAATTAAAGTATTATTAAATTATTATTTTATTATTATTAAATTATTATTAAATTATAATTAAATTATTATTTAATTATTATTATGTCTTTTAATATTATTTATTTATATTTTATTATAATATTTATAATATTTTAATATATTTATTTATAACTTTTTTATTACATTTATTTTTAATATATATTTTAAAAATACGTAATTTAATTTATTTAAATTTATATATTAAATATATGCTAAATAAATAAATTTAAACTTATAATTAATTTTTATATTTATAAATTTTATAAAAAAAATTTAAAATATTTAAAATATTTAAAATATTTTCTTACTTATAATAATTATAAATTAAACTTAATAAATTAAATTTAATGATTATATAATAATAATATATATTTATATAATATATATTTAATTAAAAAAATACTTATATATTTAAAATATATAAGAAATAAAATTTTCGTTTATTTCTTAAATTAATTTTTCTTTTTTTCCTTAAATATAATAAAATTATTATTTTACCACTTATTATTTTATTTTTTATTTATTATTTTTATTAAACATATATATTTATTAATATTAATTAATATTATTAAAATTAACAACATAAATTAATAAAATTAGAAAAATCATTATTATAATAACCCGAAAAATTTTATCGTAATAATATACGTAACATTAATAATTAATTTTCTACCGTTTTATTTATAATAAAACCTAATTTTTTCCTTTTATAATTCGTTTAAATCTTTTCGATAAGATTTAAACTTTTTTCGTTACTTTTCTATTTTCCTAATCTTAGTTTTTTTATAATAATATAAATAAGTTTTTTAACACAGCCCCAAAATTATAACTTTAATAATAACTTTATCGCTTAAAAAATATAAATAAATTAAATGATTTATTTTCGTATATCTTTAATTAATTTATTATTTTTAAATAATAATTTAATCTTACGATTATAAAATAATAATTAATTTTAATATTAAATAAATAATTTAAAAATAAAAAATATTTAAACATTTATAAAATTAATAAACTTTAAAATAATTAATAAAAATGTTAATCATGTTTATATAATAAAAGAAATATTTAACGTATATTTAAAATATTTCGTAAGATTTAAATTATTAGACTTTTTTAAATATTAAAATTATTACGATTAATGTTATAAAATATGTTAATATAATAAAATATTTACGTAAAATAATATAACTTTAATTATTTTAAAAATTTATTAATTTTTCGAAATATATAATCCGTTATAATAAAATTTCGATAAATTAATAAAAGCTTAACGAAAATAACTTAATATATTAATATGAAAAATATTCGTATATTATACGAAATTAAGTTTAATTTATTTTAAATTATAAATAATAAAATAAACGTAAATAATAACGCGCGGTTATCCTTTTATAAATCCTTTAATTTTAATAAATTAAAATTATAATTTTAATTTATTTATTATCTTAATTAAACTTTTTTAATTAATTATTATTTTTATCGTTTAAACGTTTAATATTTCCATTATTTATTTTATTTATTTCCGGTAATTTACTTTTATTATTTTATATATCGCTTTTAAATTAATCGTAAAATCCGGTTAATTAATTTCTTTTCGAACTTTTTCTTTTTTTAACCACTAGTTAATTAAAAATAAACTTAATAAATAACCCTTTTTTTTTTCCTCTTAATTTTTAAAATTATTAATACTTTTTTATTTTTAACCACTTTATAATTTCCCACTTTTTATAAATCTATAAAATAATAATTAAGGGTATAATTTTTAATAAAATAATAAAAATAAATATCTTAATTTACCGTATTAAAAAACGTTATTAAATTTTTAAACCGTTAACAGGTAATTTATATATAATTCCGGCGGTATTTTTAAGCGCCGCATTAAAAATAAAACTAGCTTAACGGAAATTACGATTTTTCTTAAATAACTTAATTATTTATACCGATAAATAATTATTAATGGTAAATTTTAATGTCCGTCGGTAATTATTTAAGTAATAATTATTACGATGTTTTTTAATATAAATCCTTAATAAAATATATCTTTTAATTATTATTAATTATTTTAAAAAGCTTAAAATAATAAAACAATTATACCGGTAAATTTTATAATATTTTTAAAAATAAATTCCGTTTTTCCTTAATATTTATTATATTATAAAAATACGATAAACTTAATTTTATGCCGTATTTTTAATAATTTTTCCGGTAAAATAATTTTATATTTTTTTATAACGTTTTTATTATTAATATTTTACGGATATATACTTAATTATAAAACGTCATTTTAATATTAAATAAAATAAAATTTAATATTATTATAATTAAATTACGATTATATTTTTTAATGTTAAAATTAATAAAAAACATAAATAAAAATAATTTAAAAATATTATAAATATTTTTCGATAAATTTTCCTTATATTAATAAATTTTCGGTTCTAAATTTAAAAAAGTAATAATTTATTACCGTTATTTACCGTATTTATTAAATTATACCTTAATTATAATATACCTTATTTAAATTTTTATTAAAGTTTAAAAATTTAATTAATAAATTTTAAGTATTTATTAAAACTTATAAAATTATAAAAATAATTAAGTAATATAATTATAAACATAATAATAATAATAAAAATAAAAAACTATTAATATTATATCGATTAAAAATATTATAAAATAAATAAAAAAAGAAATATAATATTAAATAAACTTTAAAAATATAAAAATAACATTATTAAATTTATAAAAAAAGATATTAATTTATTAAATATTTTAAATAAAAACGTAAAAGTTAAAAAATTAAAAAACTAAGTAAAGTTTTTTAATAAAAATACGTAATATTTTAATTAATTATAAAAACTCGATAATTTTAACTTAAAATAAAATTAAAAAATATAACGACCGAATTAAAAATAAATTTTAAAAATAACGATAATTTATTTTTAATTATAATTTATTTGATTAAATATTTTAATATTATATAACCGTATATTTTTATCGGATAAATTAGTTTTCGATAATATTTTTTTAAATTAATATATAAAGACGTTTTTAAAATTATATTTAATATAAAACTGTTTACGTTTTTACGATCCGAAAAAGCTAATATTTAATCTTTATTAAAAACATTTTAATAAATATTTAAAAATAAATAATATTTATATCGGTAAAACTAATATTCGTTTCGGTAATAGATAATTTATAATTTTTCGGAATTGTTATTATTAATATTTCGTTTAATTATATAAATTTCCATGTTATAAATACCGATATTTTATTTTTATTTTTATTTAAAAATATAAATTAATTAAAATTTATTTTAATAACGTTATTAATTAATTAATATATAAAAATGATATTATAATTAATATTATCGAAAATAAAAATATCTGTAATTTTACCTTAAAAACATTATTTTCTTTATAAAAATAAAATTACGACGTTTTATACCCGTTTCGGTTATTTATTAGTCATTAAATTATACGATTTTTTAAATAAAATTAATTATAACGTTAAAATTAGTAATATTAAAAAATTAATAAGTTTTATTATTATTATTAAATTAAAAATAAGGTTTTTAAAGTTTAAATTTAATTTAAAAAATTTTAATATAAATTTTAATTACGAAATAATTATTAACGTTATATATTTAAATAAATGATTTGTATTTTACGTTATTAATATAATTATAAGCTTTTAAATAATATATTTTTTAAAAATTTTTATTAAAAATCTGGAAAATATTTAAATAATATTAAATTAATATTTATTTTAAACCTTTTTAATATTATTATTTATAATGCTGGTATTAATTTTAATAATATTAAATTTAAAAATAAAATTTATATTATAAAATTATTTATTATTAAGTTTTAATAAAAATACATTAATTAATTAGTAAAATTAAAAAATATTATAATTTTATATGATAAATTTATAAAATTATAAATAATAAATTTTAAAATTTAATTTTAACGTGTTTTAATTTTAAATAATGGTAAAAACGATAAATAATATCGTTAATTTTAATAAATTTATTTTTATTTTATTTATATTTAATGTATACTTTAAAATTAATATAAATTTATTATTAATTTTAGTTTAAATTTAAAAAGTTTAAATTATTTAAAAAGTAATAATAAAATTAAAAAGTTAAAAAATAATAATTAATTAAAACGTTTTAAATATAAGGAATAATTTAAATATTTATAAAACGTTTTATATCGTTTTTAATAAAAACGAAATTTTTATTTATTAAAAAAAATAAATAAAAAAGCTTTTTATAAAATTATTATTATTATTAATAAAAATGTTATCGTTATTTTAATATATTAAACGATATTTTGATTTTTAAAAATATTTATATTAAGTTATATATTTAATTTTAAAAATGTTATAACCTATAAAAATTAAAAGTTTAATTATTTAAATTAATTTTTAATTTTAATAATTACATAATTATATTAAAAAAAAATTTTATATATATAAATAATTTTTATATTACGGCTTTATATTTTACGATAAAAAAAAAAATAATTTTGTTTTAATATTAAAGTTTTACGTAAATAGAAAAATAATTATATTAAGTAAATTATATAAAGTTTCGGATATAAAATTAAATATTTTATTTTTTAAAAAATATTTTATAATTTAAAATATACGATTTAATAGCTTATTAAAATGATAATTTTTAAATTATATATAATTTACGAAATTAAAGATAAAATATTTTAATTTCTTATAAAAATTATAATTAATAATTTAAAATTATGGTAATTTCGATAAAAAATTTATTATAATATATGTATTTATTATTTAAAAGTTAATTAATGTTTAATATTTATTTTAATGTTTATATTATATTATTAAAATAAAGTTATAATTTAAAATATTATAATTTATATTTAATTCGTTACGTTAATATAAAAATGATTTTATATGTTTATTTATCGAATTAAAAATAAATATTTCGAAGAAACGTTATTATATATTATTAAATTTTTATATAATTTTATTAAATTTAAAATATATTAGTTTAAAATATATTTTATATTATTATTAATAATAATTATATATAAAATTATTAATGTTTAATTTATATTTACTTATAATAAAATTAAAATCTTTTAAATTTATTAATTTTTAAATGGATAATATTTTTAATATTAATATCGATAAGTTTTTATTATTAAAATAAATATTTATAAAGGCCGAAATTAAAGTATATTTTAAAAATCTTGGATAAAAAAAAATTAAGGATTTTAATGATTTTTATATTAATATTTATAAGGAAAATTACGCCGTATTTATTATGTAAAAAAATTAAGCTAAAAACTTAACTTATTAAATTTTAAGTCCCCGGATATAATTAAAAATTTATTAAATAATAAACCGTAAAACCTATATTTTATTAATTTATTAATCCGAAATTATTTTTAATTATTTAACGGTTTAATATTTATAATTCGGATTTAAAAACGAAAATATTTAATTTTAAAATTTAATAATAAATAGATAATAAAGATTAAAAATTTAATTATATTAATCTTAATTTTAAGACTTTTATTTTTACGTTTTTATTAATAAATTATTTGTAAATAATTAAGATTTTAACTTATAAATTAATTACGTTATTACTTTTTAAAATAAATAATTAATTAAGTAAAATAATAAAATATAAATTATTAAAAATATTATTTATTAATTATTTATTAAATATAAACGTATAACGTATAATATTTTAATTAATAAAATTTACGAAATGGTTTAAAAATTTAATATTAATTATATTATTTATTATATTATTAATACCATTTTAAACAATTTTTTCCTAAAATTTCCTTAATTTTATATATTAATTTTTTTCCTTATATTAATGCCTGGTATAAATAAATAATATTAATAAGAAAAAAATTAATAATTAATTTAATAATATTAAAACAATTATATAAAATTAAGAAATAAATAATATTTATTAAATTTATAATAATTATATTTTATTAACGTTATAATTAAAGGTATTTTTAAATAAGATTATAAAAATATTAATGAAAAATAATTAAATTAATTTAAAATTAAAAAAAAATAAGTAAAATAAGAAATTAATATAAAATTTATAATTAATTAATTACGAAAAAAAAATAAAGTAAATAATAGTTATATAATAATAATATATATTTATATAATATATATTTAACTAAAAAAGTATTTATATATTTAAAATATATAAAAGTAAAGTTTTCCGCTTATTTCTTAAATTAATTTTTCCTTTTTTTTTTTAAACATAATAAAATTATCATTTTACCATTTATTATTTTTATTTCTTATTTATTATTTCTTATTAAACATACATACTTATTAATAAAATCTTAAAATAAATTATAATATAAAATTTTAAATTTAAATAAAAATTTAAAAAGTAATAAGTAATTTAAAATTATTAAATATACATAAAAAATATGAAAAAATAAAAATTTAATTATATAAATAAATAAAATAATAATACGTAAATAAAACATAAATAATAAATATTATAATATTAATTAAATTACATAATTAATTAAACCTTTAATATTTAACTTTTTTATAAATTTAATAATAAAAATAAATAGTTTTTATAATAATAAAATTATATATTAAAACCGGATCGGTTAATATTTTTACCTTAAAATTTCGGTTATAATTATTATTAATAATATTACTAATAAATTAAAATAAACTAAACATTAAAACATTATTTAATATATTAAAACGTTAAAATTTTAACTTATAAAATTTTCGTTATTATATATTTTCTTAATATTTAATTAATATAATTAATTTTATCATTATTATTAATATTAAAAAAGAAAATATTTTTATGTTATTATATATTTTCTTAATTATATAATTATATTAATTAATTTTATTAATATTATTAATATTAAAAAAAAAATATATACCGCTTTTAAAAAATTAAATAATATTTAAAAACATTAACTTTTAA
The DNA here is from genome assembly GCA_902806535.1 of Hypoxylon rickii. Classification (NCBI taxonomy): domain Eukaryota; kingdom Fungi; phylum Ascomycota; class Sordariomycetes; order Xylariales; family Hypoxylaceae; genus Hypoxylon; species Hypoxylon rickii. The sequence goes on from CADCWY010000003.1 coordinate 4,242,596, forward strand.
TAAAACGCGCCCCTTTTTATTTTTTTAATTCGATTATTTTTATAAAAATTTCCTAAGTAAAAATAAAAAAAAAAAAAATTAAATAATAAGGTTAATTTAATAACTTTACCGCTACTTTTATTCTTTATAAACTTATAAAAGTGTTTTAATAAAATTAACCCCGCCATTAAATATTTATATTATTTTATTATTAAAAATTAACCAAGTAAAATACGTAAAAAAAATTCGGAAATTAAGTTAAAAATTTTTTAAAGCTTTCGATTATAATATAAATTTACCAGTTTAAATAAACTAAAAATTAAAAATTAAATATAAATAATATTAATTTATATTTCCTAAAATTAGTTATTTTTAATAAGAAAAATAATTAAAAAATTTATAATTAAATAAAAATAAATATTTTTTAAATTATTAAATATTACCTAATTTATTTAATTTAGAAATAATTCGTAAAATTAAATAAATAATTTATTATATAATTATATAAAAACCACTAATTATAAAATTATAAATTAAATAAAATTATTTAAAATGTTATAAATTAAACTTATATAAAGTTTTATTATAAATAAAATATAATCTAATATTTTATTTAAAAAAAACTAACGCTTTAAAATAAAATAAAAGAAAATACGTATTAACCGCTATAAATTAAAAATAATTCCATAAGAAAATATCTAATAATTAAATATAAATTATAATAAAATATAAATTTATAATAAATAAATCTTTTAATAATTTAAAAAAAGGGGAAAAGAAAAAAAAAGAAAGGTATATTTATAAATGTGGTAATAATATAAAAGAAATATATATTTTACGTTTTCTTTTATTTTTAAAATAATATAAGAACGAAAAAATTATTTTTAAAATGTATAACTTTAAAATAAAATCTTTTAATATAAAAAATATAATTAATATATTATAAATAATATTAATATTTATTTAAAAAGATTAAATTAACATTTTAATAATAATATAATAAATATAATAAATTAAATTATAATAAACCGCCATTTAAAATAAATAAATTTAATAAAAATAAATAATAATTAGGATATTTAAAATAATAAATATTAATATAAAAAATATTTTAAATAAATTAAATTAAAAAAGATAACGATAAAATTAAATGTAAATTTTAATATTATATTAATATATTTATATTTATTAAATATAAATTAAAATTTAAAAATTTAAGTAATTATTTAAATATTTAAATATTAAATAAATAAAAAAATAAAACAGGAAAATGTAAAAAACTAACGAAAAATTTAGAGATATATTATACGTAATATAAAAATAAATTAAATAAAGTTTTTTAATTTATATATTAATATATATATATATTAATATTTATTTATATAACTCATTTATTTAAATATTTAATTATTATATAAATAAAAAATTTCTTTTACTTATTTATATATTATAATAATTAATATTATTTCTTATATTTATTAATCCTTATTTATTATTTATACATTAAATTTCGGCATTATTAATAAGTTTTATATAAATAAGTTAATGTTAAAGATTTTTACTAACCGTAATATTTATTTTTTAAAATAACAGGGGTTATAAATTATAATATTATTTTTATTAACTTTATTAATAAATTAAATTAATGATTAATTTGTTTTTTACTTTTTAATAAACGTAATAAGTAATATAACATAATTAATAATAAATAATATAAAAATTCATTTTAAATAAATAAAAAAAAGTTATAATTAAAAACCTTTAAAATAATATAAAATATATTAGCATTATTAATATTAAAAAATATAAATTTTATTAAAATTTTTTATATATATAAAATTTATAAAATTTTACCTTTTAATTATTCATATTATTTTATTAAAATTATAACTATTATTTTAATATATTAATATTACATATATTATTAATTAATAATATAACTAATTAAACCTTTAAAACGTTTAATTTAATTAAGTTTTTATTAAAAGTTATATTATTTTTTCTTTATAATTAAACCCATTTTATTAAATTTAAATAATTTTTTTTTTAATAATTAGATTTTTTCCTTTTGGTTAATTATTACCGATAATTTATTTAATTTTTATACCACTTTTAATACATATTTAAATTTAATTAAAAAATTAAAATAATTATTTTAAACTTTAATAACACCGAAATTTAAATAATAAAATATATTATATTTTTATTTAATATAAATTAAATTTAATTACTTATATTTTAATAAAATTTATTATATTTATTATTTTAAATATTAATATTTAACTTTTTAATTTTTAATATAAAGAAAAATATTTTATATAAAACTAAATTTTAAGCTTTTTTTTTAAATTTCGTTATAATTTTACTTTTAATTATCCTTTTTTTATTAAATAAAACGAAAATAAGTTTAAAATTTACGAAATATTATTATTTAAAAGTGTAAAATTATTTGATATAAAAATTATATTTAAAAAGGATTATTTTTAGTTTATATTTTAACAAAAAATATTTTAATATAAAACGGGAAAAGCTATTTTATGTTTTTAACCGAAAGTAAAACCTTTTATTAATATACGATTATATAAGCGGTATAAATCTTAAATTTTATTATATTTTTTAATAATTTTTTAGGTATTTTTTTTTATTATTATATAAATTACTTATTATTATTAATTTATAATTAATTATTTAAATACACCTATTTTAAATTAAACTTTTATTATTACTTTTTAATAAATTTTATATTAAAATTAGCTATTTATATATTTTTTTTAATATATTTTTAACGCATATATAATATTAATAAATAATTAATCATATATAATTTCCGGGTTTATTTATAAATAAAAACTGGTATATATTTATTAACCTTATATTATAAATATTTAATTTAAACTTTAAACTAAATATTAATTTAACTTATATTTACCTATTTTTATTAAAAAAAAACGTTATATATAACTTTCCATTCCTTTTTTATTAATATAATATTCACATAAAAATAAGACAATTTTAATATAATATTATTTATATTCCGCTTATAATATATTTACTTAAACACTTATAAAATAATAAACCCCCGCTTTACATTTTTAAACCTTTTCGTTTATATTTTTAATCATTTTATTAAGATTAAAAATAGTAATTATTTTAATATAAACTTTTATATACCATTTTTTACCCCTATAAAATTAATTTAAGTTTATATATTATAAATCTTAATATTTACTTTAATTAAACGGATATAAATAATGTTTATTAAATTATAAAAAAGTGATAAGTTAAAATATAAAATGAAATTTTTATAAATAAATAATTTATTAAATAATTTACGTTTTTTCGAATTTATTTAATATAATTTTTATAATATAATTAATAATAAATAATATAAGATTTAATATGTTTAATATTAAATTATTAAATAATTTTTTATACGTTAAATATAAGGTTTTTATTATATAAGTTTAATAATATAATAAAATAATTATAATAACAATTATATTTAAATAAATAACAAATAAATGATTTTAATATTTAAAGTAATAATAAATTAAATATATTATTTTTTAAACATAATATTTAAAATTATTTATATATATGTAAAAATTTAACTTATAAACTAATTTTATTTTTTATATAATTATAAAATATCGAAAATCTTTAATAATTTTATAATTAAATGTTTTTTTACTTAATTAAATAATTTTTAAAAGTTAAAAAAAATATATGTATTTAATAATATTAACGGTTAATATTATACATTATTTAAATTTAATAATTAAAAACTTTAATAAATAAAATAAATATAAATTATTATAATTTATTAATAATAATAACCCTTATTAATTTAAATTTATTAGTAAAATCTTATATTTTATTTATTTTATTTAATATAATAAAATATTATTAATTAATTAAGTAAATTTAAACGCTAAAATTAATATATTTAATAAATAAATATTTTAAAATTAAGTTTAATTAAACCCGTTTTATTTAATTATTTTAAAAGTTAAAATTAGCTAAATATATTTAATAATTAAAAGATTAATACCGGAAAAAATAATATAATTATAAAAAATAAAATAATATATATATATAACAATTTTTATTTAATTATAATTTATTATTAATAATTTTTAATAATTTATGAAATAATTTTTAAATACCGTAATAATAAAGTTATATAAATTTTAACATTTTAATAAATTATATTTCTGGTATATATTATATATATTAACGCTATATTTAAAAGGTTTAAAAAAAAAGGAAAAAAATAAAATCTTTTTTAAATTATTTATTTAAATAATAAATAACTTTAATATTAAATAAAAACTTATAAAATAAATATATAAAAAATCTATTTAAAATATAAATTTTATTAAATATTTAAAGTAAATTATAAAATTTAAATATATTAATATATTCGATAGTAAATTAATATTAAAAAAAAGGATAAATTTTAATAATTTTTAATTTATATAAATTTTTTTTAATTAATTATATATTTAAAAGGTTAATTTAAAACCTTTTAATAAACTTTATAATAATTAATTTTAAAAAACTTAAGTTTTATAAATATTATACCGTTTATTAATATTTAACATTTAATTTTTTATAAATAAAATACTTTTAGTTTTTATAACCTTATTATTAGTTATTTATTAATAAAATTAAATATAATTAATAATTAATTAACTTAATTTCTTATTTTAAATACATATTATAAAATATTATTAAAATTAAAGTAATTATATAAAGAAATTTAAAAATATATCATGTTAATTATAATTAATTAATAAAAAATATAACGAAAATCTTAATATTTTTAATATTTAACCTATTTTCTTTTATTATTAAAATTACCTTTAAAATTTTAAAGGAAAATTATGTATTTTATAAAAATAATTAAACTTAAATTAATTAAGTTTTAACTTTTATTAACCATTAATAATATATTAAGTTTTACATTTTTTATAATTATACTTTTTTAAAATTATAATTTTTAGGGTAAAAATTTATAATATATGTTTTTAAATAATTTTCCGATATTAAAAAAATTAAAGCCGTTATTAAAAATTTCTTATAAAATATTAATTATTTATATATTATAAAAAAATACTTTAAATACTTTTTATAAACTTATTTTTATAATTATTATATTATTTAAAAGTTTAAACTTTAATTTACATATCATTTTTAATAATTATAATATTATTTTAAGCGAAATAATAAAATATTAATATTAATAAAACCCTTTAAATTAATTTTTTTAATGAAAGAAATTATTTTAAAATAAACATATTATATCGTAATAAAGTTTTAAAAAGTATTTTTATTAAATAAATTAATTATAATAAATACGGATAAAATATTATATTAAAATAATTTTATTATAATTTATAAAAGGTTTTATTATATAATATTAATTAATAAATAATTATTAAATAAATTATTATTTAATTAATTAAACCAATTTAATTTACATTATTTATTAAAATATATTATTAAATAATATTATAAGCATTTTTTATAATTATTATTAAAAAATAAAAACGAGGTTAATATATTAATAAAATTACGAAAGCTTTTATTTTTTTTTTTTTAAAAACTTAACTTAATAATTATAAATAAAATAATAAAAATATTTATTAATCCTTATATAACTTATATTATTTTTTATATATAAAAAGGTTTTTTAATATTTAAATATTTATTAAATAATGTTAAATTAATGTTATTTTAATATATGTTATTTATAATTATAATAAAACTAAATTAAATGGCTTTAAAGTTATAAGAAAATTAGAAATAATATATAAATTAATGAGAAAAATGGTAAAATAATTAATTATTAAAAGAAAAAAGTAATTATAAAAAATGGCATAAAAATATTAAAAGTTAAAAAATATTAAAGCATTTATTTTTTAAATATTATTTAAAATAATATAAATTAATTATATATAATCTTTATAACCGCCGTTTTATTTATCGGATAACCTTTATTTTATTAATTATTTATTTAAAAATGTTTAAATATAATTTATCGTAATATTTTAAATGTTAATTAATATTAATTAATGTATTTCCGATAATTAAAATTTTAAATTATTTAATAGGTTTTATATTATATAATTTTATTTATTTAAAAAGTTTTTTGATTATTTATTAATTTAATAACGGTTTAAGTTATATAAAGATTTTTTAAACCTTTAAAATATTATTAAAAAAAAGTATAATATTATGATATTTTATTTTAAAATAATAATAATTTATTATAATATATATAAGCGTTTTTTTATTTTATTAAAAAAAAAAGGGGATAATAATTAAGTTAAGCCATGTTTATATTAAATAGTTTTAATAAAATAATGTTAAACTTATTTTTTAATTTTAATTATTTATTATATATTTACTTATAATATTTAAATATTTATAAATAAATTAACGATAATAAAAATATTATTTATTTAATTTATTTATTAATAATT